>CM046674.1:835000-2035000 GCA_025594165.1 Tamias sibiricus | reverse complement strand
CTTCTCAAGTTCAAGAGTTAAATAGACCACAACACAATAATTGTGGGTGACTTTAACATACCTCTTTCACCACTGGATAGATCTTCCAAACAAAAGCTGAACAAAGAAACTATAGAACTCAATAATACAATCAAAAACGTAGACTTAACTGACATATATAGAATATTTCATCCATCAACAAGCTTTTTTCTCAGCAGCACACGGATCCTTCTCTAAAATAGACCATATATTATGACACAAAGTGACTCTTAGCAAATACAAAAAAGTAGAGAGACTACCCTGCATTCTATCAGATCATAATGGAATGAAATTAGAAATCAATGATAAAATAAAAATAAAAGTTACTCCAATACCTGGAAACTAAATAATATGTTATTGAATGAACAATGGATTGAAAAAGACATCAAAGAGAAGATTAAAAAAATTCTTAGAGGGGCTGGGGTTGTGGCTCAGCAGTAGAGTGCTCTCCTAGCACGTGCACAGCCCAGGTTTGATCCTCAGCACCACGTAAAAATAATAAAGGCACTGTGTACAACTAAAACAAATAAATATTTTTTTAAAATTCTTAGATGGGCTGGAGCTATGGCTCAGTGGTGGAGTGCTCGTCTCACATGTGTGAGGCCCTGGGTTCAATCCTCAGCACCACATAAATAAAATGAAGGTATTGTGCCCACCTACAACTAATAAAATATAAAAAAAAATCTAGAGGTAAATGAGAACACTGATACAACATATCAAAATCTCTGGGACACTATGAAGGCATTACTATGAGGAAAGTTCATTGCATGGAGTTCATTTCTTAAAAGAAGAAAAAGTCAAAAAAGAAATGACCTGGGCTGGGATTGTGGCTCAGCAGTAGAGCGCTCGCCTACCATGTGTGCGGCCTGGGTTTGATCCTCAGCACCACGTAAAGAATAAAGGCATTGTGTACAACCAAAACAAATAAATAAATATTAAAAAAAAATGACCTAACATTACATCTCAAAGCCCTAGAAAAAGAAGAACAAAGCCAGGCATGGTGGCACATGCCTGTAATTGCAGCACTTGGGAGGCTGAGGCAGGAGGATCGCTAGTTCAAAGCCAGCCTCAGCAATGTTGAGGCACTTGGCAACTCAGTGAGACCCTTTCTCCAAATAAAACACAAAAAAGGGCTGGGGATGTGGCCCAGTGGTCAAGTGCCCCTGAGTTCAATTCCTGGTACCAAAAAAAAAAAAAAAAAAAAAGAAAAAGAAAAAAGAAAAGAACAAATCTAAAAGCAGTAGAAAACAGGAAATAATTAAAATCAGAGCTGAAATCAATGAAACTGAAACAAAAAAAAAAACAATTGAAAAAAATTGACAAAGCAAAAAGTCTGTTCTTTGAAAAAATAAATAAAATTGATAAACCCTTAGCAATGCTAAAGAAGAAGAGAGAAAACTCAAATTACTAACATACATGATGAAAAAGGAAATATCACAAAAGACAATACAAAAACACAGAAGATAATTAGAAATTATTTTGAAAATTTGTACTCCAATAAAACAGAAAATATCGAAGGCATCAACAAATTTCTAGAGTCATATGATTTGCCCAAATTGAATCAGGATGATATACAAAATCTAAACAGATCAATTTCAAGCAATGAAATAGATGATGCCATCAGAAGCCTACCAACCAAGAAAAGCCCAGGACCGGACGGATACACAGCTGAGTTCTACAAGACCTTTAAAGAAGAACTAATACCAATACTTTTCAAATTATTTCATGAAGTAGAAAAAGAGGGAACACTCCCAAACTCATCCTATTAGGCCAATATCATCCTGATTCCAAAACCAGGCAAAGACACATCAAAGAAAGAAAACTTCAGACCAATATCACTAATGAACACAGATGCAAAAATTCTCAATAAACTTCTGGCAAATCAAATACAAAACATATCAAAAAGATAGGGTACCACGAACAAGTGGGGTTATCTCAGGGATGCAAGGTTGGTTCAACATACGGAAATCAATAAATGTAATTGATCACATCAATAGACTTAAAGAATCATATGATCATTTCAATAGATGCAGAAAAAGCATTCGACAAAATACAGCACCCCTTCATGTTCAAAACACTAGAAAAACTAGGGATAACAGGAACATATCTCAATATCGTAAAAGCTATCTATGCTAACCCCCAGGCCAACATCATTCTGAATGGAGAAAAATTGAAAGCATTCCTTCTAAAAACTGGAACAAGACAGGGATGTGTAGCTGCCTGACGTACAGCCACAACGCCGTGGGAGAAAAACTCGGAGGCAGAATGAAGATGAAAGAAGGTTTTTTTATCTTTGGCTTTAACTATCTCTCAAAACTCTAACACTGGCTCTTTCACCAACCTCTCTGACTCTTTACTTCTTCTGACTTCTGACTCTTCTGACTACTGACTACTTTCTTAGAGAGAACTTAGAGAGAGAGAAAGAGAAAGAGAGAGATTCTTCTTTCTTCTTTCTTCAGCTTAGAGAGAAAGAGAGAGAGAGAGAGAGAGAGAGAGAGAGCTTCTTCTTGCTTTCTTCTTCCTTCTTTCTTCTTCGGCAGCCTCAGCCTGACTCTGACCAGCAATCTGACCAAACTCTTAACCGCTCTGACTCTTATTTCTTCTTCTGACTACGTTCTGGCTGCTCTGCCTCTTTTCTTCTTCTCCAACCCGAACTCTTCTTCCGACTGACTGAGCGACTGCACGACTGACTGAATGAATTCCGCTTCTGACCGCTTTCACCCGGTTATATACCTTTACAGGTGCGTCACATGCACCTGTAAAGGTATTATTATCAGGTGGAACTTATGGCTTCCAGCTAGCCGCAATAGCCATCTCCCTGATTGGGGCTGCTTCAGGGATGCCTTATTTCACTACTTCTATTTAACATAGTTCTTGAAACACTGGCCAGAGCAATAAGATGGATGAAAGAAACTGAAGGGATACAGATAGGTAAAGTAGAACTCAAATTATCAGTATTCGCTGATGATATGATTCTATACATAGGAGACCCAAATAATTCCACCAGAAAACTTCTAAAACTCATAAATGAATTTAGCAGAGTAGCAGGATACAAAATCAACACCCATAAATCAAAGGCATTTCTGTATATCAGTGACAAATCATCTGAAAGGGAAAACGAGGAAAACTACCCCATTTGCAATAGCATCAATAAAATAAAATAAAATGCTTGGGAATCAACTTAATGAAAGAGGCAAAAGACCTCTACAATGAAAACTACAGAACGCTAAAGAAGAAATTAAAGATGACCTTAGAAGATGGAAAGATCTCCCTCATTCTTGGATAGGCATAATTAATATTGTCAAAATGACCATAGTACCAAAAGCACTATACAAATTTAATGCAATTCCAATCAAAATCCCAATGACATTCCTCATAGAAATAGAAAAAGCGAAGATCCAGAATAGCTAAAGCAATCCTAAGTAAGAAGAGTGAAGCAGGTGGCATCACTATACCAGACCTTAAACTATACTACAGAGCTATAGTAACAAAAACAGCATGGTATTGCACCAAAATAGACTTGTAGACCAATGGTACAGAATAGAGGACACAGAAACAAACCCATATAAATACAGTTATTTCATATTAGACAAAGGCGCCAAAAAATATATTGGAGAAAAAATAGCCTCTTCAACAAATGGTGCTGGGAAAACTGGAAATCTATATGTAACAAAATGAAATTAAACCACTATCTCTCACCATGCACAAAACTCAACTCAAAGTGGATCAAGGACCTAAAACTTAAACCAGAGACCCTAAGCCTAATAGAAGAAAAAGTAGGCCCAAATCTCCATCATGTCGGATTAGGCCCCAACTTCCTTAATAAGACTCCTATAGCATAAGAATTAAAATAAAGAATTAATAAATTGAATGGATTCAAACTAAAAAGCTTCTTGTCAGCAAAAGAAACAATCAGTGAGGTGAATAGAGAGCCTACAGAATGGGAGCGAATTTTTACCACGTACACACATCAGATAGAGCACTAATCTCTAGTATATTTAAAGAACTCAAAAATCTTTTATTTTTTTTTTAATTTTTATTTTTTATAATAGATGGACACAATACCTTTATATTTTATTTTTGTGGTGCCTCACATGTGTTAGGGAAGTACTCTACCAACTGAGCTACAGCCCCAGCCCAAGAACTCAAAAATCTTAGCACACACAAAAAAAACAAATAACCCAATCAATAAATGGGCCAAGGAACTGAACAGACACTTCTCTCAGAAGATGCTATACAATCAATCAACAAGTATATGAAGAAATGTTCAATATCTCTAGCAATTAGAGAAATGCAAATCAAAAGATTTCATCTCACTCCAGTCAGAATTTTAGCTATTAAGAATACAAACAATAAGCCGGGCGCGGTGGCGCACGCCTGTAATCCCAGCACTTTGGGAGGCTGAGGCAGGAGGATCGCGAGTTCAAAGCCATAGCAATGGCGAGGCACTTAGCAAGTGAGACCCTGTCTCTAATAAAATACAAAAAAGGGCTGGGGATGTGGCATGGTCGAGTGCCCCTGACAATCCCCGCTACAAACAATGTGTTGGAGGATATGGGGGAAAAGGCACACTCATACACTGCTTGTGGGACTGCAAATTGGTGTAGCCAATATGGAAAGTGATACAGAGATTCCTTGGAAAACTTGGAATAGAACCACCATTTGACCCAGCTATCCCACTCCTCGTTCTATACCCAAAGGACTTAAAAACAGCATACTACAGGGATGCACCACATCAATGTTTATAGCAGCACGATTCACAATAGCTAAACTGCAGAACCAACCTAGATGCCCATCAATAGATAAATGGATAAAGAAAATGTGGTATATATACACAATGGAATGTTACTCAGATTAAACAAGAATAAAATCATGGCATATGGATGGAGTTGGAGAATATAATGCTAAGTGAAATAAGCCAATCCCAAAAAAACCAAATGTCGAATGTTTTCTCTGATCTAAGGATGTTGATTCATAGTGGGGATGTGGGGGGAGCATGGGAGGAATAGATGAACTCTAGATAGGGTGAAGGGGAGAGAGGGAAGGGACAGGGGCATGGGGATAGGAAAGACAGTGGAATGAGATGGAGATCATTACCTTAAGTACATGTATGAAGACACAAATGGTGTGACTCTACATTGTGTACCAGAGATATGAAAAACTGTTCTATATGTGTAATATGAATTGAAATGCATTCTGCTGTCATAAATAACAAATGAGAATAAATTTTTAAAAAGAAGTAATGAAAGAAGAAAACATAAATATTATATATTTTTTTAATATTTATTTATTTTAGTTGTACACAATGCCTTTATTTTTACATGGTGGTGAGGATCGAACCCAGGCCATGCACATGCTAGGCGAGCTCTCTGCCACTGAGCCACAACCCCAGCCCCTAAATATTATATTTAACATGAAAGAAAAGGCTGAAGATAAGGCTTAAGGAAGCCCTTGACTGAACTGGCTACATGAACTTCTGGCTGATGTTCTAAAACTTTCCTGATTCCCCGTTTCACTTTTATAAAAGTTTATGATAACTGCTAACATTTAGTAAGCTCTTGTTATACCAAATACTATTCTCAGAGTTTTATGTGCAATATCCCATTTAATCCTCATTACTAAATTCTGAAGTAAGTACTATTTTTTTTTCTGTGTGTGGTGCTAGGGATTGAACTCAGGGCATTGTGCATGCAAGGCAAACACTCTACCAACTGAGCTATATTCCCAGCCCTGAAGTAAGTACTATTGTTTTACAATTTCACAGAAGGAGAGATGGATACACAGAATCTAGTAACTTGCTTAAGGTCAGATCCACAGAAGGATCAGAACAGCACTCTAAGATCAGAACAAGAGCTTTTGACCTCAGTTAGAAAGGGGCAAAGGCCACTGTCCACCTGAGGAATGGAAGGTTTGAAATAATCATATCAAAGGCATATGGAACAAACTGATGAGAGAATGTGGTTGGATGGCAAGGTGGTGCTCAGGGCCCTCTCTTGAGAACTAGGGTCCCAAATGAAAAGACCAATCACAGTGAGATTTTTTCAGCCAACTTCTGCTGCTCAGATGCTTGGGCAGAACAGGCAGGAAGCTAGGTTCCCTAGGATTAAGATTTTGCAATAAAAGTGTAATTGACAGATGATGGGAATAAATTAAAGAATTATATAATAGAACTTGGAATTTGAGCTAGGTAAAGAAATGAGTGAGGCATGTGATGGGAATGGTGGAGGTTGAAGTTGTGGCAAGGCCAATGGATTAAAGGTCTTGAATTATTGAGGGAGCAGTACAAGAAGAATTGAGTGTACAGGAGCAAAATGAATTTAAGAATGGAATGTTTGGAGCTGATATTCTGAAGGATCCATGTTTGGTAAGACTCAGGTTTAGGGGATGACCATCGGAAGTTAAGGATCACTGCTGCAGATTGGAAGAAAAGACCATTGGAATGAATGGGTCAGGATCTGAGGGGGCAAGGGAATTGGAGCCCCAAGAAGAATCATAGCAATAATTAATGGAACCAGCAGCAAAAATTCTTCGACAAATGAAGAGAAGTAACCAGAGCAATAGATGATTCAATGAAAAGCAGCACTTGGTTTCATCTGTTGACACAAACCTCATAGGGGCTGAGATTTTAAGCAAGAAGAGAAGAGATATGATCTGGAGGCAGCAATAAGGGGCAAGGAGTCTTTCTTTTGTCCTTGTGATGGTGCAGTGTCATGGAGGATAGGTGTCCTAGCTCTCTTCAGGGAAGACCAATGAGATATTTTTGTATCATTATAAATAATGGATTTTTACATATTAATATTTTATGTCTCAATCCATTACAATCATTTCTATTTTTTCTTGTTCTTTTTTTTTTTTTTTTCTGTGTTAGGGACAGAACCCAGTGCCTTGCACATGCTAGACAAGCACTCTACTACCAAGTTATAGCCCCAGACTATAATTCTCTTTTTTTTTTTTTTTTTTTTTTTTTTTGGTACGAGGGATTGAACTCAGGGGCACTTGACCACTGGACCACATCCCCAGCCCTTTTTTGTATTTTATTTAGAGACAGGGTCTCACTGAGTTGCTAAGTGCCTTGCCATCGCTGAGGCTGGCTTTGAACTCGCAATCCTCCTGCCTCAGCCTCCCAAAGTGCTGGGATTACAGGCGTGCACCACTGCGCCCGGCTTATAATTCTCTTTTTGATATTCAAAATATCCTGTCTTAGGTGTGTGGCTTCATCTCAAGTTGGCTCTTTTGTTCCATTAGTCTAAGAGAGCTTCCTTGCTACATACAAAATTACCAAAGGCTTTATTATATATTTGTTACCCTAGATCTTGAATCAGCTATTTTTCCCCTAAGGAGCTCTGATTCCTCCCAGTGATACTCCAGGGCCACAATCCAGGCACTAAGGGTGTTTACTGCTACTAGGCTGTCATTGCTTCTGCCTTTGCATGCACCTGGTAAGGAAATATAGTTTTAAAAAGAAAAACCATGAGTTTATACAGATAATTCTTATTTAAGATTATAGGGTTTGCTTTAACTTCTTTGCTATTATATTTGTATCTTTTTGTTTTTTTGGCGGGGGTACTGGGGATTGAACTCAGGGGCACTCGACCGCTGGACCACAACCCCAGCCCTGTTTTATATTTTATTAGAGACAGGATCTCACTGAGTTGCTAAGCGCCTTGCCATTGCTGAGGCTGGCTTTGAACACTTGATCCTCCTGCCTCAGCCTCCCAAGTGCTAGGATTACAGGCATGGGCGCCACTGAGCCTGGCTTGTATCTTTTTTTTTTTAAACTGAAAATCTTGACTTTTAAAATTTGGCTGTATCCTCTGATATATCTGTGTTAGTTTAAAAATAACAATGCCAATTACTATTGCTAATAACAATAAGACTACTAAACATAGCTCCACTTATTTTACAGTTCTTTTTGTTCTTGAAGCACCTCTCACAAGGGAAACATAATCAAAATATTGTTTTAAAGGCATTTGAAGCCGGGCGCGGTGGCGCACGCCTGTAATCCCAGCACTTTGGGAGGCTGCGGCAGGAGGATCGCGAGTTCAAAGCCAGCCTCAGCAATGGCGAGGCACTTAGCAACTCAGTGAGACCCTGTCTCTAATAAAATACAAAAAAGGGCTGGGGATGTGGCCCAGTGGACGAGTGCCCCTGAGTTCAATCCCTGGTACCAAAAAAAAAAAAAAAAAAAAAAGGCATTTGAATATGCTATTTTACATAGTAAAAGGGACTCAGCAGATGTGATTAATTTAAGGATTTTGAGATGAGATTATTCTTATTATCTGGGTGGGCCCAAAGTAATCACATGGGTCCTGATAGGAAGGAGGCAGAAGTGTCAGAGTGAGAGAAGATGTGATGAAAGCAGAGATCAAAAGGACAGACACCTTGATTTTAGTCCAGCCAAACACATTTCAGACTTTGGATATAAGATATAAATGTGTGTTGTTTAAGTCACTAGGTATGTAACAGATTGTTACTGCAGCAATAGGAAACTGATACTTGTAGTTTAAAAGTCAAAACTACATGAAGAGGCTGGGGCTATGGCTCAGCGGTAGAGTGCTTGTCTCGCATGTGTGAGGCTCTGGATTCGATCCTCAGCACCACATAAATAAAAATAAAGGTTTAAAAAAGAATATGGAAATTTCTGGGTGTGGTGGTGCACGCTTGTAATTCCAGCAGCTCTGGAGACTGAGACAGGAGGATCTCGAGTTCAAAGCCAAGCTCAACACTGGCGAGGTGCTTAGCAACTCAGTGAGACCCTGTCTCTAAATAAAATACAAAACAGGGCTGGGGATGTGGCTCAGTGGTTGAGTGCCCCTGAGTTCAATCCCTAATACCAAAAAAAAAAAAAAAAAAAAAAAAAAAAAAACTATATGAAAATTAACATTTTAAATGTGTAACAACCAAGTTGTAACTTAAGGTTAGAAGTACACCCTCTACTCATACAACTGTCCCTCCCCCTCTATATTGTTATAATGACAGAGTATATCTTTATACATTATGTAGACCATTAACATACTCTTATTTATATACCTATGCATTTGTCTTTTAAATCCCATGGGAAAAAAAGAGAAGAGTTACAAACCAAAAGTACAGTCCTGGCTTTTCCTTTTTTTTTTTTTTTTTTTAGTTGTAGGTGGACACAATACCTTTATTTTATTTATGTGGTGCTGAGGATCGAACCCAGGGCCTCACACATGCAAGAGGAGCAATCTACTGCTGAGCCATAGTCCCAGCCCCAGTACTGGCTTTTGTTGCCTTTATCAGTGGTCTTTCTTTTTACAGTTTCACATTACTGTTGCTAGTATCTTTTCATTTCACCCTTTAAAACCCCCTTGATCTTTTCTTATAGGGGAAGCTTACTGGTAATGAACTCCCTCAGCTTTTATTTATCTGGAAATGTCTTACTTTCTCCCTCATTCTTTTTTTTTTTTTTTTTTTTTTTTTTTTTGTACTTCATTTGCTTATTTTTGTATGCTAGTGCTAAGAATCAAACCCAGTGACTCACATATGGTAGGCAAGCACTCTGCCACTGAATCCCTGCCTCAGCCCCTCTCCCTCATTCGAGGGATAGTTTTGCCAGATATATAATCCTTGATTGACAGGATTTTTTGTTTGTTTTTGTTTATTTGACTCAAGATTTAAAATATCTCAGACTATTGCTTTCAGACTCCCTAGTTTCTCTTGTGGAGTCAGTGGTTAATTTCATTAAGGATCACTTAATTGTAATAAGTCTCTTCTCTCTTGCTGATTTCCAAAATTCTCTTTTGTCTTTGGACTTTATGTTTCTTGGTGTGGATCTCAGAGTTTTATCCTTCTTGGAGTTCATGGAGCTTCTGGGGTTTGTAATTCATGTGTTTAGTCAAATTTGTAAAATTTTCAGCCATTATTTCTTCAAAAAATTTTTTTACCTCTTTTCTCCTTCTGAAACTCCTATAATGTGTATTTTGGTATGCATGATAGTGTCCTAAATATCTCTGAGGATTTGTTACAACAAAGAAATGCCCAGAACCAGATGGCTTCACTGGTGAATTCTATCAAACATTTAAAGATTAATTAATACAAATCTTTTTCAAACTGTAAATTTAAAGATCAATACAACATAACAGAGAGGCCAGAAATAAACCCTCACATATGTGGTCAACTGATTCCATGGTGCCAAGACAGTATTTCAGCAAAATTTGCAGAAAAACCTGGATATTTACATGTAAAAGAATAAAGTTGAGGGGCTGGAGTTGTGGCTTAGGGGCACAGCACTCGACTAGCATATGCGAGGCCCTGGGTTTGATCCTCAGCACTACATAAAAATAAATAAATAAAATAAAAGTATTGTATCCAACTACACCTAAAAAATAAATATTAAAAAAGAATCAATTTGAACCCTTACCTCATATTATATACAAAAATAACTCAAAATGGATCAAAGACAAAAACACAATAGTTATAACATTAAAATATGCTTAGAAGGAAGAAAGGAACTTGAATTTGGTAATTGTCTCTTAATTACAGCACAAAAAACATACTTGACTAAAAAAACACGTGAATTGGCCTGGCACAGTGGCTCACACCTATAATTCCAGATACTCAGGAGACTGAGGAAGGTGGATAGTAAGTACCAGGCCAGCCTTGGCAATTTAGCAAGGACCTATTTCAAAATAAAAACAAAAAAAGGACTGGGGTTGTAACCCAATGGTAGCTCACTCTTGGGTTCAATCTCTAATACCACAAAAATAAATAAGTAAATAAATTGGACTTAAAATTAAAAACGTCTGTGCATCAAAGACAATATCAATACAGTAAAAAAGATAACCTACATATTTGGAGAAAATATTTGCATAATACATATTTGCATATCATTCACATGATAAGGGATTAATATCCAAATGTATATAAAAATTCTACAACTTAAAAAGAACAATGAAAGCAATTTAAAAATTGGTAAAAGGGCTCAGAATGCAGCTCAGCAGTAGAGCACTTGCTTAGCATGCTCAAGAACTTGGGTACATGGGGCTGGGGTTGTGACTCAGCGGTAGAGTGCTCGCCTAGCACCTGCGCGGCCCAGGTTCGATCCTCAGCACCACGTAAAGATAAAGGTATTGTGTACAACTAAAACAAATAAATAAATACTTTTTTTTTTAAAAAAAACTTGGGTACAATCCCCACCAACAAAAAAAATTTTTTTTTCAATTGGCCATAAATATATGGATTTATTTCTGGACTCTCAATTTCATTCTATTGGCTGTTATGTCTATCCTTATGCTAAAACCATACTATTTTGACCCATGTATCTTTGTAGTAGGATTCAAATCAGGAAATGTGGGTTCTCCAGTTTTGTTCTTCAATATTGTTTTGGAGCCGGGCGCGGTGGCGCACGCCTGTAATCCCAGCTCTTTGGGAGGCTGAGGCAGGAGGATCGCGAGTTCAAAGCCAGCCTCAGCAATGGTGAGGCACTTAGCAACTCAGTGAGACCCTGTCTCTAATAAAATACAAAAAAAAAAAAAGGGCTGGGGATGTGACCCAGTGGTCGAGTGCTGCTGAGTTCAATCCCTGGTACCAAAAAAAAAAAAAAAATTGTTTTGGTTTCTGAGGCTACTCACAATTCCATAATAATTTTATGATCAGCTTGTTCATTTCTGAAAAAAATTCAGCTCAGATTTTAAAATTAATTGCAGCAAATCTGTGTTAATTTGGAGAATATTAAGGTGTCTAGCCCATGAACATGAGATGTCTTTCACTGATTTAAGTCTTTTTTGATTTTTAGTTTTCAGTGTATAAGTCATTCAGACCTTGGTTAATTTTATTCCTAGGTATCTTATTTTGGATTCTAAGCAGAATTTTTTCTTAATTTCTTTTACAGAATATTCATAACTTGTTTATAGATATATAGCTGACTTACATGTGCCGATCTTTTATCCTGCAAACTTGCTGACTTCATTTAGCATCTAATTGTAGATTTTTGGGGAATTTTCTCTATAAAAGTAAATGTCATTTGGGGCTGGGGTTGTGGATCAGCGATAGAGTGCTCACCTAGCAAGTGTGAGGTGCTGGGTTCGATCCTAAGCACCACATAAAGATAAATAAATAGGGGCTGGGGATGTGGCTCAGTGGTAGAGCGTTCGCCTACCACGTGTGCGGCCCGGGTTCAAACCTCAGCACCACATAAAAATGCATTGTGTACAACTAAAAGCAAATAAATAAATATTTTTTAAAAAGATAAATAAATAAATAAACAAACTACAACTAAAAAATTTAAAAAAAAAATTGTCATTTTTGAACAGACACAATTTTACTTCTTCTCCTAATGTACACCTTTAATTTCTTTTACTTTCCTAATTATTCTGACCAGAAATTCCAGTATAATGCTGAACAGAAGTGGTGTATGTTAGTCAGATTTTTGTCACTGTGATCAAAATATGATACAAACAACTTGGAAGAGGAAGGTCTATCTTGGTTCGTGGTTTCAGAGGTTGCAGTGCATTGTTGGCTAGCTCCATTGCTGGGCCTGCGATGGAGGAGAACATCACAGTGGAAGGGCATGGTGGAGCAAGGCTGCTTAGCTCTTGGCAGCCAGGAAGCAGAGGGAAGGGGCAGGAAGGAAGGGCTGGAATAAGATGTAGTCCCCAAGAACTAACCCCCACTCAACTTCTACTTCATCAAACCATGCCCTACCTGCCTACAGTTTCTACCACCTCCCAGAAGTCCATTCAGCTATCAAAGGGTTAATCTACTGGTAAGGTCAGAGCCCTCATGATCCAAAAGCCCCTCCTCCCAAAAGCCCCACTCCACCTCTAAACCTTGCTGCATTAGGGACCAAACCTTCAACAGACTGGGCACTCTAGATCCAAATCAGAACATGACAAAACCAGGCATCCTGTCTTGTTCTTGATCTTAGGAATATGCTTTCTATCTTCCCCCAATGAAGATGATACTAACTCGGGGTTTTTCACAAATGTCTCTCATCAGGTCGGGGAAGCTTTCTTTATATTCTGGTTTGTTAAGTGTTTTTAAATGGTATTGGACTTTGTCAAATGCTTTTTTGGCATCAACTGAGACAATTTTTTCCCCTTCTTTCTATTAAGTGGTGTATTAATACTGATGGATTTTCGTATGTTGAATTACTCTTGCAAGTACTCGATAAATCCTACTTGGTATGGTGTTTAATCCTTTTAATATGCTGCTTGATTTGGTTTACCAGTTGAGCACCAGTTGAGAAATTTTCCTTCAATATTCATATCTGTTTTAATCTTTGAGCTGTGTGGGTTATTTTATTTATTCCAGATACAAGCCTCTTGAGTTCTATATTATCTGCAAATGGCTTCTCCCAGTCTGTGGACCTTGTTTTCACTTTCTTGATGGTAGCTGTGAAATACAATAACTTTTAATTTTCATGAAGTTCAACTTATCAATTGTTTCTCTTATCAGCTGTGCTTTTTTTTTCCAGCTGTGCTTTTGGTGTCTTTTTCAAAAAATCATTGTAGGGCTGGGGTTGTGGCTCAGCAGCAGAGCGCTCGCCTAGCACGTGCGCGGCCCGGGTTCGATCCTCAGCACCACGTACAAATAAAAGCATTGTGTACAACTAAAGCAAATAAATAAATTTTTTTTTAAAAAAAGAAATCATTGTAGTCAGGCACAGTGTCACATGCCTATAATCCCAGCAGCTCTGGAGGCTGAGACAGGAGGATCACAAGTTCAAAGCCAGCAGCAGCAACCTTGAGTTGCTAAGCAACTCAGAGAGACCCTCTAAATAAAATAAAAAAGAGGGCTGGGGATGTGGCTCAGTGGTTGAGTGCCTCTAGAGTTAAATCCCCAGTACCAAAAAACAAAATCATTGTCTAATCCATGATGATGAAAATTTTCTCCTGTATATTCCTTTCTTTGGCCATACTTGAGATTGAACACAGGGACACTCTACCACTAAGCTATATCCCAACCTTTTCTTTAAATTTTATTTTTTTTTTGAGACAGGGTCTGTTTATATTGCAGAGGCTGCTTCAAACTTGCAATCTTTCTGTCTCAGCCTCCCAAGTTGCTGGGATTACCCACATGTGCCAGTGTGCCTGGCTCCTCTAGTTTCTTTTCTTTTTTTTTTAATATTTGTTTGTTTGTTTTAGTTGTACACAATGCCTTTATTTTCATGTGGTGCTGAGGATAGAACCCGGGCCGCACACGTGCTAGGCAAGTGCTATACCGCTGAGCCACAACCTTAGCCCCTCCTGTATTTTCTTTTAAGAATTTTATAGTTTTAGTGCTTACATTTAGATTTATAACTATTTTAATTTTTTAAAAATATTATTTAGTTGTCAATGGATCTTTATTTTATTTATTTATATGTGGTGCTGAGAATTGAACCCAGTGCCTCACATATGCTAGGGAAGTGCTCTATCACTGAGCCACAACCCCAGTCCCTAATCATTTTAAATTTTGTGTATGATTGTGATGTAGATGTCCGTGTCCCTTCTTTTGAATGTGGGTATCCATAATATAGGTAATGGAAATTACACTGCTTCCATTTTAAAAAGTCATAAACACTCTCTGACAGAAAAGTATGTAAACTATATAAAGAACTCACCTCTTTGGAAGAATGTGCTGATCATGAATGCAAAGAAAATTGTAGCAACAGCAAAACACATTAGAAAAACAAATATCAAACTAGGATCACTATTCTTGAACACAGCCATGTTTTCCACCTAGAAAACAATCCACAGATCTACAGTGTTTATATGGAAAGAATGTGGAGAAACCACAAAGCACCCCACAAAACACTGCATAAAATGTTTTAAAAATTCAAGATTATTTTAAAGTAAACAATACACATAGTTTTGTGGGGGGGCACTGGGGATCAAACTCAGGAGTGCTCAACCGCTGAGCTACAATCCCACACCTCTTTATTTTTTGTTTTGAGACAGGGTTTGCCAAGACTGGCCTGGAACTTGCCAGCCTCTTGTCTCAACCTCACAAATTGCCAAGATTACAGGTATGTGCCATCACACCTGGGATTTTTGAGACTGATATTTGATCAGCATCCTCTATCACTTACAAATTATGCTCTGTAGGGTATTTCTTTTGGAAAGCAGAGGTTTGGATTTAAATTTGTGTGTCTGTGTTTTTGCCACTAGGGATTGAACCCAGAGGTGCTTTATCATGAGCTACACCCCCAGCTCTTTTTATATTTTTAGTTTGAGACAGGGTCTTGCTAAGTTGCTGAAAGACTCATTAAATTGCTAAGGCTGGTCTCAAACTTGGGATCCTCCTGCCTTAAACTCCTATGTCACTGAGATTACAGGCATGTACCCAGTTGGATTTAGTTTCACTTTTGAACCAGTGTGGATGTTTCTTTCTTTTAATAAATTTAACCAATTATTCATTATCATTACAACAGATAAGTTTGGTATTTGATATCTTATATCCTATTTATTATGATGTCTTTTTAATGTTTTCTGGCTATTTTATTTGTTTCCTATATTTTGCTATTTAGTCTGGGTTTTCTTGCCTTCTTTTGCCCATACTGACATAATTTTAGCAATTTAGGAGGTAAAGTTTCATATATCCAAATAGGGGGTTATAATTTAGTCATTAAATGTAAATTGGCAAAATTTCATTGACTGTGTAAAAGGACAAAGAGCCAAATACCATGAATGTAAAACAAAGTTTTTTATCATTTACAAAAAGTATCATCAATTATTTGTGAAGTATAAAATTTATATTATTTTAAAGTTTCCAAAAATACATCTTTTGGCATTCTACTTTACTAATGAAATTAGCCACACCCATGTACACTACTTGAAGACCAGGGTACTGAAGGGAGGCAAAGCTCTCCCCAATCCTGAAGATTCTAATTGCTTAATTTCCCAAAGTTTCACTGAATACCACCATCAACCTAAGGTTTTCCAAGTAGTCATCAATAACCACACCACACCACATTTCTTTCCCACCCATTCATAGATTAACATGTCCTGAAGAACAAGACATTTACCTTTGTGCAGAAGAGAATGGTCATGGCAGAAACAGCAATGAAGACAGAAATGAAGAATGTGATGAACCAAGCAACCCAGTGCAGCCAGCTGTCCAGTCCCATCATATACATATACTCCTAGAAAAATCAGAAGAACTCGATGTTACATAGACAAGTGCTCAGTCCTATCTGGTCTGATTCAGCAGTCTGTTATAAAGACCCAAGCAGACTGGAATGAGGTGTCATGAGCTTGTACTGGAAAGGGGAGATTAGTGGAGGCTGATGGGAGACTGTGTGAGTTGGAAAGAGGAGTACAAACCAGTGAGTGGAGTGGTATTTATCTGGTTTAGATGTGATAGAGTAGGCCTTGTATTATTCCCTTTTATTAATGGTAAGTATACTATTGATTAGTTCATTTATTGAATGCCTCCTATAAGTGAATGGCTCCTATGGCCCAAGGATAAGTTTAAATTTCTTATCAGTCCTAATTTTAAATTCTCTTGGTGGTTATTTTGTTTTTCAAAAGCATTATTTAACCTTCATTAATCTAAAGAACATACTCAGTGTAAAAGAGAAAACACATGACCAATTCAATGACTGAAGTGCAAACATTTGATGTCCACTAGCACTCTACACTAGTTTGTTGATGAAATAATTTAACAAATTGGGATGGTCAAACTCCATCTGGAAACTAAAAGGGAATGCTGGCCACACACTGGAAGCCCATAGTTCACCTGGGGATTTTCAGTAGGTACAGAGTCTCAGTGTTATCCATGGCAGCAGAAGGGAGGCTCCCTTGCCTTCCTGCCACTCTAGAGCAGAGCCAATGCACTGCCACTAGCAGCCTCAAAAGGCACTTCAAGTGGTTTCTGCTCCTTTAACTGACTACCCATGATAAACCAGGCCAAGGAAGGCAATTTTCCAACTATAAATGTTATCAGTGAGGCCAAACAATGGTCAGGGAGGGGCTGGGGTTGTGGCTCAGTGGCGGAGCGGAGCGCTTGCCTCGCACGTGCGCGGCCCGGGTTCAATCCTCAGCACCATGTAAACATAAATGCATTGCATTGTGTACAACTAAAGTAAATAAATAAATATTAAAAAAAAAAACAATGGTCAGGGAGACACTGGCAGTCTTTTTTTTTAATATTTTTTAGTTTTAGATGGACACAATACCTTTATTTTATTTATTTACTTTTATGTGGTGCTAAGGATTGAACCCAGTGCCTCACACATGCTAGGCTACCACTGAGTTACAACCCCAACCCCTGGCAGTCTTTTTAAATACACAGTTGTAAGAATCAGTAGAAGAAGAAAATTTAAGAGTAAGAAGATTGGTTTTTTTAAAGAGCAGAGGCCAGTCATGGTGACAAACCTGCAATCCCAGTAACTCGGAAGACTAAGACAGGAGGAGCCCAAGTTCAAGCATAGCCTGAGCAATTTGGCAAAATACTGTATTGTAAAAAGGACTGGTTGAATCCCAAGTACCAAAAATAAAAAATAAAAAGCAGAAAGCAAGATGAGAATAGAGAGTAGAACAAACAACAGGAAGCAGGCAAACAGAAAAGTATAGGAAGCGAGTAAAATTGGTTATTTTACCAGCAACTCAGCAAGACTGACCCTGTCTAAAGTCTTGTCTTCCTTGGAGAATGTTTCCCATCCACTCTGCCCATGAAATAAGAGGGAGTTAATTGTTGATGGATGGGTCTGGGGTTGTGGCTCAGAGGTAGAGCGCTCACCTAGCATGCATGAGACACTGGGTTCGATCCTCAGCACCACATAAAAATAAAATAAACATACTTTATCCACGTATAACTGAAAAATAAATATTTTTAAAAATTGTGGATGGATGATCATCCCTTCAAACAAGCATCCTCTGAACACCTTCCTCATGGGAGGCAGTATAGTACCTAACCAGGATATACGAGGCTGGACCTTCCCAGGCTAAAATCAAGGATTCCTGCAATAACAATGAATGGCATCCTCTAAACTGCAAATAGGTTAAAAATATTAGTGTAGTTATGAGCTTCAGCTCACCTGGGAGGTCACTCTGACACCTAAGCAACTTCTTAACTGCTTGGGCCTTATTCCTGCTCTGGCCAGTTTTCACTAGCAGCTCCCCACAGCCCTGTCCCAGGAGAGCCACCCATCTGATGCAGATGAAGTTACCTTCAGTTTTCTCTCTTTCTCCAGTAAGACAGTATTGATAAAGATAAAGCTGAGCATGAGGAATAGTGGAAACTCATTCTGAAGGACCAGGAAGAACCCATCCTGAATATGGGGCCCATGTGGGAACCTCTGCAAGAGCACAGTGAGACTCTCAAATATGTCAGCTGATGCATTGTGAGCATGGTGATGCATAATGGCTTTGTCCACAGCATGCTGTATGCCCAGGAAGCCTTCTTTGTAGTATCCTACAAGAAAACGAGATATCAAGCATAAGAAATTAAGAAAGACTGAAGATGTCAAACAACTGATGATTCAGACGAATCATGGCTAGCCATTTAGAGACAGACATTGGCAAGACAGCATCCCTGTAGCCTGCATGCTACCACATGGAGTAAAGAAGGGAGTTACCATGGAGCCCCCTCGGATTGAGATGATGGCCTGTCTGATCAGAAATGGAATACAGGAATCCTGACCCAACAAAACAAGGAATGTCCCACATAAGAACCTCCCAAGGTGGGGGAAAGCACATCTCCTCCTTTGAACTGGGGTTCCTGTTCTGCAGTTTTGATCATCCAGCATGTACAGGATGGTTAAACTCAAAGCACTAAAGAGACATACCCTCCCTGACCTATTGTGACCTGTTTCTTAGTTGTCACTTCTAGAAAGTCCAAAAATTATGTCTCTGAATTTTGCTGCCAAGCCTCAAAAACTGTCCTTACCACAAGCAATGCACATTTCAATCTAGTGTAGTGTACCAGGGTCAACTTTTAGGAAAAATAGGTTGAAAGGTAAAGATTCTCCAAGAGGTAATGACCCTACCTCCAAGCAAGGGCAGCCAGCCTTCCATATGGGCAGAGCCAAGGTGGGGTATGTTAGCCCTGTAGTGGAAGTGACTACTGTACTTTTATTTTCTAGACCTAGGTAGACCTAGATCTGTCAGGATGAAAGAGGGAGGGGCAAATCACCAGTACTAAATTCTGGAAATAGCTTTGCATTCTTGGTTATATGTAGGAATATTTTCACTGCATAACTGCTGAATCTTTTCTAGAATCACATGAAACTTAAGTATTTGGATTTGGGTTCTCTCATGGTGGGCATGCAAGCCCAAGACTTTTGTGTGGTCATTGTAAAGCCAATAATTTTTTTTTTTTTTTAAGTTTCATTTAGTTGTAAAATGACGTGGTGCTGAAGAACCCGGGTCGTCAACTAATTTTTTTTAAAAAAACAGTTACTTGCCCAAAAGGTGTTTGCCCTAAATCTCTCACAAAGAGGGAAACCAAAACAATCTAAAAAGGCCATGAGTCTTTCACAAGAGAACTGGCTCCTGGGCCTCCCACAGGAACCTGGTCTGGTGCTCACTGTGAAGGACAGAGTTTGCACAGATCTCAGTGATGTGCTGCACTTCTTCAGAAGCCTGAAATGGCAGAGAGGAGAGCTGGGGGCTGTAATGGTGCACATTGGTTCAAGCAAACTAGGTATCAAATAGGAGTGTCCACTCTGCCAGGCACAGTTAGATCCCTTTCCACAGCAGAGAGCAAGCTGATGAGAAGCATCCACTCAGAAAGGCTCTCCTTTACCCTCAGCAGAGGGTTTCCAGAGAAAAAGTCAGCATGAATTCCCACAGAAAGAGGACTAAAGCACCAAGGGATCTTGGCCCAGATTTAGAACCATACACCATCCCTTGGGACAAACAGGACCCTGGAAAAGCACACCCTTTGGTTTTAATGTTCTGTCAGCTTATCCTGAGCAGGACAGGGCGGGGAAAGGAACCTTTCCCAGGCCACGGTTACAGACAGGGAATGGATAGGAGCATGGTCAGCCCAGATCATGTGGCCTAGAAGAGGAAACTGGTATTCATGCACCAGTAGTTGGAGTGGGGGAGGAGGGCAGAATAAGAATCAAAAAAATATCTAAAATATCAGTTAGAGTGAGTAAAATCAAAGTGAAGCATCAATCAATGCAGAAGCCAGGCAGAGTTCAGAGATTCTGGAGACAGAGTTGGGAAGCATCCTCCAAAGCAGGAACAGAATCTTTAGAGCTGCACAGGCAGGCCTGGAGCCTTGCAACAGTGAAGAAAGTTGTGTTCTGTTCCTCCTTTATTAAACGCAAAGGGCATATTTAGTGGAAAGAGGCATGCTAGGTTATGGATAAATGGAACATGTATGTTGAACAGGATATGTGTTCAAAAGAACAGAACCACCTAGGTGTGTACACTTGGTACACTTGGCTAGCATTTATAAGGCCCAGGGTTTGATCACCAATGCCATACACACACACACACACACACACACACACACACACACACAAAAAAAGAAAAAAAAAGGAAGGAAGGAAGAAAGAAGGAAAGACAGATAACGAACAAGCAGGAGTGGCACTTACAAGTGGAAAGGAAGGCCAGATAAATCTGACACATTTGTAAACCACGGATCACTTTTTCCCCATGATGATGGATATATGTCACCCCTACATTGGCCAACCACCGATAACACCAGTTATGGTCTCACTTTGTCCCTGATGTCCTCTCTGCCAGGAAACACAGACAAAGCCCACAGGTGCTCAGCAGGCTACTCAGAAGCTACAAGGACCAGGTGGCTCTGCCCCAGTGCCTCAAGTAAGTGTTGGTGTCTGTTGTTCCCTCACTTGGACTGAGTTCTAGCCCCTCATCACACCATTGCAGGAAGGCTAATGTGACACAGAGGACATGCAAATGTTGGTTCTCCAGCCTTGGGGATCAATTTCCTGGCAGTAGTAGCCTTTGGAGCTATTATTGCATCACGATAATTTCCCACACAACACTCTGAAAGCTTTAAAATCTTTAAAAAGGCCACTAAAATGGTAGTCTGCAGAAAGCAATAGCAATTTTTTTAAACAGAAAATTTAATATATACAGAAGCCTAGCAAAGGGACTCACACTCATTTTCCATGTAAAATGCTTCCATCCTTCCTTCAAACAATATAATAACATATGTAACATACGTAACTTACATGTAAGCATGTTATATGTATATGTTTTAACTTATATGTAAGCATATTACTGAATGCCACATTTTCAAATGCAAATTCCTTCAATGACTTCTGAAGTGCTAAGCTTATTAGTGAGTGTTCAGGCAGCAAAACAATAACAAAATAGCATCACAAATATGTGCCATATTTAAAGGGATACAAATAGAAAAGAAAAACTCAAACTATCACTACTTGCTGATGACATGATTCTATATTATGAAGATCCAAAAAATTCCACCAGAAAACTTCTAGAACTAATAAATGAATTCAGCAAAGTAGCAGGATATAAAATCAATACCCGTAAATCAAATGCATTTCTATACATAAGGGATGAATCCACTGCAAGAGAAATTAGGAAAAACCACCCCATTCACAAAAGCCTCAAAAAAAAAAAAAAAAAACACTTGGAAATCAATCTAACAAAAGAGGTGAAAGACTTCTACAATGAAAACTACAGAACACTAAAGAAGAAACTAAAGAAGACCTTAGAAGATTGAAAGATCTGACATGCTCTTGGATAGGCAGAATTAATATCGTCAAAATGGCCATACAGAGTTAATGAAAATTTCTATTAGAATCCCAGTGACATTCTTCATAGAACTAGAAAAAGCAATCATGAAATTCATTTGGAAAAATAAGAGACCCAGAATAGCCAAAGCAATTCTCAGCAAGAAGAGTGAAGCAAGAGGCATCACAGTACCAGACCTTAAACTATACTACAGAACAATAGCAATAAAAGCAGCATGATGTTGGTAACAGAATAGACATGTAGAGCAATGGCACAAAATAGAAGACACAGAGACAAACCCACAAAAATACGGTTATCTCATACTAGACAAAGGCACCAAAAACATATATCAGAGATAAGATAGCCTGTTCAACAAATGGTGCTGGGAAAACTGGAAATTCATATGTAGCAAAATGAAATTAAACCTCTATCTCTCACCATGCACAAAAATCAACTCAAAGTGGATCAAAGACTTAGACACTGGAGAAGAGACCCTGCTCCTGCCTAACAGAAAAAAAAAAGTAGGCCCAAATCTTCATCAAGTCAGCTTAGGACCTGACTTCCTTAATAAGACTCCTAAAGCACCTCTCACTCCAGTCAGAATGGCAATTATCAAAACTGCAAGCAATAGTAACTGTTGGCAAGGATGTGGGGAAAAAAGGTACACTCATACATTGCTGGTGGGACTGCAAATTGGTGCAACCACAATGGCAAGCAGTATGGAGATACCTCAGAAAACTTGGAATGGAACCACCATTTGACCCAGCTATCCCACTCCTTGGTTTACATCTAAAGGACTTAAAATCTGCATATTACAGTGATGCAGCCACA
Organism: Tamias sibiricus; assembly: GCA_025594165.1. Lineage (NCBI taxonomy): Eukaryota > Metazoa > Chordata > Mammalia > Rodentia > Sciuridae > Tamias > Tamias sibiricus. The sequence goes on along the minus strand of CM046674.1, from coordinate 2,012,525 downwards.
TCAATGTTTACAGCAGCTCAATTCACAATAGCTAAACTATGGTACTAACCTAGATGCCCTTCAACAGATGAATGGATAAAGAAAATGTGTTACATATACACAATGGCATATTACTCAGCCTTAAAGAAAAATGAAATTATGGCATTTGCAGGTAAATGGATAGAACTAGAGAATATCATGCTAAGTGAAATAAGCCAATACCCCCAAAAACAAAAGCTGAATGTTTTCTCTGATAAGTTGATGCTGATCCATAGTGGGATGGGGTGAGGGGAGGCGGGTAGGGAAGAATTCAGGAACTTTGGTTTGTGTAGAGGGGAGTGGGGAGAGAGGAGGGGCTGTGGGGATGGGAAGGATGGTAGAATGAGACAGACATTATTACCCTGTAGACGTGTATGATTACACTACTGGAATGACTCTGAACCACATACAGCCAGAGGAAGGAGAAGCTGTGCTCCATTTGTGTACAATGTGTCAAAATGCATTCTACTGTCATGTGTAACTATTTAAAACAAATTTTTAAAAAGAAAACAACCAAATATGTGTCATAGGACAAAAGTGGCTATGCTCATGGTAGGTCACACAGCTTCTGTTTTCCCTCACCAGGGATTCCGCCATCAGTAAATGCAAATTCCCTGGGTTCATGGCTTAGGTTAGGAGGATAAAGAAAGGATGTGCACCAGCCTTCGAAGTCCTCTTGAAAAAACACATGCTTCAATGATGCAAAGTTCCTCCGAATATAACTGAAGCGCAAGTTATACTTAACCTACAGAGTATAAAGAGAAAACAAATTTGGTCACAAGATCTTGAAATTTAGCAGTAGTAAAACAAAGCAAAGCTGTGCTTGATATCAGCTGTGACTGGAGGAAAGGCCCATACTGGTGATGTCACTCCTGGAACCGACCACATAGCATTCTCTCCTGCAGGTCTTCCCTGCATTCTCTGCAGATTACCCCGGGACCAAACTGGGGAAGAGATAATAGGGTACTGAATACACTGGTAAACTCAAAATCTCCTAGAGGAGAACTATACTACCCTGGACAAGTTTCTTTATGCTTCAGTTTCCTCATCAGTAAAATGGGGATGCTATCATCAGCCCCTATCTTATAGACTGCTGTAGGCTTGCATGAAATGGCATCTGCAGTGTGCATGGCATTGATGATTGAAGTGCCTACAAAGTATTCCTGGTAATTCTACTAACCCCACACAAGTTCTAACTATTAGTCTATAGTTATATAGACTATAACTATCAGATCATAGAGCACAAAAGCTATACATGAGTGATTTTCCCATTCTAAAACATTAAAGATTCGAAAGGTTAACACACTGTTTTTTCCTTAAACACACACAGAGACCTACCATACCTGAAGTGAGATTAGTAATAATGAAAAAATAACTAATCCTCCTGGAAAACTCCTATTTCAGGCTCTGTTCTAAGTGCTTTACAGGCATAAATCTATTTCATTCTCACAACAACCTTGTATGTTAGGCACTAATTATATAACCCCACTACACCAGTAAGGACACTGAGTCCCTAAAATGTTAGTAACTTTCCCAAGGTTGCACCACTAATAAAGTGCAGAGCTGGGATTGAGCTTTATGTAGCCTGGTTTGGAGCCCACTTCTATAATTAAGCAGTTGAACACATGTCATCCAGTATTGTCAGGACAGAAGTTTGCTCAGAATAAACTCTCATTTAAAGAATCTAAAAGGGACCTCAAAGACCAGGTGGTAAGACATGAAACACAGAAGCATTCTTTCATCAACTCTGGAAATAAGATGGAAAAGCTACCACAGAGGACAGCAGAGGAGCAAATAAGCTTGATTAACCTAGGCTCAAGGTAGAGTCACAAAATAAGTTTGTTACAGAAAAGATTTTCTTACCGCAAGTGGCAAAGGTTCCCTGCTGTCATTGAAGTTATGGTCAAAAACAATTCCCACTAATATGTAGAAAGCTTTTGGATCATTAATTACGTAACTTTCAAACACAGGTACAGAAGAAAAGCCTAGAACTATAGAGAGAAAAATCCAATTAGTGGGCAGCTGGGTGTGCAGGCAAATGCTATCTACGTCCCCCTCTCTATCTAAGGAGATATAAGATATCAGTTTACTTCTCCATTCACTCATCCATTTTGCAAACAGAAGCAAAAAAATTAAAAGACATAAGGTGAGGAAGACAAGAGATATGAATCTGATTTATCAGGTCAGAACTTGAACTGGGAAGTGTGCAATTCTAGAACTGCTAGCAATTGTCCTAGGACCTCATGCTAAGGAAGGGAGAGAGAGAGTAACTTAAGACCTGGGTAAAGCCTGATGGGTTTTTTTGTTTGTTTTTGTTAAAAGAACGATCTTTATTTTTGTAGGAAGTTTAAGTTCCATTTCATCCTTTCAAGTCTTGTTTATAACCTGAGTTTTACGTGTTGGTTATTTTATTTTTCTTTTCTAGATATGTTGGCCTCCTCCCCAGTTCAGTTGGCTAGGTGACTATAGTGACATACTACCTACAAATATGCTCTTTTATTTTTTGAACTAAGTAGTGATTTTGTAATTTGAGACTAATAATTCCATTATCTGAATCTTCTAGTTCTGTTTTTGCTCTCTATTGTTAATACTGGTTGTCACCCTTGGTGTCATTTCCTGACACATTTGCTCACTGACCATAATACATTTGTGGGAGGGGGCTGTCTTCTTTGAGATACAGATTGAAGGCATATCCTCCAAAGAAGACATACACTGCATCTATCAGTCCCAAGCCCCACTTCATAGTGTGAGGGGTTTTCATTTTTCTTTTCACTTTCATTCCTTTTTTTTTTCTTCTATTCTTTTCTCCCCACAACTGCCTTGTGTCTCTCTTTGAATTTGAGCTATAAGTCTCAGGGTTGGGCTCTCCTTGCTGTGCTCAGTTCCAAGGCAACGTTCCTGCAGATCCTCAGGGATAGGAGCGGTACGTGTTTACTTCTACTTTACATTCAGGATGTAGGCATTTTGGGTTCCAGTGTTATGGAGAGATAGTCTCCTATCTGACACTCCACCTTGAATGAGCCTTAATTACTTCTTTCGCTCTGTACCTTATAAGGCTATGAAAACCAGTTCAATTTCCCCTAGTATGATGCATGTTTCATCAAAAGCAATTTAGGGCCTCCACTGATCTCTTTGGGTTGTTTCTTTCATCTAGATATTTTTATGTAGGAAATTATCTAACAAGCTGGAAATATATTTACAATAGGGTGGTAAAAGACAACAAAATTGTTCTTACAATAGGATCCTATTTTTATGTATTTACATGGTTATAAAAAGTGTAAGAAGGTGTCCAACAAGATATAAGGAGTAAATTTATTTATTTCAAATATGGACAGATAGATAGGCACAGTTGCTCTTTTGTTTCCTTAGCCTTATTTAGGTTATTTATTTATTTACGATTCTCTCACCTCAGCCTCCCAGTACCTGGGACTACAGGTATGTGCCACCACACCTGGCTTAGGTTTCTTTTTAAACACACACACATATACACAGTTAAATTGTAAAAATAATCAGATACATATGAAGGTATCCAAAACAAAAAATGTTCAGTTTAATAAATAATTATAAAATTAACACCCAAGTAATCACCCCTTGGATTAAAAGATAAAATACTTTTACAATAGATTTTTTTTGCTAGATAGTTCCTGACTATTTAGTTCTTTAATGCTTTCAATAACATATTTTTAGTTTTTATCCAGCATTTACTTTTCAATGAGAGGGTTGATCCAAATGAGCTAGTCCACCATATTACCAGATAGAATGGCAATAACCACTTTCTCAGAAATTTCCAGGAAAACTCTTACGTTTCCTTGACTATCACTAAGCAAATGAGAGTCAAGAGACCTCCTTGACAGATCATCCATGCAAGGGACTGCAAAGTGCAGATTGGTTTAGACATAGGTTACATGATCTACCCCAAACCCAGAGCGCAGTCAACAGCAATGAAAATACATGGGCTGAGAGCAGGAGGGGGTCAGACCCTCAAGAGAGAAACAAACCAAAGCTGATGTCCACCACACACTGGAAAGGATCATCAAACTGTTATTTGTCATTACTCTAGGGTGAAGGATTTTCTCTTTTTTTTTTTTTTTTTTTTTTGGTACTGGGGATTGAACTCAGGGGCACTCGACCACTGGGCCACATCCCCAGCCCTTTTTTGTATTTTATTAGAGACAGGGTCTCACTGAGTTGCTAAGTGCCTCACCATGGCTGAGGCTGGCTTTGAACTCACGATCCTCCTGTCTCAGCCTCCCAAAGTGCTGGGATTACAGGCGTGCGCCACCGCGCCCGGCTGGGTGAAGGATTTTCTTAGGAGATGGAATAAAAAGGAAAAGTTATTTCTATCGTTTGTCTTTTATATTGTGTGAAATTTCCAGTACAAAGAGTTCCTGTGTTTACTGTAAGTTTCAAGGTATTGAAGATTTTTTTTTTTTTTTTTTTTTTTTTTTTTTTTTTTTTTTTTGTGGTACCGGGGATTGAACTCAGGGGCACTCGACCACTGGGCCACATCCCCAGCCCTTTTTTTGTATTTTATTTAGAGACAGGGTCTCACTGAGTTGCTAAGTGCCTCGCCATTGCCAAGGCTGGCTTTGAGCTCGCGATCCTCCTGCCTCAGAAGATATTTTTTTAAATCCCAGAAAAATACATCCCAATTTGTAAAAGAATTTGGGGAAGTGGGACTTGGGATTAGGAACCTAACTTTAATTATACCCTACTGTTTCATGATTACATCTATGCTAAGGAGAGCCTTGAGAAAGAAAGGCAGCTGTCCCCTAAATAGCTGCCTTCCTTTCTCACAAAAAAGTGAGTAAAATAGATGGAAGCAGAAATATCAGGAAAGCAGAAACGAAGACAGTACTATCCCAGGATGCAGAGGAGAAGAGAGTTTCAAGGAAGAAGTATTTGAACACTGCCTTGTTGCATTGCAAAGACACAGAGAGTGGAGATTGGAAAGGAAGTCCTAGATTTGGCAATTAGCAAGACCCTGAGGACATTTTCTTAGCAGATATCATTATAGAACTGAGGGCAAAACAGAGATTATAATATGTTACTAAGTGAGTGGGAAGTAACAAAATATAAATGATTTCCAAGACATTTATCTGACAAAAAATAAATTGCCTGAAGAGCGATCTTAAAGGGGAGAGAAAACAAGAAATGTTTCCTTCTGAAGTGGAGGTGACTGAGGCTCATTTGAAAGTGATAGATAGCTTACCCTCCCCCGCCCTCAGAGTTCTCCACATCCTGAGAGAAGCAACCTTGTTTCATTCTCGGCAGGATGTTCCCCGGACAGGATGTTTTTTTCCCCAGGCAGGATATTTCTTCCCCAGGCAGGATGTTTCTTTTCCCCAGGCAAGAGCCAATAGGCTTAAAGGACACCCTGTTCTAGCCAATGGTGTTTGGGGTTGCTCTAGTGCACTCCCCACCAGAAATCCCTATATAAGGCCCTGTCTGAGAGACTCAGATCAGACAGACAGAGAGAGAGACACACGGACACAACATCGGATCGTTGCTGCTGAGAGGAGGAAGACAGATACATCGGCTCGTCGCTGCAGAGAGGAGGAAGCCACTGCAACAGCTCCAGACCCAGCCTCCAGCCGACGGAGCTGCCCCAGCCAACAGCTCCAGACCCATCGCCTCCAGCCGACGGCAGCTGCCCCAGCCAACAGCTCCAGACCCATCGCCTCCAGCCGACGGCAGCTGCCCCAGCCAACAGCTCCAGACCCATCGCCTCCAGCCGACGGCAGCTGCCCCAGCCAACAGCTCCAGACCCATCGCCTCCAGCCGACGGCAGCTGCCCCAGCCAACAGCTCCAGACCGACCACCTTCAGCCTGACGGCCGCTCCCAGCTGACAGCTCCAGCCTCCAGCCAGACAGCAGCTGCTTTAGCCGACAGCTCCAGAGATCCCAGCCGGTGCAACCAAGCACCCACCTTCTGTCCAGAGCTTGCACACTCCCCTCTCCCTGACTCCCTTCTCCTACCAGAGCTTGCACACTCCCTTCTCCCTGACTCCCCTCTCCCACCTCTTCGACCTTCGACCAGAGCACCTCTTCTCCGGTTTTCGCTACCGGCCACAAAGGCTGTTGAATAAATCTTTTGGCTGCACAGCTGTCCCCGGTGTGATGCTTTGCCCTTCAGAAAGTGAGAGGGAAACGCATACAGATGGAAACACTTCTCTGGAGGGATAAGGTACTGACTGAGAAAGGTCCAAAAAAGGCAGGAGGGTTTCTGACTAATCCCTTCTAATTCCAAAATGTATCTTGAATTCAACTATGTATCTTCATCTCCCTAGTTCAAGCTATCAGATCTTTTAAATCAAATTACATCATATAACTTTCAAAACTAAAATTTTTTAATTTAAATCTTTTAAAACAAACTATACATTTTCTTAAAACTCCACAAATGGCTGCCTTTTACACGTACAACATGACCTGCAAGACTCAAAATTATGTGGCTCCTACCAACTTCTTAAACCTCAGCTCAAGCCACTGTCTCTCGATGTGCTCCAGCTGGAGTGCTGACTTTGGGATCTTAACTACTTACTTCCTCAGGACCTTGCTACTTGCTGCTCCCTTAACTGAATAGCCTGAAACCTCTTACCTTCCCATTGCAATTGGCTTGTTCTCTATCATTAGTGTCTTAACTAAAGCACCTCCCAATAGAAGATTTCTCTGTGTTTTTTTTTTTAATTTCATAATCTCATCTTTGTAAGGGAACTAAATTAGATTAGTATTTTGGCATACTAGGAAAACAAAAAGCACAACTTTCTGAACAGTGGTTCCCACACATTTTAACAATGAGAGCCTTTAGAAGAATGTTCCCTCTGAGTGGCACTAGAGCTGAGAAGAGCAAGCTTCCTTTTCACTTTATATCCTATGTATTATTAGAATAGTTTTACACCCAGCACTGCAAAAAAAAAAGTGTAATGTTTTTACAATAGCATATATAACTATTACAGTAATTTTGAAAAAATTCTCCCATGGTCCACGTTTGGAAAAATTGTATCCACCTAACTGCATTAATTTAGTGAATCAATATTTACTGGGCACCTACTATGTACCAGGCACTATAATAGGTATGGTGATGAACAGAACAGATAGGGTCCTTCCACCTTTGCAGGAGTGGAGTCTAGTGAGAAAGGAAGCGATACCCAGAAAACAAGTGAGTATGGAACAGTGTCAAATAGAAATCTGTGAAGGGGAATAAGGAAGAGGTGAGAAGCTGAAAACCTGCTTAGCTAACTTCCTAAGCATCATTTCAGCTAAAACCTGAAAGTAAGAGAGGTTAGCTCCCCCAGAAGGGCTGGAGCACAGCGTTGTGCCAGACGGAACAGCAGGTGAAAAGCCACATGCATGAGCAGGGTATGAGAGCACAGGGAGAGGGGGCCTGGAGGAGGCTAGAGAGGAAAGCAGGGGCAGCCTGGAGAGTCTGGTTCACTCTTGGTGCAGTTGGAGGTCACCAATGGGCTTAGGCAGGACATGAGCTGAATCTTTTTTTTTCCAGATGGGGTCTCATCATGTTGCCCAGGCTACTCTGAAACTCTTGGACTCGAGCAATTCTCCTGACTCAGCCTCCCAAATAGCCCCGACTACGGGAGTACAATCTTTTTTTTTAATATTTATTTATTTGCTTTAGTTGTACACAATACATTTATTTTTACGTGGTGCTGAGGATCGAAGCCTGGCCACGCACATGCTAGGCGTGCGCTCTAACCGCTGAGCCACAACCTCAGCCCCAGGAGTACAATCTTATGACCTTCTGGGAACCTTTCTTCCTCCCTGGGAGACTGAAGTAGAATGGTTCAAAAGAAGCAGAGAACCTTTCAGAGTCTCTGAATGGTTTCCATTCTTTTTTTTTTAATGTTTATTTATTTGTTTTAGCTGTACACATGCCCTTATTTTTACGTGGTGCTGAGGATCGAACCTGGGCCGTGCACATGCTAGGTGAGCGCTCTACCGCTGAGCCACAACCCCAGCCCAGATCATGAGACTTAATATTGTCAAAATGGCAATACTCCTTGAAGAAACCTACAGATTCAATGTAAATCTTTTTTTTTTTTTTTAGTTGTAGTTGGACACAATACTTTTATTCTATTTATTTATTTTTTTTATGCGGTGCTGAGGATAGAACCCAGGGCCTCACAGGCGTAAGCAAGTGCTCTACTACTGAGCCACAACCCCAGCCCTCAATGTAAATCCTACCAAAAATTCTAATGACTTTTTTTGAAGAAATGTAAAACCTCACCCTTGAATTCATCCTTGAAGAAACAGCCAATACAATATTGAAAAAGTAGGAGGAACCATGATTCCTGATTTCAAAACTTACTACAAAGCTGATTATCAAAATTGACTAAGTGGGGCTGGGTATATAGTTCAGTTGGTAGAGTGCTTGCCTTGCATGCAAAAGGACCTGGGTTCGATCCCCAGTACCACACACACACACACACAAAACACAAAACAAACAAACAAAAAAAAAAACCTAAGTAGATAGTTATATGTATAAAAATGGAAATAGATACCTAGCTTTCACCCTGAACAAAAGTCAAATCAAAATGCATTAGAGACTTAGGAATTATACCAGAAATCTTGCAACTGCTAGAAGAAAACAGAGTCAACACTCCATCATATTGGTGCTGGCACTGCCTTCCTTAACAAGACCTCTGAAGCACAAGAAATAAAACCAAGAATCAATAAGTGAAATTTCATCAAATTAAAAAGCTTCAATAAGCAGGATGTCATCAAATTAAATATCAATAAGTGGGATGCCATCATATTAAAAAGCTTCTGCACAGCAGAGGAAATGATTAAGAGCAGAGAGAGCCTACAGAATGGGAGAAAATCTTTGCCATCTACTCCTCTAATAGGTAATTAATATCCAGAATATAAATATATATTAAAACTCAGAATATATAAAGAACTCAAAAAACTTAACACACACACACACACACACACAAAAAAAAAAAAAAAAAAAACAGTCAATAAATGGGCAAAAGAACTAAACTGACACTTCTCCAAAAAAGAAACACAAATGGACAACAAATATAGGAAAAAATGTTCAACATCTCTAGCAATCAGCAAACTGCCAATCAAAACTATACAAAGATTTCATCTCACTCTAGTCAGAATGGCAATGATCAAGAATACAAACAAGCCAGGCGCGGTGGCGCACGCCTGTAATCCCAGCACTTGGGAGGCTGAGGCAGGAGGATTGCAAGTTCAAAGCCAGCCTCAGCAATGGCGAGGCACTTAGCAACTCAGTGAGACCCTGTCTCTAAATAAAATACAAAAAAGGGCTGGGGATGTGGCCCAGTGGTCGAGTGCCCCTGAGTTCAATCCCTGGTACCCCTCCCCCAAAAAATACAAACAATAATGCTGGCAAGAATATGAGGGAAAAGGTACACTTGTACATAGTTAATGGGACAGTAGACTAGTACAATCACTCTGAAAAGGAGTATGGAAATTCCTCAAAAAACTAGGAATGAAACCATCATATGAAACAGCTATCCAATTCCTTAGTATTTTCCCCCAAAAGACCTAAAGTCAGCATATTATAGCAATACAGCCACCTCGATGTTTTTGGCAGCACAACTCACCTAGCTAAATTATGGAATCAACCCAAATGCCTGTCAGTAGATGAAAAGATTAAGAAATTATGGTATATAAACAAAATAAAGTTCTACTCAGCCATAAAGAAAAATGAAATTATGGTATTTGCTGGTAAATGAATAGAAATTGAGAACATGTTAAGTGAAATAAGCCAGATTCAAAACCTCAAAGGTTAAATGTTTTCTCACATATGGAAGCTAGAGTAAATTAAGAAAAGGAGAGGATAGGATGGGATATCATAAAGATATGGGAAAGGAGTTAAGGTTGTAGTTGAGCAATGAGGCACTTGCCTAGCACAGGTAAGGTCCTGGGTTCGTTCCTCAGCACCACATAAAAATAAATAAATTAATTAAATAAAGGTTAAATTCTTAAAAAAAAAAAAAAGATATAGGGAAGATTAGCAGTACAGAAGGAGGAGATCAGAGGCAGAGTAAAGGAATAGAAAAGGGGAGGCGCCGGGCGCGGTGGCGCACGCCTGTAATCCCAGCACTTTGGGAGGCTGAGGCAGGAGGATCGCGAGTTCAAAAGCCAGCCTCAGCAATGGCGAGGCACTTAGCAACTCAGTGAGACCCTGTCTCTAAATAAAATACAAAAAAGGGCTGGGGATGTGACCCAGTGGTCGAGTGCCCCTGAGTTCAATCCCTGGTAACCACAAAAAAAAAAAAAAAAGAAAGAAAGAAAAAAAGGGGAGGCAATGTGGAATGAGTGATTAAAATATCATATTATGGGCTGGGTATATAGCTCAGCTGGTAGAGTGCATGCCTCCCATGCACAACGCCCTGAGTTCGATCCCCAGCACCACAAAAACAAAAAACAAACAGCAACAAAAAACCCATCAATCTTTCAAAAAATATATCATATTATGTACATATATAAATATACCACATGGAATTTCACCTTTATGTAAAAGTAAAAAACAACCGATAAAAAATAAATAAATAAATAAGTGAAAGGAAGTCTAGTAGAAGAGAGGAAGCAGAATGGGGAATAGGAGGGAGGACAAGAGGGAAAAGTAGAGAATGGTGAACAGAAATTGAATTCCGCCGGGCGCGGTGGCGCACGCCTGTAATCCCAGCACTTTGGGAGGCTGAGGCAGGAGGATCGCGAGTTCAAAGCCAGCCTCAGCAATGGCGAGGCACTTAGCAACTCAGTGAGACCCTGTCTCTAATAAAATACAAAAAAAGGGCTGGGGATGTGGCCCAGTGGTCAAGTGCCCCTGAGTTCAATCCCCGGTACCACCAAAAAAAAAAAAAAAAAAAAAAAAAAAAGAAATTGAATTCCATGCCTGTATGATTTTGTCAGGAAGAACCCATAATACTCTAATTTAAAATTAAATTTTAAAAACTGGCATCAGTGGGCTAGGGCTGGGGCTCAGCGGTAGCACACTTGCCTGGCATGTGTGAGGCACTAGGTTTGATTCTCGACACCACATATAAATAAATAAAATAAAGGTCTATCAACAACAAAAAATAAATAAATAAACTGGCATAAGAATTGACATATCAACCAATAAAACAACACTGAGAGTGCAGAAGTAAACCCAAACAATTCATTTTTTTGTTGTTGTTGTTTGTTTTTTTTGTTTGGTACCAGGGATTGACTTCAAGGGCACTTGACCACTGGACCACATCCCCAGCCCCTTTTTTGTATTTTATTGGAGACAGGGTCTCACTGAGTTGCTAAGTGCCTCGTCATTGCTGAGGCTGGCTTTGAACTCACAATCCTCCTGCCTCAGCCTCCCAAGTGCTGGGATTACAGGCATGCGCCACCGTGCCCAGCTCCAAACAATTCATTTTTGACAAGGGTGCTATCTTATTCTGTTTGGACTGTTATAACAAAATATTATAAACTGGGAGCTCATAAGCAACAGAAATTTCTCAGATTGGAAGGCTGGGAAAGATGAAGGTACTAGCAGATTTAGTATCTGGTGAGGGCCTACTTCTTAGATGGCTGTCTTCTTGCTACAAGCTTACATAGTAGAAGGAGGCAAAGGATCTCTCTCAGATCTCTTTTATAAGAGCAATTCTGCTGGATGAGATGCCTGAAGCAGGAGGACCATAAGTTCAAGATTAGCCTGGGCAATTTAGCAACATCTGTATCAAAATACAATTTTTTAAGGGACTGGGGCTGTGGCTCAGCAGTAGAGTGCTCGCCTACCACATGCAAGGCCCTGGGTTCAATCCTCAGTACTACATATAAATAAATAAAATAAAGGTATTGTGTCCAACTACAAAAATAATATTGTTTTAAAAATACAATTTTTTTAAACAAGGCTGAGGATGTAGCTCAGGGATAGAGAGCTTGCCTGGCATGTGTAAAGCTCTGAATTCAATCCCCAGTGCTGGGAGGGAAAAAGAACATTAATTCCATTCCTGAGAATTCTGCCTCCAAGACCTAATCACTTTCCAAAGGCCCTAAATCCTAATTCCATCACCTTGCAGATTAGAATTCTAACACATGAATTTTGTGAGGACACAGACATTCAGACACAGCAGGTGCCAAGACTATTTAATGGGAAAAGAATAGTCTCTTCAACAAATAATGCTAAGTCAGCAACTGTGCATGCCTGAGACCCAAGGTTTGATCCCCAGCAAAACACAGAGAGAGAGAGAGAGAGAGAGAGAGAGAGAGAGAGAGAAGAAGAGAAGAGAAGAGAAGAGAGAGAGAGAAGGAGGAGGAGGAGGAGGAGGAGGAAGAGGAGAAAGAAGGAGACAAAAGAATGAAACTGGACCTTACCTCACTCTGTGTACAAAAATTCATTTAATGGCCTAAATATAAGACCTAAAAAACCTAGAGATAAGCTGGGCGCGGCAGCACACGCCTGTAATCCCAACACTTGGGAGGCTGAGGCAGGAGGATCGTGAGTTCAAAGTCAGCCTCAGCAATGGCGAGGCACTTAGCAACTCAGTGAGACCCTGTCTCTAACAAAATACAAAAAAGGGCTGGGGGTGTGGCCCAGTGGTCGAGTGCCCCTGAGTTCGATCCCTGGTACAAAAAAAAAAAAAAAAAAAAAAAAAAAACACACACAAAAAAAACCTAGAGATAAATCTTTATGACCTTGGGTTTGGGAATGGATTCTTGGACTTGGCATCAAAAGCACAAACAAGAAAATAAGCCGGGCGCGGTGGCACACGCCTGTAATCCCAGCACTTTGGGAGGCTGAGGCAGGAGGATCGCGAGTTCAAAACCAGCCTCAGCAATGGCGAGGCACTTAGCAACTTAGTGAGACCCTGTTTCTAATTAAAAAACACAAAAAAGGGCTGGGGATGTGGCCCAGTGGTCCAGTGCCCCTGAGTTCAATCCCCAGTACCACAAAAAGAAAAAGAAAATAAAGAGTAGACAATGTGGACTTCATCAAAATTTAAAACTTTTGAGCCGGGCGTGGTGGTGCACGCCTGTAATCCCAGCACTTTGGGAGGCTGAGGCAGGAGGATCGCGAGTTCAAAGCCAGCCTCAGCAATATAGAGGCACTTAGCAACTCAGTGAGACCCTGTCTCTAATAAAATACAAAAAAAGGGCTGGGGATGTGACCCAGTGGTCGAGTGCCCCTGAGTTCAATCCCCGGTACCACAAAAAAAAAAAAAAAAAAAAAAAACTTTTGTGCAACAAAGGACATTATCAAGAAAGTGAAAATAGGGGCTGGGGTTGTGGCTCAGTGGTAGAGCGCTCGCCTAGCACGTGCGTGGCCTAGGTTCAATCCTCAGCACCACATAAATAAAAGCATTGTGTACAACTAAAACAAATAAATAAATATTTTTTTTTAAAAAAAAGAAAGTGAAAATAGTCAGGCACAGTGGTGCATGCCTATAATCCCAGCAATTCAAGAAGCAAAGACAGGAGGATCCCAAGTTCAAGGCCAGCCTCAGCAACTTGCAAGACCCTCAGTAACTCAGCTAGACCCTGTCTCAAAATAAAAAGAATTGGGGATGTAGCTCAGTGGTAGAGTACCCCTGAGTTCAATTACTAGTATTAAAGAGAAAATGCATATGGAACAAGAGAAAATATTTTCAAATTGTATCTTTGATAAGGGGGTAATATCTAGAGATGTATAAAGAACTATTACAATTCATTAACAAAAAGATAATTTTCATTTTTTATTATTTATTAGTGATGCTGGGAATTAAATTCAGGACCTTGCTGCACATGCTGGGCAAGCACTCTGCTAATGAACTACACCCTCCACCCCCAGCCCAAGAGCCCAGTTTTTAAATGGGCAAAGGACAGGAATAGACATTCTCCAAAGAAGATATACAAATGGCCAAAAGGCACATGAAAAGAGGTTCAATTTCACTGGTCATTAGAAAAATGTAAATCAATTAGTAAAATATTACTTCACCCAACCAGGACTGTGTTAATTAAAACAATGGAAAATAAGTGTTGACAAGGATATAAAACAATTTAAACCCTTATACATTTGGTGGGAATGTAAAATGGTACAGATGCTATAGAAACAGTTTAGCATTTCCTCAAAAACTTAAATAGGGCTGGGGTTGTGGCTCAGTGGTAGAGCGTTTTCCTAGCACGTGGGTAGCCCGGGTTCAATCCTCAGCACCACGTAAAAATAAAGGCATTAGGGCTGGGGTTGTGGCTCAGCGGCAGAGCGCTCGCCTTGCACGTGCGCGGCCCGGGTTCAATCCTCAGCACCACGTAAACATAACATAAATGCATTGCATTGTGTACAACTAAAGTAAATAAATAAATATTTTTTCAAAAATAAAGGCATTGTGTACAACTAAAGCAAATAATAAATATATTTTTTAAAAACTTAAATAGTATACTATATTAATCCTACTTAATATATACTTAAGAGAGATGAAATATTATATCCACACAGAACTTGGACATACATGTTTATGGCAGCATTATTTAAAATAGTCAAATGGAGGAAAAACACAAATGTCCATCAATGAATGAACAGATAAACAAAGTGTGGCATACACATGTAAGAGCCTTAATGAGGAGGTAGCTAAGATGGCGGCTGGCTGAGAGCCAAAGAGGAGGCGTTTAATTGTTTTCTCCTGACCTTAATGTAATCAACTAAGAATCTTTCTGTGCCCGTGAACACTGTGTGATGCACCTGTAAGTTGAGCTTGTGACACGTGTATACTTGTTAAGGTGAAGAGTATTTAACCAGGTAGGGTTGGAGTTGTGGGGGGGTTGCTGTTGGTGTTGGAGAGAGAAGTCAGAAGAGAAAGCAGAATAAAGAACCTACTCATTCCCAATCTGCCTCCGAATTCTTTCCCGCGGTATCATTGCTGCAGGCGGCAACAGCTACAGGCGGCAACATACACATACAATGGAATATTATTTTGTCATGGAAAGAAATAATGTACTGGTACATTCTATAACATGGGTGAAACTTAAAACATTATGCTAAAAGCTGGGCATGGTGGTGCACACCTACAATCCCAGCAACTTGGGAAGCTGAGGCAGGAGGATTACAGGTTCAAAGCCAGCCTCAGCAATTTAATGAGACCCTATCTCAAAATAAAATAATAAAAGGGCTGCGGATATGACTCAGTGGTAAAGCATCCCTGAGTTAAATCCCAAATACCAAACAAAGAAACACATTGTGCTAATGAAGGAAGCCAGAACAAATGGTCACATACCATCTGATTCTTTTTATAGGAAATATCCAGGATAGGTGAATCCATAGAGATAGAAGCAGTTCAGAGGTTACCAAGGGATGGGAAAGAAGAACAAGGAATGTTTACTTAATATTTATGAGTGTTTTTGTGACAGGATGAAAAAGTTTTAAAACTAGAGAGAGCTAGCGGTTGCATGGCATTGTGACTATATTAATACCACTGTATTGTGCATTTAAAAAAATATTTTAGTTGTAGATGGACACAATACCTTTATTTATATATTTTTTATGTAGTGCTGAGGTTCAAACCAGTGCCTCACACATGTTAGGCATGCGCTCTGCCACTGAGCTACAACTCCAGCCCTGGATTGTGAACTTTTAAAACCAAGCCTGCCAACACCTTGATCTTGGACTTCTAGTCTCCAGAAGTGCGAGAAATTTAATGTCTGTTGTTTAAACTTCCCAGTCTGTGATTTTTTTTTTTTTTTATTACAGCCTAAGCAAACCACTACAGGTCTGCTCTCTCTCGCCTCCTCATTCTCCTTGGAAAGCCTCCAGATATTGTTCTGAGGGCAAGAGGCCAAGCCACACAAGACAAATACATTTAAAGCTTCTCTTCAAACAACACCAGCTAACCATGCCATTGGCCATAGCAAATCACACAGGTATTAACAATGCAGACAGGAGATAAACTAGCTACTCTAGTAGGAAGTTCTGCAAAGCTCACCACACATGCAAACCATAACAATGAGGCTTTAACTTAATGACAGCATTCTAATGACCACAATGAAAGACAGTACCTCCCAAACAAAAGCAAAATACAATCAAATTCTATATGTTTACAAGTGTTTTTTATTAAATATTTATTTATTTGCTTTAGTTGTACACACTCCATTTTTATGTGGTGCTGAGGATTAGAACCCTGGGCCGTGCACTTGCTAGGTGAGCACTCTACCGCTGAGCCACAACCCCAGCCCAGTTTATGAGTATTTTTTAAATATCTTGATGGAGATTCTGCAAGGAAAACGATCATTGTCATTGTATGTGATTATTGCTAGTCTACAACAACCTTTTACCACTGGGGAGAACAAGTTTCTATACTGTGTTTTCTTTATATTTCTTCAAAACATAGATATTGTTTTATGGAAGAAAGCTTAAATTTGAAAGAGGAAATGAATGGATGACAGGTAAAGAAATAAAACTTCAAATATAAACCCAGTTATTCCTCAATGTCCATGGGCTATCAGTTCCAGGAACCCCTTTAGACATACAAATCCACAGATGTTCAAGTCCCTTATATAAAATGGTGTATTTGCAAATAACTTGCACACATTCACCCATATGCTTTAAGTCATTTCTAAATAATTTATAATACCTTACACAATGTAAGTACTGTGTAAATAGTTGTTATACCATTTTGCTTAAGGAATAACAATAAGAAAAAATGTTGGAGGCAGGCATAGTGACACATGCCCAAAAGTCCCAAAAGTCCCAGCTACTTGGAAGGTTAAGGAGTTTGTTTTTATTTTGTTTTGTTTTGTTTGTATAGGGGATTGAACTCAGGGGCACTCGACCACTGGGCCATATCCCCAGCCCTTTTTTTGTATTTTATTAGAGACAGGGTCTCACTGAGTTGCTAAGTGCCTCGCCATTGCTGAGGCTGGCTTTGAATTTGCAATCCTCCTGTCTCAGCCTTCCAAGTGCTGGGATTACAGGCGCGCACCACCGTGCCCTGCGCTAAGGAGTTTTTAAGAGTTCAAGATTGGGGATGGGGTTGTGGCTCAGTGGTAGAGCGCTCGCCTGGCAAGTGTGTGGCCCAGGTTCGATCCTCAGCACCACGTAAAAATAAACGCATTGTGTACAACTAAAGCAAATAAATAAATTTAAAAAAAAAAATTTCAAGATTAGCTTGGACAACATAGCAAGACTGTTTCAAAAGGAGGGGGACAAAGGCGGATGCAGAGGAGGAGGAGAAAAAAGTCTGTACACATTTGGTAAGGACATGATTCACAGTTGGTCCAATCCACAGTTATCCACTACCCCCCAAAAAAAAAAAAAAAAAAAAAAAAAAAAAAAAAAAAACCTCTGCTGGTATATGCCTGCAGCTATGGAGGGCCAACTATAATCCACTAGCACATCTAGCCAACACAAAAGGCAGCAACAACACTGACAGGTTAAGTAATAAAAAATAATGTATAGAAAATTAAATGCTTTATACAACTCTGTACTAATAAATTTGGCAAACTACTTTGGGTGAATTGATTAGGTAGGAAAATAGCAACTCCCACCTTAGTCTACAAAAAATAAAATTAGAAAAAAAAAAATGTTTAAGAGACAGAGTTTCTATGCTGCCCAGACTGATCCTGAACTTGTGATACTCCTACTTTAGCCTACAGAGTAGCTGGGTTTAGAGGTGCATACCACTACACCTAGTCAGGAAGAGATTTTTTAAATCTAATTTTTTTTTCAAATAAACTATTAAATATTGAGAAATTTATTAAAGAGCCTTCCAAGCAACTTAAGTACAAAAACTCAAAGTGGTGAGTTATTTTCAACAAGCTAGGAATTATTTTGATACAATTTAAACTAATCCATAAGCACAGAGAAAGAAACTTCCAGTAGTAGAAATCAGGTTAACATAACTGATAACAAAATCTTATAATAACACAGAATTTTTTTAAAGTAACTAAACCCACCTTTAGTGAAGAGAACATGATATAAATTCCTCAATAACACAAAGAATCCAATAGTGCATTAAAAGAATAGTATATAAGCAAAGGGTAAATTCATTACAGAAACCTAGGAATGTTTCACTGTTTTCATCATTATAATTTTTATCAGGGTAATTCACCATATTGTTTGGTTAAAGGAATAAAAGCATATTATCATGTCAACAAATACCCAAAAGGCACTTGATAAAATTCACCATCTATTTTTTGGATTCTTCTTCTTTTTTAAGTCTTTAGAAAAGGACACATCTATAACATGCCAAAAAATACACATATCAAATCAAAGTACTTTCTGGTATGTTTGCTTTTGACGACTAGAAACATTTATAGTTAAGATGAAATCATAACGGGGGGGGGGGGTCTGGGGTTGTGGCTCAGTGGTAGAGCGCTCACCTAGCACGTGCGCGGCCCGGGTTTGATCCTCAGCACCACATACAAAATAAACACACTGTGTACAACTAAAGCAAATAAATAAATATTTTTTAAAAAAGATGAAACCATAACTAGAATGCCAACTACAACATTATTTTCTAATGTTATTCTGAGAAGGCCAAGACTGTACTGAGCCATTGAGTCCAATTTCAAGGGCTCTCCCTACCCGAGCATGCTGGGCCAAGGGGATTGAGAGAGTGAGACGGAGGATCTGAGATCAGGTCTGGCATAAAGCTAATCTGTTGGCAGAAAGGTCAGAAGGGTACATTTATCTAACTGGTCGGAACAATTGGGGTGCCTTTAATTAATTGGTCCACTCGTTCAGAGGATGTTCCTTTATCTAAAAGCATGGGGGTGGGGATCACTGTTGGCAGTTCCTCAGCAGGCATAGTAGCCTATAGTGTACTCAAAAAATGATTCTATGAGCTCTAGGTAACACTGCATTAGTAAAATTAGATGACAGGGTGAATCCAGTGACAATAAATTCAAGTAAAGTGTACTATAATATGATTATTTACACATTATAAAATTCTATACATAGAAAAAAGAGAACAAGCAAAAAAAACATAAGAAACAGTAAAAGGTAAGGTAAGGCAAGTTACACAATTATTAGGTTAATTGAAGGGCAAAAATCACAGCGAGGATGGCTGTGCAGCCAAGGAATTTATTCACCAGCCTTTATGGCTGGTTAAGGGTAGAAAAGGAATGGGGAGAGAGGAATCTGGGAGAAGGAAGTGTGCAAGCTCTGATGGGAGAAAGGAGTCAGGGAGAGGGTAGTGTGCAAGCTCAGGGAGAGGGAAGTATGCAAGCTCTGAACGGAAGGTGGGAGTCTGGTTGCCCTGGCTGCAGTCTCTGGAGCTATCTGCTGGGGCAGCTGCCATCGGGCTGGAGACAGTGGGTATAAGGCTGGTGCAGTGGCTGCCTCCTCTCAGCAGGGACCAGCTGTTATGTATCTCTCTCTCTCTGCCTCTGTATTGGTGGCCTTCTCTGTCTCGTTGTCTCCCCCCAAACTTCCAACAGTAGGGAGCTTATATAGGAATTACTGGTGGGAAGTGTACCAGAGCGAACTTTAATGTTATTGGCTCCTGCCCATGGGGTGAGGGAAGCCTTCAAGCCTATTGGCTCCTGCCCCAGGAAGATGAAACATACTGCCAGGAGAACAGAGCGACCTTTTGGCCCTCTGCCTGTGGAACAGGGTGAACTTTTGGCGACCTTTAAGCCTATTGATTCCTGTCCCTCTATCATTAATAAGGACAACTGCTTTCCTATAAACAGATTACTGAGAAATCATATCACTTTCACAATTGCACCATGATAATATACTTAGGGATAAATGTAGTGGGATATATGCAATACCTATGTGAATAAAACTGGAAAACTATCAAGAAACACAAAATCAGGTTTGATTAAATAAAGATATATACCTTGTCCTTTTATAGAGTCAATACTGTTAATGTCATAATTCCCCTAACCTACAAATGTTAAAAACTTCAATGGAATTTTAAAAACTGACCATGAAATCCATATAGAAGATAAAGCTGTAAGACTAGTCAAGAAAATTCTGAAAGGTCTAGTTATCAATCAGAGACTATCCAAAAAACTGTTGCTAAATAACTTTATTGATTAAAACAATATTATGCTAGTATAGTAAGAAATAGCCCAGGGGCT
Organism: Tamias sibiricus; assembly: GCA_025594165.1. NCBI lineage: Eukaryota > Metazoa > Chordata > Mammalia > Rodentia > Sciuridae > Tamias > Tamias sibiricus. The sequence continues at coordinate 1,992,488 of CM046674.1, read as the reverse complement.
GGGGATACAGCTCAGTTGGTAGAGTGCTTGCCTTGCATGCATAAGGCCCTGGGTTTGATTCCTCACACCAAAAAAGAGAGAGAGAGAGAGCCCAACAAAAATTTAAAAAGAAGGTTGGGGTGTAACTCAATGGTTGAGTTTCTACCTACCATGTGTGAAGCTCTGGGTTCAATCTTTAGCACCGCAAAAAAAAAAAAAAAAAAAATTAAAAATTAGAAATTTTAAAAAAAGAATTTAACATAAGTCGGGTGCGGTGGTGCACGCCTATAATCCCAGCGCTTGGGAGGCTGAGGCAGGAGGATCGTGAGTTCAAAGCCAGCCTCAGCAATGGCAAGGCACACAGCAACTCAGTGAGACCCTGTCTCTAAATAAAATTTTAAAAAGGGCTGGGATGTGGCCCAGTGGTCGAGTGCCCCAGAGTTCAATCCCCAGTACCAAAAAAAAAAAAAAAAAAGAAAAAAAATCTAACATAGACCTAAGTACAAAAAGGAATTTAGTATATGATAAAAGTAACATTTCATAGGTCAAAGTAGCACTATTAGTAAACAGTTTTGATACCTATTTGCTCAACAGCTTAGGTAAAATAGACCAACTCCCTGAAAGCTGCAAACTACCAAAATTCACTTAAGAAGAAATGGGTTATCTGAAGTTCTATATCTACTAAAACAACTATATTTGTAATTAAAATCCTTCTGAGGGATGACATTTTTAAAATAAAATTCTCTCCTAATGATGACTTGAGCCCTGCCACTCAATGGGAGAATCAGCAGAACCTGTAGGAACTTATTTGGAATTGATATTCTCTATTGTAATTTTGTTTGTTTATTTAAATTTTCGTTTTTGTTTTCATGGGTAAGGAAAGATGATGATCAGTTTTCAATGTTAAAAGTGTACAAGTTGCTTTGTTACAGTAAAACTAAATATGTAAAAATATATATATATATATTCTTCTGAGGAAGAAAATCCTGATCCAAATGTTTCATTGGTAAATTCTAGCAAACATTTAGAGAAACAATATTAATTCTATACATTCTTTTCCAGAAAATAAAAAAGGAGGAACTACTTCACTGCTTATTTCATGATATGAACCTCACCTCAATACCAAAGAAAAACTGGGTACTTTATATCCTTAAAATGAGGATATATAAAAACACTATGAGAAAAAATATATAATAAAAATGCAATGTAATTCATCACCTTTAGAGACTAAGAATAAATCAGCCTGGAAGTGATGGTGAATGCCTGTAATCCTAGCTATGCAGAAGCCATCCTCAGTCTGATAATTGACATCTACAAAAACCTATAATTAGCCGGGTGCGGTGGCGCACGCCTGTAAACCCAGCACTTGGGACGCTAAGGCAGGAGGATCATGAGTTCAAAGCCAGCCTCAGCAATGGTGAGGCACTCAGCAACTCAGTGAGACCCTGTCTCTAATAAAATACAAAAAAGGGCTGGGGATGTGGCCCAGTGGTCAAGTGTACCTGAGTTCAATCCCCAGTACCAAAAAAACAAAAACCAACCAATAAACAAAAAAAAAAAAAACCCTACAATTAACATACTTCACAGTCAAAGATTGAATGCTTTTTCCTTAAGATCCAGAAGCAAACCAAGGATACCTAATCTCATTACTCTTATTCAACATCATATTGAAAGTCCTAGCTAGGGCAATATAGCAAGAAGAAATAAAATACATACAGATTGAAAAGGAAGAAATGAAAGTATCTCTCTTCTCAGAAAACCCCAAGAAATCTACACAAACTATTCTACAACAAATAAGAAAGATTAGTAAAACTATAGAGATGGAAAGATTGAGGTGGTAGCTCAGTTGTAGAGTGCTTGCCTCGAATGTATGAGGCACTGGTTTCAATCCTCTGCACCACATAAAAATAAATTTAAAAATAAAGGTATTGTGTCCATCTACAATTAAAAATATTTTAAAATAATTATAAGATGTAGAACAAAATCAGTGCTTGCTGAGGAAGGTGGAGAGCATCAACTACAAAAGAGACATCATAAGGAAATTTGGGGGGATGATGTTTGAATTTGGTTGTGGTGGCAGTAACATAACTCTCTGAATTTGTCAAAATCCACGGAGTTTTAACTACAATGAGTGAAGTTTACTATACAGAACTTCAAATTTCATTGATTAATTTTTTGAAACACTGAGAAAATTGACTAGCTTACTCCAGCAAAATAAACTCCAGATATATGAAAGTTTGAACATACTACACTAAATTATAAAAGTGCTATAAGAAAAACTGGGTATTTTATGTCCTTAGAATGAGGACAGTTTTTTTGTTTTGTTTTGTTTTGTAAGCATGACTTGGAAACTATCAAGAAAACAGACTCATGAACCTAATAACATGAACAGTAACAATTTTCCTTGAAAAAAAAAAAAAAGTTAAGGGCTGGGGTTGTGGCTCAGCGGTAGAGCACTCACCTGGCACGTGCGCGGCCCGGGTTCGATCCTCAGCACCATGTACAAATAGACCCATTGTGTACAGCTAAAGCAAATAAATAAACATTTTTTTAAAAAAAGTTAAAAAGCCAGAAAACAATCTGCAGAGAAAAACACCTGTAACATATTTGCAGAAGCACCTGTTCCTTTGAACCTGGACCTCACCTCCCACCAAACCATACTTAATGGAGAATTTGCCAAACACTGGAGAGAGGTACCAATGTCAAATGTCCAGCCTACATATCTGAAAAGAAAACTGCAGAACTATACACCTATAGGCAAATCTATCCATTTACATAATAGAACATAGAACAAGAAAAATTTAAGTGAATGATGAAAATTTAAGGGTTGATGATCATGGCTTGACTTTTTAATTTTTCAACAATGATGTATTCATATAAACTTAAATTAAAATTTAAGAGCTGGGCATGGTGGCGCACGCCTGTAATCCCAGCACTTTGGGAGGCTGAGGCAGGAGGATTGCGAGTTCAAAGTCAGCCTCAGCAATGGCAAGGCACTTAGCAACTTAGTGAGACCCTGTCTCTAAATAAAATACAAAAAAGGGCTGGGGATGTGGTTCAGTGGTCGAGTGACCCTGAGTTCAGTCCCCGGTACCAAAAACAAACAAAAAATATTTAAGTTTGTTTTAGAATATGTAAATGGTCTATACAAATCATCCACCCAAATTTTCTAAATGGTTAAAAGCTGTGCAAGCCGGGCGCAGTGGCGCACGCCTGTAATCCCAGCACTGTGGGAGGCTGAGGCAGGAGGATCGCGAGTTCAAAGCCAGCCTCAGCCATGGCGAGGCACTTAGCAACTCAGTGAGACCCTGTCTCTAATAAAATACAAAAAAGGGCTGGGGATGTGGCCCAGTGGTCCAGTGCCCCTGAGTTCAATCCCCGGTACAAAAAAAAAAAAAAAAAAAAAAGCTGTGCAAAATGACTATATTTTTAAGCAAGAGACTTTCTTTAGACAAATACAGTAGTACTAATACAGTAATGTTATAGTTCCTGTAGTACAATAAAATCTCTGAATATCCTGAGATAGTCCATGTATTCATATCCATTTTCTGCAACTCACGGTTTATATTATTTTTATTTATCTTCCCTTCTAACTATTGTTGGGGGCTCGATTCTATAAAAGTATAGATCAGCATTTTATTCACATTTTTATTTCAAATTTTATCTTGCATATAGTAAGCATACAATAAAAACATATGCTAAATTCAGCAGATCTGCTTTGTGAGATCCAGAGAAACGTTCTTCGTCAATACGCCCACCCTCATCTATCTAAGGGAAATTTTGAGTGAGTCAGCTCTGTTCCTAGTTTTGGTTCTGAGGAACTGGGATCAGATTTAGAAGCAGCTGAAAAGAGTTGCAAGTTCTAACCAATTAAAGTTTGAAATAGCAAGCACTGGAGTTTGAAAGATAAGACTGAGTAAGAAGCCCGCTGAAGAGAAGGTCTAGTTCGCCGGCTCAGTTTTCTGGCAGTGAGTCGGGAATGGGGAAGACATCCTGGTTTTATTGGGGTGGGGGGCCACAGTCTGTGAGGCATGACGGGGAGGAAGGTTTTTTACGATGTCTGCAGCACCTTCATGCTGTGATTGTCCCTGCACGCCCGCCGTAGGCACACAGCCACTACACCCGCACTGGCCTGGTACCGTGTGTCAGGCAAGGTGGTAAGCACTGTACCTGCGTCGGAGGGCCCCGCGCCGGGCCCTCCCACGCCCACCTTCTCGGAGGCGGGTCCGAGCCTCCCCCCCCCTCCGCCACCTTCTCAGAGGCGGGCCCGAGCCTTCAACCCCCCCCCCCCCCCCCCCCCCCCGCCAGCCCACCTTCTCGGAGGCGGGCCGAGCCTTCACACACACACACACACCCGCCTTCTCGGAGGCGGGCCAGAGCCTTCCCCCTCCAACCATCTCAGAGGTGGGCCAGAGCCCCCCCTCCCCCGCCCACCTTCTCGGAGGCGGGCCCGAGCCTCCCCCCCCCACGCCCACCTTCTCGGAGGCGGGCCAGAGTCTGCCCACCTTCTCGGAGGCGGGCCAGAGTCTCCCCCCCCCACGCCCACCTTCTCGGAGGCGGGCCCGAGCCTTCCCCCCCCCCACGCCCACCTTCTCGGAGGCGGGCCCGAGCCTTCCCCCCCACGCCCACCTTCTCGGAGGCGGGCCAGAGCCTTCCCCCCCCACGCCCACCTTCTCGGAGGCGGGTCAGAGCCTTCCCCCCCCCTCGCCCACCTTCTCGGAGGCGGGCCGAGCCTTCCCCCCCCTCGCCCACCTTCTCGGAGGCGGGCCGAGCCTTCCCCCCCCACGCCCACCTTCTCGGAGGCGGGCCGAGCCTTCCCCCCCCACGCCCACCTTCTCGGAGGCGGGCCCGAGCCTTCCCCCCCCACGCCCACCTTCTCGGAGGCGGGCCGAGCCTTCCCCCCCCTCGCCCACCTTCTCGGAGGCGGGCCGAGCCTTCCCACCCCACGCCCACCTTCTCGGAGGCGGGCCAGAGCCTTCCCCCCCCCTCGCCCACCTTCTCGGAGGCGGGCCGAGCCTTCCCACCCCACGCCCACCTTCTCGGAGGCGGGCCAGAGCCTTCCCCCCCCTCGCCCACCTTCTCGGAGGCGGGTCAGAGCCTTCCCCCCCTCGCCCACCTTCTCGGAGGCGGGTCAGAGCCTTCCCCCCCCTCGCCCACCTTCTCGGAGGCGGGCCCGAGCCTTCCCCCCCCTCGCCCACCTTCTCGGAGGCGGGTCAGAGCCTTCCCCCCCCTCGCCCACCTTCTCGGAGGCGGGCCAGAGCCTTCCCCCCCCTCGCCCACCTTCTCGGAGGCGGGTCAGAGCCTTCCCCCCCCCACGCCCACCTTCTCGGAGGCGGGTCAGAGCCTTCCCCCCCCCACGCCCACCTTCTCGGAGGCGGGTCAGAGCCTTCCCCCCCCCACGCCCACCTTCTCGGAGGCGGGCCGAGCCTTCCCCCCCCACGCCCACCTTCTCGGAGGCGGGCCAGAGCCTTCCCCCCCCCACGCCCACCTTCTCGGAGGCGGGTCAGAGCCTTCCCCCCCCCACGCCCACCTTCTCGGAGGCGGGCCAGAGCCTTCCCCCCCCCTCGCCCACCTTCTCGGAGGCGGGCCGAGCCTTCCCCCCCCACGCCCACCTTCTCGGAGGCGGGCCGAGCCTTCCCCCCCCTCGCCCACCTTCTCGGAGGCGGGTCAGAGCCTTCCCCCCCCCGCCACGCCCACCTTCTCGGAGGCGGGTCAGAGCCTTCCCCCCCCACGCCCACCTTCTCGGAGGCGGGTCAGAGCCTTCCCCCCCCCACGCCCACCTTCTCGGAGGCGGGTCAGAGCCTTCCCCCCCCACGCCCACCTTCTCGGAGGCGGGCCGAGCCTTCCCCCCCCACGCCCACCTTCTCGGAGGCGGGCCGAGCCTTCCCCCCCCCCGCCCACCTTCTCGGAGGCGGGTCAGAGCCTTCCCCCCCCCACGCCCACCTTCTCGGAGGCGGGTCAGAGCCTTCCCCCCCCACGCCCACCTTCTCGGAGGCGGGCCGAGCCTTCCCCCCCCACGCCCACCTTCTCGGAGGCGGGTCAGAGCCTTCCCCCCCCCACGCCCACCTTCTCGGAGGCGGGTCAGAGCCTTCCCCCCCCTCGCCCACCTTCTCGGAGGCGGGCCGAGCCTTCCCCCCCACGCCCACCTTCTCGGAGGCGGGCCAGAGCCTTCCCCCCCCTCGCCCACCTTCTCGGAGGCGGGCCCGAGCCTTCCCCCCCCACGCCCACCTTCTCGGAGGCGGGCCAGAGCCTTCCCCCCCCACGCCCACCTTCTCGGAGGCGGGTCAGAGCCTTCCCCCCCCCTCGCCCACCTTCTCGGAGGCGGGCCGAGCCTTCCCTACTGGAGCCCACCCTCGGGGACCAGCAGGCCCCAACCTCGCTTCCAGGCGAGAGGTACGGCCGCAGCTACGCGGCCGCCACGCCCGCGGTCCCTCCCCAGGGGCCGGGTCTGGGTGCGAGGTCGACAACGGCTAAGGTACCACCAGGCGCGTCTCCGTCTCGGTCCGAGCCTCACTCACCGCGGGCGCCGCGCCGGGTGTGGCCGGTGGCGCTTAGGGACCCGCCGGCCTCGACTGTTGGCCCCGCGCCGCCGTCCACGCTCGGGCTCGGCCCGAGACCCCGCCCGGGTGCCACGGCCCGGCCCCGAGACCCTCCCGTTCGAGGAGATCCCACTGGACCCTCGTTGACAAGAGGGGCCGGAGGAGACACAGGAAGGGGAACTGGAAAAATGGCCATGAATACTCCCCGACGTGATTACTTCAACCGCGTGTAAACGCACGTCTGGAAAGCGCTTCTGGCAGGGTCCGCGATCCTAAGCGTCCTAGAAGAGCCCAGCGCTCAGGATTCCCGCCGCACGCCCCCTGCTGGACACCGCGCAGACTCAGGCGGCGGCTGAGGCGAGCCGCGTATCCGCAGGGTTAGCCCACTGCGCACGCGCGAAAGCGCGCGGCCCCTGCCTGGCATGGGCTCCTTGTCTGGGACACTGCACAGGCGCGGAATTCTGAGGACGCACGCGCAATGAGGCGCGCCCCCTGCCGGACGTGAACGACCTGTCGGGGTACTACGCAGGCGCGCGATCGGGAGGGCTGAGGCGGCGGGGGCGGACCCGGCACCTGCAGGCTTGGCCCCCTGCGCACGCGCGATCCAGCGCCCCCTGCTGGACCCTGAGGGGCCGGGTGCGTTGGTCAGCAGTAGCCGGTCACAGGCGCCCCCTCCCCGCAGGGCAGCCTCGCGGCTGTCACCCCGGCTACCGCTGCTCCTGCGAGGCTGGAGCGGAACTGCGAGGCCGAGGGAGGGGACCCTGCGAAAGGGCCGCGCGCCGGCCGCCGCCGCCCCGGCGCTGAGGGTCGGTGAGTGCTGCCGGGACCCGCCGCTCGCGCGCTGGCTCGCAGCTACGGGGGCTTCCTGCCCGCGCCCCGGCCTCGCCCCGGCCTCGCCCCATCCCCGGCCCGCCGCGCCCAACCGCCCGCGCGGGATCTTGCAGGTGCTCCTCCCCGGCGCCCGCAGCTCTGGGTGTGACCCAGCCCCGCGAGCTGCCCAAGGCTCGGCGAACAGGAACGAGCTCGGGCAGCCGGGCCGCTGCGGGATCCTGCTTGCGGCGGGCCCAGCAGGTGGACCGACAGCCGCCGCTCTCGGCGCCGGCGATGCCGGCTGCGGCGGAGCAGGCCTGCCGCACGCTCCCGGCGGGTCCCTATGCGGGTTGGGGCGCCTCCGACGTCGGAGTGTGCCCTACTCCACCTACCCCGCCTGCGAGTCTCACGTGGGCCCGGGGGTCCCCCGTCACGGGTGGGAGCTGGAGACGCCCGGGTGTGTGGGACAGGACAGGGGAGGGAGCCAGCGGCGCAGACGAAGGGCCGCGTGTCTGTGCGAGCTGGAGCTCCCAGAAGCGGCAAGCCCCGGAGGGTGCTGATGGCCTCGCTGCATGCATGAATGCCCCTCCTCCTCCTCTCCAACGAGGCTTGTCTTGAAGGGTATTTATGTCTTCCCATTTGCCTCCTCGTCTGGGAGCTCCCCGAAGCATGGATGGATCTTGCTGGTGTTTGCTTTCCTGGCACCTAACAGGCACTCAGAAAATGCTCCTGGAATTAGGGGCTGAGGCACCCAGGTAGCGTTTAAGGGGTTGAGTTCCACTCAGTTCTCCTGAGCAACCATATCATCTAATTAAGAAAGGTTTGGTGCTACCTTTGGTAAACTTGAAACGACTAAGTAAGTCAGTTTTTAGAAAGCTTGCCTCATAAGAGAAAGTAGAGAATTGGTAAAAACGGATGTCATGGGGATCTCCTCCGTTCACACTTATTCTTTTTTTTTTTTTTTTTTTTTTTTAATTGAGCTCTTACTACAGCTGACCAACAGGATGGCATCTTTCCTTCTCTAAGGTGATCTACCACCATTCTGACCAGATGACATTTTGGAGCACGAGAGGGTAGCTCCAAGTAGTTTTTTAAAAGTCTAGCCTTAGCCGGGCACGGTGGCGCACGCCTGTAATCCCAGCACTTTGGGAGGCTGAGGCAGGAGGATCGCGAGTTCAAAGCCAGCCTCAGCAATGGCGAGGCACTTAGTAACTCAGTGAGACCCTGTTTCTAATAAAATACAAAAAAAGGGGGTCTGAGGATGTGGCCCAGTGGTCGAGTGCCCCTGAGTTCAATCCCTGGTACCAAAAAAAAAAAAAAAAAAAAAAGTCTAGCCTTTTGCAGCACATGGCAAGGTGAGAACCTGTTTTGACTTAGCCTCAACTAGAAGGCCTAGGTCAGAGTCCTGGATTTATAGTTTCTTCTGCAGTCCTTTGGCCTGCAATGGCAGAAAGCTCCTCTGCTATGAGTCTATCCAGGGGCAACATTCTAGAACTCTGGGGACTGCCCATCACTGCTGTATCAAGCAAGATTCTATGTTCCCTGCTCTTGGGGACCTTAGAATGAAATTAAAAAGATGATTTATTCACAAGTAACTGTGGCATAAGATAGAATGAGATAAATGCCACATGAACACCCAGAAAAGGTGTCACAGGTGTATGGAGGTGGAAGAAAGGTGACTTCAACAGGAACAGAAGGTCTGAACTCAGGCTGCACATTACAATCACCCACGGAAACTTTCTGAACCCAGAATCTCTGGGGCTTGGGCCTCGGATGCTGGTTTCTGTCTGAAAGTGCCCTGGAAGCTTCCATTGTGAAGCCAAAATGAAGAACGCCTACACTAGCCTTATCAGAGACTGCTTCACAGAGGGCCTGGGTCTAGAGTGGGCTGGGGAATGATAGATAGGGCTTCAGAGCCAGAAGTGTTGGGTGATATTCCAAGCAGACAGAGGCACTGGGGAGAGAAAGGCCCATCGCTGCAGGCAGTGCCCGTCCTCCTGAATGGCTCAAGGCAAAGGCAGACGGGCAGCTTTGCTGGGGCCATGTAGTGAGCTCCTTGCTGCCTTGCTTGTTACAGGAGATCCATGGTTACCTCTCTCTGGGGATTCTTGTTGCCTTATTACCTCATGTCCTCCACCTGGGAAGGTAGCATGACCAGCTGGATGGGGAATGGGCACAAGGCTGATGAAGGCAGGCAGCAATGCATATTTTGTGAAACTCTCTTGAGAACCCACTTTAGGCCACATATTTGGCTTACAATCTCTGCTGACCCCTACCAGGAGCTTCTGGTCCTAAGGAGAGTGCTGTCTCCCTCCCTGGACAGAGTAGGAGACCATGAATGTGCACCCCAGTGGCCCAGGCCTACAGAGCAAACCACCCATTGTCCCACCCAGCCTCTGGGGCTCAAAAACAATGGCTGTAGATTTGTGCCTCCCTCATCCTCACGAGGGCCACTGTATAAACAAGTTGTTCTCAGGTGTTTTTCTTGCACCCTGCTCTGTGTGAAAGGATTTGAATGTGCAACCCCATGTATATTATTTATTGTAAATGATGGCCATCTACTATTGTCCTAACATATCATAGACAAAGAAATATACAAAAATGTGGACCTTTATTTAGTACTAGGGATTGTACCCAGGGGTGCTTAACCTATGAGCCACATCCCCAGCCCTTTTTATTTTTTGAGACAGGGTGTCACTAAGTTGCTTAGGGCCTCACTAAGTTGCAGAGACTGGCTTTGAACTTGCGATCCTCCTTCGTCAGCCTCCCAGGTCACTGTGTCCAGCCAAAAATGTGAACCTATTAAAGGGTTGAGAGCTGAAGTAAACATGATTAAATTTTCCCCAACATATTAATGGTACAGAAATGATCATAAAAATATGCGCTTAAACATGAAAGCCATGTGATCAAGCCCACATTCGTAAACTCTTGGTTAAAACTAAGTCTTAGCATTTGAAGGCCTGGTTCTAAGCTCTGGTTTGATTCAGGTCCCAGTTCTCACGGCATTTACAGGTAAACGTGGTACGTAGACTGTACTTCTGGGCCGGAGTACTTGTTTTTATTTTTATTTTCTAGTTGTAGAGGGACACAATGCCTTTTGTAAAAATGTACTTTTAGTTGCAATTGGACATAATAAATTTATTTTATTTATGCACTTATCTATGTGGTGCTGAGAATCAAACCCAGTGCTTCACACATGCTAGGCAAGCACTCTACCACTCAGCCCCAGCCCCAGCCCAGAGTACTTGTTTTTCAGTCCCATTCTCCAGTTGTGCAATGACCCTTGATGAATTTAGACTGGTGTTTGTTCAGGGGCTGTCAGGGAAGGTGGAGATTCTGGTTTCTCAGCTTTCCTCTTGTGTTTATGTAGATGGTACTTTTCTAGCATCCTTGGCACATAAACACATAATTATGAAAACACCTTGTATTAGTTTATTAGTCACCTCCCCATTACTGTAACAAATATCTGAGATAAAACAATTTATAAGGAGGAAAGGCTTATTTTGGCTCACAGTTTTAGAGCTTTCATACTACAAATGATTGGCCCCATTGCTTTGGGGCCCTTGTGTGATAAGGAAGACATGACAGAAAAGCTGTTCATCTCATGGCCAGGAAGCAAAAGAGAGTAAGAGGAGGGGCTGGGGTCCCACTATCTCCTTCAAGGCATACCCCAATGGCCTAAAGACCTCTTAAAGTTTCCACCTCCCAATAATATCAACCTGGGGGCTTAGCCTTTAACATATGGGCCTTTGGGGGCCACTCACAATCCAAATCACGGGACATCTACAAACATCCGTGTTCATAAATACTCTGTTCTTGGCACAGATTTTGCTGAAAAGCCATAACTCTGACAGATGGTCACCTTTTCCTTGAAGGGACAGATTTGAATGTGTTTGTTTAAAAGAAAAAAGCTAAATGACACACTGCTGCAGTCATTTGTTACTTTTTTAAAAGTCTCCAGATTTCACAAGGGAATATCCCTACCTCCTTTAATTCTTTGGCTCTTTGAAGAATTAAGTCTCGTGCTGGCCAGTGAACCACTTTGTCACAAGAGATATTCATGGTTACATCTCAGGTCACTAGAGTATGGTAAAGCTTTGGCTATTTAAGTGCCTTGGTTTGTTTTTGTTTGTTTTAATTAACCACAACCATGATATCTTGAAGTATGTAAACTGCAACATCCTGAGATGCTCAAGTAAACTCGTGGGTGAGGGCCATGAGTTGTTAAATATGAGTAAAGCCAGTTTCCCCTCATTTTGAAAAGAAAAATATAAGTAGCATTTAAAAATTTTTTTTAGTTGTGGATGGACACAATGCCTTTATTTTATTTATTTGTTTTTATGTGGTGCTGAGGATTGAACCCAGGGCCTCACATGTGCTGGGAAGGTGCTGTACCACTGAGCCACAACCCCATCCCACAAGTAGCATTTTTGAGCATTCCTTCACTGTCATGTATTGTCTCACCCCATCTGGAGACCACTGGTAGGGTTCACAGGTGGAACCATGCCCCCCAAATGTGCCTGCAGCACCCCCTCTTTATTTAAACAATCTTTGTTGGTGTTTGAGCATTTCATCTGCAGAATCCACTGAATTAGAAAATTCCAAATATGTGTACACTCTTCACCCCCCAGAAGTGATTGTGTACAGGGCAAAAGACTGTACAAAAATCACACATCTTCCTGCCACATCACATGATGTGGGGACCACCCCTACCCCCTTTGGGGGCAGCACCAGAGGCCTTGGTGATGTGAAGCTGGGTCTGCTTCCCTTTTGGCTCGTTCTCTGCTACTCCCGCCCCCATGTCTATGTTCAGTTTTCACAGCAACCCCTCCCCTGACTTCTCCACAATCCTGGAGTCCCCCACCCCCACCCTTCCTGATGAGTAACTCAAGACTGGTCTCTTGGTCCTCTCTGTCTTACTGTCACACACAGAAGTAATTGTTTCTCCAGAACCTGTGGTACTATTCTAGCTTCATCTACAGCAGTTATAGAACAGAAGCATTTGTAGACTGTGAACTCCTTGGATTGAGAACTCTCATTTTTACTAGCAAGTTCTTAGCCCTTGTACAAGTGCCATCGCACAGTAAGCCCCTGGTGGATGTAAGCCCCTGAAGGCCACAAGTTCCACCAGCAGATTTTCATTAAGTACCTATTATGCTTTCTTCAGTGTGCATACGCACAGACCTTTGATCCTGCTGGCTCTCTATTGCAGATTCCTATGTTGGTAGTGAAATGCTTTCCTAGAAGCATTTTAAGCAAGACAAAGTAGGACTGCTCCCTGGAGGAACAGCACTGAGTGTAGCCAGTGCCACCCACCAGGGCACCTCTGTGTGGCACACGTATGGTAAGGTAAGAAGAGCCATAGTGGTCAGCTCTCTTTGGGAGGTCTGGATGCGGCTTTATGAAGGCCCTCTCCTTCCCTTGGAGCCTGTGCATACAGACTACCACAGAGGGAGGTGCACCGGGGCTGGAGATACTGAGGAACACAGGGGATGATGGGCCCTGCCCTGCGCTGGGCCCATCCACGCACTGGACTGGACCCTCTCCCCACAGCTCCTCTAGAGGCACTGACACGTTCTGCTCCATACGTGCAGGTTAAAAACTTCTTTTAAATGGGTGGCAGTGCTGGAGTTACCCAGGGGTTGAGCACTTACCTGGCATGTACAGGCCTAGGGTCTGATCCCAGCATACAAAAAAATAAAAGCAGCAGTAGCAGAAGAAGACAGAAATTGGATGGCAACTTCAAGCCCATAATGGGGGTGGGGGGGGATGAAGAAGGGGAAGTACTTGGGATTCTTCCAGCTCGCTGGCAAGCAGAGGACCCACTGGTACTCATGCCCAGCATGGCCAGAAGCTCTTAAACAACAGTTATGAGAAAGACCATTTTGAGGGGAATCCTACCTGCCACCAAGAGTTCTCAGAAGTTAGCAGTCTCCAGTATGCACTCACTCCATACCCATTCAATTACTGACCTAAAAAACAAACACTGAAATACTCAATGACTTGTGTAATGTTTAATATGTTAACAGTAGGCAAACAAGCTTTTTAGTGGGGTGGGGGGGTCTGCCTTGCCCTTCCTGGCCATGTCCCCAGGAGGATCAGAGTGAGCCCTCTTCAGAGAGGAGTTCCCAGCAAGCTCTTGGTGGGTGAGGTAGTGGTTTTGCCGGTGGCCAGCCCTGCATCTGCCTTAGGCTGGCTGTGGGGCTTTGAGGGCCCTGATCTTGGCCGTCACCACCTCTGGGACTCTGTGCTGCCTCGGGGTGGAGTGCTTTAGGGAGCTTTGACTTCCTTCCCCATGCGCATGGGCTTTCGTAACCACACAGCTCTCCAGGTTTTGTGATTCCGGGATCTCCTCCTCTGCATTCCTTGGCTCAGCTGGAACAGAGCAGACCTGACGCTGAGACTGCAGATAAGGCCTGGCGCAAATGAGCAGGGTGCTGGGGCACAGGAGCAAATTGTGAAGGGGCTGAAGGGATGATTTTGCCCTCTTGATCTCGAGGTGACATTCCAGAAGTGATATAGTGTTAGAAGGGTGCTCACTGCCGTAGGATTCCCCGAATGGAGGAGTGCAGTGGCTGAGAGCACAGGCGTGGGGGTCAGAACAGGCCAAGGAGCACGGCCTGTCCCCCTGGCCTCTGGCAGCATGATCTTGGGCTGAGTACTTCCTCCTGGCTTAGTCATCTATCAAGGGTGGTACCAGGGGCCAAAGCTGCGTGAGGAGGCCATCAGAACATAGTGGGTATGAAAGCATAGAAAACAGAAACTACGTCCTCAAGCCCCAGAGAGCGCCACGGCCCCCGCCCTCCGAGGCCTGTGTGCTCCAGACCCCTGGGCCTTGCTATCAGAGCCGTTCTGTTGGAGCAACACACTGGCAACCCATTCTGCTCATTCACTCTAACATGGTAAGAGGCGTTTTATGATCACTGTCCAAATTATGCTCAAGCACCCTCCATCTGCTCAAAGGTGCCAGAGAGTCATGCCTGTGAGCCCTGGGTCCCTCCTGATGTCCCGCAAGGCCTCAGCGCTCCCACGCCCCAGGGCCGCCCCGCTGCACCCCAGAGGCTTGCTGGCCCCGCCCCGGAGCCCTCTGTGCAGCACTGCCCCTGCCTAGCCAGTTCTCCTGCAGCCCTGAGGAGGACCTGCGGCCAGCCTCAAGGAGACTCAGGTCAGTTTCCGGTGCTGCCTCTGTGGTCTGAGTAGGAGGGTGGGTGGTGAGACCCTCGCTGCCCTGGGCCCAGATGGGATCAGTACGCATGGGGAGGCTTCCTTTCTTGGCCAGACTTCCCCAAGAAAGGAAGCAATCTACTTCTCTGTCCAGAAGTCTCTGTAACTGTGACCTTGTTATACTCTGGTCTTGGTCGAGGGAGGATGTTCACCTCGGCCAGAGCAGCTGCTCATCTGGATGGGCCTTGACAGGAGTGCACTGTCCCCTCTGCACCTAAGCTGCTCTGGAAGCCGTTCATAAATCCCAGGCTTCAGTGTGTGCCCTTGCATCACTGAAGCTTTATTAATGGTCTGATTTTACGACAGTTCCTCCGCTTCTTTGATTGTATGTGTCTAGATATTTACTTTTGGTGCTGAGAATGGAACCCAGGGCCTGCCACAGCTAGGTAAATTTTCTACCACTGAGCTACAACTCCAGCCGTTACGAATTTTAAAAGAGTTCGGATAATTTGTTAAGTTGCCACTTAGTAGCACTTCATACTATTTTCGCTATTGTAGCATTCTTCAGGTGTTACTCCTGTGGTTAATTAAAAGTCATATTTTAAATTAACTTGTAAATAACTTCTTGTCTATCCTTGAGAGCATAAACTCTGAATAGTATTAGATACCAACAGCCACATCTTCTTTAAAAAGGCAAAACTTTTTGTGTGAAAAAGGAGCCTTAATGGAAATGATTTCCAACTGAATGAAGCCCAGAGTAAAGCAGGTCATTTTAAGAAACAAATAACCCCTCACCTTCTGCACTGGAGTCTCCAGGGTATCGTGTTGGTAACTGTAAGCTTGTGTTCACTAATGACTGGTTTACTAATTGTCTTTGTACACTACTGTCTTAACAAACTGAAGGATGGTGTTTGGTTAGTGTTAGCCAAGAACATGGTGCTAATTTGCTGAACTTGAACTTGAAACCCTCATCCACCAAGAGAGTCACGGGAGGCTTTTCTCCACTTGGAGAGCATCGAGCTGGGAAGTGCTCCTCTTCTTCTTTTTTTTTTTTTTTTAATATTTATTTATTTGCTTTAGTTGTACACAATGCGTTTATTTGTATGTGGTGCTGAGGATCGAACCCAGGCCACGCACGCGCTAGGCAAGCACTTTACCGCTGAGCCACAACCCCAGCCCAGTGCTCCCCTTCTTGCCCGAAGTTCTCAGTGCTGGAGGATAACACCTCCCACCCGCCCTCCCCGGCTGGGTCTGCTCACCTCCATGCCCTCAGCTTTAGGAAAGCAGTCTGACAAGGGTGCCGCCACCTGGGCTAAGTCCGACCACTGTTTCTCTATCAGGTTCACATCTAGTGGACTTTGGGCTTAGTGTCTGTTTCTTGCATTTGAAGTTCAGTGGAGTGAGTGGATCTAAACTGAGGGGTGTCTTTGTAAACCTCCACTCTTGTTTCTGCTCACTGGTGAAGTTTTGTTTTGGTTGTGGTGCTGGATGGAGTCCAGGGCCTCATGCACGCTGGGCAGGCGCTCTAACACTGAGCTGCACCCCAGCCTTCACTTGTGTTTGAGGATCTCTAGGTGGACCTTTTCCACAGTTATATGTGCTGGGTTTGAACACTGTATTCATATGTGGCATGGGATGCATTTCCTTGTGTGCATTTCCTTTTCACAAGTAGTAGAGACAAAATGGATGATCTTGTGTTGTGAGGCTCAGGTTCTAATACTTAGAGAAAACCTGTTGGATTCAAGACAAGACAGGAAGATGGGACATTAACTACTCATGTCCCATCACCCCTTATATGGGACACCTGCAAAAACTGAGCAAGTTTTAGATGTCCTATACAATTTTATAGGTTTTCACAGGTGTCCTAGATAGAGGACAGGACATGATGGGTTAGTCACAAGGCCACCTGAGTAGTGTTGACTGGAAGGTGGCCAGCACGCACAGTGGCAGTGAGCATAGAGCTGTGCTGTTGAGGAACAGGCTGGTCTCCCAGGAGAGCACAGGCTCTTAGACACACTCGCAGCCGTGTGGGGGGTGTCAAGGTGGCCAAGGCCTTGCACCTCTCTCTCTGGGTGTTTGGGGTGAAAAGCAGCACAAAAGAACGTGGGCGACATGGAGGCAGAGGGTTTGTGGCTCTCCCCAGACACCCATGATTTGTGTCTCCATTGTGCACCAAGCATTCCATCTTTGGTTGGTGGCTAGTGCTGGGCATCCCTGCGGCGAGAGGATGGCAGTGCTGCAGCAGCTGACCCTCCTGCTGTGGAAGAACTACACCTTGCAGGTGGGTCCAGGCCTGGAGGAAGAGTGGCCCCAACATTCAGCTATGCAGGGCCAGGGGCACCCTCCAGGGAGGAGATGTCTTCAACACTGTGGCCCTTTCTCTTCTAGAAGCGGAAGGTTCTAGTGACAGTCCTGGAACTCTTTCTGCCCTTACTGTTTTCTGGGATCCTGATTTGGCTTCGTTTGAAGATCCAGTCAGAAAATGTGCCCAATGCCACGGTCTACCCTGGTCAGTCCATCCAGGAGCTGCCCCTGTTTTTCACCTTCCCTCCGCCAGGGGACACCTGGGAGCTTGCCTACATCCCTTCCCACAGTGAGGCTGCCGAGACCATCACTGAGACTGTGAGAAGGTCCCTAGTGATCAACATGAGAGGTGAGGCCCCGGGAGGTGCCAGGAACCTCGGCAGGGGTTCCCACAACGCGTCACCTCAAGCCATGGATTCAGCCCCAGCACCTGGGAGAGAGCCCCCTTAGGAGCCCCAGCCTGAGGGGCTCAGCACCTCCTCTCGCTGGCCGTGCCACCTGTGGAACTCCTGGTTCCCCCGCATCCATTTCTCATTACACAGCAGGGCTCAGAACCAGCAGGCTGCAGCCATACCTGGTGGTAGAGGGGCTTGGGTGGACTCAGCCCGGCAAAGCCTCTCGCCATGAGGCAGAGTGCAGTTTGAGTCTGTGGCACAACATACCTTTTCTGGCACATGGTTTTGGGGGACAGCTGCAAAGGTCACTGGAGAGCCCGTTGAGGGAAACACCAGGAAACGGTGCTGGCACCTTTTCTAGGTCTTTTCCTGGGAGTGGAACTGTGGCCTTCCCCTGCTCCTGCTGGCGTGCGCCTCCGTGGCCTGCCGAGCTCAGCAGAGGGTCCTCCTTGGCTCTCACCAAGCGGCTACAGGAAGATGCTTCCTGTCGAGTGCTGGGCTGACGGAGAGACCATTTCAGAAACAGAAAGTTCCACTAGCATTGTTAGGGTCACAGTGGTTATGAGAGAAAGAAGCTGCCCCTCACCGCAGACCCAGGCCAGGGTTGTGACAGTTTTTTGAGACTTGGCCTTGCTGCCAGCCCAGCATCCAGTCTTGCCTCAAAACCGCAGCAGGAGACCCTGCCTCCCAGTGACTAAGGGTTCTGCCTCTCTACCACGGCCTGTCTCTGTGCCAAGGCAAAGCTACTGGAGTCTCAACGAAGGTTTGCAGAGCCCTAGAGAGTTTTGTCAGTTTGCCATCTCTTATCTGCAGTGGCCTGACACTCCCAGGCTTCTGGGGTGGAGGGGACGATTGGGCAACTGGGGCTTCTTGCTCTGTCCACAGTGCGTGGCTTTCCCTCTGAGAAGGACTTCGAGGACTACGTTCGGTACGACAACCACTCCTCCAACGTGCTGGCTGCTGTGGTGTTCCAGCTGGCCTCCAACCACAGCAAGGAGCCCCTGCCGCTGGCGGTGAGGCCCCAGGCCCCCGTGCTCCCTTGCCACTAACTCCACCTAGAATGGCCTGCTTGTCTCAGGCCTCCGCCTTCCTGGGAGTAAGCATGACACTCTGAGTCAAGTGCCACCACCCAGTCCCCACTGACTTTTAAACCTATCACCTCGGAAAGTCTACCCACCCACAGGCCGTTGCTTCAGGCCCCCTCGTTCTCCCGTCTTATAAAATGCATTGCTGCTCTCCAGGGCTGTGGGGTAGAGGCAAGCAGCGTAGGTAGGGAAGTGGCAGCTGTTAAATATTGTCTGGGAAAAAATGGAAGCTGTTTGCTTTCCTGAAGTCATTAAGATTGGGGAGAGTCTTGCACGATATTGGTGGCCCTCCACGGATCCCACATTGGTGGCCATCAATGACAAGTCTGTCAACATGGCGTCATGTTGTTAGGGGCGAGAAAGGAGTGACTGCGAACACCCCAGAGGTGCCCTGCAGGGTTCTGTGCCCCTGCTGGGCAGGACCGCTCCCTCCCTCAAACCTCTGACATCCTGGCCACTGGGGCATTTTCAGGGCGGGGCATGTGAGTTCTTGGTGGCGCCAGCCCTGGTGATAGAGGCTCAGGAACTCACCCTCATTGGCCTAAGGTGTCTGCTCCTGTCTCTGAATCCCTCAGGACAGCTGGTGTTCTCTGTGTTTCTGCAGGTGAAATATCACCTTCGCTTCAGCTACACACGAAGGAATTACATGTGGACCCAAACAGGCAGCTTCTTCCTGAAAGAGACAGAGGGCTGGCACACCACGTCCCTTTTTCCACTTTTTCCAAACCCAGGACCAAGGGAACCTGCATTCCCTGATGGTGGGGAACCTGGTGAGAAGCACTTTTAGGGGCCACATTACCAGCCCTGAGCTGCTAACTGTAGTGACAGTTACATGGGGTGAACCTAACTTGCATCACTGTGTACTTCTAAGGAATGTTAATCTTCTTGCTTGTAAGAAGAGGAAATAAATACCCAGTAAAACTGGCTTCTGGAAGGCTGCAATAACCTGTGGAAAGAGCCAGGGCTCTCTCCCTATCCCAGAAGACACGTGCCCCTGAGTGAAGCATTTATGTCTCAGTTCTTGAGAAGCTGCAGTTTGCGTTGGCTCTGTTGTACAGGCCTGGTTGTACAGGTCCCTTCCCTTCCTGGCCTTCTCTGTAGTCTGTAGGCTTTTGAAGGTCTCCAGTGCATGGCTTCACTGAATCCGTGACTTGTACCGAAGCTGGATCCAGGCGGCTCGTACTCCCTCCCAGCGCATGTGTGGTCTGTGCCACGTGGCTTTGGCTGGCAGCTGAGGATGTTTGCTCCACTGAAGCATGGCCATGGTCTGGAACCAAGCTAGGGAGAACCAAGGAGTGGCTGGGACCCAGGACCCAGGGTTAGATGTAGCCCTCAGCCCAAGACTGACTACACATTCTGGGGGGAGGTCCAGGGGTTCTGAAGAACAGTCATCCACAGGTCTGGCAGGAGCCAGGACTCATGGGAGGTTTCTCGGGAGGCTTAAAAGCATCCCTCTGTGGGGCATGACTCAGGTCCTGAGCACCAGGCAGCCAGGACCTGCCCATGTGCAGCGGCGTTTAGAGACCCCTGCTGCTAGTGTCAGGGCCCATCCAAAGGTTAACGCCCAGGGCAAGATTTTAGATCCAGAAGAGAAACTAAGATGGGCAAGACAAGGGGTGGTGCGTGAGGGTTCCCAGAATGGGGCCCTAGCCACATTACCAATCCCGAGGCTCAGGAGAGACTGCATCAGCTGTCACCCTCAGCATCCGGCATCTAGTGATGCTGGCTGTTGAGGCCCAGATGCTGGGTTGGAGATCCTCAGCCTCCTCCTCCTTGTCAAGGACAAATTCCTAAGCTTGGAATCAATAGAAAAATGTCTCCGAGGCAAGGACTGACAGATTTCAGTCTGTACAAACTCAGTTTACCAAAAAAGAAAAAGTCCTCATACTGATTCTAAAAGCAAATAGGAGACTGGGGGAAACCTCTCTGGCAGATGACAAAGGGCAGATGTCCTCTGTTATAAAAGGACTCATGCAGATTATTTAGAATAACACATAAGCCCCAAGAGATGGTTGGCAAGGGTGTGACAGTGGCATGTGGCGGGTCAGTTCTAGCTGACCCAGATGTCCATGCCTCAGATCCACTAATACCCCTGATGAGAATTGAGCTCCCAGAATAATCTGAAAGGATAAAAACTCCACACACACAAAGATGTTCCCCGTAGCTTTGTCTAAGGTCATAAACATTTCCACAACAGGAAAATGAATGCTCACGCAGGAGATGGCTCCGTGCCTCGGAATTTTGAGCTTATAGGTCATAGAGGTTACAATAACGCGAACGTAGCTGTGTGAGGCCATCTCCCAGGAGCAACATCTGAGCAAGTAGCAGGCAGGGATTTGTGGGGGAGATGGTGTGATGTCATGAAAAACACGACTGAAGCCAAGGTGTTCAAGGCCACACGCTCAGCTCTACCTGTCAGCGGTGGTGTGACTCCCTGGGCCACAGTGTTCCCGTCTTTCTAATGAGGATATTACCACCACCATGAAGCTTTTTTGTGAACATGAGAATTAAACCCCGTCCTAGCACTATCCTTGGCACACCTCCAGGGATTAATTGAGCGTGTACTACTAGTACAGCTGCAAAATCTGGGGGAGACAGAAGAACATGTTCACTTGGTAACCCTGAGTTAGGGGTGCAGTGGGCATGTTGCTTTTGTCTTTCTCTCTCTCTTTCTTTCTTTCTTTCTTTCTTTTTTTTTTTTTTTTTTTTTTTGTGGTACTGGGGATAGAACCACCCCACACACACAGCCACACCCTCAGCCCTTTTTATTTTATTTTGAGACAGTTCTCACTAAGTTGCTTAGAGCCTCACTAAGTTGCTGAGGCTGGCCTCAAACTTGGAATCCTCCAACCTCAGCCTCCCAATTCACTAAACCCCTCTCTTCTCATTCTACCTCTGCAAAGAAAAGTCTCAGCCACCTGCCACCTGGAGTCATGGTTGGGTGCCAAGGCTGTCAGCTTCTTTCTCTTGGCTGACAGGGTGGCTGCTGGGATAACACTCAGAACCAGTCCTTTCACCAGATGTGGGAAACACTCTCCTAATCTTCAGACTTTCTTGTTGTCCCTACCTCCCCAGCCTAATTCTTGGTATGTTATTTCCTAGTGTGTGTTCTGCCTGACTTTTATTTGTTTATACCATCAGACACGACTGGGGTGTTCAGGGTCTCTCCAGGCAAGTTCATCTCCAGGGGGATTTAAAAATGTGATCATAGATGTGATTTTTAGGTGTTTTGCATTAATTAGTGTGGAAGTGACAGTGACCTTGCTTCTCCCCTCTGCTGTCAGCATGGGCTCATTCTCTGCCTTCTTCCACGGGGCCACTGCACAGCGCCAGGTGCCACCAGGGCCCCAAGCAGGAGGTGGTTAAGTTGCTCTGTTGCCTCCCACGCCCCTTCTCCTGGGGGCCCCAGGGTCAGCCCTGGTGCCCTTCTGGCTCACGGCTCTCAAGCAGGCAGCACTGTGACACCTTGTCTTCGGCTTCCGCGCTCAGGGTACATCCGCGAGGGCTTCCTGGCCGTGCAGCACGCTGTGGACAGGGCCATCATGCACTACCACGCCAACGCCTCTGCGCGCCAGCTGTTCCAGAAGCTCAGGGTGGTCGCCAAGAGGTTCCCCTTCCCGCCGTTCATCTCGGACCCCTTCCTCGTCGCCATCCAGTACCAGCTGCCCCTGCTGCTCATGCTGAGCTTCACCTACACCTCCCTCTCCATCATCCGGGCTGTGGTGCAGGAGAAGGAGAGAAGACTGAAGGTAACTCTGCGCGTGGCTTTGTGACACCCTGCCACACTGAACCTGGGGGCAGTGCCACCATGGTGGTATGTCCGGGGCTCCTTCAAAAGAACTGGCCTTGTTTTCAGGCTCCCCTGCTCTTGGCCAGGGCTTCTTCCCATGGCTGGGACCACAAGAGGCCGGGCACAGGGTGGATGCCCACAGTGGCTCCAGCCTGTCTTGGCTTCTTTGAAATCAGGCTGGAATGCCCGGATTCTTAAAACCCTCTGAAAACTGGGCACAGTGGTGAAGGCCAGTAGTCCCAGCACCTCGGGAAGCTGAGGCAGGATGACCACCAGTTCGGGACAGCCTCAGCAACTTAGTGAGACCCTGTCTCACAATAAGAAATAAAAAGTGCTGGGATGTAGTTCAGTGGTAGAGCACTTGCCTGGATGTGCAAGGCCCTGTGTTCAAACCCCAGAAAGAAAAAGGACTCCTGTGAGGCACTGTGGTCTGGTGCAGAGCAGCACACCTGAAGGCAGCCCTGGAGCTGCGTTGTCCCCAGTGGGGCCGCCAGCCCCAGAGGGCTCCAAGCACTTACAGTGCTCCTGGTCACAACTGAGATGCACCAAAAGTATAGAGGGCCACCAGTTTTGAAGAAAGGATTATAAGCTGTCTCACTAGTAATCTTTATATTGCTTGTGTTTCAAAGAAAACACTTTGAGTATATTGGGTTAAGTAGAACACAATTGAAATTAAGATTACTCATCTCCCTGGATGTTTTTAATGTAGCTACTGTAAAACTTGCATTCTGTGCTGGATGGTGCAGCTCTAGAGATTGAATCAACAGGGAGAGAAAATGTTCAGATCGGAGCCAAATGGGAAGAGGATCAGCATGTAAATCACAGGCAGTCACTGGAAGTTAGTCATAATAATGGGAAGTGTCACTGTGAAGTCACAACCTGATTTGACGAGGAAGAGCCACAGGAACAGTCATTTCTAGAGTCATACACTGACACTGCCATCACCCAGGACTTACCGCAGTTCCTTCCCTGGAAGTGTCCACGTTGCCAGTGGAGGACACTTAGAATGTTCTCAGGGGTTCCAAGCCTGTGGTTGTTGGAGGGTTTAAACTGCCACAGGAGAGAGGCTGGGAAACCCCTGAGGGGGGGTTAAGGTACCTGCTTGGGTGCCTTAAATAACTTTAATAAAAACAGTGCAATGTGGAGGTAGCTGGAAGTGGACTACAAAACAATTCAGAGAGAATGCACATACACACACATTTGTTGATAAGACAAATAAGGAAAGCGTTGCCTGATTATTGAGTCAAGGGGTAGGTGCTGATTTTTCTGAAGGTTTAAAATTGTACATAAGAAAATGTTGGAGGGCTGGGGCTGTGGCTCAGTGGTACAGCACTTGCCCAGCACGTGTGAGGCACTGGGTTGGATACTCAGCACCACATGTAAATAAATGAGTAAAATAAAGGTCCATCAACAACTAAAGATATGTATATAAATAATTTTAGAAAAAAGGGGTTGGAAAATCAGCAGCCTGGCCTCATGCCTGGCATGTAAGTCACTTAATCAGTCCTGGTCCCCCACTCCCATCAAGTGCCATACAGGGGAGCCATCCCCACGTCCTGTATCTGCTGATCACTACGTTTGCCATGAAATGCTTGAAATAAACTCAATTTTTTTTTTTTTTTTTTTTTTTGTGGTACCGGGGATTGAACTGGGGCACTCGACCACTGGGTCCTCCCCACCCTTTTTTGTATTTTTTATTTAGAGACTCCACTGAGTTGCTAAGTGCCTCGCCATTGCTGAGGCTGGCTTTGAACTCGCGATCCTCCTGCCTCAGCCTCCCAAGGCTGGGATTACAGGCGTGACCGGTAAACTCAATTTTTAACTGCTGCACTTCCTCACAGCTCCTCTTGATAGCTGAGAGGCAGATGAGGAAGGAAGGTGAGGTCAGCGCCGCCGCTCATCACGGGAGGCTTCCCTTCTGAAAGGAGGGGCCTTCCCGGGGAGGTTCTGCTTCCCCACTTTCAGAGCTGCAGGGGGTCCGGGAACAGGAACCTGCAGCTCCCAGCACGTGCGTGCGCAGAGCCAGTCTGATCTGAGGTGGAGTTTCACAGGGTGGTGACGTTGGTGTGGCCGTAGCTTGTAAAGTCTTTCTGACAACCTGGGGAGGGGTCTGACTGGGCTGGACCCCAGCACTAGCTGCCACGCCCACAGCTTCTAGGGAGCAGGTTCCATGCAAGAAAAGAATGCACTGCGGGAGTCTGGGCTTGCTCCACAACACAGGGGCACCCCTGCAGACACGTGGGAGTCACCAGCTTAGTCATCATCGGTGGGAAACTCACATCAGGGCCCCACAGAGACACAGGCAGGGAAGGGGTGTCCCAACAAGATGGGGCTTAGCAGGCCCAGCTGGGGAGATGGGGACAGAGCTCTACCATAAGGGGAAGCCAAGCTGTTGCCAAGCAGAGGGCGGGGGACAGGCTGTGACGTGGGGAGAAGGGGACTGTTGATCCCAGTCAGGGACCAGGAGTGGCCTTCCAGAGGCAGTAGCGTGTAAGACTGGAGAAAGGCAGGAGGGGCAGGACTCGTGTACCACGGGCTGAGAGCTGTTGAGTAAGGGGGATGTGACTGTCGGACTTGGGCCTTCTGCCCTCCAGGCCAGGGTGTGCTGCGCGGTTCCCGCCTCAGGTCCCCGGCACAGGTACCCTGGTCCGCTCTCTTGGTGGGTGGACGCCACCCAGTGCAGGCCTGCCAGTGCAGTGGTGGGCAGGAGCCTGCAGGCCTGACCGCCCCCTCCCCACAGGAGTACATGCGCATGATGGGGCTGAGCAGCTGGCTGCACTGGAGCGCGTGGTTCCTCATGTTCTTCCTCTTCCTCCTCATCGTGGTCTCCTTCATGACCCTGCTCTTCTGCGTCAAGGTGAGCGTGACTCTGAGGGACCTCTGATGAGAAGAGGGTGCAAAGACCCTGTGCTCGGGCTGGCGTCTACTCTGGGACGATAGTGTCTCACCGTCACTGACCTCAGCCTGTCCCCAGGGGCAGGGTGGCAGCAGGGCTTGCTGTCCTCAGTAGTGTCTCTCTGGCTGGGACCTTTAGGCTCCGCCCAGTCCACCTCCACTTTTCTTGACCAACCCACACCTGGCCCTGGCGGCCTGTGCTGCAGGTGAAGAAGGACGTGGCGGTGCTCTCGAGCAGCGACCCCTCCCTGGTGCTGGCCTTCCTGCTGTGCTTTGCCATCTCCTCCATCTCCTTCAGCTTCATGGTCAGCACCTTCTTCAGCAAAGGTGAGTCCTTTTGCTCCCCTGAAGGCAGAGGACCATGGGGTGATCCAAGCCTTGGGAAACTGAGCAGGTTTATGCAAAGTTAAGGGGTCAAAGGGCATCAAAGCAGATGACCAGAGACTGAGCTACCCAAAGGGAGGATACCTGAGAGGCCAGGCTAGACTTAATGGGTTAGATTGCTGAGGAACAGGCTTGGAGGAACCCAACAAAGGCCCCACAACAGAGCCTCATGGGACTTCCCCAGGAAGGATCTGGAAAGAGGACAGGAGACTGATACCTGGTGTGGGCCGGGCAGAAGGGTGAGGGAGGCTTAGGGTGACGGGGAATTGGCAGAAGGCAAGTGTGGACACCACGCCGGACGCTAATAGGAGCCGAGAGCTGGGGCCCCTCTGTCCACCCCCCTCCCCGCTGCAGCCGCACGCGAGGGTTTCTGCTGTCTGAATCCCGCATGTTCTGTTCACCGCTCCTGTTTGCCGCCTTCTGTTGGACCAAGAATTCCCTCTAGTTCTTCCACCTTGGATGGTTTGGAAAATGTCAATTACATTTCTCTTCTTTGGGTAATTATCCCAAGTGTTGAACTTAAATACTTACCTTTGAAATTTCCAAAAAGTTGAGTCAGTGTGTCCGGGCTCCTCCCAGATTCACCTCCCCCGTGCCACACTGAGTGTGCACTGATAGTCCCCGACCCTCCTACTGTGCGCGCTGCTTCATCGTCTAAGAACATACGCAGTCAGTAGCTAGTCTGCATTCATGTGCACGTTTCATGTGCGTGACACTTTCATGCGTGTGCTCTGCTCCTTTTGAGTTGTTGAACGTGGACCTTCGTGCCTGAGTCGTCCTTTCTGTGGGAGTCAGTGAGTAGCTGATTGTTTCTGGGCGTCTGGAGTGGTGCTCTTTGGCCTCACTCCTCAGTGATATTTTAGCTGCGTGTTGAATTCTCCGTGGCCAGAGTCTCTCTTGCACTTTGATGTTGCCTCATTACTACTGACGCCCGTGGCCTGGGTGAGTGTCACCGGCAGTGGAGGTGTAGTTTCCCTTTACTTTCGAGTGTTTTCCATATGAGGCCCTGTCTTTCCCAGTTAACGTCTTGTCACAGTGGCTTTGTCATCCCTGTCATTCTCTTCCTCCAGACCTTCCTCCAGGCCTCTCTGTCTGCATGTCTATGAAATCTGAGTTCCATCTGAATTCCTGAGCATTCTCTTCTGATTACCTATTCCCTCTGTGTATGTCTAGAGCATCTCTCATCTGTTGAGACTTATTCCATGACTATATTTATCTTTAATGAACTATCCAGTTGATTGTTGTACGAATCCACTTGTTCTTGCTTCTTTATGCATTTTCATGGTGAAAATTCCTTTTTTCTTTCTTTCTTTCTTTTTTTTTTTTTTTTTGACACCGGGGATTGAACTCAGGGGCACTCGACCACTGGGCCACATCCCAGCCCTTTTTTGTATTTTATTAGAGACAGGGTTTCACTG
Organism: Tamias sibiricus; assembly: GCA_025594165.1. Lineage (NCBI taxonomy): Eukaryota > Metazoa > Chordata > Mammalia > Rodentia > Sciuridae > Tamias > Tamias sibiricus. Next base: position 1,965,725 of record CM046674.1, on the reverse strand, counting down.
AGTTGCTAAGTGCCTCACCATTGCTGAGGCTGGCTTTGAACTCGTGATCCTCCTGCCTCAGCCTCCCAAGTGCTGGGATTACAGGCGTGCACCACCACGCCCAGCTAAAATTCCTTTTTTCGTCAGGAGCATTTCTTCATCTACTCCTGAAAGTCCACGGCATTCTTATTTTGAAGTTTCCCTGTTCTGCTCACACCACGTCCCGTGCTTTGAGGATGCTCATAATCCTCCAATTTAGATCTCCAGCTTAGGCTTCTCTCCTGAAATTCAGACTCAAACCAGAAGGTTCCTTCCCATTTTGGTGCTCAATATGTGCATCTCAACCTGAATGTGTTCGAAACCGAGCTCTGCCCTTGTCCTCAGAAGCTCCTCCTTCTTCTCTGTAAGTATCGACTCTTCTTCTGGCCGCTCAGCCTAGAGCCTGGGCATCACCTCGACTCCTCCATGCTCCTGCGTCCTGCTGTGCATCCAATCACCAGCGGATCCCATCCACTCCCTCTTCTCGAGGCCCCTGAGCTCCAGTTGCACTGTGGCTCCCTCCTTGCACACCTGGGCCCCAGCCCTGTCCTCCCTGAGTGGTTTATGGTGGTGGCAGCCTAAAAGTGGTCCCTCTGCTTCCACCCTATAGCCAAGTGGGCGATGCAAGTCAGAGCTTGTGTCACTTGTGCTCAGAGTGCTCCATGATGGGGGGTCTGGGGCTCAGCAGTAGAGCGCTTGCCTGGCACGTGTGAGGCCCTGGGTTCGACTCTCAGCACCACATATAAATAAAAAAAATAAAGGTCCATCGACAACTTAAAAAAAAATTCTTTAAAAAAAGAAAAGTTCCATGACCATGTCACACGGAAGAGCTGAGGTCCCTGCCATGGCTGGCCAGGTCCTACCCTGGTGGCCACGAGCTGTCTCCCTGCTGCTCCTTTCCCGTTCACACGGTCCCTGTCTCACTCTCTTCCTGGGGATTTTGACTCTGACTAGGTAAGGGGATCTCAAGGGGGTCTCCTAGGAATCCCCGAGGAGCCCACTTAGGGCTCACAAAGCCAGTACTTCTCTGCACAGATGCCTTTTCCACTGCATTGTCCTTGGTCAGCATAGTGCAGAGCCAGCATGGGCAAGACCACTGGGCCCCAAGCTTGGGTCCACACAGTGCTGCCAAGTCATTGTGTTCGTCACACACTCAGAGCAGACAGACAAACGAGAATGCCTGTTTTACTCAAGAACCTTCTCAATGAAGCAGACAAAATTATTAATTTTATTAAATCTTGACTCCTGAATACACTTTTTTAGTATTCTATATGACAGAACAAAGATGTACACATAAAGTACTCGTGCTGCATACTGGTGGGATTAACTGCAGGAGCAGCATGTACAGCTGTTTGAGTTGTCAACTGAACTAGTCACTTTTTCATTTTTGCTTGAAGGAGTGGCTGTCAGATTATAGCTATTCACATGTGGGTATTTGATAGGCATTTTTTTTCAAATCTGAGCCTATCTCTCTCTCTTTTTTTAAAAAATATTTATTTATTTGCTTTAGTTGTACACAATGTGTTTATTTTTACGTGGTGCTGAGGATTGAACCCGGGCCGCGCACTTGCCAGGCGAGCGCTCTACCGCTGAGCCACATCCCCAGCCCCCTATCTCTTTTAAGGAATGTTTTATTACAGATCTAATGTCTGCAATAAATTCAAGATTTCAAGCAAAAGGGGGCTGGGGATATAGCTCAGTTGGTAGAGTGCTTGCCTTGCATGCCCTGGGTTCGATCCCCAGCACCAAAAAAACAAAAAAAAAAAGATTTCAAGCAAAATGTAGAATTTTGCAAAGTCAAATATAACAACCAGAAGCTTGACAGTTTCCCAGTACTTGAAGAGTTGTGGTTTTTTTTTTTTTTAAATGAGGCTGGTGATAATATTAGTGAATGTGATCTGCTTTGAAATTTTATAATAAAATGTGTCAGTATTTGGAAAATCTGCATAATCCAGTGAGCAATATTTTATAGATGATGGATGCTTAATGTTGCAAAATCATGCAGGAGTAAAAATCCATTCAAAGTGCGAGGAAAGCCAATGTCCTTTGGTGCAAGAGAGTACAACACGTTTGTTGGTTAGTTTGAATGCACGTGTGATGTGGTCTCAAATAAGAATGTCTACAGGTGTCTGTAACTAATTAATACCCCTTGCTCTTCCGGCTGCTCATCTGCACAGTGAGCCACATTTCCTCCTGACTCTGGAAACAAAACAGCGGACGTAGCAGAGCGCACACAGAGGCAACCAAGAGCAGCCATCTGTGAAGTGCGACCTTGCGAAGGTTGCACACAGTGAAACAGTGCTACTCCTCTCACCCATTGTGGGAAACGTGGTTGTGTTTCATTAAAAACTTTAATATATCATGAGTTTATTATTATCAGATTTTAAAAAGCTTTAAATTTTCTTACATCAATTTCTCATAGACTAAATATAAACAACCCATAAAAAGAAAAAAGCCTTGGGCTGGGGTTGTGGCTCAGTGGTAGAGCACTCTCCTAGCACTGGGTTCAATCCTCAGCACCACATAAAAATAAATAAATAAGGTAAAGTCATTGTGTGCATCTACAACTAAAGAAAAATATTTAAAAAGAAAAAGGAAAGAAAAAAAGTCTTTGGTGTCTTAAATAATTTTTGAGGAGATGCTGGGTGCAGTGGCCACACCTGTAATCCCAGCAGCTCAGGAGGCTGAGGCAGGAGGATTGTGAGTTCAAGACCAGCCTTACCAACTTAGCAAGGCCCTGAGCACTGTAGGGAGACCGGGTCTCCAAAAAAAAAAAAAAGGCGCTAGGGAGGTGGCTTCTTTTTTTATTTTTTTTTTTAATATTTATTTATTTACTTTAGTTGTACACAATGCAATGCATTTATGTTTACGTGGTGCTGAGGATCGAACCCGGGCCGCGCATGTGCAAGGCAAGCGCTCTGCCGCTGAGCCACAACCCCAGACCAAGGGAGGTGGCTTCTTAATGGTAAAGTGCCCCTGGTTCAATCCCCAGTACCAAAAATACTACTAGTACTACGACCACCACTAGTAATTGTTTAATCCTTAAGGGGTCTTAAGATGCAGAGCCTGAGTGCCACAGGGTGGAGCGGCACCACGCTGTCCCCCTGCGTCCCTGCCCCGGCCCCTTGCCTGTGCTGTCCCTCGCTTGCTGGTGTGTTCCTCCGGCAGCCTTCCTCTTCTGGCTGGGCCTCGCGCTCTCCTGGCATCGTCCCTGTGGAGCCCTCTACACTTCTCTTCCCGTTGGACCTGCCCTGGAGCCGCGGCTCGGGAGGGGTGGGGCTCACTGCGTTCTGTGTGCAGCCTTCTCCCGGTGCCTGGGAGGGCATGGCACCTACTAGGTGGCGTCTGATAGGTGAACGAGTGAACAGATGGGAGAGATTGCTCAGACAGGGCGAGAAGGGGCTCGAGTGGGAACCCAGGGTTCAGTGCTAGGAACTGACACCAGGTGTGGGTGGGAGGCCTGCGGGAGGGGGCCGGAGACCCCAGGCAGGGTGCCGTCCCAGGGGAAGGGAAGAGGTGGAGGTGCCAGCCCCGGCCTGCAGCCCCAGCACTGGGACTGGGTTGGGCGGGGCTGGCCGTGAGCCCTGCTGCAGGCGCAGCGGCCTGGCAGGTTTGTACGCCCGGGGCTCTCCTCTCCCCGCAGCTAACATGGCAGCAGCTGTGGGTGGCTTCCTCTACTTCTTCACCTACATCCCCTACTTCTTTGTGGCTCCTCGGTACAACTGGATGACGCTGACCCAGAAGCTCTTTTCCTGCCTCCTGTCCAATGTTGCCATGGCGATGGGAGCCCAGCTCATAGGAAAATTCGAAGCCAAAGGTGGGTAGCAACTTCATCACAAGCTCTCTTGCTGCCCAGGGAGCACCTCTCCAGAAGTGCCCCGAGCAGTTAGAAAAATCCCAAGTGACGAGCAGGCAGAGCAGCACGCCAGAGCCTGGGCTTCATGGCAGGCGCCCAGCTTGTCCGTCCTTCCTGGGGCCTCTGCACGTTGTGCTGGCTCTGCTGGCAGGAATGAAGCACCATCTACCTTCTGCAGGCTGCTGTGGCGCAGGTAAGATGGTCTTGGCCCTGTCCTGTCTACGTGTTCTCTTCTAGGCCAAATGTTCTCATTTCTTCCAGCCACACGTCTTGGTCTATTTGTGCTGCTATCACAGAATCCATGAGACTGGGTGGTTTATAAAGAAGAGAGACTTTCCACTGTTCTGGAAGCTGAGAAGTCCAAGACCGAGGCACTGGCAGTTTTGGTGTCCAGTGAGGATCCAGTCTCTGCTTCCAGGATGGCATCTTGCATGCTGCTCCTCACATAGCAAGAGAGCAGAAGAGCGAGGCCACTCCTGCAGGCCCTTTTTAGGACAGCACTGGTCCATTCACAAGGGCCACCTGGGGACTATTTCTAACACATGAACTTTTGGAGACACATTCAATTCGTGGCCCCTTGCAATTCCTAGTTGTCATAGTTTCCAAAGCTCCGGAACATTTAGTGTTGATTCATCTTTTTTTTTTTTTTTTTTTTTTTGGTACTGGGGATTGAACTCAGCGGCACTTGACCACTGGGCCACATCCCCAGCCCTTTTTTTTGTATTTTATTAGAAGCAGGGTCTCACTGAGTTGCTAAGTGCCTCGCCATTGCTGAGGCTGGCTTTGAACTCGCGATCCTCCTGCCTCAGCCTCCCAAAGAGCTGGGATTACAGGCGTGCGCCACCGCGCCCAGGCTTGATTCATCTTTAATTGGAATTTTTTCTTTGGTTGGCAATATCTTCCAGCACTTCAGCTTTTAAATATATATGTTGAGGGCTGGGGTTGTAGCTCAGAGGTAGTGGTAGCATACTTGCCTGGCATGTGTGAAGCACTGGGTTTGATTCTTAGCACTGCATATAAATAAATAAAATAAAGGTGTATCAACAACTAAAAAAAAAACTTTAAAATATATATATATATATATGTGATGTTTAATAGTGTGCTGATAAAATCTAGACTTTGTAAATAAGCAGACCCTTTTAGGGCTCAAATACTTTTTAAAATTTTTTTTTTGTAGTTGTAGTTGTACACAATATCTTTATTTTATTTATTTTTATGTGGTGCTGAGGATTGAACCCAGGGCCTTGCACATGCTAGGCGAGCACTCTACCACTGAGCCACCCAGCCCCTGAAATATTTCTTAAGAGGCCATTTCCGGCCAGGATTGGTGGTGCATGCCTATGATCCCAGTTACTGGGAAGTCTAGACAGGAGGATTGCAAGTTTGAGGCCAGACTGGGCGACTTACTGAGACCCTGTCTAAAAATCAAAAATTTTTAAAAGCCAGAAATGTAGCTCAGTGCTGCTGAGAAAAGCCTTGGGTTCAATTCCTGGTACTACAAAATAAACAAGTAAATAGCCATTCTACAGAGGAATCTGACTATATGGCACCTCTTTTTTTCCCAAAAAAGTTCTATACTGAATATTTCTTAAAGCTGCTAAGTCTCTAGCTATTTGAAAGTGAGCATTCTACAGGGCTAGAGAGTAGCCATTTCAGTCTGGGGCCTGTGGGCCAACAGGAGATGGCCAGAGACTTGGGTCCCAGGTCTGTACAGACTGTGATGTGGGCTAACTGTGCGCTCCACTCCACAGAGCTTCATGTGTGCCTGAGACCTCTCCCTCTCAGGTTTTTCTTTTTCTTTTCTTTTTCTTTTTCTTTCTTTCTTTCTTTTTTCTTTATTTTTCTTTTTCTTTTTTCTTTTTTTTTTTTTTTTTTTTTTGTGTGTGTGTGTGTGTGTTGTTTGTTTGTTTGGATATTAGGAATTGAACCCAGGAGTGCTTAGCCACTGAGCCACATCCCCAGCCCTATTTTGTATTTTATTGAAAGACAGGGTCTCACTGAGTTGCTTAGAACCTTGTTTTTGCTGAGGCTGGCTTTGAACTCGTGATCCTCCTGCCTCAGCATTACAGGCATGCACCACCATGCCCAGCCTCAGCCCTTTTTAAATTTTTTTCATTTTTATACAGGGTCTTGCTAAGTTGCTTAGGGCCTTGCTAAATTGCTGACCTTGAATTTGTGATCGTCCTGCCTCAGCCTCCCAAGCTACTAAGATTACAGGCATGCACCACCACACCCAGCAAGTCTCTCAGTTTCAAAACAGACTAAAATGCACCTTGGTTCACGCTGGTCTTCCCCAAATCGTGTGCGTGTGTGTGCGCACACACACACACATGCATGGTTGTTGGTTTCTTTTGGGGGGTGGTACTAGGGATTGAACCCAGGAGCACTTGACCACTGAGCCATATCCTCAGCCCCTTTTTTGGCATTTTATTTAAAGACAGGGTCTGAGTTGCTTAGGGCCTTGCTAAGTTGCTGAGGCTGGTGGGTGTCGCCTTCATCACGAGCTGCTCTTGTGATGAGGCTGCCTTCTCACAGTCCTCCTGCCTCAGCCTCCAGAGCCGCTGAGATCATAGGCGTGTGCCACTGCACCCAGACCACACATGCGTCTTCACGTGCTGCCAGTCAAGCACGAGCCCACCTGGCATGTCTATGAGCTTCCTTCTGGTGCTGTGACTTGCTGGATTTGTAACTTGCTGTTGTCGCCTTAAAGATTCGAGGGAAGTCATCGGATTGTCATGGAGCTGGGAGGGAAGCACACACAACGTGCCATCAGGGCCCGGAGTCCCGGGCTCTCCCAGCTTGCCCACTTTGGGGCCGTTTTCCTGGTTTGTCCTCCAGGCACGGGCATCCAGTGGCAAGACCTCCTGAGCCCCGTCAATGTGGACGATGACTTCTGCTTCGGGCAAGTGCTGGGGATGCTGCTGCTGGACTCTGGGCTCTACGGCCTGGTGACCTGGTATGTGGAGGCTGTCTTCCCGGGCCAGTTCGGTGTGCCCCAGCCCTGGTACTTCTTCCTCATGGTGAGTACTGATGCCCCTGCCTTTGAGTGGCCATCTCCGTAGGGGTGGAGCTGGCCCTGGCAGGGATAGAGAACCTGCCCTTCACGTGGTGAGCCACGGGTGGTGAGGGCCCTTGGGATTGTTCAGAGAGAGAAGAAGGCCTGCCCCACCCAGGGTCTGAGCTGAGGGGCCTCCCAGCCAGCTGTCCAGGGACCAGTGCAGCCTCTGCTGCCCCCCAGCGTCCACTCGCCTCCACCTGCCTCCTGGATCCTAAGAAATACTGCATTAGGGTTTCTGTCCTCAAAACATACAGCTTTGTGTAGAAATGACCAGCTGAGGCATGTAGAGCACTTCCCATGCTGGGACACTGCGGCGCTCTGGCTGTGGCTCTTTAGGCTTGTCCTGTGCTCAGATTGTCACATGGCACACGCAGAGGAGCATGTGACATAGCTACGTTTGCTTCATGACTGTAGGTCATATTTAAAAGTGCTTGAAACTTGCTTTTTTTTTAAACCTAACAGCACATCTTGATATCTTTTTTCATATTTTTTTAGTTGTAGATGGACACAGTACCTTTATTTTGTTTATATTTACGTGGTGCTGAGGATCGAACCCAGTGCCTCACACATGCTAGGCAAGCTCTCAGTGGTACTGAGCCACAACCCCGACCCCACATCTTGATATCTTAAACACATAGACTTGTGTGTCTGCTTGTACACATAGCTTTAGACCTTTTTTGTTTGTTTGGTACCAGGGATTGAACCCAGGCGTGCTTAACCACTGAGCCACACACATCTCCCACCCAGTTCATATTTTATTTAGAGACAGAGTCTTGATAAATTGCTGAGGCTAGTTTTGAACTTGCCGTCCTCCTGCCTCAGCGTCCTGAGCTGCTGGGATCACAGGCGTGCACCACGGAGTCTGGCAGCTTTTACATCGTTATGTACCCATATTTACAAGTTTGTTTATTCATAAATTCACGATGCTTAAGCGAATCCCTCTCTCGAGTCCCCCTGTAATGACCACACAGGACCCCAGTGTGTGGATCTACCACACACACTTAACCAGCTCCCAGGGGACGGTCACTTAGGGCACTGCTTTTTTCATTTTTGTTCAACATTCACCAGGCATCCACTCCTGCGTCCCGTCCACTCTAAGGTAGCAGCGGGTGGGTAGAGGCAATGGTTACTTCGTCTATCACCATGGCAGAGAACTGTCGCCCTTGAACTCTTGCATTGTATCCTTAGATGCAGTTTGATTTCAAAGTTGCTTTACATGTGTGAAAAGTGTGTCCCTTAGCACCAGTGGGTTGTGGCATTTGTGGGAACACACTGGGGACAGAGCTGCTAGTTGATGAGTCGCCACCCTAAGCACTCCCTGCACCTGGCTTGCTGGCATGAGGCTGCCCCAGAGCAGAACACAGGAGGGCTGTGGCTCTGTGCCGAGCCCTGCCCAGAGCCGAGCCAAGGGGAAGCCGCTTGGGGCCCCTCCCTGCTGGTTGTGCAGTGTGAGCTCCTGGGCAGCTCGGCCGGGAAGCAGTCCCTGTGGGCCCGCTGGGCTGGGGCCTCCCACAGCCTCTCTTCATGCTGAGCTCGGCGCAGGACCCTCCGTTTCCTTTCCCCTCTGACCTGGCGTTCACGACAAGCCTGTGAATCACCACTCGGCCCCCGGGCAGGTTAGGGTCTGAGGCTCACAGCCTCCCCGGGATCGGGGATTGCCACGTCGGGAGCTCTGCTGTCCCGCACTGTGTCCCTTGGAAGGTTAAGACTCAGGTCACATTGCTGTGTGTGTTTAGAGTGTGTGGAGGTTGCTTTATTGGTCACAAACAAAAGGCATGGACGTGAACAGCTCTGACACCGTCTGCCTCCATCCCAGCCCTCCTACTGGTGTGGGAGCCCGAGGACAGTCGTCGGGAAAGAGGAAGAAGACAGTGACCCTGAGAAAGCTCTCAGAACTGAGTACTTTGAAGCTGAGCCCGAGGACTTGGTGGCAGGGATCAAGATCAAGCATCTGTCCAAGGTGCCACCTCCCTGTGGGGACAGCAGGGAAAGGGGGGGCAGGCTGGGCAGAAGCAGGGAGGAGTGCAGGGGTCCCTCCACTGCTCCTGACCTGCTCTCCAGGTCACAGACCACCCTCCCTGTCGGGTCACACTCAGGTGACTTCAGCCAACACGCAGTCCCGGCTGTGCCTCTTGCCAGCGCCCCGGGGTGTTCTCTGCTTTGCTGTCCAGGTGGCCGTGGCCTCTGGGTCTCCTAACGGAGAGGAGACACCCAGGAGGACACGTGGTGGGGGACTTCTTTCCTCGGCACACTGCTGGTGCCGACCTTGGTGTCCTGGGATGTGTGGCTGCATTCCAGAGGGAGAGGGAGGCCCCAAGGGCCACAGGAAGTCCAGAGCAGCCCTCTGCAAATCCCAGGTGTTCCAAGTGGGGAATAAGGACAAGACGGCCGTCAGGGACCTGAACCTGAACCTGTATGAGGGGCAGATCACCGTCCTGCTGGGCCACAACGGTGCGGGGAAGACCACCACCCTTTCCATGCTCACAGGTGAGGGCGGCTGCACGTGCCTGCAACCAGCAGGCCCTACCCACGCGCTGCTGCTCCGCGCCAGCCCTCACTCCCTCAGGCAGCCTTCAGCCCTTCCCCGGCCACGGGGATCCCAACAGTCAGCCCAGAGGGACGTGGGGGAGCTGCCAAGTCACCCGACCTGTCTGTGAACTCCGAGCCCCGTGGGGACAGGGAGAACAAGGCTTCTCCAGTCACCAGGAGCGGCCGCCCCCCCGTATCATGTTATCCCCAGCCAGCCCTGGAAGGCCACCCTGGTGCATGCGCCCAGCCCTTTGTCCTCTCTAAGCACCTGGACGCCTGTCAGAGCACAGGCAGGATCTGGGCCGGGCCCCCGAGTGTGATGGATCTGGCACTGCCTGTACTTGTATGCGCAAGTGCACGTGTCTCACCCCCGAGGAGCTGCAGCGCCCTGTGGCAGGGCCACCGCCCCCTCCCTCCTCTGTCTCTCACTGCCCAGCCAGACTCAGCACACCACGGTGGGGAGCAGGCGTTTCTCCCCCAAGGGCAGGGTCCTTTGTGGAATGGAGGGAACCGGTGACCGAGGTGGAGGGGGTCAGTATGCCTCAGGCTGATGAGCAGCATTTTCATGTGGAATTCGGGGGTCTTTGGTTGGCCCCAGGACTCTTTCCCCCTACCAGTGGACGTGCATATATTAGTGGGTATGAAATTTCCCAAGACATGGTTCAAATCCGGAAGAGCTTGGGCCTATGCCCCCAGCACGACATTTTTTTTGACAACCTGACGGTGGTGGAACATCTCTACTTCTATGCGCAGGTGAGCCTGTGGGCGACGGGGCGAGAGGGTGCTGGGCGCTCTGCGCTGGTGTGTGGGTTCCAAGCCTGTCTGGGTGCTGCTAGCCTCCTGGGAAGGCAGAGTCTGTCTAGGAGCTGCTCTGTGAAACCAGAGAAGAGCCGCAGGCCAGCAGAGCCCGCAGGGCAGCAGATGGGTCTCTGGCCAGGGAGCTTGCCGGACAGGGTTGGGTCCCTTCTGCAGCTCCGGCCTCTTCTCTGTCCCCTGCCATTTCAGTTGAAAGGCCTGTCTCAGCAGAAGTGCCCTGAAGAAGTCCAGCAGATGCTGCGCGTCCTCAATCTGGAGGACAAGCGCAACTCACGGTGCAAGTTCCTGAGCGGGGGCATGAAGCGCAGGCTGTCCGTCGGCATCGCCCTCATAGCAGGCTCCAAGGTGCGGGGCACTGGGGCCCAGCTTCCCCTGACACAGTGGACAGACACAAGGCAGCAGGCCCAGTGCCTGGGCTCTAGCCCGCGAGCCAGCTCTGCAAATCCCTCGACTCCAGCCGTGAGGTCCCCCAGCACAGGTCTCCCATCCTCACCAGGCTGTGTCTCTGCCCCCAGGTGCTGATGCTGGACGAGCCCACCTCAGGCATGGACGCCATCTCCAGGAGGGCCATCTGGGACCTTCTTCAGCAGCAGAAGAGTGACCGCACCATCCTGCTGACCACACACTTCATGGACGAGGCTGACCTGCTGGGGGACCGCATCGCCATCATGGCCAAGGGGGAGCTGCAGTGCTGCGGGTCATCACTGTTCCTCAAGCAGAAATATGGTGAGCAGTGGGCAGGGGTGACCCAGTCTCAACCCCAGGATGGGGGTCAGCACCACCGTCTGCTGTGCCGAGAGGCACGGTCCACGGCTAACCTTTGGGAAGGGCCCTGAGACCAGCAGAGAGAGGCCTCCTCTAGACTTCTGTCGCCCCCCGTGGGAGGGGCCTGTGAGAATGAGGGAGGGGAGCGGGCAGGTCGCCTTAGTGGTTGGGCTCCAGTTCATCTACAAGCAGGTCCCCCGGGGACAACAGCGTGTTGACTGACATTGCAGTTCCCAACAAGGACATGGCTTGTGGCACAGCCCAGACCAGTGGGTGGAGGTGTGGGTCGGTTTGCTTTGCAGGGTGATTCTGGCCTCCCTTCTTAAGGTCACCTTCTGGTTCAAGATGGCAACATGTCCAGCCTCCCCAACACCAGGACACAAGAGCACCCCTCCCTTCAGTTTACAACTTACCGCTGCGGGCCTCCCCATGGCCAGCACACATCCCTGTGTGGCTAGTACCGGCTGGAAGGGAAGCTGAGTGGACACCTTCACCCTGGGTGGCAGGATTCCCAGCAAAGATACAGGGGTTTCCTTTCCAAGAAGGGGGCAGGTCTTGGGGGACAAGGAGCCATTCTGGTCTGATGGTCTCACCTGCTACTTCCTGCCTGGTGCCCAGTCGGCTGAGCCATTGCTCTTCCTGGGCCCAGTGGTTTGTGTCTGAGGAGGGCCAAGGAAGTGCCATTTTCTGCCAAGTGACACTGGGCAGGAGGCGAGTAGGGATCTGAGTGGGTGCGGTGTAGTCTGCAGCTCCTGCTCCTGCTCCTGCCCTGCGAGTCTCCTCCTGTGAGCTTTGCAGTAATGTTCTAAACAAATCCCACAGGGCAGATGCCCTTGACGCCCAGGCTCTTGCTCAGGTGGGTCCCTGTCTTGTGGCTGCGCCCTCAGAAAGGCTGTGGCTTCCAGCAGGTGCTCCTGGCTATACTCAGGATCCCAGGTCCCCCAGCGACCATCCCCAGCAAGGGTGTGGGAGGCAAGACCCCAGGACACACAGGGAGCCCTGAGATGCTGTTCTGGCTCAGTTGCCTCTTTCTGCTGTGGCTCTCCAGCCTCTTTCCCACGAGCCTGCCTGGCGTGAACCTAAGAGTCCACAGCAAGGGCAGGAAGCACAGCAGGGGACAGTCACTCAGCGCATGTGTTCCAGGTGCTGGCTACCACATGACACTGGTAAAGGAGCCACACTGCAACCCCGAAGGCATCTCCCAGCTGGTGCACCACCATGTCCCCAATGCCACACTGGAAAGCAGTGTTGGGGCGGAGCTGTCCTTTATACTTCCCAAGGAGAGCACACACAGGTACGTGTCCTGGAAAGACGGGCACATGGTGTGCCTCTCCAGGGAGGTGCACCGGTGCACAGCTAAGAAGGGGGCCCGTGAGCTAGAGAGCCCCATGCTCAGAGTCGCCCATCCCCACCCCCTGGCTCAGCCAGTGGGCACCTCCCAGCCCCCGGCTCATGGACAGTCAGCCCATGTGGAACCTGCTCGTCTGCACGTCGGGTGCCAGGCCTCCTGGGTAGAGCCGAGGAGGAAGTGGTGCTTGGTGCCCGCCTGTCGCTCATGCCCCGCCATGGCCCTTCCTAACACGGGGTTCAATATGTGCAGCAGCAGCTCAGATACATCATGGTGCTGAGAATGTGCATTTGCACACAAGTTACGAATGTACGTAACTTCTCCATCTCAGAATGTGAGGCCTGGGCACTCGTCATGGCACCGTCACCAAGGGCAGAGTTACCCGGGCCAAGGGAAAGCCAAGCTCTTCATTCACACCTGTAACTCTGGAATAGGTGGGTGGGTGGGTGGGTAAATTTATTTTCATTGGGACATAGATTTTATTGAACACTTAGTCATAGATCTATCTTTGTTAACTTGGTAAGTGAATGATTAACCTAACCCTAACCCTAACCCTAACCCTAACCCTTCATCAGTACAGTTTGGCAGAGAAAATGCAGGGGCAATAGGATGTAGTTCAACAGAGAACCTTTTTTTTAAAAAAAAAAATATTTATTTATTTGCTTTAGTTGTACACAATGCATTTATCTGTACGTGGTGCTGAGGATCGAACCCGGGCCGCACATGTGCTAGGCGAGCGCTCTCCCGCTGAGCCCCAGCCCCAGCCCCTAACAGAGAACCTTAATAACAGAAGGCTTGGAATTCCTCCAGGGGGGCTGTGCTCATAGGTCTCAGGCTGCACACGGTCCCCTTTCTCTTACCCCCTGGGATAACACTAGCATAAAAGGGTTTTCTTCTTCAGCTGGATTGACCACCCCCCATTCCACAGGGTCCCACGGAGGCTGGGGGAGGCCTGCAGGAAGGCTCAGCACAGGTGGGTGGGCTGGCCAGTAGAGGAGTGGACAGGGGTCCCAGGGACTCCTTGCGTCAGCAGGTATCACCAGTCTGGGGGCATTAGCCCAAGCCACCCACACTGAGTGAAAGACTTCTATGAATAATGTCTGCTCAGAGTGACTCAAGGGGTGTGGCTACATGTTCTGGTCAGCTGCCCATTTTGCTGCCTCACCCTCCCCAGGGCCCCTGCCTCCATCTTGTGACCTGGGCAGGATTTATATCTTTGGGGTGTGGTTTGGGGGCTTGAACCCAGGGTCTCATGCATGTGAGGCAAGCACTCTACCACTGAGCCACATCTCCATTTCATCATGCTATGCTTGATTAAATAATGTGAGTTGTTGGGGCTGTGCTGGGGACAGAACCCAAGGCCTCACACTAGGCAAGTACCCCACCACTGAGCCGCACACAGGTAATCTGCTTTTATAGCTGCATAATGTCCCATGGCTCAGGCACATCATGATTCAACCCCTGCTTCATCACCATGCACTCATGTTTCTCTCCAAAATACATGCCACTAAACAGCATACTAGAAAACGCCTTGTCCAGATCTCCAGTCATTGTCCCACAGCCCCAGGTAGGGGTAGTCATCCCCAGTTCCCTTCTGGAAAGGAGTGGGCTTTGCTTCCCCAGAACCAAGACAGGAGAGTGCACTGTGTGTCACGGAGGCAGCACTTTTGTTCTCCTTGGTGCTGGGGGGGACCCCGGCTCTCAGGAGGCTCCACATGTGCTCTACCACTGAGTTGCACCCCAGCCCTACAGCTGCAGCTTTGAGAATTTTTTTCCCCAACATTGTGTGTTGAATGGTGAGGAAGCACATGGCCCACTGATTCACCTCTCTGGGGTCCCTACCAGCAGCAGGTGGCATGTTCTGGGCCTGGTGGCCTTGAGAATTGCCTCAGCTGGGTGCCCTCCTGCCCCTCCCCCATCCTACATGGAGGCAACTGTTTAGGAAAGAATCGCCTAGGGAGTCTCTGAGGAGCACCTCATCACTCTGGGTCTTTTTGCAGGTTTGAAAGTCTTTTCGCTAAACTGGAAAATAAGCAGAAGGAATTGGGCATCGCCAGCTTCGGGGCCTCTGTCACCACCATGGAGGAAGTCTTCCTTCGGTCAGTAAGCACGTGCTCCCGGTCTGGCTCTGGGGGTGATTTCGTTAAGGGACCTCCATAAGGCAGTCGGTGTGATTCTGCTTTGGAGCCTGGGCCCTGAGTAGAGATGTGACTGCTACCAACTGAAGCAGAGAAGCTGCGGCTGATTCTGGAAGAGCTGTCTGAACTTCCCCAGGGTCCCTCCCAGGAGGCCACCGCACAGGGTCAGGGGTCAGGGAAGTGTGCAGCTGCTGAGCTCCTCTGGCTCAGGTCATCCTCCAGGATGCCTGGGTCTGCACCAAGCACATGAGGTTTAGCTTTCAGACCCTCAGAGCTGCAGGTGAGCAGCAGACCACTGACATTTATCAGACATTTGATTGATTGACAGGGTTTTGCCAAATTGCCCAAGATGACCTCAGACTCCTGCCTCAGCCCCCTGAGTAACTGAGGTTACAGGGGTGCACTCCCATGCCCAACTTGTCAGACTTTTCTTGAATGCTTGTTTGGCAGATATGGTGCTAAAAACTAAATAAAAATACATGTGAGGTCCATTTTCCTCCTTGAGGAGCCCATGGTCTAGAAGGGGCGACAGAATAAGTGACCACAAATCGAGGCCACATGAGGAATGCTCTGTGAACATCTCTACTAGGAAGTGGGGGCAAAAGCAAAGGCCAGTGACCTCAGGGAAACCAGTGGGGAGAGGAGGCTCAGGAACCTGTGCGCCCGAGCGCAGACCCCTGAATCAGGGCAGGCGATGGGAGGAGAGAAGAGGCTGCTCGCCCACCTGAGTCCAGCGCAGGACCCAGCAGAGCCACTCTCCAGGAGTCCTGGTGGACAGAGAAACCACAGGCCACCTGGCACTGGCTGCACCTGGAGGTCAGGGCCTGGGCTGCTCTCAGCAGCCACTGGTCTCCGCCTTCCCCCTGGCCCAGTTCACTCTGTCCCCTGCTCACATTCAACACATGACCCCACCCTGTCCTCATGCCTCAGTTCCAGGCCCCCATCCCTGACAGTGGTCTCTCTGAGCCCCTAGTCTCAGGAGAAAAACAAGCAGAGGCTCTTCCCAGCCTGCCCAGAATCCTCTGGTGATCAGAGAGGCAGGCAGCCCACCCAGCTGAAGCTCAGGTGGTAGGTGTGAAGGTTTCCATTCAAAGGGAATACTAGCGAGGTGGCCACGGGTGTCTCTAGCTTGAGTCTGAGATGGGAGTCTTGAAAGACAAATGGACCTGAGACAATTGATGCAGGGGAGGGGCCTTTCCAGAAAAACTGAGTCCAAGTCCTCAGGGCCAGCTTGGGAGAAGGAAAGCAAGTGGGAAGGTGCATGTGAAGGTTTCCAGAGGGTGGCAGAAGTAAGCTTGCTTAGGTCACACCAGAAAGCACCTCTTGTCAGGCAGAGTAGCGCACACCTGTGATCCCAGCAGCTTGGCAGGCTGAGGCAGGAGGATCACAAGTTCAAAGCCAGCTTCGGCAATGTAGCAAGGCCCTAAACAACTTAGAAAGACCCCCATCTAAAAATAAAAAATAAAAACAGGCTGGGAATGTGGCTCAGTGGTTAAGCACCCTTGAGTTCAATTCCCCAGTACCAAAAAAAAAAAAAAAAAAAAAAAAACACCTCTTGTGCTCTAGCAGCTTCAGTTGTGTTTCCTGATCCAGGGAGCGGCTAGAGGGTTGGTTTGGTTTGGTTTGTTTGGTTTGGTTTGGTACCGGGGATTGAACTCAGGGGCACTCGACCACTGGGCCACATCCCCAGCCCTTTCTTGTATTTTATTAGAGACAGGGTCTCACTGAGTTGCTAAGTGCCTCCCCATTGCTGAGGCTGGCTTTGAACTCGTGATCCTCCTGCCTCAGCCTCCCAAAGTGCTGGATTACAGGTGTGCGCCACTGCACCCAGCTTATTTTGGTTTTTTTTAATTATATATTTTTTTAGTTGTAGGTGAACACAATGTCTTCATTTTATTTATTTATTTATTTATTTATTTATTTTGGTGGTGCTGGGGATTGAACCCAGGGCCTTGTGCATGCAAAGCAAGCATTCTACCAACTGAGCTATTTCCCCAGCCCCCTATTTATTTATTTTTTAAACATTTTTTAATTGTATATGAACACAATACCTTTATTTTACTTATTTACTTATTTTTTATTAAATATTTATTTATTTACTTTAGTTGTACACAATGCAATGCATTTATGTTTACACGGTGCTGAGGATTGAACCTGGGCCGCGCAAGTGCGAGGCGAGTGCTCTGCCACTGAGTCACAACCCCCGCCCTTATTTATTTTTTATGTGGTGCTGAAGATTGAACCCAGTGCCTCACACATGCTAGGTGAGCGCTATACCACTGAGCCACAACCCCAGCACTGGAGGGTTCGTTTTTAAATAACAGCTTTACAGAAATATAATTTACATAATATTTTTAAAGTCCATATTTTTGGTGTGATGATATAGTCTTCACAGTTTTGCAGTCATCACTATAATCAACTTTAAAAAACATTTTAAAGTTGTTTTTTAAAAATGCTTTTTAAAGTTGATTATGGTGATAATCAACTTTTTTTATCATCCTCCTACCCTGCAAAAATCCATATCCATTAGGAGTTGCTCCCCCACCCCCATCCCTGGAAAACACAGTTTGCTTTCTTTCTCCCTGGATTTGCCTGTTATGGGCATTTCATGTAAATCTCACCATACAGCATGTGGATTTTGTGTCTCATCTTTCACTCAGCACATTGCTTCAAGGTCCATCCATGCTGTGGCACGTGTCAGAACATCACTCCCTTTATTGGTGCACAACGCTCCATCACACGGACAGATCAGGTTTTGTTGGCCTGTTTGTCCATTGAGGGACACTTTAGGACTCATGCTGCTGTGAACATGTTGTGCATGAGCTAATGTTCCTTCTCCTCGTGGGCACGTACCTAGGAGTGGGTCACGTGGCAGCCACACCTTCTGTCCCTCCATCCTGATGGGCACCGTCCTTATTGAGAGCGCTGCTGTCAGAGGCACCGAAGCAGCAGCACACCCGCCAGCTTCTTCAGCTTGTCCGTTCATTCATTCGTCCCTGTGCCCACTCATCCTTCCATCTGTACCCAGCTGAGCCAGGCCCAGGGAGGCACTGCCCCTGAGAATGTCCAGGCTCATGGAGAGACTGGCCAAAGACACATTCCTGGCCAGGCCCTGGTGGCGGTGGCGCCCATGAAAGCGCTGATGCCAAGGATCCTGACAGCGGGGATCGGGGCTCTCGGGCTCCAGCGTGGCCCCGCACAGCCTGACCCTAGGCACCTGCAGCCTGTCCTGGGGTTGGCCTCCTAGAGCACAGTTGTCTGTCTCCCGGTCTCCCTGGGCAGTGAGTGCCCCTGACTGCCTTGTAGCAGTCCAGTGCTGACTACGTGGTGAGCCCTCCCCAGGGCCACTGTCACTCCCCAGGCACCTTCTCTTCCTCTTGAAAACCCTGGTTATAAATGCTAACTCTGGGCAGTCACAGTGGCACACACTTGTAATCCCAGCAGGTCAGAAGGCTGGGGCAGGCTGATCTCAAGTTCAAGGCCAGTCTGAGCAACTTAGTGACACCTGTATCAAAAACAAAATTTTTTTAAGGGCTGCAGGCATATCTTAGTGGTAGAGTGCCCCTGGGTTCAGTCCCCAGTACCACAATCAATCAGTACATTCATCCATACTAATTAAATAAATAAGTGCTAGTCTGGACAGCGATGCTGGAGAACAGGGCCCGTGGGCAGGGTCCTCGCTGGCTGCGTACAGACGACGGTCTGTCAGAGGGCCTCTGACGGCGGCCCTCTTTCCATGGCCCTCCTTTGGGTAGGGTAGCTTTTCTCCCCTACCCAAACGCTGGATTGTGACCGAGGCCTGTGTGTTCTGGCACAGGGTTGGCAAGCTGGTGGACACCAGCATGGACATCCAAGCCATCCAGCTCCCTGCCCTGCAGTACCAGCATGAGAGGCGGGCGAGCGACTGGGCTGTGGACAGCAATCTGTGTGGGGTGATGGACCCGACAGACGGCATCGGAGCCCTCATTGAGGAGGAGCACACTGTGGTCAAGCTCAACACTGGGGTGAGCACCTGGGCTGGGGCCATGCACGAGCCAGCATGGGACATTTGGGGGTCCCCTGGGCCCCTTGTTAGGGTCATTGTCACAGACGGCTCCACAATGGCAGGTATAGGCTCCGTGAAGGCCAGTGGAAGACAGAGGGCAGATCATGCTTGGCTGGGAGAAGGGCAGCTGGAGCGTTTTAATGGAGCGGTCCAAGTGCTTTAATGTTCTACCTTGGGCCCTCACAGATAAGACGGTGTGTTTGCTTATGATCTCAACAGTGCCCTGTGCCCAGCCAGCTCTGTGCTGGCCTGGCTTTACAGCAACCTGATGAGGTGGAGGCAGCCCTGTTCTCAGTTCACAGACAGGAAACCAAGGACAGGGACACAGTTGAAGGGCTCCCACATGGATTGCTAGGGCCTGGGTGGCCTGACTCCAAGGCCCTGGGGCTCTTTGCACTCAGTAGGGAATAAGGGCAGGTGAGGGAGGCAAGTGAGGTGGTCTACCCACGCGTGAGCTGCACCAGGGTCTCCTGCCCAGTGATGCCTCCAGTAGGGACGGGAAGGTGAGGACCCCAGGCCTGTCCCCAGTGCCCTCTGGTGAAACAGTGTCTTCCACGCCTCCTGGCTGTGCTGAGACCCCGAGAGCCCACGTGCCCTCTGGCACTTTCCTGAGCTCCACCTGCTGTGGCTGCCTGAAGGAACATCAGTGGAAGGCCCCCAGGCAGGTGCCACATCAGGGTGGCGCTACCAGGGCTGGCTGGGCCAGACTCCAGCTCTAGGTGGAGCCACGTCACCGAACCCCTCTGCCGTAGCTTGCCCTCCACTGCCAGCAGTTCTGGGCCATGTTCCTGAAAAAGGCCACGTACAGCTGGCGGGAGTGGAAGATGTTGGTGGCCCAGGTCCTGGTCCCCCTGACCTGCGTCACCCTGGCCCTCTTGGCCATCAACTACTCCTCGGAGGTCTTCGACGACCCCATCCTGAAGCTGAGCTTGAGCGAGTACGGCAGAACCGTGGTGCCCTTCTCAGCTCCCGGGACCTCTCGACTGGGTCAGCGGCTGTCGGAGCTCTTGAGAGACGTGCTGCAGGCGGAGCGGCAGGAGCCCCGCGAGGTGCTGGGTAAGGGCGCGGGGGCTCAGGCTGAGTGGCGCCGATGGAGACTGCCTGCTGCCTGCTGCAGTGCCAGCCTCTGGCGCGAGCGGCCCTCTGTGTCCGCACCCCATGGATGCTCAGCAGTGCCCCGCGTTGCCCCACCCAGTCATGGCAATCAGGACGGCCTTGAGCTGTCGCGCGTGTCTGGTGGACAGGAGGTCATGGCCATGAGGCAGAGCAGGTGCCCAGAACACCAGAGACAGAAGCAGCTCAGTGGTAGGCCTGGTCAGGCGCTCATCTTCTGCAGATGCTTTTCAGATGCAAAACCATTTTGAGTGTCTAGCATCCATAGCTGGGTGTCACCCGGGCTTAAAACAGCCAAGCTCTGGTTAAACAGAACGTGCTGGAAGGTTCTGTCATTTTATCACTCCCTCCCCGATCCTGATCAGCAGTACTGCGGTTCAGTGGACTGAGACATGACAAAGTCTTGGCAGAAACAAGGTCCTCCTGAGAGAAGGCTGCCTGTGTGAGCCGCAGGGAGTGGGGGCACTGCGGAGAGCACAGCTGGCGGGGAGGACCCGCAGCTCAGGGTCCCGGCTCAGTTTGCCATGCAGCACAGAGATAGCAGGGGGCACCCCGCCTGTCCTGTCCTGCATCTCCCAACACTGCCACTGCTCCCCAGGTGACCTGGAGGAGTTCCTGGTGTTCAGGGCCTCAGTGGAAGGAGGCGGCTTTAATGAGCGGTGCCTGGTGGCGACATCCTTCAGAGACGCGGGAGAGCAGACCGTGGTCACCGCGCTGTTCAACAACCAGGCCTACCACTCCCCCGCCACCGCCCTGGCCATTGTGGACAACATTCTGTTCAAGCTGCTGTGTGGCCCTCGGGCCTCCATCGTGGTCTCCAACTACCCCCAGCCCCGGAGTGCCCTGCAGGCTGCCAAGGACCAGTTCAATGAGTACGTGGGGCCCCACCCTTCCACGGCTGGGCCTGGAGCTGGGAGCCCTCTCCAGGACCAGCCACCCGGGGCTCTGCCAGAAATTGCTGATAGACAGAGTTGAGTTTCTGCCCTGCAGACACTGCTGCTGCTTCTTGGTGGGGGGCCCCTGACCCTGTACCCTTGTACACCCACCTTTCCCATGGCTGAAAACTCAGCCCAGGACACCCATCGCACACACGTGACTCCTGTGTGCTCAGTGGGCAGCTCTCCTGGTAACAGCAGGGCTGTCAGCAGCCGTGGGCGGAGGCCAGCGCCGTGCAGGGAGCACTGGGAAATGGTTTCTGCCTGTCTGGTGGCCTCCAGACTGGGAGGCCCAAAGGTGAGGCTGAGGGGTTCAGGCTTATCGTGGTGACTGTGGGCCAGGCAGGAGGGTGCAGATCTAACAGCCTTAGGAATAGCACCCACTCAGGTGCAGCGCGCTCACAGCGCACAGCCGGACCGTCGTGCATCCGCACCTTCACCTCAACCCAACTTTTTATGTGCGGTGCTGGGGATTGAACCCAACACGTGCCAGGCAAGCACTCTACCACTGAGCCCCATCCCCAGCCTCAACATGATTTTATTGAGCATCTTTCCCTAAAAAAAACAAAAACAAAAACAAAAACAAAAAACAGGGCTGGGAATATGGCTCAAGGTAGAACTGTTGCCTGGCATGGCATGAGGCCCTGGGTTCCACCCTCAGTACCACAAAGAAGAAAAAAAAATCCTCTCATGTTTTGTTAGGCATGGTGGCGCATGCCTGTAATCCCGGCAACTTGGGAAGCTGGGGCAGGAGAATCACAAGTTCAAGGCCAGCCTGGGCAACTTGGCAGGACCTTGTCTCTAAACAAAAATTTAAAAAGAGGCTGGGGGCTGAGGTTGTGACTCAGTGGTAGAGCGCTTGCCTAGCACATGCACAGCCCGGGTTCAACCCTCAGCACCATGTAAAAATAAAAGGCATTGTGTACAACTAAAATAAATAAATAAATGTTTAAAAAAATAAAAAATAAAAAGAAGCTGGGATGTAGCTCAGTGTTGGAGCACTTATCCAGCATACCTGAAGCCCTGGATTCAATCCTTAGTGCCCAAAAAGAGAACTGTACCCTTTAGCAGGTGCTCACCATTCTCCCCAGTCCAGGCCCTGGCAGTTACCAACCTGCTTTGTCTTTATGGAGTTGTGCATTTGGGACATTTCTTAGGAGTGGAGTCACACAGCACCTGACTCTTTGTGCCTGTATGCTTTTGTTCAGATGTCTTGTTTTGTTTTGTTTTGGTTTGGTTTTTTTTGTACCAGGGATTGAACTCAGGGGCACTGGACCACTGGGCCACATCCCCAGCCCTTTTTTGTATTTATTATTAGAGACAGGGTCTCACTGAGTTGCTAAGTGCCTCGCCATGGCTGAGACTGGCTTTGAACTCGCGATCCTCCTGCCTCAGCCTCCCGAGTGCTGGGGTTCAGGCGTGCGCTGCCGCGCCCGGCCCTTCAGACGTTTCTAAGGTCTCCCCAGACTCTGGCATCAGTGCTTCCTCTGAGTCCCAGCCCCGTTCCTGGAGATGTCCAGAAGGTTTCTAAGCAACAGAGCGCTGCTGTCGGAGCCTGCCTCTGGAGACGCAGACCAGATCTAGAACACAGAGTGCACCGGGGGCAGGGGAGTCTGGCGAGGGCAGTGACTCAGACCCCAACAGCAGCGTCTGGCCTGGGGCAGAACACCGAGTGCAGTGCAGAGGGTTCCCAGGAGGCAGTGACAGATGGCACAGGGACAGGCAGCACCGGAGCTCGGGGAAGGAGCAGGAGCCTGCCTCTGCTAGGCCAGGACATCCAGAGGCGGAGCTGTCCTGGGGGTGTTCCTGGTGCCGCCCCTGGGCTCCCCGCGCTCCTCCTGCACTGCAGGCTTGGGTGGCGATGACCAAGGCCGCGCCTTCCTGCTCCCCACACGCGCTGGGCTCTGTCCTCCCCAGGGGCCGGAAGGGGTTCGACATCGCCCTCAACCTGCTGTTTGCCATGGCGTTCCTGGCCAGCACCTTCTCCATCCTGGCAGTCAGCGAGAGGGCCGTCCAGGCCAAGCACGTGCAGTTTGTGAGCGGCGTCCATGTGGCTACTTTCTGGTTCTCCGCCCTGCTGTGGGACCTCATCTCCTTCCTGGTCCCTGCTCTGCTGCTGTTGGTGAGTGCTGGGCAGGGCCGGACCCTGCCCTGCAGACCACAGGGAGCTCACTGGGGACGTCTGTCGTGGAGCAAGAATCAGTGGGAAAGTCCAGCTGGCGGCTCTGCCCTGACTCCAGGAGGACAGTTGGAAACACGGGGGGGGGGGGGTGCCCACCTGTCGCCTCTCTTTGCTCCCAGCCCCTGCCCACTCTTGGGTAGGCAGGGCCTGGAGCCAGCTCTCCTGGTTCCAGCTCCGCCAGTCGAGGGGAGAAGAGGACACTGCTGGTCAGAGAGGGCGCCAGGGCTAAGAGCTACTCAAGGGGGCAGGGACTGAGGGCTGGGTGATTTGGCGGGACTTGAGGACCATCAGATGCTCCCCTCTGTCCCCTGCCCCACCTCTGGGAGGCACCTGCCGGCCTGTGCGACCCCCATCCCTGCCGCTGCAGGTGGTGTTCCGAGCCTTTGACGTGCGCGCCTTCACGCGGGACGGCCACGCGGCCGACGTGCTGCTGCTGCTCGTGCTCTACGGCTGGGCCATCGTCCCCTTCATGTACCTCATGAGCTTCCTCTTCTCGGGCGCGTCCACTGCCTACACCAGGCTGACCATCTTCAACATCCTGTCAGGCATCGCCACCTTCCTCGTGGTCACCATCATGCGCATCCCAGGTGGGAGCACGAGGACCACCCGCACCTGCCGGCCCCCAGGGAGCTGCCCACTCACCAGTGTCCACAGCCACAGGGGTGGGAGGGTGCTGCAGCATCCCAGGGCTGTCCCAGCACAGGCGAGGCCTGGGCCTGGGACCTGCCCTTCCCTGCCTGCGTCTTCCTCAGGCGGCTGTGCTGTATCCTCCCTGCTAACTGGTCTCCTCACCACAGCGGTGAAGCTAGAAGAACTTTCCAGAACTCTGGATCACATGTTCCTGGTGCTGCCCAACCACTGTCTGGGGATGGCCGTCAGCAGCTTCTACGAGAACTATGAGACGCAGCGGTACTGCACCTCCTCAGAGGTCGCCGCCCACTACTGCAGGAAATACAGTGCGTGTCCAGACCCCTCCCTTGGGGCAGCCCCATCCTCTTGGCCTCCCCCAGGGCAGCCGGAGTGTCCCCAGCACTGCCCCAGACAAGGGGCTTTGCTGGTCCACTTCCTGTTGCAGTAACACAGTGCCACAGAAGGGATAGTTATAAAGCCAAGAGGCTTGTTTCGGCTCAAGGCCATCCAAGGCTAGGACCACGTCTGGTGATGGCCTCCTTGCTGGAAGAGTCCTAAGGCGTCTCCAGGCATGGCCTGAAGCAGGGAGCACAAGAAGCCTGTGTGTCTTATGGTCTCTCTCTCTCTCTCTTCCAAAACCACCGCATTGTCACTAGTCCCAGTCACCTCCCAAGGCCCCACTGTGAACACCATAGCTGGATTAAGCTCCCACCTCTTATCGCCTCACAGTAGGGATCATTTCTCCACATATGAACCCTTGGGGACACTCAGACCACAGCCACACTGCAGCAGGGTCCTCTGTTCCGAGCAGCGTGCTTGCCCAGAGCATCCCGCACCCATGCCAGCCCCGCTGCTGCCCACACATCTGGGCCTGCCCAGTGTTTCCGTCCTTTGCACCTGTCTTTGTGTCCTGTGGCCTCTAGAACAGAACCACAGCTTCATGACAGACCCGTGTCCTCTCAGGAAACTGGAGGCCAGAGGTCCAAGTCAAGGCACGGTGGGGTGGGACCGCTCCCTCCGCCCTCAGCTCCCGTGGCTGCAGGCACTCCCTCACTGTGGCCTCATCGCTCGAGTCTGCGTCTGTCTGCGTCTGGCCTCCTCCCGTCTCTGGATCTCAGACTCCTGCCTTTCTGTTATAAGGACAGTTGTCTTTGGAGGCGGGCCCACCCTAAATCCAGTATCTCACCTTGAGACCCTTAGTTAATCATATCTTCAAAGCCCCATTTCTTTTTGTTTTCTTAACATTCATTTATTTGCTTTAGTTGTACACAATGCATTTATTTTTACGTGGTGCTGAGGATGGAACCCAGATCGAGCCCAACAAGCCCGTCTTGCTGCACAGCAGCAGGCAGCTGGGCAGTCGGCTCAGCAGAGCCTGCACACCCTCAGGCAGGCCCCGCCTCCCTGCTCTGCCCCTGCTGAGCGTCACTCATAGGCCTGTGACCGCTGGTCATGTGCCATCCCTTCTCTAAACCATGGGCACCTCGAGAGGGGTCGAGATGTCGGCATCGTCCCAGAACAGTCCCCAACTCCAGGTCGCCGCGGTGATGAGTGGCACCTCAGGGCAGCCTCTATCCGTCACAGGTGTGCAAGGGGTGCCTTACGTGGCAAGATCCCCACAGCGTGGGAAGTGCCTGAGGCGCCCGTGTGGCACTGACAAGCCCAGGGCATGCCCCCAGGAACAGGGAGCCTTGGTAGCGAGGGTGTGGGCATTGGTGCAGGCTAGGGAGCAGGACCAGTGCTGGGAGCCAGGAGGGGGAGGCTGCGGTGGCCCAGACCCAGCCTGGCTCCTTGCCCGCACAGACATTAAGTACCAGGAGAACTTCTTCGCCTGGAGCGCCCCAGGGGTCGGCAGGTTCGTGACCTCCATGGCTGCCTCAGGGTGTGCCTACCTCACCCTGCTCTTCCTCATCGAGACCAACCTGCTGTGGAGACTGAGGACCTTTGTCTGTGCCTTCCAGAAGAGGTGGACACTGGTGAGTGGCTGCTGGGAGCTCAGGTGCACTGCAGGTCTCCATCCCTCACACGAGCACACCAACACAGCCTGTTGAGATCACATGGAAACAGACTAGCCTGGGCGAACTGGCTTCTCTGAAATATTAAGGCTCTTCTAAGAAAGGAGTTATCTCCATGTATTACAGTGAAGCCTCTGGCTGCACGCGGTGACCCTCATCTATAGTCCCAGCTACTCAGGAGGCTGAGGCAGGAGGATCACTTGGGCTCAGGAATTCAAGGCCAGCGTGGGCAACTTAATGAGACCCATCTCAAAAAAATTTAAAAATAAATAAATAAATAAAACAACCAACCTTCACATCCTTAAGTGAAGAGTGAAGTTCATGATTCTTTCTATGAGTCCCTCACAGAGTCTGTTCCCTGGATGCTGGCCCCAGCCCGAGGCCACCGCTTCTTGTAAAGGTCTGAGTGCACACATGGGGCTGGACTGGGGTGACATGCCTTGGAGTCCCCGTACATGTCCCACGTCAGCCTCAGCACCTCCTCCTCCTCCCACGGGACTGGGAGTCCCACATGTGATCTTCATCTTGAATGAGCAGGAGGAACTGCACAACCGGACATCGGTGCTTCCTGAGGACCAGGACGTGGCGGAGGAGAGGAGCCGAGTCCTGGCCCCCAGCCTGGACGCCCTACTCCACACGCCTCTGACCATCAAGGAGCTCTCCAAGGTAGCGTGTGGGCCCTGCCCTCAGGTGGCCGCCACCTGGCCTGGGGCGGGGAAGCTGGCTGAGGACAAAGGCTGGGTCCCGCTCACCCGCTGCCCTCTGCCGGCGCCCCACAGGTGTACGAGCAGCGGGCGCCCCTCCTGGCCGTGGACAGGGTCTCCCTCGCTGTGCAGAAAGGGGAGTGCTTTGGCCTGCTGGGCTTCAACGGGGCCGGGAAAACCACGACGTTCAAGATGTTGACTGGGGAGGAGCCCATCACCTCAGGGGACGCCTTCATTGAGAGCTACAGCATCAGCTCTGACATTGGGAAGGTGGGTGCCCTGCCGGGTAGGGTGGGCAAGGCCCGAGGGGTGCCTGGAGGCAAGGATGGCGGGCTTCTGGCTCCCGGCGGGCACAGCACACATCTGTGGACAGCGAGACAAGGTGGCGATGGTGCCGGAGCTGAGCAGGAGAGATGGGGCCAAATTCCATGAGCCAAGAGGTGCAGCCTGCACCGATGGAGCCGCCTCTGCCCAGAGCCCACTGTGTCCAGGGAATGCGCCTTGAGTGAAGGGACAAAAAGCAAGGCCCAGGGCCCACCCACAGTTCCCCCCAAATTGGGCTGAAGCCCCCAGGATGAGGAGGGACAGGGCACTCTCTTGCTCCCCGGCCTCTGGAGATGGCACGGAAGGTGGCTGTGTGCCACGCAGAGCCACAGGGGAGGGAAAGGCAAAGGGCCTGTGCCTGTGAAGGGACCACTGCTCTTCAGAGCCGGCAGCAGGGCCTGGATGGCAGGGCTCCCAGGGGTCAGAGTGCACACAGGACCCCTCCAGAGGGAAGCTGTCCTCGTCCCAGAAGAACCCCCATATAGTGTGTCCAGGCCTGCGAGCAGTGCACAACAGGCAATAAAGGATATGGGTGACTAGAATCCACAGACACAGGTCGTCACGGGAAGAACAAACCCACAGCCTCTGGATTTCCAGAGTGTAGAATGACTGTTGTGTTTAAAGAAATAAGTGAAGCTGGGTACAGTGGTGCACACCTGTAACCCCAGGGAGTGGGGAGGCTGAAACAGGATTGAAAGCTCGAGGCCAGCCTCAGCAACTTAGCAAGACCCTGTCTCAGAATTAAAATTCTCAGAATCAAAATAAAAAGGATTGAGGATGTAGCCCAGTGCTACAACACCCCTGGATTCTGTCCCCAGTATTAAAAGAAAAAAAGAAATGTCATGGCTGGAAACCTCTGCAGGGAAGACAGAGCTATGTGTGATCTGGAAATGGAAGGTGACAAATGATGCTCATCACATTCAACCAGAGTTCCAACAGGAAGTACAGAGCCGGAGAGTGATAGCCGGAAAGGTGATAGCCAGGCACTCTCCCAGACCAGCTAAAGCCAATTCTAGAACTCCCAGGAGAGTGAAGAAAAAGAAACCCGGTCCTTGGAATCAGCAGAACCTGGGCATGCCTGCCCCCGACAGCTGCTGGGCACAGGCCCAAGCCCTGAGCCACCAGAGGCTGGGCTGTCTGCTGAGTGCCGCCCAGCCGCGGAGCTGCGGCCAGCACGCACCTCCTGCCCGAGGAAGAGGAAAGGCCCAGCGTGCCAAAGTCAGCTAACGGCTCTGCAGAACCAATGAAGCCACTCCGGCGCCAGCCTGCCCTGTGGCTGCCTGTCTGGACCGGGCTCTCTTGCTGGACCACATGCTGGCTCATTTCTGACCTCTCTGGGAACCTCCCCAGCCAGCCGTGTCCTTCCTGTGTCCCCACTCAGTGAGCTTCAGCTGAGTGCAGCCTCCAGGCCCTGCTCACCAAATCCTCGGACCACCCTGGACAGACTCACTGGAAGAGCCCAGAGACAGGCTTGGGGCAGGCGGGCACCGTGGCAGTGGTCTGTGTGGTCCTCTGACAGGAGGCGGCTCCCCTCTGACCCGCTTCCTCCCTGGGCTGTGTTCTACCCCCAGGTGCGGCAGCGGATGGGCTACTGTCCCCAGTTTGATGCCCTGTTGGACCACATGACCGGCCGGGAGATGCTGGTCATGTACGCGCGGCTCCGAGGCATCCCTGAGCACCTCATCGGCCCCTGCGTGGAGAACACGCTGCGAGGCCTGCTCCTGGAGCCACACGCCAACAAGCTGGTCAGGACCTACAGGTGCGACCTGCGCCCAGCCCCTGTGAGGAGGTGACCCCTGGCCCTCCCCAGAGTGCAGCTGGGGTCTCCCTCAATGTAGATCCGGGGTGCGGGAACTGCACAAGTCAGCTCCTGCCAAGCCTCAAGGATCAGGCAGGGATTTGGTAGCAGGACCCAGGCATCACCAGGGGAGAGGGCTGCCCTGATGGTTCCTGCCACCTAGAAACAAGGCCAGCCAGCAAGCGATGTCAGGCACCCTGTCAGGGCCCTTCAGGACAGAGAGGTGGTGTTCCTACCCACGGAGGATGTGGACCCAGCCCCTGCACACAGTTCTCTCTGGGACCTCCAGTTCTATGCAGCGGGTTTTCCAGGCCCAGTCACCTCCTTCTTCTCCCCTGGGGCACTCTGCAGTCGTTGGGCATGGGACCTGGGCTCATGCCAATTACCAGCTTTACCTCCCCCCTCACCCCTCCTCCCCAGTGGTGGTAACAAGCGCAAGCTGAGCACCGGCATCGCCCTCATCGGAGATCCTGCGGTCATCTTCCTGGATGAGCCGTCCACTGGCATGGACCCTGTGGCCCGCCGCCTGCTCTGGGACACCGTGGCCCGGGCCCGCGAGTCTGGCAAGGCCATTGTCATCACCTCCCACAGGTAGAGCCTGGGTCTCTGTGGGTCAGTGGAGGAGCTGGAGTGGGTGGCTAGGGAGGCGCCAGGTGAGCAGACCACCTGAGAGCAGCCGGCATAGAGACTCCCCAGGCTCCGCATGTGGCCACACTCAGCACGGGAATCAGGGACAGCCTGATCTGGGCATTGACACCCTTCTGCCTGCACAAGCCTTTTACACCCAGGGTGGGCATCCACTTGCCCCAGCCCTGCCTCAGGCCTCTACTCCCTGTCCTCAGCATGGAGGAGTGTGAGGCCTTGTGCACCCGGCTGGCCATCATGGTGCAGGGTCAGTTCAAGTGCCTGGGAAGCCCACAGCACCTCAAGAGCAAGTTTGGCAGCGGCTACTCCCTGCGGGCCAAAGTCCGAAGTGAAGGGCAGCAGGAGGCACTGGAGGAGTTCAAGGCGTTTGTGGACCTGACCTTTCCAGGTGTGTGCTGACCCTGGCAGCCCCCCTGTGGGGGGGGCCCTGCTGGACCTTTGTCAGTTGACGCACAGTCTGTGCCTGACCCCTGCCAAGTCCCACATCCCTGACCCTGAGGATGGAGACCACAGCCCTGTGTGTCTAGGCTGTCCTCCCTGGCCCTCCGGCCTGGACCTCATGGGACACGGTCTCTCCTTTGTGCAGGCAGTGTCCTAGAAGATGAGCACCAAGGCATGGTCCACTACCACCTGCCTGGCAGTGACCTCAGCTGGGCAAAGGTGAGTATAGCCCCTCCCCAGCCAGGTGCTAGCAGGGAAATTCCCTCGGAGCCTCCCAGTCTTCCACGACCCCAGGTCTTGCGGGAGGAATAGCGTTCTCTTTCTCCTCTCACTCTAATTAATAATCTACTAGATTTGGGTTTTATATGCAAAATATTTGAATTGAAAGTAATTCAGTGCAAAAAGTGATGCTGGCACAGTAGAGATCAAACCCTGAAATGGAAACTGAGCCAGGAGGAAGTCCAGCCCTTGCTGCCCCTGTGAAGCCAGCATCTCTCCCTGAAGCTTGACTGAGTTTGCAGAACTGACTTCTCCCAGGGACTTTGGGATGGGGTTAAGCAACAAAAGGATCTAGGGTTTGTGGTACTAGTGATTGAACCCAGGAGCACTTTACAGTGGTGTTACATCCCCAGCCCTTCTTATTATTTTGAGATTAGGTTCTCGCTAAGTTGCTGAGGTTGTCTTTGACCTTGCTGTCCTCCTGCCTCAGCCTCCCAAGTTGCTGGGCTAACAGGTGTGGGCCTCTGTGCCCGGCTCCTTGCCAGCCTCTTATTATTGCCAGAGGACTTGCCCACCTTCTGGGGGGTCTAGCCCCTGAGCTTTCTCACCAGCTGCTTTTCTGTTTCAAAGGTCTTTGGTATCCTGGAGAAAGCCAAGGAGAAGTACGGAGTGGATGACTACTCGGTGAGCCAGATCTCACTGGAGCAGGTCTTCCTGAGCTTCGCCCACCTGCAACCCCCCACTGCAGAGGAGGGGCGATGAGGAGCACCAGGCAGGGACTGGACAAGCCTGTGCACAGTTGTGTACCCTCTCCTTCTGAGTTTCTCTTATCCTTTATTTTTAATCACTTTTTTCTATGATGATATGAAAAAAAATCAAGGCAGTCTGCACAGGATGGATCAAGTGTGCCAGGGCCCTTGTGTTGGAATCAGCATGCAAATTTTCACTCCCAAAGGCAGCTGCAGACTCTCTGGAACTCATATTCCTGGGCCCAGAACAGGTCCAGCAGTGTGAGCGGGTGAAGAGCTGTCTCAGGACTGCAGCTGCCCTGGAGATTCGATCTCTCTGTGGCCTGTCCATGTTTACATATGCACTAAGCTCCCCGCGGAGGGCAGAGGAAGCCAGCAGGCTGATGAGGACAGTTTCACATCCTCGTCTGTGAGGGGAAGATGTCAGCTGTGACTAGGTGTTGAGGCCTGTTTCCAGTGCATCCCAGAGGCGCCCCTAAGAGTTGATGCTCCTCAGGGTGTGGCCACCACTCCAGGCCTGCCTAACCGCAGGCCCAGCACCCTCCCACAAGTATCTTCCAGAAGAGCCAGCACAGAGAGGGACGGTGGCCAGACTAGGCATACAGCCCTCCTCTGTTCCCAGCTCTACCTGGGAGAAGGTACTGGCCACAGGACAGTCAGGGACCACTACGGGGACTGAGCAGCTGTCCCTTGTGCATACACTAAACACATTATGACCGTCCAGAAAATAAAGGCTGAGGGAACATGATCACAGCCCACGAGTCACACATGTGATGTGTGTGTGTGTGGGTGGTGGTGTCTGGTTCACTCTCCCAGAATACAAATATGCGGCTCTTAATTTGCTTTTCCCAGCAGGGACCAAACTTAGAGGATTCACTGCCATCAGAAAAGAGAGTGTGGTTGGTGCAGGAGGTCTCTGGCTCCAGGTCACCTGGGGGCATGAACCATTTTCCAGAAGATTCTTCAGCATCAGTTCCTCCCCACCCCCCACCGCACCCTGCCTTTTTCTATGTGGTGCTGAGGATCGAACCCAGGGCCTCACAAATGCGAGGCAAACACTCTACCACTGAGCTACAACCCCAGCCCCTATTTATGCACTCACTATTCTTTTTTTTTTTTTTATATTTATTTATTTACTTTAGTTGTACACAATGCAATGCATTTATGTTTACGTGGTGCTGAGGATCGAACCCGGGCCGCGCACGTGCGAGGCGAGCGCTCTGTCGCTGAGCCACAACCCCAGCCCCTCACTATTCTTTTTAGTTTTCAAAAACTTTTGAGATTCACATTTCTTTTTTCTGACTGAACCCAGAGGTTCTGAGCCACACACCCCAGCCCTTTTTATTTTTTAAAATTCTTTTAGAATTCAGTTTTAGAAAAACTTGTTTTCATCACTTTGGCTCATTTGGGACAATTTCAAATTTGTGCCTTTATTAGTCTTTGAAGATTTACCAAAGCTGCAAATAGTTTCCAGTAGCATCGCTGTCCCCTTTAATTTTCCTTGAACTGTCATCTTTTAGTTCCTTACTATATGAAATGTGTGAGATGGTTGTTAGGCTGGGAGGTGGGCCTGTTCTTGCCATGCAACTTGTCAGCAGGCCTGAGGCTGTGCCCTTGCTGGGTTTGTGGAGTTAGGGGAGAGACAGGCCAGTGAACCCAGGAGCCCTGCTGCAGGGCGTCCTTTGACTTGACTTAGACCCACGTGTTGGAGATTTAGGAATCTCATTTTTCTCCTTTGAGACCATAAGAGGGTGATGGAAGGTGTTTAGTAGGACTGAAGAAACAGCTGATGTAGCCGGGCACGGTGGCGTACGCCTGTAATCCCAGCACTTGGGAGGCTGAGGCAGGGGGATCGCAAGTTCAAAGCCAGCCTCAGCAATGGCGAGGCACTTGGCAACTCAGTGAGACCCTGTCTCTAATAAAATACAAAAAAAGGGCTGGGGATGTGGCCCAGTGGCCGAGTGCCCCTGAGTTCAATCCCCAGTACAAAAAAAATAAAATAAAATAAAGAAACAGCTGATGTGAGGCGAGGCGCACACAATGGACACTGCCATCCTCCCACAAGCAGGAGAGAGCTGTCAGCAGGTCTTCGGTGAGGACTATCACAACCAGAATCCTTTAGGAGATGACCCACAGCAATGGAGAACACTGCGGGAACCAGGAGGGGCAGGCACATGGTTAGGAGGATCCTTAGGTGGCTGTGGGAGGAGCTCAGGGCTGCGCCCGAGCACAAGGCCTGGGTGACTGCAGCAGCAGCCCAGTTAGAAGGGACCCCAGGAGCAGCACAACGAGTTGACACTTTGCCTCCCACACCCAGTGCATCTTTAGGGCAAGACACTGTGCTGGACCCCAGTCATCACAGGTACAGCAAAGCCCAAGCCCCAGTAACCCACCCCCTTGGCTCTTTTGAGTTGCAGCAGTTCTAGGCACGCAGGGCACCATGGACTCCTGGGATGGGTAGTCTAGCCTGACCTGCTCTCCTTCCAGTATACTCCCCTGGAGACCACCAGGCCCAGGCCACTGCTGCACCTGGCTGACCAGGCCTCCCCAGGGGTCCAGCACCTGCTCTGCTGCTGACTGCACTGAGACCCAGGAGCCAAGACTGCCCCTGCAGCTCTCTGTAGTCTGGTCCAGCTCCCACGGGGCTGAGAACACCGCCCGTGGCAAAGCCTGCCTGCACTGTCCTTTAGTCCTGCCTGGTCCAACAGTGTGGCTTAACTGACAGTGTCACCACACCCAGAACTTCAAGGGAGCCCCACAACGGAGGACAGGAAGTCCTGCTGAGGATAGGACTGAATCTGAGCCCTCCATTGCCTTGACAGGTTTAAAGGGGAAGGGTTACCCCGGCCACCCAGGACAGACTTGCTCCATACACCAGAAACTCCAGACACAGATCTAAAGGAGACAGAAATGTATTTCTCAGCTGTGTGAAGTCAGGGAAAGCAGCATAGGCTTTGTGTCACCTCCAGGGTCTCAGGGGTCAAGCTCCATCCACCTGCTCCTCCACCCTGATGGGGGCCTCCCTCCTTGAGGTCTCCTCTCAGAGTCTGGAATTGGCAGAAAGTAGGGTCTGTGGGGAGAGGGAGGCACACTTGGCTAACCTGAAGCCTTGGGGCAACTTCCTGATGTCACTTATGCTGTGAGTTTAGCACTGCCTGTGAAATAGATATGTGGCTACACCAGGTATGAGAAAACCCATGTGCAGGACGTGGGCTATATTCTCCATCCTAGAGGACAGGTGATCCCTCGTGCATGCCAGCACTGTCCACCTAGACTGGTAACACAGTGCTACAGAGGGTCCCCTCCTCACCTGATGGGCCCTCATGGCCTGGGCTCCGGGTATCCCAGTGGGGACTGAAGCTGTGGGGTTGGGCCCAGGGAGCAGGGACCCTGCCTTCCTCCTCAACACACGGGGCTGCCCAGGCCCCACTCCTGAGGCCTAACCCACACCTCACAGATGCTGGCATCCAGGGCCGCCAGGGCCCAAGAAGGTGCATGCATCCCAGCTGCAGATGGTCCCAGGTCTGCTCTGCTGGTCACTGCCACAGCTTTGCCCCAGACTCATCCAGCACAGTTCACAGCTCTACATCCAACTTTGCACCAGTCCCCATACTGTCCCCATAAAGACCAGGAGGAGGGCTTTGACTTCCTCGTGCTAGAAACAGATCCATGGCTTTAAGCTGAAGATGAGCACAGGCCCCAGATCCTAGTGCTCAGACCCACAGGCCCTTGTGGAGGGCAGCCTGCACTCCAGGTGAGAGCTCATAGGTGCCCACTGGCAGGGCCTCAGCCCTGAGGGTCCCCCACCTCTTAAAGATACAAACCCGGAGCCAGGGAGGCCTCTCACAAGTACAGACCCTTCCAGCTGGCAGAGCCCACCTAAGCCATTTGCCTAACAACCTTTTTAGACCCAGTCTGGCCACCCAGAAGGACCAGCCAACATCTCTTCCCAGCCCCACCCCTTTTCAGACAGATGCCAGGCGTTGGTAACAGGACCCTCAGCCCATGTCCTCTTTTGAGGTCTCCCTCGGTCATGGTCACAAGTCACCACCCTCCCTTCCACCAGGCTAGGTTCACCTGCTCTCAGCAGGGCATGGTTTCAGCAGTGGGTAGAGGTGCTCCTTGACATAGTTTAAAAGGGGTGTGATGCCCACTCAGAACTGACCTGACCTCCACCACAGCCCAAGCTACCCTGATAGACCCCAGCACTGTCCCAGACTGCCAGTCCCCAAGGGCAGGCACCTCGGACCATTAGGCCCAGAACATTCTCCCTTAACATGGGCATACTCTCAAGGCTAGAGCAACACCCACATTGCTAACAGGTGACTTTCAGCCCTGGGAAGGTGAGGGAAGGGGGCTCAGGACATTCAGATGTAGGACATGTCCCATATTTTCCATCCTAGAGGGCAGGGTCACATTAGCACTCACCGGCTCTGGTCAGCTACAGATGCCCCCACTGGCAAACCAGGGCCAGAGATGCCCTGGGCCCCTGAAGGCCCCATCTCCATGTCTCTGAGACTCCACAGCCTCAACGAGTTGGCAACAGGGCTGGTATGGTGGATGCCAGGACTCCTGGAAGGCAGGGGAGGTGCCTAGAGTTTAATTCCTCATGATTCTCCCAAACATATTTTTGCTGATACTCAAAATGGCAAAAGCAAGGATGCTCAATTCTCAAAGCTCAACACCTGAGCACACTTGATTACCAAAATCAGTAACATTTAGAAACAAATTTGATCATAGTGCCTCAACAAATCACATTTTGATTTAGTATAAAATGCACTAAAGCTTCTAAAAATGCCAAATTAAATTGCTTTGGATCAAAAGCAAAGCAGGGGGCTAGGGTTGTGGCTCAGTGGTAGAGCACTTGCCTAGCATGTGTGAGACACTAGGTTCATCCTCAGCACCACATAAAAATAAATAAATAAAATAAAAGTATTGTGTCCATCTACAAAAAAAAAAATTTAAAAAAAAAGCAAAGCAGGGGAGGAGGTGTCAGCCCAGTTGTTTCTGTCCCAACCCCACTCTTGCCACAGTGTGGTACCCAGGCTGCACCCTTCTCCCCTAGGGTGTCAGTGCTACACTGGGTACAGACTCTAGGTTTGGGGACCCCAAACTGATGGTGGGTTTTCCTGCCTCCTCAGAGGATTCCACATACGTCCCACTTGACAACCAAAAGCCTCATCCCCATCACTGACCCTCCACGGCCCCTTCTCTACTTTAGGGGCAGGCTCAAATCTCCATGGGGCTGGCCTTCTGATCCACTATGCCTCATATGGGGCCACAGCAAATGTGACATTAATGCAGGTAAGTTAACTTATTTCTAAATGCCTGTCACATCAAATCAAAATCCAAGAGGGGATACCCAGACCAGACTGACTAGGCTTGCCAACGCCACCCCCACCCCCAGGAACCAACTGGTGCTTCAGTAAAGAGGACTCCTCTCTTCACTCCACAACTGTTTTATCCCCAACTCCTGGGGAACCCCTCAGCCCTGGCTGAAGGGCAAGGCCCCAACTTGATACCTTTATGCAGGGTTAGAGGGATGCACTCTGGGAGTCAGCAGGCACAGGCAGGAAAAAACCACTGCAGACCAACACCGCTCTTGCATTCCTTCAGGTCACCAAGCTGCACCCTGTTCTCTCCACCTGTCCATCTCTGTGACACGTAGCCCCTCTCTAAGTCACCTTGATTCCTTCCTTCAGGAGACAGACTTGGATCTCTCCTTTCCCTTGCTGCTGCAAAGTTGTTCAGACAACCCCAGGGCTGAGTGCCCCTCCGTTTCTTGAGCAAATAATCCCAGAATAACGACGGGTTGCCAGGCTCCAAGTGAGAAGGCGAAGCCACAGCGGGAACAAAACAACGGCATTGCCATCTCAGCACCGGGTTTTATGACAATCCCCTGCCTGGGCTGGAGACCCTGCATCCTTCCCCTCGGTCTTGCTCAAAGGCCCGGACAATGACCCTCCAGAGGCGCTGGTATCAAGTCTCGGCACATTGCACACCTTCCATGCCCCTAGGCCCGGGCCTGTCAGCCGCCAAATTGGCTTCCTTTCCCTTCTCCCAACGAGCCTGAGCGCCAGTGCACCTGCGGTTCCCTCTACCTGGGGCGCCCTCCCAGATTCCAGCAGCAACGTCACCTCCTCGGTGACGCCTCCCCTTCTGCCCTTCAAGCTCCAGGCGTTGCCTGGCCGCACGGGCCGCCTGCCGCACCCACCCACAGAGTTCTGCCCGCGCAGAGGCCACGTCCATACGGTCACCCGTACACCACTAGAGACTGTGACCGCACGAGCTGCCGCTCTGAACTGCCTCGGCTCTGCAGGACCCCGCGGCCAACCTCCTACTGCCGCAGTGCGGGGCGCCCCGCCTCGCCTGCCCGCCGCGGGACAGCCCCAGGCTCTGAGCCGCGCGGCCACTGCGCCGGCGCAGAAGAAGGGTGGGCCACGCCACGTAACCCCCGCCGCGCCGGCCCGCGAGCCGCCCCGGCGGCTCTCCAAGCGCCAGCGAGGCCCTAGTCTGTCCGCTCCAGAGTGCGCGCAACCAGCCGGGGACAGCCCCAAAGACTTCTCCAAGGCGAAAAAACCATGAGCGCCTTCAGCGCCACTCACTACAAACAGCCGTGGCCCTTTAACACTTTGCCGTTCGTGCTCATTGGCTGGTACGTTTACGTCATTGCTACGCGCCGGAAAAGCGGTGCCTTCCCGCTCCTTAATCTGACGAAATAGCGGCGCCGGCCTCAGCGGCTGAGGAGATCAGGAGGAGGTGGCGGTGGCGGGAAGATGTAAGTTTGGGGTGGAATCCGACTGCATCCGAACTTCGGGGGTCGCCCGCGAGGCCCAGAGGGGTGCATCGTGGAGCCGGCCTATTCTGCAGCCCTGCAGTGTGGCAGCGGCCGGGCGGCGCGGCAGGGAATACGGGCAAAAAGAGTGTGGCCCCGGGACGGGCGGAGTGGGAGGTGTCTAGGTTGCGGCCCGGAAGTGGTTGGGGCAGCAGCGGACGCAAGGGCGACCCCGTTTTGTCCGGTCGGCGACGGCCCAACCAGGCCCGCCGAACTCAGGGCGGCTGGGAGCGCGGCCGCCGCAGTCGGGGCCCTCCCGCCGAGCCCGAGACCCAGGCCCGCCACGCTGGGCCCTGCCTGGGGAGTGGCGAGTGAACCGACGACGTCGGGGAGCGAGGTCGGCGTGTCGGGCCCGAGCCAAAGGGGGCGGAGTTGCTTTGTGGGACATGCTGGGAGGCCAGCGGCTCCTTTGGGAGTCGTTAATTCAAACATTCACTCCGAGAACCCTTACCAAGTCCCTGTGTGCCGTTCTCGGTGCTAGGCTTTGAGGGTTCGGCCCACTGTGGACCGTGCACGGTGACCGAGCTCCCAAAGGAGGATGCGGGAAGGTTAGGTCGATGGCGGAAGTACTTGGAGTAGGCTTTTTCTGCCTTTGTTATTTCGCATGTGCCTGAAACGTGCTTTTACAAGGGGAGGGTGCTCTGAAGATTTGTGCTGAAACACCATCTGCTCGAGATTTAACTAATTGTTCTCTCCTCTCTCTGGCTGTTGGACGCGCACCTTTCCGGAGGATGGGGGAGGTAACCAAGGTCCTGAGCTGTTACCTGAACTTGTGTGAACAGAGAACCTCAACCTTTGCTTTCTAGCACTCGACCACACCCAGCAAAGCGTTCGCTTACCTGTGGTTCTTAATTTTTAGAGTGCTTACAAATACCGGTGGTGCTTGTTTCACAAAGTACATTGAGCCAGATGTTTGGGGGGAGGGGGACGCTGGAATCAAAGTGTGTGATCTCTACTCTAGATCTGTGCTATCCAGCAGGCGGTAGCCATTGGTTGTGGAGGGCTTGAAATATAGCTAACTCTAACCGAAATGTTAAAAGTACCCACCAAATCTAGAAGACTTACTATGAAAAAAGGAAGATTTTTATTAGTAAATTTTTATATTGGTCATAAGTAATATTTTGGACATGCTATGTTAAAATGTTATTAAATTAATTTCACCTATTAGGAAATTTCAGGTTGTACTCATGGCTCACACTTTTTCTATTGAACAGTGCTGGTCTAAGTAAAAGGGGCTGTTCAGGGACCCCAGTTGATCATTCCGAAATGGTGGGTAATTTTGGAGACAAGAATGGATATGGAGGGCTGGGGTTGTGGCTCAGTGGTAGAGCACTTGCCTAGCATGTGTGAGGTACTGGATTCAATTCTCAGCACCACGTGTAAATAAATAAATGATAAAGGTCCAGTGACCCCCCCCCCCAAAAAAAATTCCTTTTTGTTTTTAAAAGAGTGGATATGGGAAAAGAACCTCCTGATGAAGGTGGGAACTGTAATTATTGTCATATTGCTGATGAAAAACCTCACAAAAGAAGCCAGGTGCTGTGGCGCATGCCTGTAAACCTATAATCCCGTAATCCCAGTGTCTCTGGAGGCTGAGGCAGGAGGATCATGAGTTTAAAGCCAGCCTCATTGAAAGCAAGGCATCAAGCAAATACAAAATAGGGCTGGGGATGTGGCTCAGTGGTTGAGTGTCCCTGAGTTCAATCCCTGGTACCAAAAAAAAAAAAAAAAAAAAAAAACTCAAAAATGATAAGTGATCTGCCCAAGATTGCACAGCACAACCTCAAATCAAACCCAGTCATGCTGATTGCAGACTCTTAGCCACTGGTTTATACCCGTTGATTGTCCAATAACACTAATCTCATAAGAGTTTACAGTGCTGAAAAGAAGCAAAGGTGATATTCTCTCCTCTTCTATTAATCTGACTATTCAAAACAAGAGGCTACCATGTTTTTTGTTTTGTTTTTATCAGAACTTTTTTTTTTTTTTTTGGGTACCAGGGATTGAACTGGGCCACATCCCCAAGCCCTTTTTTGTGTTTTTATTTAGAGACAGGGCCTCACTGAGCTGCTAAGTGCCTCGCCATTGCTGAGGCTGGCTTTGAACTCGCGATCCTCCTGCCTCAGCCTCCCAAAGTGCTGGGATTACAGGTGTGCGCCACCGCACCCGGCTAGAACTTTTTTTTTTTTTTTTTTATAGATCCACACAATATCTTTATTTTGTTG
Source organism: Tamias sibiricus (assembly GCA_025594165.1). Lineage (NCBI taxonomy): Eukaryota > Metazoa > Chordata > Mammalia > Rodentia > Sciuridae > Tamias > Tamias sibiricus. The sequence continues at coordinate 1,926,337 of CM046674.1, read as the reverse complement.
ATTTTTTTTTTATATGGTGCAGAGGATCAAACCCAGTGCCTCACATGTGAAAGGCAAGCGCTCTGTTGCTGAGCCACAACCCCAGCCCCAGAACTTTTTAAAACGATTTTTTGTAGTTGTAGATGGACAGAATGCCTCTTTTTTGTTTGTTTCTTTGTTTTTTTGTTTTGGTACTGGGGATTGGACTAAGGGGCACTCCACCACTGGGCCACATCCCCAGCCCTTTTTCATATTTTATTTAGAGACAGGTTGTCACTGAATTGCTAAGTGCCTCACCATTACTGAGGCTGGCTCTGAACTCGCAGTCCTCCTGCCTCAGCCTCCCAAGTGCTGGGATTACTTTATTTTATTTGTTTTTATGTGGTGCTGAGGATCGAACTCAGTGCCTTATGCATGCTAGGCAAGCACCCTGCTACTGAGCTACAGCCCCAGCCCTGGATCAGAATATTTAAGTGAATTTGAAAACACCCTTGCACAAGTAAAAACAGGACCAGAAAAGTGTTCTGTGTCTACCCTAGTTATGGGATTTCAGGGAACATGAGGCAGGAGGAGTGAGGCCTTTGCTTACAACTCACTCATGGAAAATTGTAAATGCAGCAGTCCTTGGAAAGTAGGGCATATGAAGAATTAGCAGTGTGGTTTTGATTATCAGTGTGTTACATTATCAAGCACTTGCTATAGTCCAGGCACTTTGTTAAACCCTTAATAACAGTGTCTACTTTTTTCCCCACATTTTTTTTTAATAAGCATGCCCAAAAGATTGAAAGAATTTTAGTTGTGCCCATATGACCTCGGTCTAGATTCTGCAAGTCACATTTAGACCACATTTGATTTATTGTTTAACTACCCATCACTCACTTTTCTTGCATTAATGAAGAAAATTGTGACTTGCTTAATAACCTTGGTCAACACACCTAATAGATCATTAACAGAAGTTCCATGTTTGCAATAACTGCTTTTTAATTCATTTTGTCCATTTGGGTATTAAGTTTCATTATTGGTGCTGGTCCTTTTAGAAATAGTTTTTGCCTCCAATCATTATTATCCAGTATATCCCAAAAGGAAATTAAAGAGATAAGTTGAGAGGTCTAATCCTGTCAGGAGAACCACACTCAAGTTAGGTCTTTCTCTGCTCTGCACATTTAATGCGATGCTGTAGTGTTTTAGAAGGACTAGAGCGCTTGTCATCAGACTGGTGTTTTGTGACCTCTAAAATAACAGTGGTGAGTGCAGCCACCACCCCCATCTCCTTAAGAAAAAGACGTTGAGGTAACTGTTCCACTTGAGCCTCCTGTGGGCATGGAGAATCCCCCAAGAGGAAAGGGGGGCTGTCCTGAGTGCTCCCATTTGTGGCACTTGCTGCTTACTGTGTTCCCTTGCTGCTGTCCTGTGTGCTCAACTTTTTATTGCAAAGTGGATTTGTTGCCTTGCCAATTCGTTCACTCTTTATTTAAATCCTTTTATCTTGTTATTAGGCTGCTCTTTGGCGTAAATTGCAATCGATTAGGGATCGTTTCTCAGACTCAAGTTAGAAGTGAGAGTTCAGATAAGTGAGGCCGCCATTGCTGCTTTGAACACCTCAAGGGGAGAATGGATTTATCAGGAGTGAAAAAGAAGAGCTTGCTAGGAGTCAAAGAAAATAATAAAAAGTCCAGCACTAGGTAATCCTTCTGTAAGATTTTTCTAGTGCTATTTTGGGGGTGCTCGTTGCTAGGGACCCTCAGAAAGGGGAAGATTGAAAATGTTATGCATTCCACAGTGAGTGTCCTAATCCACAGATCATTTTGCTCTGTGATCACATGGGATCTCTTGCCCTTTTGGACCCCTTTTTTGGGTTGTGCTGTTGTTTCAGGGTTTGGTCAGAGGAACATGCAATCTTACACTTTTCCTCACCATGCAGGGCTCCTTCTCCTACCAAACGCAAGGACCGCTCTGATGAGAAGTCCAAGGATCGCTCTAAAGACAAAGGGAACACCAAGGAGTCAAGCGAGAAGGACCGTGGCAGGGATAAGACTCGGAAGAGGCGCAGTGCTTCCAGTGGAAGCAGTAGTACCAGGTGAGGCAGAGGCTGCTGCGATAGCCAAATCCTCCTTTCCTGCTGAACCCGCAGTTAGAAAGCAGCCATACTCTCCAGTTTTATAGAGACCCTAAGTCATGGCATGCTGGCTTGGGGTCTGCTCTGATTATATACAGAAGATGTATTTGGGTTTTTTTTCTTTCCTGTAAGATCTAAGGAATGAGATATTGTAGGGTATGTTTTTCAGAATAAATGTCTCTTATTCAGAATTGTAATTGAGCAGCGCTGGCCTCAAATTTGTGATCCTCCTATCTCAACCTGCTTCATTTCTGGGATTATAAGCATGTACTACCTTACATGGTTAGTTTTCAGTAATTGAGAATCAGCCTAAAGCAAGACATGGTGGCACGCACTTATAATCCCAGCAACTTGGGATACTTAAATAGGAGGATCATGAGTTTGAGGCCAGCCTCAAAAGGGTTGAGGATGAAGCCAGGCGCGGTGGCGCACGCCTGTAATCCCGGCACTTTGGGAGGCTGAGGCAGGAGGATCGCGAGTTCAAAGCCAGCCTCAGCAATGGCGAGGCACTTAGCAACTCAGTGAGACCCTGTCTCTAAATAAAATACAAAAAAGGGCTGGGGATGTGACCCAGTGGTCGAGTGCCCCTGAGTTCAATCCCCGGTACCACAAAAAAAAAAAAAAAAAAAAAAAAAAAAAAAGGCTGAGGATGAAACTCAGCTATAAAACACTGCTGGGTTCAATCTTCCATATCAAAAAAGAAAACCAGCCATGTGCTATGGCACATGCCTGTAATCCTAGTGGCTCAGGAGGCTGAGGCTGGAGGATTGCAAGTTCAAAGCCAGCCTCAGCATCTTAGCAAGGTGCTGTCTCTAAATAAAATATTCAAAAAAAGGTCTGGGGATGTGGCTCAATGTTCAAGGGCCCCTGGGTTCAATCCCCCATACCAAAAAAAGAGAAGAAAACTAGCCTGAGTGTATCCATAGCCCCGCTCCCCAGCCAAGGTGGTAGTTCTGGCTTGATATACTTTTCCTTTACCTCGTAGTGAGGAAGGCTTCTGTGTAGGTGAAGAAGCCCATCCTTGCGTTTCCTGTCACTGTGCAGTACTGTGACCTGTCAGGGCAGGGTACATTTTCCCTACTTGGAAAAGTAGTGAGACTAAAAGACACAGGCAGCAATTTCCTCTTCTGGGGAATCTGCTGTGGAGAAATGTGATCACCACCCATTGTCACTGTGCCTGTTCCACCTTGCCTTCAGGTCTAGGTCCAGTTCCACCTCCAGCTCAGGATCCAGCACCAGCACAGGCTCAAGCAGTGGCTCCAGCTCCTCCTCTGCATCCAGCCGCTCGGGAAGCTCCAGCACATCCCGCAGCTCCAGTTCCAGCAGCTCCTCTGGATCTCCCAGCCCTTCCCGGCGCAGACACGACAATAGGAGGCGCTCTCGCTCCAAGTGAGTGCCCCAAACCAAGGCTGTACCTTTACTGTGGTGGTTAGAAAAGTAGTTCAAAAGGACTCCTTGTAGCTTAATAGGATTTGAGACAAGGAAAAGTTACATGAACTGGTAGGAGGCTTCCCTATAAAAACTGGTACATAAGAAGGTAAGATCCCACTAAAGGGAGTCCAGTTCTTTATTGTTCTTGATTGGGGGGAGGCAGTGTGGAGTACTAAATCCAGGGCCTTGCACATGCTATGCTAACACTAGATCACCCACAGCCCAAATCCAGTATACTTTGACTTGACAGAAATTGTTTCTGGTATCTTCTGTTTTCATTCAGATCCAAGCCACCTAAAAGAGATGAAAAGGAAAGGAAAAGGCGGAGCCCTTCCCCTAAACCCACCAAAGTGCATATTGGAAGGCTTACCAGGAATGTGACCAAGGTGAGATTGTGGATCTGTAGGGAGGTGGGAGCACTGGGATGTAGACAGGCAGGTCTGTGGTGGTGCATGATCTGAATAGTTCACTGGTTATTTCCATTGAATAAACGTTCTGAGAAATAGCTCAGAATGACAGTGGTTTGTTTGTGTTTTGTTTTGTTTTTTTTTTGTACCGGGGATTGAACTCAGGGACACTCTACCACTGGGCCACATTCCCAGCCCTTTTTTGTATTTTATTAGAGACAGGGTCTTACTGAGTTGCTAAGTGCCTCAGCCTCCCAAGTGCTGGGATTACAGGCGTGCGCCACCATGCCCAGCTCAACAGTGGTTCTTATCAGAGTGCAGAAAGGTTTTTTTTTTGTTTGTTTGTTTGCTTGCTTGCTTGTTTTTGGTTTGTTTTTTTGGTACTGGGGATTGAACTCAGGGGCACTCGACCACTGGGCCACATCCCCAGCCCTTTTTTGTATTTTTATTTAGAGACAGGGTCTCACTGAGTTGCTAAGTGCCTCGCCATTGCTGAGGCTGGCTTTGAACTTGCGATCCTCCTGCCTCAGCCTCCCAAAGTGCTGGGATTACAGGCGTGCGCCACCGCGCCCAGCCAGAAAGTTTTTACACTACTGAAGTGTCTGGTGAATTCCGCCTCTTATTAGATAATTGTCAGGTGAGAGCATGAATATGACCCTTCTTTCCCTTTAGGATCACATCATGGAGATATTTTCCACCTATGGAAAAATTAAAATGATTGACATGCCTGTAGAAAGGATGCATCCTCATCTATCCAAAGGCTACGCATATGTGGAGTTTGAGAATCCAGATGAAGCTGAGAAGGCGCTAAAGCACATGGATGGAGGTAGGTGACTCTGCCACCAGCTTTGACCTTCCTGCTTCTGTCCTCAAGAGACCTATTACCAATAGGGACCTTTCAGGCCGATTTCCACCCAGCTGCACTTGGGATCCTGGATCCCATCTCTGATTCCATGGGGGGGCATGTTTACCCAAAAACCTATTTTATGAACATTTGGGGGTGGGGATCAGCAAATATGAATATGTTGGTATTTAAGAATTTTTCAGTCTGTTAAACTTGATCAAATAAAGCTTTTCTTATGAAGAAAAACATTTAAGTAATATCAGCAACTTGGGATATGGGATTACCGAGGTAGAAGGATCACGAGTTCAAAGCCAACCTCCACAATTTAGCAAGGCCCTAAGCAACTTCCCAAGACTCTGTCTCGAAATATAGGAGGTGGGGGTTGGGCATGTAGCTCAGTAGAGCCCCTGGGTTCAGTCCCTAGTCCCTACCCCCACATTTGGCTTTTTATGTGAGAATATTTAATTTCTAAGAATCATTTTCTATTTTGCCAACATTTTGGCATTTCTGGGATCATTCTTTTTCAAACACTTGTTGTTTTTGTTTGTGGTGGTGCTGGAGATTGAACCCAGGGCCTTGTGTATACGAGGCAAGCACTACCAACAGAGCTATATCCCCAGCCCTCTCAAACACACAGCGGGCTTTGTTTTTTGTTTTTGTTTGTTTGTTTGTTTGTTTGTTTGTTTTGGTTGTTGTTGTTTGTTTTGGTAATTGCCTTTGAGCACTGATAGAGCTGGAGTATTAGGAAAATTCTCCTTGATACTTTGCCAGCTTCTCTTTCAATTTATTTCCCCAACTCGTAAATGTTTTAGGAACTCAGGATAAAATAAGTGAATGTCACTCATATCAGCCCTTGATCTTGAGAGTCAAGCTTTTGCATTAGCATCAACCGGTCCTCCTTTGTTTGCCAGTCTGAGTACTTGCTAATTAGCTAGAAGTTCAGGAGACTTTGGACATCCAGGGTGGGCATGACCGTAAAAATTCCAATTTAAGATTGTGATAGGATTTTGTATATGTTCCCCAGTTGTGCTATACATCATCAAATGGAGCAAGTCCACAGTGTTTCCAGGAGATTTGAAGGGGTTGGCCTTTACTGGCAGCTGGCCAGAAAATGGGTTTGTCTATTATTGTAAAGTCAGTGCTGTGAAATCCTTAACTTGAGCTGGTGTAGGCTCTTTACTTAAGCCTCTTGAATATGAATATGAATATGAATATGAATATTAATATGAAGTCAGTCTGTCCCTCTGCCTGAGTTAGCCCCTGGGTACCTTTCAAGGTAGGAGCTGAGAAAACAAAAGGGGCTGGGGTTAAAGCTCAGTGGCAGAGTGCTTGCCTGGCATGTGTGAAGCACTGGGTTTGATCCTTAGCACCACATAAAAATAAATAAAGGCATTCTGTCCATCTACAAGTACAAAAATAATTTTTTAAAAGGCCTTTGTGTGCTCAGGTACCCCCAGCTGTGGAGACAGTCTCCAGAGGTTACTAGGTCTGTACCTCAAGTTTCCTTTGCACTTTCTCTCCTGAGACTTCTTTTATGCTGTCCCCACTCCACCTCTCAGATAATCCATCACATAAGTTCTGGAGGTTTACTTCTCAGTAAATCCTTTCCTTTCCTTCCCTTTGCTTGGATATCAGTTCATCTTGGTATTGCAAGAGCCTCCTGACGGGCCTGGGAGGAGGGCTTCTCTTGGCCCTTCCCATGTATCTCTTACCGTGGGTGCTTGTTAGGAATTTTATGACTTTATTTTTTTTCAACAGGACAAATTGATGGCCAGGAGATCACTGCTACTGCTGTGTTGGCCCCCTGGCCTAGGCCACCCCCCCGGCGATTCAGCCCTCCCAGGAGAATGCTACCACCACCTCCCATGTGGCGTAGGTCACCCCCACGGATGAGGAGGAGGTAGGTCAATTTGAAGGCTCACTGTACCCATTGGACCAGTTTGATTTACAAACTTAAGTGACTGTGGGGCCCTTTATTCAGTGTTGCCCACCCTCTGCTGCTATTAGGGAAGAGAGAGCAGGTTGACATGGTGGGGCTTGGGAGCCTGTCAGGGAAAGGAGAAGGGCAGTTGCAGTGCCTGACAGTGACAGAGAGGTCCTGGGAGTGCCCCAAGACTACATCCCGAGTCTGGTGAGCTACAATGCCTTCCCAATAGGCTTTGGATCCTAAGACCAGGTGCAGTCTCTCTCCTCTTCCCAGATTTAAAAAAGGGAGGGGTTAGAAGATAGGAAGTTTGGGATCAGAGGACTAGTGGAGGTGTCATTCCCCTGATAGAAGCCACAGTTTCTAATGTCGGAAAATAAAACCTGGGGGCTGGGGTTGTGGCTCAGTGGTAGAGCACTTGCCTAGCATCTGTGAGGCCCTGGGTTCAAGTCTCAGCACCACGTGTAAATAAAATTAAAGGTTCATTTACAACTAAAATAAATGTAGTTTTTAAAAAATAAAACCTGGAGGATTGTTCCAGGAAGAAGCCATTTTTCCTCAACAGTACTTCTTCCAGGGGCTTTTGCTTTTTTTTTTTTTTTTTTTTTTTTGGTACCGGGATTGAACTCAGGGGCACTCGACCACTGGGCCACAACCCCAGCCCTTTTTTGTATTTTAAATAGAGACAGGGTCTCACTGAGTTGCTAAGTGCCTTGCCATTGGTGAGGCTGGCTTTGAACTCATGATCCTCCTGTCTCAGCCTCCCAAAGTGCTGGGATTACAGGCTTGCGCCACCGCGCCCGGCTGGCTTTTGCTTTTGATGGTCTGACTTGTTTAAAATTTTTCTCTTACTGCAGGTCACGCTCTCCAAGACGCAGGTCCCCCATGCGCAGGCGGTCCCGCTCTCCTGGTCGCCGCCGCCACAGAAGCCGCTCCAGTTCTAACTCCTCCCGATAAATAGGGCCACTGAAGCTCATCCATAGCTTATGTACCACCCTGCTCAGTTGTGTCACTTTCCTAGCCAAAGGAGGGTTGGCAGGAAAGGTCCCCTCACTTGGGCAGGCTTCAAAGGCAGCAGTTGAGGCCTTTCCTCTGCAGGCAGGTTCTGGCTGCAGAAGTGCTTATGGTTCAGGGCCATGCCCACTGACGGGCCCTGCAGTTTTCTGGCTGGAAAGTTCACCCATTCCTGTTCCTAAGTCTGTTCAGTGGCAGAGCCAGCAGGGACCAGCAAGTTTCCAGGTGGACCAGCCTCTTCCCAGATGACCTGAACCAGACTGGCCAACCTGGTTGTGTCCTTACTGTTGCTGTGCTATGTCTGCAGGAAAGGGGACCAAGCTGCCATTTCTATTAGGCCTGGCCTTTTTCCTCCCTGCTTGAATTCTCCTCCAGCCTCAAGGGTTGTCCCCCCACCTGTTAATTGCTGTAAATGGTTCTGTCTTTCCATGTCTTCTCCACCCGCCTGCCCCACATATCCCTTACTCTGAAATTGGTGAGCAAGTTGAGAGCTGACTCTGCGAGGTCATTACAGAGCCCCCTGTTCTGGCTGCCACTCATGGTGGTCTTGCAGGATACCTTGGCAAAGTGTATATTGCTTTTTCCCCCCCCTCATTGTACAGTCAGTACTATAAAATTTGTTTTGAGTTTTGTAACTTTGTAGCATTTTAGGTAAGGTTGTGTTTGTACTTTGTTGTGTAGAGTGATGAAAACGTATTGAATAAACCTAGGATTCGAATGCAGATTGAGTGCTGGTTTCGCTGCCTCTTCCTGTCCTTCAGTACCCAGAATTTCGTCGTGATTTCTAGTGCCTGACACACTGAGGACCAAAGTTTTGTTTAGCTTCCAAATGACACCTTGAAACGCTTCCAGCCCGCAGGATGCCTGGAGTGTTGGGTTGCTCCTGTGGGCGGGACAGGAGAGGGGCGGGTTTTCTGCCTGCTCTGTCACTGCTGCTGTATTAGTGGCCGGGAGAGGAGCACCGGGCGGCGATGCTGGGGCGGGATGGCGTGCGAGCCCAGCCTGTCCGCACCACGGGCGGCGCGCCCCCGCACTGGTAAGACGGCCTCCGTTCGGGGGCGGGGCCGGCGGGGCGGGGCGGGGCGGGGAGGAGCCGCGGCCCGGGAGGTTGGGCCGCACAGGGCGCCGCGACCCTGGCGGGCATTCAAGATGGCGCTGGCGGCGGGAAGGCGCGTCCCTGCGCGCGCTCTGCTCTGCGCGGGTGCGTGCGGCGGGCGGGCGCGGGTGCGGGGCCCGGGCCGGGCCAGGGCGGGCGGAGCGCTCACCGGCCCCGCGCTTGTTCGCAGGGGCCCGGCTCGGGCGCACGCAGGCGACGGCCGGCGGCGGGGACGGCGCTCGGCGCTTCGCGAACCACCGGGTGCTGGTGGAGCCGGACGCGGCCTCAGGTAAAGGAGCGGGCGGCCCGGGTCGCCCGCCCGGGACGCGGCGCTGGGGTGCAGCTCGCGCTGTGGCCTGCCCGCCCGGCCGGTAGTGGCGGTCGGGGCACTGCGCGTCTCCGTCTCCGCACAGCCCCACTGGCCGGCGCCTGGCAGGCGCCTCGCCGCTTAGAACCAGGAGCCAGGACGCGTCGGGAACTCCGGCGGGACGCGGAAGGCGCTTCTGCAAGAGAAAGGCTTTCCCTGTAGAGGAGGCCGAGCTGGGACAGCGTCACGGTCAGGCTGCTGCCCTGCCGGGTCTCTGGGACGCCCTCCTGCCCTCTAAGAAGGCCTGCAGCCCCACCCAGCGCCCGCTGGGCAAGCCCCCTGTCCCTGTGCCCCGCTCCTTGGCTCAGGTCTCCCGCGTTGGGGCTGCCTTAGCGAGGTGAAGAGAGGCCTTGGGTTTAAGTCCAGCTGGGAGTCCAACAGAAGGTCCATTTCTGTGACATCTGAATATACAACAGAAAGTGCAAAAAGGCACACTTTAAAGTATTAGAATGGATAGCAGCAGCTGCACAACATGGTGAGGCCACTGGATTATATATTTTTAAATGGTCAGATTTTTAGACCATACAAATATCTGGAGCAAAAAAGAAAAAGTATTGGTGAAATAACAAATTTTTAAAAGCTTTTTTCACTGGGTGTGGTGGCCAGGCCTATAATCCCAGGAGGCTGAGGCAGGAGGATCATGCGCTGGAGACCAACCTGGGCAATTTTAAGAGATTTGGTCTAAAAAAAAAAAGTGCTGGGGAGGTAGGTAGCTAGCACCCCTGAGTTAGATCCCCAGGAACCCCCGCCACCACCACCACCCCCCCAAAAAAAAACGGGGTGGGGTGTTACCAGATACATTTTCACTTTCAGTTCAAAGACTAATTAGAAAATTCCATAATGGAAAATGTTTCCTTTGAGCACATTTTTTAACTCCATTAATCTTCAAAATGAACATCCTAAAGAATAAGCAGTGAGCGCTGGGACTGTGGCTCAGCTGGAGAGCGCTCGCCTGGCACGTGCACGGCCTGGGTTTGATCCTCCGCACCACGTAAAAAAAAGGCATTGTAAAAAGGCATTGTAGCCGGGCGCGGTGGCGCACGCCTGTAATCCCAGCACTTTGGGAGGCTGAGGCAGGAGGATCGTGAGTTCAAAGCCAGCCTCAGCAATGGCGAGGCACTTAGTAACTCAGTGAGACCCTGTCTCTAATAAAATACAAAAAAGGGCTGGGGATGTGGCCCAGTGGTTGAGTGCCCCTGAGTTGAATCCCCGGTACCAAAAAAAAAAAAAAAAAAAAAAAGGCATTGTGTACAACTAAAATAAATATTAAAAAAAAAAAGAAAGAAAACAAGCAGTGAGACAATGTGAACCTCAGACACAGAAAATAAATGAGGTTCTTTCAGTCTTGGTGAAAGTCATTTTGCTGGACATTCAATGGTTGCAAACAGAATTCATCCTGAAGGAATAAGAGCTTCTGGCCTATTTCGCCATTTCCACAACATTGCATAGCAGGGGTATTTCAGATTGACTTTCCTCTGAAGAAAAGAAGAAAAAAAAGCAGCCAGAACTGTAGCATCCTCAAGGCCCTGGGTTCAATCCCAAGTACCCAAAGATCTATATCGTAGAGCAGGGCTAAGTGGCCAGCCCTGTTATTGTGCTTGTGTTTGCTGGCTTATGTAGGAGATTTAAAGGGACGCCTAGCTCTAGATGCACTGAGATAATAAGCTCCAAATGTCTTCTCATGCCACCATGTGAGCCTTCAATGTCCTTGTCCTACTGTGACAGGAAGTAGAGTTCCAGGTCAGCCAGGCCTGGCTTGGTTCCCACTAACAGAAAAGCCAGATGTGAAATGGACATGCCAAGGTTCCTTTATCCTTCAGGACAACTCCAGGCTTGGAAGAAGTAATGGGACAAACCTTTAAAAATGTTTTTAAGGGGCTGGGTTGTGGTTCAGTGGCAGAGTGCTTTCCTAGCACGTGTGAGGCACTGGGTTTAATCCTCAGCAGGACCACATAAAAATAAACAAAAGTATTCGTTCCATTTACAACAAGAAAAACAGATTTTTTTTGTTTGTTGTTGCCGCCTGCAGCAACGATACCACAGGAAAGAATTTGGAGGCAGACTGAAAATGAATAGGTTCTTTATTCTTCCTTCTTCTAACTTCTCTCTCCGGCTCCAACAACCTCTCCAACTCCAACCACCCACACTAGCCAACCTCACCCGGTTAAATACTTTTTGCCTTAACAAGTATACGCGTGTTAACAGCTCAAACTTACAGGTGCGTCACATAGTGTTCATGGGCATAGAAAGATTCTTAGATAAATGCATGAATATCAGGTGAAAATACTTAAACACCTCTTATGGCTCTCAGCTAGCAGCCATCTTAGCTATCTCATTATTAGGGTTCTTACAGTTTGTTTTTAAGCCAGGCACAGTGGCACATACCTGTAATTCCAGCAGCTCAGAAGGCTGAGACAGGAGGATCAAAAGTTTGAGGCCAAGCCGGGCGCGGTGGAGCACGCCTGTAATCCCAGCACTTTGGGAGGCTGAGGCAGGAGGATCATGAGTTCAAAGCCAGCCTCAGCAATGGCGAGGCACTTAGCAACTCAGTGGGACCCTGTCTCTAAATAAAATACAAAAAAGGGCTGGGGATGTGGCCCAGTGGTCGAATGCCCCTGAGTTCAATCCGTGGTAACCACAAAAAAAAAAAAAAGTTTGAGGCCAGCCTCAGCAATTTAGCAAGGCCCTAAGCAGCTTAGTGAGACCCTGTCTCAAAATAAAAAGGTCTGGGCTGGGGTCGTGGCTTAGTGGTAGAGCACTTGCCTAGCATGTTTAAGGCACAGGATTCTATTCTCAGCACCTCATAAGATAAATAGGGGTCCATTAACAACTCAAAAGATATTTTTAAAAAATAATAATATGTAGCTGGGCGTGGTGGCGCACGCCTGTAATCCCAGCAGTTTGGGAGATTGAGGCAGGAGGATCATGAGTTCAAAGCCAGCCTCAGCAATGGTGAGGCACTTAGCAACTCAGTGAGACCCTGTCTCTAATAAAATACAAAAAAGGGCTGGGGATGTGGCCCAGTGGTTGAGTGCCCCTGAGTTGAATCCCCTGGTACCAAAAAAAAAAAAAAAAAAAAAAGGCATTGTGTACAACTAAAATAAATATTAAAAAAAAAAAGAAAGAAAACAAGCAGTGAGACAATGTGAACCTCAGACACAGAAAATAAATGAGGTTCTTTCAGTCTTGGTGAAAGTCATTTTGCTGGACATTCAATGGTTGCAAACAGAATTCATCCTGAAGGAATAAGAGCTTCTGGCCTATTTCGCCATTTCCACAACATTGCATAGCAGGGTATTTCAGATTGACTTTCCTCTGAAGAAAAGAAGAAAAAAAAGCAGCCAGAACTGTAGCATCCTCAAGGCCCTGGGTTCAATCCCAAGTACCCAAAGATCTATATCGTAGAGCAGGGCTAAGTGGCCAGCCCTGTTATTGTGCTTGTGTTTGCTGGCTTATGTAGGAGATTTAAAGGGACGCCTAGCTCTAGATGCACTGAGATAATAAGCTCCAAATGTCTTCTCATGCCACCATGTGAGCCTTCAATGTCCTTGTCCTACTGTGACAGGAAGTAGAGTTCCAGGTCAGCCAGGCCTGGCTTGGTTCCCACTAACAGAAAAGCCAGATGTGAAATGGACATGCCAAGGTTCCTTTATCCTTCAGGACAACTCCAGGCTTGGAAGAAGTAATGGGACAAACCTTTAAAAATGTTTTTAAGGGGGCTGGGTTGTGGTTCAGTGGCAGAGTGCTTTCCTAGCACGTGTGAGGCACTGGGTTTAATCCTCAGCAGGACCACATAAAAATAAACAAAAGTATTCGTTCCATTTACAACAAGAAAAACAGATTTTTTTTGTTTGTTGTTGCCGCCTGCAGCAACGATACCACAGGAAAGAATTTGGAGGCAGACTGAAAATGAATAGGTTCTTTATTCTTCCTTCTTCTAACTTCTCTCTCCGGCTCCAACAACCTCTCCAACTCCAACCACCCACACTAGCCAACCTCACCCGGTTAAATACTTTTTGCCTTAACAAGTATACGCGTGTTAACAGCTCAAACTTACAGGTGCGTCACATAGTGTTCATGGGCATAGAAAGATTCTTAGATAAATGCATGAATATCAGGTGAAAATACTTAAACACCTCTTATGGCTCTCAGCTAGCAGCCATCTTAGCTATCTCATTATTAGGGTTCTTACAGTTTGTTTTTAAGCCAGGCACAGTGGCACATACCTGTAATTCCAGCAGCTCAGAAGGCTGAGACAGGAGGATCAAAAGTTTGAGGCCAAGCCGGGCGCGGTGGAGCACGCCTGTAATCCCAGCACTTTGGGAGGCTGAGGCAGGAGGATCATGAGTTCAAAGCCAGCCTCAGCAATGGCGAGGCACTTAGCAACTCAGTGGGACCCTGTCTCTAAATAAAATACAAAAAAGGGCTGGGGATGTGGCCCAGTGGTCGAATGCCCCTGAGTTCAATCCGTGGTAACCACAAAAAAAAAAAAAAAGTTTGAGGCCAGCCTCAGCAATTTAGCAAGGCCCTAAGCAGCTTAGTGAGACCCTGTCTCAAAATAAAAAGGTCTGGGCTGGGGTCGTGGCTTAGTGGTAGAGCACTTGCCTAGCATGTTTAAGGCACAGGATTCTATTCTCAGCACCTCATAAGATAAATAGGGGTCCATTAACAACTCAAAAGATATTTTTAAAAAATAATAATATGTAGCTGGGCGTGGTGGCGCACGCCTGTAATCCCAGCAGTTGGGAGATTGAGGCAGGAGGATCATGAGTTCAAAGCCAGCCTCAGCAATGGTGAGGCACTTAGCAACTCAGTGAGACCCTGTCTCTAATAAAATACAAAAAAGGGCTGGGGATGTGGCCCAGTGGTCGAGTGCCCCTGAGTTCAATCTCTGGTACCAATAATAATAATAATAATAAATAAAAAGGGCTGGGGATGGGGCTCAGTAATTAAGCACCCCTGGGTTCAATCCTTAGTACCAACCCCCACAAAAAAATTTTTAAGAGCTGCATTGAAGTTGATTCTAAATTCTGTCCAACCTGTCATTCAAAAAGCATTTGTTACCTACTCTGTGCCAGGAATTTGGTTGCATGTTTACTTGCCGTGTGATGGCCAAGTTTGTCCAATCTCCTAGCTCATGTTCACCTTTGGCCTCTGTGACTTTTCCCCCAGTGTCAATATCCTGCCCAACTTCAGAGTCCATTTCAGAAACTTCCCTCCCAGGGCTGGGGTTGTGGCTCAGCGGTAGAGCACTCACCTAGCACGTGCGCGGCCCAGGTTCGATCCCCAGCACCACGTAAAAATAAATGCATTGTGTACAACTAAAAGCAAATAAATATTTAAAAAAAAAGAAAAAGAAACTCCCCCCCCCCGAACCAAGTTTTGGGGTGCTCTTTTCTTTTTTGTATACCTATAGCTGGATAATAATTACCTCGTCCTCATAAAACCAAGGTCCCAAAAGAGCCTGTTTGCCACCAAGACTTAGTTTCTATTCCCTGAGAAAAGTCTGTGTTGACAAACCAGAGACCGAGGTCCAGGTTGAGAAATGCTCCTTAAATGAGTGGTGGAATTCCAGGAGCCCTGAGGGCCTGCCCTTGGGGCAGAGGCGAGAACACATGGCTCGAACCCTTGCAGCCACAGTGTCTCACGGGTGGGTGAGGCATCTGACCCCACGTGTCAACCCCTGTGACCCGAGCCCCACTAGTGTTTCTCCTCGCTCGTGTGGTTCTCGGCTCTCTCTGTCACTCGTTAGTGAACTAAGGCTGTGTTCGGGAGGACTTGGGACTTGCTGTTAGGAAGAACAAGAACAAGGGGGAATTAAGCATGTTGATGAGGGACAAACGGGGCAGACGCAGCACAGGCTGGGAGAGCAGCCACCCAGGGCTGTGACCCACTGTCCTTTCATGCAAGGCCAGAGTCCTGGCCCAGATCCCTCGGAGGTGACCTTCATTGACCCTCAGTGTTCTGGAAGCGTGGGGCGGAACATGAAGAGGCAGCTAGTCCAGGGGCTGGTTGGTGTTAGGTCAGGTTTCAGGACGTTTTTGGTTCTGAGGGAAACCTTTACTTCTGGCTGCAGTCCTTGCCAGAAAGCGCAGCTGCTTTCGAGGGGGCTTCCCTAAATCAGGCGAAGGGGCTGGACCCCAGCGCACACCATCGGTTCACACCAGGGCACACTCGCTCCTAGAGCCTGAGGCATGTAGTCCTCAAAGACAAGGTGTGCCCGGGGCTGCTGGGCACCTGGAAGACGTGGCTGCATTGTGTCCTGGGGCTGCAAGTACAAAGTCCCACACACTCAGAGGCTTAAGTGACAAGAAATGTATTCTCACAGTTCTGGAGACCAGAAGTCCAAAGTCAAGGTGGCAGCAAGACCGCGCGCCCTCTGGGGGCTCCATGGCAGTCTTCCTGCCCCCGGGGGCGGGGGGGGGGGGGGGTCCCTGGTGCTGCTGCAGGCCTTGGTTGGCTTCAGACACGGCGCTGCAGTTGCTGCTTTCCCGTGGTCTGCTCCTCACGTCCCTCCTCTTCCAGGGACACGGTCCTGTTGGACCAGGGTGAGCAAGTCCTGATCCTGGCTTCCATCTCAATGACATCCACAAAGACCTCTTTCCTCATAAGGTCACATGCACAGGAAGCAGTTGGCAGGACTGCAACGCCTCTGTGTGAGGACACAGTTCAGCCACAGCAGCTCTGAAGCTGGGCTGCAGGGAGACCCCCGGAGGCCCATCCGCCTCTCTCCTTAGTTCTCCCCAGCCCCTGAGGGTGGTTGCAGCCTCTTGTTCTTTTGTCCCCACAGCATCGCTGGTCTTTCCATTCCATGTGGTGGTTTTTGAGATGTGGGGGGAGGCCTCCCCTGAGCAGCACACCCTGGGAACCGCCTCTCCTCCCTGTGCTGAGCTCACTTGTGACGCCCAGTCTCCACAGGAACTCCACGACCTCTGCACACCGTGGAACTCGGCAGAAGAAAGGCCTTGGAGTCCCTTTGGTTTGCAGAAGGTGGTTGGAGTTCTGGTGTTTTTTGTGGTGGGTGCACCGGGTTCAGGGGTGGCCTGTCAGCACTCACCAGCAGGAATCCAGTGCCTTTCTCTTTTTGTTACTGGGATTGAACCCGGGGACACTTAACCCCTGAGCCACATCCCCAACCCCTTTTGAGACATGGTCTCGCTGAGTTGCTCCGGCTGGTCTTGCACCTGTGACCCTCCTGCCTCAGCTTCCCGCGTGGTTGGGGTCATAGGCATGCGCCACTGCACCGGGCGGTATTTTTACAGTTTTATTTTTTAAAGTTTTTTTTTTTTCTTGGTCCTCATGAAAGGAAAGCAGATGCTGAGGTTTTTTTGTTTGTTTCTGGGTTTTTTTTGTTGTTGTAGGTGGACACAATATCTTTATTTTTATGTGGTGCTGAGGATCGGATCCAGTGCCTTCCACATTCGAGGCAAGCGCTCTACCACTGAGCCAGCCCCAGCCCCAGCCCCAGCCCCAGATGCTGAGTTTTAACTATTAAAATGGTGTAGGGAGGGGCTAGGGCTATGGCTCAGCGGTAGAGTGTGAGACCCTGGGTTCGATCCTCAATACCACGTAAATAAAATAAAGGTAAAGAGAATAACAAATTCCTTTTTCAAATTAAAATAAAAAATGGTGTAGAGATTGCTTGTTAGGACAACAATGTACTTTAACAGTGAAGGCATCAGGCGCGACCAGTTCCTACCTCCCCATCTTGCTTTTGTGGGGCTCACTGGGTGTCCCCCGTCTCCCTGGTTTCCCCCAGGGTCTCTGCTCAGGCGGGGCTCAGCGCTTGCCTTCCCAGAGTGGCATTGCCAGCAGGCAGCACGGCCCACGCAAAGCGAGGTGTGCTCGTGCCGCACGGCGGCACGCCCCTCGGGTCCCAGCAACGATGGGCTGACCGCGGTTGCATGTGCCAAGGATCCCAGCTGCTCTGGAGGCTGAGGCAGGAGGATGGGAAGTGCCACGCCGGCCTGGGGTGACGGGCGAGTGTCACTGCACCTGGCTCACTTGTTTTAGTTAGTTAGTTAGTTAGTTGTAGATGGACACAACACCTTTGTTTTATTTATTTTGACGTGGTGCTAAGACTCAGACCCAGTGCTAGGCAGTCGCTCTGCCATGAGCCACATCCCAGGCCCTGGTCCATCTGTTTTGAAACCTCAGGCCACACGGCTTCCCACAGCCGGGCCAAGGCCGAGCCTGTCAGGCTCGGTGGGAGCTGGGTGTGAGCTGCTCTTCCTCCTCCTTCCAGGGGTTGCTGTGATGAAGCTGAGGAACCCCCCGGTGAACAGCCTCAGCCTGGAGCTGCTGACAGAGCTCGTCATCGGCCTGGAGAAGCTGGAGAATGACAAGACCTTCCGCGGCGTCATCCTGACGTCGGTAGGTACCTGTCCAGAGCCCGCGTCCTTCCCGGGGGGAATCTGGAAGAGGCTGGAGCCACCAGGCAGCCCCTCTCATCCTGGACGCCAACTGCCACCACGAGGGGCTTCCAGGGAGCGTGGTCCCCGTGATGCTGGTGTGCCTGGCAGGGCGTCTCCTGAAGGCAGGACGGGCTCACAGGCCCCTCACGCAGCGGCAGAGCCGGGAGGGCCGCGTGCTCCGCAGGGGCAGCCTCGGGAGAGCAACCCTG
This sequence comes from Tamias sibiricus, assembly GCA_025594165.1. Lineage (NCBI taxonomy): Eukaryota > Metazoa > Chordata > Mammalia > Rodentia > Sciuridae > Tamias > Tamias sibiricus. The sequence goes on along the minus strand of CM046674.1, from coordinate 1,908,536 downwards.
ACCTGCCTTGGTGGCAGTCTCCTGGGGACCCTTCCTGAAGGAGCGCTGATGCCGCAGACCAGGCCACTGGCACGTGACTCCTGAGAGCCACCTGCCCTCTTTGGTGGGTCTCAGGTCACACCCTCAGAGGGCGGACTTTCTCTTTTTTTTGTTTGTTTTTAAATATTTATTTATTTGCTTTGGTTGTACACAATCCGTTTTTACGTGGTGCTGAGGATCGAACCCAGTGCCTCACACGTGGCAGGCAAGCCTCTGCCACCGAGCCACGACCCAGCCCCAGGGACAAACTTTCCTTCTGAGTCCTTGAAGGAAGCTCAGCGTTGCCTCCAAGTGTGTCCACGATGACTCAGGAATGGCATCCATGGAAACTGTCATTAAGGCCCGGAGGGGCGTAAGAGCCCGTGGGAGGAAGGTGCACAGTGACTCTGGTAGTCCACTGGGGCCTGACCTCTGGCTGCACTGGGGACCTTCATGAGGGATGTCACGGCCCCACTTGGTGCCAGGACTGGGAGTCGGAGCTTGGAACCACTGGGGCTACCTTTCAAATGAAGAGGCAGACAGCACAAGTGTCCCCCAAAGCCAGTACACAGCGGTGCAGAGCCCAGGGCAGCAGCCACTGCACCTCTTCAGCCTGTGGTTGGGAAAGGTGCAGGAAGCAGCTAGCTGGCAGGTACTGTCTTCTTAAGTCCTCAGGCTGTGCCGGGCATGGCCACTGTTGTCACAGCTCCAAAGGGCTGGCTTCCTCTAGCAGGGCAGGGTCACCACACGGACAGGCCTGTGGAGGTCTCTGGGCAGGCCTCAGCTCGTGAGGCAGAGGGTGAGCTCCTGGAGACTCCAAGGAGCAGCTGGGCGTAGCGGCGCTTGCCAGGGACCCCAGCTGCTCAGAAAGCTGAGGCAGGAACGTGTGTGTTCACGGCCAGCTTGGGCGACACAGTGAGGCCTTCTCAGAAGGACTGGGGACACAGGGAGTGCCCTGGGATCCAGGCCCAGTAGGAAGGAAGCCCGCCCCCAGCCCCCCAGCTTCCCCACAATTGCAGGTGACCTGCACAGGAGCCTTTCACCGGGTTGACCCCTGAAGTAACCCCATTCCATGTCCTGTCAGCATGACATTGTCTTTATTGTGCTCTAAAAATGAGAGAGTGCCCTGTCACCAAATGTAGGACCTCCCAAACCAAACAGGAGAGCTGCACCTTACTGAGACCTGGCCCGTTCAAGAGAGTGGCTGCCATGTGCTGTGCCTGCCGCCTCCACGGTCCCAAGGTCACACTGTGCTGGGAAAGGGGCCAGCGTCTGTCCCTGCAAAGCCAGTGCCTTGGCGTTGTGTGCATGGCACAAGTCGGGTAGTGATCGTGGAATGACCCGTCGGCATGCTGTGGCTGCCGTGAGGTGGCGTGAACGATAGGCCTGTACCTCACGGTGCCAGAGGCCAGCAGCTGAGACTCACGGTGCCAGCAGGGTTGGTTTTCTCTGGAGGCTCCCAGAGAAAATCCTTTGCCTCTCTCCTAGCCCCTGGTGGCTCCTAGGTTCCCTGACTCGCGGCAGTGTCACTCTGATCTCTCCTGTCTTCACATGGCTTCTTCCTCTGTTTCTGTCCCTCTCCTTATGCCTGTCACTGGATTCAAGACCCACCCTAATCCCGTCTGGCCTCCTCATAACTTGAGAGCATCTTGAAGACCCTGTCTCTCTCCCTCTGGCGAGAAGGTGTATTCCTCCTCCACCCCACGGGTGCCTCTCTCCAGGTGGCCCCTGTTCTTCGACTGTGTGTCTACTTTCCTAAATAAACTTTTGCTGAGAGAGAGAGAGAGACCTATTCCCACATAAGGCCACATTCAAGGGCGTTGTTTTTGTGTTTTGCTTTTTGTCCTGCCACACACGGTTGTCATCCCCTCTGCCTTGTCCCCTCTGCTGCCTTCTGCGGCCAGCACGGGGTGTCTTGAGGGCTCCCGCACCTACTCCCAGTAGAAGAGTTGATCTGGTGTGTCCGTCGCTCACCTTTTCGTCTTGGTTGGGTCTTCAAGTCACAGAAGTGGAGTGCGCTTCCTGGGAGCAGAAGCAGACCAGCCCGGCGTGCCACACACACACCACACGTCTGCCCCACGCCTGTGTGGCCACTTCCCTCATGCCTCTGTCAGTGCCTTCCTGGCTGCACACGGCGCAGGGCAGACGCCTGTCCAGCTGGGCCCCTGGGAGTGCGGGCGGGTGGGCGAGCTCCAGCCCTCGGGAGGCCCGGGGCACCAGGTGTGGGTCTTCCCGAGTCCTTGACCAAGTGCAGGACTCGGTGCAGACCTGGACGCACACTGCTGTGCAGCCAGCAGCTCCCCTTCCACTGCCGGGTAGCCGTGGGACCCCACTGCAGGTGCCTTCTAGATGATTCTACCCAGCACTTCTTGGGTCTCACTTGATACTTTGGAGGTGAACCACAACACGTTCCCCCTCCGGGGTCTGTCAGGAGCCCTTACCATACCTGAGTTCCTCAGTCTGACAGAGAACTTGGCCTGGGGAGTGAGCACCGCTGTGCGGGGAACCAGGTGTGCGCCGAGGTGTGCACAGGTGTGTGCAGGTCTCCCAGGCAGCGCCAGACCCCTGTTCTGCCTTCTCCGGTTTGAAACTGGGAAGGGAAGAAGGTCCTGGGAGCGGGAAGCTGGTCGGGGAGGTCTAGGCTCTTTGGGGGCCGCATCCTGCCACCTTGAGCACCACACCCTGGTCCTGGCCACTCCCCCAGGACCGTCCTGGCATCTTCTCCGCTGGCCTGGACCTGACGGAGATGTGCGGCAAGAGCCCCGCCCACTACGCCGAGTACTGGAAGGCTGTGCAGGAGCTGTGGCTGCGGCTCTACCCGTCCAACCTGGTGCTGGTGGCCGCCATCAACGTGAGTGTACCCACCCCACGGGTCTTCCTGTGGCTCTTTGGGACTGACCTGGTGTGGGGGCTGATACCACCTGGGCCAGACAGACAGGGGAAAGACCCGCCCTGCAGGCTGGGTCTGGAGGGAGTGGCGGCCAAGTCTACATTTTGGAAACATTGTTCTGCTGGTCCTGGGAAGACCAGAGGCTGAGGGAGGGGACAGGGTCATCTTCAGGAACCAGTGTGCTCTGAGGGGATGACTGAGGTCACCCAGCAGGAGGGAGAGGGAGACACTGGAGAGAGGAGATGCTGGTGGACACCTAAGTAGGACATGGTGTGGATTGGGGATTCCTGGGGAAAGCAACTTATTTTCCTAATCAGAGGTTTAGGAAGAGTGATTTTCCTAGCAGGGCATGGTGGCACAAACCTGTAATCCCAGCTATTTGAGAGGCTGAGGCAGGAGGATCGAGAGTTTGAGGCCAACTTGGGAATCTTAGCAAGACTGTCTCAAAATAAGAGGCTGGGGGTGCAGGTGAGTAGTAGAGTGCTGGACAGGCACGTGTGAAGCCCCAGGTTCCATCTCCAGTGCCAACAACAAGAAGTTAATGAGTATTTTTTCTGGCCCTTGAAAACCTAGCCCCTGCAGAGACCCTTGTTACTGAGCCCCAAAGGGGCCAGTTTCTTCTCTTCATTGTGCACTTCCAAGCCAGACTGTTGACGCAGCACCCGGGGGGTGCTGGGGCACCCTGTGAGCTCATACCCACCCCCAGGCCCTTCCTGGGGTGTCCTGGGACTGTTGGGACAGCAGCACCTCCAGAGCCCTCACTGTCCGGCCCCTCCCTGCAGGGAGCCTCCCCTGCTGGAGGCTGCTTGATGTCCCTCACCTGTGACTACCGCGTGCTGGCGGACAACCCCAAGTACGCCATAGGACTGAACGAGACCCTGCTGGGCATCGTGGCCCCTTTCTGGTAAGGCCAGGACTGTGCCCACACTCCGCTTGACCCTGGGCCAAACACCCTCCTTGGAGCTCCAGAGTAAGCAGGCGTCCGCATTCCAGGTTCAAAGACACCCTGGTGAACACCATCGGGCACCGAGCCTCAGAGCGTGCCCTGCAGCTGGGGCTGCTGTTCCCGCCAGCCGAGGCCCTGCAGATGGGCATGGTGGACCAGGTGGTGCCCGAGGACCAGCTGCAGAGCATAGCACTCAAGGTGATGAGCCAGTGGATGGCCATTCCAGGTGAGGAGCAAGGGGGCGGGGCAGGGGCGGGGCACCCCCTCCCTCCCTGCCCCAGACGGCCCAGCTGGTGAGACCAGCTCTGCGAAGGCCTGAGTGTGTGCAGGGCTGCTCACACAGCAGGCTGTGTTGGTGTCCTGGGGCTGCTGTGACAGGACCGTTTAGGTGGCTTGAAGCCACAGAAAATTCATTCTTACAATTCTAGAGACAAGGTCCAAAATCAAAGTGCCATTGGTGCTGCATTGGGGATACCAGCTGCTGGTGGCTGCATTGCTCCATTCTCTGTCCACTTCCTCATGTGGCCTTGTCCCCTGTGTCTCAGATCTCTGTCTCCCTTCTCAGGGCACCTGCCATCAGCTCAGGGCCTTCCCTGTGTCCAGGATGATCTCATCGTTTTCATCTGTTTAAAAATAAACAGATGCGGTGCTGGGGCGGAACCCAGGGTCTCACAAGCCTCTACCCGAGCCACACCCCAGCCTTTTGGTGTCATCTCATTCATTGCTGCAGAGACTTTTTTTTTTTTTTTTTTGGTACCGGGGATTGAACTCAGCGGCACTCGACCATTGGGCCACATCCCCAGCCCTTTTTTTGTATTTTATTAGAGACAGGGTCTCACTGAGTTACTAAGTGCCTCGCCATTGCTGAGGCTGGCTTTGAACTCGCAATCCTCCTGCCTCAGCCTCTCAAAGTGCTGGGATTACAGGCGTGCGCCGCCGCACCCGGCTTGCAGAGACTTTTTTTTTTTCCATGTAAGTTCACTTCGCAGGTTCTGGAGTGGGGTCAGGACTTGGACACAGTCTTTTTGGGGTCCACTGCTATTCAGCCCACTACTAAGACAAAGGGACCCTGCCAATCTGTTTGTAGAAGTAGGCTGGTCACATCAGCCATGGTACAGAGCAGGGACCGCAGACCTTGTCCATGAAGAGCCAGGCTGACGGTCAGCGTGAGGGGCCACAGGCCTCTGTCAAGTGGCCCTGCAGCAGGAGGGCACCCCAGGGAGCAGGAGCTGGTGGCTGCAGCTCTGCTCCAGTGAAATGCAGGACACAGAAACGAGTGTCTCACGTCTGTCACCACAAAATATCCTTTGATTTTTTTTTTCCTTACTATTTAAAAATGTAAAGACCATTCCTATCTCTAGGAGCCAGTGCCCCCCCTTGGGAAGCCAGTTTGCCACCTCCCAACATGGACAAATAAGTGAATATTTAGTGACATGGCAAATATTCTCAATAGTAAAATTCTGTGAAAATAACAGGCTAAGAAGCAACTTTGACAATATCATCCTAATTGTGTTTTAGAGAAATCAGTGGGAACAGGTGACTCACTTCCTTCTATTTTGGGGGGGCAGGGGGTGCCAGGGATTAAACCCAGAGGCACTTAACCACTGAGCCATATTCCTGTCCCTTTATTTATTTATTTTTGTACCGGGGATTGAACTCAGGGGCACTCAACCGCTGGGCCACATCCCCAGCCCTTTTTTGTATTTTATTTAGAGACAGGGTCTCACTGAGTTGCTAAGTGCCTCCCCATTGCTGAGGCTGGCTTTGAACTCGCGATCCTCCTGCCTCAGCCTCCCAAGCGCTGGGATTACAGGCATGCGCCACCGTGCCTGGCTGCTGCTTCTTTTTTTTTTTTTTAATTTTTTGAGACAGTTTCTCTTGAGTTGCTTAGGGCCTTGCTAAGTTACTGAGGCTGGCTTTAACTTGTTTTTTGGTACTGGAGATGGAACCTAGGGCCTTGCACATGCCAGTCCAGCACTCTAGTACTCACCTACACCCCCAGCCTCTTTTATTTTGAGACAGTCTTGCTAAGTTTCCCAAGTTAGCCTCAAACTTCCAATCCTCCTGCCTCAGCCTCCCAAGCCACTGGAATTACAGGTGTGTGCCACCATGCTCAGCTCTTCAGTTCTCTCTAGAAGAGTTTCCATTTGAACATTCGTAGAAAGATTGGGAATTACCCCACTATCTCTAAAAATGGGTTTTCACAGGGGATCCCATTTTCTTCAGACCATGCTCGACAGCTGACCAAGATCATGATGCGAAAGGCCACAGTGGACCACATGATCAAACAGCGCGAGGCTGACGTCCAGAACTTTGTCAGCTTCATTTCCAGAGACTCCATCCAGAAATCCCTGCAGGTGTACTTAGAGAAACTCAAACAAAAGAAAGGCTAGGGTGAGGCTGCCACTCAGCCGTTTGTGCCTTGTGGGGGGCCAGTGGTCCCAAGGGGATTTTAAACAAGGTATTTTTCATCTTAAAAGTCCTCTCGGGGGCTGGGGTTGTGGCTCAGCGGCGGAGCGCTCGCCTCGCACGTGCGCAGCCCGGGTTCGATCCTCAGCACCACGTAAACATGAATGCACTGCATTGTGTACAACTAAAGCAAATAAATGGATATTTAAAAAAAAAAAAAAAGGGGGCTGGGGCTGTGGCTCAGCGGCAGAGTGCTCGCCTCGCGCGTGCGCGGCCCGGGTTCGATCCTCAGCACCACGTAAAAACATAAATGCATTGCATTGTATACAACTAAAGTAAATAAATAAATATTAAAAAAAAAAAAAAAAAAAAAGTCCTCTCAGCTTTTGTTTTCCTCATCGTAGAAAGTCCTGCTCCTCGTAGCCCTGGGTCCCGAGGCCCCACCACCACCCGTGGCCATGTTTCCGCCCTGCGGACAGGCAGGATCTATGCTTTTGAACTGAATGGCAGGTTGGACGCTCGGGGCCTTGGACAAGGTCACACGAGTGTCCCTTTTCCCAAAGGAAAACTGAATAAAGTCCTCACATTGTCCCATTTCTGGCCTTTGGCTGCCTGCTTGCTGGAGGCCTTCAGAGCCAGGTGGTCTCAGACCCCCGTGACCCACAGGATCACCAAGTTGTCCATTTGGATGGAGGGTCCAGACAGACTTGGGAGGGACGAGGGAAGCCTGGCTTGTTCTGAGGCATGTGGTGCCAAGGTCCCGCATCTTTAGAAAGAACCTAATTCTCCAGACCCTTGAGATGAAAGAAAGAGTCCCCTCCCATGCAATTCAGGTTCACCCCCGGCCCTGCCCACGTGAGGTGCTTCAGGCAGCAGCAGCCTCCTCCAGCCTGCGCCCTCGCAGCTGCTCGTCCCACACAGGCCCTCCTCCAGTCCCTGCTAGTCCAGGACTCCGAGGACCTACACAGGCTGTGCCCAGGTGAGGTGTGTGTCCCTTGGGCAGGACCTTAGCCACAAGCAGCCAGCCCACCCTGAAGGGCTCCCAGAAGCTGCAGGGGAGCTGACTGGCTGGAGCGAGGGACCAGCTTCCCTGGTCTCCCCTGAGACACTGGGTGAAGCAGGGCCTCTGCTCAGACAAGGCTCCCGGCGGCAAGATGGCAGAGCCCTCCTCTTCAGTCAGAGGGGCAAGATGGCAGAGCCCTCCTCTTCAGTCAGAGGGGCCAGCTGTGCTCACAGTGTGGGTTTTGGCAGCTTGCACAAAGGAAGAAGAGGGAACGTCCTTGAGCTGACTTCCAGGCCAGCATGGTTTGGAGGTGGCCAGTTTCCATCAGGACATGAGTTGGGCAAGCCAGGCTGTCCCTGTTCCCTGAGAGAACAGAGATCATGGACCTGCCAGGCTGTAGGGCCAAGGCTCGCATCCCAGAAGGGCTGAGTCCTAGCGAGACAGAGGCCTCAGGGTCAACCCAAGTGTGGTCCTGGCCCAGTGGCTTGTTTATTACACAGATATGTCCCAGGCACTGGCAAGTCACCTTTTGAGGGTACTCCTCACAATGACCCTGAGGTAGGTGGTGGTAGCCCATCTTACAAATGGGACACTGAGGCTCTGAGTAGTCCTATAATATGACTGTGCCACCCGTTCACACCAGCTGACCCTTCCCTGCATTCATTCTTCTGCTACCCCAAATGATCCACAGTGTGGCCCAAGTCTACAGGTGGTGTGCCCTAGCCTAGCCACAGGGCTGTCAGTGGGACTTGAGGGTCACCTCCACGGGAAAATGGTCACTGATGGCAAGAGCCTGAAAGAAAAGGGGACGGAACTTCAGCCATCCTCCTGGGCCCCTTGTTCCTGCCCCCTCCCCTGGCTTGGAGCCCCCTGGGTGTCTGTGTCATCGCATCTGCAGGGAGGGGGCCAGTGAGGCCTGGGTGTCCTCCCCTGCTGCTACTCCCAGACGGGGGTGGGGCACAGCTGGCCCCCGTATGGGAAGGGTGGTGCCGGGGGGCCCTCCGCAGCTCTAGGGACCCTCGGCTGTGCAGGCCGTGTAGAGTGGTAAGTGCCAACCGTAAACAGTCTGTGACGCAGGAAGACTGGCAGCCCTTCCCAACCGTGGATGCCAGGGTCTTCCGGGCCCCAGGGATGGGAACTGCCCCCGCCCGCACTGACCTGGGCCTGGTCCAGGCCAAACTCTTCCTGGAAGTCGTGCACGGAGGCCGACTGAGGCTTCAGGCTCCTGCGCAGGTGCGCGCCGCACACCACGATGCGGTCATAGGCGCAGTCCGAGTTGCCCACCGTGGTGTCAGCGCTGTCCGGGATGAGCCACTTGAAGACCTCGCTGCTGCGCAGGCGGATGGCCGCCCAGTCCTGTGCCCGCACGTAGCTGCAGTCCGCGTTGAAGTCTCCCAGGAAAATCATGGCCTGCGGGCGTCACGAGCGGGGTCTGAGCCGGGCACAGGCGCACGCCCCCAGCTCCCGGGACGCGGGCGAGGCTTACGTCGGTGCCCCACTTGTCGATCACGTCCAGGTACACGTCGTAGAGGGCGTCGATCTCGGCCACCGCCTGGTGCGGCGCGGCGTGCAGCGGGACCAGCACCAGCTCCTGGGCAGCTGCGGGCGGCGGTGTAAGAGGCGGGAGGGGACGGGCGGAGGGGACGGGCGAGGGGACGGCGTGGAGGGGACGGGCGGAGGGGACGGGCGGAGGGGACGGGGCTGGCGCGCGGGGGCGGGGCGGAGGGGACGGGCGGAGGGGACGGGCGAGGGGACGGCGCGGAGGGGACGGGGCGGAGGGGACGGGCGGAGGGGACGGGGCTGGCGCGCGGGGGCGGGCGGAGGGGACGGGCGGAGGGGACGGGCGAGGGGACGGCGCGGAGGGGACGGGGCGGAGGGGACGGGCGGAGGGGACGGGGCGCTGGCGCGCGGGGGCGGGGCGGAGGGCGGACGGGCGGAGGGGGACGGGCGGACGGGCGGAGGGGACGGGGCTGGCGCGCAGGGGGCGGCGGCGGGAGGGGACGGGGCGGAGGGGACGGGCGGAGGGGACGGGGCGGAGGGGACGGCGCGGAGGGGACGGGCGGAGGGGACGGGGCTGGCGCGCGGGGGCGGGGCGGAGGGGGCTCACCGGTGCCGGGGACCGAGAACTTGACCACGAAAGGTTCCCGGCTGAAGGCGTCCTCGGGGTCGGGATACTGGTAGGTGTCCAGCACCGACACCTTGTCCTTCCTGGGAGCAGAGACGCGCGGTCGCTGAGCGGCCGCCCCGCCGCCCCTCCCCCGCAGCCCGCCAGCGCACCTGTAGATGAACAGGTACATTTCCTTGTACTGGTCCCGACCCAGAGGCTGGCTGCTCACGAAGCTGTACTCGTGCTTCGACACGCTGTGGAGAGAGGAGCCAGGCCCCGGGTCAAGGCGTGCAGCCGTCCCGCAGCCGGGGCCGCGGCCGGACCCTGCCCAGCGCACCTGCTGATCCGCTCCATGAGCGCCAACACGGCGCTCAGGTCCGGGTCGCGCACCTCCTGCACCAGCACGACGTGGTAGCCAGCCAGGATCTGGGGAGGAGGCGAGGCGTGGAGCTGGGACTGGCCCACAGAGCCGCGGCAGCCCGCCTCCAGCCCGAGCCTCACCTGCGCGATGACGCTGCCACAGGCTGGGTCGGACACTTTGCTGTCACCAAAGCTCTGGATGTTGAAGGCTCCAATGCGCAGTGCCGATGCCCCTGTGGCCCCCAGTGCCCACAGCATTGCCAGCAGGACCCAGGGCCCACCCATGGCACCAGGGAGGTGGGCTGGAAAGGACAGATGGAGGGCCAGGAACACGCACCAGTCCTCACCCAGCTATGGTCCAGCAGGGGTCTGTGGCCCAGCACTGGCCTGAGAAAAGCACGTTCTACTGCACTTTCCAGGCCCCTCAGGATGGGTTCTTAGCCCCATGACCAGTGTCCCACTAAATGGGGAAACTGAGGTCCCAAATCAGGATGCCATTCCCATCCAGTCCCCTGTTCAACTCAGCTCAGAACTTACCTGGGATGTGGATGAGACGCAGTGAAGAGGCTCAAGGGTCCTGGTCCAAGGAGGGCTAGTGTCCCTCTAGGGGCTTGTGGCTGGCCCTGGACAGACTTGCCCCGTCTTCGTTGGCAACTGGCTCTGGCCCCAGGGCACTGGCTACTATTTGAGGCCCTGGTCCAGGAAGGGGCTGGGCTACAGCTGGGCCCCACCCCCTCCGTGGAGTGGATGCTTCAACTCCTGACCCCCACTCCCATGGAGACCCCCAGAGGGCAAGAGAAAGGATCCACCCTAAGCCAGTTCTAGTGCCCAGGTCTGTCCCAGAACCATCCCCAAAGCCCCTGACAGCAGCCCCCCAAGGACAGTATCAGGACTGTGGTAGAGGGACAGCCACACCCATTGTCCACGCTTGTTCTTGTCTCCACCTCCCCTGAAACTAGGTCACCCAGAATCTGCCTTCTTGAGCCACATCCTCTTGGGAAACGGGTAGTACAATGGAGAAGACCAGCCTCGTTCCCGGCCCAGCACCTCCTGCTGCCTGGTCAGCACCGTCTTCACCTCAGTGAAAAACTGGGGCTCCTCAACCCAACCTGAGGCTCCTGGTTCTCTCAGCCTGTCCAGGGCAGCCGCAGGTGGGAGGCTGGGAAGCAGCACCTGTCTCCTCCCCCTGCCCCAGGCCTGGGGAAGCTGGGATCACAGTCCAAGTGGGCAGGGCAGTGACAGGAGGCTGCCCATCAACATACCAGCGACACCCACGCACCACCAAGTTGCCTCCGGGGCTGGCAGGAGCCCTGTGTTGCTGGCCAGGCACGTAAGTCTAGAGGATGGCCTGGGCAGACGGGCCCCCAGCAGTGCCTGTGAAGGCAGCACCATGCCCCAACATCACAAGCTGCATGTTCCATTCATGTTTTATTGTAAAGCAACAAAGCCCACATATTTACCATATTTACATTCCCCATCTGATCAGAACACCCAAAATGCTGGGCGGTCTTCTCCAGCAGGCCAGGCAGTTCTGGGCACTCAGGTTGGGACCAATACAAGGACAACCCTGTCCCTTTCCCAGCCCAGCTGGGACCCCACAGGTCCCATGCTAGACGATGACCGTCTGCACCTCAAGCTGGCCCTCTGGTGAGGCAATGACCAGCTCGCCTGCATGCTCGAGGATCTCGATGTCCTCTGATGACACCATTGTCACGGTAGCCTGTTCAGTGCCGTTTGCACCTGTACGAGCCGTAAGCACAGTACCCTCACTGATGGCTGAGGCCAGCGTCATGGCCACCTGCTCAGTCAGGCTCTCGGGGGTGGCGATGGTGATGGTGTCTGCAGCAGCTGCCTCTGGGCCCAGTCCCGCCTCCTGGTCCATGGTCACATTCTGCACGATGATCTGGTGCCCGGCACTGGCCTGGTGCACGATCTGCTGCACTACCTTCATGATGTGGCTGTCCACCTGCAGGGCCACAGCTCAGCCCAGGAGTGTTCAAGGGGCCAGGCTGCCCTCCCACTCCCTGCCAAGCCCCTCACCTCTGTCTGGGTGCCCTCAATGATCTCCGTGGCTTCACTGGTCTCTGCGTCATCTGCAGTGGCCTGGGCAGAACAGCTGAGGTCAGCCTGGGCTGCCCCAGGGCCACCCTGGCCCCGCCAGCCCCGCCACGCACCTCAATGATGTACTCCTGGGTATCGGCCACCACCGAGGAGAACTCTACCAGCACTGTGTGGGGGTCCTCCGCAAGCACGGTGGCAGCTGCTGCAGGGCTCTCCTCTGACACCAGCACCTCCTCCACCTCCAAAAGGCAGCCCCCTGCCAGCAGCGGGGCTCAGTCAGGGCTCGGCGACCCCAGCCCCACCTCCTCCCACCACGTGCCAGCCCAGACCTTTGGTGCGCAGGTGCCGGTTAAGCGTGCCGTGCTCAGCGAAACCCCGGCCCCCCGGCCGCACTTGTAGCACTTGAAGGGCTTCTCGCCTGTGTGGTGCCGCACATGCCGCACCAGGGAGCCCTTCTCCCGGAAGCCTCGGCTGCAGAACTGGCACACGTGCGGCTTCTCCTCCAAGTGTGTTCGGAAGTGCACCTGCTGGGCATTCTGCAGAGACCAGTCTGTGCCAGCCTGACCTTGGCCACGACAAGCCAGGGCTCTCCCCACACACCCCTGGGCCTTAGCAGCCACGTGAGCAGGTGGGGTAAGGAGGGAAGACGGGGCAGGGAACGAGGGGCACACCTGGCCCCAGGGACAGGGAGCTGAGGATGGGACCAGGCACCAGGATCCTGGGGCCAGAAGCCCACCTTTGTCTTGTAGCGCTTGCCACACTGGGGACAAGGGAAGGGCCGCTCATCTGAATGGACACGCCGGTGGCCACGCACGTGGGCGATGGTCTTGTAGAGCTTCCCGCAGTCCCCGCAGCGGAAGCGGCGCTCGTGCACGTGCACCTCCTGGTGCTTCTTGAGCAGGTAGGCCTTGGGGAAGGCCTTGCCACACTGCGCACAGGTGAACGGCCTCGGCCCTGTGGCCATGAGCAACATCAGGCCAGGCCTACTACCCACAGCCCACCTGGCTACTCACTGTCCTCGGACCCACCCACCTGCATGGCCTCTCTTATGGGCCTCCAGGGTGGCTGCTGTTGGGAAGGTCTCACTGCATTGAGGACAAGGGTGGGTCTTGGGCACAGTGGAAGCCTCACTGGACATCTGCTGGAGAATCACAGGCAGGCCTCTAACGCCCACTGCAGGCTCTGCCCCTGCAGTACCAAAGACAAGGCCAGGGGCCCATCCCGGCAGCCTCCCTCACAGCCCGAAGGAGGCATAAACAGACCAGTGGACAGTCACTCCAGAAAGCCACAGGCAGCACGAAGAGGCACCAGTGTCCTACCCCCAAAGGCGCACAGACACCTACCGTCTCCATCGGCTCCACTTCCAGCAGCGGCAGTTCTGGGGATCTGTCTCCCAGGGGCTGCGGACTGGGCCCGGAGGCGGGGGCTGCTTCCAGGGCGCCCTCTTCCCCAGCCACTCTCTCAAGAACAATGCCCGAGTTCTGCATGGCCTGGTGCAGCAGGTTTTCACGACTGCCCTCGCGAGGACAGGGAAGCTCTTCAGGAGCTGGGGGCTTCAGGGAGGCAGAAGGAGAGAGGCTGACCACACAGTGCAGCCCGCAGCACCCACCCTCCCACCACCCGGGCAGACCCGTGCCAGGCCCAGGGTCCCCCAGAGTCTGGTGTACATCGTCCCTGTCACGCCTTGGCCCCAGGTCACCTTCACCCCTCCATGCTATCTGCTAGGGAGCTTTCCCAGCTCCCCTGCAACCCGACAGCTCCTGTTCCTGCTGGAGCAGTCCCTGAGCACAACCTGGCACTGAGCAGGCAGGAGGGACGTGGCCCTGCAGGGCTCCCCGAGCAGCCCCTACCTCTGGAGCCAAAGCCTTCATGCCCAGGGGCAGCTCCTGCATCTGGACATGGACTTCATGGATGACTGTGCCCTTGGCATCTGTCACCAGGTGAATCACGGGTGATGTCTCCATGGATTCGCCTGTCACCGATGATGTAACCGTCCCCACAGTGGAGGTGCCCGACCCTTTAAGGCACAGTCAAGTGAGTCCTCAAAGAACACCCCACTGGTGGCACCTGGGCCCGCAGCTCAGGCAGGGACAGCAGCTCGGGACCCAGGCAGCTCCCCCCACGCTCACCTGCAGGCACGTCCTCTTTGCCCACGACCACATCCTTGCTCATGCTGAAGCGGATTTTCTCTGTGCATGGGGTGAGAGACTTGAGGTGACGGGTCAGCGCGCCCGATTCCCGGAAGCTCTTCCCGCACTTGGTGCACTTGTAGGGGCGCTCATCTGTGGGGAGAGTGGAGTCAGCCCTGGGGTGAGGACGACCCGGGACGAGGATGAGGAGGGCATGGAACCCCTGCCACTTCACCAGGGAGCTGGGACACAAGGCCAGGGTAGAGTGTCCCCAGGGCCAGGCCCCAGGCTGCTCACCGGTGTGTCGTCGGTGGTGCCGGATGAGTGAGCCCTTGGTCCGAAAGGAGGCCCCGCAGAGCTTGCACTCGTGGTCCTTGCGGCTGCTGTGGGTGACCATGTGGGCCTTGAGGATGCTGCCCTGCAGGGGAGGGGCAGCAAGGCTCAGGGTACCTCCCCTGCAGGAGCAGCAGCAGGCCTGGCCGGCCCGGGGCCCCAGGGCTCACCGTTTTGAAGGTCTTGTGACACAGCATGCACACGTAGCGGCCTTCCTTGTTCACCAGCAGCTTGACTTGGGCCTGCTCGCCCTCCCCAGCAAGCCCGAGCCCCTGATGGCTGGGGCTGCCCGGGGCCTCAGCCATCTCGTGGTTCCCTGGCTCTGCCTCAGCAGCCACAATGACCTCTTTGATGTGCCCACTGCCTAAGGAGAGGCAGGTCAACGTAAGCCTTGGGCTGCACCACAGCCTGCCTGCGAGGGTGCCTCCAGAGGAGGCCTCGAGTGCCCTGTCCAGACCATCCCTGCCCTGCGCGGGAACTGCTGCGCTGGGCTACGTCCAGAGCCAACCCGCACTAAGGAGAAGCGACACAGAGGCCCCAAGGGACCGACAGGGAGCTGCTCAGCCTGAGGTCAGCCTGACAGGTTGACGACACTCCTCCAACTCCATGGAGCTGCCGGGAGGAGGTCCAGTACTCCCAGAATGCACCTAGTGGAGAGACCCACCACGAACGAGCACAGATGCCCCTTCCCCTAAGCCAAGGAGGGGGTTGTGGGTCCTGGCAACGGGGTGTCTGGGCTAGACAGACTAGCACAGCTCCCTGCATCTGTCCCACTAAGGGAAAGAGAGGTCTTTTCAGCTCACCTGCTGACTGGGTTGCTGGCGTACAGGCAGGTAGGCCCAGTCAGAGCCTCGTCCCACCACAAGCTGGGGATACCAGGATTGGGAAGGTGTAAACACTTCCCAGACACCTGGGACAGCCCCAAGAACGGAAGCTGGAGCTGGGCACAATGGCCACGCCTATGATCCCAGCAACTCAGGAGGCTGAGGCACTAGGATCGCAAGTTTGAGGCCAGCCTCAGCAACTTAGACCCTGTCTCAAAATAAGAAAATAAAAAGGGCTGGGGGTGTGGCTCAGTGGTAGAGCACCCCAGGTTCAATATCCAGGGACACACACACACACCCCCAAAAAGAAAAAAAAAAGGAACTTGGGATTTTGCACTTGTCATGGGGTGCTAAGGATAGCTGACAATGTGCAAAGCTAGGCCATAAACAGGCTTCCCATTTTCTGTTTGTAAAAGTGACAAGTGGGAAATAGCTGTGAAGATGCTTCCTAGAAACCATCCCTGTCCAGCTGGAGCCTTGTTTTGACAAGCCATTCTCTCGAAACAGAATGAAAACACATGACTCAGAAACAATTAAGGGCATCTCTTGCCCATGCCTGGCTGACACACTCAACGCCCCAGGAGTATCTTCCCAGAGGACAGAGACCTGATGGGCAAGGAACGAGGGGGGACTCAGCTGCACCAGCCCAAAAGGAAACCAGCTTGTGTCCACAGCAGTAGCAGGAGGGCTGCCACCCCAGACCCGGCTCACCGCGCCCTGCACCCAGCTCTCCCTCACTGCCCCTTCTCTACCCAAGACCAACAGAAAGGCTGGCAGCTCTTGGCTCCTGCCCACCCAGGAGGCCTGCTAAGGGGAGACTTTCAAGTGTGCCAGAGACAGGAGTGCCAGAGAGGGACCTTGAAGTGCAAGGAAGTGCAAGCAGTGGCTGCCATCCCAAGCAAAGTCTTAGAACCATGGAGGTCAGAGGTAGGTGGAAAGGGCCTGGCTGGACAGAGGCCCAGAGCCTGGACATGCTGCTGGGACGTGCAGAACTTGTCTTCACAACTGCCACCACCCACCTCAGAAACCAAACTCTGCGCCAAGGCCAAGCACAGCCCACCCCCACATGAACAGGACATTCCTAAGCCTAAGTGGCAATAAGAAGTGTCTCTGAAGCCAGGCGCGGTGGCGCACGCCTGTAATCCCAGCACTTGGGAGGCTGAGGCAGGAGGATCGTGAGTTCAAAGCCAGCCTCAGCAATGGCAAGGCACTTAGCAACTCAGTGAGACCCTGTCTCTAAATAAAATACAAAAAAGGTCTGGGGATGTGACCCAGTAGTCAAGTGCCCCTGAGTTCAATCCCCGGTACCACACAAAAAAAAAAAAAAAAAAAAAAAAAAAAAAGTGTCTCTGTCTTGGGGACATCAGAGGAAAGGTGTAGAGACAGGACAGGTGTCCCAGCCTCCTCCCTGGTGAGGCCAGCCTGTTCAGAGGCTCCCCTTCCCAAGCCAAAGGCTGGCCTCCCCCATACAGATCCCCTCTTCCTGCCCCAGCCAGTCCCCAGGATTCCTAAGGCCCAGTCCTACCTGTTGCCCAAACCTACTTCCTGTCCAGCTGCCCACTCACCACACCTGCCTTGGCCCCTACCCAGCAGGCACTCCAAGCAACAACAGTTTCTTCCCGACTTCCCACCACATCAGGCCCAACCCGGCTACCCTCCCTTGGCATCTGCACACCCAGCTACTCATCCCCACCTCAATAACAGCTCCTGGCTCCCTCCACCTGCCCAGCCCTGGGCTGCCCTTTGAAAGTCCTCCTGCACACTCAGTGGTCCCCAATTAATGAGCATATGACCCAATCCAGACCTCGCTACACCCCCTCTCCCACTGCAAATCAGCAAGGCATTTAAATTTAATACACAGCCATCAAAGCGCCTCAGCATTATATGCTCATAAAAGCCCTGAGACCATGCTGATGGGGCATGGGGAGGCCACGGTCAGGGAGCAGGCGGGGCCACCACCTTGCTCCACCCCAACAGCAGCAACTCCACCACCCCACACCCACCCTCCAAAACCAACGGCTGGGGTGGGTGGGCCAGGCAGAGGTCCACCTGCTGGTGCTGCCGGGGGCAGGAAGCAGGGGTGGCTGAGAAGGGGGAGACGCTAGGAGGTCAGGGCAGAGGCAGCCTGGGAGAACAGGGAGAGGAGAAGCCAGCTCGTGAGGGGCACAGCCAGGTCATGTGCAAGCTACTGCAGATGCAGCAAGGAATGTCCTGGTCCCTCCCGGCAGAGCCTGGCATCTGATACACCCTCCTCCTGTAGGCCCTGCCTGGGGGCTCACACCAGGCCTCCACCCCTCCAGGGCTAGACTGGCTCTTGGGAGAGCGGAGGTACAGACAGCTTCAGCCGGTGAACCTTGAAAGAGCCGCGCACAGCAGCTGGCTTACCAACAAGGTCGGGAGCGTGGCTGACATCCGCGGCTAGAGAGGCTGCCTCCACCACGATGTGGGCCACGGTGATGGGCTCTTCTGCGCCTGCGGCTGCCGGCACCACCTGTGGAAAGGGGACAGGGGACAGAGGGGATACATCTGTGGGATCCAGAATTTCGAGGAGAGGGCCTGGGCTCCCTTGCAGTAAAGTTGTGGAGAAGGGGCTTGGGGACACAGAGCTGGTCCTGCAGGGTGACTGGGGTGGGGACGCTCCTCTCCTCCCAAAGGCCCACAGCCCTGCGACCCAGGGGCGGAAGGGTCAGGCCCGTCACTCGAAGCCTTGAGTCACCATGGCCTGGACGTGGAGCGTGGAGCACTGAGCACCCCCAGGCGCTCACCAGCAGCGCTGTGCGAGCTGGGCTGTGAGCAGGAATGGCGGAGCAGCACCCACCCACAGCCCCAGCCAGGTGGTCAGAGGAAAGGTCCCTGGGGCTGGGGGCCTTTCTGGAGAAGAAGGCATCTTGGGGAGGGGACAGAGGGTCAAGAGCACAGGGTCTGACTGAAACCACCCTGTTCCAATGTCATCTGAAGCACTCTCCATTGATGGCCTGAGGCCGCTGACTTGCCGAGCCTACTTTCTCAGTTCTGTCCCATGAGGATGACAAGCATGCCCCCTGCTGGCCACGGTGCTGTGGAAGGTGCTGCACACGGTGGGGACTCAACAAAGTGCACCATTTTTATGACAAGGTAGCAAGCCCCGCGGGACCCTGCTTGGTTTGTGAGATTCCCAGAAACTAGGTTCATAAGATGGGAGGCAAGCCAAAAAAGAGAAAAGCCACCGTGACACTCTGAGCTACCGTTGCGGGATTCTCTCAGAGACAGGACCCTGGGGCTTTCCGCAGGAAGCAGCATTTACTAGTGGCCCGGAGGATTTGTATCCAAATGCTGAGCTGGAGCACAGCAGGCTGTTGCCACCTAGACCATGGGTCCCAGTTACACATCAGCCCCTTGTCTCTCCCACATGGTGACACACATTCTGACTGGGTCTTCTACACTGCAGACCTGCAACAGAGTAACTGCACATGCGCAGCTACTGAGTGTGCCACACGGTCCCTTCGCTCTGAGGGCACATGGGCACACGTGCACATAGCTGCTGAGTGCACCATATCACTCTCTCTGTTCTGGGACAGCCCGAACCACATTCCCCCTTTTAATGCTTGTATCCCTCAGGGTCAAAAAGCATCATCCCAAGGGGCTGGGGTTGTGGCTCAGCGGTAGAGCACTCGCCTCGCATGTGCGCGGCCCGGGTTCGATCCTCAGCACCATGTAAACATAACTGCATTGCATTGGTGCATTGTGTACAACTAAAGTAAATAAATAAATGTTTAAAAAAAAAAAATCATCCCAAGCTGGGTGTCGTGGAGCACGCCTGTCATCCCAGCACTTGAGAGGCTGAGGCAGGAGGATCGCGAGTTCAAAGCCAGCCTCAGCAATGGTGAGGCACTTAGCAACTCAGTGAGACCCTGTCTCTAAGAAAATACAAAAAAGGGGCTGGGGATGTGGCCCAGTGGTCGAGTGCCCCTGAGTTTAATCTCCGGTACCAAAAACAAAAAAAAAAAAAAAAAAAGAGTAGGCAAAAGATCTGAGTAGACATTCCCCAAAGAATATATAAAAGCCAGGTATAGGGCTGGAGTTGTGGCCCAGTGGTCGAGTGCCTCTGAGTTCAATCCCCGGTACCAAAAAAAAAAAAAAAAAAAAAAAAAAATCATCCTGATTGAATGACTTATGTTTCCATAACATGTGTGGCCATTTTCCTTTCCTATAGTTAGAGCCTCCATGAGACTGGAGACAGACCTCATAACCACGGGTAGCAGGCAAGGCAGGAGTAGGCACCCCAGCATTAAAACCACAACGCTGGTTTTGTAGAGTTTTGAAACCCCCCAAATTTGAAAACCATGCCCCAGATAATTCCCTGGGATTCCAACTGTTCCAGGTCTGGACAGGGACATGGGTGATTTTTCTTATACAATCCATGATTTCTCCCATGATCTTGCCTTCAACATCTATTTGTACACAACAGCTGCTTAGGTTAAATTTCCCACATACTCCACCTTCAGAAACAAGCAAGTAGCCTAAAGCTAAGCAGTTTTGATAAAAAGCATTATACATTTGTTTGGTCAGTAAATTGAGGGCTCTTGCAGTTTCATTAGTTATAATTTCAACCACAGCCTGTAGCCCGATAATAGTGTTTGACATTAAGATGGGAGTCCAGGTGGCAAGGCATAATGGTGGATTAGCCTTTCAGGGGCCATGCATCTTCTTTCTAATCACGGATTCCCAGGGCTTGCCACTCACGTTGGGCCCCTTGGTCTTCATGTACAGGGACTCCCAACTGCTCCCCTCTGGCTAATGGGAGGAGAAAAAGGAGGGGTGAATTGTCCTCAGTACACAAGATCCGGACCAGAACTGGGGTCGTTTAGCACAGGAGGCCCTTCCACATGTCCAGTATGGTCCACCTGGGGCTTGTTTTTCAATTATTCTATGGTGGAATTACCCAGGCCTCTTTGAGGTTAGAGACGTTTGATAGGGCGTGGGGATTTTCTTCTATGTGATTTGAGGATCCCCACCACTGGTTTTTCTGGGTAGTTATAGAATTTTGTGCCCAGACATGGTGAAGTTCCAGCTGAGATGTTAAACTGTTTGCTGTCTCAAGCAAGACGATATTTCCCAATAATTGAGGTTTTCAGGAACCAAACACCAGTAGTTGAATGAAGAGACATTGTTTCACTACAGGGCTCACAAGGGTCCTCCACATACTATCAAGAAGAGATGTTCAGAGATTGAACTATAGTTTCTGCTAAGGTTAAGAACAGGTTTTTGGTTGTGGTGGAGATGGGGAGTTCAGTCTTCCATCTCTTCATGAAAGGAATGAAAAGCTTGGTGGGAGGAAGACTCAAGTGCAAATGTGACTTTTTTTGGGGGGGTGGGGGTACTGGGGATATTGGTCTTAGGGGTGCTTGACCACTGGGCCACATCCCCAGCCCTTTTTGTATTTTATTTAGAGACAGGGTCTCACTGAGTTGCTAAGTGCCTCGCCATTGCTGAGGCTGGCTTTGAACTTGCGATCCTTCTGCCTCAGCTTTCCAAACCGCTGGGATTACAGGCATGTGCCACTGTACCCAGCCAAGTTGTGACCCTCTGATGTGTATGGGGTCCAGGGGTCTGTGTCCCATCCATGTACAGCTATACCAATTTTGTAGCCAATTTTCCATGTGAATCCCCTGGGTCAGGGATAATAAAGTAACAGGGCTCCAGGCTCCCGACTACAGCTGGGCATGGCATCACCCTTTTGGAGGACTGGTGTGTTACATTCACACTGCCAAGTGGACCGTGAAACGGCTCCAGGCGGGACAGTGACCACTGTTGTTAGTGCATCCAGGTTGAGCTGAGGGCCACTCACATGCATTTGTCATTGGGCCTATACTCCCTGTTCCCAAGATGACCCTCCGCAAACCTCTGCAGACCACCAAGACCATCACTTATGTATGACTTTACACATGTCAAAGAGCACTGACACTGGCTGCTTGGGGTTGATAATTTGGGACCAGTTAGTTATTTGACCCATATTGTCGCTGCTTCAGATCTCTAGCCACTCCTCAGCTGGGGAGCACCGCGGGTCAGAACAAGTATATTGGTCCCCTTGCTAGCAGACAGAATAGATGGTCTTGTTATGTTTACAGGTCCCTGGAACTTACTTGACTGGAGAAATGGGTAAAGAAAAGTAGGGTGTGGTAATGCCTCACCTGATCAAGTCACATGAAGGTTTGGGTCACAGAATGAAGGACTTAAGTCCATAAATGAGAGCTAGGTCAGGGGCTGGGGTTGTGGCTCAGCGGCAGAGCGCTCGCCTAGCACGTGCGCAGCCCGGGTTCGATCCTCAGCACCACGTAAACATAAATGCACTGCATTGTGTACAACTAAAGCAAATAAATAAGTATTTAAAAAAATAAGAGCTAGGTCAGACACAGCCAATAGCAATGAAATATCCTATCAAAAGGAGGTAAAAAGGGCTGGGGTTGTGGCTCAGCGGTAGAGTGCTCGTCTAGCATGTGCATGGCCCGGGTTCGATCCCCAGCACCATGTAAAAATAAAGTGCATTGTGTACAACTAAAGCAAATAAATAAATATAAAAAAAAAAAAAGGAGGTAAAAGACTGCTAACAGAGAGTTCTAAATCTAGTGCCAGCTGGCCAGAGCAGCCTCTGCTAATCCTACTGTGAAAATTAAAGCTAATGGGCTAGGGATTTAGCTCAGTTGGTAGAGTGCTTGCCTCGCATGCACCAGACCATGGGTTCAATCTCCAGCACCACAAAAAAAATAAATAAATAAAGCTAAGACCACAGCAACAGAGATGCACAGGGGATAACCATGCCAAATAATTACAGCAAGGAGGCCAACACAGGAATAAAAACAGTCCCTTTATCCCGGCAGGCAGTCAGTTCCTCAAGATTGTGCTGGGGATAGCTCAGTCCTCAGCTCCCCGCGTGACTGAAGCAGGGCTATTGTCCCCAGGCTCTCAGGTGGCCAACTTGCACAGTGCAGTTAGGAGAAGCCAGTTTCACTGTGCCGTAGTGAGTCCAAGGGACCACCTCACCAATCTTCACGGTCCCAGTGCAGGTGGTTCCTGACACAGTTAGCTCAGTTTTAACTTTAGAATTCAGTTCACTTGCCCCACCCTTTCAGAGCTCTCAGGACAGTATGCAGTATGTGACTTCCAGGTGACCTTCAACCCCTTTGCCACCAATTGCACCACTCAGCCACAAACATCAGCTCATCTTCCAATCTCATGGTAACTAGGATTCCAAACCAAGGAATGATCTCCTTTAGGAGAAATCAGGCCACTTCATGTGCCTTCTCTGTCTGAGTAGGAAAGGCCTCTATCCAGCCTGGGAAAGTACACACGCAGACGAGCAAATACTTACAGCTTCAGGCCTGGAGGACCTCAGTGAAGTCCACTAGTATATCTTCAAATGGGGCCCCTCCAATGCTTTGCACCCCAGGGGAGGCCTCAGGTCCCTGGTGCAGATTATTCTAGGGATGTGTTTCACATTGTTCACACGCCGTTCAGGCATGCTGGAGAGCTGGGGAATATAGAAATGTTGGCCTGATGTGGCCTCTAGAGCAGTCAAGCAAACATGGAACTCAGTTTTAAACCAGGTGTTCTCATGTTGTAACTAGGGTCCCATTTTGCCAATGGACTAGGAAATAGGGTGGCAGTTGAGGCCATTGGTTCTGTTGCCTGGTTAGAGGCCATGAACTTTGCCTCTCGGTCTGCTTTATCATTTCCCTAAGCGACCATGATGCTTCCTCTTTGATGTCCCTGACAATGCATGACTGTCACCTGTTTAGGAGCCCATTCAGCATCTAAGAGTTCAAGGATTCCTTTGCCAAACTTTACGTCTTTCCCTGCGGAGTTTATTAGGCCCTTTTCTTCATACAAAGCTCCGTCACATGGAGGGTGGTGAAGGAGTATTTAGAGTCTGTGTGTATACTGGCAGGTATCCCTGCTGCCATTGAAGGGCGCAGGTAGGTGCGATGAGCTCTTTTTGTGCTGTGGTTCCTTTTGGCAGAGGTTTTGCCTCAACAGTGGAATTTGGGGTCACCACAAAGTACCCAGCAAGGTGTTCCCCCTCTTCCACAAAACTGCTACTACTGGTGAAGCATTAAGCATCAGGACTTCGAGAGGCTGGTCTGTTAAGTCCAGTCCACTGGAAAATACCTCGTCCATGACTTCAAGCAGTCACGGTGTGGTCGACCTGCCTCTACAGGCAGTAGGGGCATAGGGTTCAAGGTCCACACTGCTCTAGGTGGATGTGTAGATCTTCACACAGCGTTCCCCGATAGCTGACCAGCCAATATTGTCCCTTAATCTCCATTTATGTCAGCACCGACTATGGCACTCAAAGGCTTAATTCTTGTCCTACGGTTTGTCGCCTCTGATGCCAAGAGGGCCATGTCCACCAGCACTTGTAGGCAGGGTGGACAGCCTCAGGCAACAGAATCAAGTTGCTTAGAGAAGTATGCCACCAGACAACGCCGCGCCCGATGTCTGGGTCAGGACTCCCGCTGCGACACCAGGACGCCCGGGCACAGACAAGAAGAAAGGCTTGGGCACACCTGGGAGTCACGAGCTGGGTGCTCTGGTGAGGACCCCTTGCTCTCCTCTAAGGCCTTTTGTTGGGCTCATCACATAACACAGATTCTCGCTCTCCCTCCTTGTGGCCTCAGGAAGATAGAGAAGTCAGGTATCCAGATTCTACAGACAACTGCAGCCCTGAGGAACTCCCAGACCTGGCGTCAGGTTGATGGACTCAAGATTCGGCAGATGGCCTGTTTTTTCTCCAGGCTGAGCTGATGTTGTCCTTGGGATAGGTAAAAACCAAGGTATTTTATTTTTTCTTGGCATTTGGGCCCTTTTCCTTGAAACCTTACAGCCAGCTTCCCACAGGAAGGTGAGGAAACAGTGTTCTGGTGTCTGGCCAGCAGCAGGTGGTCCACATACTGGAGCAGCATACAGCAATGACTGCTGGGAAGGCTTTTAAAATCAGAGGCTAACACATGCCAAAAAAAGTTGGAGAAGGCCGGGTGTGGTGGCGCACGCATGTAATCCCGGCGGCTGGGGAGGCTGAAGCAGGAGAATCACAAGTTCAAAGCCAGCCTCAGCAATGGCAAGGCACTAAGCAATTCAATGAGACCCTATCTCTAAATAAAATAGGGCTGGAGCTGGGCGCGGTGGCACACGCCTGTAATCCCAGCATTTGGGAGGCTGAGGCAGGAGGATAGCGAGTTCAAAGCCAGCCTCAGCAATGGCGAGGCACTTAGCAACTCAGTGAGACCCTGTCTCTAAGAAAATACAAAAAAGGGCTGGGGATGTGGCCCAGTGGTCGAGTGCCCCTGAGTTCAATCCCCGGTACCACAAAAAAAAATAAATAAATAAATAAATAAATAAATAAATAAATAAATAAATAAAAATAGGGCTGGGGATGTGACTCAGTGATCAAGTGCCCCTGAGTTCAATCACTGGTACAAAAAAAAAAAAAAAAAAAAGGTTGGAGAACTTTTAAATTCTTAAGGGAGTCTAGTCCGTGTCAGCTGGACCTTGTCTCCATCCTCAGGATGTTCCCACTGAAATGATGACTGGTAGACCCGGAGGGGCCAGGTACATACACAAGAAGGCATCCTTGACGTCCAGGCATGTGAGGAAGGGATAAGTAGGGATAAAGCGCAGGAGAGTATAGGGACTAGGAACAGCTGGACGCAGGGTAACAGCGGTCGTGTTTACTACTCGTAGGTCCTGAACCAGCTGACGGCCGTCTATTCCTGGCTTTTGGACTGGCAGGAGGTGTGTTCCAGGATGACTGGCAGGATTGGAGGATTCTATACTTTAGAAGTCTCTCCAGTTGTCTCTGGATCCTGATTTGTGCCTTGCAAGGAATGAAATGTCTTTTTTTTTTTTTTTTTTTTTTTTTGTGGTACTGGGGATTGAACTCAGGGGCACTCGACCACTGGGTCACATCCCCAGACCTTTTTTTTGTATTTTATTTAGAGACAGGGTCTCACTGAGTTGCTAAGTGCCTTGCCATTGCTGATGGCTGGCTTTGAACTCGCGATCCTCCTGCCTCAACCTCCCAAAGTGCTGGGATTACAGGCGTGCGCCACCGCGCCCGGCTGAAATGTCATTTTTGTCAGGCGGCCCAGACACTAGCTAGCTCTACTACTGTTAGTCGGGGCGTGTTTCAGGCCAGTCCAGGAGGACTGTCTTCAGCCCACACCCCAGATACTGTGAAAGGAAGCTCAGGTCCCTGTTGTGGCCTTTCTATGAGAATGCAGAGACACCACTCTTCTCCTTGGGGGACCAAGAGAGTCAAGATCTTCACTTGTTTAAAATTAAGCAATAAAGTACAGAAAAGAAAAAGAAAAAAAAAAAAAAATCTTCACTTGTGGCTTTCCTAGAGTCAGGGTGGCTTGGCCATGAGAGTTGAAAGTTATCTGGGCCTGCACTTTCCCAATGGGTCCTTACAGTCAGGGAGGTACAGGAATTCATAAATAACTTCATAGCCACCTAAACTGCACCATCAAGGCAGTAAGAAGAAGCAACAAGCTCAGCTACCTGTGGCCCCCACAACAGTGGTTTGTCTCAGGTTGATTCACCACAGAATGCTCTGCCCCAGTATCAACCATGAAGCCCATGGTCTGGGCCCCCACGATCATATGGACCATAGGCTCCTAGGGGCCTAGCAAAATGGAGCCCAGTCTGTCCTAGTCTTCCTCAGTTTCCCATGGCAGCCAATCCAACAAAATCTTCCTCATGGGCTTCACATGGTTGCCATGGTGAATGGTACCGTCCTTGAACCACTCGACCTGTCCCCCTTTGCCCAGGGATGGGGTGATAATCCTCTGACTGTTGGGGGCACTCATTCTTCCAGTGACCTTGACAGCATGAGCACACTGGCTTCATCCTAATCTCGCCTGCAGGTGAGGTGATTCTTCTTCTTCTTTTTTTTTAATATACTTTTTTAGTTGTAGATGGACAGAATACCTTTATTTTACTTATTTATTTATTTATTTTTATGCAGTGCTGAGGATCGAACCCGGGTCGCCCACGTGCTAGGCGAGCGCTCTACCGCTGAGCCACAATCCCAGCCCCATATTTATTTATTTTTATGCAGTGCTGAGGATCGAACCCAGGGCCTCATACATGTGAGGCAAGCGCTCTGCCACTGAGCCACAATCCCAGCCCAAGGTGGTTCTTATTGGCTCCTTCTCTGGCCTCCACTAGGGTGGCAGCAAGCAGACCTATCCTCTTTTTCATTTTCCAGTCTATTTTATGTTGGGCTTCTTGGTCTTGGTTGACAAATACTTCTGTCACAACTTGCAGTAGTTGGCTGGCATTCATTCCAGTGAAGCCCTCTGGCTTCTGTAGCTTATGTCAGATGTCTCCCTGGGGCTGACCAACAAAGGCTGCATTAACCATTCGCTAACATTCATCTGCTTCTGAGTTGAAGGGGATGTAAAAACAGAACATTTAGCAGGGCACAGTGGCACATGGCTGTAATCCCAGCACTTGGGAGGCTGAGGCAGGAGGATCACGAGTTCAAAGCCAGCCTCAGCAATGGCAAGGCACTTAGCAACTCAGTGAGACCCTGTCTCTAATAAAATACAAAAAAGGGCAGGGGATGTGGCCCAGTGGTCAAATGCCCCTGAGTTCAATCCCTGGTACCAAAAAAAAAAAAAAACCCAGAACATTTCTCACAGCCTCTCAGAATCGACACGGGCTCTCCTCCGACCCCTGAAACACCTCTGAGGTCTTTCTTGCTCGTGTTCATGGCCTTCCTTCCTCCTTCCTTCATGCAGCCTGAGAGAGCCTCTTGATAATGTTCATGTATCTGAAATCCTTGGTCACCATTAGGGTCCCAGGAGGGATCTTCCTCAGAGAACTGGCTTTGAGTGTAAGCTTGGGCATTCACGCTTCCTGCTGGGGCATGTTCCTCCAACCACTTTAACTTGGCCTGGGTAATTGGGTGGCATTATTCAGTGTTAAACAGAGTCAAAAGGAACTGGTGACATTCACTCCAAGTAGACTTCTGGGTCTGAATAATGGATTGCATTAAATCACATAGTCCGAGATTTGTCAGTGAAGGAGAGGGTTTTCCCAATTTGAGAGATCAGTAGAAATAAAAGGCTGATACATGAAGGTGTACTGTCCCCCTTGCACCTGACCATCTTGAGAGTATGGCGGCTCTGGGGTGGCTATGGTCAGGGGCATTTTGGGTGGCCTCATGGGAGGGGTGCCTCAGGGGTATGAGTGGCCTCTGGCAGGGCTCCAGCTGCAGCAGGCACGAGGAGTGCAGGTGGCAGTGGAGAACACAGTAGTGCATGAGGCAGGAGAATCTCCTCTGGCTCCAGTCAGCACTGTGAAGGAGCTGTCACTGGGCAATCATGATTTAATGGTCCCTCCCAGATAGCAAGCCTTCAGCTAACATGGCCGAGAGAAGACTATGTCTTGTCAACGGTAAATGTAGGAGAATTGGTCAGGGTGGACTGGGTCCTTACAATGACCCTAAACACCTTGATAACAAGTTCTTTATCTAGTGACCTCTTGGAGGGCCAACCTACTCCGAACAAAGGCCAATCTATTTCATAGAAGGTCCAAAGTTTTCTAGGAGTCTCCAGAATATCCCTTTTTGAAATTTTTAATCATACACTCTAGGGGGGTAAACTTACTGTTTGCCACCTTTCCTCCCCGAGAGACGACAATCACATACATAAGAAGGGAAAGGGGAGGGGTGAGGATGCCATCCCTGGCAGCTCTCCTCATGGAGATATTTCAGGCACTCTTAGCACTGGCAGCCTGACCCAGACCAGGCTTGCAGACCTAGCAGAGAGCCTGGCACTGCTCTAAGCCACTTGAGGATCACCAGGACCCAAGGATCAGGACTCTGCACTTGCCTCGGGCTCAGCCCGTTTCATGCAGTCACCATTCACTCCCATTCAAAAGTGCCTCTGATCTACAGCCCAGTACCTGAAAGGTGCAGTTTCACCTCATGAAACTGAGCTACCCAGGTAACTCTGGGAGTGATCAGGCGCCCCTTCTGCCACTTAGGGGCAGATCCACCTCTCAAACCTGGTTTCTATTGTGTGACAGGTGGCACCCCCTGTGCTGGTTCCTGGGCTCCACCAAGTTCCTTTGTACTCCTGGGATCCTTGCCCTAGCATTCTGGGAGGAGTAGTCCCCTCAGGATCAATTGGTGTGCTGGCATCAGGCAAGGTCACCTCTCCCAGAGTTCCAGAGCTCAATCCTGGCAACCGGGTAGGCGAAATCACCATCTCCAAATCCAGGATGAGCCCCCGAGAAATGTGGAATTTTCACACAGAGACAGAACACCTGGGCTTTCAGCAGGAAGCAGCATTTATCAGTGCCCGCACAGGCCCAGCAGGTCTGTATCCAAAGACTGTGCCCTGAGCGCAGTGGGGCGTTGCTTTATATACCCTCTGCTAGTCCCCGTTTACATGTCAGCCCCTTTGTCCCCCCTGTGTGGTAACACACATTCTGACTGGGCATTCTGTATTACAGCACTGCAACAGAGCTGTGACAGAGCTGCACACGCGCACGTAGTGCGCACAGACTGACTGTGCCGCGTTGCCCGACAGAGCCACGGCTGCTCACACAGTTGCTGAGTGTGCCGAGTCACCTTCCCTCTGTTCTGGGAGAGCCGTTACCACACTATGAATCCAAGAGAAAAGGGATCTCAGTCTCCGGGCTGCTGAGAGGGCTGGCATGCCCCCGGATATCCAGAAAGTCCCAGAGAACTGCCAGGCTCTTCACAGCACAGCCTGGCCCCTCCTTCACCCACTGCCACACGCCTGCCCTCTGCCTACCAACACATCAGCAGGAACCAGCTGCACAGGTCTGTCTTGGCACTCGGCCCCCTTCTCCTCCTCCTATCAGGTGAGCTCAGGGAAGGGAGTGTGTGCAGTGGCAGTGGGGTGGGGCTCACCTCCTGGCCCAGCAGTGCAGTTGTGGCAGGGGTGGTGGGCAGGGCCTCCTGTGGGGCCCGCTGGCAGGCCTTCTGAATCTTGTGCTGAACAAAATCCTCCAAGGCAGTGAATTCCACCTGGCAGCGGCCACATCTGTGCACATCATCCTCATCTGCAATGAGCATGCTGTCAGGGACTTTGAGGGGCAACCAGTGTCCCATCCAGCCTCCCCTCCCACCCCAGACCAGACTCACCCAAGGATGGCATCAGACCAGAATTCCTACCCCATCCCTCCCAGAAGTTGCTGAGAATGTGCTTGGGGCACCCAGAACTAGGGAACCCCAGGGTATAGCCCCCAAACTCTGGAGGTCTGCAGAAGCAAGGCTCACACCAGGGAGAACCGTATTATGCAGGGGTGGCCCTGACCACACACTTAGGTTGCAAGGATCTATTGATGCTGTCATGCCCAAGAGCTCCCTAAAGGGAAAGAGGCTCAGGAGGGCCTAAGGCAGACCAAGCCAGTCTGAGGACAGTAGAGGACCAGAATTTAAGACAGTTGGGGGCTAGGGATATCATTCACTTGCCTAGCATAGCAAAGCCCTAGGTTTGATCCCCAGCACTGCAAAAAATAAAAAGACTGTTGGGAACTAAAAGTGCCCCTGGGCATCTCAGTGACCACCTCTAAGTCATTTTTCCTCATCTGACCTGATGCAAGTGTGTAGGCACAGCAGGGGCACAGTAGGCTAATACCCACCGGGATCTGCTAAAAGGTCAGCCTTTGGAAAACACAGGAACAGCAGGGCCCTGACCCGTGACCACTCTTACTTTTTGTTGTTGGTGGTGGTGAGAATCAAATCCAGGGACTTGCACATACTAGGCAAGTGTTCCACCACTCAGCTACATCCCAGCCTCCAACCACTCTTTCCTTCCTGACTTGATATTTCATAGGTCCCCAATAGGCAGCATCCCTGCTCAGGTGTGTATGCCAAAAGTACAGTATTCCAGAGGGGCTCCACACCCCAGGGCCACCATACCTGAGTCCCTCACCACCACTGTGACTATCCTAGGACCTGCAGGAGAGACTTCCTACTCACTGAATCCTTACTGTGGAACAGGTACCTTACTGGGAAGCTCACCAAATTCTGCCAGCACCTTGGGGAAATGGAGGGCTACTCTCTTACTAAAAAAATGACTTAAAGTTCAAGGTCACACAGCTGAACCTGAAGATCCGCCCAGATGCCCTGCTTCTGTAAGTCTTCCAGTTCCCACAAAAACACACCCAGTCCCACATCAAAGTCTAACTCAGACCTGGTGCATGGGAGGAGCCCAGGCAATGCTTGTTGAATTAATTAGAGAATAAAGGGCCAGATCATGACTATGACTCTCCCACCAGATCACCTAAAAGAAGGAAGCCCCCCAGATGGTTCACAGTCACAAACTAAGAGCTGAGGTGCCTATCGTCCTCTTAACCTCCCACCCACTCATGAGAGTTCAACTTGGCACCGGGGTATCATCCTTGGAGGAACCTCTATGGACGAACACAGCCCATTTTACTGAGACAAGGCCATGGAAAGGTCCAGGTGGGCACAGCAACCACTAGAGGGACCGCTCTCAGGTTGGCCCTGCCCCTCTCCAAGCTGGAATAAGAAGGGGCAAGAAAAGCATGAACAGACTATGAAACTGGTGTGAACAAAGCCAAGAGCACCTTTACCTCAATATCACTAGCCAGTCCCTTCCCATATGATCCAGTGCACCGACTGGTGAGACAAGTTTGCAGAGTAGAAACCTAAGCTGTCTCCAAAAGCTATCAGTGCCAGATGAATGAATCCTGAGCATGTCCCAGTACTTTTCTCAGCTCTTTACACACACACGTTACTTCTCACCAACCTCCTGTGTGACAGCAGAACCCAGACACTAAAGGGACTGAGTTGAGGAACTAACTACACAGTCCTGCAGTCCAATCCGGTCCTTGCTAGATGGGTGACCTGGTCACTTTCACATCCCTGAAACTCAATTTTCCTCATCCTAAAAGTGGGAGTAATAACATCCTCGACATCTCAGGGTTGGTAGCAGGTCGGTAAAGGCAGATGCGGAGTAAGTGCTCGGAACCTCGTGGAGACGCCCCTCCCTCTGGCAGGGGAGCGGCGGCTGTCTTCCACTGGGATCTGCGGTCTGCCTCCCGACGGCTCTGAGCCCCACCCCGCCCCCAGCCCCGCCCCAGCCAGGACCCTAAGGGCCCGCCAGGTGCGGTAGGAGGGGCGGAGCGGGCACGGTCGGCGACTTTAGCTCGGGTCCACTGGGGTGCCCGAGAGAGCGCACCGGAGGCCTGCGAGTGGTGGGCGCCCCGCAGGGAGGCCCGTGAGGGTCGTGAGGGTTGCGGGGGCCCGCGAGGAGGCTGGATCCGGGAAGGTCTGCGCGCCCGCAGCCCGAGCCTCCGGGCTCCACCAGCCCAGGCTGCGCCGCCCCCACCCCGGCCGCTCTGGGCCCGCCCGACCCCGTTACCTTCCTCGCTGAAGGGCGCTGAGAGGCCGAGGAAGCCGCCTGGAGCCAAAGCCGCCGCTGCAACCCCGCCCTCGCCCGCTTCACGCCCAGCTTCGGCCCGGGCTTCTGCCGTATGAGCGGCCGTCACCCGCACTGCCATCGCGCCCTCCATGTCGCAACGCGCCGCAGGAAGATGGCGGATTTACGACCGTGTCGTCATAACAACGGGCCGCTCCGAGGCCGGCGTGAGGGAACTGCGAGAGGAAGACGGGGGCGGGGCCAGTGTGGTTTGACCGACAGGTGCGAGGGGCGGGGCCTTGGGTGTGGCCTGGAGCGGAGACAGGGCGGGTCTACTGGTTGAGGTGTGGCAGATTGATAGGCGGAGAGACAGGACAAGGGCGGTCCGCGGCTTGGGCGTGGTCTGTCCCATGCGGCGTTTCCAGGCTCGTAGTACTGAGGGCTGGGGCGGGGCGGGGCTGGGAAGAAGGTGGGCCCGGGTGCTGGGTGTTGCACCCAGACTTGAGAACGGGAGGAGAAAAGAGGAAGGCGCACGGAGTGGTGCCACCCGGCCAGCCTCCGGGGCGGACCCTGCGGGAGGTCACCCTGCCACAATCTCGAGAGGGCCGCCACCGACTTAGGGGATTAAGAGGTCGGTGCTCACCAAACTCCGTCGCCCCCAGAGGTTATTTAACGCCAGTCACAGGAAAGAACCCCAGTGCAGGATGGCTCATGCACAGCTTTGCAAAGCATTTTATTTTATGTATTTTTAATTGTGGTAGATACACATAAAATTTACCATTAGTAAGTGACATTTAGTGTACTCACAATACCAGAATTTTTTTCCCAAAAAAACTGGGGATTAAACCCAGGGTCTTCCTCATGCTACACCCTCAACACTTTTTTTTTATTTTGAGACAAGGTCGCTAAATTACCCAGCCTGACCTCAAATGTGTGAACCTCCTGCCTCACCCTCCCGAATTTTTTTTTACAGGCATGTGCTACCACTAATGGCTAGTTCCAGAAGATTTTCATTATCCCAAAAGGAAACCTGTACCCGTTGAGCTGTCATTCTCCTTTCTCCACGTCCCTCACCCCAGCTCTGGAAACCACCAATCTACTTCATCTTCATTGATTTGCCTGTTCAGGATACATCATATAAATGGAATCAAACGTTGTGTAACCTTAAAAGGTTAGGGTTGCCGGGCGTGGTGGCGCACGCCTGTAATCCCAGCACTTGGGAGGCTGAGGCAGAAGGATCACGAGTTCAAAGCCAGCCTCAGCAATGGCGAGGCACTTAGCAACTGAGACCCTGTCTCTAATAAAATGCAAAAAAGGGCTGGGGATGTGGCCCAGTGGTCGAGTGCCCCTGAGTTCAATCACCGGTACAAAAAAAAAAAAAAAAAGGTTAGGGTTAATTCTTTCAGCATATTTGCAAGACTCATCCATGCCCTAGTCTATGTCAGTTCTTCATTACTTCGTTACTTTTTTTGGGGGGAGGGGCTGGGGGAAGGGTACTGGGGATTGAATCCAGGGGTACTTTACCATTGAGCTACATCCTCAATCTGCCTTTTTTTTTTTTTGGCGGGGGATACCAGGAATTGAACTCAGGGGAACTCAACCACTGAGCCACATCCCCAGCCCTATTTTGTATTTTATTTAGAGACAGGATCTCACTGGGTTACTTAGGGTCTCGCAGTTGCTGAGGCTGATTTTGAACTTGTGATCCTCCTGCCTTGGTCTCCCCAGCTGCACCTGGCCATTATTTTTAATCTTTTTTTTTTTTTTTTTTTTTTTTTTTTTTTTTGTGGTACCAGGGATTGAACTCAGGGGCACTCGACCACTGGGTCACATCCCCAGACCTTTTTTGTATTTTATTTAGAGACAGGGTCTCACCGAGTTGCTAAGTGCCTCCCCATTGCTGAGGCTGGCTTTGAACTCGTGATCCTCCTGCCTCAGCCTACCAAAGTGCTGGGATTACAGGCGTGAGCCACCGCGCCCGGCTATTATTTTTAATCTTGAGACAGGATCTCATTGTTGCTGGGACAGGCCTCCAACTTGTGACCCTCCTATCACAGCCTTACATCCATGTGCCACCATACCCAACCTCATTAACTTTTTTTTTTGTACCAGAGATATTAAACCCGCAGGTGAGGTGCTTAACCACTAAACCACATGCCCAGCCCTTTTTATTTTTTATATTGAGACAGAGTCTCACTAAGTTGCTGAGGCTGGCTTGTGCGATCCTTCTGCCTCAGCCTCCCAAATTGCTGGGATTATAGGTGTGTGTCATGATGCCCAGCAATTTTTTACAACTCAATATTTCATTGTATAGGGCTGGGGTTGTGGCTCAGCGGAAGAGCGCTCATCTAGCACATGCACAGCCTGGGTTCGATCCTCAGCACCACGTGAAAATAAAGGTACTGTGTACAACTAAAAAAACAAAACAAATAAATAATTTTTAAAATTTCATTGTATAGATACACCACTTTTTATATATTCATTCATCACATTTTAAAAATCTTTTTGTAATTGTAAATGGACAGAATACCTTTAATTTGTTTTTTTTTTTTTTATTTATTTATTTACTTTTTAGTTGTACACAATGCAATGCATTTATGTTTACGTGGTGCTGAGGATCGAACCCGGGCCGCGCACGTACGAGGCGAGCGCTCTGCCACTGAGCCACAACCCCAGCCCTTGTTTTTATTTTTATATCAAACCCAGTGCCTCACACATGCTAGGCAAGCACTCTGCCCTCATTCATCACATTTGAGTTGTTTCCACCTTTATGGCTCTTGCTCTGTACATTCCTGTATGAGTGTTCATTTTTTAAATAAGGTAATATTTAATCAGCTTTTTGAAACAAAGCATTTTGTTGGATTCACTCATTTGAGATACCAATCACTGTCATTTTGAAGATGAAAACCTGAGGCACAGAACTGACAGAACACTTGCCGGGGCGAGATGCAGGACTCCAGCCCAGGCAACAACCCCAGGGCTCGCACTCCCAGCTCAGTTGTTCTCGGTGGGCCAGCCCGGTGCTAGTAGCAAGGGACCCTGGTGAATCAGATCTGATCCCCTCCAGTAAGGCAGTCTCCAGGGAGGATGGAGCAGAGCCACAGGGCTGAGCAGGGCGTGGGCCACTCCACCTGGGAAGGCCTCTGAGCAGAGGTGGTCTCCATTGCTGCAGCTGTGGCCACAAGAGCATACAGGTCACTGGAAAGTAGGATGGCCAGAAGCAGGCAGCAAGACCAGCCTTCCTTCCTTCAGATGGCTTCCTGTCGCACTCTGTCCAAAGCCTTGGCTCTAGGTAGACACCATATGTTAACTCTCCACGCTTATACCTGGACACTCCAAAATCCTCCACTGGTTCAATGTACTTTTTTTTTTTTTTTTTTTTTTTTTTTTTTTGGGTACCAGGGATTTAACTCAGGGGCACTCGACCACTGGGCCACAATTCCAGCCCTTTTTTGTATTTTATTAGAGACAGGGTCTCACTGAGTTGCTAAGTGCCTTGCTATTGCTGAGGCTGGCTTTGACTCGTGATCCTCCTGCCTCAGCCTCCCAAGTGCTGGAATTACAGGCATGCACCACCATGCCCAGCTTACTTGTATTTTCTAAAACTGTAAACTATGTAACACTATGAAGATTGAATAGCATCTGTCCTTGTACTGTCTAAACCTATCCCATATTGTATTAGTGGTACAAGTACCTCACTTGGCGGGGTGGGGGGGCACTGGTGCCATTCACTAGAAGGTATATACTGAGTACCTATTGTGAATTGGGCACACTTCATGAAGGACTTCTCTCCCATCTATAGAGCTACCCCACCTCTCCACCCAAAGTCAGTTCTCCGAAATGAAGACCACTGTCCCTTTCAGACTCCTCCACCACCTTATCCACAACCATCCTCTCCACACAGTGATCATTCCACCCTCCCACTATGCCAGCTCAGTCCCTACTACCTACAAGCACATAGGCATGCCCAGCAGATTTTAAACCAAACAGACATGGCACAGCTCAATTATGGGGTTGCCAGAGCATTGTCCCACTTGCATTGTCCCCCTGGTGACTCTGTGGCTGTTTCCTGGTCTATAGACAGAGGTACTAACAGTTCTGGCCTCTCAGGGTTGTTCTGTGATTCTGACCAGATCATGCAGGTGAGAAACAGCACTTGCTTTCTGAATGCTAACTGAATGTACAAGTGTAGCCCAAGGTCATCAGACAAACGGTGGAGAAGTCTAGCTGTCTGGACATCATCGGTGTTTCCCATTTTGGCCAGTGTACCAAATAACTGGATGTTGCTGGGTGCTAAAAGGATACTTTGTGATCTTTTGTCAAATGCAGTTCTTCCAATGCAGAAGCCCTGTTTGGGGAGATGGCTTAAATTGCGGTTGACTATGGGCCATGGAGATTTGGGCATTGCCGCCTTCCGTAGTCTCACGGGACTTGGCCCGGAATCTCGAGTGACTTGAGCCAAGATTGCGGATCGGGTCTGCGCCATTTTTTGGTGGTGTGTGTGGTGCGTGTTAGTCGTTGTTAGAGCCAGAGAGAAAAGTTATCAGAATAAAAAGCTGTTTGTTTCCAGATCGCCTCTAAACTTCTTCCCGCGGCTTCGTTGCTCCAAGCGGCCATCACTTCAGGCGGCAACATTCCCAGGGTCAGCTTGGCCACCAAAACTAAATATGAAGACCCAGAAAGGAAGGCTTTCTCCTGAGCAGTGGGTGCTCCAGGCAGGAACACCTTACAGGCTCTGTCCTTCTGGGCTGTGGCACCTGTCTTCCAGGGGTTCCCAGGCCAGCAGAGACCAACATGCTTGGGACGTTATATAAACAAACAGGACTGCAAGGGAACAGAGTTCACTAGCTTTACCTGATGGGTTTTGGAGTCAGGGTGGGGACCAATCTAGAAGAGCCTTTATAGAGAGCTAGGGCCCACAAGAGGAGGAAAGGGTTGACAAACTGGAAGTCTGAATGGCCTGGCGCAGGGTTGGCCCTCAGGAAACTGGGAACCACTATTGTTCTGACGGCTGGCCCTAGTGAAAGTGATATTAATAAACATATACTTACCCTATGACCTAAAGATTCCACTCCTAAGTATAGACTTGAGAAATGAGTGCTGAGCACAGTGACACACACCTGTAATCCCAGCAACTTGGGAGACTGAGGCAGGAGGATTGTAAGTTCAAGACAAGCCTGGGAAACGTAGCTAGACCCTATTTCAAAATAAAAAGTATTAAAAGGGCTGAGGATGTAGCTCAATAGTAGAAAGTCCCTGGGTTTAATTCCCAGTACTGCCAAAAAAAAAAAAAAAAAAAAAAGAAATGAGTGATGTCCACATAGGCATACATAAGAACGAGAATATTCATAAGGACATTATTTACAATAGCCCCAAACTGGACACACTCCAGTGTCCATCGGTGGACTGTCAGACAACAGTGCATGGGGGGTGGTATATTTTCGCAATGGCCCACAGGACAATTAAATAAAAATTTAAAATAAACTATGAAGGATAGATTTCACAGACAGTAGTAGTAGTAGTAGTAATAGTAGTAGATGGACACAATACCTTTATTTATTTATTTGTATGTGGTATGGAGGATCGAAGGAACCCAGTGCCTCACACATAGGCAAGTGCTCTACCACTGAGCCACAACCCCAACCCAGATTTCACAGACCTTATGTTGAACCAAGACACAGAAGGGTACATGTGGTTTATAAAATGGTCTACCAGGGTGTGGTGGCACAGACCTGTAATCCCAGTGATTTAGGAGGCTAAGGCAGGAAGATCCCAAGTTTCAGGTCAGCCTCAACAATTCAGCCAGACCCTTTCTGAAAAAATTAAAAGGGCTGGGGGTGTAGTAGCCCACCCCTGGGCTCAATCCCCAACACCACACAAAGATGGTCTAGAACAGGCAAACTAGGCTATGATTCCATATGACAGCTGACTGGTAAAGGGATGTCGGCGGATGACTGGATGGGGACATGAGAAGACTTTCTGGAGTGTTGGAAATAGTTTATCTGTCATATAACTATGTATAAATTTCCCTGAGCTGCACATTTAAGACTCACATCCTTGGGGCTGGGATTGCAGCTCAGAGGTAGAGCGCTTGCCTAGCATGTGTGAGGCACTGGAGTCTATCCTCAGCACCACATATAAATAAATAAAACAAAGGCATTGTGTCCATCTACAACAACAAAAATAAATAAATTCACACTTCCTTTATGTTATGCCTCAATAAAAGTTAACATCTATTAACCGATAATGATGACAGTAGCGACCAGTTATTGGGTGCTGTGTTCTGCCCCCCCCCCCGCCCCCCAGAACGCACTCCCACCGCCTAGGAATCACTGGTTCACGTGACCGCCGAGGCACAGGGAAAGGTTTGCGCAAAGCACAGGAGGTGAACACGCGAAGCTTGTTGGGAAGGATCCTTCTAGGAGTGGAAGGTACACGGCTCACGCGCCTACACCGTGTCCCGAGCGTGTCCGGGTACAGGCCCGCGGCCGAAGGGTGGACGTGACTCCGACCTCAGGCGGACTGCGGCCCCTCACGCCACGCTCCTGCGGAGAACCCCGCCCGCAAGACCTCTAGACAGGTCAGCCAATCAGCAGCCGGCCTGGCCTGTGGTCCCTTAACCAAGGGCCTCCGTCACCTAGGCTGACCACCCGCCTCCAATGAGCGAGCTGCCCCGCGGCTACCAATGAGCAGCGGCCTTACGTGTTGCGCCGCTCTCGGACCGCAGCGTCTCCGCAGCGAGCGCTCTACTCCGAATGCCGGTTGGCGCCCTGCCAACCAATCACCAGTGCGCCCCAAGCCCTGCAGCCAGTGACCTACCGCTTCCCCGCGTCCGGTCGCGGCGGTTGGAGCCGAGCTCCCTCAACCCGCGGAAGGCAGAGACGGATTGGCGAGGGCAGCGGCCAATGGGCGGCACGCGCGAGACGCGGAGCCAATGAGCGCGCCGGGGGCGGGGCGGACGCTGCGGCGGGCGGCTGCAAGGAGCGGTCGGTGGCGGTGGCGGCGGCCGGTGACGGCGGCGGGCGGCCATGGCGAAGGCGGAGGCCGGCGGCGACGACGCCCGCTGCGTACTGCTGAGCGCCGAGCGGGCCCAGGCGCTGCTGGCCGACGTGGACACGCTGCTGTTTGATTGCGACGGCGTGCTGTGGCGCGGCGAGACAGCCGTGCCCGGCGCGCCCGAGACCCTGAGGGCGCTGCGGGCCCGCGGCAAGCGCCTGGGCTTCATCACCAACAACAGCAGCAAGACGCGCGCGGCCTACGCCGAGAAGCTGCAGCGTCTGGGCTTCGGAGGCCCGGCGGGGCCCGGCGCGGGCCTGGAAGTCTTCGGCACGGCCTACTGCACCGCGCTCTACCTGCGCCAGCGCTTGGCCGGCGCGCCGGCCCCCAAGGCCTACGTGCTGGGCAGCCCGGCCCTGGCCGCAGAGCTGGAGGCCGTGGGCGTCGCCAGCGTGGGCGTGGGGCCCGAGCCACTGCGGGGCGACGGCCCGGCTGACTGGCTGGCCGAGCCGCTGGAGGCGGACGTGGGCGCTGTGGTGGTGGGCTTCGACCCGCACTTCAGCTACATGAAGCTCACCAAGGCTCTGCGCTATCTGCAGCAGCCCGGCTGCCTGCTTGTGGGCACCAACATGGACAACCGGCTCCCCCTGGAGAAGGGCCACTTCATCGCGGGTCCGTGCGCCCCGGGGCGGGAGGCCAGAGGGCGGGCTGCGGCCCCTCCCCGCCCTCTGACCCCGCGGCCCCTTCCCTCTTTCTGCCGCAGGTACCGGCTGTTTGGTTCGAGCGGTGGAGATGGCCGCCCAGCGTCAGGCCGACATCATCGGGAAGCCCAGCCGCTTCATCTTCGACTGCGTGTCCCAGGAGTACGGCATCAACCCGGAACGCACCGTCATGGTGGGGGACCGTCTGGACACAGACATCCTCCTGGGCGTCACCTGTGGCTTGAAGACCATCCTGACCCTCACTGGAGTCTCCACGCTAGAGGATGTGAAGAGTAATCAGGAAAGTGACTGCATGTCTAAGAAGAAAATGGTCCCTGACTTCTATGTTAACAGCATAGCCGACCTCTTGCCCGCCCTTCAAGGTTAAAGATTTAGTGTCTTTAATCTCCAGAATAAAAAAAGAAAAATTGAAAATCACTTAACCAAATCAATAGGTGGGGCTTAGGCATCCACTCATCTAGGTGACCGCAGAGTGTAATTGGAGTAAAGCAAAGGTGTTAGTTTTGTAAGTAAAGGTCCCGGGGGCAATGTTGTTTACAGATGCTTATATTTTAAGATGCACTTTTAATCTTTGAGG
This sequence comes from Tamias sibiricus, assembly GCA_025594165.1. Taxonomy (NCBI): domain Eukaryota; kingdom Metazoa; phylum Chordata; class Mammalia; order Rodentia; family Sciuridae; genus Tamias; species Tamias sibiricus. The sequence goes on along the minus strand of CM046674.1, from coordinate 1,868,758 downwards.
GCATTGTGGGGATGGGTCCTGGGCCTTGGATGTTTTGGCAAGGGCAGGCATAGCATCTGTCCAGGATTCAGGTAACTTCAGGCCCTGCTGATGATACTGAGGCAGGTCTGGGAGTGTGTCATGTATGTGACAGAAAAATTTTATTCAGGGATTAAGCCCCCTTGAAGTGCAGAGGGGCGGTGGGGCTGATTTTTGTGACTGTTGTGAAAAATTTGTGCAGTACAGACCAGGCTTCTAACCCCCACCCTGCATGGTCATGCAGCAGAGGAGCAGCTGCTTTGTCCCAGCTCCTCACCTGCAAGGCGGGAGTGGAGGAGGGGGCTACTCCCAAGTGGTGTCACCCTATCTTTGGGGTGTGGGGTGTTGTCCTTACCACCCTCCACCCTCCTCTGCTTCCTTGAAAACCACTTTGATGTCACAATTGTTTGTTCCATTTCAGATGCCCAGGGCTGCGGCTCCTCATACACAGCTGCCCAGTTCTGTAAAATCAGCCCAGCTAAACCTCGGCTGTGTCAAGTGTGCATTTAAACCCAGGTGACTCAGACTGAGTTCATTTTCAGCTGAGGGGCCAAGTGGGCATGAATACCTTTGCTGTACTCTGGGCTTCTGTGCAAGAAGCTCAGAGCAGCATTGGTATCAAAAATAATAATTTTTTTCAACTTGTGAACAACTTTGTCAAGTGGTGAAATTGAATCTTTAAGATTAAGTGTGTAGATTAATAGCTATGCTCTGTCTCGTAGAGAAAATCCCACTGAAGACTCCATGCCCTACAAGCATCAGCACAGCTAAAAGCATGTGCTAGTCAAGGACTGACTGTCACCTGGGGCACCCTCTCAGTGGGGGAGGAAAGAGGTCCCTAAGAACAGGAATTCCTTTTACAAAGCATCCAGTCTCTTCCTATTCTCCTGTCCCCTGGGTCTGGGTAAGGGTTAGATATCAGTGGCCCATGAGACCACCTCTCTTGGCCCTGGATTCCCTTGTTGATGGCCACTGGGAGGATTGGTGGAGCCCACCAGCCAGCCAGGGGTTCTTGACAGTGGCTCTGGCCTTTTCTGCCTGTTCCTTGGGCTTGCTGACCTTCAGCAACCTGCTGAGCAGACTCAGCAGCATTTGCAGGGCAGAGCCTGGGAAGCTGTTCCTTTCAGCTGACTCCTTCCTGGTGCCTTGCCCTGCACCCAGTGGCTTCTCTCCCAGCCTCGTGGTCACAGTACTCCTTCATCTGTTCACCAAGTTCTCAGAGCAATAAAGGGTATTCCATCCCTGCAGCTGCTCCTGGCCAGGGTGGCTGAGGGTTGGGGCCATGCCACAAGGCAACAGGAGGGCGACCATGCCTGTGAGGTTGGTGGTGCTGACGTTGGCTCTGCGAGGTCGGCTCAAGGTGGGTCTGGATATTGAGCAGGCCTGTCAGGGCGTTGTCACCCACACCAGGAGCACGTGGCAGGTGCAGCAGCCAGCAACGCCTCCCTCTTCTGCCAGCCCGGGAGCCTGTGTGCACCCCACCTCTGGCCCCTTGCACTGTGTGAACCCAAATGCACATTAAACTCTCAAACCCATGCTGACTGGGTCTTCCTTCCTTTCACAATTGTAGAAACCCCATGGTGGCCGCTATCTAGTTGTGGTGGGGGCAGGATGGGAGGTCTGAAAGGAGAAGGCCAGGCTGGGATTCCAATTCCAGAGCTGGAACACTGACCACTGCAGCCTTACCCCATTTCAGGCCCATTACAGAACAGGTTTTGAGGATCAGGAAAAGCAGGGTACAAAAACCAAAGTAGGATAGGGTCAAAGGGTGAAACTGGGGAACACACAGAGAGCTGAGTTACTAAGCATCAGATGGTTGAAGAGACAGACCAGGAGGGTAGTGAGCAGAACTGAGAAATAAGCCAGCTGGGGTATACACCTGACCTAAGCATCCTTGGCATGTGGGAGACTTCAGGAGGCTGCCAGTTGGTGACCCAGCCTGGAACTCTCCTGTCCCAGGCATGTGCTCTGAAGGAGGGGGCTGGGCAGCTGCTGAGAGTGCACCAGGAGAGGAGGGAAGCAGTGCCCAGCGGTACACTAGTGGCAGTGAATAGGCAACAGTCTGTATTTGTTGAACAGGCATTTATTGATGGTTCCCTGGGTGCCAGGTACTATGCCCACCTCTGGGAGTCTGCAGGTAACTGAGACTTGAAACAGACTCTTAAGACATGTTAAATTTGTTCCAACCAGACAGAATCATTTGGCTGGGCCTGGGCTGCCCCCAGTGAATCAGCTGGACTAGATACCCACTGAGGCCTCCAGACCTCATGTTGTTCTGTTGGTACAGGCTAGGTGTCAAGAGCCAGGCCTGACGACAGGCATCCCCAGTGGGAGAGGGGGCTGTCCTAACTCTGACCTGGACATCAGATACTGAGCTGGGGAGGAGGCAGTTGTTTGGCTCATCAGAGGCCTCCTGAGGTTTCCCGGGCCAGCTCCTCCAAGGGGCTGCACACAATCAGTGCATTGTCAGCAGGGCTGCAGCATGGAGCAAGGGAGCAGCCACACAGAGAGGCCCAGGCCTGGGCCTGCCGAGGTGAGTGCCTCTACCATTCCTGGGACAAAGACCTGGGAATCCCCTGGGCAGGGGACAGGAGTACCATCATCCATCCCACCTTATCCCCTCTCTTCCTAAGCAAACCTGCTCCCTGGTCTCTAACCTTGCAATAGTCCCACTGACTGCGTTATGCCCCCAGGTGAAGACCAAGCCCTGCCACTGGGGTTGGAGAGCTGCAGGCCTGCTACTGCTGCTGCTGGCACTGGCCACTGCAGGGGCTGTGGCTGGAGGGCTTCTTGGGTTTGCTCATAGCCCTTCCAAGGTGAGCCCCAGCTTAGGCCCAGGGACATGGGCAGTGGGAAGGGGTCAGGGAGGCTGGTCCTCCAGTGGAGCCAGGACCCAAAGTAGGCCCTAAGGCTAGCCTTGCAGCAGAGGACCAAAGCGTGAAGAGAGGCCCATTCACATGATGTTGAAATGCCACAGCCCAAGGCCAGGGGCCTGTGGGGCTGCTTCGTCCTGCCCAGCTGAACTCCCACTTCCCATTCTCAGCCATTGCTGCAGATGCTCCGACTGACCTTCCCAAGCTCCCAGGTGCCCTGGTCCAATCAAACCACCATCGTGGACGTGGCCCAGAATATGGCAACCATTATAGTGACTCCACCTCAGAGCAACCGCAGCTGGGCAGTGCTGTTCGACGGGCAGAGCGTGAGTGGGTAGGGAGGGGATCAATCCACAGGTGCTGGGTGGGCCCTGCCTCACCCACCTGCCTCCCCAGGGCTGCATCTGCTACCGCCCTGCAGAGCACCGGGCCTGCTTTCTCCGCCTGATGGAGGCCCGAGATCGGGAGACCCTACAGCTGCTGCTGAACACCTCCAGGGTGAGCATGGGCTCCGCCACCAGTCCAGGGGCCAGACAAAGGGTCCTGTGTGCGGCCCAGCTGGGGCTCTGGTTTCAGGGAAACAGAAAGCTCTATCTTCCCTTAGCTGAGGCTGCTGACAAGAGTAGAGGTGGGGCCGGCAGGTGGGTGTGGGGTGTGAGGGCCCTGCCCAGCCAGGAGCAGGGAAACCCCCGTGCCATAGCCCACCACAGTCTTTCTGCAGGCCCAAGGGTCCCTCAGCCCAGGTCATGACACCCACCATGCCCAGGAGCTGCTGGCAGTGCTTGGGAGTCACACCCGTGGACCCTGCCCAGGTGGGGGCTTCAGTGCAGCACCTTTGTGCAAAGACACCCATCTACTGGGCCCGTCAAGCTGAGGGTGAGTTGGGGCAGGCGGTGTGGAGAGGCTGTATGGCTCCTGCAGGACAGTCTGTGGAACTGGTAGGAGCGCTTTGGAAATTCATGAGTCTCCCTCCCACCCAGGGCCCCAGAGGCAGCGGCTGATCTATCTCTGCATTGACATCTGCTTCCCAAGCAACATCTGTGTGTCTGTCTGCTTTTATTACCTCCCAGACTAAGCCCTCTGCCTGGCCCAGCCTGGCCATTGCCCCATGGGCTACCCCTTCCCACAGGCTGGTAAGCTGGCTGTGTCACCAGCACCTGGAGAACAGCTGCTGGCAGGGACTAATAAACTCTTCCACCTGGCCATGGTGGTATTCTCTGGGTCCTTGGGACCTGAACAGGAGCAGAAAGGGGAAGGAGGGGGAAGAGGAACGTGACTTGGCAGGTGGGCACCAGCTCGGGTCCTCTCAGAAGCTCTAACCCCATAAGTCCAACTTCTCTGAGGGGAGTGCAGGCTTGCCCAGCCCAGGCACGTACGGCCTGAGTCAGTGGGCAACCAGGCAGGAAAGGCCATGGGACAGGCCTGCCAAGAGGGGGGGAGAGCCCAGTCAGGTCCAGCTAGCATGGAGGGCAAGGGCGGCAAAGGCTGGTCTACCTGAGTAGTATACAGGTCCATCCAGCTACAGCCACTGCACCAGGCAGTCCTAACTGCCCAGTTGCTGCCTGTGATCCTGAGGGGCACAGGCTAGCCCAGCACACTGTCATTGAATGCCAAACAGACAACAGCTTTCTGGTGGCCGCCATACTCTCTCTTGATCTCTCCAGTCTCCACACACCAGAGCCGGGCCAGGTTGTCAGAGGAAGCTGCAAGGAGGGATCGGGCAAAGCTCAGGGCCAGGACGGCTTAAGGCGGAGGAAGAGCAGCAGCTGCCACGAGCCACTCTGGGGGCCAGGCAGGAAGGCAGGGCTCACCTGTAACAATGTACTGAGAGTCCCCCGAGAAGGCACAGCCCCACATCCAACCTCGAGACGACTCCCCAGGATTGCTGCTCTTAATGCTGAGCTCCGTCATCAGGGAGAAGTTGGACGTCCTCCAAATCTTGCAAGTCTGGTCAGCTGAGCAGGTGGCAAGGAGCCTAGGGTGGGTTCCGAGTGTGGGGTGTCACACAGTAGCCCTCCCCACCCTGCACCCCCTGCCATGCAACAGGCCAGACCCATCATGCCCCCAATCGCAGGCAGATCCCCTCCTGGGTTACCAGGGCCTACACGCACGTGGAATCAGGGCTGAAGCGGCACTGCAGGGCATAGCGTGTGTGAGCTGGGATCTTGGTCTTGGGGATGAGCTGGGTCACTTCATCACCAATGCCCCCTGTCAGATTCCAGACGTAACAGTTTCCCTGTAGGGTAGGAAGGCAGTCACCTGAAAACCTGAGTCCCAGAGGATGCCCTGAGAGCTAGACCTGAACCCAGGACCCACCAACACTAGGGGCCAACACACACAGGGACCGTGGGCATGCAGGCTGGCACCTCGGGTCCTGCCTATACGAGGCCCCTGGGAGGCCTGACCTCAAACAAGGGCCATATCCAGCCAGCCAAGTGTAGGAGGCCATGCTGGCCAAGGACTCACATACACCTTGGCTGCTGGCCAATGGAGCTATGCAGAAGGGAAGGAGAGGAAAGGACTCAGAGTGCAGCAGGCCAAGGCTGTGAGGAGGGAGGACTGGGACGTGGATGGGTGATGCACTGGGATCTAAGTGAGTGAAGGGAGAAAGTGTGATTAGAGAGCAAGACCCAAACCACAGCATTCCACTGGCTCTGGGCAGGAGCGGGGGCTTCTTGGGACCTAGCTGGTAAGGTGGAAGGACACTCTATGACTAAGGGAGTATGGTTCAGGGGACCAAGGGAAGTCAGAGAAGAAGAAGGGAAGTCAGAGAAAAGGAGCCACAGAGAGACTAACAGCATCAGGAGACTCAGGCCAGGAGGTGACAGGGAAAAAAGAAGGAAGTGGTCAGCCTTGAGAAACTCTGGAGGCTGAGGAACTGGCCTGAGAGGGCGATGGCAGGCAATAAGGGGGGGCATTAAAAATGGTACCCAAGTTCATGGCTTTGGGGGATGGATGGGTGTTAGAAACTAGGGAAGGGGCCTGAGGAACACCTGGGGAATGAACCCATCTGCAGGGATAGTGCTGAGCTGCCACTGTCCCCCAGGACTCACAGTGCTATTGACTGCTGCCATGTAGCTAGCATCAGGGTCAATGTGGGCAGATGTGATGGAGACCTCCGGCTCAGGGATCAGCTGCTCATTGTGATCTGTTTTCAGGTCCCAGATGTGGATAGCACCGCTCTGGTCACCCACGATGAGCTCTGCCTGGGGGTGCGGTGAGGTGAGGTGTGGCAGGACCCTTACCCTCCAAAGCCCCTGGGTGCCCAGCCTCACGAGTGATCCCTCACCTGGTTGGGATGCAGGCACACACAGTTAATGGGCGCATTCACCTGGAAGATCCGCTGACACTGCAGGTTCCGAGACCTGTGGGGATGAGGTTACACACTGTCTCTGGTGGATGCTGTTGGTACCCCACCAGAGGCCCTCTCTTGTTGCCCTGCTAATGGGAGCTACTTTATAGGGCACGCTTATGAGGTTTGGTCATTCACTCCACGCAGTAGCCTGACACCAGTGACTGACAAGGGGAATGAAAGCCTGTCCCCTTTCCTCAAGGCAGGCTAGCTCTTGGATGCAATTCCCTCCAACCTGCTTTTCTCCTTCGCTCCATAAATCACCCACACAAACCCCCCTGGATTAGCCTCTTCTTGGAGAGAATCTACCCAAAGATGGTCCCTTGGCCTGCCCCCCTCACCCTTGGGCAGTGGGCCCCTCCTGCCCAGCACCCAACACCTGAGGTCCCAGATTCGGGCTGTGCAGTCCTCCCCGCCTGTGTACATCCAGCGGCCGTCCTCATGAAAGCCCACAGATGCTATGTTCTTATTGACTCCGTCATAGCTGATGATGGGATTGGGATTATTGGAGTTGAGATCATACATGCGGATGTGCTGGTAACCTAGGGACACAGGCTGAACTGAAGAATGGCTATGCCCGGTTGACCTGCCAGAGGTCAGGGGTCAGAGGTCAAGAGTCACAGGTACCTGCAGCAGCAATCATGCTGCGATCAGGAGTAATCTCCAACGCATTCACCTGCTGCCTGTGTTAAGGAGGATGATGGGAAGGGAACCCTGAGGCTAGAGGTTCTCCGAGGCCTCCACCACCTGGCTTGGGCTGCTGACTACTTCCCACCCCCGGCCATCAACGCCACCTGGTTATCCAGCCCAGCACCACCCTGCCCACCACCCAGGTGGAGGATACGGAGTCCTGGTGCTGCACAGTGCGAGTGCAGATTCCACTGTGGGCCTGCCAGAACCGCACAGTGTGGTCATAGCCCGCGGTAGCCAAGATGACCGGGTCACTGCCCACTGTGCCTGGGGAAGTGTTCATGGTGCGGCTGATGGGAAGAATCAGCCTGTACAGGGCCGGAGAGCTGACGGGCAAGGAGCAAAGATCAGAGCATCTGGAGGGGCGAAAGACATGAAGTATTTAGGGGATACCCTATGCGTCCACTCGGAGTCCAGAGATATGTATTAGTCTGAGTTTAAAGACAGGGAAACTGGCTCACACAGGTTCAGGGACGCACACAGCGGGCGAGAGACCAGCGGGGACGCCAAGCCGTCTGCGGCCAGCAGGGGGCAGTCGCGCGGGACATCTCTGCCGCAGGGGCGGGCCGCGCACGCGCAGGCGGAGAACTAGAGCAAGCCGAGCGCTGCAGCTGCGCGTGCGCAGCTGGCCGACGGCTGGACCTGATGGGAGGGGGCGTTGGCCGTCTGGACCCTCGAGCTCCCCTATTGTCCGCCGACTGTCTTGCCTTCCTCCTGCTGGCCAGTTGCCCCCGACCGCGCCCTCCTAGCCACCCAGAAGCCGATTCCCGGCCCTCGTCCCGCGGCCTCCGTACCTTACACGCACTCCGCATTCTACCGTAGTCCAGGACGGTGAGGGGAGCGGGAGCGAGTCGATAGAGGCCGGGGAGGAGCGTAGAGATATCGATGAATCTTCAGGGCGAGACCATGGGCTCGGTAGGGGGAGAGAGGACGAGACCAAAGTTCTGGGGCGGGGACTCCAAGAAAAGCTAGGGGCGGAGCGGATGCTGGTCGCGGCCCGGACCTCAGGCTCCCTTGGCACCCCGCCCCCCCGCTGGCGCGGCTGCCCTTTTTCAGGCTTGGGCTCCAGGCAGGGTCTCACCGTCCCCTTGTCCTCCCCGACCCACTGCTCTACCATGCAAGGCTGGCATTGCCGGGCAAATTACGGACAATTCAGACAAGCAACAAATAACTTTTTATTGTAAATATATCCCAAACACTGAGTGGGATCTAGTTCTACCAAAAAATTACTTGCTTATACAAACTCAAATGTAACTGGGTGTTCTGTAGTTTTATTTGCTGCCTGGCAGCCCTCGTCCAGGATCTTTCAGACCTATCCAGCCCTATTCTGAGTCTTGGTGCACCTGGCTCAGCCCAGGGACCCCTTTACAACTTGCAGACCCTCATACCTGCTTTTCCATTCCAGCCTTCTGAACCCAAGCACGTGGCCTCAGCCCTTGAAACACGCTCCCTAGGGTTTCTTCCCACCACATTTGTGGACTTGGCTGCAGCCCCTCTTTCCTCTGCCCACAGAACGGGGGGATCTGGCCTCTTGACCAATGCCAAGTCCCTGGCACATCTACCCAGACCCTGGGTCCCAGGAACCCTCCTTTCTAATGCCGTGCCCACCTCTACTTTCTACCCGCTAGTCTTTTAAGAAACCCCACATCCTCTCCTATAGCTGCTACTCTCCTGTTCAAAGAACTGTCTTCACCTTCTTATTAGCTCCACTTCCCTGCCTCCCCCTCATTCCTCAACTTTACCACCAGCTCTCTAGTGAAAATTCTTCAAGGTCAGCAACCATCACACTTTGCCAAGTCCAATGGATACTTTTTCTCCCACTTTCTGACACATCTGTCTAGTGGTTTACAGCATCTCGCCTGAAAATCTTCCATTTCCTTGCTTAGTATCCTGGCACCGGATCTTTCTCTGACTTCCTGCAGAGACTAATGCCCTCCAGAAATCTCTCTGCAACACAGAATCCTTGGGGGCTCCCAGCCACCAGCTCCATGGCTTCCAATGCCATCCTTGCTATGGGGTCTTTCCGTCCTGTCTCCAGTCGTAGCAGCTTCCAGAGCCTCAACACTCGAAACACTTTCAGCTCTCTGTTAAACGTGGCCTCTTGCCAGATGCAGCAGCACACATATAATCCCAGTGACTCAGGAGGCTGAGGCAGAGAGGTCGCAAATTCAAGGCCAGCCTGGGCAGCCCTGACTCAAAGTAAGAAAGGCTGAAGATGTCGCTCAGTGGCAAAAGTACCCCGGGTTCAATCCCCACTACCAATGAATAAATGAATACAGTTCCTCGTAATCCACGCAGAGGACATCACCTTCCATGGCCAAGACAATTCCTCGCTGTCTGCCCTTCCGTGAACAGTGCCCACTTCTGTTATGGCTGGGTGGGATCTGGTCACGGCACCATCTCTCCCACTTCCCTTCCACTGCTGTTGTTTTTTTGTTTTGTTTTGTTTTTCCCCCAGTGCAGGAGATTGAACCCTGGGCCTTGTTAATGCTAACCACGTGCTCTACTACAGCACGCCATCCCCAGCCCTTTGTTTTATTTTACTTTATTTTGAGACAGGGTCTCACTAAGTGGCCCAGGCTGGCCTTGAACTTGCAGTCCTTCTGCCTCAGCCTCACAAGTAGCTGACATCACAGGTGCGTGCCACCATGCCCCATTCAGCTGCTGGTGTCACCTCTGACTGATCTCTGTCCTCTTCCGATGCTCTGCTCTGCCCCCACACCCTAACATGACAGCTCCCTCACTTCACACCCACATTGTTTTAGATTCTTTTAGTTGTAGATGGACACAATGCCTTTATTTTATTTATTTTCATGCAGTGCTGAGGATCTAACCCAATGCCTTACACGTGCTGGGCAAGTGCTCTGCCACTGAGCTATACCACCAGCCCCCACTTTTTTTTTTTTTTTTTTTTTTTTTTTTTTTTTTTTTGGTACCAGGGATTGAACCCAGAGGTGCTTTAACACTGAGCCACATCCCCAGCCCTTTTCATTTTTTTATTTTGAGACACGGTCTTGCTAAGTTGCTTAGGGCATTGCTAAGTTGTTGAGGCTGGCTTTGAACTTACAGGTATGGGCCGCGGCCACGGTGTCTGGCCACTCACCCACTTTTGCATTGCAGAGTGGTCTTTTACAGAGTTTGGCCTTACCACCCCACAGAGCCTTCAGGGGTCCTTGGCACCCTCCAGGCTCTTGTATGGGGCTCCTGCCCACACTGTGGCTTCCTGGTCTCTCCCCACAGGTCAGGAAACAAGAGGCTCTCACTTGGCCGCACCCTCACGTGCATCCTATGCCTGTGCCTAGGATGTTCTTCCCTCTACACCTTCACCTGCCAACTCTTCTTCTTCAGCACCTTTACCTGTATTTTGAGGGTTTGTTGCATGTGGGACTTCATGCTGAGTGTTTCTGTTTTAATTGGCATGAAATTCACGTAGCAAAAATTAACCATTTAAGCCAGGCACAGTGGCGCTTGCCTGTCCTCTCAGTGGCTTGGGAGGCTGAGGCAGGTGGATTGCGAGTTCAAAGCCAGCCTCAGCAAAAGCAAGGCACTAGGGGCTGGGGTTGTGGCTCAGCGGCAGAGCGCTCGCCTGGCACGTGCGCGGCCCGGGTTCTATCCTCAGCACCACATACAAATAAACCCATTGTGTACAGCTAAAGCAAATAAATAAATTTTTTTTTTTTTTTTTTTTTTTTTTTGTGGTACCGGGGATTGAACTCAGGGGCACTTGACCACTGAGTCACATCCCCAGCCCTTTCTTTGTATTTTATTTAGAGACAGGGTCTTACTGAGTTGCTAAGTGCCTCGCCATTGCTGAGGCTGGCTTTGAACTCGCAATCCTCCTGCCTCAGCCTCCCAAAGTGCTGGGATTACAGGCGTGCGCCACCGCGCCCGGCTTAAAGCAAATAAATAAATATTTAAAAAAAAAAAAAAAAGCAAGGCACTAAGCAACTCAGTGAGACCCTGTCTCTAAATAAAATAAAGGCCAGGCGCAGTGGCACACACCTGTAATCCCAGCTCTTGGGAGGCTGAGGCAGGCAGATCGCAAATTCAAAGCCAGCCTCAGCAATGGCGAGGCACTTAGCAACTCAGTGAGACCCTGTCTCTAATAAAATACAAAAAAGAGCTGGGGATGTGGCCCAGTAGTCGAGTGCCCCTGAGTTCAATCCCCAGTACAAAAAAAAAAAAAAAAAAAAAAAAATTTTAACCATTTAAAGTGAACAGCTAAGGGGCTGGAGTTGTGGCTCTGGATTTGAGTCTCAGCACCACATATTAATAAATGAATAAAATAAAGGTCCATCAACCACTAAAACAAATAAAAAATAAATAAATATAGGCTGAGATAGAAGAATCACGCGTTCAAAGCCAGCCTCAGGGACCATGAGGCGCTAAGCAACTCAGTGAGACCCTGTCTCTAAATAAAATACAAAATGGGGCTGGGGATGTGGCCCCGTGGTCGAGTGCCCCTGAGTTCAATCCCCAGTATCAAGAAAAATAAATATAGGGCTGGGGTCGTGGCTCAGTGGTAGAGCACTTTCCTCACGTGTGAGGCACTGGGTTCAATTGTCAGCACTGCATATAAATAAATGAATAAAATAAAGGCCCATCAACAACTAAAAATATTAAAAATGAATAAATATAATGAACAGTTCAGTCAGGCACAGTGACACGCGCCAGCAATCCCAGCTACTCAGGAGGCTGGGGAGGGAGGCTGAGACTGGAGGAGTTTAAGACCAGCCTGGGCAGCAGAGCAAGACCCCTGTCTCAAATAAATAAAGCGGGGGCTGGGGCTGGGGCTCAGCAGTAGCGCACTTGTCTGGCATGTGTGAGGCACTGGGTTTGATTCTCAGCACCGCATATAAATAAGTAAAATAAAGGCCTGTCAACAAAAGTACAAAAACAAAACAAAATAAAACAAAACAACAACAACAAAAAAAAAAAAAAACGGAGAGGGTGTCAGAGTTTAAAATAAATAAATAAATAAATAAAGCAAGCTATTCAGTGCTTTAGTCTGCTGACAACATTGTAGAACCACTGCTTCCATCATCCCCAAAGGAGACCCGCATCTACCAAGCGCCCCGATCCCAGCCCCTGGCAATCCTAATCCACTTTCTCTCTGAATTTGTCTGTTCTACACATTTCAAATCAATGGAATCATGCAACTGTGGCCTTTCACAGCTGGTTTCTCTCACTTAGCATGGCTTTCAAGTTTCATTCATGCTGCAGTATGTCAGGGCTTCGTTCCTTTCTGTGGCTAAATAATATTCCATCGTGTGGGTGGACCACATTTTTTAAAAAATATTTATTAATTTACTTTAGTTGTACACAATGCAATGCATTTATGTTTACGTGGTGCTGAGGATCGAACCCGGGCCGTGCACGTGCGAGGCGAGCGCTCTGCCGCTGAGCCACAACCCCAGTCCGAGACCACATTGTATTCATGCGGACATGTGGGTTATTTCCAAGAGTGGACTTGCGGGGTCATATGTTGACTCTATGTGCAACTTTTTGAGGGACCACCAAAATTGTGATGAGTCTTTTTTTTGTTTGTTTTCTTTTCTTTTGTGGTGTGTGTGTGTGTGTGGGGGGGTGCTAGGGATTGAATCTGTGGTGCTCTACCGCCGAGCTACATTCCCAGCCCTTTTCAATTTTTATTTTTGAGATGGTCTTGCTAAATTGCTGAGGCTGGCTTTGAACTTGCAGTCCTCCTGCTTTAGACTCCTGAGTTGCTGGGATTAGAGGCGTGGGCCACCTTAACAGCTCATGATGAGTCTTTTAAAAGTATCATGTGTCCTCATAATGACTCTCCTGAGGAGGATGCACCCCCATTTGGAGAAAAGAGAACCGAGACTCAGAGATATAGAATCGTAGTTGAAAGCATACAGCTGGGACGTAGTGGAGCCCAAGTCTCCTCCAGGTCCTGGCCAAAGCCCTTCCTGTCCAACAGGACTCTCCCCTGGCCGGGGAGATTGCTCCCCAGGCAGCCCTTGCACCTCGCATGTCCTGCTCATCTTCCTCTGGAAGGAGAAATGAGCTTCCCAGAGGCAGCTTCACAGCAGGCTCGGAGGCGACGTTGGGGCGTAGCCACAATGGAGCCTGAGAGCAGAAGGGAGAAGTGTGCTGAGGGAAAGTGTGGCCAGATGTATGTGGGGTGCCCTTGACCCCAGGCCCTGAGCTGTTGCCTTTTCTGTGGGCCAGGAAGGCTACAGGTGTCCCAACCCAGGAGCAGCTGACAGGGCCCCCAACCTGTCCGAGCAGGTCCCGCATCTGTGCTGGGCAGGAGTGGGGCTAGGGCGTGTTGTCCTTGAGCCTCTTGTGGTGTCAGGCACTAGCACAGCACTGTGCAGAGGTGGCATCCGCACGAATGACAGGAACTATGCAGCTAGCACATGCCACATGCTTCCAGCAGCCCACGGGGAAGACACGCTTGCCATCCCCCTTTTACACATAATGGGCCAGGCAATAAGGCTTTGGTGGCAGGAGGGGCATCAGGGAAAACTGAGCAGGTAGGCGGCCAGGGGCAGAGGCAGGGGCTGTGGGCTGGGCCTGTGGCAGCCATGCATCCAGGAAGGGGCCGGCCCGGCTGCAGTGAGCTGCCACCAGCTCTGCTCTAGACTGAGCTCCAGCAATTCTGCTGGCTCAGCGGCCCCTCCTCCCAGGATCCTCCTTGGAGGCCTGACTTCCTGGAGGACTGCCTGAGTCCCACGCCTCTGCATCCTCATGCCCCAGCCAGAGTGGCTGCCTGCTCTGCTGCCCTCCTCCTCAGACTGGGGAGGGGCCCAGGCAGGTGCACATCTCTGTTCCCACATGGACCTTCCTGTCAGTCCTGGGCTGCAGGCAGAACTGCTGGCCCATTTTACAGAGGAAGCAGCTGAGGAACTTGCCCAAGGTACTGGTTAGCAGTGTCTGATCTGGGGCTTCTGGACCCCTCCTGGGCTCTGCCTCACCTAGTAGGGGAAGGCTCTGGCCCTCCTCCTGCTACATGTCACCCCATAGGGTTAGGAATCTCTGGGTCTTGGAGCAGTAGCCCACCTGGAACCCAGGTACCCCTTCTAGACCACACCGAGAACGTACCATGTATCTGGGGCCCTGGAATTCCCTGACCCAAAGGCCCCAAGCCCACTCCCAGAATCTGTGCAGCCCTCTTCCTCGGTCTGTTCTCCTGAAGGTGGGCCACACAACAGGGTGTTCAGGAGTGCCTGTTTGTGGAGTGTGGGTGGCGCTGGAGCTGGGCAGAGACAGTAGTGGGGCAGCTGCAGGCAGGGACCAGTTCATTACCCAAAAGGAATCCAAGAATTCCGAATTCAAATTTAGATGAAGGTATGTTTGTCAAGGTAGGAGAACAGAATATATTTTTATTTGTCATGTTTCTAGTGTGAGTTTAAAAGTTTAAATATTCAGGTATTCTGTGGGTGGGCCTGTGTTTGTTTTTGCCCCAGGCTCTGCAAATGTCAGGCATAGGGGTTGACCTTAACAAGCCCCAAACTCAACAGTAAAGGTAATGATGATAGCTGTCTTCTAATCTGTATGTTGTATTTCTTTTTCTTTTTCTTTCTTTTTTTTTTTTTTTTTTTTCTCTTTTTTTTGTAGTGCTTCCTGTGTGCTAGGCACTGAACATTCAAGGATGAATCATGTACAGTTGTTCCCCATGCGGCCCAGCTTAAGAACTTCACGCCAAGCACAGCAACCGTTTGCTGAGCACTGACTGAGTCATGTATGAATGGCTGTGTGGATAGCATCACAGTTAACCCTGAAGTACCCTAGAGAGCAAACAGAGACTCAGAAAGACAACATGACCAGTTCAGGATCACAAAGGTAGTAACAGGAAGAACTGGGACATGTCCAGGAACCAATATGGGTTTGAAGTCCAGACTCATGACCTTAAGACTCTGGGACCTCAGATGGGGCACACAGCTTCTCTGAACCTCAGTTTTTTCATCTGTAAGATGGGGACAATAAATCTAACCCCATCTATAAAGTGACCAGCACAGCACCTGACCTGGCAGGTACCAAGGAATTGGTCATTATCAAAGGTGTCAGGCAGGAAGAAAGGCCTTTACAATTGGGGGCCCTTATGGGAGCCCCACACATGCCAGACACAGGCCTGGTCCTTAAGCCTCCTGGGAGACCTCATAAGGGAATGACTAGGGAATAACATGATTATGGGGTTCCCTGGGCCTGTAGCTTCTCCTTCCCCACCCTCAGGCCACCCTCCTGGCCTGTCCAGGACCCTCAGACACACCCTGTCCAGGACCACAGGGAGTCAGACATCAGGCCATGTTTCCCATGTGCAACCCTCGCCAAATTCTCCCAGCACCCTGGTCTGGGGTGCTGATCTGTCCCTCTCTGCAGATGAGGAGACCCAGCCTGAGTCTGGACCCAGACCCCAACTGGCCTGTGTCTACAATGCTGCAGGCATGTCAAGGGGAAGGCCTGACCAGGGCTGGGCTGGCATTCAGGAAGGAGGTGAGAAGGGCGAGACCTTTGGTGGAGGGGATTCCAGACCAGTCAAATGCAACTGGCCTGCCTGGGGCTGACCTGCTGCAGCTGCAGAGAACGCAGGCTGGGGCCAGGGCTCAGGCTGGTGCTGGGCAGGGCTGTGACCCCAGCAGTGCTGGGGATCGGGGAGTCGGCTCCCTTCGCTGTCCTAAGGGGAGGGTTGTCGCCCGGCATTGTTTGTGGAGAGGAGCCAGAGGCTGCCGGGGAAGAAGGTGTAGTTGGGGGAAGGGGGTGCGGGTTCCCTGACACCGAATTCATTATTTGGAGATTCCTCTTCACAATCCCTCGACACCTCCCACGGGAACCGCGGGCCAGAGACGTCTGACAGCCTCTGGCGGGCCGGCTCCGGGGCCACGGGTGCCCGGGTCCCCGCCCGCTCACTGCCTCCGAGTCCCTCCCCCTTGGTCCTGCAGCCTCTGGAAGCCTCTCCCAGGCTCAGCCTCGCGCCGCCGTCGCGTCGGGGCTCCACGGCCCACCTCGCGCCGCCGACCCCAGCCCCTGACGGTCGCTCCCAGACCCCGCGGTCCGCAGAAGCTGGGCCCGACCCGCGCGCCCGCACGTGGGGAGGGGGCGTCTGGGGGAAGGGCCCGGCGCGGGGGCGGAGCCACGGAGCCGGGCGCGCGGCCGGCGCTGGCTGACGGAGGTCAGCGGCCGCAGAAGCGGACCCAGGCGTCCGGGAGGCGGCGCAGGTGCCGCGCCCCCGCCCCGCGTCCGCGCCCGCCGCCGGCCGCCGCCCCCGGGCCGCCCCCCGCCCGTGACGCGCTGCCCGCCCTGGGCGCCGGAGCCCGAGCCCGAGCCGAGCCCGGGAGGGCGCAGGGCGGCGGGCGGCGCAGGCGGCGCGGCGCGGAGGGGATGCGGTCGCAGCCGCGGGGCCGCCGCCGCCTCTGAGCCGCCGAGCGCACGGAGCGCGCTGCGTCTCTGCGGCCCGGCCGCGCCATGGGGAAGGAGCAGGAGCTGGTGCAGGCGGTGAAGGCGGAGGACGTGGGGACCGCGCAGAGGCTGCTGCAGAGGCCGCGGCCGGGGAAGGCCAGTGAGTGCGGGGGGCGCGGGGGGCGCGAGCGGCCGGCGGGGCCCCGCTACCCGGGCGCAGGCGGGGAGGGGATGCCGCGGGTCCCCGGGGGCGGGGCGGGGCCAGCAGCACCCGGACCCTCGGTCCGTTCCCCCGGCGCTGGAGGAGGGGCGGCACGAGCGCGGCTGTCCCCGATCCCCCAGCGGGCACCTGCGGCACCCACCTCCCCGGCGGCCGCAGGCATTCGCATCCCTCCCTCTCTGCCTCGGCCCCTCCCTTCCCAGGCTGCTGGCTGAGGGCTGGAGGTCTCAGCTGGGGCCTTTAAAGGGCGAGGCAGTTGCCCCCACACACGCAGTGGAGAGAGGGAGGGGGCCTTGCAACGAGGGGCGACCTGGGGGCTGACAATCCCTGTCAGACCTCTCTCCCCACCCCATGTTTAATAGCCGGCTTGGGTGGGGGCAGGACCACGCTGGGGGTGTGGCTGCCCAGGCATGGCCTGGGGGGCTGTTTATTGATGCAGAGGCCCAAGGTCGCCTAGCCCAGGGCAGTCTGGGCTCCGGGCAGGAACCGCCTGGGAGACAAGCGCCGTGAGCCCACTGCTCAGGCCCGGACCAACAGACCCTGGTCCTCCCTGGCTTCCTTGCTGCAAAAGGGGAGCTTGGGGGAGTGGGGACCCCCACTGCCCATCCCTAGCTTGCGCTGTGGGGGCCCCAGGGAAGGGTTGGAAGCTTGGAGCCCTGATCCCAGCACTCATCCCGGCTCAGCTCAGAGCCTCCCTAGGGGCCCCGCGGGAGACGGATGGATGGGCGTGTGGACCCGCTGCTGTGCGGCTGCGCACGTATGACCGTGTCAGTGTGTCAGGGCACCTGTGCCGGCTCGGGTAGGGCTGTGCAGGTTGGCATGTGGGGTCTGGGTGTCCTCACTCCTCACCCGAGGACTGTGTAAGCTGGGGAGGCCCCCCTCCTCTTTCTCCAAAGGGATGCTGGGTTTGGGACTGCCTGGAGGGGTAGGTTCTGGAGCCCCAGGAACACTGCCCCCAGCAGCCCCGCCTGGCCAACTCCTGTCCACTTTGTGTAGTCAAAGCAAAGGGCACCCGTGCCTTGCAGGCACCAGGCTGGCCCTGCTTCCATCTCCCAGGGCTGGGAGGCTCTGCTTATTGGGTTGATTTCAGGGCCTCAGAGCTGAGGAAGGAGGGTTTCTAGGGAGGGTAGAAATTGAAGGCAAGGTGTAGGCTTCCACCTAGTGGCCATGTGTCCTTGGGCCTCAGTCTCCTCATCTGTAGGATGGGATTCTGGGTTCCCCACCTCATAGCAGTGTCAGGGGAACAGTGAGAGGGCGGTGGAGCCCAGGCACTTGGCAAACGCTCAGCAAATGCTACCTATGATGGCTTCCCTTGACCACGGGAAGTCCAGGCCATCCTGCCCTCCAACTGGGTCTCTACCTCTGCCTCAGGCTAGTCTGGTCTCTGGGCAGGAGAGACACCTGCCCTGGCCCCTGTGTCTGTGCTCTCTGACTCACAGGGGCGGGTGTAATAAATCAGACAGAGAAATCCCTCCATGAATTAGCACAGTTGTCATGGTAACGCTGGCCTGCTTTGGAGTAAGATGTATTTTGATTCAGCAAAGTACAGCTGGAGTTTAGGCCACTGGGTGGGGGGCATCCAGCACTGTCCTCAAGCCCCCATCAGGGAGCCCAGAGGTGTTCCCACCATCCTTGTGTCCTTGATCCCTCTCCTTCCTTCCCTCCAACAGCTGCTGTCACCCCAGGCTCTGTCAGCCCCCCACCCTGCCTTGAAGGGAGCCTCCCTTGCACAGGCAGCACACTGAGCAGTTGTCCTTGGGGAAGAAGAGGCTGCTCTGAAGGAAAAGGGCTGGGCCAGGGCTGCCCTTCTGCTGCCACGAGGAGCCCTCCCCTTGCCTCTAGCCCAGCCTCCTTTCCCCGGGCAGGCCTGAGGACGCCCTGGAGGAATTCCCTGAACACCAGGGCCTCTGCCGGCCTCCTCTCACCTTGGCCCACTAAGAGTCCCTTCTAGCCTGGAGTGTGGATCTGACCCCAAAGGTGGGGGTGGTCTCAGGAGAGCAGTTAGAGGGCTAGGGTCATGAGAAATGGAGTCCCAGGATATAGGGCAGGTTGGGGAGCAAGGTTTTTACGCCAATACTGATGTAGAATGCATAGGAGTTTGTGACTCAGGGAAAGGCCTCCCGGGACATTCAACTTGGCCCCCAACTGCCCGGCCCCACTTCCCCAGGCCGCTTCAGCCCCTTCTGCCTCATTCTGAGAAGCTGTCTCTGTGTGAGACAGCCTTCCCAGACCCTAGGCCCTCTGCAGTTCTGGGAAATTCCTGGGTACCTACTGTCCCCTGCCGGCATTATGGGATTTCCTGAGACCTCAGCCTGCTCTCCATCCAGTCTCACCTCTTTTCCTCCTGATGAGACTAGGGGCAGATGACCTTAGTAAGGGGACCCTCCTCTGGGGGGGTGGTCCTTTTCCTAATGGAGACTCCTCCCCACTGGTGCCCATGTCACTTTCTGGACCTTGGCCTCCAAGCCCCTCTGAACTGTCAGCCCCTGCAGGTGTGGCCAGGTGAGCAGGAGGGCTTGGCTGTGGGCCCCAGCCTCATCCGCAGATGCCTGGAGGCCCCACATAGGAGGGAAGAGAGGACCTGGCTTGGGAAGTCTTGGGACGTGCTAAGAGCTGGCTACACTGGAGTGCAGAAGAGTAGTGGGCAGAGCCTCCTCCGCATCACCCTTGGACAGAAGTCCTCACCCCTGTCAGCTCATGGCAGGAGATTGTGGCAGGTCTAGCCACTAGTTCACAGGACCCTGTACAGAGTGAAAATGCAGGTCCCTCATCCAGAAATCAAGTTTCATCTGGGCATGGTGGCTCACACCTGTGATCCCAGGTAGCTGGGAGGCTGAGGCAGGGGGATTGTAAATTGGAGCCCAGCAATTTAGTGAGGAGACCCTATCTTAAAATAAAAAATAGAGCTGGGTGCTGTGGCATACGCCTGTAATCCCAGCTGCTCAGGAGGCTGAGGCAAGAGGATCCTGAGTTCAAAGCCAGCCTCAGCAATGGCAAGGCAACTCAGTGAGACCCCGTCTCTAAATAAAATACAAGATGGGGCTGGGGATGTGGCTCAGTGGTTGAGTGTCCCTAAGTTCAATCCCCAGTGATCCCAGCGACTCCAGAAGCTAAGGCAGGAGGATCACAAGTTCAAAGCCAGCCTCAGCAATTTAGTGAGGCTCTAAGCAACTCAACAAGACCCTGTCTCTAATAAAATATAAAAAAGGACTGGGGCTATTGTTAGAAAACTGCTGAAACATAGTTAACTTAGCTGGGAACACCGTGTTAGTGAAATAAAAGGGTTTATTGGGGTGCCACGTGGGCAAGGGTAGGGAAAGGAAGGGAAGGGAAGGTGGGTAGGGAAGGGATGGACGGGAATAGGGACAGGCAGGAACCGAGAGAGGCAGGAACAGAGAGCAGGAACAGGGAGAGAGTTCAGTCCGGGGCTGGCTTAAATAGAGTGGGGTCATAAAACCCCCTTGGAGTGAGTCCTTGTCCTATAGGCCAGCAGAGGTGGGGGGGGTAGTGGACAGGGCACTTGCTGGTCAGGTTTTTGGTCACGCTGAGGATCCTGGGAGCTGTAGTTTTTCACAAGACACCTGGGGAGGTGTGGCCTTCTGCCTGGGAGGCGCAGCCTTCTGCCTAGAATCCAACAGCTATGGCTCGGTGGTTAAGTGTCCCCTGGGTTTGATCCCTGGTACCCATACACACAAAATAAAAGAAAAAGAAATGGCTTGGGATATAGGCCAGTGGTAGAACACCCCTGGGTGAAATCCCCAGTACTGACAAGAAATCAAATTTCAGGCATGGTGCCCCTCTGAGCAACTGTGCAGTCACGTGCCCATGAAGCTGGCCCTGGTGGTAGACAGTGTGTGGAACAAGGACATCAGTTCAGGGACCAACTAAGCATCTGGTAGTGGCAGGTGCTGTTCCAGCCACTGAGGGTACAACGTTGAGCACAGTGGACAAGAGCCCTTGTCCTCTGGGAGCGCATAGTTCAATGGTGGCGAGGGATGGTGTGGGTGTTAGTAAGTAGGTGTGTCGAGGGGGCGGCAACGCGGGCTACAGAGAAGGCGGCCGCGGATGTGGGAGGGGAAGGGTTCCATGGAGTGCCCTGCTGAGCAGGCAGCCTCTGTCCCTGGAGGGTGTGAAGGAGCACTAGGGGACAGCGCGGGAAGAGAAGTCCACACGTAGACTCCACCTGTGCAAAGGCCCGGGGCCCCAGGGCAGCGCAGCCTGTGTGTGGGAGGAGCGTCAAGGAGGGTGAGAGGTCAGAGCAGAGCGGGGAGCCGTGTCCTGCGCTGCCATTGTCTGACTCTAGCCTCCACCCAGTGAGATGGGCGCTGGAGGGTCTCCTGGGCTCTGACTGGTGGGTACAGAGGACAGACCAGGTGGCACAGGGAGAGAGTAGGGACTGGTGGGGAGGTGAGGGTAGGGTCCTGGAAGCAGTGCCCGGGTGACCGTGGCCTGGTGAGAAGCTGAGCAGGGTAGGATCCTGAGTGTGCTTGGAGTGAGTCTCGGAGTGGACCGGATGACCTGAGGACACCATGTAACTGCCCGAGAAAGACCCTAGCTGGACTCCAGGGCTGTGGCCTCGGCCACCGAGGGGAAGAGCGGCTCTGTTGCCAACTGAGATGGGTACTGGCGCCAGCAGTGTCTGAGCAGAGGGGAGGGCTGGGGAGTGGAGATGCCTTCGCTCTGCCCAGGAGACCCCCGTGGGACGGCGGGGTGGGATTCCCGCACAGCTAGCATTTATAGTGCCTGGTGTCCGGAAATGCCCTGCGCCTCGGCCTGGCCTGCTGCCTTTCCCTGCTCCTGGGGGAGGCCAGAGGCCAGGACCACAGGCTGCTAAGTGACTGAGTTCAGGTCCCTGTGACTTCCTAGGCTTCCAGAGTCACTGGGGACCCGCACGCTGTGCCCCACAGCGGAGTCTGCGCCAGAGCGGAGCCCCGCGGCCTGGTCTCCGTGACTCGACTGCCTTGGCTCCCTTGCCCTCAGGCCCCACCCCCACTCCTGTCCTGGGCTGGACAAAGGGGCTTCTGTCCTGCCAGCCCTCCCTCATGGAGTGACTGACCCACAAGTGGGTTATGTAACCATGGCCCAGACAGGCAGGGGGTTGGCCCCAGTCCTGGTGGCCTTGAGCCCACTGGGAGGGCATTGGGGGCTCCCTCCTCTGGCAGGCAGCTGGGGAGGCCAGAATGGGAGAGGGTCCCAGGAGGAGACAGCCCCAAAGGGAGGCCGTTGTCCCCTCGGGGCTTCAGGAGGTCCGAGCCTGGGGCCGAGCCCGGCCTGTGGAGCAGGGAGGCCTGCGTGGGATGCTCAGGCCCTGGACTGCTTGCCTGCTTCCCCTTCTGCCCTGCAGGTGTAAAGCTGCCCCTCAGGGCCATCCAGGGCTGGCAGTGGGGCTGCACCGCTCTTTCCCCAGAGATGCCCCATTTCCGGTGTTCCAGCCTCCCTGGCCACCCCCGGCCCCATCTGGGTCCTTCTGAGAGACAGATGGGGCCGGCTCTCTCCCTCCCACCAGCCGCAGGTGCCCAGCCAGCGTCCCGAGGGAGGGGATGCACATGTGTGGGCCCGTGTGGGTGCGTGGTCTTGTTTCCTGCTCCCAGGTCAGGACAGCCCGCAGTCCTTAGCTCAGTGAAAACCCCTCCCCGTCTCCTTGCAACGGGAAACCAAGGCCCCAACAGCTGGACCTGGGCCCAGTGCATGTTTACAAACCAAGAACCTGATGTGGGCCGCCAGAGCTGGCCACTACTTCCCCTGCTGGCAGACGACCTGGAGGGGCTGGGCCGAGCCTCCCCTCAACCCTGTCTCCCTCTTCCCCAGAACTCCTAGGCTCCACCAAGAAGATCAATGTCAACTTCCAGGACCCAGATGGGTGAGTCCTCTCAGCCAGGGGGTGGCAGCATGGGCCGGCAGGCTCGGGGACGGCCAGGGTGCCTGCTCTCTCCTGACCTGTCCTTGCCGGCTCAGCTTCTCAGCCCTGCACCACGCAGCCCTGAATGGCAACACAGAGCTGATCACCCTGCTGCTGGAGGCTCAGGCTGCAGTGGACATCAAGGACAACAAAGGCAAGCCTGCTCCAGGGCCTCAAGGCCAAGGGCAGGGGGTCAAGGTCAGGGTGGGGTCCTTGTAGCCTGGTGGCTGATATCTCCATCCAAGCAGGATGTTATGAGATCAGGGTTGTATCTGGGTCAGGGGTCAGCTCCCAACTGCCCTGCTGCTCCCAGGCATGCGGCCTCTGCACTATGCAGCCTGGCAAGGCCGGAAGGAGCCCATGAAGCTGGTGCTGAAGGCGGGCTCAGCGGTGAATGTGCCATCCGACGAGGGCCACATCCCCCTGCATCTGGCGGCCCAGCACGGCCATTATGATGTGGTGAGGCTGGTGGGGCGGCAGGGTGGACAGGGCAGGGGGGCTGGTGATGCCTGGGACTGACTGCCACGGGCCTGCAGTCAGAGATGCTGCTGCAGCACCAGTCCAACCCGTGCATGGTGGACAACTCCGGCAAGACGCCCCTGGACCTGGCCTGTGAGTTCGGCCGTGTTGGGGTAAGTCTCCTCAGGTAGCTGGGTGGGACTCCACCTACCTGTCCTCTTCCCGGGGTGAGGGTCGGGGAAGCCCCAGGCCAGGGCCTCCCTGCCCTGACCCCTCCTTCAAGGTGGTCCAGCTGCTCCTGAGCAGCAACATGTGTGCGGCCTTGCTGGAGCCCCGGCCAGGAGACACCACTGACCCCAATGGCACCAGCCCTCTGCACCTGGCAGCTAAGAATGGCCACATTGACATCATCAGGTATGGCTGTTAACAGGGAGGGGACCCGACCTCAGGATCCCTGGGGCTTGACCGCAACCAGGGGCTCAGGGTTCCTGCCTCTGCCCTGGGGATAAGAGGAGCCTCCCAGGAGCCACAGGGATGTGGTCAGGCCTCTGGGTATGGCCTTCAGCTGCCCAAGAAAGGATAAGTAGGAGGGACTGGGGAAGGGTGGTTTTTTTTTTTTTTTTTTTTTTTTTTTTTGGTACCGGGGATTGAACTCAGGGGCACTCGACCACTGGGCCACATCCCCAGCCCTTTTTTGTATTTTATTGGAGACAGGGTCTCACTGAGTTGCTAATGCCTCGCCATTATTGAGGCTGGCTTTGAACTTGCGATCCTCCTGCTTCAGCCTCCCAAGTGCTGGGATTACAGGCGTGCGCCACTGCGCCTGGCTGGGAAGGGGTTTTGTTTGGTATTGGAGATTTAACCCAGGGTGCTTTGCCACTGAGCTACCTCCCCAGTCCTATTTGTGATTGATTGATAGAACTTGGGGGCACTTAACCACTGAGCCACATCCCCAGTATCCCCCACCACCTTTTTTTTTTTTTTTTTTGAGGCAGGGTCTCGCTAAGTTGCTTAGGGCCTCACTAAGTTACTGAGGTTGGCTTTGAACTTGTGAACCTCCTGCCTCAGCCTCCTGGGTAGCAGGGATTACAGGCATGTGCCATTGAGCCCAGATGGGGAAGGGTCTTCTATCACTTGTCAGCCTGGAATCTATTCTGGCCCTGCCATTTGCTGGCTGAGCTCAGAGAGGCACTTAATTCGTCTGAACCTCAGTTCCTTCATCCATGCAGTGGAGTTCACAGGGCCTACATCAGAATTGGGCAAGACGGTAACCTCGGGAGTCAGCAAGGGACGGGCCCTTTGACAGGTGCTTGGTAAACATCAGATACTATCGTAGTCAGGGATGGAGGGCAGGCCTAGATTGACCTCTGACCTGAGCAGGCAGTTGGGGACCTAGGAACTGAGGCCTGGCCTGAGGGTGCTGGGGAGGAGAGCTCCTGTTAAGGGCTCTGCGGACTCTTGCCACCAGACTCCTCCTCCAAGCCGGCATTGACATTAACCGCCAGACCAAGTCTGGCACGGCCCCTGCACGAGGCTGCGCTCTGCGGGAAGACGGAAGTTGTTCGACTGCTGTTGGATGTGAGTCTAGGGCCTGGGGGAGGCAGGGTCTTGGCAGGGGCACGGGGCTTCTGACAGGGCTTGCCCTTCCACACACGCAGAGCGGGATCAACGCCCAGGTGAGGAACACCTACAGCCAGACGGCACTGGACATCGTGCACCAGTTCACCACGTCCCAGGCCAGCAAGGAGATCAAGCAGCTGCTGCGAGGTGGGCCTAGATGGGGCCAGGGGCTGGGGCGGGGCCTGGGTGGGCAGCTTGCAG
This sequence comes from Tamias sibiricus, assembly GCA_025594165.1. Lineage (NCBI taxonomy): Eukaryota > Metazoa > Chordata > Mammalia > Rodentia > Sciuridae > Tamias > Tamias sibiricus. Next base: position 1,844,060 of record CM046674.1, on the reverse strand, counting down.
GACTGGGGGGGTCCACCTGCTGTATCCCCAGAGGCCTCGGCAGCCCTGCAGGTCCGGGCGACCAAGGATTATTGCAACAATTACGATCTGACCAGCCTCAACGTGAAGGCCGGCGACATCATCACAGTGAGGATGGTCCCTGGGGCTGCTGGGGCACGGGTGGGTGGGACTGGGGCATGCTTGCCCAGAACACCCTCCCACAGCATTTGGGGCAGGAGTGCTGGGCAGCAGGCCCCCATGAGGGGATGTCTCTCTGAGCATGTTCCCCCACATATTTGGCCAGGTCCTGGAGCAGCATCCAGATGGCCGGTGGAAGGGCTGTATTCATGACAACAGAACAGGCAATGACCGCGTGGGCTACTTCCCTTCCTCTCTGGGTGAGGCTATCATCAAGCGAGCAGGCAAGTCTCACCCAACCCTAGGGGGTTACAGGCAGGAGCCGCTGGGTCTGCGCATAGGGGCCAGAAAGCAGCACAGGCGCGTTGGCGCGCTGGTGGCAGGGCAGGGTCTGCGTTCTAGCTGCTGCTCAGATCCTGCAGCGTGTCCTGGGGCTGTCTCCTTGCTAGCCCCCCCATGCATTCCTCCATGTATTCCAAAAAGACTGCATGCCTGCTATGTTCTGGTTTGGAGCTGGCCACTCGGGACACAGGGGTCTCAGACATTGTTCCTGCTCTTAAGGGGCTTGCTCTGGAGTGGGAGGGAACAAGGGACGGCAAAGTAAACACAGAGGGAAGCATGCCAACCAGTCACACAGAGAGCATGAGAGGGGCTGGCTTTAGGGAGAGGCAGGGGTGCTGCCCACCAGCAGAGCAGTTCAGGCAGCTGGAACCACGCATGGGAAGGTACAGAAGCAGGAAGGAGCTTGGCACCTGGGGGAGCAGGGGCAGCAGGGGCAGCCTGGCTCAAGAAGAGTGAGTCGGGGGGGCTGGGTTGTGGCTCAGCGGTAGAGCGCTCGCCTTGCATGTGCGCGGCCCGGGTTCGATCCTCAGCACCACGTAAACATAAAATGCGTTGCATTGTGTACAACTAAAGCAAATAAATATTTTAAAAAATTAAAAAAGAAGAAGAGTGAGTCGGGGAGGGCATGCAGGACCAGGTTGGGAAGCCCCGTGACCTGGTTTCAGGGAGCCAGGGGATCAGTTTACCCTTTGCAGAGGATGTGGAGATTGACAGGTGGGGCAAGAGGACACAGGGGAGCCAGTAGGAGGTAAGGCCAGCCACTCGTGGTCATCTAGTTCCTGGGTGGTAGCCCTGGCCTCAGGCTCCTGGGCAGCTTGTTCCCTGCACATCAGCTCAGAGAAGGTCATATCTTGCAAGAGTCCTCAGCCCCTTTGCTTGCAGGACCACAGGACACCTGGCTCTGGGTTCCCTTGACCACTTTCTCGTGGTCTGAAACACCTGGGGGCTCCTGAGGGTCTTTCAGCTCTGTGTGTGTGCGCGCGCACGTGCACGCTCTGCCCTACTCTGTCAGGCCCCACCTGGGTGCACCCAGAACCCAGGAAGCTGTGCTTGTCCTACAGGTTCCCGAGCAGGCAGTGAGCCAAGCCCACCCCAGGGAGGTGGCTCATCGGGGCCCTCTGCACCCCCAGAGGAGATCTGGGTGCTAAGGAAGCCTTTTGCAGGTATGCTGGGTCCTTTGGAGGGATGGGGTGGTGGCACTTCTGCTGGGCACCTTATGCTCCCTGTGCTGGCAGGTGGTGACCGCAGTGGCAGCTTGAGCAGTGTGGCTGGTAGCCGGAGCAGTGGGGGCCATGCCCTGCATGCAGGCTCTGAAGGAGTCAAGGTCAGTTGAGGTGGTGGCTGGGGCTAGGGTGGCCACAGTGGCCTGGCCTGGAGCAGCACTGAGGAGCTGGCTTCTTGGTTCTAGCTCCTGGCAACGGTGCTTTCCCAGAAGTCTGTCTCTGAGTCCAGCCCAGGGGACAGCCCCGTCAAGCCTCCGGAGGGCTCTACAGGTACGAGCAAGGACCTAGCTGCCCTGGCTTGCCAGGAAGGTGGCCCTGAGCAGCCCTTGCCTTGCTATCCCCTGTCTTCACCAGGTACGGCCCGGTCCCAACCTCCAGCAGCCCACACTGGGCAAGTCTACGGGGAGCAGCTGCCCAAGAAGCTGGAGACAGCCTCAGAGGGCAAGGTACAGGCCTGAGCTGGCTCCCATGGCCGGTCTCACGAGGGTGGGGGCTGACAGTCTAAACAGCACCCGGGAGCCTGCCTGGCCTGGCCACAGTAGTGGCCAGGGGCTTCAACAGGCCAGACCCTGTCCTTCTGTTTGTTAGTCTGTGTGTGCGTCATGTGTGCACACACGAGTGTATAGGTGTTGTCCATTGTGTAGGCTGTGAGCTAGCGTGCGCACACTTGTGGAGGTACCTGGGGTGTGTGTGGATGGTGCGGCTATGAGACAGATATGCACGTGTGGTTGCACAGATGGAAGAGGATGGGTGTGAGACACGAGTGTGTGTGGGTGCAGCGGTTGTGTATGCATGTGCCTGTGTGCTGGGAGGTGTGAACTGATGGCTGAGTCGTGCACAGCAGAGGAGGCGAGGTACCTGCCTGTGGAGCACCGAGCAGCCCACACTGAGGCCACTGTCCCCCAGAGCCCCTCACACGGGGCCACACTGCCTGCCTCCCCGAGATGGTATGGGTGTCCCTGGTGCAGGAAGGGGGACGTTCGGGAGGCTGTGACGTGACAGCAGCTGGACGGACCCTCCTGGCGGAGCCCACAGAAGAAGGCTGGAGGGCTGAGGATGCCCGGGGCCCAGGATGGCGGGCCGAGTGCTGACGGCAGTGGCGCGCCGGTGCCAGGCTCACCCAGGCCTGGCTGCAGATGGACCATGGATGGCAGATCAGCGCTCCGGGGCCCGCCAGCCAAGCAGAGAAGGAGGTGCTGTGGTGGCTGGGGCGCAGGCCCGGCCGTGGGCGGGCTGTAGCGGGTGCCTTGTGTCTTCCAGAGTGCCGAGGCAGTCGGCCAGTGGCTCGCCACGTTCCAGCTCCAGCTCTACGCCCCCAACTTCGCCAGCGCGGGCTATGACCTGCCCACCATCAGCCGCATGACTCCCGAGGTGAGCTGCGGCAGACCGCCCAACAGCCTCACCCCTTTCCAAAGACAGGTCCCTGCCTCCTGCCAATGGGCCTCTTCTGTGCCTAGGACCTTACGGCCATTGGTGTCACCAAGCCGGGCCACCGGAAGAAGATCACAGCAGAGATCAGCGGCCTGAGCATCCCTGACTGGCTGCCCGAACACAAACCTGTAAGGCTCCCCGCAGCCTGGTGGCCGAGCCAGGACTGGCAGACAGACAGATAGCAGCCAACCTCCCTGCCTCCAGCCCTCACCTGCCCTCTGGGGCTCTAGGAGGTGGACGGTGGATGGCCCGCCAGCAGGAACTTGCCTGGAGAGCTGCTGTCCATCATGGGCACTGGGGCCAGCTCCCTAGGCTGGGGGCTCTTGGGGTGAGGGGGCCTGAAACCAGTCAAGCGTCCCTCCACACACAGGCAGCACCTGCCTGCCTCCATGCAGGCTGCGGAGGGGCCCATGTCGGGACAGGCCAGCTACACCCCTGCACGTGTGCACTGAATATGCTCTAAGCGACCCGACACCTGCATGCCCGCACACAGGCTCCCCCACGCGGGCTGGCCTGTGCCAGCAGCTGACGAACCTTCTCATGGTACCTGCGTGGACCATGGCCTGTGCCTGCTAACAGGAATGTGCCCATGTCAAGTGACAGTTTCTGGGCTTGGAGAAAGTGGGCCCAGCCGCCCAATCTGATGCTGGTTCTTTGGGCCACACTTTGAGCTGCAGGCCCCCAGTCATCAGCGGGAGAAGAGCCAGTGGCCACCCGAAGCCCTGCAGGCCCTGGATCTGTGACAAGTGGGTCTGCGTTCCTCCCTGCCCGCCTCCCAGCTCCTCCACGCAGTCAGCAGCTCAGGGGTCCTCTCAGGAGCACGTGTGGGCCCCGCGGGCCTCGCCTCACTCTGTCACCAGCGTGACTGAGGGTGCTGTGTTGATGCATGAGTGACGTCCGGTTGGGAGCACAGGAAACAGCCAGGCAGTTCTTGGTGAAGACCTTTGTGGATATTTGCACACACGTGTGGTGCGACTGTGTGGTGTGTATGTGGCGCAGCAGGCGTGACCGTGCATCTGATGTGGGTGGGAGATGGCAGGAGTGTGAGTGTGAGGCAGGAGGGGTGCGGTGCCAGTGTGTGGCTGGGCGTGCTGTGTGCAGGGTGTGCCGTGTCCCAGTAGCACTGTGTGTCTGCGTCCATGGCGCATGGCTGCCTCCTCGGGGCACTGTGCCCGGCCACCTGACCGGGCAAGGAAGTGCTTTCTTCCCCCTAACCCTAAGGAGAGTGTCCTGAGGGTAGGTTCCCCCGTGTGTGTGTTTGCGTGTTAGCTCGTGTGTGCACAACAATGCCCGGTGGCTGTGCTAAGGAGTTGGCCTGGGGCTTCTGCACCTATACTGTCTCCGATACTGACATCTTGGGCCTGTCCATTGTCCTCCTGTCTGTCTGTGCCCTGCTGGCCCGGTGCTCCTTCCTCCAACAGCTCCCAAGTAGGTGGGCAAGGTGTGGGCAGCTGGCTTGGGCTGCCCCTCTGTGTCCCCTGCTCTGCAGGCTAACCTGGCTGTGTGGCTGTCCATGATCGGCCTGGCCCAGTACTACAAGGTGCTGGTGGACAACGGCTATGAGAACATCGACTTCATCACCGACATCACCTGGGAGGACCTGCAGGAGATCGGCATCACCAAGCTGGGTGAGGCTCTGCCCCAGCCCCTGCCCTCTCCACCTCGGGTGCTGCTTGACCTGCTCCCTGTCCCCCACTCAGGACACCAGAAGAAGCTGATGCTGGCAGTGAGGAAGCTGGCAGAGCTGCAGAAAGCAGAATACGCCAAGTATGAGGGAGGACCCCTGCGCCGGAAGGCACCCCCGTCACTTGAAACGATGGCCATCGAGTCACCACCCCCACCTGAGCCTGCCCCGGCTGACTGCCAGTCTCCTAAGATGACCACTTTTCAGGACAGTGAGCTCAGTGGTGAGCTGCAGGCAGCCATGACCGGCCCAGCAGAGGTGGGTGCGGCTGCTGCTGAGAAGCCCTCCAACCACCTGCCGCCCACGCCAAGAGCTACCATGAGGCAGGAGCCCAGCTTGGGTGGACGGGCTCGGCACATGAGCAGCTCACAGGAGCTGCTTGGGGACGGGCCCCCTGGACCAGGCAGTCCCATGTCACGAAGCCAGGAGTACCTGCTGGATGAGGGACTAGCTCCTGGCACCCCGCCCAAGGAGGCCCGGCCTGGCCGCCATGGCCACAGCATCAAGAGGGCCAGTGTGCCTCCAGTGCCTGGCAAACCACGGCAGGTCCTTCCACCCGGTGCCAGCCACTTCACGCCCCCTCAGACGCCCACCAAAGCCCAGCCAGGCTCTCCCCAGGCCCTCGGGGGACCTCATGGTCCAACCCCAGCCACGGCTAAGGTGAAGCCCACCCCACAGCTGCTGCCCCCAACTGAGCGGCCCATGTCACCCCGCTCCCTGCCGCAGTCACCCACTCACCGTGGCTTTGCTTATGTGCTACCCCAGCCTGTGGAAGGGGAGGCAGGGCCAGCTGCTCCAGGGCCCGCACCCCCTCCTGTGCCAGCAGCCGTACCCACGCTGTGCCTACCCCCAGAGGCTGACTTGGAGCCAGGGCGGCCCAAGAAGCGTGCCCACAGCCTGAATCGCTACGCAGCATCTGACAGCGAGCCCGAGCGGGACGAGCTCCTGGTGCCCGCTGCTGCTGGACCCTATGCCACCGTCCAGCGGCGAGTGGGCCGCAGCCACTCAGTGAGGGCACCTGCCGGCACCGACAAGAACGTCAACCGCAGCCAGTCCTTCGCTGTGCGGCCCCGCAAGAAGGGGCCCCCACCGCCTCCACCCAAGCGCTCCAGCTCCGCCATGGCCAGTGCCAACCTGGCTGACGAGCCGGCTCCAGATGCGGAGATGGAAGACGGCCGGCTGGGAGTCCGGGCTCAGCGCCGGCGGGCCAGCGACCTGGCTGGCAGTGTGGACACCGGCAGCGCGGGCAGCGTGAAGAGTATTGCAGCCATGCTTGAGCTGTCTTCTATTGGGGGTGGGGGACGGGCTGCCAGAAGGCCACCTGAAGGCCACCCCACAGCTCGTCCTGCCAGTCCAGAGCCGGGCCGGGTGGCCACAGTGCTGGCCTCGGTGAAGCACAAAGAGGCCATTGGGCCTGATGGTGAGGTGGTGAACAGGCGCCGCACGCTCAGCGGGCCTGTCACTGGACTTCTGGCTACTGCCCGCAGAGGGCCAGGGGAGCCAGCAGATCAAGGCCACTTTGTGGAAGATGGTGCAGCCCGGCAGCGGCCTCGAGGTCCAGCCAAGGGTGAGGCAAATGTGGAGGGCCCGCCACTGGCCAGGGTTGAGGCCAGTGCCACACTCAAGAGGCGCATCCGGGCCAAGCAGAGTCAGCAGGAGAATGTCAAGTTCATCCTAACAGAGTCTGACACAGTCAAGCGCAGGCCCAAGGCCAAAGAACGGGAAGCTGGGCCTGAGCCACCCCCACCACTGTCCGTGTACCAGAACGGCTCGGCCACTGTGCGCCGCAGACCAGCCTCAGAGCAGGCTGGAGCCCCAGAGCTGCCCCCACCCCCCCCACCTGCTGAACCCCCACCTGCAGACCTGATGCACCTGCCCCCACTGCCCTTGCCCGATGGTGATGCCCGGAAGCCGGCAAAACCACCTGTCTCTCCCAAGCCTGTCCTGGCTCAGCCTGTGCCCAAGATCCAGGGCTCACCCACACCTGCCTCCAAGAAGGTGCCACTGCCAGGCCCTGGCAGCCCAGGTAGGTGCAGGGAGCCAGAGGGGCAGGGTGAGTAGAGGCAGTGGGACCCCAGATGGAGGGATCTTCTTCTTTTTGGATTTGATGCCGCCTGCCTGGGGTGGGGTGGGAGTGTTCACAGCCCTCTGGTCCGCCCACCACTGGCAGTTGTCACAATCCAGAGATGGGAGCTAGGTGGACTTGGCTCTCAGCCAAGGAAGCACCGAGGCCCATGAGCAGAACATCTGCGCAGGCAGGACCCTGACCCCCTTGGAGAACTACTCAGGTGCAGGAGGCAGGGAAGGCTCCCAGGTAGAAGGAGAGGTGTGTAAAGGCCTTAGGCATTCAAGCTACTGGAGGGCCAATGTGGCTGCAACAGGTCACACGTGAAGGGGGTTCTGAAGCGGTGAGGCGAACAGGTTTGCACGTGGCAGCGCGTGCCCTGGTGGCCGTGGGAAGGCTGGGGAGGGGCAGCGTCCCGCTTACCCATGCGGGACCGGGGCGCCGCAGCAGGGCTTGTGCTCGCCCTGGGTGCCAGCGTGATCCTCCCCGCAGAGGTGAAGCGCGCCCATGGCACGCCGCCGCCTGTCTCCCCCAAGCCGCCGCCGCCGCCCACGGCGCCCAAACCCACCAAGACCGCGGCGGGGCTACAGTCGGGCAGCGCCAGTCCATCGCCCGCGCCCTCGCCGGCGCGCCAGCCGCCAGCCGCCCTCGCCAAGCCGGCCAGCACGCCGCCCTCGCTGAGCGCCAGCCCTGCCAAGCCCCCGTCCCCGGGTGCGCCCGCGCTGCACGTGCCCACCAAGCCCCCGCGGGCTGCCGCCGCAGCTGCCGCCGGGACCCCCATTGCCCCCGACGGCGCCTCGCCCGGGGACAGCGCACGGCAGAAGTTGGAGGAGACGAGCGCGTGCCTGGCCGCCGCGCTGCAGGCAGTGGAGGAGAAGATCCGGCAGGAGGACGGGCAGGGCCCGCGGTAGGTGGGGCGCGCCCCTGGGCTGGGGCGGGGCCGCGGGCGAGGGCGGGGGAGGGCGTCCTGCTCACGCGCGCTGCCCGCCGCCCGCAGCCCCTCCGCGGTGGCGGAGAAGAGCACCGGCAGCATCCTGGACGACATCGGCAGCATGTTCGACGACCTGGCCGACCAGCTGGACGCCATGCTGGAGTGAGGCGGCCGCCCCCGTCGGCCCGCGGCGCCCTGGCTCCGGCCTGCACACTGACCTTTACCTCAGGACGGGCAGCTCGGGGCGCGGGCGGACCCGATGCGGGGCGGGCGTGCTGCCAGCCCCCCGCACAAGCACAACTCCCGCCCCTGGCCCCGGCCTAGCCTGCCTGGAGGACCGCCCGGCCGGGGGCCCCAAGGGCTCTGGGCAGACGCGGCGCCCCGCGATGCCCGTCCCTGTCTGCTGCTCCCTGTGCAATAACTGCTGGGCCCCGCCCCCTGCCAGTCCCGGCAGGTCTCCGCGGGTGCGGGTGAAGAGCGGCCCCTCCCCTGCTCCAGAGCTAGAGGGAGGGACAGCCGCTGTGGTCCCCTCCCCAGTCTATGGCAGAGCACAGGCCCATGCCCAGCACAGAACTGCCCTTTGGGGAACCTCTGCCAGCCTCTCCGGGGCAGCACAAGGGGCAGGGGGCCAAGGTTGGGGCCGCCCACTGCACCCCCAGCATATAAGCTATCAAAAGTATTAATTTATTGGGAATGAGCTGAGGCAGATTTCCCCAGAGAAACAAAAAGGTATAACTTTAACAAATATATATTTAAAAAAAGAAAAAAATATTATTGATTCTATAGAAAACCATTTACCAACTGGAAGGACACTGGAATCCAGCTCAAGACAAAAGCTGTCAGGGACCCAGGCCACCTGTGTCCCCTTTCCTTCCTTTGCCTGGGAGTGGCCATAGCCCTGGCCACTAGCACACACAGGAGGCTAGGTCCAGGGAGGGTGGGGTTTGGCCCAGGGTCTCCTCTGCCCTTCTCTGTTGTAACTTCTCTGAGTCTGAAGAACTTGAAGGATGTGCCTTGCTCGCTGATAGTCTGTGTCCTCCATGCCACTGAGACCGTGGGGAGGGCTCCCTCCTCCTAGGCCACGTCCTGGGGTGCTGGTGTGCCGTGTGTGCAGCACGGTGAATGGGGCATGTCAGCTGAGTGTCAGTGTGGGTGCAGGGTGTGCATGCCAGGCTGGGGGCAGAGGCGCATGCCACTCTCCCTCCCCAGGGCACTGCACTGGCTCTGTACTGGCACCAGTCCACCACACCGGAATTCCCACAGATGCTCTGCTCATGGTCCAAAGCTGTGTTGTGTGGTCATTCTCACCCTCTCTTTTCCTCCTCCCCAAAAGTACTGACTGGTCTCCTCTATCGTGTTTGCTGATCCACAAGTGTTGGGCACAACTTTGACATTTCTTTAAAAAAAAAAAAAAAAAAAAAAAAAAAAAAGAAACCTGAAAACCAGCGACTGAGGTGCGGGCTGGTGGAGGGGGCCTGCTAAGGGGGTGTCCAGGCAATGGGTCCCTTCCAACTTTCACACCTGGAGCTTCCCACTAAGTGGACATGCTGCCGCCGGCCTCTCTTTGGTGGGCAGCCCAGAACGAGCTCCGGCAGGTGGGGAGGGATGTTTGGGCAGGGAGCTGCTGTCAGCTGTCAATAAACAGCAGAAAACAGAGCTGCCTGGCTCACTCTTTGAGGGATGTGTGTTGGGAAAAGTGGGGTGTGGGGACTGGAGGCTGGCAGCCAAGGGGAGGTGAGCCACCTCCTGCAGGGAGGAAAAGTCTCCCCAACCTCTCCCCCTCAATGCTGTTTTCTGTGCATACCAATGTCCTCAGGGCCACGTGTGACGCCCGGCCCCAGGACCTGTCCCCACTCATGGCCACAGTCTGTGCAGCTTTTATTTCAATCAGGAAGTAATCAAATAAATCTATATACAGTCTAAAAACAGTAGAAAAGGTAAGTAAAAAGGCCCATAGTCCAGCTGGGGTGGGGACAAAGGATAGGCTGGGCAAGCGTCGTACCTGGCACCCAGAGAGGAGCCTGGGCGTTGCCCTAAATGCAATCAGACAGGGCCGAGTTGAGTAGAGGGAGGCTCACGGAGTGCAGAGCAGGGAGGGGACTGCCTGGCCACATGAATGTCCATCTGCCCCTGCAGGGCAGGAAGAAGCGCCAGGGCCACCCTGTGTGGCCACCTTGGCTCAGACAGGCCCACAGGGAGCAAAGGCCTGGACTGGATTCTGTTAGCATGTCCAAACCTGCAAAGAAAGGTCTCTGTTTCAGGTGCCGCTGTGGCCCAAGGACACTTGTCAATCACACCTGTCCTCCACTGGCACACACCTGGGGCCACTAGCTCCTCCCCCCTCTATGTCCCTCCATTCTGTACAACCCCTCTGAATGGTCCGAGTCATAGACACTGACCTTCACAGTGCTATCCACAGCGCCTGAGAAGAGCCGGCCCCGGGACACGGCCAATGCAGTCACACTACCCTGGTGGCGCAGGAGGGTCTGGGTGCAGATCATGTTATCCATACTCCAGACCTGGGGGGCACAGGGGATGTGAGGGCCCACCCAAGCCCAGACATCCCCCCTCTGCACCTCCTGTTGCTGCTGGCCAGCATGTACCCTGAGGGACCGGTCATAGGATGCACTGAAGACTTTGGTCTGGTCTGGTGTTGAGATGACCGCCAGGGCATAGACGGTGCCCACATGGCCTGTTAGGGTCCGCACCTGCTCCTTGGACTCAATGTCCCATACCTAAAAGAGGCAGGCACAGGCGGGTCAGAGACAGAGATCCAGAATGAGGAGGGGAAGATGGGCCCTGAGTCAAGCCCTGGGTCCTCGGCCCTTACGTGGATGAGGTTCTCATAGGTGCCACAGACAATGTGGTGATTCGTCACAGCGATGGAGTAGACACTGCCACCAGACGTCTGTAGGACGTGGATGCAGTCGAGGGTCCGGATGTCCCAGATCTATGGGCAATTGTCCCCACTTGGTCCAGGCCAAGCGGCCTCACCCCCAGGGTCTCTGAAGCTCAGATACTAAGGCAGCCTGCCCACCCACCCAGGGTGTGAGTAACTGTAGGGCAGGGTAGAGGCAATGCTCAGGGATGGCCTTGCAAGTGCAGCAGAGGGCAAGGCCTTGCACACCTTGATTGTCTGGTAGGAGCCACTGTACAAGTAGCTCTGGGCTGCCACCAGGGCCCGCACCCAGTGGTTGAGGCCTGTGAGCTCCTTCTTCAACTTTAGTTCAGTACCCACGATGTCCCAGACCTGTGGGGATGGCTGTGAGCACAGGCTGGGTCAGTGCCCAGTGCCCCGATGCTGTGCACGTGCACACACGCCCTTGCCTGTACCTTGATGGCCTTCAGGGAGCCACTAAAGAGCATGTTGTGGGAGGACACGAGTGTGCACACGGGGTTGTCGTGGGCCCGGATGGTGTTCACCTTCTGCAGGTTCTGGATGTCCCACACCTGAGCGGGTGATGGCAAGCCTCAGGGCAGTCCTGCTGCGCCAAGCCTGGGCAGTGAGGCCGGAGCTGGGCCTCCCCCCCCCCGCACCGCCCCCACGGGCCCCACTCACGATGATAGTGCAATCTGCAGAGCCACTGTAGAGTTTGCACCTGGGGACGCAGAGCCAACACGTGAGGGTGAGGGACAATGTCCTGGCTAGGGCCAAGTGGCAGCATGTTGGCCGGTGCCAGAGCCACTGCTGTTTCTGAGCCACATCTGCAGTGTGTGTGGGAACCTTGGAAGTGGCAGCTGGTCCTGGCGCCTGCCTGGCAGGCATCTGATAGCCAAGCTGGGGAACCCACTGCCAGTCAGATGCTACATCCAGTGACCGAGCACCTCTGCCTCTTGATACACACACACACTGAGGCCCCCACACGGCCTCCCCACATGGACCGGAAGTCAGGTCCAAAGAAGAACCCCACACACCCCCCCTGGGAAAAGGAGGGAGCCAGGAGACGCTCCATATCAGGGCCCTGGCTTGCCAGTGATGCTGATCTCCCGCCTCTGCCCCCCAGGTCTGGCCACCTAAGGTGCACCAGGGCTAGGGCCAGGGTCTGTTGGGAGACCAGTACACCAACACACCGCTCTGAAGACAGAACCACCACCCAGGGGTCCAGCACTGCTCAGGGCTGAGGGTGCCCCAAGGTAGAGCTGGGCTCAGGGCCCATGGGTGGCAGAGCCTCCTGCCTCGTGGTCAGGAGCACACAGCTGGACTCACCCCTGGATGCAGAGAGCCAGCACGATGCCGTCATGGCCCTCTAGTGTCTTCTGGCACTTGTAGGTGGTGCAGGTGTCCCACACCTGCAGAGGCCAGGGCAGAGGAGATCCCCGCAGGGTCAGCCCAGTGCCAGGGGGCAGGATGGCAGGATAGAGAAGCCAGCCATCCTGGGGAGAAGGCCCTGCCTGGGCAGGACCCTGCCCACCTTGATGGTCTTGTCAGAAGAGCCACTGAAGAGCAGGTCACCCATGGAGTAGACACAGAGACACCAGACAGGGCCCTGGTGGCCCACAAAGGTCCCTTTGCACTTGAAGATCTGCTGAGGGTCATATGCTGCAGATGGAAGAAGCTGGTGAGGGACCTGTGGGGGTCCAGGGGATGGTGGGCAGAAGCAGCAGGGGGCCATACTCACATCCTAGGATGCCCATGTTCAGCCTGGCGTTGATGTGGGACAGCTCATCCTACAAGGCCGCGAACAGAAGGGAGAGTGGTAAATGGAGCTGCCGTGGCCTCTGGTGCAGCCATGGAGCCCCCAGGCCTGGGCTGAGCATGGGTGGCAGCAGCCCTCACCCGAACACACTTCTAACTCCAACTAATGGGAACCGAGGCCACCTGCTGGGGCCCGCCCTCCTGCACCTTACCCACCTGCATGCCCAGCCCACTCACATTCAACATGGACGCGTCCCTCCGGAATTCCATGAGGTCCTCACTGAGTTTGCTCTGATTTTCATCCAGGACATCTGTATAGCAGGAGAGAGGGTGTCACTAGCATCAAGAGCAGTGGCTGCACCCTGCACCCTCTGGGCTGGCCCTCACCAAACTTGAGCTCGAGGCTCTTCTCCAGCTGGTCAATCTTCTCAGAGAGCTTGCCCAGCATGGAGCGCAGGAAGGCTATCTCCTGGTCCTTTTGTGCCAGGGCCACATGCATCTCATGGAAGCGGTCATCTGTCTGCTGCAAGAACTCCTTCAGGCCCTCAAACCTGCATATCTCTAGGTGTGTCTCATACGTGTCCTGGTTCCCGATGAAAGTGCACCTGGGGGGACAGGACAGCTGCCCAACTGCCTACTTGCCAGGACCCCTTCCCTGGCTTCCTTGTCCCCAAGAATCCCTTAAGAATCCTCCCCTGGGCTGGGGTTGTAGCTCAGTGGTAGAGCGCTCGCCTAGCACGTGCGCGGCCTGGGTTCGATCCTCAGCACCACGTAAACACATTGTGTACAACTAAAGCAAATAAATAAATATTAAAAAAAAAAAAAAAAAAAGAATCCTCCCCTGCTGTAACCACCACACCCCAGATTCAGCTGCCCTCCCACCTGCCCAACCTCCACCACCCAGCAAACTACTTCCTGAGAGAAGTCCAATCACGCACCCCCAAAGCTTTTCCAAGCTTCCTCTCACCCTGAAAATAAGACCCACAGTTCTTATTGGCTGCCATGAAGAGCGGGCTTCTGCCTCCTCCCACCCCCTTCTCTAGTGGCCACTCCAGCCCTCTGCTTGAATCTTCTCCTGCATGCTCCTTCCCTGACACCCCAGCTCCTTGACCGCCCAGTCCCCTCTGAGTTCCAATGGGGCTCGAGTCTCTCCAAGGCACCTGGACCTCGGCTGTGATGACAGTCATCAGTGTGGCTCCTGGCTCAGGTCGGTCTCCCCGGGGCCGGCACACAGGGCTCTCAGCCAAGGTGTGCTGAGGAGGGATGGGACCCTACCCGCGCCCGCGCCCCCCACTCACCCGTACTTGGAGTGAGGACACTTGATGTGCTCGCATTCTTTGAGGTGGGCTTCCAGGTTCATCTTGAGGAGGGGTGGGCAGCTAGGATTGTTGGGGCAGCGCACAGGCCTGTAGTCGCAGCTGCCCTCGTGGTCCCTGTACAAGAGTAGGCACGTGCAAGGTTAGGCCAGCCACCGCCACCGCCACGTGGAGCCCCCAGAAACAAAGGTGCTTGGGACTCCCTGGGGCTGGGAGGGTACTTACTTCCGGGCACTGAGCTTGATGGTGAAGGGGCACCCCCGGGGGTCCACCTCGAAGACACTGGGCTTCCCTGCGCCCGCCACGCGACAGCCGTGCCTGCAGTGGATGAAGAGCTCCCCGATCTGCTCGGCTACTGCGATGTTGCTCACCACCACCGTCAGCTTGGCGCTGTCCACGGGGCACTTCTCTGGGGGAGGAGGCATGCTGATCCCAGCCTGCCCAGCAATTCCACCCTGGCAGCTCTGCCCAGTGCAAGACTGAATCCCCGTGAGGCAGGGGAGCACAGTGGCAGGACAAGGTCGGCGTGAGCCCACTGGGTGCCTGAGCCACCCAGAAAGACAAGCAGGTAGTGACAGGTGGGGCGGGGGTGGGGTGGGGACTGGGGATTGAACTCAGGGGTACTTGGCCACTGAGCCACATCCTCAGTCCTAGTTCATATTTTTTGAAATTTAGAGACAGGGTCTCACTGAGTTGCTTAGCACCTCGCTTTTGCTGAGGTTGGCCACTGGGATTACAGGTATGAGCTACCATGCCTGATAAAGTCTTAAGCAGGGCCAAGGGGCAGAAGGCAAGGGGTGAGGGCCAAGGCATGAGGAAGCAACCAGTCTGGGTGGCCACAGTATGGGGCCAGCCACAAAGGGGGCAGGAACAGCTAGATGCTGGTGAGGACGGAGGTCCCCGACAGAGCGCAGGTGCCGACTCTGGGAGGCCCCGCCCACACCGCTACAGCGAGGGCTGGAGGCACTGGGTTCTGGGCCCTGCTCCTCTACGCAGCTCCTGAGCTGGCCTCAGTGCCTGCAGCACCACCACAGTCCTTGAAGAGGACAAGCCTGCCTGGACACCGTGGGAAAGACCACTGGGAAGCCAACAGCCTCTGCTGAGTGGCAGGGCCAGATACGATGGAGACTCCCTCCCCAGCGGGGGATGAGGGGCTGGGTCTGGACAGGAGGGAAGGACCTACCTGACTTCAAGGCGCATCTTCTGCAGAACGTGTGCTGTGGGGATAAAGGGCAGACCTGGGGGATGGCTGTGGCCTTCCTCACCCCAGGGCAAAGCCAGCAGCAGCCCAGGGTTCATCCCACTCCTTGCCCCGCACCATAGAAGGGACCTGCTAGGCAGCCAGACCAGGCCAGGGCTCACAGGAAGGGGGCCAGCAGCTGGGGTAGGGAGGGAGGGTCCACAGGCAGCCTCACCCCACACGTGGTAATCACGGGGTCCTTGAACACACCACAGCAGAGTTGGCAGCACAACTTCACCGAGGGCTGCTCAGCAAATACCAGTGGCTCCTGCACCGCGCGGAAAAAGGGTAGGGGGGGGGGTGGGCTGAGGTGCTGGCGGGCCACAGGAGCCCCCTCAGCCACACCACCCAGCTGCCTGGCCCATCCCATCCAGGCCCAGGCTGCTCTCTGGGGCTGGAGGCACTCAGCTGGGATGTCTTTAGACAGGCTGCTGAGGCCTGGGGGGCCTTAAGAGAACCACGGAGGGAAAGCAGGGCTCAAGCAGGGAGGACCGTGTCCAGCAGTGCAGACAGCGTCTACACACCCAGTCTGGGCCAGTTCTCGCCTGTCCCGCTTCCCGGGATGAAAAACAAAAAGGGCCCCCACCTGGGCCCCACCTTCCCATTGCTCTTCCCTGGGAGTAGAAAAACCACGCTTCGGGGACCCAGCCTGGCCCCTCAAGTTCCGACACGGATCAGAGGCCCAGAGCTCCTGAGCAGGCCTGATCTACCCTCTCACCGCGAGCTGGGCTGCTGTGGCCCGGGGTAAGCACCCCATGGCCCCAGAGCACAGTGGCAGTTCTGGAAGGCCCTCTGCACCGAGCCCGCTGCACCTACCTGGCTCCTCTTCTTCCTCAGGCAGTGAGAACGTGGAGCGCAAGGACATGCTGGACTCGGAATGCAGGGAGCGGACGGAGATGGCCGAATCGGAGCGACGAGGGGTGCTGATGGGGGGCTGCACGGAGAGAAGCGGCTCATGAGGGGCTCCATACAGGGTCTGTGCAGTGGGGAAACGGGGCCCAGCCCTGCAGAGGCTGGAGGGAGCAGTGTCCCTGGGCTACCCGCGAACTAGCAGGCACTTTCGTGGGGGCGACCACGAGGAGTACGTGGGGAGCCGGTGCAGCCTCTGGTCCCCGGGCCGCCCGCTTAATCAGCGGCCCGGTCCCCGTGCGGGGCTGCCCACTTAGGACTGCCAACTTTCTTTGTGTAAATGGAGAGACTTCCTGCTATTCAATTCTGCGAGGACACACTCGGGCTGCTTCCTGCTTCCCGTGAGGGAATGTGGGCTGCAGAGGGGGTGCCTCCAATGGCCAATCCCGGGGCAGCTGAGAGCCCCTGGATTATTGGATGAAAGGGAATGGAAGGCTGGCCTGGGAAAGGCTGCAGGACTCCAGGTGCCCACTAGGCTCAGCAGCCTGCCTAGTGTCCTGCCCAGGGGACTCTAGACCTAGCCTGGAAGGTTTGCAGGGAAGGCAGGGATAGGTCCCCAGCAAACCCTGCCGGAGCCTCCTGAGAGCAGGAGGCCAGGGCCTCCCTCAGGTGCCTGCCTCTGCCTGAGCCATGCACAATGAAGGTTTGGGGGGATTCCAGGAGAAGGGGATAGCACTGTTCCTTCCTCCTTTCTGGGCCTGGAAACTTTCAGAGGTTTCCCAGAGCCGATGCGCCCTGAAACCCCTCCCTCTGGGCTAACAGAAGCTTGCAGCCTCAAGCCTTGAGCCACCACCTTCAGGAAGCAGCACATGCACACTGCAGGTCAAGGTCCTCCAGGCCTGGGCCCAGCTGCCTCTCTGCAAAGCCTCTGTCCAGCACAGAGGCGGAGAAGTTGATCATCTCCCTGCCAGCCTGGGTGTGAAACCCCATGGTACAGAGGCACAGCCAGTCCCAGGGCCAGATGTCCCCACACAGGTGGTAGAGCCACATACATGGGCCTCCCTCACTAAGACAGTGCCCACTCCCTACCAGTGTCCCAAGTGGCTTATCTACGTGATAATGCCACTGAGGAACAGAGGGGAAAGTCAGAGGAAGTGAGTCAGACATCCCACGTGCGGCAGTGGGAAGCTGGGAAGCGTGCAGTGAGCGCAGAACCAGGAGGGGGCAGCCACGGAGCTCCGCCCTCCCCCGCCCACCAGAGGGGCTTCTCTCAGAATCCAACTCGCCTGAGCACAGGGGAGGCGGGGCTGCCCATCCGCCCAGAGCAAACACAGAAGGTGCCCACATTTCTTATTTTCTTTTTAAATATTTATTTAGTTGTAGATGAACACACAATATCTTTATTTATTTTTACGTGGTGCTGAAGATCAGACCCACTGCCTCACACATGCTAGGCGAGCACTCTGCCACTGAGCTACAGCCCCAGCCCGCCCACATTCCTTTAAGGCTACTATGACCCACTGGATGCCCTGTGATTATCTGAAACCAGAGGAACAGTAAATCTACTTCCTCCAAGGCCCAGGCTGGCTGGTCAGAGCTAACAAATGAAGACAGAGGCAGGCAGAGGCCCAGGGGTACAGGTCTACCTGATTCCTCCTGGGTCTCGTGCAGTGCCTGCACATAGCAAGTGTGCCTGTTCAGTTGACTAAAAGGTTTTCCACTAAAAAGGAAGACCAGTCCTGGCCTCTCAGTACGAGAAGCCTTTGGTCCTGAGAAGGCCTGGCTGAGCCGGAGAACCAGCCAAAGGCCATCAGCAGAGCTGCTGCACCAGCAAGGTGAGGAGAAGCAGAGAGAAGCTCGAGGAAGGCCAGCCTGCTCCCCAGCACCCAGGGCCCCACAACTGTTACCATCGGCCTCTGTTCTCTGGCAGGCCCCGAGCCCAGAAATGAGCACCAATGACCCAACTGACAGGGAATGGCCAGCGTGACACTGGCTACTGTGCTGGGCAGCAACCCCTAGCCCAGGAGTCCTAAACTTCTCCCTCCCTCACATGGCCAGGAATAGGGCTCTCTAGCAGCCCTGCACTCAGCAGGGTCCTCACAGGCCCCCTGCTTCTGCTGACCCCACAGCTTAGGTCCATGCACCTTTCCTCACCTGCTGTGTCTCTCTCCCCAGGTGGGAGCCCTCCCTCAACTCCCTGCTACCCAGCAACCCACTTTCTCCACTCAGCAGCAGAAGAAGCTTCAGGAACATGGATTTTACCTGGTCATCCTCCTGACCGAACCTTCTGTGGATCCCATCTCACTTGAGATAGAGCCTAATGTGCCTTGTCCTGGCCCTCAGGTGCCACACCCTCCAGCCCAGTCCCCCAAACTGGCTATTCCTGCTACCACCATCTGGTCACGGGTGCCTCCTTTTTGTCCTAGGGACTTGGTAGGTGTGCTCAGGCCTCAGTGTCTACACATTGTTCACTCTGCCTAGTGTCAGCACTTCTTGGGCCCTGGGTGGAGGGAGAGAGGGCCTGAAGGAGGGTGGGGACCTACCATGCTGTCCTCCTCATCCCGTGGGGAGTAGGCAAGGGTGCTGGAGGAGGAAGGCGTTCTGCGGTGCTGCTTGTATGTGCTGGTCCCATCAGCTGCCAAGAAAAGAGGGGAGGGCCAGGAGCTGTGGACTTGCCTGCTGCGGGAAGGCCTACCCATGCCCTGCGAGGCCTGACTGGCAGAGCCGGTGCAGCATGTGGGTCCCTGTGGGCTGTTTCTAGCTCTCCAGGTATAAGAGGGTACAGTAAAGGGGTGGGTAGCTGGAGTTGCCCCCCAACATCAAACTGTGCTGGGAGCATGGCTATGGCGCTCACCCCACCCCTGGACAGCCCCAGCCCCGCCCACCCCTGGGAGGGATCTTCTTTTAGAGCCTCCATAGGGCCCCATAGCCCAGCCTGACCTGGGCTACTCCACACCCTGCTGAGGTGCACAGCCAGTGCCAAGTGATCACACCTAAGGGCACTGGCAGGAGTGGAGACACCTTGTTTGACTGTCAAGGTAAGTGCCAGCTGAGTTGTCTGACAGCCTTGGTTCAAAGGAAACATGTGACAGGCCAAGGCCACACAGTAGGGCTAGGCCAGCATGCTCATGGTCCGGGTCCTCCTACCCCCTCTTGCTGGCACAGCCAGAACCAGGAAGTAGCCCCAGCCATTTTTTTTTTTTTTTTTAATATTTTTATTTATTTGCTTTTAGTTCTACACAATGCGTTTTATTCAATTGCATTTTATTTGTACGTGGTGCTGAGGATCGAACCCGGGTCGCCCACGTGCTAGGTGAGCGCTCTACCGCTGAGCCACAATCCCAGCCCCCCCAGCCATTTTTTTAAATATCCTATTTTTTAGTGGTAGTTGGACACAATACCTTTATTTTATTTATTTATTTATTTATTTATTTATTTATTTATTTATTTATTTTTATGTGGTGCTGAGGATTGAACCCAGGGCCTCAGGCATACTAGGCAAGCACTCTACCACTGAGCCACAACCCCAGGCCCAGCCCCAGCCATTTTAACTTCCCCAGTGAAGGTGCTCAGCACCCTCCCTCCTTCTGCCCGTAACACCCCTGCTCTGCCTGAGCAAGAGGGCAGGACTGCCCTGAGAAGCAGGGCTGGGGAAAGCCCCTCGTGGGCCCTACACTCCCTGCACTGGATGCACTGGAGTGGCTGCTATCAGCCTCAGGCCCAGCCAGGCCCAGACATCACAACAACCAGCCCCAAGGCCTCAGATCAAGATCAGGCCTTCACTGCCTGCCTTGTGACTGAGCCTCTGTTTCCTTATCTGTCACCACAGTGGCCAGATAAGGCAACTGCTATGTTTTACTGATGAGCTCCAACAACCCTTGCCACCAGGTTGGCAACAGCCCACGTCTCCCTCTGTTCCCAGAACTTTTGACAGCTGTAACAGGCATTGTGCACTCTCCAAAGGTAGATGAGCACTCTCTTGGGTGGGTGATTAGGGGTGATATTTTATTTTATTTTATTTTTTTTTAGAAAAATGAGCTGGGTATAGTGGCACACACTTGTAATCCCAGCAGCTCAGGAGGCTGAGGCAGGAGGATTGTGAGTTCAAAACCAGCCTCAGCAACTTAGCAAGGCCCTAAGCAATTCAGCAAGAACATGTCTCTAAATAAAATACAAAAAAGGGCTGCTGGGGATGTGGCTCAGCGGTTAAGTGCCCCTGGGTTTAATCCCTAGTACCAAAACAAAAACAAAAACAAACAAACAAACAAACAACCCCCCCCAGCCACTTTTTGAAATTTGCCTTTTCAGAGCCTCTAAGGGTCACCCAGCAGCAGAAGGAGCTGGCATGAGAAGGCACACCAGGCCTATCCAGAGGAGACCATGGGAAGGCAACTAAAAGCCAATCAGCTGGCACACACCTAAGAGCGCAGCACCAGAAAGGCAAGAGAATACACCCCTGCCCAGAGTCCTGGCCCTGAGAGAAGGGCCTGGCCCCATACCTTTGGAAGGACACTATATCTGCAGTGCCCTACAACCTCAGACCACAGTGCTGGGGCTGAGGTTCATGGATCATGACCAAGAAAGATCCCATGACACTCGTGACCTGCTGGAGGCTAGGAGACGGGCTGAGGATGAGCCAGCCCCAGGTGAGGTGAGAAGGAATGGGTGGCTGGTGTGCTGCCAGCTCCTTGGAGGGGTGCTGGGAAGAAGGGAAGGACAATGCCAGGGGACGGGAGAAAAGGATGCGCGGCAGAGGCTGAGGTGCTGGAGCAGGACGGCCTGGCTCCCACCCAGCTAGGGACACAGCAAGCAACAGAGGGGACGCTGACAGAGCCTTCTCCAAGACCTGTGCGTCACCAGTCTGGCCTGGGAGGGGCCAGATTTCTCCTACTCACAGGCTCACCTTTCGTGATGGTGGTGACAGCTGAGAAGGCGGGTCCAAAGGTTGTTTCCATTCTGGTCTAGGAGAGAAGGAGGAGCCTTGGCCTTGTCCCGGGAGAGACTGTGGACATGCACTGACACACTTACCCACAGGTGGGCGTGCTTAGGTGGGGATACCCAACACCATGCTGAGAGGCACCCCTGCCTGCAGGCCTGCTGGGCAGGGGGTTACTCTGGAAGCTCTGCAGTCAGGGTCAATGACTGGAGCATGGGTGTATGAAGAGGGAAGACCCTCACCCTTGGAGCGCCCCTTACCCCGGTGCCGAGGTCTGGGGAGGGAAGGTTGGCAGGCCCCCCAGAGAAGCGGTTGTAGCGGGCGCTCTTGCCCGAGCTCATGCTCTAGAGAGGCATCCAGGGTCCTTGGGCAGCGTTCCCTGCGGATGGAACACAGATGAGGGACTGAAAAGTGGGCGCCTGGTCCCCGGCTGTCCGCCAGGCTGCCCTGCACGATGGGCCTGACCTAGCTGGTACGCCACAGGACACGCTGTGGCCTGCTCGTATCCTTCTGCTCCCTCCTGCCCCAGGTGTGCAACAGGCCCCAGGTGCAGGCAGGTGGACCCTCAGTTTTACCAGTCCTCAAAGCCTAGCCCTCCTAAAAGCCCACCCAGCTCTGCTCCAGAGGTGGGGAGTCTCCCAGCTGTGCTGTCACAGCTGGTCACTTCTAGGCAGGTTGCTCTGCAGGCTGGATGTCCCTGGGTCCAAGGCTGGAGCTCAGTGGGCATTCTCCACCAGCCCACTGGGCTGTGTCCAGGGTGTAACACACACGAAGACCTAGTCCACAGGGACCAGGGCAAGAAGAATGTTGTTTCCTACCATGGTAGGCACTGCCAGGACCTGGCCAGACAGCAAGGACACTGGGAGAAACTGTGGGGCAAAATAACTGGAGTCCAACTTTGCCTACACACAATCACATGAAGAAAGTCACAGAAAAGAGTGGAGCCTCGCCGGGCGCGGTGGCGCACGCCTGTAATCCCAGCACTTGGGAGGCTGAGGCAGGAGGATCGCGAGTTCAAAGCCAGCCTCAGCAATGGAGAGGCACTTAGCAACTCAGTGAGACCCTGTCTCTAATAAAATACAAAAAAGGGCTGGGGATGTGCCCAGTGGTCGAGTGCCCCTGAGTTCAATCCCTGGTCCCACCAAAAAAAAAAAAAAAAAAAAAAAAAGAGTGGAGTCTCAGCTCTCTACCCCACGCAGGTCGCCCCCACCCCCACTGTGCCACTCAGGGCTCAAGTGCTGGGGTGGCGGGAGAGGTGCGTGGGAAGCACAGGAGGCCCACCAGTGATCGAGTCTGAGGTGGGTCTGAGTGGATCTTACCCCTCAGCAGGCCAGACCTGCAGGGACAAGGGAAGAGCAGAGGAAAAAGAAACCCCAGACAACAGGCTGTGCTCAGGACAGGTCCTGGCAACAGAGCTGTCTCAGGCTGAGACAGACCTACCCTGTGGCCGCCCAGCCACATCCCTGCAGGGGCACAAGCACTGCCAGAGGACGCCCCTCCCAAGCGGTCACTCTCAGGACCTAGCAGCCTAGAAGCCAGGAGGCCCCGAGGGTGGTGCTAGGACGGCACCATGTCCTGCCATGGAGCAGCAGCTGCAGTCGGAGCCACCAAGCTCCCGCGGATCTCCCCATGGGGAAGAGGTCACCCACCATGACCGCACCACGAGGCACCTGCGCTCAACGACTTCAGAGCCAGCTTTCTACTTGGGAGCATGACAGCAGAATGCCCACCTCAGGGTCCAGAGCAGGAGAGGAGCTGGTTCCTGAGAAACCTCTCCCAGCCCCACACCCAGAAGGTGGGAGAGACAGCTTCTGCCCCATGCTCTGAGAATACAGCACATGGGCAGCCTCGCTACGTCCAGCACCTGGCCTCCCTCCTCCCGCCCCAGTCACCTGCCGGCGCATACCCTTGGCTCCACAGCATGGTCTCCTCCCTCCCACTGCACCAGTTCCGTTACCCAGCAAGTCACCCCACCCAATACCCCCAGACTCGACTGTAACTCCAGGGCCTGGCTGTGTGCCTCAAACTGGGCTCCCTGGGAAAGGGCAACTGAGCTCAAAGGAGGTGTCCCTGGGGCAAGGATGCGAATGTGGCTTGTTCTGCCCCAACACGTGTCTGCTCCCATACCCCAGCACCACTGCTGGCCTCCTCGCTAATCAGCAAGGTCCGGGACAGCTGGCGAGGGGTTCACCTTGCTACCCAGACATCCTGAACCCAGGGCCTGGAGGATTCACACTGAGGTGACTCGCAGGCAGCATTAGGAGACACTGACCTGGATTTCACAAACCCACCTGTTCTCCCTCACTGCTTAGCTTCCAGGGCCACAAGGCCAGCTGCAAGCTCTAGCAGCCAGGACCCAAGCAGGTGCTCCCCGAGGTTCACAGAGAGGCTGGCTGCCTACCCAGGGGGCCTGCCCAACACCCCACCAGTTCCTTGTTCCAGGCTGGGAGAGCAGGGACTGGCTTCTCCCTCACTCTGAGGTGAGGTAAACAGAAAGGCATGCAGGGCAACATGCGAATCAGCTGGAAAGTCCCAAAGGCCAACAGCAGCCAGGGCCACAGCACACCACAGTGGTGGTGGGGGGACTTACAGGGAAGGAGGGAGACAGACTGCAGGGCCTGGAAAGTTGTTTCCCAGATCACAAGGGTCCAGCCCCAGTCAGGGCCTGGGGGTAGGCAGGACCCCGGCTGGAGTCCAGCACCCCTATCTGCGTGCCCAGCCTGGAAGGCAGCAATCCATCATCAGCATCTCCAAACTGAGCAAGATGTCGAGGCCTCCCTTAGCCCAGTCCCCCCAAGGACTGAATTGTGCAATAACAGTCCCCCCCATCCCTGTATCCTGGGCCCAGGCTCCAGACAGCAAAGAGGGCTCTGCAGGGCAACCCCCTGGGAAGCAGATGCTGAGCAGCTCAGCACCCAGCTGGCTGGCAGCACAGGAGGCTGTGTCCTGGGTATGCCCTGGACCCCCAGAGTGGGGGTGGGGTGCCTCTTCCTCACCCCACACACTGCTGAGGTTCTCGGTGGGCAGGAAGTTGTCATCCTGAGTAAGAGTACGCCAGGGGTTCTCTGCCTCCTGGAAGCCGGGCCTCCCAGGTCCTCCAGTTCCCAGGGCTGGTCCCTCTTCCCAAACTAGGAAAAACCTTAGAGAATGGGCTGAGAAGGGCTTTCCTCATCAGTTCCCCTGCCCCTCCTTTCCAAGTCCACGGACCACCTGTCTGTCTGTCTGTCTGTGGGGAACAGAACAGGTTTTGTGTGTGTGTGTGTGTGTGTGTGTGTTACTACGGATTGAACCCTTGAACCCAAGGGTGCTCTACAACTGAGTTATATTCCCAGTCCTTTCCCTTTTTTTTTTTTGTACCGGGGATTGAACTCAGGGGCACTCGACCACTGGGCCACATCCCCAGCCCTTTTTTGTATTTTATTAGAGACAGGGTCTCACTGAGTTGCTAAGTGCCTTGCCATTGCTGAGGCTGGCTTTGAACTCGCGATCCTCCTGCCTCAGCCTCCCAAAGTGCTGGGATTACAGGCGTGCGCCACAGCGTCCAGCTCCTTTCCATTTTTATTTTGAGACAAGATCTCACTAAATTGCCCAGGTTAGACTTGAACTTGTGATCCTCCTTTCCCAGTCTCCTGAGTCACAGGGATTAAAGGTGTGCACCACAGCACCCAGCAGGATTCTATCTTTTTTTTTTTTTTTTAATATTTATTTATTTACTTTAGTTGTACACAATGCAATGCATCTATGTTTACGTGGTGCTGAGGATCGAACCCGGGCCGCGCACGTGCGAGGCGAGCGCTCTGCCGCTGAGCCACAACCCCAGCCCCAGGATTCTATCTTTTAAAGTGAAAAGACTCCAGAAGAAATGGTGCTGTTCATCTTGGCTGTCACCAGTTGGTAAGCGTGACCCAGGGGTGCTCAGGGTTCTGGCAGGGCAAGGCAGGGTGGGGTAGGTATGCAAACAGGGCATAGCAGTCTCTGCTCCACCACGCCCTCCACCTGGGGCCACGTTACTTGAGTTTGGGGTAGAGGCCCAGGGATTTTTGCCCATTCATTTCCACATCCAAGGGAGTACCTCAGCTCCTGGGGGTGCTCCCTGGCCTTCCTCCCTGCATACATGGAATGCAGCAGCCCCTCTTCTAGAAAGCTTGATCAGGAGGATAAGGCCCTTTCCTTTCACCCCCAGGAGGGAGTCTAAGGCTTGGAGACCCACAGCACAAGATCTGCTGGGGTATCATCCTTGGAGGTTGGGGGGAGAGAGACAGGTCTTTACTCCTTTTCCCTAGGGACAAACCCTGAGGAGATGTGGATCAGGCTTGGTCAGGGTCCTTGCCTACTTGGACCCTGTGGCTGGCAGCAGGTGGAGTGGACAGCCCAGGTGGGCCCTGTTGGAGAGAGGGGCAATGGAGGGGGTCCATAGATCCAACTCCCTGCTAAGGCTGAGCCCGCCCTTGAGGCGGTCTTCCTGCAGCCTCAAGGGGTTGGGGTATGGTGGCCCTGTTCACTGAACAGCATGTGCTGAGCTCTGAAGGAAGCAGGCACACCCTGGAGCCCTCTTAGGCTTATAACCACCCTGAGAAGAGCCTAGGATGGCTCCACAGGCCTTAGCAAGCCTGAGCTGTGGGTGGCCAACTGGCTGGACGTCAGCCAAGGCTGCAAGCATGGCTCTTTGAATCATAGAGCCAGCCTAGGGGACCCACAGACTGTCCCACAAACCATCCAACCCCTGGGTCAGCCCCTGCCTCAGCTCTCCTGGCCCAAGCCCAGGCCCAGCTGCCAAATCCTATAGAAACAGGCCTGGTTGCCATAGCAAAGCCACATGCACTTCCCTGCCTCTTCCCCCACTGTCCCCTTAGCACATCTTTTCCACCCCAGAAAGGAAGGTGTGATGTCCAGAATCTCTGCAGCGTCCCCGCTCTTCCTGCTTCAGGCCTGAGGACCCCCTCAGAACCTCTGCAGGTGCTGGGTAGAGGCCCATTTGGCCTCTCTCCCCTCCCAGCCTCTATCCTGGCCTCCCTCCTCACCTTGCCTTTCCCTGTTTTCTGCACTCACAGCCCCGATTATGTGGAAGCCCGGTAAACAGCCGCCCCACCCCAGGGCTCTGCATCCTTGTGCCTTACATCCAGCTTCCAGGCCTTTCCCGCCCAGGCCAAGCCTCTCCAACATCCATGGCTCCCTCTGCTAGAGGAAGGGAGTTGCCCTGATCAGCAGCCAGGCTCCAACCCACTGCAGCAGGAATGGGCTTTGCTGTCCCACCTGCCCCTGACCTCAACTTGCCATCTTTTCTTTCCCGATCTCGATTGTCTATGGTGTGGCAACCGGACACCCCTCAGTCTTGGGTTTCTGCAAGGCTGCCCCTTCTACCTGGGTGCTCCTGGGACAGATCACCTCTACTCTATATCTTTCTGCCTGGGACTCCCAAGCACCAGGTCCCACCTCATCAACACCAGCCCCTGGTGGCCTTTTCCTTCCTCATCTGCTCACCTGGCAGTATGTTCCTTCAAGGGCAGCACGTTCTACCCTGGGGCTGTCATACTGGGGACCCAGGGGTCTCTGTCAAAGGGCAAGGTGGGTCCCCCTCCAAGGGTCCCTTCTAAGTGAGCCCTCCAGAGGGCTGATGAAGAGTTAGATGCCCACCTCCTGGTAAGGTCAGGCCTGTGGGCACCTTGGTTACACATGTTCCCACAGACCCCTGACAGTGTCCATCACAGACATGGTGTGTGACAGAGTGGTCAAGGCCACAGACTCAGACATATCTGGATTAAAATCCCACCTCTGACTCTTTTTTTTTTTTTAACATTTATTTATTTATTTAGTTGTACACAATGCCTTTATTTATTTTTACGTGGTGCTGAGGATTGAACCTGGGCCACGCACGTGCTAGGTGAGCACTAGGTGAACGCTCTACCGCTGAGCCACAACCCCAGCGCCCCCACCTCTGACTGTAGATATATGACTGGGTGAGCATCTTGCCCTTAGGGCCCTGCATTTCTCACCATAAGACAGAGTAAAGATGTACCCACACCTAAAAGGAGCCTAAGGGTTAACAATGTGATTAAGAGTGAAGGTTCTGCTCACAGTGGCTCCTTTCTGAGAGCTGTGAAAGACGAAGGTGGCCCATGGACCCAGCCAGCAGCCAGTCATGCCAAAGCTGACCCAAGCCCTGTTCCTTCTGCTTTCTCCATGACTGCCAGCAAACCTAGGAGCCCCACTGCAGCCTTGAGGTAGCCGAACAGAACCAGAGTGGCTAAATCGGAGTCTAGGCTGCCTGCATCTTCTGACCAGCAAAGGCCCCTTCAGCTGCATCTTCTTTCCATTTCCTGCACCAGGCATTTTTTTTTCATCCAGCCAGCTGGCTGAGGCTCACACCCCCTGGGTGCTGGAGAGCACAGACATGCTGATGGCTTTACGCAAGTCTGACTCTTCAGGGGCTAGAAGTCCACTAATCTCCACGCAATCTGCCAAAGGCACTTCTCAATGGGTACTGAAGACCCGTCTCCATTCATTTCCAAAGCCACAGGGAGTTACTTCAAGGAAACTCTGAGATTGGGGCACCACCCTGGTTGCTGCTTTCTGGACCATTTCCTCCTCAGCCATACTGCACATATCCCTACTCCCCCTGTGGCAGCTTCTAGCTCCCTGAGACAGCAGCAAATGGGCACAGAAACCTCAGGAATCAGGGACTGGGGTTCCACTGAGAAAGGTGAATTCTCAGAGAGCTCAAGTAAGGAATTTATATCAGAAGGTGTGCCTACACAAATCCTCAGAAAATGGACTGCGGGAGGGAAAGGCCTAAAGGGAAGAAGTAAAGGAGGCCATAGGCCTGTTGAAGGCAAAGGGTGAAGAGCCCAAAGGAGAAGGGTGAAGGGTGGTGAGATGAGGGTGCTGATGGGCTGGACAGATGGAACCCCTAAGCATGTGAGCCTTAGGAGTAGGGTAGAATCCCACTTGACTCAGTCCCGCTGGCCACCTTGGCCTTGTTCAAGACAACGAGGCTTGGGCAATTAGACCCCAAAGAGGACTAGGAGCCATTGGCCCAGCCTCTTCATTCTCTTCTGTCTCCACTGAATTCCCAAATCCACCCTCCACGTACAACCAGGAGACTCCCAGACTTACACCTTCGGCATCTCCTGAGTTTCAAGTCCTCCGCAGTCAGCTTGTAAGCCAAATAAAATTCCCACCCTGCAGTGTGACGCTGTCTTGCCTCCTCCACCTCACCTCTCCACCAAGCCCATTCTCAACTCTGGGTCTTTGCCCACCTGGCTCCCTCTGCTTGCAATGCTCCTCCAGCAGTGTCCCAGGACTGTCTGCTTCTTCGCCTGGTCTTTGGCCAACTGTACAGCACTCATCCCCATTCAGGAGCCCTCAGTACTCATCTTCTCAGCGCCGTTTCTCTCGTGACACTATCACGACTCCTCGTGTTTTTGTGTACTGTCAATCCTTCCCTCCCCACTAGACCAGGAGTTGTGCCGGGTGGGTTGCAAACCAGGAGACCTATGCCAACGTCTGGAGACGGGGGCTGGGGGTTACCGGCTTCCAGTAAGTAGAAGCCAGGGATGTTGTTCCACATCCTACAACGCACAGGACGGCCCCTCCAAGCAAAGAACCCCCCAGCCTGAACTGTTACTAGTACGGAGGTTGGGCAACCCTGCACCAGAAGAGCTAATGAGACTGGGATCACGTCCCCCGCAGTCTTCCAGGCGCCTCCAACAGTGCCTGGCACCCAGACGAAGTACAACGAGAAGAGAAGAACGAGGGAATGCAGGAGCGCAACGACCGGCGGCCCCGCGGCGAGGCAGACCGACGTAGCGACGCGAAGACCCCGGCCCGCCTAGGCCCCGCCCCCCAGGCCGGGTCCCTCGGGGCTGCGCCCGCCCCGCCGCGCGGCCCGAGGCGCGAGCACCCCCGCGGCGCTGACACTCACCCGCCCGCGGCTGCCCG
Organism: Tamias sibiricus; assembly: GCA_025594165.1. Classification (NCBI taxonomy): domain Eukaryota; kingdom Metazoa; phylum Chordata; class Mammalia; order Rodentia; family Sciuridae; genus Tamias; species Tamias sibiricus. Next base: position 1,815,352 of record CM046674.1, on the reverse strand, counting down.
GGAGCGCCAGCGCCACCCGCTCGCTTCATCGTGCCCCCGCGGCCGCCGGCCGGGAAAGGGACGAGACGCTCGGGCCGGAAGCGCTCGGGCGCGGGGCCCGCCGGGACGTGTAGTTCGCAGGATCTAGTGGCCGGGCCGCTGGCTCATGCGCTGCGCTTCAGAACTACGACTTCCGGCGGCCCCGGAGTCGCTGGACGTGATTGGCGGGTTCTGAAGGACTCTAGGCGCAGATCAATGTCTGATTGGCTCTGAGCACCCGTCTGCGAGAGGGCGGGGCTCGCGGGACGTGGGTGGTGCCCGCCGGTAGTCCAGGCGCGCGGCGGCCGAGGCGGGACGGTCGAGTTGGAGAGCAGCCTCAGTAACGGCGAGACGTCGTCTCAAAAAACAAGCGAACAAAAAGGAGGCGCTTTGGTCCTTATCGAGGGACCGCCTCCAAAAGAAATGCTGTGGCACAATTAGTGGAAACAGGGCATGACTGGCGGGGGCGGATCCTATCGCAGGTGAGGGAAGGCGGGAACTTCCGCCGGGATTGCCCAACCACAGAGGTGGGGCAGTTTCTATAAAAGCTTGTGCCTGGCGCGCGGCCTTTCTTTTGGGGTCTAGTTCGCGGCTGCAGGGTGTTGTCGCTCAGGTTGGGTTTGCCGTCGTACGGGTAAGAGGTGGGCCCCGCGTGGAACTTTGGGGGTTCGCTCCGGGTCCTGCCGCGGTCTGGGCTCCACCTTGGCCCTTAGCCTTTCTTTCTGAATCTCCAGACCTGCTTCCTGAAGCAGGTGACCAGGGGCCGAGCCTAGTTTTCCCGACTAAGCTCCAAGCCTGTGATGAACTGCTTTAATTTCTGACACCTCGTATGAAAACTGCATGTGCAGTCTGATTATGTTGCCAAACTGAGGCTTGGGTGCGCTCTTTGTCAGGGAGGGGCTGGGAGTGAGAATGAGTCTTGGCCGAAATGAGGAAGAGGACCTTATGTTTTGTCTACATTTAATTTTGGACGCTGCTTAACTTTCAGGGCGGTGGTGAGCTGGTTGCAGACGTCGAACCTCAGTCCAGAGGCCCAGCGGGCAAGAGAGCCTGGTGGTAAGGCGGGCGTCCGTGTTTGTAACTGAACTACTTAGCGATAAAGTGAAACTAGTGAGTCTTATACTCTTAAGCTCCATTATTTTCATATGATGTTGGCACTCTAAAGGAGTAACTTGTCCTTGAAGAAAATGGAAACTTAGAAAACCCGACGAGGGCGGGGGAGAGAACTAAGCACTCTGACCCTAAGCAATTTTCCCCTGCCGGCCACATTAACTGACAAACTCCCGTCGTGTGGCCCTGCTAAACCTATAAAACTCACACCCTTGTTGTAGCCAGTCACCATTTACTCTTGGAAATGTGCCCCTCTGCTGCTTAATAAAGCATCGATGATCCTTTATTGAGGTCTGTCTGTTTCTTTTTGTACTCTTTCCTCAAATCTGGAAGGGGCAGAGGCTTGAATATGGGAGTTCCTTATAAGTGACTTAGCATCTCTTACAAGTGCCTTCATTTTTGTTATTTAAAAAAAAATTTTTTTTTTTTTTTTTTTTTTTTTTTTTTTGTATGTACCTTTGCTCCTGGTTAGGTCTGGAAGCTCTCCTTGGGTAACAGGTCAGTAGGCACCACTTTTTTTTTTTTTTTTTTTTAAATATTAGTTGTAGATAGACACAACAACTTTATGTGGTGCTGAGAATTGAACCCAATGCCTCACACATGCTAGGCAAACACTCTACTAATTGAGCTACAACCCCAGCACATCACTCCCCCCCCCCCCCTTTTGGTACCCAGATTGAACTCTGGGGCGCTCGACCACTGGGCCACATCCCCAGCCCTTTTTTTGTATCTTATTAGAGACAGGGTCTCACTGAGTTGCTGAGTGCCTTGCCATTGCTGAAGCTGGCTTTGAACTCAGGATCCTTCTGCCTCGGCCTCCCAAGTGCTGGGATTACAGGCATGCGCCTTGCCTGGCTTTTTTGATTGATGGAGGAAAGTTGACACTGAGCATCCAGGTTCTCGAGTGCTCCCTGAAAAGCATTGTGCTTTGAGGCAGGCATGGGTTGTAGGGAACTTAACCTACTTAGTGCAGATGCCTGGCCTCACTGGGTCCCCTAAACTGTAGAATCTGCCTAGACGTCAATGTCTTTGAACAGATGCAACAAATTCCAGAAAAACACATCTTTATTCACTAGGACTGGAAAAAAGACAGGCTCACAATCAAAAGACTGGTTTGATAACTTCATGTAAGATGGAGAAAGCTTGTCACAGGCTTCCGCTGTGAACATGTTGGACCAGGTGCCCTGACCTTCCAAGTTGATACCCCGGTCAGTAGGTTAGGGCTGTTGGTCTTATTTCCTGACACTATGATTTCCTACATCCTGTTCCCTGTACCAAAACTGTAGCCTTGGTGTCCTCCAGGGTCACATGAGGACCTATTTGGTGAGCCAGAGTTTCCTAGCTGGGAATGGTTGGCTCTGGACCTTGGGGCACACAAATCAGGGTGTGGTCAGCAGTGAAGCCCTCTGTCCCAAGTTTGGGGGTTCCTGCCTGAGCAGTGTCTGATTGGAGGCATGGCTTTTCTGAGGACTCAGTTGCTGTAATGTGTATGCTGGCCTGTGACCCACTGGGAGTGCCCAGGAGGGGGCAGCAAAGCTCTTCGTCCTTGTCAGCACACTTGCTGGGTGCCCCCTCCTGGGCTGGAGACCTTTGCTTTTCTGTGATGGCTTTGACGCCTGCATGTTAGGACTGAGGATTGACGACTACAGCTGGGACGAGGAAGGGGGTGAGGCTTGGATGGGAGTCCTGGAAATGGACACCACCAGGATGGCCGCTGTGTGAAGTCAAAAGGGCCTGAAAATCCTGTCCAGCCTTCCAGGGCTGTGCTGCTTCCTCCAGAGTGGAACTGCGCCAGGTTCAGGAGCGGCAGCAGGAGGACCCTTGACCCTCCCTTCTAACATAGTCGTGTAGCCGGAAGCGGGGCTCACTGGGGGCCTTCATGGAGCGCTGTTTCAGCTCCCTGCAGAGCAGTGGTGACATGGAACAAGGTGGCCTCTTACGCCCCAGCAAGGGGGTTCACACCTTGTTTTTTGGGGTTCTTTGTTCACTGCCAGGACTTACTTTGCTATGGCTGTGAAGGCCAAGTCCACATTGAGGCCTGACTTGGCACTGGTCTCCATGAAGGGCAACCCATACTCCTGCAAACAACTGCTGCCAGCTGGGTGGTGGCCTGGTGGGCACAACCCAGGCTCCACAGCTTTGGGGGTACCCTCGCCGCCCACCCTGCCCAGACTCACCTTGGCCAGCTTCTCCCCATCCTCCCTTTTCACCACACGTTCGTGAGCAGAGTCCACCTGGCCCAGGCACAGGGTTTTGGGTGATAGGGCCCAGGGCTTGGCCACCCTCCCCAGTCACCTGCCTTGCTTCATAGGCTGTAGAGGGCAGGCTGCCCACCTTGTTCCCCAGCAGCATGAGCACCACGTTGTGCTGGGCATACTCCTGGATCTCAGTCAGCCAGGCCTGTGGGGAGAGCTGGGGGCTGGTGCTCCTTGCACACCTTACCCTTTTGGAACCTTGGCCCCTCCAGGCCACACCTTGTGGAATGCCCGTTTCAAAGCTCCCATGCCCTGGGCAGAGGTTGCCCATCTTACAAGTGCCTTATCCAGGGAGTCCTGACAGAGCTGAATGCCACCCAAGCCCACTTCAGCTCATACTCAACCTGGGCTACCTTGAGCCCTAGAGAGGCTTGTCACTTCCCCTCCCTGTTAGCAGGGTCCTCAAAATTCTAGAGGATTCCATGGTATGGCCCATGCCTCCCACCAATAAAGGAGGCCACTGACCTGGATGTTGTCAAAGGAGGCCTTGTTGGTGACATCATAGAGTAGCAGTAGTGCTGGGGACAGATGATAGTGAGGATCCCCCTCAGGCCCAGTGGCTCCCTGTTCCCAAGTCACCACATGTGAAAGCATCACACCCCAAATTGCTGTCCCACTGACCCTCTTAGCTGATCACCTGTAGACCCCATCCCAGTTCCCAGGGGGTTGGTCCCTTGTCCAGACTCACCATGAGCATCCCGGTAGTAGGCGTGAGTGACACTGCGGAACCGCTCCTGGCCAGCTGTGTCCCAGATCTGTGGCAACAGGCACTGGTCGTCCTGCCTAGCTCCTTCCTCGTATCCCCTGCCCCCAACTTGCCCCGCCCTGGTCAACTTACCTGCAGCTTCACCTTCATGCCATCCACATCCAGAATTTTGTTCTGAAACAGAACCAGCCCAGTGCCACCCTTTGACCTGGAGGCTTCCTAGGGTGAGGTGCCAGGGGGTGGGGGTGGGCAGTGCAAGCCAAGGCTGAGCCCAGGTTCACTGTTGGGGAATAAAGGTCCCTTGTCCTGCCCCTTGCTAAGTCCTTAAGTCATTCTTGAGCATTGCCCACCCCTGCACCACCTCCTGACTCTCTTCCTCCTCCTAAAGGTCATGTTTAGGCTTATGTGCTCCCTGCCTCCTGTTCAGATGGCTGCCCAGATGAGCTTGCTGGTTGCCAGCATCTATGGCCAGCTGTGTCCAATTCCAGGCAAGGTTTCTCTTTGCCTACCTCCTCCACTGCCCTGGAAGGCCCGCTGCCTCAGCCCCGACCCAGAGGGGTCCTATGCTCCCTCTTACCCTCTCCTTGGCTGCCACCCTCCTGAGGTCTCCATAGATTTCCCTGAACCTTTTGCATATTCATCCTGTCCCCTGCTATCTAAAGAGTGCTCTAGACACCCTGCTTTTGCTCAGAGCCACTGATTCTGATGCATCTGAAGTCATCCATGGTGTGACCCCAAGCCTGTTACTGTGCCTCAGTTTTCCTATCTGTAGATGGAGTTAGGCAGGGTGCCCATCCCATAGTTGCTCCCATAACTTAATGAGCTGTTCTATATGTGCACTGAGAACCATGTTCAGCCCAGATAAAGAACTAGTTTTGTTTTTAAGCCTTTCCCAGCTGGGCATGATCTTGTAATCAGGTGCTCAGAAAGCTGAGGTGGGAGGATTGCAAGTTCAAGGCCAAACTAGGCAACTCAGCCCGACCTGTGTGTCAAAATGTGTGTGCGTGTGCATGCTGGGGATTAAACCCAGGAGTGCTCTACCATTGTGCTACATCCCAGCCCGTTTTTATTTTGTGACGGTCTCACTAAGTTGCCTCAAACTTTTGATCCTTCTGTCTCAGCCTTTGAATTGATGGGATTATAGGCATATGCCATTATACCTGGCTTCAAAATAAAACTTTAAAAAGGGCTGGGATTGGTGATACAGCTTAGTGGTAGAGTGCCCATGTGTTTAATCGCCAGTACTGAAAAAGAAGAAAAATTTTTTTCCACACTGGGGACTCTAGCTCTTCCTGTCTGGCCCAATGATGTAACCACAGAGCCCAGAAGTGTGCCTGGTATACAGTAAGTACCAGTGTGTGTGTGGCTGTCAGTGCTCCCTGCTGGGCTTTCCCAGTTCAGGACTAGACATGAGGGAACAAGTGGCCCCACCCCAGGCCAAGAAGAGGGCTAACCACAAGCCAAGTCCCTGGTGGCTGGAACTGGCACCACTTACTCCCAAGCTCCTGCTGTCGGGGTGCTTCTGGGTCTCCGGGGAACCAGGCTTGGCCATCTGCTGTGCTGAGGAGAATACCTAGCCTTCCCTGGTACCCTGAACAGGGACGTAAACCAAATGGCCTCACTGCCCTGAGCCAAGAGTGGAGGGAGAGGGAGGCCAGGACAGGCACAGGGCCACCTACCCACAGCACTGTCTGCCCTTAGCGCCTCAGCCCTTCACCCCGACACAATTGGGGCAGAACACAACTCTCCAGACTATAGGAAGTCCCTTTTCTTGCCCCCATAATGGGCCTCCCTCTCAGCCTCCTGCTAAGTAGGTCTAATTAAAGGGTGAGAAAAATGCAAATTTAGGATTTGTCAAGAACATGCCAGCACCTCGTCACGTGGGATTCTGACTGGTGGGCAGAGGTGGGGGCTGAAATGCTGGAGCCCAAGACCCCTGCTTGGGATGTTGAGAGGTTCCCATACCCAAAGGCATGAGCCTCTCCCCTAAACAAGCCCTGTAAACACCTCCCAGGCTGCACCACAGTCACCTAACTTGTAGGGCCTGGGCAAGTGCCCAGCACCTCCCATATCCTTGGGCACCCTCTTGTACAGTGGGGCACAACACTGACCTCCTGAGGGACATGGATCAAGTTCCTTCTGACTTCTGGCACCAGGGCAGTGCCAGCCTCTGGCACAGGGGAACTGTCTGCTTCAGTTGGATGCAAATACTACCTCAGGCATTGGACGGCTTGGTGGCTAAAGCATCTCAGTCACAACCATCCTCACTGGGAATGCCACCCCCTAAGCCCCTGGATAGCATGGAGAAGACAGAACCAATTGCCTGATGGTTCTGGGAGAACTCAACTGGTGTGGGGGAACCAAGGCTGTCACTGGGATCCTGGGTACCTTAGAGGCCTGAGCTCTCCCAGTTGGCAGAGCATCGGTCTCCACTCACCCGGAAGTCTATGCCCACAGTGGAGATGAAGGTGCCTGCCAGGAAAGCACCATCCTTGAAGCGTACAAGCAGGCAGGTCTTCCCCACGCCTGAGTCTCCCACCAGCATAACCTACGGTAGACAGGAAGGGTCCAAGGAGTCAGGCCTGAGGGTGCAGGCATGCTGGTCCACCCAGAGGGGACTTCTGGTTTGCCCTGAGCTGAGCTGGCCAGAGAGGGGTTGCAGGCGAGGGGTAGGAAAGGAGGGGGTGTTCTAGGCTTGCAGGTTTAGCATGGGCTGGGGAGAGGGCAGCAGCTATGGTCCCCACTGGCCTGGCCTGGACCCCCAGCTTCTGCCTCTGATGGCAGTTTCATCCCCCGCCCCCCAACAGTGCCCATCCAGTGGCAGTGTGAGGACAGTACTCCATTCAGAACCCTACCTCCCACCATGGGCATCATACTTGATCTGAGAGGGCAGCATTTTGGGTCTAATGGGGAGCAAGAGCCAGGGTGGTGGCAGCTGGACCTCCTGAGAGATCTGTTTGGGCTCAGAGGCAGACTTCTAACCCCAGCAAGGACATGAATCCCAGCTGCAAGGCTCAAGAGGGATTTGCCAAACCAGGGTTAGATTCTGAACTGAGGAGGGTCCTGGTCCAGGTCTGTGGACGGGGAGGACAATCAGGCCCTCTCCCTCCCCCACCCAGCCTGCTGCCAAATGTTCCAAAACCCAAAAATGGTCCTACCCATTTTGGTGGGGCCTACCCCCACCAAATTTTATACACCTTCTGCCTTGATTTGGGGGAGGCCTCAGTCTCCCCACCCAACTGGCAAATGTCTTCCTAACCTCCTCCCTTCCCGAGAAAGGAGACCCAAGCCCCTGGGGGTAAGGGAAAGCAGCATATGGGAAATGAAACTGGAACCCAGGTGGGGAAACGGGTTGGGGAGGGGCACCTGGCCGGCTTTGGCGTCCCAGGACACCTTATGCGACCCTTCACCTAGCGGGCTGGGCAGGCCCTGACAGCTGTTGAGAACCCCAACCCCTGGCCTGACCGATGTGTGCGCACGCGATGCTCAGGGCTGCTGTGCCAGCTGGGGGCCGCCACTCCAACCAGCTCAGCTGGGAGGATCTGCGGGACCTTGCACCCCCCAGCCCTGGACCCCTCCCCGCTTGGCTCGGACCCGACGCCACCTGCTGCACTCGCTTGGGGGAGGGTGTCTAGCTCACCTTGAAGGCGACGTCGTAGAAGTCGCCACCGCCGCCAAGCGAGGGCCGGCCAAACTGCGGGGGCCCGTTGGGCGGCGCCTCGGGGCCAGGGTGCGCAGTCCCGGGACGCTCCGGTCGGGGCCCGTTGGCAGCGGGCAGCGCGGAGGCAGCGGGCACGCTGCCTCCCTTGCTCTTGGGGGTCTTCTTCCTGGACATGACAGGCGGCCGCTCAGTGCGCTCCCACAGTGGCCGCCACGACCCGGGCAGTCCCGCGCCCCACGCCGGCTGAGTCCGACCCAGACCCGAACCCGTCCTGCGGCGGCAGCGGCGGCGGCGGCGGCGGCGGCGGCGGCATCATCCCAGGCGCCTGCCGCCCGCCCCGCCCCCGCCGTCCCACAGGCCTCGCAGCCACTCAGGCCCGGCCTCCCGCTGCTGCCACCAATGGCCTGCTGGGGCGGGGCCATGCAAATGAGACCGCCGCTCCAGGGGCGGGGTCAGGAGACCCCGACACAACCCTAGGCGTGCGCTGCAGGTGAGCTCCTGCTGGGTCCCGCACCTCAGACCCAGAGACCCAAGTCTACGACGGCGTCGGTGCCTGGACCTGGGTGCTGACGTGGAGCCCGGGCGAGGGAGCACAGGGACCCTCTGCCCGCGGTGCACTGGGCACCACTCCAGCCCTCGCTGCTCTAGCCCAGTGACCCCTCACTGGACCTGCCTTCGGACCTGGGGCTAGGGAGGCGTCCTGAAAGGAGGTTGCTGGGGGCAGAGGGTTGACACCCTGGAATTCTGCGCTTTCTCAGCCACAGATGTCTGCCACCTGGCCCGTTGCTCCTCCTTGCTCTGTCCCCTCCAGGGCAGGCGGGTCCAGGAAGCTCCAACACTCAAGCTTAGCAAACAAACCTGGCTGAACTGGAGCACTCAGGGCTCAGCTGACAGCTGGTTATCAGAGGCAGGACACAGTGGTCACAGCTGAGTTGGCACAGTGCCACAGCTTTTGCCTGCTGGGCTGAATCCTGGGGATCTGGTGAGGGGAAGTCTGTCACACCAGCAGAAGGCCTTTGAGGGTCTCTCCCAAGGATCTGCCCTTGAGTCCAGGAGGAGGGAGGCCCCTCCCCCAGGTGTGGCTGGCCCCTTGGCCTTCCCATTCAAGGTTCTGGCCCCACGGAGACCAGTGCTGATTCTCCAAACCCCAAGCTGGGCCCTGGCACACCCATTTCCAGGGCCTGACACCTTCTTCCCACTTAGGCTGACTGGAGTTCTGTCTCAGGATTCCCACCTGAGGTGTTCTGGTCTCAGGAATGAGTCTTAGGCAGTCAGAGCTGGAGGGAGGGTGGTAGTGGGTGCAGAGGGGTGGTCCCCCTGGGATGTGGTGCTTCTTAGTAGTCCTCTGGAAGCTGGAGGTACTCCTGGCTGTGCCCCAAGGCATGGCAGTTGTCACTTTAGAGGCCTGAGCCCTCCCAGTTGGCAGTGCCCAGAGCACAAATAATGAGCTGCTTCTGGGAGCTGGGGCTCAGAGGTCGGGAGATACAGACAGAGGGATGCCCTCCAGCAGCAGTGCCTTGAGAAGGCGGGGTGATGGCCTGCTCAACAGAGGCTTGGAAAGCTGCCCAGCGTTGAGTGCTGTCATGGGCCAGGTATGTGACATCTTCAGAACTATCCTTTGAGGTGGGGGCTGCTATGGTCCCCAATGCACAAATGGGGAAACCAAGGCCCAGAAAAGTAAGGGAAGTTGTCCAAAGTCACCTAGGAAGTAACAGAACCAGGATTTGCCATTAGGAACTCTGACTCCAGAGAGTATAAACAATCCCACAACAGAGTTGGCCTAGATTCACCTCTCAGGGACCTGTCAGCTGGGGAGCAACCCAGAGAAGCACAGTTAGAGGTCCCCAGGTCTCCTTCCTTGTCTCCCTCTTCTGCCTCCCCGAACCTCCAATGCCCAGAGGTGTATGAAGTGGGCCTAGAGTGAGAGTACTGGACTCCAGGTGTCCCACCCCTAAAAGAACAACTTCAGGATGACTGGCCTAGGGTCTCAGCTGGGGACCTCAAGAGCCAAAGCCCACTGGCACCAGTGTTCTAGGTAGTGCATCCTAACCCTCCCTTCCAGCTGCTACCCAGAATACGCCTAGGGCACGGGAACCACAGAATTTGGATGCTCTGGGAGCGGGCCTGCAAGTAGGGCATCCGGGGGTGGAGCAGTGCTGATGGGGCGGGCAACTGCCAAGAGGGAAGGAGGCAGGCGAGCCAGAGAAAGTGGGAGGCCAGCAGAGGAGGGGAGCTTCGAGCAGGAGAGGAGACAGGTTTGCCTGTGAAATCAGGAGAGTTTGTGTGAAAATCCAAGTTGCTGGTTTGTCTTGAGAAATGGGAGCTCAAGGTGCCTGCATCAGAGCCCCCACGCTCATGCTTCCCAGCAGGCCTTCTAATCTGTGATCGTTATGTTTCTTGACTCTTCTGTTTGCCATCTGTTTTCCTCTCTGGAATGTAAGGTCTCTGGGCACAGGAAGCAACCTGTCTTGGTCACTGCCGTATCTCTGGCAGCTGGCTGTAGGTTTCAATAAGTAGTTATTAAATTGGTGAAAGAGGACAGGCGCAGTGGCGCACGCCTGTAATCCCAGCACCTGGGAGGCTGAAGCAGGAGGATCGCGAGTTCAAAGCCAGCCTCGGCAATGGCAAGGCACTTAGCAACTCAGTGAGACCCTGTCTCTAATAAAATACAAAAAAGGGCTGGGGGTGCTGGGGTTGTGGCTCAGTGGCAGAGCGCTCGCCTTGCACGTGCGCGGCCCAGGTTTGATCCTTAGCACCACGTAAACATAAATGCGTTGCATTGTGTACAACTAAAGTAAATAAATAAATATTAAAAAGAAAAAAAAAAGGGCTGGGGATGTGGCCCAGTGGTTGAGTGCCCCTGAGTTCAAACCCTAGTACCAAAAAAAAAAAAAAAAAAAAAAAAAAAGTGAAAGAAATGTGAGTTAGAAACAGGAGTCTCACTTCAGGAGGATATCTCATTGCTAACAGCACTTAAGGCAGGATGTGTGTCAGTGTGCAACAAGAGCAAGACTGGTGTGATCATGTAGTAAGAGCAAGGCTTTGTGGAGAGGGAATTTGCACTGGCTTTTGAAGGTGGAGCAGAAGTCCAAATTGGGAAGGGTCAGATTAAACTCACCAGGTGTTTGGGGCTGGGATTGTGGCTCAGTGGTAGAGCACTCACCTAGCACGTGCACGGCCCGGGTTCGATCCTCACCACCACGTAAAAATAAACACATTGTGTACAACTAAAATAAATAAATAAATATTAAAAAAAAAAAAAACTTACCAGGTGGAGGTAGTGAATATGCCCAGGTTGAATGCCAGTAGGTGGGCATTGGTAAGGTAGGAGAGGCCAGATTGTAAGGGAAATTTTAATGTTATGCCTAGGAGCTTAGAAATTGTCCAAAGGGAAGTAGGGAGCCATGCACAGTTCCTGAGCACAGCAACAGAGAGAGAACACTGTGCTATAGGAATGGGGGGAGTGGTGGAGGGGATGGATGGTGGAGCCTGCAGGCAGGGAGATGGTTGAAGGGGATTGCAGTGGCCTAGGGGAGAGGCACTAGGGACAGAGAGGACTCCAGGAGATAGGGGTCTGCATGTCTGGAGATGAGGAAGGGTGACAGAGTCCATCAGGTAGAGACAGGCTGCTGGGGTAAATCAAAGATGGCAGATTCTTTGGTATTTCACAATGAGGGAGAGGGTCTAAGTCCCCTGCCCTCAAATCTGGCAAGAGCTGTGACTACTTTGACCAATAGGTACAGTGGAATGACTGTGGACCCAAAACTTCTTCTTTTCTGGAACAGCCACTCTGTGAACCTGGATGTCCTGCTGGGAGAAAGCCCAATTAACTTGGTGAAGAAACCCAGCAAAAAGGGACTCATTTGCTCATTGTGCAAATGAAGAAGCAGCCAGCTTGGTGGTGGATGCCCCAGCCTCGGTGGACATCGCGCAGAGCAGAGAGGTGTCTTCCCATCCTGCAGATTCTTGGGGGATGTTTGTTATGCAGCAATAAATAACTAGAGCAAGCCAGGAGCAGTGGTACACACCTGTAATTCCAGCAGCTTGGGAGGCTGAGGCAGTATTGCAAATTGGAGGCCAACCTCAGCAACTTAGCAAGGCCCTAAGCAACTTAGCAAGGCCCTGATTCTAAATAAAAAATAAAAAGATCTGGGGTGTAACTCAGTGATAAAGAGTCCCTGGGTTCAATCCCCAGTGCCAAAGATAAATACATAGATACCTAGAGCAGACTGTCATCACGTATAAGAGAAGGGACCATCTTCATTGGAAAGGTAGGGAGGGTGGGGTGTCCTTGGCCAGACCTGGAGCTGTAGAACTGGAGAGAAGAGCCCTACAGGCCGGGGGGGCCCTGAGGCAGGGTCTGGAGCTGAGCTGCAGGTGGGGAGTAAGGACCACGTGTCCCTGGAAGGGCTATCGACTTCTGCCTTTCACATGTCCATGTTCCCGAGGGGATGAAGCCACCCAGATCAGCTCCAGCCTCCTTGAGGTCTCACTCCTGACCCCCTGACAGCTCGGACCCCTGGTCACCTCACAACACTGCCAGCTCCTGCACTCTGCCCTCTGACTTACCCTCTGGGTGTCTGAGCACCTTGTCCTGGAAGGACAGGTGTCATGAGTCGCCAGCCATGACTATCTCCTGGGACTCCTGGTCCCTGGGCAGTTTCTCTCAGTGGCCCCATTTCCCAAGCCCTCCAGTTTCACGCCGACATTCTGCCCACCCACAGAGCTAGGCCCTCAGGCTGGCCCTTTTGCTGGGAGAAGGGGCACCGCAGGAATGAGCATCGCCTTGACCCTCCTGGCTCTGCTGGGGGCCTGTTTGGCCTGGCTCCTTCCACCTCTCCTTCTTGCTCCCCAGGTGCTCTGCCCTGGTTCCCTAGGGGCTGCACTGCCTCTGCACTCACCTGTGAGCTCCCTGAGAACAGACCCCTTACTGCCTGCTCCTACCCTCCCCAAGCACTACAGGGACAAATCTGTGACTAAGCAGCAGACAGACTGATCTCCGGAGTCCTGCAGGAAGCAGGAATAGTAGTGACAGAGTCCCCAAACCTTGTTCCCAGAGCACCTCCCCAGAAGACAGTCCTGTGGAACAGTGCCTGAAGAGCAGGGCCCTGCCTGGCCCTGGCTTGCTGTGTGACCTTGGGCATGTGGTGTCCTCCTTCTGATCCTGCTCCCCACTCTGTGAAGTGTGGGGGCAGGCAGAGCTGATCTCAGAGGGCGCTTCCAGCTCAAGCACCGTATGTTCTATGACATCCGTGTGAATGTTGCCATGGAGACGTCACTGGCACTGCAACAGCATGAATGTGACTTCCACTTGAGAAAGAGAGGACTGAGTCACCCCAGAAAGGAGATGATGTCAGAGTGGTGCTGGCCCCAGAGGTGTGCAAGGACCACACAAGTATCACACTCCTGGAAGGATGCCTCCCTGCAGCTGCCCACTCACCTTGGTGGCTCTGATGCCCTGTGGGCAGATGGTAACAAGTAGGTGTCCATCCCTCCCAGTGATGCCGGAGCAGAGAGCTGCTCCTCTGCAGATGAGGCCACAGCGCCAGGCAAGCTTACGCACAGCCCCGTGCACCCACTGCAGGTTGTGGCGGCCAGGCGCTGGGTCTCAGCAGTGCTGGCTGCCACCTCCTGGGCAGGACCCCCTTGTCCATTGCAGGAGGCCGAGTGTGGACTCTTGGTTCCAGGCTCTCACACAGCCTCTGAAGGACTTATTTGGCCTCATGGCAGGTAAAGAGGTTGGCTTAAAAGCCGGGCGCGGTGGTGCACGTCTATAATCCCAGCACTTGGGAGGCTGAGGCAGGAGGATCGCCAGTTCAAAGCCAGCCTCAGCAATGGTGAGGCACTTAGCAACTCAGTGAGACCCTGTCTCTAAATAAAATACAAAAAAAGGGCTAGGGATGTGGCCCAGTGGTCGAGTACCCCTGAGTTCAATCCCTGGTACCAAAAAAAAAAAAAAAAGATGTTGGCTTAAAGTGCTAAAACAGACCCCTGTACAACCATAGCAGTCACTGATCATTGCTGCCCTAGACTGGGCCTAGACTAGTGCTTTATTTGTGTTTCTTCTTCTTCTTCTTCTTCTTCTTTTTTTTTTTTTTTTTTTTGTATCGGGGATTGAACTCAGGGGCACTCGACCCCTGGGCCACATCCCCAGTCCCTTTTTTGTATTTTATTAGAGACAGGGTCTCACTGAGTTGCTAAGTGCCTTGCCATTGCTAAGGCTGGCTTTGAACTCGCTATCCTCCTGCCTCAGCCTCCCAAATGCTGGGATTACAGGCATGCGCCACTGCGCCCTGCTTATTCTTCTTTCTTAATTATAAAAACAATTTATGATTTGTGTGTGGGGGGACTACTGGGGGTTGAACCCAGGGGCACTCCACCACTGAGTCACAACACCAGCCTTTTTTATTTTTTATTTTGAGACAAGTTCTTACTAAGTTGCCCAAACTGGCTGGCAATTTACGATCCTCCTGACTCAGCCTCCCTGGTGGCTGGGATTACAGGCGTGTGCCACTGCACACAGCTAAAAACAACCTATGACTGTGGAGGGCAAATCAGCACCACAAGCTGTGGTTGGGAACCTAGCTCCACTCTTGGGAGTCATCGTGACTGGGTTGGGTGACAGTGTCTATAGCTTCCTATTGCTACTGTAGCAACTTACCACAAACGCTGTGGCACAAAACAACCTACATTTATTCCCTTGCTGTCAGGAGGACAGAAGTGCCAACAGTCCTTCGGGGCCTCAGTCAAGGGGTGGGCAGGGCTCCTGGGGAGAATCTGCTTCTCAACACCTGCAGCTTCTGGTAGCTTCCAGCTCCCTAGGCTTGTCACCACAGTACTGCAGTCTGCTTCCACTGTCACCAGGCCTTTTCCTTCTGTCTTCAAATCTCTCTCAGCTTCCCTTGTTTAGGACCCACCTGGTACTCCAAAATAGCCTCTCTGTGTCAGATCTGCAAAGTCCCTTTTGCCATTTAGAGGAGTGTGCCCTTGTTCTGGGGATGAGGACCTGGATTCTTGGGCCCCTTATTCAGTCTACACAGCACAGCTCAGGTATTCTCTTTTGGGGTTTTGTTTGAAGCAAGGGTTCTGTAGCTAAAGATCACTGGAATAAGAGTTTATTTTTCTGTGCTTTTTTCCACTATCAAAATTTTCAGGTATCAAATTCATGCTAATAAATACTTTGCATATTTATGCATACATATGCATGAAATACACTGAGATGTGGTCCTTTGTTCTCTTGGACTATAAATAAAGTTACAATTACCTGCTCCTTCAATATTTGATCTCTTTCTCATAAAAATTCTCCATGGAAGCTGAGCATGGTGGTATACACGCCTGTAATCCCAGCACTTTGGGAGGCTGAGGCAGGAGGATCGCAAGTTCAAAGCCAGCCTCAGCAATGGCGAGGTACTTAGCAACTCAGTGAGACCCTGTCTCTAATAAAATACAAAAAAGGGCTGGGGATGTGGCCCAGTGGTCGAGTGCCCCTGAGTTCAATCCCTGGTACCAAAAAAAAAAAAAAAAAAAAAAAAAAAAAAATCTCCATGGGAGCTTGGGTGTAGCTGAATGGTAAAGCATTTGACTAGCATGGGTAAGGATCTGGGTTTGATTAACAGGGTGTATGTGTGTGTGCACACACACACACACACAATCTGGATTAAGAACCTGTTCCTTGGGCTAGGGTTGTGGCTCAGTGGTAGAGCACTCACCTCGCACCTCGCACTAAGTTCGATCCTCAGCACCACATAAAAATAAATAAATAAAGGTATCATGTCCATCTACAACTAAAAAAATATTAAAAAAAAAATCTGGGCTGGGGATATAGCTCAGTTGGTAGAGTGCTTGCCTCGCATGCACAAGGCCCTGGGTTCAATCCCCAACACCACAAAAAAAAAAAAAAAAAAAAAAAAATCTCTTCCGGGGGTAGGGGGGGGGTGGCTCAGCGGTAGAGCGCTCGCCTGGCAGGTGTGCGGCCCAGTTCGATCCTCAGCACCACGTAAAAATAAATGCATTGTGTACAACTAAAGCAAATAAATAAATATTTTTAAAAATCTGTTCCTTTTTTTTTTTTTTTTTTTTTTTTTGTGGTTACCAGGGATTGAACTCAGGGGCATTCGACCACTGGGCCACATCCCCAGCCCTTTTTTGTATTTTATTTAGAGACAGGGTCCCACTGAGTTGCTAAGTGCCTCGCCATTGCTGAGGCTGGCTTTGAACTCGCGATCCTCCTGCCTCAGCCTCCCAAAGTGCTGGGATTACAGGCGTGCGCCACCGCGCCCGGCTAAAATCTGTTCCTTTTTAAAAAAATATTTATTTGCCAGGTGCGGTGGCACTCGCCTATAATCCCACCACTTGGGAGGCTGAGGCAGGAGGATCACAAGTTCAAAGCCAGCCTTAGCAATGGCAAGGAACTTAGCAACCTCAGTGAGACCCTGTCTCTAATAAAATACAAAAAAGGGCTGGGGATGTGGCCCAGTGGTCGAGTGCCCCTGAGTTCAATCCCCAGTACCAAAAAGAAAAAGATATTATTTATTTTAGTTTTAGGTGGACACAATATATTTCATTTTTATGTGGTGCTGAGGATCGAACCCAGTGCCTCACTCGTGCTAGGCAAGTGCTCTACCACTGCGCCCCAGCCCCAGCCCAAGAATCTGTTCCTTTTGAAACTCTGGTTTGTGTGGAGGGGAGTAAGGGGAGGGAGGGGTGGGGCTGTGGGGATAGGAAGGACGGTAGAAAGAGACAGACATTGTCACCCTGTACACATGTGTGATCACGCTGCTGGACTGACTCTGCACCACGTACAGCCCGAGGAACGGGAAGTTGTGCTGCATGTGTTACAATATGCCAAAATGCAATCTGCTGTAAAATAAATTAATTAATTAAAAAAAGAGTCTGTTCCTTTTGAGGCTGGAGGTATAACTCAGTGGTAGAGCGCTGGCCTCGCACTTGTGAGGCACTGGTTTGATCCTCAGCTCCACATAAAAATAAGTAAATAAAACAAAGATATTGTGTCTACTTACAACTAAAAAAAAAAAACTTTAAAAGGTCTGGAGTTGTGGCTCAGTGGCAGACTACTTGCCTCGCACATGTGAGGCACTGGGTTCAATCCTTAGCACACATAAAAATAAATAAGCAAAATAAAGATCTTTATATAAAAACCTTTAAAAAAGAATCTGTTCCTGGGCTGGGGCGGTGGCCCAGTGGTAGAGCACTTGCCTGGCATGTGTGAGGCACTGAGTTCAATTCTCAGCACCACATAAAAATAAATAAATAAAGATAAAGGTACTGTGTTCATTTAAAAAAAAAAGGAATCTGTTCCTTTCATGGCTTTTTGATATATTTTCAGTTTCCTTTTTTTTGTTAATGGTCTATTTTGGCTTTTTATTTTAATTTTTTTGTAGTTGGACAGATGCCTTTATTATTTATTGTTTTTAAATATTTATTTGCTTTTAGTTGTACACAATGCATTTTATTTTTATGTGGTGCTGAGGATCGAACCCAGTGCCTTACACATGCTAAACAAGCGCTCTGCCACTGAGCCACAACCCCAGCCCCTATTTGGCTTTTTTTTTTTTTTTTAAGTGTCTGTGCTAAACATTTTTATTTTTTAGTTGTAGATGGATACAATACCTTTATTTTATTTACTTATTTTTATGTGGTGCTGAGGATTGAACCCAGTGCCTCACACATTTGAGGCAAGCACTCTGTCACTGAGCCACAACCCCAGCGCCCCCCTATTTGGCTTTTTAACCTTTTTTTTGTGTGTGGTACCGGGGATTGAACTCAGGGGCCCTCGACCACTGGGCCACATCCCCAGACCTTTTTTGTATTTTATTTAGAGACAGGGTCTCACTGAGTTGCTAAGTGCCTCGCCATTGCTGAGGCTGGCTTTGAACTCGCGATCCTCCTGCCTCAGCCTCCCAAAGTGCTGGGATTACAGGCGTGCGCCACCGCGCCCGGCTTTAAATAAAGATAAAGGTACTGTGTTCATTTAAAAAAAAAGGAATCTGTTCCTTTCATGGCTTTTTGATATATTTTCAGTTTCCTTTTTTTTGTTAATGGTCTATTTGGCTTTTTTATTTTAATTTTTTTGTAGTTGGACAGATGCCTTTATTATTTATTGTTTTTAAATATTTATTTGCTTTTTAGTTGTACACAATGCATTTTATTTTTATGTGGTGCTGAGGATCGAACCCAGTGCCTTACACATGCTAAACAAGCGCTCTGCCACTGAGCCACAACCCCAGCCCCTATTTGGCTTTTTTTTTTTTTTAAGTGTCTGTGCTAAACATTTTTATTTTTTTTAGCTGTAGATGGATACAATACCTTTATTTTATTTACTTATTTTTATGTGGTGCTGAGGATTGAACCCAGTGCCTCACACATTTGAGGCAAGCACTCTGTCACTGAGCCACAACCCCAGCGCCCCCCTATTTGGCTTTTTTAACCTTTTTTTTGTGTGTGGTACCGGGGATTGAACTCAGGGGCCCTCGACCACTGGGCCACATCCCCAGACCTTTTTTGTATTTTATTTAGAGACAGGGTCTCACTGAGTTGCTAAGTGCCTCGCCATTGCTGAGGCTGGCTTTGAACTCGCGATCCTCCTGCCTCAGCCTCCCAAAGTGCTGGGATTACAGGCGTGCGCCACCGCGCCCGGCTTTAACCTATTTTTTTAATCTTTTTTTTTTTTTTTTTACTTGTACATAGACATAATGCCTTTATTTTTTAATTTTTATTTTTATTTATTTATTTGTGGTACCGGGGATTGAACTCAGGGGCACTTGACCACTGAGTCACATCCCCAGCCCTTTTTTGTATTTTATTTAGAGACAGGGTCTTACTGAGTTGTTAAGTGCCTCGTTATTGATGAGGCTGGCTTTAAACTCGCAATCCTCCTGCCTCAGCCTCCCAAAGTGCTGGAATTACAGGTGTGTGCCACCGCACCCAGCAATTTGTTTATTTTTATGTGGTGCTGAGGATCAAATCCAGTGCCTTACACGTGCGAGACAAGTGTTCTACCACTGAGCCACAAACCCCAGTCCCTGGCTTTTTAACTTCTTGGTTCAGTTTTTATAGGTTGTATTGCCTTAAAAAACATAACTATTCTAAATAGATTTCAAAAACTTAGGCACAAGCCGGTGCAGTGGTGCTCGCCTGTAATCCCAGCACTTGGGAGGCTGAGGCAGGAGGATTGCAAGTTCAAAGCCAGCCTCAGCAATGGCGAGGCACTTAGCAACTCAGTGAGACCCTGTCTCTAATAAAATACAAAAAAAGGCTGGGGATGTGGCCCAGTGGTCGACTGTCCCTGAGTTCATTCCCCAGTACAAAACAAAACAAAACAAAGCCTTAGGCAGGCCAGGTACAATGATGCACGTCTATAATCCCAGCCACTTGCAGGAGCCCTGTTTGGGGAGATGGCTTGAATTGCGGTTGACTATGAGCCATGGAAATTTGGGCATTGTCGCCTTCCGTAGTCTCACGGGACTTGGCCCACGATCTCGAGTGACTTGGCCGAAATTGGTGATCGGGTCATTGCCATTTTGGTGGGTGTGTGCGGCGCGTGTTAGTCGTTGTTAGAGCCAGAGAGAAAAGTTATCAGAATAAAAAACTGTTTGTCTCCAGTTTGCCTCTGAACTTCTTCCCGCGGCTTTCGTTGCTCCAAGCGGCCATCGCTTCAGGCAACAACAGCCACTCAGGAAGCTGAGGCAGGAGGATTGCAAGTTGGAGGCCAGCCTATGCAACTTAGAAAGACTCTGCCTCAAAATACAAAAATAAAAAGGGCTGGGGATATAGCTCAGGCCTAGAATGCTTTCCTAGCTCATATGAGGCCTGGGTTCAATTCATAGCACTGAAAAAATAAATAAAATGAACACATCTGTCACGTTCACATTTCCCTTTCTGTCATCTAGGTGTTAGGATGGCCAGCCTTTCTCCAAGTCCTCTGAGGAGCCTGGTGTGGTGGCACACACCTGTAATACCAGAAACTTGGGAGGGTGAGTCAGGAGGACCACAAGTTTGAGGCCAACCTGGCTATTTAGTGAGACCCTGTCTCAAAATAATTAAAAAGGGGTGAGGATACCACTCAGTGGTAAAGCGTCCTAGGTTCAATTTCCATAACAAAAAAGTAAAGAAAAACAACCTTCTGCAGACAGATCTGGGGCCTCTGTACTCATGCGGGAGTCTCTAGTTTTGGGGAGTCTCAGTGGTGGGCTAGGTTCAAGAATTGGTGCAAGTGGGCACCTTGACACATGCCTGTAATCCCAGTATGTTGGGAGGCTGAGGCAGGAGGATCTCAGGTTCAAAGACAGCCTCAGCAACTTAGTGAGATCCTGCCTCAAAATTTAAAAAAATTAAAAGGGCTGGGGATGTGACTCAGTCATTAAGCACCCCTGGTGTTCAATACCTGGTACCAAAAAATAAAAACCATGGTGCCAAGAACAAGTGAAAAGATTGAACAGTACCTCTAGGGGGTGGTGTTGCCTAAGGCCATGTTCTTGAACAAGCATTTCCTGACCTCGCCAAATACCTGCACTACCAAAATACAGTTCAAATTAGCCCTATTTTTGAGAACACAATGGTTCATTATATATTCTGTGTAGATGTTATTAGATTTTTTAATTAAAAACTCCTTTTCCAAGCCGGGCGTGGTGGCGCACGCCTGTAATCCCAGTACTTTGGGAGGCTGAGGCAGGAGGATCGCGAGTTCAAAGCCAGCCTCAGCAATGGCGAGGCACTTAGCAACTCAGTGAGACCCTGTCTCTAATAAAAATACAAAAAAGGTCTGGGGATGTGACCCACTGGTCGAGTGCCCCTGAGTTTACCCCCCAGTACCAAAAAAAAAAAAAAAAACAACAACAAAAAACCACTCCTTTTCCATTTGACACCTTTCCTCTGAAGTTCTTTTTTTTTTTTTTTTAAATATTTATTTATTTGCTTTAGTTGTACACAATGTGTTCACCTGTAGGTGGTGCTGAGGATCCAACGCGGGCCGCCCACATGCTAGGCGAGCTCTCTACCGCTGAGCCACAGTCCCAGCCCTGAAGTTCTATTTTTATTGCAAGGTATTA
This sequence comes from Tamias sibiricus, assembly GCA_025594165.1. Classification (NCBI taxonomy): domain Eukaryota; kingdom Metazoa; phylum Chordata; class Mammalia; order Rodentia; family Sciuridae; genus Tamias; species Tamias sibiricus. Next base: position 1,794,535 of record CM046674.1, on the reverse strand, counting down.
ATACTGCCACCCCTTACCTTCTTTGTATCTGCATTTATTTTATTTTATTTTATTTTCAGGGTTGTTCTAACTGTAACACTGTAAACAGTGTTTACCTGGATTTAGTGTTTCCTCTCAACAGGAGCATTCTTGTCCTTTTATATGAGAATTTAACTCATTCACATTGTGTGTGTGTAGGTGTGTGTGTGTGGTGTTGGGGATCAAACCCAGGGCCTTGTGCATGCAAGGCAAGCACTCCACCAACTGAGCTACATCCCCAGGTGGTCACCCACATGTTTGGTTTCATTCGGACTGTCTTATTTTGTAGGCTTTTGTTTGTTTGTTTGTTTGGTACTGGGGATTGGACCCAGATACACTTAACCACTGAACTACATCCCTAAGCCTTTTTATTTTTTGAGACAGGGTCTCACTAAATTGCTTAGGGCCTCTCTAAGTTGCTAAGGCTGGCTTCAAACTTGGGATCCTCCTGTCTCAGCCTTCCAAGTCACTCGGATTACAGGCTTGAGAAGCCACAGGGTCAGCTTTTTGTTGTTGTTGTTGTTTGTTTGTTTGTTTGTTGTGGTGGTGGTGGTGGTGGAGAGGGTACTAGGGATTGAGCTCAGAGGCTTTCTGCCATTTAGCTACATTCCCAGCCCTTTAAATTTTTTTAAATTTTATTTTACTATTATTATTTTTTTAGTACCGGGTATTGAACTCAGGGGCACTAGACCACTGGGCCTTTTTTGTATTTTATTAGAGTTGCTACGTGCCTCACCACTGCGGAGCCTGGCTTTGAACTCCTGATCCTCCTGCCTCAGCCTCCCAAGTGCTGGAATTAAAAGTGTGCATCACCGCACCCAGCTTTAAAAGAAAATATTTCATTTTGAGACAGGGTCTCATCAAGTTGCCAAGGCTGGCCTCATACGTGCAATCCTTCTGCCTCAGCTTCCCAAGTCACTGGGATTATAGAAGTGTACCTGGTTATTGTTTCTTTTTAAAATCCTTTCCTGATCAGGTTTTCTTATTTCTGTTTCCCCTTTTCTTTGATGCTAATGGTTATCATTAACTGTTAATTAAAAACCTTTAAGTCTATATTTTTTATCAAGAATTAAACATTGGGCTGCAGTTGTGGCTCAGTGGTAGAGCGCTCGCCTAGCACGTGTGCAGCCCTGGGTTCGATCCTCAGCATCACATAAAAATAAATAAATGAAAAAAAAGGTATTGTGTCCAACTATGACTAAAAAAATGAATATTAAAAAGAGAAGAATTAAACACTTCTCCAATGCCTCCCTCCCTGAACCAAATAAGATTTTTGGCATGTTTTATTTATTTATTTATTTTGTCTTACCACAGGGCTTGTTGAAATAGTCTGGAACTGCACTTATCGGTAACCAATTTTCTTCTTCTCTTTCTTTCTTTTTGGTGATGGTAATGGAATTCAGAGCCTTGTTCATGGTAGGAAAACGCTCTACCACTGAGCTACGCCCCCAGTCCGTTCATAATCTCTTTTGAACATATGACTTTGCTGTTTCAGAAATCCTTTACCAAACAATTGCATTTGGCTCCCTAGCCACTTTCAAACAATTGCTTAGCTTAATTTGTTTTGCTCATTTTGTAGCACTTTTAAAAAAAAATGTGTGTAGGTGTATCTTCCCTCATCTGGAGTCCTTGAATCCTTTGTCGTTTGACTGCAAGTAATACCTTGGGTCTAGAAGATAATCCCAGCCCTGCCACTGACCTGCTGTGCAACCTGGCAAATTTCTCAATTTCTCTGTGTGTCATTACCTCGTTTAATACAGGGATAACAATAGCTCCGCTTCCTAGAGCTCTTGGAATGCAGTAGAATCAGGCAGCGAATGAATGGGTGGGGAAGTGAAGGATGTGGGTTTCCCTGCCTGTCACTCAAGCAGCTCTCGACACCAGACCCCACTCCTTCTCCATCGTCCACCTCTCCCTCTGTGCTGGCACACTTCCCTCAGCCTGCAAGCCGTCCTGAGTCTTTCCCCTATTAAGGAAAGCAAAGACAGAACCAAAACACCCCTGCCACCCGGTGTCCTCTCCTGTCCCTTGCCTCTCTTCTTTCATAGCTCAGCTTCTAGAAACAGTGGGCTGGCTCCTCACTTGTCACCAACCTGTTGGCATCTGGCTTCCTACCAACCTTCCACTCAATGTACCCTCAGGTCATTGGTGAACACCATGCCACTAGCAATGTGCAGGTGACAGGGTGGCAGGGGCCAGGGACAGGATGATCCTGGGGAGCCCTGTCCACCAGGGGCACTGACAGACTTGGGACAAATGCTCTGCCTGCAGGAGACCTTTGGTAATGTGTGTCTTCTGAAGGGCTGTGTGATTTGATGAGCCCATAAGCACCCTCATCCAGGCCTGGGGGCTTCCTAGAGGAGGAGGAGGAGGAGGAGGAGGAGGAGGAGGAGGAGGAGGAACCTGAGTGGAGTTGGTGAGTAGGGGGTGGGATGGGATAGCTTCCAGGCAAAGGGAACAACGTGAGGAGGGCCAGGAGGTGGGAGGCCGTAGAGAGTTTTGGAAGACCCAAAGTGGGGGTGACACATCTGGATTTAAAATTTTTTTTTTTTGTACCGGGGATTGAACTCAGGGGCACTCGACCACTGGGCCCCATCCCCAGCCCTTTTTTGTATTTTATTAGAGACAGGGTCTCACTGAGTTGCTAAGTGCCTTGTCATTGATGAGGCTGGCTTTGAACTCGAAATCCTCCTGCCTCAGCCTCCCAAGTGCTGGGATTACAGGCGTGCGCCACCACGCCTGGCGCAGGGTGTTGTTACATCTGGATCTGTGGAATGTGGCGAAACCAGACAGGGGCTCACAGACACACCATACTTAGCCCCTACTTTGTTCCTGAAGTCCAGGCTCCTGACTTCTTGTAGATTTCCCTTAAATCACACACACACACACACAGCCTCAGTTTCCTCCTACTTCTCTGGTCCTCTTGCTTAGACTTCCCCAAGACCCCTTTCCTCCCCACCTCTGGACTGGGACTTCCTGCTTCCGGGTCTTCCACTTGGCCCAGGTGTGCTCACCCTCATCCCCAGCTCCATGCGTTGCCATGGGCTGCACTCTGGAATCTTCTCAAGTGGCCTAGAACCACCCTCGTCTTTCCCTTCAGTAATCCTCCCAGTAATCCCCACCCAGCACAAAGACTTCCATCCCTCATGGTGCCCAACCCTAGGTGGCACCCTCTCAGCCTTTCCTTCTCCCATGCACCCTCATCCAGCCCTGAGGCTCCTTTTGGCTGGGTCTCCTGCTTCTCCTCACTCCCAACCACCCTCACCTTGGCTTAGGCAATCATTACAGAGTTTCCAAATTCCACTCTCAAGAGCTTCTGTGGTAAAAGATTTGTGGATTCTCCATTCCTGTTAGAAATTTCTCCTTGGGTCTAATTTTAAAGTCCCTGTCCCTGGCTGGCAGGAAAGTTGGACATAGGACTGTCAGTTCCATTACATAGATAAGAAAAAAGAGGCATAGTGCCATCTCATGCCCAGGGGAATTGCAGAGCTGCAGTGTGCCCCAGTGACTCACTTCGGAGCAGCTCTCCCAGCTGGTAGCAACAGGAGGCTGGCCTATCACCTGTGGACTTAGCAGAGGCATCTAGGCAGTTAAGGCACCCAGGAGGGTGCTGGGAACCTTCAAGGTACAGTGAGAAGCCTAGCACCAAGTCTCAGTGACAGGGAGGGCATCAGGCAGGGGAGTCTGGGGACCCCCCTTATGTGTGTGCTCAGCCTTTCCTTAGACCAGCTTCAATTGCATTCATATAGGCCCAGAAGCATGACCCAATGGTGGAACATTTTATTATTAAAAAAACTGAGATATAATTCATATAACATACGGTTAGCTGATTAGCTGTGTGTGTGTTACTGGGGATTGAACCAAGGGGTGCTCTGCCCCTTTTAAAGTTTTATCTATTTATTTATTAAAATATTTATTTATTTGCTTTTAGTTGTACACAATGCGTTTATTTTTATGTGGTGCTGAGGCGGCCTATGTGACAGATGAGCGTTCCACCGCTGAGCCACAACCCCAGCCCTTAAAGTTTTATTTTGAGACAGGTCTTCATTAAGTTGCTGAGACTGGCCTCGAACTTTGTTCCTTCTGCCTCAGCCACCAGAGTTGCTGGGATTTCAGGGGTGTGCCACTGCACCTGGCAAAAGTCACACTTTTAAAATACACAATGTAGGGCTGGAGTTGTGGGTCAGGGGTAGAACACTTGCCTAGCATGCCTGAGGCACTGGGTTCCATCCCCAGCACCACATAAAAAAAAAAAAAAAAAAAAAACTAAATAAAGAAAATAAAGGTATTGTGTCCATCTACAATTAAAAATATTTAAGGGGCTAGGGTTCTGGCTCGGCGGTAGAGTGCTCGCCTAGCAAGTGCGCGGCCCTGGTTTTATCCTCAGCACCACGTAAAAATAAACACATTGTGTACAACTAAAGCAAATAAATAAATATTAAAAAAACATATTTAAGAAAAAAGTATACAAATGTAGTGGCTTTTAGTGTATTTTACAAGGCTGTGCAAGCATTATCATTAGTTCCAGAACATGCCTATCAGTCCCAAAAGGAGCCCTAACCATCAGCATTCACTCTCTGTACCCACCCCCCAGTCCCTGGGGCTATTAATCAACTTCCGGTCTTTAGGATCTGCCTATTTTAGATAAGCCCTATAAAGGGAATGATATAATGCATGGTTCTCTGTGTCTGGCATCGGTATGTCTTGAAAGGCTTGTGCAAGCTGTTCAGCTCGCGGAGTCTTCTCTGTACCGCGTGTATTAGTTTTGTAACCAACTCCTGCACACACACCAAAGCCAGTGCAGAGACCACTGCGCAGCGGTGGGAAGACAAGCAAGGGAAGCCAGAAAGGCAGGCCCCGGTGTGCGCGGCTGGGCGCGCCGCAGCTTCCGTCACCGAGACGTGGGTGCTGCGCCGGGGGCGCCCGGCCTGCGGGGCTGAGCATCACCCGCGCCAGGTGAGTCCCCCCCGGCGTCACTCGGTGCCGCGGCGGAGCTCCACGGGGTGACGCGGTGCGAGCGTACTGGCCTTCCGTGCGCCAGGGTCGCGGGCTCTGAGATCTAGAGGAGCCAAGGCTTACGGTGCGCAGAAGCGGCGGGCCGTGTGGTTTGTCTTTGCTGTTTTCAGTGACGTGATTGCCCATTGGGAACCGCTGGGAGCCGAGGCACGCGCTGGCGCTTAGCCGCCGGGGCTGGGGACCCGCGAGCTGGGAGGGGCGGACAGGGGCGGAGCCTAGGCCGCGGCGAGAGGCGGAATCACAGAGCCCGCCTCTCGCGCACCGCCCGGAGACGTTGCGTCAGGGGGCGGAGCTTGAGAACACCCAGTCCAGTCCGGGCTGCGGCCTGGATTGCGGCGCGACGCCCGCCCCAGCCCCAGGCCGTCGCCCCGCACAGGGGGCGGGGCATTATCTAGCCACGCCCCAGACGCCCCAGTTGGGGAGGAGCCCGCGCGGGGCCCGCAGTGCAGCGCGAGCGGGCAGCACAGCATCCGTACCGCGGCCTGGCTCAGATCGCTGAGCGGGCGTCGTGCAGTAGACAGGCCGCGGCCGCCACCGGATCCCGCCCCGCGCCCCGCCATGCCATCCACCGGCCCCGCCTGAGCTGCGGCCGCCGACGCGCAGGCGGGCCTCGGGCCGCCGGGGCCATGCGCGCGCTGCGCTGACAATGCTTCCCGGCGCGCCCGCCCGCCTGACGCTGGCCCTGGGCCTGGGCCTGTGGCTCGGGGCGCTGGCGGGGGCCCCGGGCGCGGCTGCGGGCCGTGCGCGCCCCCCTGCTTTTGCGGCCCTGCGCCGGGCGCCGCCTGCCGCGTCAACTGCTCGGGCCGCGGGCTGCGGACGCTCGGGCCCGCGCTGCGCATCCCCGTGGACGCCACCGCGCTGTGAGTAGCCACTGGCGGGCGGTTGCCATGGCGCCGGGCGGCCTGGCAGCAGCATCGCGTTGCGGCCCGAGCCCCTGTTCGCAGGGCGTGGGCGCGGCGCTGGCTGGGCGGCTAGACCAGCGGGCCCGGCAGCCGCCAGGGCGAGGTTAAATAAGGAAACCCTGGGGCCGCGGCCGGCGTGGCCCCGAGGAGCCCAAAATCTCGGCTTCTGTGGAAACTCGCGTCCCTCGCCCTGCAGCTCCGCAAACGCGAGCTGACGGCCTGCGGCAGCTTGCAACTCTGGGTAGGAGGTCGTGGTACGTGGAGAAAAGAAACGCGCTAATTAGAGGCTAACTGGGATGCAGCCTGGGGCTGGGAGATTCTCTGGGAAGCGGGGATTGTGTGGAGCGCGCAGGGCCAGCTTCCCGGAGGAGGGGGTCTGGACAGGGACTTGATGGATTCTTAAGAACTGGCCCAACGCTTAAGAAAGGGCGAGGATGTGGGACCAGAGGAAGAGGAGAGGGAATGGTGTGAGCCAGGGCCCGGAGACTGGACTTGGCCACGTGTGGCAACCGTGGAGAAATGCGAGGGGGTAAGGGCTCAACCCAGGGTGAACTGAGGTCTGGAAGAGTCTCTGGTGCTTCATTCCAGGGTTCCCAGTGGGGGAATTCGCCCAGAAGGGTTAAAATGCGGAAGAGACCTTGTCAGGTTGGCATCTGGAAGAAAGAATAACAGGCAGATGATAGGCAGCCTTTACAGAAAGGTTGTCTTGAGCCAGGGCCTATTCCAAGGTCTTGTGGATGTTGCATTTATCCCTTGCCTTAACGGTCTGTCTGGGGTTAGGTACAGTCAAGATCCCTGTTTTAGAGATTGGGGGAAACAGGCTCAGAGATGTGACCATATTTGTCCAAGGTATTACAGCCCTGACATGGCAGGGGGTTTGAACCTGGGAGGTGCCCAGGATCCAAAGTTGGATTGAGAAGAATAGAGAGGACTAAGATTGCAAACATTTCTTCTCAGGGGTGGGGAGAGTCTCAGGGCCTGCTGATCCCAACCCTTTGGATTTCCTGGGCACTTCAAGGCACCTCAGCCCTGGAATCCCCCGAGGAGCTTTTCTGTGGGTACTGTCAGCTTGTAACATTCCCAATTCTGTTAAACTTGGGCTGAGCCATGGCATTTGGTTTTGTAATACTTAGGGGTCACTCCAGCCTAGGGTCACCTTTAATAGGGGGGGGCCCTGTGTCCTTGGGGCTTTGTTTGGTGGTCTTAGGGGTCGGGGAAGAGCGAGTTCTCCAGGGATAACTGTGGTTGGGGGCCATGCTGGGCCTGTCATTGTGCTCGTTGACCACTGGAACATTTGTGGCGCAGCTGTCTCTATTGCAGATGGGCCCCTTCTGCCTGCTGACAGTGCCCATGGAATTGCGTCAGATCCACTCCACCCTTTGTTTCTGGATGGCACAGTGGCGTAGTTAGGGTACTTCTGTCTCTGGTGCTGCTCTGGAGGTTCAGGGCTGGCGCCTGCTGGCTATTCCTGCTTCCCCAGCCGTGGTGTCTCTGTGCTGGCCTGGCAGGAGCTGTCCAGGAAATAAAGGGCTTCCCTGCAGCCCCACACACTCTTGCACAGCAGTGGCGCTTGCTGTTGCCCTGGTGCTCGCCCTTGGGCTCTCGTCCTGGGTTTTGGGAGAGGGAGTTTTCTGGAAGTTGGCCTGGCTGGGCCTGAGCTGGCAGGATTCCCAGGATGCTTCCCCTCTTAGTGTGTGATGGGACATCAGGGTGACCTCATGTGGGTGAGGAATGGAGGTGAGTCCACTTTCTTTCCACCCCCAAGCTGCCTCTGGGAGATTTCCAGAGGGCTTCATGTGGGGGAATGTATGGGAAACTGGACCTTAGGGAAGGTGTTGAGGTCCCCTGCTGGAGCCCCAGGCCACTGTCTGTGCTCAGTGGGTTCTCGACCCCTGCAGACTCCTGGGAGATAGGTGGACCTTCTCTAAGGGAGAGGTCCCAGCTGCGAGAAGTCAAGGATAGACTGTAGCCTCCTGGTGCCCACTTTTCTGTCACCAGCAGCCTCTTGGAGGAGGGGTCAGCCCCTCCATTTGTGGCTTGTGGCCAGACTAAGGTGAGGCAGGGCAGCTGTATCCAGGTGGGATGATGGCCTTGGCTTCCAAAAACCTCAGCCTTCCAGGCTTTCTGGGGTTAAAATAATGCTGCTGGGAGGTGGCAGCTCAAAAACGATGACGTTACTGGCAAAATGTTGCTGCTGTGCTATTTTTGAAGCTCTGCAGTGGAGAATTGAAAGCTTCGTTATGAAGAAAGTAGGCAGAACAGGGTGATGGGTCTCTCGCTGTACTCTTCCCCACCCCATGTTTGAGCCAATTTCTAGTGTCTTGGTTTTTATCTGAAGGCATTTGGGAGTGCATCTCAGTACCCCAAACTCCTAAAACACCAGTGATTCCAAAATCCCGTTAAATGTTCAGTGTGTTCAAGTTTTCACTTATTTCAGTTTTTTGGATAGTGTGAATTAGGGTCCAGATAAGTCTGCACAGTATGGTTAATTCATGTCTGTTAAATTTCTGTTGATAGCCGGGCGCAGTGGCGCACGCCTGTAATCCCAGAACTTTGGGAGGCTGAGTCAGGAGGATCGTGAGTTCAAAGACAGCCTCAGCAATGGCGAGGCACTTAGCAACTCAGTGAGACCCTGTCTCTAAATAAAATACAAAAAAAGGGCTGGGGATGTGGCCCAGTGGTCGAGTGCCGCTGAGTTCAATCTCCAGTACCAAAAAAAAAAAAAAAAAAAAAAATTTCTGTTGATGGTTAGGCCCTCCTCCACCTCTTTTGCCCTCCTGTAATTTATTGAAGAAAATAACTCCTATGGCTCTGGGTTCCTTATTGCCTCCGAGCTGTCACTCCGTGATGCTGTTGGATGTGTCTCTGTCCTGTGTCTCCTGCAAGCTCCTAGTTGGATCTAGAGCTCTGTGGTGTGAAGGGCCTTATCCCCAGTGCTCCAGAGCCTCCTGTGGCCAGTGGCTACCAGGTGAGCCATTTTACTATTGAAGCAAGCACTGCCCTAGGTGTGAGCTGTTGGGTGCCTTCGGCTGTGGTTGCTTTGGGGAGGCTACTTTTTAGTTTTTTTTTTTTTTTTTTTGTGGTGCTGAGGAATGAACCTAGGGCCCTGTGCATGTGAGGCAAGCACTCTACCAACTGAGCTAGGTCCCCAGCCCTCGGGAGTCTACTTTTTGAGTGATGTGTGCTGCTAATTTTGGCCAGTGGCTCACCTGCATCTTGTGGTGTTCTCTGAATGTCTCAGGACTAGGACAGAGTAATACCAGGGACTCAGTAGGTACTTGGTTCACTGATTCACAATATTGGGTCTTGGGGGTCTTCTGTTTGCTGAGAGCACCTAAAGTGTGGCTCTTATCTTCTTGTGCCCTGAAATGACAGGAGAGTAGGGGTGAGGGAAGCTCAGCTCCTGGTGTCTGTGGCCAAGATAGGATCTGAGGGAAGGTGGCATCTGTGAGCAGAGCCCTGGGATAGGTGTGGACCTGGCCTGAGCTGCTGCTGGACTGCACCTGCGTGTACACTGCTGCCTTGGGGGCAGCAGGGAGTCCTCACGCTCCTCTTTCTCATCCCTGTTTCTCTGGGATAAGAGAGAATTGGCAGTTGCCACAGGGGCCTGAGGCGTTCTGTGTCAGCTCTGAGCCTTATGAGCCCTCACCAGGTGGAGGGCCTGACTACTGTGTGCCTGGCCCTGTGCCAGGGTAGATGAGACCACTGTTAGGTGCAGGCCTGTCCCTGTGGGGTTCATCTGTCACAGGGAAGCCCACATTAAACTGACAAGTGCATGGATCCTACAAGGACAAAGACACAGATGATGGGGAGGGGGCCCGGAAAGACCCCAGCTGCAGGTGACCTTGAAGCCAAGATTCAAGCTTGTACACCAGGCTCTGGAGAGTGTCCCACACAAGGGAACAGGCCTGCTGAGTAGCTAAGGTTCAAGGTGATGGAGGAGCAGGAGTCAGGGCCTCCATGGGGAGAGCAGGTGGGGGTGGCATTAAAGGGTTCCGGAGGGAAGCAGCATGGCTGGTGTCTTCTAGAAAGATCCCTAGCTGCTGTGTGGAGGCATAGGGAGGACTGTGTCCTACAAATGCTGCTGGCCTCAAGCCTCTGAGCTTCAGCTTCATGTGATACCACACTTGGGAATTGAGAATGTGAATGGAAGGGCAACTTTATCTTCCTTATGAGATGTGGAGTGTAAATTTGCTGAAGTGTGGACAAGAACTAACCCCTGTACACAGTTGCCTAGTCCAGGAGAAGTAGGAGAATGGTGACCATTTGGTAGGTGAGGCAGCCTCTGTCTGCAGCCTCCCTGCTTTCCTCTGCGACACTCAGGCCTGTGAAGGCGTGAGCCTTGGCGCATCTGCAGCCCCAGAGGCGCTCAGGAGCCAGTGGCGTGCAGGAGCACCTGAGCACGTGCCCCGGGACAGCAGAGCCACAAGGAACATCCGAGGGCGTCTGCCTAACATGGCACCTGCATCCAGAAAGCAAAGAACTCTCAAGTGTCAGTCACAGGAAGACAAAAGGCACCATTCAAAAGTGGATAAAGGGCCGGGCGCGGTGGCGCATGCCTGTAATCCCAGCACTTGGGAGGCCGAGGCAGGAGGATCGCGAGTTCAAAGCCAGCCTCAGCCATGGCGAGGCACTTAGCAACTCAGTGAGACCCTGTCTCTAATAAAAATACAAAAAAGGGCTGGGGGTGTGGCCCAGTGGTCGAGTGCCCCTGAGTTCAATCCCTGGTACCACAAAAAAAAAAAAAAAAAGTGGATAAAGGGGCTGGGGTTGTGGCTCAGTGGTAGAGCGCTCGCCTAGCACGTGTGTGGCCCGGGTTCGATCCTCAGCACCACGTAAAAATAAAGGCATTGTGTACAACTAAAACAAATAAATAAATATTTAAAAAAAAAGTGGATAAAGGCTCAGAACAGACATTTTCCCAAAGAAGATACACAACTGGTCAATGAAAAGATGCTCAGTATGTTGGGCATGGTGACCACACCTGTATTCCCAGTTATTTGGGAGGCTGAGACAGGAGGATCACAAGTTTGAGGCCAAACCCCTGCAATTTAGAGACCTTGTCTCAAAATAGAAAAGGGGCTGGTGGTATATATACACAATGGAATATCACTCAGCCATAAAGAATAATGAAATTATGGCATTTGCCAGTAAAGAGATGGAACAGGAAACTATCATGCTGAGTGAAATAAGCCAACCCCAAAAAACCAAAGGCTGAATGTTCTCTCTGATATGTGAATGCTAACACACAATCAGGGGAGGGGATAGAAGTTCAATGGATTAGACAAAGGGGAAGTGGGGGAGGTGAGGGGGGTGAGAATAAGAAAGACAGTAGAGCGCAGCCCGGGTTCGATCCTCAGCACCACATACAAATAAACTCATTGTGTACAACTAAAGCAAATAAATAAATATTAAAAAAAAAAGAAAGACAGTAGAATGAATTAGACATTTCTATGTTCGTGTATGAATGTACAAACAGTGTAGCTCCACATGTACAACCACAAGATTGGGGAATTATACTTCATGTATGTATAATATGTCAAAATACATTCTACTGTCATGTATAACTGAAAAGAACAAAATTTAAAAAAGAGAAAACAGCTGGGGCCAGATGTGTTGATGCACACCTGTAATCCCAGCTACTTGGGAATCTGAGGCAGAAGGATCACAAGTTAAGGTCAGGCTCAGCAACTTAGCAAGAGCTTTTCTCAAAATAAATTAGAAAAGAAGGAGGTGCTGGGGGTATTGTTCAGTGGTTCAGTACCCCTGGGTTCAGTTCCTAGTACTGAAAAGAAACAAGGTAAATAAAGATGCTCCCTGTCTAGTCATTAGGGAGATGCCAATCAAAGCTACAGGGAGATACCAGTTCTCACTTTCTTTTTTTTAATTTGGTATTTCTTTCATACACACACCCACACACACACACACACACACACACACGCATATAATTAGATGTTGACGGACGTTTATTTTATTTACTATGTGTGGTGCTGAGAATTGAACCCAAAGCCTCACACATGCCAGGGAAGTGCTCTGAGCTACAACCCAGCCCATACCCACTGGTTTTTGATGAGTGTCATAAAATAGACGGGATCACAAGTGTTAGTGTGGGCATGGAGAAATTGGAATCCATGTCCATTGCTGGTGGGATGTGAAGCAGTGGCCCTGTAGAAAAGTCTGGTGGCTCCTCAGTTGAATGTAGAATTTCCTAGGACCTAGCTACTTTACTCAAGAAATTAAAATTCATGTCCCACAAAGACTTGGACACATGTTTTCCATAGCATCATTCACAGCAGCCAAAAGGTGGGAAACACCCCAAATGTCTCTCAGCAGACAAATGGAGAGACCGAGGCTGTCGCTCCAGCTGAAGGATGCTGTCTGCCCTGGAAGGACAGACTTGGGCTTGCTCCCGCAGGGACTGGGCTCTGAAAGCATGGTGCTTGGTAGCGTGGCCAGCCTCACAGGCCACATGTTCTATGACACCTCGTTCTGTGTGTGATGCTGGGGTGAGCCCAGGGCCTCACACGAGCAAGGCAAGCCTCCACCTCTGAGCCATATCCCCAGCTCTTCCTTTGATATGAAATTTGCAGAATAGGAAAACCCAGAGACAGAAAACAGTGATGGCTGCCTGCATCTGGGTGGGCAGGGTGGCAAGGGTGATGGCCAAGGGGTGTGGGGTTTCTTCTGGGGTGATGAGAATGTTCTGGAATGTACAGTGGTGACAGTTTCACCAGCTCCTCGATATACTAAAAGCTACTGAATTACAAGCTTAGAGGACGAGCTCTGTCGGATGAGGGTCATGTCTGAGTTCTACAGGATCTGAGGGAGTGCCCAGGGAGCCGTGCGCCCACCTCGTCCTCTGTGGGCGCATATGCGGGGCCCTGTGCTGGGCCCTCATATCCTTCCTCTCAGGTGCCTTGCTGTGATGCTCTTAGTTCTATTTTACAGACTAGGGAGCTGAGGCTTCCAGAAGTTGACTCACTTTATTTTTTTTTGGTATCGGGATTGAACTGAGGGGCACTTGACTACTGGGCCACATCCCCAGTCCCTTTTTTTTTTGTATTTTATTAGAGACAGGGTCTCACTGAGTTGCTGAGTGCCTCCCCATTGCTGAGGCTGGCTTTGAACTCGCGATCCTCCTGCCTCAGCCTCCCAAGTGCTGGGATTACAGGCATATACCACTGTGCCTGGCTTGAGTCACTTCTTAGAGTCTCATAGCTGGTGAATTGTGGCAGAGGCAATGTGACCGGTGCTCCCTGGAGCAGTGTCCTGGTTCATAGGTGACAGAGAGAGAAGGTGGTGGGGCCTCCCTAGTGGGCCTGGGTTGTGTGGAAGGACTTGCCAAGTGGCCCGTGTGGGCTGTGAGGCACTTTGCTGAACCTTCTTCCCACAGCTCCCTCCTGGGTCTCCATTCATCCCTACTGTGGTCCTTTCTTTGGCTTTCTTCTGGGTTTAGGAGAGGGGTCTGGGGTCTGGTGTGAGACCTGAGTTCACTTCCAGCCCCTCAACTTCCTGTGTCCTTTGGTTGAGTCCTACAGCCTCTCTAAGCCTCAGTTTCCTTGCCTGTAAAATAAGCACCATGGCTAGGTGCACCTAATGGGGTTGTAGGCCTCCGAGGTTAGGGTATATGGTATATTGATAGGGTTCAGTCACTGCAGCCACAATAATCATCATGCCCTTTGTTCAGGTAGTCTTCCTAGCCTTCCTCTCCATGGTTTCTGGGGGCCCAGTCCCTTGTCCTCAAGGATCAACTACCAGAAGATGCACCTTAGGACCTGCCCTGCTTCAGGGCAGGTAGAACCCAGAAGCCTGAGACAAGTGCTCAGACTTGATGTGTAGCAGATGGCTAAGCACAGACCAGGGCTAGGGACAAAACTCCGTGGCAGAGCACTTGCCATCCTGCGTGAGGCCTAGAGTTGAGCCCCATACCACCAAAAATAAAATAAAACTAATAAGCACAGACCAGTCTGAGCAGACTGACTACTGTGCGTTCCTCCATGCCTAGCTCAGGGAGACTGAAGTCCCACCCTCCTGGTCGGCCTGGTACATTCGTTCCCTCTTGGTTTTTTGTGTTTTTTTTTTTTCTTTTTTCTTCTTCTTCTTCTTTTTTTTTGGTACTGGGGATTGAACTCAGGGCACTCGACCACTGGGCCACATCCCCAGCCCTGTTTTGTATTTTATTAGAGACAGGGTCTCGCTGAGTTGCTAAGTGCCTCGCCATTGCTGAGGCTGGCTTTGAACTCGCGATCCTCCTGCCTCAGCCTCCCAAAGTGCTGGGATTACAGGTGTGCGCCACCGTGCCCGGCTTCCCTCTTGGTTTTATTTAGCAGTGGTCCTCGCCATGTTGTCCAGGCTGGTGTTGAACTTCTAGGCTCTAGGGATCCTTCACCCTCAGCTGGGACTACATTTGTTCCCTAGTTTTTATCTTAGCTGTTGTGATTGTGTTTTTGGACACAGTCAAGTGCACGGACATGACCATGGGGTTATGTTGGCACCTACCTTCTCAGTCACCTTGTTCTTCTACCCTGGGATGGTATGGCACTGCCCACGATGGCTTGTTGGCCCCAGTGCCAGCCTGGGGTGTGTCCAGTGGGCGTTGTTGGGCCTTTGGGACTTTGGGATGGTTGTACCAGGTACACATGAGCTTCAGGTTCCCTCTTCCAAGCTCTCTGTAGATTCTTCCTGCACTTTTCCCCTTCCAAGGTTAGTGACCAGGGCCTCTCCATGTGGCCTTCCTGTGGCACCTTCTCTGCCTGGCCAGGGAGCTGGGTTCTGGCCGCCATCTTGTGACTACTAATCTGGTGGTTCTGTCTGATATGGGCCTCACCTCTGCTGGCACTGCCCTGGGCTTCCCTGGGATGAGGAGTACTCGTGCTGCTGCCTGTGCTCCCCACCCTGGGGTGCCTCTGCAGGGTGGGCAGGAAGTGGGGAGACCCTGGCTGGGCTTGGGTTTCAGTTGAGGAAGCCATTTTGGATGGAGACACATTTTCCTTTCCGGAACACTGTGGTGGCCAACACCAGCAGCGGGAGCCCAGACAGCAGGCCCGCCTAGCGCTCTGGAATGAAAAAAACATCCCGCTCCTCCGGCTGCCGTCTGGGGTGGCGCCGTCTGGGCTCTGCTCGCCGCCTGGCCTGATGCAGTGC
This sequence comes from Tamias sibiricus, assembly GCA_025594165.1. NCBI lineage: Eukaryota > Metazoa > Chordata > Mammalia > Rodentia > Sciuridae > Tamias > Tamias sibiricus. The sequence continues at coordinate 1,779,455 of CM046674.1, read as the reverse complement.
CTGTGCAGTTCCAGCTGGCCAGGCGTGGGCGCAGCCATGGGCAGGCCAGCGTGCGGGCCGCCACAGGGCGTGTGCGTCCGTCTCCCTGCAGGACGAGGGCAGCTGGGCAGTGCAGCTCGTGTCCTTTCTGGGGAGCCCTCGCTCTTTCTGGCTTGGTAGCCATCCTTGCCAAAGGCCCGTGTGCCAGGCTAGTGCTAGGGGCTGCACTTGGGGCCAGGTGCTGTGGGCGCTTCTTCCCTGACACCCCTGTGAGCTCCACTCTGGCACAGCCTGACTCTAGTAGCCCTGTGCTCTGGAGGCAGGTGGATCCTATGGGGCCACCTTGGGAGGGCTTTGTCACCAGGAAGGGGCAGAAGCTAGCTCTCCCGGTCGCAATGTGGTATGAGGCCAGAACTCAGGGCAAGGGTGACATCTGGGCCTTTGGGGTCCTGAGCCTTCCCAGTGAGTCATAGCCCTGGTGTTGGACTGGTCCTTGCCATTGGCTGTACCCAAATGGCTGATGGGACAGCTGGCTAGACCCAGGACCCTGCCTGTTGCACAGTGCCCTGCCCACCCCGCCCCCACCCTTCTCTTTGGACAACCTGGCTCGTGGCCATGTGTGGACGACACCCGGGTGGTGTGGGGAAGAGGCGGGCCCTGAGCCTCAGTGTTCCCTTAGGAGAGTGGGGCTGCTTGGGCTCCTGCCCTTGCTGGTTTGCAGTGGGATGTGAGGAACTGGGTGCCACCCCAGTGCCGCTGAGTCACTGCCTCACAGAGGTCCCATGGGCACAGAAGTGGCTGCAGGAGGCTGGGGCTCCAGTGTCCCCGCTGCAGTAGGGGTGTGTGGAGTGGGCCCCCTTGCCTGTTCCCCACCCACATTGCTTTGCTAATACCTGGTGGTGGGGGGTGGCTCTCACAGCAGCCCTCTTTTTCCCTCACAGAGGAGGATCCCTGACGTGTCCCTCCTCCTCCTCTCTCTTCCTTCACCTCTGAGGCCTCTTCCCTGCCTGTGAGTTCTGGAAGGATCCTGGGCAGGCCTTGTCACCCCCAGCATCTCATTCTGGTGACAGTTCAATGGTGGAGGACTCGGTGCCGGTGACTAGGGCCCTGTGAGGACAGATGCCTCAGAGCACCCTGTGACACGTAGGGCCCTCCTCCTGCTCCCCAGCTCTGGTCTCGGCCATCAGGGGGCTGCTCCTGCAGGCCTGCCCAGGCCCTGGCAGCCTTTCCCTCATCTCAGAGGTGGGAGCCCACTGCTTGCTGGGCCCTTGTCTGGAGCCAGGTGGGAGGTGGGCATGGGGGGCAGCATGGGGGTGGGTCTGGCTGGCCTCCTGCACTGTCTCCTTGGAAAAGCAGGGGGACACAGCCAGAAGCCTGCCCTGCTTACCTTGCTGCCTGTACGTGCTAAGTGATTTTCTGCAGCTCTCTCCCCTAAACTTGAATTCATCAATCTAAACATCATTTCCGGCCCTGGAAACTAGCCTCACTCTCCATAAATAGAAGGGAACAAAAAGCAAAGGGAATGAAAACAGTGAGGGCGTCAGACTCACGCTGGCTCTGGCTGTTGGGCTCCTGGAGGAAAGCCCGTTAGTGCAGGAAGGAGCCGTGGGGAGGCCAGCCTGGGGCCGGGACCTCTCTGCCAGCCAAGTGCGGGGTCCGACAGCGGCCTCGCCCCTGCTCTGCTCTGGCTTGGGAGAGGATGTTTCTGGGGGGTCTCCTTGCTGGGCTGAGGGGAGTCTGTTTGCTCCAGGGGCACTGGGGAGAGAATGGGGGCCTTCTGCCTCCCCCTGTACTGCCCCAGTCTGCCAGAGGGAGGAGGCGGCTGGCTCTGGAGGAGCTGGTTACATAACGTCCGCAGCGGCCCTCGGAGTCGTCCCCCAGCACTGTTTCCAGCATGGCGGCCAGCGCTGGGCGGGGTGCGGGACCTGGCACCGGCCCGCCCGCTGACCACATGTGCCTGCAATGTGCAGATGTTTCCTTGGGGTTCTGCTGGCCCCACACCCTGCCCGGCATCTAGACTGGGGAGCCGGCACCTGGGCTACTCCCCGGCTTGGAGGAGTAAACTGGGGCCGCTCAGCTGCAGATCAGAGTTCTGGCTTGCCTGGGGCCTTTGCTTGCACAGCCCTGGAGAGGGGTCGGGCACGGTGGTGCGTGCCTGTCATCCCAGCGATTTGGGAGGCCGAGGCAGGAGGATCGCAATGCAAGGCCAGCCGGGGCAACTTAGCAAGGCCCTAAGCAACATGGAGACCCTTTCTCAAAATAAAAAGGTCTGGGGGAGCTGGGGTTGTGGCTCAGTGGTAGAGCGCTTGCCTGGCATGTGTGAGGTACTGGGTTCGATTCTCAGCACCATGTATAGGTAAATAAAATAAAGGTCCCTTGGCAACTAAAAAAATATTAAAAAAAATAAAATAAAAGCTGGGCGCGGTGGCGCACGCCTGTAATCCCAGCACTTTGGGAGGCTGAGGCAGGAGGATCGCGAGTTCAAAGCCAGCCTCAGCAATGGCGAGGCACTTAGCAACTCAGTGAGACCCTGTCTCTAATAAAATACAAAAAAGGGGCTGGGGATGTGGCCCAGTGGTGGAGTGCCCCTGAGTTCAATCCCCGGTACCAAAAAAATACAAATAAAATAAAAAGGTCTGGAGATGTAGTTCAGTGGTACAGTGCCCTTGGGTTCAGTCCCCAGCACCCTCCCCTCAAAATAATTGTCCTTATTCAGAAAATGTTTAAGTGACCGCCTTGCCTCCACCTCCGTGTCCCCCCAGCATGTGCACCTTTATGCACACGGCCTCAGGCTTCTCCAGAGGCTGGCCCCGCCCACCTTACAGCATCGCCCGTCCTCTGTGTAGCCAGGGAGCAGCTGGGCAAGGGGTGGTGGAGGAAGTCCCCCAGTTCTCAGAGCAGGAAAGTCAGGAGCCTGACACAGGGATGTCGTGGGGGTGTGAGCCCAGGGACACCAGCCCAGGCGAGGCTTGTGCCCCACGTCTAGAAGTGCACCCACAGGTGGCAGCCTGGGGTCCAGCCCCAGGGACGTCTGATCTGGATGACACAGTGAGGGGGACCCCAACATTACTTGTCCATCTTGGGACAGCAGGGGGGTCAAGCCAGGCCTGGGAGCCCAGCCTCTGCTGCGGGCAGCGGGGGCCGCCTGCCAGGCTGAGGGCGTTGTGCCTAATGCTCACATGGGCGTCTGCCTGCCCTGGTGTGTGAGCGCCCAGCTTGGCTCCCTCTTCCAGCCCACCCGATGCCTTCCAGCTTAGCCTGGGGTCTCTGGAAGGCGTGGGCTTTGGCCTTGGAGAGTCCAAGTGGCCGGAGGGTGGGCCCCACTTGGCCCACACTCTCAGGGTGCTCCTAGCCTCCCAGCGGTGGGCAAGGGGCCAGTGGTGTCTGCTACCTGACCAGCCTTGGTGCCCTTGCTTCTCTTTCCCTGCTGCCAGTGCGCTTACTGTGTCCCTTCTCTGGTCCTGCAGGGAACCCAAGTGTTGGGGTCAGGGCATCAGATTGTGGTGGCGTTGCCCAGGGAGAGTGGAGGAAGCCTGAGGAGCTTGGGGGCACAGGACTGTCCAGGCCTCGGTGATCCCCTGCATCAGTGATGGCTGCAGCAGACAGATGTGGGAATGGGGCTGTCAGGACCTCAGGGCTATGGGCTATGGGCACTGGGCTGAGTGCTGGCCCTGACTGTCCCTCCAGTGTCCCCCTGGTCCCCACAGCCTGCATGTTACCACGTCTTGACTGTGCCACCATGGGGCACGGGCTGGGGTGCAGTGCCTGTTCTTGTCCACTCTCTGTTTTGCTCCTCTGCCTTGGATTGGGGAACTCAGCCCAGCAGGGTCCCCGAGACCCTTGTTACTCTTCTGGACCTTGGTGGTGGGTTCAGGCAGGTCCCGGGGAGAAGCCACCTGTGGCAGGGTGGGGAGGGATGGCGGTACCCTGCCGCGAGTTCTGAGGAGCCAGCGCTTCTCTCAGTCTCACCTTCCTCGCTTGGGCTGTCACCGCTGGGGGCCAAAGCCTGGTTGTCGAAGTGTAGGTTCCCTGTGCCGTCCTCGTGGTCACCACTGGGAAGTCCTTGCTTGGGCCTAACTGAGGTTTCTCCTGGCAGAAAGAGCCATGGCCTGTCCTCTGGGAGCTTGGGTAAGAGGAGCAAGGAGACCAGTAGGCCCTGGGAGGGTGCTGGGGATGGAGCCCTGCACTGGGCCAGGGCCAGGAAAGGGCAGAGGTGGACTCCTGGCTTCTGGCTCCAGCAGCTGGGTGGTCGCTGTTGGGAAGGGCTGGGCTGGTGAGAGGCACCAGGTGGTCTTGTGTGGCAAGTAGTGCACTTAGGGGAGCAGAAGCTCCGGTGGGGACCCAGGCCGCATGGGCCAGAGTACCAGCGGTGTCTGTTGGCGAGGGTGGGGCAGGGCCGGACCCAGGAGCTTCACTGGCTCAGTGGGAATATGAGAGCCCAAGAGGTGGATGGCAGGGTGGCGTGGCCCCTCCCCACCAGTGAGTTCTCAAGGGCACCAAAAGTCTGTGGGGAGGTGGGACACCACCTGTGACAGTGGTGCACGCCTGTTGTCCCAGCGGCTCAGGAGGCTGAGGCAGGAGGATCGTGAGTTCAAAGCCAGCCTCAGCAAAAGTGAGGCGCTAAGCAACTCAGTGAGACCCTGTCTCTAAATAAAATACAAAATAGTGATGGGGGTGTGGCCCAGTGGCCAAGTGGCCCTGAGTGCAATCTCCGGTACACCCCCCCCCCCAAAAAAAAAGAGTGGGACACCTGGGCATGCCTGTAATCCTAGCCACTTGGGGTAGCAGTGGTGGGGGTGGGGGCATCTCAAAAGACAAAAAGTGGTGGGGATGTGGCTCTGGGTTCAATCTCCAGTATCCAAAAAAAAAAAAAAAAGGATGGGATAACGGAGCAGCAACGATGCTTGTGCTAGGATGCCCAGAAGGGCCTGGGGTGTGGCTGGCAGGCGTCTACCAGGTGGGTTGACTAGGTCACGTGGGCCAGAGACTAGATCTAATATGCTCACAGCTGACAGGAAAAGATTGCTTTTGCGTTATTGTTTTCGTTGGTATTTCTCCAGTCATTGAGAAGATGGGACTTTTTCCCACATCTGTAACCACATATGTTTTGTTAGTGGTCCTAACCTCCCACCTTTAGCCCGATACTGAGGATTGAATCCTGGGGCACTCGCATTGAGCTATGTCCTAGTCCTTTTTTATTCTAAGACAGGGTCTCACTGCACTGCCGAGGCTGGCCTAGAACTCATGGCCTCGTGACCCTCCTGGGTCTGGGCCACAGGTGTGCCCTCCTGCGCACTCTCACCTGGCTCGCTTTCTGGTGCTGTCTGTTCTGTGACTTTGGAGTGCTGCAGTCAGGCTGCGACTGGTGCCTGTGCCTCAGTTGCTCCTGTCCTTTCTTCCTGCAGTTTTTGCAGGTCAGGGCCTTTCTGTGGCTCCTTCCCCTTTGTGGGTTAGTCTGTCCACGCCAGGGCACAGGCACAGTGGAAGAGGCCACAGACTTGCGTTGCTGCGTTTCTTGATGGTGATTTTCATTGATGCTTACAGACAAACCTCTCTGTTATCTTGTTGATATGGTTGGAATTTTTGATTGGTCCTGTTGGACTTGAGAGTTTCACGGGCCATCACTATTACTGGTCATCTGCCAGGGCCCCTGCCCATTTATCTCAACTTTGATCTCATTGTATCTTGGAACATTCTGAGGTCTCCCTTCCACTGATAAGTGGCAGCCGCTGGCCCCCCACAGGGGTTGCATCCTAAAGCCCATGTAGAGGGTGGAGAAGTCAGCTCTTGGTGGCGTGGGACCACCCTGCTGGGCTGGGGGCAAGGGGTCAGTGGAGGGACCTCTCTGGAGGAGAGGTTGGGGCAGGGGCTGGGTGGAAGGGGCTGTACCTGTTCTGGTGCCCAGGGTCAGCAGTTGTGTGTGACTGTGCTGTGTGGTACTCGGTGTGGGGCTGAGGTGGGTGCAGAGGGCTGAGGCCCCCAACTTCCCGCCTTAGTCTCCCCAGACGTGTTCAGACGTCCTCCATCAGAAAATCCCCCTCCTGGCCCCTGGGAATGGGGAACTTGGAGGGTGGCAAGCTGTAGCCTGGGCTCCCAGGAGGCTCCTAGGTGTGGGACCAGATGGCCTTGTGGCCAGCCAAGGGCTCCTGCCTGACCCGTGTGCTTTGCTCCTCAGAGACGTCTCCCACAATCTGCTCCAGGCGCTGGATGCCGGGCTCCTGGCGAACCTCTCAGCACTGGTGGAGCTGTGAGTGCCCGCTGGCCATGCTCACCCTCCTGCATGTGGGGGACTCCTCAGGGTGGACATGTGGCCGCCACCCATTGCCGTTTGGTTATAGGGCTCCTGTCACTCTGCCTAATCCCTTCTTTCCTCCAGGGACATAAGCAACAACAGGATCTCTACGTTAGAAGAAGGAACATTTACTAATTTATTTAATTTAACTGAAATGTAAGTTAATTTGTTTTGGTACATGTTGGTAGTTGGACCCTAGTCCCCCAACATCCCCTCTGCCCTTCTGGCCTGACTTGCCCCCCAAATTTGAGAGCAGAGTCCAGGGGCAGTTTGCTCACCTGCTGCAGGCAGGGGGGCTGTCCTGCCAGGGTAGCCCCTCCTTGCCTGGTCCCTCACCTCCTCCTCCCCTGCAGAAACCTGAGCGGGAACCCATTTGAGTGTGACTGTGGTCTGGCGTGGCTGCGGCACTGGGTGGAGGAGCAGCATGTTCACGTGGTCCGGCCTGAGGCAGCCACGTGTGCTGGGCCTGGCCCCCTGGCTGGCCAGCCCCTCCTCAGCATGCCCCTGCTGGACAGCAGCTGTGGTGAGTGCAGGCAGGACCCAAAGGCCCTGTCCTCCCTGTACCAGGGCCCTGGCCAAGAGGGCCCAGGAAAAGGTGCCTGTGGGCAGACAGTGCTGGCAGGGTCGGGCAGGCCTCTCTGGGGAGGGCGGGCTGCGGGAGGTCTGGGGTCTGGGCAGGTGCAGCAAGTCTGCAGGGACGGCAGGAGGAAGTGGCCCGGGCCTGTGTGTGCCTGTTCCAGGTGAGGACTATGTCGCCTGCCTCCCCGACAGCAGCTCGGGCACCGTGGCAGTGGTGGCCTTCTCTGCTGCCCACGAGGGCCCACTGGCACCAGAGTCCTGCAGCGCCTTCTGCTTCTCAGCCGGCCACGGCCTCGCGGCCCTCTTGGAACAGGGCCAGTGCCTGTGTGGGGCAGCCCAGGCCCCCAACACCTCTGCGGCCTGCCAGTCCCTGTGCTCCAGTCCTCTGCCACTCCCCACCCCCCCCCACCCCCAACTGCAAGGTCCCTACCCTCCTCCAGCACATCTTCCCTGCCTCCCCAGGGGCCACCCTGGTGGTGCCCCATGGACCCCTGGCCTCTGGCCAGCCAGCAGCCTTTCACATTACTGCCCCCCTGCCCATCAGCTCCACGTGCTGGGACTTTGGTGACGGCTCCCCTAAGGTGGATGTGGCTGGTCCCGCCACCACCCACCGCTTCGTCTTACCTGGGCACTATCACGTGACTGCTGGGCTGGCCTTGGGGTCTGGCTCAGCCCTGCTGAGTGCTGAGGTGCAGGTGGAGGCGGCCCCCGCGGCCCTGAAGCTCTTGTGCCCAGCCTCTGTGCTCAGGGACGAGAGCCTTCAGTTCAGCATCCAGAACCGCGGCGGCTCAGCCCTCCAGGCCGCCTACAGCATCCTGGCCCTGGGCGAGGAGCCCGGCCAAGGTGGGTGCCTTCCCCACTGGGCCGGGGTCACCCCTGCTGCCTCTTCCTTCCCATCCTCGGGCACGTGTTGATGCCCTGTTCTCTGCCCACCATCCCCCAGTGGTGCACCCGCTCTGCCCCTCGGACACAGAGGTCTTCCCTGGCAATGGGCACTGCTACCGCCTGGTGGCAGAGAAGATGCCCTGGCTGCAGGCGCAGGAGCAGTGCCGGGCCTGGGCTGGTGCCGCCCTGGCCATGGTGGACAGTCCTGCCATCCAGCACTTCCTGGTCTCCCAGGTTACCAGGTGCCTGTACCCACCCCCAGGAAGGCCACAGTGCGGAGGGGGCAGGGGATTTGGAGTGCCAGGGTATGGGCAGAGCCCAGGCTTGAAGCAGCTCAGAAGAGAGAGGTGGGGGTGTCAGGAAGTGCCCTGTTTTGCCCCCCAGAGATGGATGTTGGTGAGGGAGTGGCTGTGAGACCTGGGACGAGGACCCTAATCTGTCTGGCCCTGCAGGGCAGGACACTGAATGCTTCCAAGAGGGCCGGTTTGGGGGCTACCACAGAGATTATGCTTCTTGCTTCTCATGCCTCTGTACTTGCTTCTCTCCTGGGAAGGGTCAGGACCATCATGTGCTGCCCACAGGGAGAGCATGCTGGGCTCCTGTGCCCTCCCAGTCTTGTGGGGACGTGTCCCTCCCAGTGGCAGTGGGCCAGGCCATTACTCTGCATCCCAAGTCTGCCATGGCTGGAGTTGGGGGATGAGGCCAGACCCCACCTCTCCTGGGGCTCCACGTGCTGGCCTGGGGGAGGGCTCCTGTTATGGAAGTGGCCGTACTCTGCATGGCTCAGAGTCTAGAAGGGAAAATCGGGGGCCCACCATGGTCACGGCCTTTCCCCAAGGTCATCTGGCTAACAGGCAGCAGCCTCCGTTCTTGGTGCTGGGCTGTAGCCCAGCTCCCAGTCGCTGTGCCCTCTATGCTCGTGTGTGTCTGTGCACCTGCGTGTGCATCGTACCGCGCTGGCATGTCCTCCTCTGCCCAAGTCTGGACGTGCGTCTACACGCCTGCCTTCAGGAGGGGCTCCCTGCCTTGGCTGACCCCTCAGGTGGCAGCTCACTTAGGGTCTGATGTGAGGCTGTCTTTGTCCCCAGTCGCTGTACCTGGGTCTTCCCTGCAGAGCAAGGTGTGGTGGCTCATGGCCCTCAGTCAGGTCTGAGGTGGAGCCCTGTGAGGGCCCTGGCCTGTGCCCACTGGCCCCATGGGCATGGACATTGGGTAGATGCTCTGCTGCTGTGGGCCTAGGCTGTGGGCCTGGCTGCCTGCTCACATCTGGAGCCTCAGTTTCATGTGTGAGAAGTGAGGTAGTGACCGGACCCGCCTGCCAGGGCCCCGAGGAGCATGCCTGCCCCAGGGGGAGGACGGGGCACCCCCTCAGTGCCCCACCCCCTCTGCCATCTGCCTACAGGAGCCTGGATGTGTGGATCGGCTTCTCGGCTGTGGAGGGAGCAGAGGCTGGCCTGGCCTCTCAGGGCGAAGCCTTCAGCCTCGAGAGCTGCCAGAACTGGCTGCCTGGGGAGCCGCACCCGGCCACGGCCGAGCACTGTGTGCGCCTGGGACCCGCGGGACAGTGCAACACGGACTTGTGCTCGGCTCCACACAGCTACGTCTGCGAGCTGCGGCCTGGAGGTGCGCGGGGCGCTGGGGCACGGCTGGGGCTGCCCTCTCACGGTTGCTCCTGGATGCTGGGTGTGTGCTGGGTGTGCCAAGCACCTGCCAAGCTTGCTGCCGTGCCTGGGCTGAGGCTGTCCTGGAAAAGGCAGCCTTGGAGGGGCCAGGGGAGGGGCAAGCTGCTGGGTGGCTCAGACCAGGTGGCCCCACCCTGGGTTCCCTCCAACTGTCCCCTTGGCCTGGCCCCAGCACCTCACCTCATTGCATGCTTGCCATTCCCAGGCCCCGTGTCGGATGCTGAGAACTTCCTCGTGGGAGTGCCTGCTGGGGGCCTGCAGGGACCCCTGAGTCTGCTGGCACAGCAAGATGTCCTTTCAGCCCCCCGGCAGCCTGTGGAGGTAGGCAGCCGTTCCGCACCCTAGCACCCCTCTGCACCTCTGGGGTGTTGCCTTAGCCTGCTGCTTTGTGGGGGCCTTCTGAAGTTGCTTGTGCCCAGCGTAGACAGTGTGGAGAATCCATGGAGTGCAGAGATGGAAAGCGTCTGCTCCCACTGTCTGGGGGAGCTTGGGGCGCCTGCTGGCCCTGCGCTGGGTGGATGTTTTATTTTACATTATCTTGTTTGGTTCATTTATTTGCAGTACTTGGGGTCGAACCCAGGAAGTACCTCTACTACTGAGCTACATCCCTGGCCCTTTTTTTTTAGACAAGGTCTCACCAAGTTTTGATCTTCTTGCCTCAGTTTCCCCAGTAGCTGGAATTACAGATGTGGCCACCTTGCCCTGCTGGGTGAACGAAATGTTTTTTTTGTTTTAATCAGAAATATTTTTTTTACCTTTATTTATTTATTTATTTTATTTTATTTTATTTATTTTTTTTTTTGTGGTACCGGGGATTGAACTCAGGGGCACTCGTCCACTGGGTCACATCCCCAGCCCTTTTTTGTATTTTATTTAGAGACAGGGTCTCACTGAGTTGCTAAGTGCCTTGCCACTGCTGAGGCTGGCTTTGAATTCGCGATCCTCCTGCCTCAGCCTCCCAAAGTGCTGGGATTACAGGCGTGCGCCACCGCGCCCGGCTGACCTTTATTTATTTTTATGTGGTGCTGAAGATCAAACCCAGTGCCTCACATGTGCTAGGTGAGCCCTTTACCACTGAGCCACAGCCCCAGCTCAAGGGTGACAAGATTTTTAAGACCGTGCTAGGGACCCTGCTGCTCACAGATTTTTTTTTTTTTTTAATATTTATTTATTTGCTTTAGTTGTGCACAATGCGTTTATTTGTACATGGTGCTAAGGATCGAACCGGGGCCGCGCACGTGCTAGGTGAGCGCTCCGCCGCTGAGCCACAACCCCAGCCCTCACAGATGGTTTTGACCTTATTTTTCTTCCCAGTGACATGAAATGAGGTTTGTGCAGACCATCTAATGGCTTCCTCTGTAGGAGGATGATAGGACCATCCGATAGCTTCCTCCTTTTCGCCCTGGTGGTGCTGGGCTCGCGGAGTCCAGGCCCCAAGGTCAGTCTTTGGTGCTAAGGTGCCCCCTGCCCTGCAGGTCATGGTGTTCCCTGGCCTGAGCCTGAGCCATGCAGCCTTCCTTACTGCAGCCGAATTTGAGACCCAGGAGCTCCGGGGGCCCTGCCCAGCTGCGGCTACAGGTCTACCGGCCCTTAGGAGCAACAGGTGGGGCTTAGTGGTGGTGGTGGGGCTGGGGAGCTTGGGTGGTCTCTCTAAGCTCTCAGGTTTGCTGGCCAGCCCTCAGGTGGACAGAGAGCAGGGCCTGGAGACTTCTGCATGTGTTTAAGGGCAGGTTGGAGGAGGGGCTGTCTGGGTTGACCGCTGCCCCAGGTCAGTGGCAAGTGGCTTTGTGGCCGTGGGCCAGTGGTGGTGGTAGGGGGCACTGGCTGGCTGGGTCTGGTGGGTGGGGTGGCCCCCAATGCCTCTCATCCACTTGCAGGGGCCCTGGAAAACAGGAGTGAGCCTGCCAACAGGACTGAGCTGGTCCCCAAGTATACGCTGGAGGGACACTGGTGCCCTGAAGCCAATGTCTGCATGCCTCTGGATGCCTCCTGCCATGCTTGGGCCTGTGCCAATGGGTCCCTGTCAGGTCCCAGGCTTCCAAAGGCTACCTACACGCTATGGAGAGAGTTCTTCTTCTCTGTGCCTGCAGGTCCCCCCACACAGTACTCGGTACGTGTCCCCGCTCACGTCTCTGCCTCTGGCCAGCTCCCCAGGCTGCCTCCCCTCAGCCCCCTCACACTCAGAGTGGGACTCCTCTGCGCCTGCCCACGTGCCTCCACCAGGGCCTTGGCCCTTGCGTGTCTCTGAGGAGGACTCCTGCCTGCTCGCGCGCGGTGCCTGGCTTCTTCCCTTCCCTCAAGTCCTCTGAGGAGGGTCTTTCTGTGGGGCAGCGCAGCCCTGCCGCATCCCCACGCAGGTCCCCTCTGTCTCTGCTGCCCTGTTGGTCCTTGCTGTGAGCACATGGGGGCAGGACGCCTGGGAGCAGCCCTACCTGCCGCCCTGGCCCAGTGTCCCCTGAGGGCTCTCACACAGCCCTGCTCCCTCCCCTAGGCCACTCTCTGCGACCAGGACGTGGCTGTGCTCCCTGGTGACCCCTGAGGGCTCTCACACAGCCCTGCTCCCTCCCCTAGGCCACTCTCTGCGACCAGGACGTGGCTGTGCTCCCCGGTGACCCCTGAGGGCTCTCACACAGCCCTGCTCCCTCCCCTAGGCCACTCTCTGCGACCAGGACGTGGCTGTGCTCCCCGGTGACCCCTGAGGGCTCTCACACAGCCCTGCTCCCTCCCCTAGGCCACTCTCTGCGACCAGGACGTGGCTGTGCTCCCCGGTGACCCCTGAGGGCTCTCACACAGCCCTGCTCCCTCCCCTAGGCCACTCTCTGCGACCAGGACGTGGCTGTGCTCCCCGGTGACCCCTGAGGGCTCTCACACAGCCCTGCTCCCTCCCCTAGGCCACTCTCTGCGACCAGGACGTGGCTGTGCTCCCCGGTGACCCCTGAGGGCTCTCACACAGCCCTGCTCCCTCCCCTAGGCCACTCTCTGCGACCAGGACGTGGCTGTGCTCCCCGGTGACCCCTGAGGGCTCTCACACAGCCCTGCTCCCTCCCCTAGGCCACTCTCTGCGACCAGGACGTGGCTGTGCTCCCTGGTGACCCCTGAGGGCTCTCACACAGCCCTGCTCCCTCCCCTAGGCCACTCTCTGCGACCAGGACGTGGCTGTGCTCCCTGGTGACCCCTGAGGGCTCTCACACAGCCCTGCTCCCTCCCCTAGGCCACTCTCTGCGACCAGGACGTGGCTGTGCTCCCTGGTGACCCCTGAGGGCTCTCACACAGCCCTGCTCCCTCCCCTAGGCCACTCTCTGCGACCAGGACGTGGCTGTGCTCCCTGGTGACCCCTGAGGGCTCTCACACAGCCCTGCTCCCTCCCCTAGGCCACTCTCTGCGACCAGGACGTGGCTGTGCTCCCTGGTGACCCCTGAGGGCTCTCACACAGCCCTGCTCCCTCCCCTAGGCCACTCTCTGCGACCAGGACGTGGCTGTGCTCCCTGGTGACCCCTGAGGGCTCTCACAGCCCTGCTCCCTCCCCTAGGCCACTCTCTGCGACCAGGACGTGGCTGTGCTCCCTGGTGACCCCTGAGGGCTCTCACACAGCCCTGCTCCCTCCCCTAGGCCACTCTCTGCGACCAGGACGTGGCTGTGCTCCCTGGTGACCCCTGAGGGCTCTCACACAGCCCTGCTCCCTCCCCTAGGCCACTCTCTGCGACCAGGACGTGGCTGTGCTCCCTGGTGACCCCTGAGGGCTCTCACACAGCCCTGCTCCCTCCCCTAGGCCACTCTCTGCGACCAGGACGTGGCTGTGCTCCCTGGTGACCCCTGAGGGCTCTCACACAGCCCTGCTCCCTCCCCTAGGCCACTCTCTGCGACCAGGACGTGGCTGTGCTCCCCGGTGACCCCTGAGGGCTCTCACACAGCCCTGCTCCCTCCCCTAGGCCACTCTCTGCGACCAGGACGTGGCTGTGCTCCCCGGTGACCCCTGAGGGCTCTCACACAGCCCTGCTCCCTCCCCTAGGCCACTCTCTGCGACCAGGACGTGGCTGTGCTCCCCGGTGACCCCTGAGGGCTCTCACACAGCCCTGCTCCCTCCCCTAGGCCACTCTCTGCGACCAGGACGTGGCTGTGCTCCCCGGTGACCCCTGAGGGCTCTCACACAGCCCTGCTCCCTCCCCTAGGCCACTCTCTGCGACCAGGACGTGGCTGTGCTCCCCGGTGACCCCTGAGGGCTCTCACACAGCCCTGCTCCCTCCCCTAGGCCACTCTCTGCGACCAGGACGTGGCTGTGCTCCCCGGTGACCCCTGAGGGCTCTCACACAGCCCTGCTCCCTCCCCTAGGCCACTCTCTGCGACCAGGACGTGGCTGTGCTCCCCGGTGACCCCTGAGGGCTCTCACACAGCCCTGCTCCCTCCCCTAGGCCACTCTCTGCGACCAGGACGTGGCTGTGCTCCCCGGTGACCCCTGAGGGCTCTCACACAGCCCTGCTCCCTCCCCTAGGCCACTCTCTGCGACCAGGACGTGGCTGTGCTCCCTGGTGACCCCTGAGGGCTCTCACACAGCCCTGCTCCCTCCCCTAGGCCACTCTCTGCGACCAGGACGTGGCTGTGCTCCCTGGTGACCCCTGAGGGCTCTCACACAGCCCTGCTCCCTCCCCTAGGCCACTCTCTGCGACCAGGACGTGGCTGTGCTCCCCGGTGACCCCTGAGGGCTCTCACACAGCCCTGCTCCCTCCCCTAGGCCACTCTCTGCGACCAGGACGTGGCTGTGCTCCCTGGTGACCCCTGAGGGCTCTCACACAGCCCTGCTCCCTCCCCTAGGCCACTCTCTGCGACCAGGACGTGGCTGTGCTCCCCGGTGACCCCTGAGGGCTCTCACACAGCCCTGCTCCCTCCCCTAGGCCACTCTCTGCGACCAGGACGTGGCTGTGCTCCCTGGTGACCCCTGAGGGCTCTCACACAGCCCTGCTCCCTCCCCTAGGCCACTCTCTGCGACCAGGACGTGGCTGTGCTCCCTGGTGACCCCTGAGGGCTCTCACACAGCCCTGCTTCCTCCCCTAGGCCACTCTCTGCGACCAGGACGTGGCTGTGCTCCCCGGTGACCTCATTGGCTTACAGCATGATGCTGGCCCAGGTGCCTTCCTGCACTGTCCCCCCCCGTGCCGGGACGCCCTGGCCTCGAGGCCCTGTATCTCTCCAGCAATGCCTCTGGCTGGCTGGCCCACCTGCCTCCTCAGCTGCAGGGTGCTCGGGCTGGCCCTGCCTGTGTCCTGCAGCTGCTCTCAGCCACAGAGCGGCTCACTCCGCTGCTGGGCCTGAGGCCGAACCCTGGGTTGCGACATCCCGGGCACTACGAGGTCCAGGCCACAGTGGGCAACAGCGTCTCCAGGCACAACTTGTCCTGCAGCTTTGACGTGGTCTCCCCTGTGACTGGGCTGAGGGTCATCCACCCTGCCCCCCATGATGGCCACCTCTATGTGTCAGCCAATGGCTCGGTCCTGGTGCTTCAGCTGGACTCTGGTGCCGATGCCACAGCTGTAGCTCACTGGCCTGGGGGCAACGTCAGCGCACCCTTTGAGAACGCCTGCCCTGAGGTGGCCGATGCCCTTGAGCCCAGCTGCACCCGCGAGACGAACGACACCCTGCTTTCAGTGCTGGTGCTTCCTGGGCTCAGTGCTGGGGAACACACGCTGGGGCTTGTGGCCCAGAACAGCGCCAGCCGGGCCAGCCTCAGCCTGAGGGTGACGGCAGAAGATCCCATCCGCGGCCTCCGAGCCACGCCCAGCCCCGAGGCCCGTGTGCTGCAGGGCGTCCTAGTGGTGAGTGTGGCCTGTGACACCCCCCACCCAGACAAGGGTGCAAAGAGAGGAAGGCCCCTCCCCAGTGCGGAGGCCACCCAGTGTCCCTCAGGGACCGTGGTGGCTCAGCATGTCGGGCCCCAGCAGGTCCTCTGGGGAACACAAATGGGGGCTGAGGGCAGAGTTGGCCCAGGGTGGGGCAGGGGTCGAGCTGTGGGTGGTGCCGTGTCCTCCCGCAGCGGTACAGCCCTGCTGTGGAGGCTGGCTCAGACGTGGTCTTCCGGTGGACCATCGACGACAAGCAGTCCCTGACCTTCCACAACGTCGTCTTCAACGTCATCTACCAGAGCGCCGCCATCTTCAAGCTCTCAGTAGGTGGGGTGGGTGGAGGGCTCGGGGCCGAGATGTCGGGTGCTCACTTTGCCTTCTGTTCTGCTCTCTTGCCACCCGAGGACCCTGCCACGGCTGTGGGTGAGTGCTGGGAGGTCGCCGAGCGGGGCTTGGGGCCTTTCGCCTGCGAGTCTGTTTGTTGCACTCACAGTCCCCGTGCCACTGACGCCTGTCTCCACAGCTGACGGCCTCCAACCACGTCAGCAACGTCACCCGTGAACTACAATGTCACAGTGGAGCGCATGAACAAGATGCGGGGCCTGCGGGTGTCTGCGGTGCCCACTGTGCTGCCCCCCAACGCCACCCTGGTGCTCGTGGCGAGTGTGCTGGTGGACTCCGCTGTGGAGGTGGCCTTCCTGTGAGTGCCCCTGGGCCTGGGAAGGGCACAGCCCGCTGGCCAGCACCTGGAGTGCTGGGCAGTTCTTACCCCAAGACCTGGTTCTGACTGTGGAGCCCGCCCAGGGTTGCAGTCTTGAGCCTTTCTCCTCCTTTTGGGATACTAGTAGATAAGGCCCTGTGAGGGTTGCGTGGAGGGGTGGGAGAGACCGTGAATGAAGGGGCCGGAGGGAGCCACTGTAAGGGAAGTGTGTGCCTCCACTGTACAAGGGGCCAGCCCTGCCCACGTGCTTCTCTGGCCCATTCACTGTTGGCTTACTGCCCCAACAGGTGGACCTTTGGGGACGGGGAGCAGATGCTCGGGCAGTTCAAGCCTCCGTACGATGAGTCCTTCCAGGTTCCAGACCCCACGGTGGCCCAGGTGCTTGTGGAGCACAGTGCCACGCACTCCTATGCCATCCCAGGTAAGGGTGGGGCCACCGCCCCCCGACCCTGGCCTGTTGCAGACCTTCCCAGGGATGACACTCCCAGGGACTGTCCCATCGCCCCACCCCGATCCTGCCTGGGTCGATGGCTTGGGGACCTTACTGGGGTGAAGGAAAGGTGGGTGGCCCCTGAGGCAGCTCTGATTTGAATCTGCCAGAAACGGGACGCTCTCGTTCCTGCTCTCAGCCTTCTCTCGGGGTCAGGAGCCCCACTGCGGTGTCCCCGATGGCACGTGGCGCAGGCTGCAAGCCCGCCTGTGCCGTGCTCCTGGCCGCTTCTGCAGCAGTGCCTGGGGACGCCCTTTCCTTCCTCCCCTCCTTGCTCCTGTTGTGGCCTCCCGGCGGGCCCAGGGGCACAGCGGTTCACACCTTGAGGAGGGCTGTCTCCACATGGGGCCAGGACTGGGGAGATCCTGAGGTCCCACGCAGGTCTGTCCTACAGGGGATTACAACCTGACAGTGCTCGTGTCCAACGCCTTTGAGAACCTCACGCAGGTGACACCTGTGAGCGTGCGTGACGCGCTGCCCACCACGGCCATCGGCATGAGCAGCAGCACCCTGGTGGCCGGCCAGCCTGGGACCTTCTTTCCGCACCCCCTGCCCTCACCTGGGGGTGTCCTATATGTGTGGGACTTTGGGGACGGCTCCCCTGTCCTGACACAGAGCCAGCCAGTGGTCAGCCACACTTACGTGGCAGCGGGCACCTACCACGTCTGCCTGGAGGCCAACAACACGGTGAGCAGGGTGGTGGCGCGGGCGGAGGTCCGCGTCTTCCAGGAGCTGCGTGGCCTGCGTGTGCGTCTGAGCCCGGCTGTGGAGCAGGGCGCCCCTGTGGCCGTCAGCGCCGCCCTGGAGACTGGCGACAACGTCACGTGGACGTTCGACATGGGGGACGGCACCGTGCTGACGGGCCCTGAGGCCACGGTGCAGCATGTGTATCTGCAGGCACAGAACACGACAGTGACGGTGGCAGCCGCCAGCCCTGTGGGCCACCTGAGCCAGAGCCTGCCTGTGCAGGTCTTTGTCTTAGAGGTGCTGCGCATCGAGCCCACGACCTGCCTCCCCACACAGCCCGAGGCCCAGCTGACAGCCCACGTCACCGGGGACCCTGCTCACTACCTCTTCGACTGGACCTTTGGAGATGGCTCTTCTAACGTGACCATCCAGGGGCTCCCGACAGTGACACACAACTTCACGCGGAGTGGCACATTTCCCCTGGTGCTGGTCCTGTCGAGCCATGTCAGCAAGGCACATTACTTCACCAGTGTCTGTGTGGAGCCTGAGGTGGGCAACGTCACCCTGCAGCCGGAGAGGCAGTTTGTGCAGCTTGGGGACGAAGCCCAGCTGGTGGCCTCTGCCTGGCCCCCATTCCCCTACTGCTATACCTGGGACTTTGGCACTGAAGATGATGCCCAGGTCCGTACTGGGGGTCCTGAGGTGACATTCGCCTACAGAGACGTAGGCTCCTACTTAGTGACAGTCACCGTGTCCAATAACGTCTCTGCTGCCAATGACTCGGCCCTCGTGGAGGTGCAGGAGCCTGTGGCGGTCACGGGCATCAGAGTGAACGGCTCCCGCGTGCTGGAGCTGCTGCAGCCCTACCTCTTCTCCCCCGTGGGCCACGGGCGCCCTGCCACCTCCCTGTGGGAGCTCGGGGACGGCACGCAGCTTGAGGGCCCTGAGGTCGTCCACGTCTATAACAGCACAGGTCACTTCACTGTCAGAGTGGCCAGCTGGAACGAGGTGAGCCACAGTGAGGCCCAGCTCAACGTCACGGTGAAGCGGCGCGTGCGGGGGGCTCAGCGTCAACGCCAGCCGCACGGTCGTGCCCCTGAACGGCAGCGTGAGCTTCAGCACCTGGCTGGAGTCCGGCAGCGACGTGTGCTACTCCTGGGTGCTCTGTGACCGCTGCACGCCCATCCCCGGGGGCCCCACCATCTCCTACACCTTCCGCTCGGTGGGCACCTTCAACATCATCGTCACAGCTGAGAATGAGGTGGGCGCTGCCCAGGACAGCATCTTCATCCACGTCCTGCAGCTCATCGACGGGCTGCAGGTAGCGGGCGGAGGGGGGCAGCGGCTGCTTCCCCACCAACCGCACGCTGCAGCTGCACGCCACGGTCAGGGACGGCACCAACATCTCCTACAGCTGGCTCGCCCAGCGGGATGGCAGCCCAGTCCTGACGGGCAGTGGTAAGAGCTTCTCGCTCACTGCACTGGAAGCCAGCACCTACCACATCCAGCTGCGGGCCACCAACATGCTGGGCAGTGCCTGGGCCAACCGCACTGTGGACTTTGTGGAGCCCGTGGGGTGGCTGGCTGTGGCCGCCTCCCCCGACCCAGCTGCCGTCAACACGAGTGTCACCCTCAGTGCCAGGCTGGCTGGTGGCAGCAGCATCGTTTACACTTGGACTCTGGAGGAAGGGCCAAGCTGGGAGACGTCAGAGCCATCTGTCACCCATGCCTTTCCCACAGCTGGCCTGCATCTGGTCAGGGTCACGGCTGGGAACCAGCTGGGCTCGGCCAGTGCCACCACTGAGGTGACTGTGCAGGTGCCTGTGAGTGGCCTCAGCATCAGGGCTGGTGAGCTGGGCAGCTTTGTGGCCGTCGGCTCCACTGTGTCCTTCTGGGGGCAGCTGGCCACAGGCACCAACGTGAGCTGGTGCTGGACCGTGCCGGGTGGCAGCCAGCAGAGCCCACGCGTTGCCGTGGCCTTCCCGGATGCCGGTGCCGTCTCCATCCGGCTGAACGCCTCCAATGCGGTCAGCTGGGCCGTGGCTGAGCACAGCCTCACCGTGCAGGAGCCGGTCCTGGGCCTGGCGCTGTGGGCCAGCAGCAAGGTGGTGGCGCCTGGGCAGCTGGTCCACTTTCAGATCCTGTTGTCTGCTGGGTCGGCTGTCACCTTCCACGTGCAGGTTGGCGGGGCCGCCCCCGAGGCTCTCCCCAGGCCCCTTTTCTCCCACCGCTTCTCCCAGGTTGGAGACCACGTGGTGAGCGTGCAGGCCGAGAACCGCGTGAGCCGCGCCCAGGCGCAGGTGCGCATCTTGGTGCTGGAGGCTGTCAGTGGGCTGCAGGTGCCCAACTGCTGCGAGCCTGGCATGGCCACGGGCACTGAGAAGAACTTCACAGCCCGGGTGCAGCGGGGCTCCCGAGTCGCCTACGCCTGGTACTTCTCCTTGCAGAAGGTCCAGGGCGACTCGCTGGTCATCCTGTCGGGCCGCGACGTGGCCTACACGCCGGTGGCCGCGGGGCTGCTGGAGATCCAGGTGCGCGCCTTCAACGAGCTGGGCGGCGTGAACCTGACGCGCTCGGTGGAGGTGCAGGACGCCATCCAGCACGTGGCGCTGAGGGGCGGCCGCTGCTTCGCCAGCCGCTCGGCCCGCTTTGAGGCTGCCACGAGCCCGAGCCCCCGGCGTGTGGCCTACCACTGGGACTTCGGGGATGGGGCTCCAGAGCAGGACACAGAGGAGCCCTGGGCTGACCACTCCTACCTGCAGCCCGGGGACTACCGAGTGCAGGTGAACGCGTCCAACCTGGTGAGCTTCTTTGTGGCACAGGCCACGGTGACCGTCCAGGTTCTGGCCTGCAAGGAGCCCGAGGTGGACGTGGCCCTGCCCCTGCAGGTGCTGATGCGGCGCTCCCAACGGAACTACCTGGAGGCCCACGTTGACCTGCGGGACTGTGTCACCTACCAGACTGAGTACCGCTGGGAGGTGTACCGCACCGCCAGCTGCCAGCGGCTGGGGCGTGTAGCACAAGTGGCCCTGCCTGGTGTGGACATGAGCCGGCCCCAGCTGGTGGTGCCACGGCTGGCACTTCCCGTGGGCCACTATTGCTTTGTGTTTGTTGTGTCATTTGGGGACACACCATTGGCACGGAGCATCCAGGCCAATGTGACTGTGGCTGCTGAGCGCCTGGTGCCCATCATCGAAGGTGGCTCCTACCGTGTGTGGTCAGACACGCAGGACCTAGTGCTGGATGGGAGCAAGTCCTACGACCCCAACCTGGAGGATGGTGACCAGACCCCACTGAGCTTCCTCTGGGCCTGTGTGGCCTCAACGCAGGTCAGCCACACGGCAGTACATCTTTCTGCCCCTCAGACTCGTGCTATGTCCAGGGAATGCCCAGCACTCCACATGGCCCTGGACTGGGCCTTGGTTTCTGCAAGGGACCGAGGAGGGGACCAGCTCTTGCCCTCATAGTCCCCTGCCCTGGGCAGGCTCTGCTCTGAGGCTGGACGGGGGTCTCACCTCCCTGTCTCCCTCATTTGTGGGCTGCAGAGTGAGGCCAGTGGGTGTCTGCTGAACTTCGGGCCCCGTGGGAGCAGCACGGTCACCATCCCTCGGGAGCGCCTGGTGGCCGGCGTGCAGTACATCTTCAGCCTCACAGTGTGGAAGGCGGGCCGGAAGGAGGAGGCCACAAGCCAGACGGTGGGTGACTGTCCTGCCCCAGTGTGCCCAGCCTGGACAGTGTCCACATGGTGCCCAGCTCTGCTCCCCTTTCTTTCAAGGGCTGATACAAAATATCCCCTTCCAAACCAGGTCCAGCTCCCGGTGAAACGGGAGTGTAGGGGCCACGCAGGCTCTGGCGTGCTGCAGACAGTGGGCTCTGCCAGCTGTGCCTCAGAGGCAGCCACTGGCCCTGGGGTGTGCGCGCCCTTGCTTCTGGATGGAAGGGGCCGGTTCTTGCCCTTGTGGCCTTCTGCCCTGGCCAGGAAAGTCAGCACCACGATGCAGATGGCAGGTGCTCTTCATGGGGCAGGTCCTGCCGGTGGGGTGTGCTGGCCATCCTGGGGAGACGTCTCCCCAGCACCAGGCCTTTCCGTTGGCCTGCCCAGGAGATACTCCTACCCAGAAAGGTCATCTCAGGAAGGGGGCGCAGCACCAAGGCAGGCAGGCTGGCTGGGCTGTCTTACCCAGACCCTGGCCAGGCGGCAGGAACACAGCGCTGCGCGGACTGCTGTCCTCCCCTGCCAACGCCTTGGTTCTTTCGCTCCAGCTCACGTGCCACCTGCCAGTCCTGGCAAGACCTTGGGCTGCAGACAAGCCCTGCTGGCTGGCGGAGCTCCTGAGAGGACCAGCCCCTCCCAGGACTGGGAAGCGGAAAGCCCACACTCTGGGCTCTCCTGCGCCACCTCTGTGCTCGTTCCTTACCTTGGACCCCAGAGGTCTTCGTGACTCTGCCCCTCCCCAGGTACTGATCCGGAGCGGCCGCGTGCCCATCGTGTCTCTGGAGTGCGTGTCCTGCAAGGCGCAGGCGGTGTACGAAGTGAGCCGCAGCTCCTACGTGTACCTGGAGGGCCGCTGCGACAACTGCAGCCCCGGCTCCAAGCGAGGGGTGAGCAGCTGCGGTGGTGGCGGCGGCGGGGGCGGGGGTGGGGTGCTGTGGGTGGCGCGGCCCAGCTCTCACCGGGCCTTCGCCGCCTCCTGCAGCGCTGGGCCGCGCGCACCTTCAGCAACAAGACGCTGGTGCTGGACGAGGCGACCACGTCCACGGGCAGCTCTGGCATGCGGCTGGTGGTGCGGAGGGGCGTGCTGCGCGCGACGGCGAGGGCTACGTCTTCACGCTCCGCGTGCTGGGCAGCTCGGGCGAGGAAGAGGGCTGTGCCTCCATCCGCCTCTCGCCCAACCGCCCGCCGCTGGGGGGCTCCTGCCGACTCTTCCCGCTGGAGGCCGTGCGCGCGCTCACCACCAAGGTGCACTTCGACTGCGCCGGTGAGTGCCGGCCTGGGGGCGGGGCCTGGGCGGGGCCTGGGGGCGCACGGGCGGTGCTGACGCTGGTGCCCCACCCACCCTGCAGGCTGGCGTGATGCGGAGGATGCTGGTGCCCCGCTGGTGTACGCTCTGCTGCTGCGGCGCTGTCGCCAGGGCCACTGCGAGGAGTTCTGTGTCTACAAGGGCAGCCTGTCGGCCTATGCCGCTGTGCTGCCACCCGGCTTCCGGCCTCACTTCGAAGTCGACTTGGCTGTGGTCGTGCAGGACCAGCTGGGCGCTGCAGTGGTTGCCCTCAACAGGTGAGCTGGATCCAGCGGAGGGGAGATGTGGTGAATGCCACCAGCTCATGGGGCACCTCTGCCCTGCAGGTCTCTGGCCATCGTCCTTCCAGAGCCCAATAGCAGCTCCGTGGGCCTCACCCCCTGGCTGCACAGCCTGACAGCCATTGTGCTACCTGGGCTACTGAGGCAGGCTGACCCCCAGCACGTCATTGAATACTCGCTAGCCCTCATCACTGTGCTCAATGAGGTCAGTAGGGGCGGGCAGAGAGGGATCCTCCAGCCCCTACTCCATGGGGCACAGAGACCAGAACTCGTGAGAGCCTCACAAAGGTCTCATCCTTGGACTCTCAACTAGCTAAATCCCTGATGTCCTTGAGAGAGAGAGAGAGAGAGTTTGCAGTGCTGGGGATTGAACCTGTGGCCTGTGTGTTTCAGCCAATCCTCTATCACTGAACTGTACCTCTAGCCCCTAAAGTCCTCGAAACGACAGCGCCTGCTGTCAGCAGCCAGTGCGTGCCAGGCCTTCCCCATCTCAGGTTCACTGCAGAGCCCCCAGTTCCCCGGAGCCCGCAGGGTGTCCTGCACATGCCCTGTTCTGCCCTTTGAGGAAACAACTCCGGGCTTCAAGTCCCTGCCTCACAGCAGCCAGTGCAGACCCATGTGTGGCTGCATTTTGGGTACCCTCCCTGCTGATAGCCCCCGTGCTCTCCACCCATGCCAGCATGAGCAGGCCCCAGACATGGCAGCAGAACCCCACCATGAGCGGCAGCTGCGAGCCCAGATGCGCAAGAACATCACAGAGACCCTGGTGTCCCTTCGCGTTAACACTGTGGATGACATCCAGCAGATCACTGCTGCGCTGGCCCAGTGCATGGTAGGCTAGCCAGGAGCAGCATGCCCTCCAAACACCCAGGCCCTGTGGCGGCATCAGCTGTGGGGCTGGATCTCTGACCCAGGAGCTCCTTTCCTGGCCTAAGCCAGTCCTCTGCTGCGGCTGTCCAGCATAAGTGCACAGTGCTCCCTTGGCGGCCCTGTAGGGGTGGCCAGTGCAGAACGAACAGCCCACGTTATAGGGAGGGGCTAGCACAGAGGTCCTCCTCTGTGCCTTCCTCCTGGGCTTGTGGTCACACCCCACTTACTTGGCCCACCCATAAGGTGATCATTGCCCCAAGTCTAGACTCATGAGCAGGGCAGGGGACATCTGATGGGGAGGTGCTGTGCCCAGGGTTGGGAGGGGACGGCTCCAGAGGCCTGGAGAGTAGGGCCAAGTCCTCAAGAGTACAGGGCGGCAGAGAGCTTTCTGGATGGAGGCTGCCCTGTTGCTGTGTGGCCCCTGTGGCCTTGTGTGGCCGGGCCAGGGCCTCAGCATCTGCTTTGCTCTTAGTTTTGTGGAAAAAGACACTCTGGGGTTGCTGGTAGGACCACGTTACGTGGGCCCGCGGAGGAGCCTGGATGTTCCCCGTGGGCGGGAGGATCCACAGCTGCACCAGCAGCGGGGAGGGTCTCGGTGCTCCAGGCCTGGGCAGGTGTTATAGCTTGAGCCCAGGGCACCTGGCGGGAGGCTGCCCGCATGTTGGCATGTGTGAGGGGCAGCCTGCTGGTCATGGGAGGAGGGTGAAGCCTGAGGCCGTGCTGTGGAGTGGGCCTGGACCCTGCAGTGGCCTCCACGCAGGTGTCCAGCAGAGAGCTGGTGTGCCGCTCATGCCTGAAGACGACGCTGCACAAGCTGGAGGGCATGATGCGCATCCTGCAGGCGGAGACCACCGAGGGCACTGTGACCCCCACCACCATCGCAGACAGCATCCTCAACATCACAGGTGTGGGCCCGAGCCTCCCTCCACTCCCCCAGCCTCCTGTAGCCTGCGCCCGATGTCCCAGCCTCCTGTGCCCATCCGCAGGCGACCTCATCCACCTGGCCAGCTCAGACGTGCAGGGCCTGCAGCCCTCGGAGCTGGGGGCTGAGCCGCCCTCGCTGATGGTGGCGTCCAAGGCCTACAATCTTTCGTCCGCGCTCATGCGCATCCTCATGCGCTCCCGCGTCCTCAATGAGGAGCCGCTGACCCTGGCGGGAGAGGAGATCGTGGCCCAGGGCAAGCGCTCAGACCCGCTGAGCCTTCTGTGTTATGGCAACGCCTCGGGCCCCGGCTGCTACTTCTCCATCCCCGAGGCCTTCAGCGGGGCCCTGTCCAACCTCAGTGATGTGGTGCAGCTCATCTTCCTGGTGGACTCCAACCCCTTTCCGTTTGGCTACATCAGCAACTACACTGTCTCCACCAAGGTGGCCTCCATGGCCTTCCAGACACAGGCTGGTGCCCAGATCCCCATTGAACGGCTGGCCACAGAGCGCGCCATCACAGTGAAGGTGCCCAACAACTCGGACCAGGCTGCCCAGGGTCCCCAGGCCCCTGCAGGCTCTGCCATCGTCCAGCCCCAAGCCTCGGTCAGTGCTGTGGTCACCCCAGACAGCAGCAGCCCTGAGGCGGGGCTGCACCTGCAGGTCACCTACGTAGTGCTCAGTGGTGGGTATCGTGGGCAGCATGTGGTCCAGCCTCCCGTCCTCCCAGCCTTGTCCCTGGGGAAGAGACACTCCCACACTGTGGTTGCCCTTCAGGTCTGCCTCCCACTACGTGGGGCCCGCTGGAGGGCATCTGGGGCCGTGGAGAAGCACAGGCTGCTCCGGTGTGGAGGCTCCTGCCGCCCTCTGCTCAGAAGGGCTCCCACGCCCTGTGGCAGAAGGCCCCAGAGGGTGTCCCCCGGGTGGGCAGGCTTCCTGGATGGGCGTCCAATGCGTGCGCACCGCCCCCAGAGCACCACTTGTCGGAGGAGCCCGAGCCCTACCTGGCGGTCTACCTGCACACGGCGCCTCACCCCAACGAACACAACTGCTCGGCCGGGAGGAGGGTCAGCCCGGAGGTGCTCCGCGGTGCTGACCACAGGCCCTACACCTTCTTCATAGCCCCGGGGTGAGCACCTTCTACTGGGCTGGAGAGGCTGGGGCCTGGAGTGGCTGGTTGGTGTTAGCCAAGGGCATGTGGGTTCTGTGAGGATCAGGGCAGCAGAAGGCTGGGTGGCCGGCCAGGCCCAGCAGCTGAGGCCTGGGTCCTGGAACCCGTGGGGTCTGGCTGTGACACTTGCTCTGTCCGTGGCAGGACCCGAGACCCAGGCGGGAGTTACTACCTGAACCTGACCAACCACTTCCGCTGGTCGGCGCTGAAGGTGTCCGTGGGCCTGTATACGTCCCTGTGCCAGTACTTCAGCGAGGAGGAGATGATGTGGAGGACTGAGGGGCTCATGCCCCTGGAGGAGACCTCACCCAGCCAGGCCGTCTGCCTCACCCGCCACCTCACAGCCTTTGGCGCCAGCCTCTTTGTGCCCCCCAGCCATGTCCACTTTATCTTCCCTGTGAGTGGCGCCCCCATTCCTGGTCTCTTTGCAGGGGCGAGAGGGCTGGAGTGGACTCTGTCTCTGTCCTCAGCTGAGGCCTGCAAACGACCCCTGGGCCTGATGGCTCTGTCTTCCCAGGAGCCGGCCGCTGGTGTCAACCCCATTGTCCTGCTGACCTGTGCTGTGTGCTTGCTGACCTACGTGGTCATGGCTGTGATCCTGCACAAGCTGGACCAGCTGGACGTCGGCCGGGCCCGCGTCATCCCTTTCTGTGGGAGGGGGGGCCACTTCAAGTATGAGATCCTGGTCAAGACCGGCTGGGGCCGCGGCGCAGGTGAGGGGGTGGTGGGCGAGGCCCCTCCTGCCCCGGCTGCCGCACCCGGCTGTCCAGCAGCTCCTGCAGTGACCGTGGTGGTGGCGTCCTGCAGGGCTCAGGCTCCCAGGTGCTGCGCAGCGGGCTGGCGCGCAGACCCTGTGGTCCTCGCTCTGCAGGTGGGGCATGAGCGTGGGCTCCTGCAGATGGCGCACACGAGCTCGGCCACCAGTTAGGGGTGTTAGGTTAGGTGACCTTTGAGATCTCTCAGAACACCCAGAACGGCAGGCTGCCCGGTGTGTGCTCCCTGTTTCAGGACGCACAGGCGCGTCTGTTTTCTTGGCACACGTGACTTGAAATGAGCGCCAGTGCTCGGTTCCCCTGCGACCCTTCCACCCGGCGTGTGCCTCGGGTGGTGAGCCCCTCTGTGCTCTGGCAAGTGGCACACCCCAAGTCTGTCCACTGCCAGCAGCTCCCTGTGGCATCCAGCACTGTGAACGTCTCCCTGCGTCCCTGGGAGGTCTTCACCAGCACCTGTGCTGCTGGGACGGCCACCTCTGACCACTGCCCTGACCTGGGGAGTCCGTCTGCCGGGGCAGGCGAGTTCCTGATCGCCTGTCAAGTGTCATGTGGGGCAGCACAGCCTGCCCTGGCCACTGCAGCAGCAGCTCCGTTTGCCTTTGATTTGAATTTCAGTGTTCTTTGTTTTTTCTTCTGGGTGCTAAGGCTTGAACCCGGGGCTTCATGCATGCTGGGCACACCTCTGCCGCTGAGACCCCCGGCCTGCCGTTGTTTTCATTTCTTAGCCATGTTCTCACTGATGTTGTCTGATTCTCTCTTTGATTATCCATTTTTCAAAACTCATGTGGGGTTCTCCAGGTGCTGTGGCACACACCGGTAATCCCAGTGGCTCGGGAGGCTGAGGCAGGAGGATCACGAGTTCAAAGCCAGCCTCAGCAACTTAGTGAGAGGCCCTGAGTAACTCAGTGAGACCCTGTTTCAAAATAAAATATAAGAAAGGGCTGGGGATGTGGCTCAGTGGTACAGCACTTGCCTGGCATGTGCAAGGCCCTGAGTCTGATCCCCAGTGCCACCGAGAAACAGAACAGCTGTGCAGAACAAGGAGCCTGTACCTGTTGATGAGCAAAGGTTGACAGCATGACCTGTTGGGTCCCCTGCGCAGTGGGCAGCGGGCCCAGCTCTGCCTTTCCCATCCCCCAGGCACCACAGCCCACGTGGGCATCATGCTGTATGGGGCGGACAGTCGGAGTGGCCACCGGCACCTGGATGGGGACAGAGCCTTCCATCGCAACAGCCTGGACATCTTCCAGATCGCTACCCCGCACAGCCTGGGCGACGTGTGGAAGATCAGAGTGTGGCACGACAACAAAGGTCTGGGGTGGGCGCTGCTGTGCCCCTGCTGTCCCCGCCAGCACCCTGACCCCTCACCTCCTCCCCTGCCTCCACAGGGCTCAGCCCCGCCTGGTTCCTGCAGCATGTCATCGTCAGGGACCTGCAGAACGGCCGGAGCACCTTCTTCTTGGTCAACGACTGGCTGTCTGTGGAGACGGAGGCCAATGGGGGCCTGGTGGAGAAGGAGGTGCTGGCCGCAGGTGAGGCTGCTGCCGCGCCGGGCTGGGCTGGGGCCGTGGGAGCCCTTCTGCAGCCCTGCCGTGTCCTCTCCCAGGCGAGGCGGCCCTGTGGCGGTTCCAGCGCCTGCTCGTGGCTGAGCTGCAGCGCGGCTTCTTCGACAAGCACATCTGGCTTTCCATGTGGGACCGGCCACCTCGGAGCCGCTTCACTCGTGTCCAGAGGGCCACCTGCTGTGTCCTCCTCTTGTGCCTTTTCCTGGGTGCTAATGCTGTGTGGTACGGGGTCGTGGGAGATGCCACCTACAGGTGGGTGCCTGTGGGTCAGGATGGCTGCCCGCGCCCCACGCCTCGGGCCCGCTGCCCGTCCTAACCTGGCCCGGTTTTCTCTCCTGCCACAGTGTGGGGCCAGTGTCTGGTCTGATCCCACCAAGTGCTGACACAGTTGCTGTGGGACTGGTGTCCAGCGTCGTCGTCTACCCTGTCTACCTGGCCATCCTGTTCCTCTTCCGGATGACCCGGAGCAAGGTGGGCTGGGGCCAGGGTGCAGCGCTCCAGGGCAGGGCGTGGGCCCCAGTGCAGGGGCCCACGGGGAAGAGTCAGTGAGCCAAAAGCCAAGTCTCTGCAAAGGTCAGCAGAACAGACAAGATCCTAGCTAGACGGCCAGAAAGAAGGTGAAGAAGACTCCCCTTGCCAAGATCATGAACGAAAAGGACATCGTCACGCACCTGTGGAGACTGGTAGGACGGACGCGGGCATGCCACAAACCCTGCCTGCCACGGGCAGCGGGGAGAGCGGTGGCCCTGTTGCCAGAACGGGAGGCGCTGCAGAGCGCCCAGGGAAGCAGGCAGAGTGCCTGGTGTGCAGGGAGGCGAGGCAGCCGCCACAGGGAAGAGCCGGGGCAGAGCGCTCGCCTCGCACGTGCGCGGCCCGGGTTCGATCCTCAGCACCACGTAAACATAAATACATTGCATTGTGTACAACTAAAGCAAATAAATAAATATCAAAAAAAAGAAAAAAGGAGCCGGGCGCGGTGGCGCACGCCTGTAATCCCAGTACTTGGGAGGCTGAGGCAGGAGGATCGCGAGTTCAAAGCCAGCCTCAGCAATGGGGAGGCACTTAGCAACTCAGTGAGACCCTGTCTCTAATAAAATACAAAAAAAGGGCTGGGGGATGTGGCCCAGTGGTCGAGTGCCCTGAGTTCAATCCCTGGTACCAAAAAAAAAAAAAAAAGAAAAAAGGAAAGAAAAGCCAGGCCAGTGGCTCCACTGGTGAATTCTCCAGCACAGTTAGACTGAATAGTCAAACCAGTGCTTCTCAAACTCCTAAGAAAAACAAGAGGAAGGGACACTTCCTAACTTCTCCATGAGGCCAGCACCACCTGGACGCCACAACCAGACAAGGAGATCACAAGAAAAGGAAATGGCAGCACCGTCCCTTAGAGACAGACACACGACCCAGGCATTCGCCCAGGGCTCAGGACGGGGCCATAAGCAGAATCAAAGTTGTTTTTTTTTCTTTTTTTTTTCTTTCCAGTGCAGTGCTGATTATTGAACCCAGGGCCTTGTACTGAGCTACCTGCGCAACCCCAAAGATTGGTCTCTTCCGTTGTACCAGTCATATTTCAGGGGCTTAAGAGTGGCACGTAGCTGGAGTCTGCAAGATAGTGTAGATCTGGAACGTGCCTATCATTCTAGAACATTCTTGCACAGCACTGGTCTGGACCATCGTGTCTACTCGGGAGGCAGCTGATCTTGCTCCCCCGAGCAGGGGCCAGAGCTGGCTCCTGCTGACCACCTGCGGTCTCCCTGCAGGTGGCTGGGGGTCTGAGCCCCACCCCCACAGGACCTCAGGCTCTGGACATGGACAGCTGCCTGGACTCCTCTGTGCTGGACAGCTCCTTCCTCACATTTGCGGGCCTCCGCCCTGAGGTGAGGGCTCCCGCAAGGGCTGTGGCAGGGTGGGCCCTGCCCGAGCCTGGGGTCCTGCCGCCTCTGGCTGCGGGCTCTGAGGCACTGTGTCCCTCTCGACAGGCCTTGGCGGGGCAAGTGAAGGGGGACTCGCTTCTGGACGATCCTAAAAGGTAGGGCCGCCTGGAGGAGCCACGAGTTGGCCTAGGCCCGCCGGGCCTGGCTGTGTGCCCCTCCAGCACGTGTGGCCCTGGCGTGGCCCTGGCGTTGCCGTGCTCCCCCACGGTCTGCGCAGGCGCCCCGTGCCTGTGCTGTGTGGCTGCGCTGGGTTCAAGTGGACCGATGCAGAGGCCTATGCCCCACCCTGAACCCTGGCTGCCCTGTGTCACCCACAGCCTGGTGTGCTGGCCGTCCAGCGAAGGTACACTCAGCTGGCCAGACCTGCTCAGTGACCCATCCATCGTGGGCAGCACCCTGCAGCGGCTAGCTCGAGGTCACCTAGGCCATGGGCTGGGCCCAGAGGAGGATGGCCTCTCTCTGGTCAGCCCCTCCTCACCTTCCAAGTACTTCTCAGCCTCAGGTGAGCCAGGGTGGGCAGGAGGACAGGCCCAAACCCTGGGTGGCCCACCCTGCCGATGCGTCCTGCTTCTTCCAGATGAAGACCTGGCCCACCAGGTCCTGGCTGAAGGCGCTGGCAGCCTGGCTCCCGCCCAGGACGCCCTTGTGGAGTCGGACCTGCTCACCGGCCTGTGAGTGCTGGTGCCCGAGGGAGGGTCATCCGGAGATGGGACTGGGGGGGCAGTGGGAGCCCAGGCCGGCTGGCCCTGCTCCCCATCTGGGAGGGGTGAGGGCTTCCTGGCTGGACCCCTAGGCTGCACTGGGCAGTGGGTGTGTAAGCAGGAAGCCAGGGGAGAGTGGCCATGGTGCCCTGAGCTCCCAGCACCACACCCACCTGACCCAAGACCTGAGGGGCTCGGGAACTGCCCAGCAGATGAGTGTGGGCCACGGCAGCCCCTGCCTGCCAGGCTGCGGAGTCCATGGCCCTTGCCCTCTGCCTCAGGCCCAGTGCTCCAGGGGAGAAGACGGAGGTGCTGACGCTGCAGAGGCTGGGGCAGAGGCAGCCACCCAGCCCGAGCCTGGGCTGGCAGCCCCCGTTGGCAAGGCTCTCCAGGACAGGTGGGCTCGTGCGCCAGACGCCCCTCCACGCCCGCTGTCTGGGCGTCCGGTCACATGGTTGTCTCTGTCCTCAGGACCAGCACAGGGTCTGCGGAAGCACCTGCTGCCCACCTGGTGTGCCTCCCTGGCCCACGGGCTCAGCCTGCTCCTGGTGGCTGTGGCCGTGGGGGTCTCAGGGTGGGTCGGTGCCAGCTTCCCCCCGAACGTGAGCGTCATGTGGCTCCTCTCGAGCGGCGCCAGCTTCCTGGCCTCCTTCCTCGGGTGGGAGCCTCTTAAGGTGAGTGGGGCGGCAGCTGGTGGGGCTGCCAGCCTCTTGCCGCTGGCTGATGCCACCCTTGCCTCAGGTCCTGTTGGAGGCCCTCTACTTCTCCCTGGTGGCCAAGCGGCTGCACCCGGATGAAGATGACACCTTGGTGGAGAGTCCGGCTGTGACCCCCGTGAGCGAGCGTGTGCCCCGGGTGCGCCCCCCCCACGGCTTTGCACTCTTCCTGGCCAAGGAGGGAAGCGCGCAAGGTCAAGAGGCTGCACGGCATGCTGAGGGTGAGCTGAGGGTAGGGCGAGCTGAGGGTAGGGCGAGCGGGCCCAGCAGCAGCTACGCCCTCCACCCTCCTCCAGTTCCTGGCTGGCACATGCATGAGCCTTCCACATCCCCCTTTCTTGACCACAGAAGGCCCTCTGGTGGGCATTTGAAGTGCTGCAGCCCTGCCTTGACTCCTCACCCCTTAAACTGGCCAACCCCCATCCACGCTGCTGGGCATCTCAAATTCCTGTTCCCATTTGGCTTTTTTTTTTTTTTTTTTTTTGTGGGTGGGTACCAGGGATTTGAACCCAGGAGCACTTAACCACTGAGCCATATCAGAGCACTTTATTTTCTTTTTTTTTTTTTCTTTTTTGGTACTGGGGATTGAACTCAGGGGCACTCGACCACTGGGTCACATCCCCAGCCTTTTTTTGTATTTTATTTAGAGACAGGGTCTCACTGAGTTACTAAGTGCCTCGCCATTGCTGAGGCTGACTTTGAACTCGCAATCCTCCTGCCTCAGCCTCCCAAGTGCTGGGATTACAGGCGTGCCAGAGCACTTTATTTTCTATTTTGAAACAAGTTCTCACTATTAGTTGCTTAGGACCTCACTAAGTTGCTGGGGCTGGCCTCGAACTTGAGATCCTCCTGCCTCAGCTTCCCGAGATGCTGGCATTACAGGTGTGGGGCACTTGCCTGCTCCCACTTGGCTTGCAGGGCCCTGGGCACAGCAGCCTTGCTCTTCAGTTGCCTGTGTGTCTGCCTCCAGGAGGGGCCCTGGTAGGGCGTTTGTGCTGCTGCTGCTTAATGCCAGATACCCTGGCCAGGGACGGTCTGCCGACTGGTAACCCTGAACCCCTGCCCCGATGCTGTGGCTGGGATCCGCTCGCAGCAGCACCATCCCTGTCCCCAGAGCCTCTTGGTGTACATGCTGTTCCTGCTGGTGACGCTGCTGGCCAATTATGGAGATGCTTCATGCCACGGCCACGCCTTCCGTCTGCAGAGTGCCATCAAGCAGGAGCTGGATAGCCGGGCTTTCTTGGCCATCACTCGGTAGGGACACCCCAGGACACATACTTGTCTGTTGGGCCAGGGTGGCGCTGATGCCTGCCAAGACCAACTGTGGTCTTCCCTAGTCCCGCCCGCCCTGGGAGCCTTTGGACACCTAGCTGCATGTTGGTTGTGGGGAATGAAGCAGGTGCGGCGGCGGCTGTGGGCAGAGGCCAGGGAGGCTGCCAAGCATGCCACAGGCAGCCCTGGGACCCCAAGGCGCCATCTCTAGCCTCCCCTCTCCTGCGGCAGCCCTGCAGCTTGCTGGGCCTCTGGCCCGGGTGGGGGAGGAAGCCCGGCTGGAGTGTGAGACTCTCTGCCGCTGCTGGCAGGTCTGACGAGTTCTGGCCATGGATGTCCCACGTGCTGCTGCCCTACGTCCACGGGAACCAGTCGAGCCCCGAGCTGGGGCCCCCGCGGTTGCGGCAGGTGCGGCTGCAAGAAGGTGAGCCCAGGTGGAGCCCAGCGCCGCTGCGGCTGCTGAGCTCAGCTCCACAGCCTCGCTGTGTGGCAGCCCCTCCTCCTGCCTCAGCCTCTTTCCCTAAGACAGGAGATGACAGCACCTCCCTCCTGGGTTGCTGGGAGGATTGCGGGAGCTCAGGTAGCATAGAGCTTAAAACCCAGCTGGTAGAACAGTGAGCAGTGAGCGTGCCCGTTTGGGGTGTGACCGTGCCCTGGGCTCCTCTGCATTCTAGCACTCTGCCCGGACCCCCTGGGCTCAGGGGTGCAGATGTGCTCAGCCGCAGGAGGCTTCAGCACCAGCGACCATGGCGTTGGCTGGCAGAGTGGAGCCCGCAACGACTCTGAGTCATGGACCTACTCTGCACCTGACCTGCTGGGGTGAGCAGAGCCAGGGCCCTGGGCCCCTGCAGGTGGGAGGGGGCCTTCTGCAGAGGAGCCCCTCGCCAGCCTGCCTGGCTCCGGGTGCCAGCGGGCTGCGACGGCTGCAACACTGGCCCTCCCCACAGTGCCTGGTACTGGGGCTACTGCGCCGTGTACGACAGCGGCGGCTACGTGCAGGAGCTGGGCCTGAGTCTTGAGGAGAGCCGCGCGCGGCTGGGCTTCCTGCAGCTGCACAACTGGCTGGACAGCAGGTGGGCGCTGGCTGCCCAGGCAGCTGCTTTCCCTGCAGGCCTCTGAGCCTGCCTCCCAGCCAGCTCTCCGTGGCCTTGTCACGAGTCTCCCTGGGAGGCCCCCTCACAGGCCAGGCACGATGACCACCCCACCATCCTGCGTCGCGCCCCTGCCCCCGCCAGGCCTCCCTGCACGACCCATCCCGCTGACCGTGCCCTCCGCACAGGAGCCGCGCCGTGTTCGTGGAGCTCACGCGCTACAGCCCGGCCGTGGGGCTGCACGCCGCCGTCACGCTGCGCCTCGAGTTCCCCTCTGCTGGCCGCGCCCTGGCGGCCCTCAGCGTCCGCCCATTCGCCCTGCGGCGCCTCAGTTCCGGACTGTCGTTGCCTCTGCTCACCTCGGTAGGCCGCTCCCGGGGTGGCCACGTCCTCCACGCGGGGCGGGGTCTCCCCGGCAGCCGCCCGCCCCTCCCCCAGGGCCTCCCCGCAGGGCCCTGACCGCGGCGCCCCACAGGTGTGCCTGCTGCTGTTCGCCTTGTACTTCTCCGTGGCCGAGGTGCGCACCTGGCGCAGACGCGGTTGCCTGCACACAGCGCGGCCCGGGGCCTGGGCGCGGTGGCTGCTGGTGGCGCTGACTGCGTCCGCGGCGCTGGTGCGCCTGGCTCAGCTGGGCGCCGCTGACCGCCAGTGGGCCCGCTTTGTGCGTGGTCGCCCGCGCCACTTCACGAGCTTCGACCAGGTCGCGCAGCTCAGCACCGTGGCCAGAGGCCTGGCGGCCTCGCTGCTCTTCCTGCTCTTGGTCAAGGTGAGGACGGGACAGGCAGGCGCCGGGCTGGGCACAGACCCAGGGCTGCAGGCTGACGCCCCCGCCCCCCGCCCCCCCTCGCAGGCCGCCCAACAGCTACGGTTCGTGCGGCAGTGGTCAGTTTTTGGCAAGGCACTCTGCCATGCCCTGCCGGAGCTTGCTGGAGCCACCTTGGGACTGGTTGTGCTCGGTGTGGCCTATGCCCAGCTGGCTGTTCTGGTAGGTGACTGTGCCAGGGACCCTGCGGGCGGGCAGTGGCCCGGCCACGCCCTCACCCCTCACCCCTCACTGGTGCTGCCTCCCCACAGCTGGTCTCCTCCTGCGTGGACTCCCTCCTGAACGCGGCCCGGGCACTCCTGGTGCTGTGCCCAGGGTCCCGGGGCGCCACCCTGTGCCCCACTGATTCCTGGAAGCTGGCCCCACTGCTGTGTGTGGGGCTCTGGGCTCTGCGGCTGTGGGGCGCCCTGCGGCTAGGCGCGGTGCTCCTGCACTGGCGCTACCACGCCCTGCGCGGGGAGCTCTACCGCCCCGCCTGGGAGCCCCAGGACTACGAGATGGTAGAGCTGTTCCTGCGCAGGCTGCGCCTCTGGATGGGCTTCAGCAAGGTCAAGGAGGTGGGTACGGCCCAGTGGGGGGGAGAGGGACGCACCCTGGGCCCCGAGAGCCCAGGGTGCAGCCGGACTGACCGAGCCCCTGTGCCGCCCCCAGTTCCGCCACAAGGTCCGCTTTGAAGGAATGGAACCACTGCCCTCGCGCTCGTCCCGGGGCTCCAAGTCCTCCCCAGACGCACCCCCGCCCAGCGCTGGCTCCAGCGCCTCACACCCCTCCACTGCCTCCAGCCAGCAGGACGGGCCGAGTGTGGGCCTGGGCCACCCGGCGCCAAGGGGGGAGCCCGAGCCAGAGCCCTCCCGCCTCCTTGCTGTGTTTGAGGCCCTGCTGACCCAGTTTGACCGCCTCAACCAGGCCACTGAGGACGTCTACCAGCTGGAGCAGCAGCTGCAGAGCCTGCGAGGCCACAGGAGCAGCAGGCCTCCCGCCTCACCATCCCCCAGCACCAGGCCACCCCTGCCCAGCCACCCTGCCCAGTCAGGTCGGGGTATGGACCCGGCCATAGGACGCAGCAGGCCATGCCTGTGGGCTAAAAACAAGGTCCACCCTAGCAGTCCTTAGCCCTAGGGAATCTGGGCCGTGCCGTGCCCCTTCTTTGGGGCAGGGCCTGTGGCTTTGCTCTGGCTCCTTGGAGCCAGGGTGGACACCGCTCAGTATTATCCTCTGCCGCCCTCAGGGTTTCGGGTCAGGCAGAATAGCTGCACGCAGGTTTCCCAGGGAGCAGGCGGGTGGGTCTGCCTGTCTCTGGGGCTTCAGCACTTTAAAGAGGCTGTGACCAGCCAGGACCCAGGGCCCCTCCCAGCTCCCTGCAGGAACAGCAGCATTGGACCAGCGAGAACCTGGCTCTGAGTCGCTAACTTATTTCCCCAAGTCCTCAGGTACAGCGGGCTGTGCCCGGCCCACCCCTGGGCAGCCGCATCCCCTCGCTAAGGATCCAGGCTCTCAGGAGAGTTGAGCTGCACCTCCTGTGGTCCGTCCCCTAAGTTATTACCTCTCCTCTGCCCCGCAGCGCATCACCTCCAGCTGCCCCCGTCGTGTGTCTACCATCAGTAATTTATACAGGGTTAAAATGTGTATATTTTTGTATGTCACTATTTTTCACTAGGGCTGAGGGACCTGGTGGTTGAAGCCAGGCCCTGTGGCTGGGTCCATGTCCGGCCTTGGGCAAGTGCTGGTCAGCACTGGGGGCACAGCTGCGCCGGGCATTCTGGTCACCACCATGCCCTTGGTTTTAAACTCCCCTGCCTGGGGCCTGGCAGTGAGAAGGCAGCACCCAGGCCTGCTGGTGTCGGGTCTCGGCAAGGGCAGGAGTCACGAAGGGCAGCAGGCAGGCAGGGGAAGGGACCCTCCTGGGGCTGGCTCCCAGGACTAGGGGGGTGAGCGTGTGACAGTGTGAGTGTGTGAGATGGAGGCCTGGGTGTGAGCACCAGGGCTCCACTGATGTGGGAGGGGCTGTCCCCAAGGGCCCAGCAGCTGGGCGTGCCCACTTCTGTGGCCCCAGCCACAGGTATAGCCTCAATCCCGCCCCCAACCCCACAAAACAGACAAAGTCAAATAAAAGAGTTGTCTGACTGCTACCTGCACCTGTGTCTGAGCGCCGGTGGCACGTGGCCATTTTATTTGCATGTATGCAGAATACTGTCCATGGGCCTGTGGGAGGGACAGGGAGAAGCTGGCCACGAGCCTGGCTCGGCCTCACACAAACTCGGTGAAGTCGTCCACAGAGGAGATGAGGCGCTTCCGCTGGCCTGCCTCACAGGCGGCCGTGGGCTCGGCTGGGGCCTGCGCCTGGGCTCTGGGGTGGGCCGTGGGCTGCATCTGCAGCAGAGGCAGGCTGGGGTTCGAGTAGTGAGCTTCCTCACGGATCTGAGGAGGAAAGCGGGCTTTGCCAGCAAGCCCAGGAGGGGTGGCACACACTTTGCCCAACCCTTGTCGGCACATCCCGAGGGACCCCATCCGCCCTACCCGGTGGCGGAGCCTCTTGATGTGGCGGAGCCGGGCGATCCACTTGGAGGGGTAGATGTCAGTGGGGCTGGAGCGGCTGTGGTGCACCTGCGAGGCCATCTGGGGCCGGAGGCGGGCGGTCAGTCCCCGCCAGGGCACCTGCACGCCCACCCTGCCCCTGCAGCTGCCTTCACTCACGTTTGCGTGCAGGGCCATCTGGCGAGCCACGAAGGGCAGGTTGCGGTCAGACACGATCTTGGCCACACTGGTGTCCACCAGGCCCTCCATGTCTGGGGAGACAAGGTGCTCACACCGGGCCTGCCCGTGTGCCGCCCTGCCCAGCCCCGAGCCTCACCTTTCCTGCACTGCAGTGACAGAAGGTTGCACTCGTAGTCCAGGGGTGTGATGATCACGTGGACAAAGTTGAACTGGCCCTGCCCAGACGCAGGCATCAGCACGTCTCGCAGGCCACCTCCTGCCTCACTGACCTCAGTACCGGGCTTGTTGGTGACAGGCTCACGACCTCAATGGCAACACTCTGCCACCTGCTTCTGTACTTGACCGTGCTCCTCACCAGCCTGGGGACAGCTACACCCAGCCCCGCTCCACCCCTGGCCCTGACCCCAGGACATGCTGGAGCACTTAGGTTCATGGGCACACACCGCCAGTGCCCCCACACACTGCCCACTAACACGGCCCCATGGTCTGCCAAGACGACAAAGCTGGCAGCCTGGCCTCCACCCTGCCTACTCCTGGCCACGACACCGCAGGTGGGCCCGGGCGCCCCATCTCAGCTGTACTGCCACCTTGGCCTCTGACCCGTCCAGGAGGCAGGATGTAGGCGACAGCTCAGGTGTTGCCTGGGCACCCAGCATGCACAAGGCCCCACTCACCTTGATGGTGCCCAGCCTGAAGTCCTCACCAGAGTCATTGTAGATGATGGAAACGAAGTCATTGCCCAGGTGTCGCTTTTTGTCACAGCGGTGCTTGTCCACGTCCTTGGTGGGCATCAGCGTGGCAATGTGGAAGACGGCTGTGGGCAGGTGAGGCTGGGCTGGGTGGCAGGCACAGCCCCAGGCAGGGCAGTACAATGCAGGGCGTCCAGGGCTGGGGTCAGGGGTCCCAGTGGAGCCCCCGTGCCTCCACCAGGCAGCCCTGGCTCCCTGGCAGCCGAGGGCCACTGGAGCCGTGTGCGCAGCACCTGCAGGCCTCAGCTCCTCCCCAGGGCAGCAGCAGCCAGCACCGCCGCACACCAGCCTGCGCGACGTGGCCCACCTTGCATGATGTCGTCATGCCAGCAGTAGGTGAACTGGCCGTCCTCGCCACACACGTCCAGGCCACCCAGGTACACCTTGTCGGGCTGGCAGTCCTTGAGCTCGATGAGCCTGCCGAGCCCCGTCAGGAACTCCGTGTACCTGTAGGAGCCGTGCTCGTTGGAGAGGATGGCCAGCTCGCTGCTGCTCTGTGGGGAGAACCAGAGGAGTGGGGTGGCGCCCAGCCCAGCTGCGAGGGCCGAGCTCTGCTGCTGCCCTCACTCCACGCAGGCAGCTACCCAGCCAGACAGCATGGTGCCATCCTGGGCTCCCGCCTTTCCCACCCCACGCCGAGTGGGCCAGCACACTCGAGGTCAGTGCTCTACCCGAGATTCAGCGAGGGCTGGTGGCAGTGCAGCGCCTCACACTCTTGCCCACGTGCAGGAGCCCTGGGTCCACCCCACCACACCCAGAAGCCTAGCCCACACCCACCCACCACCAGGGCTACCAGGGAAGGCCCTCGGTCCTGCCACCGTCCGGTGCTCACTCGGGGCCAGACCGCCCCAGGGGCCCTGCACTGCTGTTCTTGAGCCTCTCCCTCCAGTCCTCACGACGTGCCACCACAGGCATGAGCATGAGCCTCCCGGCCGAGCTGCCAGCACCTGCAACAGTGCCTGGCGCAGGGCTCAACAAGCGCCACCGGGAGGACCAAGCAGCACTCGGGAGGCGGCAGAGGGCGCAGGTTCCCCCACTGCCCCGGAGAGGGCCCGCAGCCCACCCGGCCCGAGTGGCCTGCCAGCCGCGCAGCCTCACCTGGCCTTCGCCCACATACAGCACGGCAATCTTGTGTGTGTCATACGAAGGGATCTGGTCAAGGAGTTGCACTGACCTCTCGAAGGACTGCAGCCACACAGAGCCTGTCTGAGCCCTGGCCAGAGGCCACCCCATGGCCCTGCCCAGCCCTGCCAGCCCCACAAAGGTGCCCTACCTGGGTGGGCCGTCCCTGCTACAAGCTGGGCTCTGACCACCACTGCCCAGAGCAGGGGCCTCCCTCTGGACCCATCTCATGGCTTCAGGGGCCTCCCTGGGGAGGAGGGCGGGTGTGCCTACCTCATTGGGCAAGAGGATGGGCTTGTTGGACTCGTCACCAAAGAACGGCGAGTGGTAGAGCTGCAGGAACACGAAGCTGCGGAGGGGACAGTGGTGAGGGCGGGGCTAGGGCTCAGGGGCACCCACGGGAGAGCAGAGGGCCAGCACCCCACTGGCCAAGGGAGGACACAGGACCTGCCCTCGGCCTGCTCTGCCTGGGAGCTCTGGAGGGGAGGAGGCCCACCTTGGGTTGATGCCCGGCACTTTCTCAGCACTGGAGGCCGCGGCTCTGCTCTTCAAAGTGTCCCTCTCTACCCTCTTGCCCCTGCGTGATGGGGCTGAATCGGAGATGGTGTAGCCTCGGGGCCGGAGGCCACCAGGGGAGCGGGGGGAGCTGGAGGGCAAGGGACCCTCGGGTGCAGTGGGGCCCCGGCCCTCTTCACCTGGGGCTGCCCAGGCCACACCTTCCCCATCCAGGATCCCAGACTGGGATCTGGCCTTGGCCTCAGGGCTTAGCCGGCCAGCATCAGCCTTGTCCCCAGGGTCCCCAAGGATGTCCTGCAGGGTTTGCAACTCAGGCGAAGAGCTGGACTTGCTCAGGGGCTGTGACGGCTGGAAGGAGGGGTCCACGGAAGGCCGGCCACCCTCAGAGGAGACTGCCGGCTGGATTGGGATGCCCCCAGCAGCCAGCTCCTCCGCGTGGGGCTTCTCCTCCTGGCTGGAGGCCGAGGACGACTGGAGACCGCAAGAGGGCCTTGGTCAGACTTCTCCAGAGGCCTCTGCCCCGATCTGTGGTCCCCCCGCTCCCCCGCCGGGCCTGTACTGAACCAAGGATCTGGGACCCCATGGACCCAGGGCACCCCAGATGGGGCCATCCCAGACAGACACCAGGAACTCAGATGGCCCCAAGCAGGAGGGATGTGGCCACTTTTCAGATGAGAAACAGGTAAAGTCTTGCCAGGTTCACAGGGCAAGCCAGTGTGGGGCCAGGAGGCCGGGCCAGGCTGGCTCTCATCTGCGCCCTCCCCGGGCAGGGCCCCGTCCTGGCACTTCCCGCAACACTCACCCTGCTGTAAGCCTCAGGGCGCCGGCAGCGCCTGTCTGCACCTAGCACTGCCTCGAAGTCCTCCGACTCCGGGGGCTCCCCTGGCATGTGAGCCTCGGCTGGACTGCCCTCCTCCAGAACCACAGCAGAGTCTGAGAGGACACAGAAGGGGCTGCTGGGGGCTGGGTCAGGCCCTGGCACTCACATGGCCTCAGAATACCAGGCTCTTCCCTACCAGCAGGGACAGGGCTCTGCCTGTTGCTGTCACCATGGAGCAACTGTGGCTGGGGAGAGGCTGCTGGACTCTCGCACTGGGGCCTCCTGTGGGATCCCAGGGGTCAGTGGGCACCAGCTGTGCCCACCCAGGTGTCCACCAGAAGCCACCTCTGAACCTCCAGCAAGGCGGGCAGGTGAGGGCAGGACAAGGAAGGAGCCCCACTGGAGATGGCCTCAGCTTGGGAGGGGTGCAGTGCCTGAGACCGGCCCCCAGAGATCCAGAAAAGAGGCCCAGCTTCTCCAGGACTTGGGACCTGAGGAAGAGGCTGACGTGGGGACATCGCCATCTACAGAGACCCGGAGCCCACTGTGAGGGCAGAGGCTTGCCTTCAAGTCCCAGCCAGGCCCACAGCAGGTGCGCTAGGGATGAGGACCAAGGTCCCCAGACAGCATTTCCCGCGCAGCATCAGGGCAGCCACGGGCGAGAAGCAGCCAAGGGTCAAAGCAGCCTGCGACGCCCACACACGGCCCTGCACACACGGCAGCCACTCACGGCATGCTGCCCTTCCTGCCAGTCTGCAGGGACCCTGGCCAGCTGTGACAAAGGCAGATGCAGGCCACCATGAACCAGGGCAAGGTCAGCTCAGCTGGGTCCTAATGCCAGCCTCAGTACCCAAGAGCTGCCACCCACTGGCACCAGAAGACTGGGCCACCCCACCTGCTGGAGGCCACGTGCAGCGCAGAGCAGGGCTCGGCACAAAGGGCACAAGTCAGGGGCTCCCACTGCAAAGCAAGGCGTCTGCACAGGCGTCCTCATGCGGCGGGACCCTGCGTCCCGAGGGCGGCGAGGCTGACAGGGTCATGGAGGGGTGGCCAGATGAGGGACGATGAGAACAGCGCCTCTGCGGCAGATGGCGCTCTGCGGCAGACATCGTTCCTTAAAGGGATGCGCGAATACCTGCCCAGGAAATG
Organism: Tamias sibiricus; assembly: GCA_025594165.1. Taxonomy (NCBI): domain Eukaryota; kingdom Metazoa; phylum Chordata; class Mammalia; order Rodentia; family Sciuridae; genus Tamias; species Tamias sibiricus. The sequence goes on along the minus strand of CM046674.1, from coordinate 1,738,098 downwards.
CTCCTGTGCAGCTGTCCTTGGCAGCTGGACTGGTACAGGGAGGAGAAAGAGGCCACTGCAAGGGAACCACGTGAGCGGCCACGTCAGCAGCAGAGATTACACACAGGCCGAGCAGAGGACAGGCACAGACCCCGAGCCTGGAGAGGAGAGAGGGGAGGGCCAGCGGCGGCCGGGGCCAGCGCACTCGGGCTCCCGGCTCTCCAGGCAGCTCGCGGGACCTCTGGAGGGCAGCGCTCCCTGACTCATCCTGACTGCAGATACCCTCAGCTCTGAGCACCATCTGCGGCCACATGGGGGAGGCCAGAGGGGGTGGCACGGGACGGGGCAACAGGCCTGGAGCACGCAGGCTGCAGGCTCAGGCTCCCCAACCCCAACCAGGCAGGTGTGTGTCTGCCTGCGGGGTCTCCTGGAGCCCTGGGCCCCGGCCGGGCCTCCTATAGAGGGTGCCAGCAAGCTCCACGGGCACTGCCCGTCCCCAACACTGCCATCCCTAGCAGCACATGAGCGGTGGACAGCAGGCATCACTGCTAAGAAACAGGGTCCCTTTCACAGATGGGAGTCTGCTCCCAACATCAGGGCCCAGAGCACCGGCATCCCCTGAAGATGCGCGAGGACAGCAGCAGGAGGCACCTCAGCGGAGGGCACCACCTGCCCCGACGGGCAGCCCTGCCAGAGCTCACCTGTGTTAGAGCGTGGCAGAGGAGGGGGCCTGGCCGTGCCGGCGGCTGGCACTGACAACGACTTGTACAGAGCCGTGTCCCGGTGCTCCTTGAAGCGCTCGGCAGCCATGAGGGCGTTGGACAGCTCTTGCAGGGGCATGTTGTTGATGTCCGAGGAGAAGGGACTGAGTGGGTTCTCAAGGCTCATCAGCCAGCTGGTGTTCCCTGGAGAGGACAGGGCAGCACCCCTCAAGTCTCAGGCCAGCACTTCTCACTGGCCGTCCCCTTGGGCTCCACCCAGGGCAGCCTCCATGTGTGCCATCCCCGACAGCACACGCCTGGGGTGGCATCATGGCCAGCCAGCACTCAGGCTGCAGTCACGTCCTCCCTGCTGGACACGAGGCCCTCTGCTCCCCTAGGTCAGTCTCAGGGACACCTCAGGGCAACTAGAGCCGGCCACAGCCTTGCAGATCAGCCCCGTGTGTCCTCTTCTACCACTTCCTGGGCTCCAGGCCTCTAAGTCCTTTTGGCTGCTACAGGTTGAGTTACATCCCTTCAAAATTCCACGTCATACCCTAACCCACAGGACTTAAGATGACTGCATGGGAAACAGCGTCTGTAAGGAGTGCAGTCATGTGAGCGGGTCGTGATCCAACCTCACTGGTGTCCTCATAAGAAAAGATTAGAGCCAGGGGCGGTGGCACACACCTGAAATCCCAGAGGCTCCAGAAGCTGAGGCAGGAGGATTGTGAGTTCAAAGCCAGCCTCAGCAACTCAGCAAGGCCCTAACCAACTCAACAAGACCCTGTCTCTAAATAAAATATAAGAAAGGGCTGGGGATGTGGCTCAATAGTTAAGCATCCCTGGGTTCAATCCCCAGTACCCAAAAGAAAAAGATTAGGACACAGATGCACACAGAGATGACCATGTGAGGACCCAGGGAGAAGGCAGCATCTGTGAGTCCAGGAGGGAGGCCTCGAAAGGAGCCAGGCTGCTGGTCTGAATTTCCAGCCTACAGACTGGAAAACAAACCTCTGCAGTGCAGGCTGCTCTGTCTGGTGCTTTGCCACGGCAGCCTGTGCAACCCAGAGCAGTCCTGTTTGGACACACCACCTCTAGAGGCCCAGCTTCAGAATCTATGAGCCCAAGTGCCCTGTGCTTGCTGCTCTGTGTGGCCACAGCAGTGGGGTAACCGTCCCACTATGTGGGGATGGGACCCTTTCCAAGGGGGGCCCAAGCTCAGAGTAGGCAGTCCAGTCCACCTGGCCTCTCAGTACCTGTGGGCCTCCGGACCAAGATCTCGGCCCAGCCCTGGGTCAGCAGGGGTACGTAGGCTGCCAGATTCGTCTTCTCTGGTGCTGGAACCTGGGCACCCACAGAGGCCTTCTCCGGCTTTGTAGCTGGTACATTCTGTGGTCCCGAAGAAGTGGAGCCTCCTGGGATATGGGAGGCTGGTGCATCCAGGGCACCAACTCGAAGGCCATGGCCCCCTGCAGAGGACCAGGTGGGAGGGTTGGTGACCACCTGCCCAGTACAAATCCACTAGTGCAGAGCTAGGTGTTCCTCCCAGGGTCTGGTCAGCCTGCAAGCACCAGACCCATGTCTACAGGGGGCCAGAGTAGTAGCAGGTCAATCCCCAGTACCAAAAAGAAAAAGATTAGAACACAGATGTGTACCCTGGGTCTGGCTCTCCAGGGTTGCCAACCGCAGTGGGCCCAGGCTAGCAGAAGGGGTCCCAGACGTCCCTCGTTTGGACTATGGCCCATTCAAGCACAGCAGAGACAGCTTTGGGGGTGAGCTGGGCAAGGCCCAGAGTTGCTCCAGGGCCATGGTAAGCACTAGCACCGAGAGCAGGCTCTCAGCCACGGGGCCGCACTTCTCACTATGCAGAGGGCGCTGCCCTCCCCACGCCTCCCTGGAACTCACCTGACATGGAGCGGACCCGATCCCGGGCCCCGCGAGACACCTGCTGCCCAGTCTGGGACTCCAGCTTAGCAGGTGCCTCCTTTGTCTGTCTCACGTGCAGGCCGGGCTTGGAGCTAGGGACAGAAGTGTCCACGCACAGGGTAAACAAGGACTCCCCAGGGTCTCCAAGTCAGCAGGGCATGGGAGAGAAGGAGCAGTCACCTCGACTCTGGGCTCCCCTGCAGATCCCCAGAGTCCAGGCCCAGCAGCGAGCGGGTCCCAGCTCCCACACTGGTCGTCACTGTGACCAGCTTGTTCCCAACCAGCCAGGTTTTGGTCCTGCCGCCTGCCAGGAGAAATTCCCCCACGGGAGACCTGAAAGCAAAAAAGTCTTGCCTTGCAGCTGCCTGGAGCAGGGTTCCCAGAGATGCCTCAGGGCCGTCCACACCTGAAGGCTAGAGTGGCCCTGATGGCCCGCACGCTGCACTTGTCACCATGGTGTGGCTTGAGGCTGTCCCTCCCACCCCTGGAGCCCGAGTCCCACCTCTTGGGGACTGCGGTGAAGTTGGAGAACACATATCGGGCCATCATGTCCAGGCACGTCTCTGTGAGCTCCAGGTGGAGGGTCTTCAAGCTGTCGTCAGCCTGGGCCACAGAGTTCTCGTCTGCTGACCCCAGGCTGGCACTGGTGAGGGATGTCTGTATCCTGCTGGAAGAGGTCACGGCCAGGGTCAGAGTGCAGGAAGGGCCGAGTCACCTACCACCAGGGGCAAAGCTGAATGCATGCACAGGCCAAAAGGGCCTCGCTCCAAAAGACCCCACCAGGACCAGGCGCAGCGGCCAGCTGAGCCGCAGCTTCGCAAACCACGTGGACCACATCATCCCAGGGAGGAGGGAAACACCTTGCAGGAAAGACCTGGGCCCTCTGGTCAGAGCAGAAATCTGAGAGACTGGTGAGACAGGCGTCCCCTCTGCCCGAGCACATAGGAGAATTAGTCATGGTTGTAGCAGAACAGCTTAGTCATGCAGACTCGAAGACCATGGGGGACAGAGCAGGACTGCATTCTGCCCACATGGCCACCACTCCCATCGAGGACACGGCGGGCTGGGCTCAGTGTGAGACAGGGCCAGTGCAGCGCTCCACACACCCCAGGGACCAGGGGAAGGGCTTATGTAGGGTTAGCTGTCACGAGTTTCACAGCCCCTCCTTAGCCACATTAAGGACTTGCTAGAAAAGAGCTGACGGGAGCCTCACAGATGCCTCGCCATCCCCCAACTCCTGGCCAAATAACCCACAGAAGAGGCCAGTCTGTGGCTGGAGCCAAAGCAGGCATTAGTAAGGAGCTAGGTCGCAGGGCATGGGATGCTGAGGCCAGGAGGGGCTTCTAGGTAGACACGGGCATCCCCTCTGCTAAGTGCAGCCTGGGCCAGCAGGGTGACCACAGGTGGGCAGCTGCCTGGACCTGGTACCTGAAAGCTTGTGCCCGCCCCCTGGGTCTGGCCAGCAGAAGCAATTGAGCCTATGTCTGGCGGCTGGCTTGCCTCTCCCAAGCTGCCCCCGACCCTTCCAAAGTCCCCAGTTCCCCTCCAGCTATAACAGAAAGTAGACCTTTCCCAAAAGGAAGTCAAAGAAGAAAAGTCCACTCTCTGGACTGTGACAAAGCCAAACTCAAGCCTGCACATCTCTACCGAACCTGCACAGGCCCTCCTTTAATCTGGAAAAGCCCTTGCCCTCTGGGGACAAGCCTGTGGAGGCTATCACTGGCTGCCCAGCTTTCTAGAGCAGCTGCCCTGGCCAGGGTGCCCAGACAGGCCTCTCAGGTTGCCATGCAGCGGCCCATGCTGTAAGGTCTCAGGGACAGAATGCAAACTTTCCACCCCTGGCCACCAGGCTTCCCTGGGCTGGGGTCAGGCTTTCCTCTAGCCCCGGCCAGGCAACAAGGTCATCATGCAAGCAGCCCCATGCACCGCCACCCGGGTGCTCACGGGCCAAGCTCCGGGTCTGTGCCCCCCTCCCGACACAGCCCCGCTACCTGCGGACCACATGATCAGACACACTGACGCTGCGGCACCGGAAGGCCTCGGCTGCAGGGCTCTCCTTGAGTTCTTTCACAGGTGGGGAGTTATTCGAGCCTTGTTTGGGGACTCTGGCTATCCTCAAACTACCAGGTGAGGAAGGAAGCCCCAAGCCCCAGAGAGCCCAGCTCCCGGGAAGGGGAAAACAAGCCATTGGAGGGGTGAGGAGGAAAGGTCCCAGGCCACAGGGTCAAGATGGAGAGATCCCACGAGATGAACAAAAGAACCATGCCAAAGGACAGTTAGCAGGGAAGAGACAGAAAACAAAACGCATAAAAATACAACTTGTAATGCGACTGCGCGCAGCAAGGTTTCACAATGATACCAAAACAAAGGACATCGGTGCAAATCAAATGTGTGGATTGCCCGCACGGCAGGTTCCAGGCTGTGCTGACCACGTGTCCCCACCCAGCCCATGGAAGACTGGCACCGCCCAGCTTTGGGACCCAGGAGGCACCAAGGCCACGATGGCCAGGCCCTGAGGGTTACTGTGAAAAGAGGCCCAGAGAGGAGACTCTGGCCACTGATGGTCAAACTCACACCCCTGCCCCCGCCCCAGCCCCAGCGGCCTGAGCAAGTGGCTTCTGAGCATAGGTCGTACTGGAAAGTGCCGTATCCCTCCTAGGGAGAGCCAAGAAAGCCTGGGCAGGAGGTGGGGGCAGGCGGGGAGCCATTCAGTAAGTGCAGACGAGAACACAGAGGCCTAGCATGGCTCTTTTTCAGACTTGGCACAAGCGGTCGTGATGGTAGAGAGGAGCGTGCCCCCAGGTGAGCGAGCTCTAGGGAAGAGGGCAGCCCTGGCTGGAGGCTGGGTTAACCAGGGGCCACAGGGCTGAGCAGGGGTGTACAGGGTTCCCCTGCCCAGGCCGAGAGTCACTGCTGCCCTGACATGACCCTGGGCTTCTTCAGTGAAGTCAGACCCAAATCTGGACACTTACAGCCAGCATCCCAATCCCCAACTCAGCAAATCCACACTGTGACAAAGGCAGGCCAAGATGCCAATGCACAGAATCTAAACACCAAAGACCACAGCAGGCCAGCCTGGTGAGTGTAAGGCCTTAGTGGTCCTTGTAGGCCCTGCCTGGTCTCTCAAATCATGGGCATCTTGCCCCAGCATACCCTGTATGGTGGCACACCTTCAATCCCAGCTTCTATACCCACTTACTGGCCTAGAGGCAGTTGGCCAGCCCCAGGCCCTAAATAAACCACAGTGCTCATAGGTCACAGCCTGGGGTCCCACCCTGCCCAACACCAGGCACACCCATAGCACGCCCAAACCTTTTGGGCCTCTCATTGAGACTGGTGCTCCGTGCTCTGAAGCTGTCCTTCTCGGGAGTGTCATCAAAAGACAGGAGGACATTAGAGCGCAGGCCCTGGAGTGGGACAGACTTCAGCTGTGAGGTGGTGCCGTGGGAGGCCTGAGACAAGCTGCAGACCCAGAAGACGGCGGCAGCTCCGCTGTCCTAACCACATCTGGTTGAGCAGCGAGCCAGGCTCAGCAGACTGCACCCCTCCCTCCTCCTCCCCTGCCTGTGCGCCTGCTCCACCACAAATGAAGTGGATCCTGGCACTAACAGACACAAGCCCCTCTCCATGGGCTGACCTTAGTGATGTAAGGGACAAAATCCTTCCGGAAGGGCAGGCGACACCTAATGAACCACATGGCAATAACATGATGGGCCAGGCACACGATGTACTGGTTGAACCTGAGGCAAGGAGAAAGGCTCGGCCCCAGTGCCCCTGTGGCGCCTGAGGACAGCAGGCAGGGGAGCACGGGGCAGAGGGGCAGAGGGGCAGAGGCGAGGAGCGGGAGGCCTGGGCAGCCAGCACTTACTTGGAGGGGTTGGTGTATGGCAGGGAGATGGCGAACACACTTGCGTACTGCTCCACAGCAAAGTTTCTGTAGAGGTGGGGCAGCCTGGCCAGAGCTGCGATGCAAGGACCACCATGAGGGGAGCCCAGGCCAGCCTGCAGGCAGACCATGGCCACGGGCAGTGTCACTAGGGTCTTGTGGTGTATCTCTAAAAGCCAGGATAGCTGTTCTGGTCCAAGACAGGGAAGGCCAGGGCCACATGAACATGACCTTCCTGACCCTGGCCTGCCCATGTGACCCACAAGCTAAGAAGAGTCTTTACATTTTCACAGGGTAGGAAGCAAAATAAAAAGAATAAAGGGGCTGGGGTTGTGGCTCAGCAGTAGAGCACTCGCCTAGCACGTGCGCGGCCCGGGTTCGATCCTCAGCACCACATAAACATAAATGCATTGCATTGTGTACAAGTAAAGCAAATAAATAAATATTAAAAAAAAAAAAAGAATAAACAAGAGGGCTGGGGTTGTGGCTCAGCGGCAGAGCGCTCGCCTTGTACGTGCGCGGCCTGGGTTCGATCCTCAGCACCACGTAAACATAAATGCATTGTGTACAACTAGAAGTAAATAAATTAAAAAAAAAAAAAAAAGAATAAACAAGAGAGCCCCTGTGTGGCCCAAGAGGTCTTCTCTCTGGTCCTACGCTCTGTTCTGACGCCTCAACATCTGAGCCTACTGCTGGCCAGACACATGCAAGGTGGCAGGAAGGACAGACAAGACACCCCGAATCCTGGGAGCTGGCATCTGACAGTGGAGTGGACAAAGGGGGGTGATCTGACAGCGCCCAGTTGTGGTGTGCACCCTGGCGGACAGGCTGTCAAGGGAAGCTCCCACTGGGGGGATGTTTCCACTGGTGTCAAAGGAGGGAAAAGACAGCCTCTCCAAGGCCACTCAGGCAGCTGGCAGGAGGGGCAAAGGACCAGGTTCCCAAGGCAGGCCAGACTGCACCCAGCGGGGCAGGTGCTGGGACCGAGATCCACCCTGTACACTCGCCCACACGTGCACAGAGCACGTGGCTCACAGCTGGGGCCACACACACTCACTGGACAGGAACTCCAGGAGCGGCACAGCCATGCTGGCCGTGGCAGAGATGTGCGTCAGCTTCACCACCAGGACAGGCAGCGCCTTGATGATGATGTCAGGCATCTCCACGCTGCAGATGGCGAGGGCCACCACGCACTGGCTGGCACAGCGGTAGATGAGGCCTTGCTCCAGGCAGTAAAACCATCTCGCGCTATGGGAAGCAAGACGCCTCAGGCCCTGCCCACAGGGACAGCGGACTGTCCGTCCTGGTGTGCCATGCACTTCCCCAGGTCTCATCTCTTTGGCCAGTTCTGGGAGGCTCCATGAGTTCTGGGGGCAAAGCTTAGGATGGTCCCAGAATGACTGTGGCAGAGCCAGCCACCAGCTGAGCAGACCCAGGCGGACTGCACAGTGGGCTGCTCCAGCCAGGTCCGTCCTGACCCCACTCCATCGTCCAGCAGGATCTGGTTCCCCAGCCCACCCTGGAACCAGGACAAGCTGTGCCCAAAGCCCCTTTGGTTTGGGTCCCCCTGACAGGCTGGCCATGCTGCCAAGGGGAGATACTGTTGGACACAGCGAGGCCACCAGCTGCCTTCTGGGGTAATGACAGCAGTGGCAGGCCCAGTCACACAGGAGGGGCAGAGCACACCCCAGTGGGACAGGTCTGTCAAGCTCAGCTTGAGAAACGGGGAGCAGAGCGCGAGCTCCCGACAGCATCACGGGGAGAAGGGGGTCTGGGAGGCAGGCCTGAGCCCAAGGTGAAGCCCTTCCCAGGTGCCAGGACCTTGAGTGGCTCTTGCCCTCTCCAGTGCTTCCACTTCCCGAGACAGCGGGTGATGGCAGCAGCACAGGCCAGAAGAACGCTGCGTGTGCTCTCTGCACTGCCCGCAGGTGCAGAGGGAGCCGAGGCTGTGGGCCCCAGCCTGCCCTCCCCACTGTTCAAAATCGGCCCAGTCACCCTTCCCAAAATCACAGCAGGGACAGGCCAGGGAACGCTCCTGGAAGGGAGAGAGGCTACTGGGGAGAGGAGGCCACACAGGCACACCCAAGGGCCACATTAAAGCCCAGGCCTGAGTTGGGCGCAGTGGTGCACGCCTGTAAACCCAGCACTTGGGAGGCTGAGGCAGGAGGATCAAGAGTTCAAAGCCAGCCTCAGCAATGGTGAGGCACTTAGCAACTCAGTGAGACCCAGTACCAGAGGGGGAAAAAAAAAAGCCCAGACCCCACAGAGAGTTCAGAAATGGCAGGGATTCAGACACCTGTAGTTTCAGGCTGGCCCACAGACAGGGACAAATGGCTAACGTGGGAAGCAAAGCCAGTTCACCTGGCTATGGCCTAGCACCCAGTCCATGAATGAGGCAGTGTGTCCCTTTGGCTCAGGACAGGATCTCAAGTCCCAGACACCACCATGCCCTCCCCGCCGTCTCACCTGTCTGGCTTTGTCTAAGTAGCTGTGGTAAGAGACCAGCGCTGTCAGCACCGGGACCACGGCCAGGTGAAGGTCGGTTCTGGAAAAGCCTTCAGGGGTGCCTCGGAGTCGCTCGAGGGTTTTTGGACCTGAGAGCTAATGACCAAGAACAGCCTCCCATGAACCCCCTGCCCAATGGCCAGATTCCCTGGGGGGCCAGAGGGAAGCCCAGCAGAGCCTGGGCCAATAGTTGCTTTCCTTCCTGGCAGGGGTCTGCCTTTTCAGAGAAGCAGGTAAGGACCACCTTGTGATATGAGAGAGGCAGAGGCTGACCCAAAAGTCACGGGAGCACCCCAACGTCACAGGAGGCCCAGCCACGAAGAGGGGAGAAAGGACGAATACTCAGTAACATGCCCTTGACCAGGGACCTCTGATGCCCTGTAAACTGGGAATGGAAGGTGTCACCTGCACTCTAGGCCCACCCAGCAGTCCCATAGGCCCCAGGCACAGCGTGTAGTGCACACAAGAGCCCTGGGTCTGAGCAGATGAAGGTCTGCCTGGCAGGCTGCGGATGGCATGAACTCCTGCCAGGGGCCTGCTGTCTCGTGAAGGAGAGACTGGACTGTGGCCCCTACCACACAATACCAAGTCTACTGCGTGTGACAGGAGAGGTCAGCATAGCACCTGCTGGGTGGACATTACCATGGAGCAGAGGGCAGATGACAGCTGGTCGACACTGCATGGGGAGGTGAAGATGAGGACCTTGTAGCGCAGTGACTCGGGCAGCTTGCTGAGGACCAGCTTCAACACCTTCCAGTCCGTCTCCTAGAGGGAGAGGCGGGGTCAGGGAGAGGGCAGGGCTTTCCGGACCCTGGAGACAGCAGATGGAAGGTCAGCGCTTGAAGCTACTTGCAGCTGGGACAATGCACTCTCAGCACATGGGGACTTGGCAAGCCTTGGCCTCTGCCCCTGCAGTTCCAGTGGCTGCCAGCCTGCTCTGTAGCGACTGCCCTCCAAAGGCCAGGTAAGCGGAGCCCAGCAGGGAGCCAGCAGCTCCTCCCTCCTTAGCCAACCTCAGGACCTCCAACCTCTGCTCTGTTCTCCCCACATCTGCCCAGCGTGGCCTAGGTACACTTGCCTATAGCACAGTACCCTGGGCCCCAACAGTGCACAGCCTGAGCACCAGCTGAACTTCCCTGACAATGATGGTGTGGTGGGAAGAGAAACTCTGATGACAGCTGACAGGAAAAGTGGCAAGTCCACAGGCCACGTCCCCGGCACAGAACCAGCATTAGCCCAAGGCCAGGGCAACAGGAGGACACAAGCTGCAGCCTCCAGCCCAACCTCCTTGAGGGAGCAGCCACTGCGCAGAGCCAAGTCCAAGGCAGAGAGCTGGAGACTCTTGGGAAGTCTCTTAGAGGACCTCAGTGCCAACACCTGCACCCTAGGTCCACCCCTCTCTCCAGCCCCCGCCAGTCTATACCCTACTGTCCACCCCCTCACTAGCCTCGACATCCGTCTCCGCATGTTGGTCCAGCACAACCTGCTGCCCAGAACCACACCTACCTGCTTCCAAGCCTTGCCGACTCCTGCCACTGGAACTTTCCTCACCTTTCAAGACTGGCCTCAGCCTGCCAGGCAGATGCTCCCCAGACACGACTGCACTCCCCTCGCTGTAGGGTGCATGCTGGTCTACAGTCATGGCACTGTGCCTACACAGCCGAGTCTCGCTACAAAACCTGGAAGCACGCAAAGCTCCCAAGGTCCCTAATGCAGTGGGAAGTGTGTTGGCTCCAAGAATCTGGAGCCCTCAGAGCAACTCTTCTAGTCACTAGTCGGACCAACAGAGCTTGCAGCTGGGCCCCTCTCACCTGCTTCAAACACTGCAGCAGGACACGGAAGAGCAGAGAGTAGGGCAGGTGACCAAGCCGCACAGTAGGGCCAGAGGGCACAGTGCCAGGTGGCCCCGTGGGAGGCGAAAGGGGGCCGCTGGCCTTCTTCTCAGAGCCCTGCTCTGGCTCCCTGCACAAGCAGCAAGTGGGACAAGCAGCTGAGGTCATGCCCCGCCATGCAGGTTAGAACAGACAGACCCCCCGACCCCACCTGCCACTACAACCCTTCTGGGATGGTCCCTCAGACACACACCCATTTTATACAGACACACAGCACAAGCTCCCCTCCGACCCAGTGATCCTGACACCCTCCAGCACATGGCACGTACGCGCAGTCACAGAGGCAGTAGGGGCTGAACCGCACGACGCCGTCCTTGCTGGGCAGCCCGAGGCGGTGCAGCGAGTCAGCCCGCAGTAGCAGCAGGAAGTCGAAGGCCTGCCAAGGAGTAAACCACACCTCTGCCTGAGCCAGAAACCTAGTGCCAGGGCAGACATGCCTCCTCCGACCCGGCAACCCATGGACCCCGAGCCTGAACTCCTGCTAGAGCCCCTGGAGCAGATGTCCCCACAGCGGTGGGCCCACCCTGAGGTAGTGGCCTGCATCCCCAAATGCCATAGATTCTGCTCAGGGTCCTGTTGCTTCCTCCAGCAAGACTGAGCTGGGCCCCCCAGACAACATGGGGCCACCCTCTCAAGCAGATGCTCTGGGAGGGATCAGGGCTTCCATGTCAGTGACCTCTGTTTGCCCTGATGTGACATCCACAGAGAGAGCTCAGAGCAGCTGGTCCAGCCCAGGCCCCTCCTGAGCCTCCCTCTGTCCAGCCCGTGCCCTATATTTCAGACCTCTGACAGATCCTGCAGCCCCAGGAGCATAAGGGCCACATGCCACCCAAGAAGTCAGGGTGCTTCTTTTTCTCTGCCCCCATCCCAGGCTACAACCTGACTCAGAATGACAAACCACAGAAACACAGGCACTGCAAAGAAAGGGCAGGGAATCATGGGGAGGCTGTGGCCACAGTGAGTGCCAAGGTGAGAAGAGCCTACAGAGCGCCCCTCCTGGGGCCACCTGCCAACTCTCCAGCCCATAGGCACCACATCTGCTGAGACTGAGTCAGCTTTCTGGGCCTCCGGGTAATCAATCACCCACTCCAGCCTGACTGTACCTGCAGCCGGATGCTGCTGGCGATGGGCAGGGAGTAGCCATGCTTGTAGTGGAGCTGGATGTGGCTGACGAGCGTCTCGTACACACGCATGGCATGGCTGGCAGGCAAGGTGTACAGCTTGGTCTGTGGAGAGAGGTACCAATCACCACGAGAGTAAGAGCATGCCAGGAAGATGCACACCAGTGAGGTGGATGACCCTCTGCAGGCTGCAGGCAGCATCTGCCATGCTTTCCAAGCATGCCCTTCACCACCACCAGCACAACAGAGGTCCTCTCTCCACACATCCACGTCTGTGTCATCAGCAGAGAACTGGTTGGTAACTTAGGAAAACTGTCCAATAGGATGCTGTGCAGTTTCGACTGAACCCCTGTTCCCTGCATGCCAAAGAGAGGCTCCAGACACCGCAAAGTAAAGCCAGGCTGGTGAAGGTAGACCCAGGAGAGGCGTGTGTGCTGTAGGGCTATCCCCAGGTGCTGGGCCTATCATCCCATAGGAACCCCAGCCACTGAGACCTTGAGCCCTCCCTGACAGGTGACAGGTGAGGCCAGGGCAAGAGCCCTATGTGCTGCCAGCAGCATGGGGTGGCAAGGCTGGGCCAGAGGCTGCAGGACCCAAGCACCTAAGGGGCCTTCATGATCTCTGAGCCTTGGAGGTGAGCAGCAGTTGCTTGGAAACCATCAGTGCAGTTCTCTGTGTGTGTGCGCGCACACACATGTGTCTGTGTGTGCTCTGGGCATGGAACCCAGGGTCCTGTGCATGCGAAGCAAGCACTCTACCAGCTGAGCTCTGTCCCCAGCCCTAACACCACAGTTCTTTAAAAGATGACTCACAAGCTGGGCGCGGTGGCACATGCCTATAATCCCAGCACTTGGGAGGCTGAGGCAGGAGTTCAAATTGTGAGTTCAAAGCCAGCTTCAACAATGGTGAGGCACTTAGCAACTCAGTGAGACACTGTCCTTAAACTAAATAAAATACAAAAAAGGACTAGGGATGTGGACCAGTGGTTGAGTGCCCCTGAGTTCAATCCCCAGTGCCAAAAAAAAAAAAAAAAAAAGATGACTCACACCCCCAGCTCCTTGCCTCAGAGCACACACTTCAAGCAACTGATACATAAACTCCTGAGCCATGCCAGGAGGGAACATGGAGCCTCAGCCAAGCCCTTTGGGTAGAAGGTGGAGTCTCCCTTCACTGAGGTTTTTAATTATTTTTTAAAAAGAAATGAAAACAGTCTGGGCAGTTTGCCTCAACCAGGAAATAGCCTAGGCCTAAAGCCAGCTGTGGGGCCTTAGGGCGGGTTCCCAAGGGAGGGGAAGGGAACACCTCACCTTCCCTCTGCAAGCCAGGAGGCTCCCAGCTCATCCAGACCACAGGGCCATCACACCCCCTCCCAATAGGTCAGGCAGCACACAGTAAGGGACCACACCGATGAGACCCTAAGAGGAGCTAACTAGGTGACACCGACACTGCTTTAAAGTTGCATGCCAGAAGACAAAAGTCCACCACACCAAGCACTGCAGGAACTTAACTGGCTGCCAGCACCTCATGAACTAGAAAATTTTTAAGTCAACAAATTCAAATATTGCACCTTATGCAATAATGACACTGGCAAAATACATAAGTGGCATTGTAAGGATCTGAAAATCACTGATCAAGGTGAAGTAGCCAGAAAGATGTCCTACCCAGGCAATGGCAGCCTGGGGACATTTGGGAACCTGAGATGTGTGAGGACAAGAGGGGACATGTAGGGAAATGAGAGGATATGTGGGGTGAGGAGACATGAGGGTATGGCAGAGGACATGTGGGGACGAGAGGAGACATGTAGAGACATGAGAGGCCATGGCCGCAGGGACACTCAGGAGCCTGTGGTGTGCAGGAGCACCCGAGCACCATGCTGCAAGGACAGCCATGGCAAGAGGACATCAGAGGGCGTCTGCCTAACATGGCACCTGCATCCAGAAAGCACAGAGCTCTCGTGTGTCAGTCACAGGAAGACAAACAGCACCGCTAGAAAATGGACAAAGGCTCAAAACAGACATTTCTCTAAAAAAGAAACTAGCCAATAACCATACAAAAAGATGATGAATGTCATTAGCTTTCAGGGAAAAACAAAACCATAGCGAGACACCACTTCACACCACTAGGACGGCCACAAAGAAACAGAAGCAAGCCAGGCGTGAAGGCAACACAGCTCTAACCCCAGTGACTCAGGAGGCAGAGGCTGCAGGACTGAGCAACTCAGAAAGACCCTGCCTCAAGATAAAATACAAAAAGGTCTGACGATGGTGGGGCTGGGGTTGTGGTGAGGCACTGGGTTCAACCCTGGGCACCATGTGAAAATAAATAAACAAAATAAAGATATAGTCCATCTATAACTAAAAAATATTAAAACAACAACAACAGGGCTGAAGATGGAGTTCAGTTGGTAGAGTGCTTGCCACGCACGCACAGGCCCTGGGTTCAACCCCAGCACCACATACAACACCACCAACAACAAAAGGCTGGATGTAGAGTGCCCTGGGTTCAATTCCCCTACTGGGGGTTGGAGGGGGCAGAGAAAAACAAAAAGAAACAGATAAGCTGGGCACAGTGCACACACCTGTAATCCCAGCTACTCAGGAAACTGAGACAGGAGGATCACAAGTTCAAGGCCAGCCTGGGCAACTTAGTGAGACATGCCTGCTCACTAAGAAGAAAAAGAAAAAAAGAAATAACCGGGGAGCTGGGGTTGTGGCTCAGTGGCAGAGCGCTTGCCTAGAATGTGTGAGGCGCTGGGTTCGAGTCTCAACACCACATATAAATAAAATAAAGATCCATTGACAACTAAAAAAAAATTAATTAATTTAAAAAAAGGGGGGGGGACTGGGATTGTGGCTAGACATGTAAGGCCCTGGGTTTGATCCTCAGCACTACATTAAAAACAAATAAATGAAATAAAGGTATTGTGTCTAACTACAACTAAGAAATAAACACTTAAAAAAAAAATAAATAACCAGTGACATGGAAGACAATACTTTCTCTTCGGTAGAAAAATCGAAATCTTATACATGGCTGGTAGAGATGTGAAATAGCACAGCCCTAGCAGAAAGTCGCCTGGCAGCTGCACAAACAGTAAACACAGACAGCATAGGACCCAACAACTCCACTCCTAGGTATGTACCCCAAAAAGGAAAACACATGCAAACGTTTTTACATTGTAGCAGCATTATTCACAAAAGCCAAAAGGAGGAAACAACCCAAGCGCCATCAACAGACAGATAAACAAAATGTGGACCATCCATGCAATGACACATTAGAATGAAATCTAGACACAGTGGTGCAACCTATTAATCCCAGTGACTCAGGAGGCTGAGGCAGGAGGATCACAAGTTCAAGGCACTGGGCAATGTAGTGAAACCCCAATTTCAAGACAAAATTTAAAAAGGGCTGGAGGTGGCCAGACACAGTCATGCACACCTATAATCCCAGCAGAACAGGAGGGGAAGGCAAAAGGACTACAAGTTCAAAGCCAGCCTCAGCGACTTAGCGAGGCCCTAAGCAACTTGGCAGGACCCTGTCTCTAAATAAAAAATACAAAAGGGGCTGGGGATGTAGCTCAGTGGCAGAGCACTTGCCTAGCATGCATGAAGCCCTGGACTAGATTCCTAGCACTGCAAAAAGAATTAAAAAGGGGGGGGGGGGGGGCTGGGGTCGTCGTGGCTCAGCAGTAGAGCATTCGCCTAGCATGTGCGCGGCCCGGGTTCGATCCTCAGCACCACGTAAACATAAATGCATTGCAACTAAAGCAAATAAATATTAAAAAAAAAAAAAAAAAAAGGAATGCAGTGCTGACACCTGCTAGAACATGAACGAACCACAAAAACACAATGCTCAGTAAGAGCCAGATACCAAAGGCCACATGGGATGTGGATCCACTTATGTGAGATGCACAGAACAGGCAAATCCATGAAAGACAGAAAGTGGGGGCTTTCTGGGGGCCACAGAGGGATGGCAACTAACAGTTAACAGGGAGGGGGTTTCTTCTGGGGTGAAGGGGATGATGATGACTGCCCAGCTCTGTGGTCTGTGGATATGGGGAAAACCACTCAATTATTCACTGTAAATAAGCTCTACCCCATGTGAAGTCCACCCCAAGAAAACCATCCTGCAAATCCAAACAGCCACGGGCTGGCTTCTTCCTCAGCTGCTGTGGCAGGAGCAAGGGCAAGGTCTTGGACAAGGACAGGAGGTGGTTCTGACCCAGACTGGGGCAGCTCCACACAGACCAGACAGTACGGGGTACAAACAACACACAGCCCACCCCCACCCCGCCCCCTGCAGCCTCTCCTCCAGTCAGGACCTTATGCCTGCTATAACCACCATACCCTGTGAACCCAGGAGCTCAGATTTCCCGGAAAACATATCTCTGAAGAAGAGCCTCCAACTACAACAGACAAGAGCTGATTGTGACAACCTCCTAGAACAGGCCATTGGTAGAGCACCCACCTGAAGAATGACCAGCAGCCCCAGGACTGCAGTCTTCACATCCTCCAGGGAGGCCGAGTAGGCAGCCACATCCCTTTCTTCCAGCTCAGGAGGCAGAGAGAGGGGGCGGGCCATCACCTTTGGAGAGATCAGGACCATGAGCCCCAGCTCATGGCTCCCTGAAGCAGGTGCCATCAGATCTAGCACTTCCTACCACGAACAGCTTCTCAGGACAGATGCACTCTACACAACCCAGGTGACCACTCAGGTCACAAGGCACTTCCAAACTAATAGGAAAGCCCACGGTCCTGCCTCCTGCTCCTGGGCTCTGTGTGAGACCCCACTCACCCAGCCCAGCTCCCTGAGAGCCACAAGGCAGCCCTGTCCATGGCCTTGGGCAGGACACCTGCCAAGCAGCAGGCAGCACAGTATGGCCTACTGACACCACCCACGTCTGCTGTGAGGGACCCTGCCTGCAGAGACGCCGGGTCACAATGCACAGGAGGGTCAGGGGATGCCTCTGCCCACAGGGATCTGCAATAAGGGGCGACCCTGGCACCAAGCCCAGGACCCAAGCAGCTCTCACTTTTTCGATGATATCCAGCAGGCTGTTGAAGTGGTGGGTGTGGCAGCCTTCTGCCAGGTCCACCAGCAACTGGGTAGCCAGCTTTCGGACTTGGTGGTCTTTGTCCTCAGGGATGTGGGAGAGTTGGGAGATGACCACTGAGTTAATCAGCTCCTCCTACACCGGGCACAGTGGGAACAAGTGAACCTCTGGCCCCACAAGCAGGGCGTGCACTTCAGTGATGCTGTGCATTCCAAGGCACCGCAGCAGAGCTCGCTGGGATGTCATCAGGGCCTGCTGAGCCTGACTCAGGACCTCCAGAGTCCTCTCCCAGGGGACTGCCCAGCCCCTCAGCTCAGAACACTGGCTGTTGTACAGTGGCCCAGCACATGCAGAGTTGAGGCCACCGGCTCCCACACAGCAGAGCCAAGGCAATGTCCCTGCTTGCTTTTTGTCAATCAATGTCAGGATACCTCCTTTAGCATGCACGAGGCACTGGGTTCAATCCCCACACAAAAAAATAAGTCCTCTGTGGAAGACCATATGTAAGCTGTGAGGAGGGAAGCCCTGACTTGCTGTGCTACTGTACTGGGGGCAATGTGACTAGAGACTTCAGAGATGCAGGTAAAAAATGCCACAGGAGCCAGGAGTGGCGGCGCACACCTGCCATCCCAGCACCTAGGAGGCTAGGCAGGAGGATTTTGAGTTCAAAGCCAGCCTCAGCAATGGCGAGGCACTTAGCAACTCAGTGAGACCCTGTCTCTAATAAAATACAAAAAAGGGCTGGAGTGTGGCCCAGTGGTCGAGTGCCCCTCGGTTCAATCCCTGGTACCAAAAAATAAAAATAAAAAAGCCACAGAAGGTGGCGCACACCTGTAATCCCAGAGGCTCAGGAGGCTGAGGTGGGAGGATCACAAATTCAAAACCAACCTCTCAGCACCTTAGCAAGGCCCTCAGCATCTTAAGAGAATTGTCTCAAAATAAAAAATAAAAAGGGATAGGGATGGGCTGGGACTGTAGCTCAGTGGTAGAGTGCCTGCCCTGCACATGTGAGGCACTGGGTTTGATCCTCAGCACCACATAAACACAAATAAAGATGTTGAGACTGGGGTTGTGGCTCAGTGATAGAGCACTCGCCTAGCACGTGTGCAGCCCGGGTTTGATCCTCAGCACAACGTAAAAATAAAGGCATTGTGTATAGCTAAAAAAAAAAAAATTAATAATAATAATAATAATAATAATAATGGTATTGTGTCCATCAACAAGTAAAAAAAAAGGGCTAGGGTTATAGCTCAGTGGTTAGGCACCCATGGGTTTGATTCCCAGTACCAAAAGATTCTGCTAAGAGGGAGTTAAGAACCCAGAGAGGCTTCCTGGAAGAGAGGACACAAAGCTCTGCTTCAAGGGCAGGTGGGGTTACAAAGCAGAGAGATGGCAGGGGCAGTCCAGGGCAAAGAAAGGTGGAGAGGGGAGGACAGGCAGGCCTGGGAAGGCCGCATGAGCCATGTGGAGGGAGGGCAGCCTCAACCTGGAGTGCATCTGCAAGAAAGCGCACACTGGCATGTGCTGATGTTCCAGGTAGGGTGCCACCAATCTCAAGAAGATGGAGTGGAGGGGCACAGAAAGGAGACAGCAGCCAGCTGAAAGCCTGCCACAGAGCAGGCCAGGGCCAGAAGTACCAGGAGACCCTGGGGCCAGTCTCAGTCTCTTTCCCCTCAGACTGCAGCCTCCACACACCTCATAGAACTGCCTGTTGATGAGCAACACAAAGGACAGCACGTCCAGCACCTTGATGCGCACGGCACTGCGGGGCTCGTTCCTGCAGGAGGAGAAAGGGCGGTGGGGCTGCCAGGAGCACCGGGCCCGGCCCTTCACGATGGGCGGGCAGACCCAGCTTCGGACCCCCACAAGCCCCAGGTACATGAACATCCAGACCAAGACCCAGGAAAGGGACAGAGAGGGCTCTGCCTTCCAGGAAGACATCTCTCTAGACCGCCACACGAAGACCTCACTAGAGGACCTGTTCTGCTGAAAACCAGGCTTTTCCACTCAACGAGAACCACTGCTTTCGGCCGGGCACGGTGGCGCACGCCTGTAATCCCAGCACTTGGGAGGCTGAGGCAGGAGGATCGCGAGTTCAAAGCCAGCCTCAGCAATGGCGAGGCACTTAGCAACTCAGTGAGACCCTGTCTCTAATAAAATACAAAAAAGGGCTGGGGATGTGGCCCAGTGGTCGAGTGCCCTGAGTTCAATCCCCAGTACCACAAAAAAAAAAAAAAAGAACCACTGCTTTCAAGAATCAGAAAGGAAAGCTCTAACCTCCCAGACGTCTAAGACCCGGCCCTGCAGGCCAGGAACAGTGACACGGGTCAGGCCTCAGATGGGGCCGCAGAGGCACTACCTGAAGAACCGCTCCATCAGCAGCTGCAGGTTCTGGATCCAGCCATCCTTTGCTGGGTGGATGGACTGAGCGCGATAGGATATCAGGTTCACGAGGGAGGACTCCTGTCAGAAGAGGACAAAGTCAGTGTCAAAGAGCCACTCTGCCCTCCAGAGGATCTCTCAGCCTGCCACCAGGCTGCTGACCCCGAGAACCAAGTCAGTTCAGGAAAACCAGCCACTCACAGCCCAGGTGAGGGGACCAGACAGGACAAAAACCTCCTGGCAGCAGGAAATTCCAGTCAAAACCAAAGAAACACCAGGCAATGGGTATATGATAGGTTTGAAGATGTAATATTTTGGAAAACGGGTTGAATAGTCCTGTCAGGCTCAGAGAGAAGACTGTTGAATGCTTTTGTTGAATTGTTCATTCTCTCATTTATCATATGGTACACAGCAACAGATTTATTTTACTGTTTGTTAACACTTTTAATTTTGCAAATAAAAAAATGACATAAATGGGGCTGGGGCTGGAGCTCTGTGGGTAGAGTGCCTGCCTCGCATATGTGAGTCACTGGGTTCAATCCTCAGCACCACATAAAAATAAATAAATAAATAAATATTTAAAAAATAACATACACGGGGCTGGGGTTGTGGCTCAGCAGTAGAGCGTTCGCCTAGCACGTGCACGGCTTGGGTTCGATCCTCAGCACCACGTAAACATATATGCATTGCATTGTGTACAACTAAAGCAAATAAATAAATATTTTTTAAAAATAATAACATATAGCCAGGCGCGGTGGCGCACGCCTGTAATCCCAGCACTTTGGGAGGCTGAGACAGGAGGATCGCGAGTTCAAAGCCAGCCTCAGCAATGGCGAGGCACTTATCAACTCAGTGAGACCCTGTCTCTAAATAAAATACAAAAAAGGGCTGGGGATGTGGCCCAGTGGTCGAGTGCCCCTGAGTTCAATCCCCGGTACCACACACACACACACACACACACACAAAATAATAATAATAATAACATATACATACATATGCATATACAGAGAGAGGGGGGTAGAGAGAGAGAACCACAGACAAACTCTTAGGTATCCCATTATGGTCTTCTTTTTCTTTTTTTTAATATATTTATTTATTTGCTTTAGTTGTGCACAATGTGCTTATTTGTACATGGTGCTGAGGATCGAACCCAGGCTGCGCACATGCTAGGCAAGCGCTCCACTGCTGAGCCACAACCCCAGCCCCTTTTTCCTTTTTTAAATTATTTTTTAGTTGTAGTTGGACATAATATTTTTATTTATTTATTTTTATGTGGTGCTGAGGATCGAACCCAGGGCCTCACAAGTGCTAGGCGAGCGATCTACTGCTGAGCCACAACCCCAGCCCCCCATTATGGTTTTTTTGCGGTTTTTTTGTTTGTTTTTGGTACTGGGGATTAGACTCAGGGGCACTTGACCACTGGGCCACATCCCCAGCACATTTTTGTATTTTATTAGAAGCAGGGTCTCACTGAGTTGCTAAGTGCCTCACCATTGCTGAGGCTGGCTTTGAACTCGCGATCCTCCTGCCTCAGCCTCCCAAGTGCTGGGATTACAGGCGTGCGCCACCGCGCCTGGCTCCCATTATGGTTTTAATATGAAATTCTCTAACAATAATGCTGGGTATTTTTTCATATACTTATTTGCCATTTGATTATCTTCTTCAGTAAAATACTTGTTATGTGTTTTGTTAATTTTTTTTTTTTTTTTTTTTTTTTTGTGGTACCGGGGATTGAACTCAGGGGCACTCGACCACTGGGTCACATCCCCAGCCCTTTTTTGTATTTTATTTAGAGACAGGGTCTCACTGAGTTGCTAAGTGCCTCGCCATTGCTGGGGCTGGCTTTGAACTAGCGATCCTCCTGCCTTAGCCTCCCAAAGTGCTGGGATTACAGGCGTGCGCCACCGCGCCCGGCTTTGTTTTTTTTCTTTTTTTTTTTTTTTTTTTTTTGGGTACCGGGGATTGAACTCAGGGGCACTCACCACTGGGCCACATCCCCAGCCCTTTTTTTGTATTTTATTAGAGACAGGGTTTCACTGAGTTGCTAAGTGCCTCGCCATGGCTGAGGCTGGCTTTGAACTCGCAATCCTCCTGCCTCAGCCTCCCAAGTGCTGGGATTACAGGCGTGCGCCACTGCGCCCGGCTTTGTTAATTTTTAATTGCATTATTTACCGATTGTTGAGTTTTCCAGACTTTGTATATTTTATAAAGGAGTACGTATATTGCAAATTGTGCATTGCAAATGTATGTGGATTGCTCCTTTTTAAATGATTTGTTGACTAAAAAAATAAAATAATTTTTAAAAAAGGAAAGGAAAAGAAAAAAGAAAAAAAAAAAAGACCTGGCAACAAGCTGTTCCTGGCAAAATGACTACCTCCTGGGAGAACCAGTCTCGGCAGAGCCACCCAGAACCTCCCTCCACACAGGCGGGAGGAGAGCAATGGTAGGCTAACACTGAGCTCCTGGACAGGCCCACACTTGCTCCACTTGTTGACATGGGCAGCTTCCCTGCTTGGGCACAGATCCCAGGAAAGCAGGAGCCAGTCCAGCCCTTCAAACTCAGGGAATTCAGTGACACCTGGAGCCAGGTACCCACAGGGGCCCCTGCTGGACAGGACTCTTGCCTGAACCCCTAAAGGCCCCAGGGGGGTATCTTACAGGCCTCTGGTCTGCACAGCTCTCCACCAGCTGGAAGTATCTCTCCTGTGAGCCGTGGAACTCATTCTGGTCACAAAGCTCCTCCACAGTGGTCAGCAGGTCATGGACGATGGTCCTGAGCTCTGGGCTGTCCAAGCTCTGCAGTACCAAAGTACCATCACAAACTGACTTCTGCTGCCCTCAGGATGTGCCCTTGGAGTCCTCAGCTCCAGAAGAGCTACATCCAGACCCTCCCGGGCCCTGGCAGTGCCAACCTGGGACAGTCAGCCACTGCTCCTGCCTGTTCCCTTGCCCCCGGGAATCCTGCCTTGGGTCACACAGCCCAGCCTTGGAGAAGAGCAGGCAGGAGGTGAGAGCAGCTACAAGTTCAAACACACACACACCTCTCCCAGGCTCTAGCACCTTCTTTTTTGTGTGTGCTGCAGACTGAACACTGAACTCAGAGGCATTTACCATTGACCTACATTCTCAATCCTTATTTTAATATTTTGTTGATGGACCTTTACTTAATTTACTTATATGTGGTGCTGAGAATCAAACCCAGTGCTTCACACATACTAGGCAACAGCTCTATCACTGAGCCACAAACCCAGCCAACTCAACCCTTATTTTTAAGATAGGATCTTGCTAAGTTGCTGAGGCTGATCTTGAACTTGCAATCCTCCTGCCTCAGCCTCCCAAGTCTCTGGGATTACAGGTATGCACCAGCCTGGCTCCAGCATTGTCTGAAGCCCCAAGGGATGTGTCCTTCACCCGCTACCCCAGGCTGAAGTGCCACCTGGCAGTTACTCACCAGCAATGGTCTGGCAGTGCCTAAGACTCAGCTCAGGCCCTGCCAAGCCCCAGCCCTTCCTTCCACTGTTCCAGGCCTGGGAGAAGGCCCCGTCTGGAGCCCATCCTAGTTGCTGGCCTTGTCTCCCATGTTCCCTGTATTAAGCAGCACACGTGTGGCCCTGGTGTGCTCCTTAGCACTGAGGTCAGCACACTTACTAATGCTATCCTTCAAATCTACACCACAGGCACGGCCAACATGCAAAACCTGAGACCCACCTCCAGCCCACTCTTGCCATAGAAGCGAGCTGCCTTCTCAGTTAGCACCACTAGCCCACCCACTGCACATTCCTGTCTGGAGCCAGAAAGACAGACAAATCTGGAAAAACAAGACCTCACTTCACTGAAAGACAGGTTGGAACCACCAGCATATGCAGCCAAAGCAGGCTCTGAGACTCCAGAGAGGGGCCCAAACGCATAGGACATCATCCTCTGGGTGACAAGCCTGCCCCTCTGGGGTCTTGTCCTCTTTGGCCCTTAGCTTCACTCATCTCACCTGGAGCTGCTGAAGCAGCCGCTCAATGATGTTCAGCAGAATGTCCCACGTCACAGCCTGGAGCTCCTTTCTGTACTTCTTGATCAGTCTGGTTATGGACAGCACGATCTCATAGGACACCACCTCATTGGGACAGGTCATGGCCTGGAATTGGGGCCGGGGAAGCATGCAAGGTCAGCTGCTTCTCACTCATGCACAGGAAGTACCGACCTGTCTAAGACACCTGGGTGTTTCGCCATGCAGTCACAATCAGAGCAGCAAGTAAGGATCCCAAAAGGACATTCATTTTGCTACACTGCTCGAGTATAGCTGGGAGTCATACAGGGCCCTAAAGCCCCTGCCTCCAAAGAGCTGGACTTGGGCAATAACTTTGAATTCTGGGTCCCGGAGCACTGGCAGGACAGAAACTAAGAGCTACTACCTCAATTCCAGTGCAAATAATGAGGAAAGAACATACCCTGCACTGTCGCCACCTAATAGAAGCAGGCACAGTAGAATGCCTGCAGATCAGAGATCAGGAGATTCTATGTGACCAGATGAGATGCAGTTTATTTGAGACAGGCTCTAGCTAAGTTGCTAGGCTGGCTTCAAACTTGCAAGACGTCTGCCTCCACCTCCCAAGTGGCTGGGATTACAGGCGGCACCTGGCTAAGATACAGCTTGTCTAAGCAGCACTGCACTATGATATTTGGATGGTGTGATTGCTCCAGTTCACCAGGGAGCCATGAGAAATAAATTCGAACACACATAGGACATGCTCTGAATGACTGTCATCAGCATCACCCAGAGAGAAGAAACATTACCATCTTCACAAAACAGAACCGTCACTAGCAAGAGGACTGATATCCTAGGGGGAACACTGACCAGTTCCAGTGTTAACTTACAGGAGATGAAACTCATCAGAGAGAATGTTTGCTTGAGAATGAAACCTTCAAACTGCCCTAAGTCTCATACCCAGCTGAAAAGCAAGTGACGGGATATGTCCCTCTCCCCAGCCCCAGCCAGACAGGTGGGTAGGCCTGACAGGCGTGCGCCCACTCTTGCCAGCTCACTGCAGCATGGAAACCCCATTACCTCATAAAAGGATGGCAACACGGATGTTGGGGAGTTCTTGAGAGAATAGAGTCGGTGGGCTCCCCAGAGAGCCATGCCTACGAAGAACACAGCGCCTCGCAGCAGTGGGGCATCTTCCATGTAGGCTCTGAAAGCATTCCCCAGAAACACAGACGTGAGCAGGGTCCCAGCCCGGAGTGGGGCCCAGCGAGGACCTGGGCTCTGGCAGGGCCCCCAGCCATTCTTGCCCTTCAGCTGGGGAAGAGCCAGAAACTGGGCAGGGAACACAAGCCAGCAGCAACTATGCCTCTTTCACGACTCCTTCAGCAGCCAGGTACTGCTGATCAGGCCATGTGCAGGGACACAAGGTGAGAGGAGCTCATGATACCCACAGTCCAGTGGGAGACAGAGGCCGAAGAATCACACCTATGCAGAGTGCAGAACCCTAGAGCAAAAGCTACTCAGGGAGGTCAGAAAGCTGATGACTGCACCAGCAAAGGCGGCAGGAGACAAGGGGGGACCGGGCCAACCAGGACCTTGCTCCACAGGGAGAAGAGCTATGCTGGGAGCACTGTGGTCTGGGGCAAAAGGTGACAGTGGAATCTATTAGAAAAAGGTCTCTCAGGCCCCAGAACCAACCCCCCACCTGGCAACCCCAACTTGAAGAGAACTGTTATGGTGCTTTTTGACAGATGGCGCATAAATTCCAAAAACAGGAAAACCCAAATGCATGAACGTTTTCTGTCCTACAATTCCAAGTGCCAAGTGGATCCACGTTGGGGCACGAGACACCAGGAATTCTGTCTTCCTCCTGGAGCTCTGATGACAGCCATAAAAAAGCAAATCCATATTTCCTGATACTTGCTGAATCATTATTATCGCCAAACAATTAAACCTTGTTTTCCCATGGGGAAAAAAGAAAAATGGTCTCTCAACTCCATGTAAAGAATGTATTTCAGGGGTTGGGGTTGTGGCTCAGCGGCAGAGCGCTCGCCTCTCACATGCGCGGCCCGGGTTCGATCCTCAGCACCACGTAAACATAAATGCATTGCATTGTATACAACTAAATAAATAAATATTAAAAAAAAAAAAAAAGAATGTTTTTCAGAGGGCAAGATGGACATGAGGGAGCAGTTGAGGAGGGAGCTCTAGTGGGAGCAGCAGCCCAGTGGGCAGCACTCAGCATGAACTACCTCCAGGGGGGCAGAAGCAGCAGGACTGTGAGTCTGGCTGTAGGGAGACGGACCAGGGAAATGTCAAGTTAACATCCCAAGCGTAGCCTTGTAGCAGGGTAAGGGAGCGAGTCACAATGGAGACATCTAGGTAAAGGCAGAGGCTTTGAGTTCAATTATGAACTTCCTGGTCTGTCCAACAGGAGAGGAGGAGAAAACACGCCATGTGCCTGACTTGAGTGAAAGCTCCTGGTACAGCCACCCAAAAGGACCAGAAGAGCCCCAACTTTGCCTATGCCACACAAGCGTCAGCACAACCATCGCCCAGGCCTGCCCACACTTGCCTGTCTTCCATGATGCGGCACATGTTATAGATGGCACTATGGCCCAGGTGGGTGCCCAGGAGGTTACGCATCAGCTAGGGAAAAAACATACATCAGAGGGATTGCAGGTATGTGTCCCTGCCCTGAGAGGGCAGCCCCCAGCCCTCTGCTTGCCCTGCACAGCAGGGCTCTCCAGGCAGCTCACTCTCAAACACTGAGGCAGAAGCCCCTTGAAACACTACCCAAACCTGGCCTCCGCTCAATTGCCTGGGAAAATGCCACTGAACTGCTCTCTTTTTTTTTTTTTTTAGTTGTAGGTGTACACAACACCTTTATTTTATTTATGTGGTGCTGAGGATCAAACCCAGGGCCTCACACACGTGAGACAAGTGCTCTACCGCTGAACCACAGCCCCAGCCCCAACACTGAACTGCTCGTAACGGGCCACCACTGCATCCGCCTGAAAATAGGTGCCATGCACTGAAGACAAAATGGCCTGCCTCGTCACAACATGTACTGGGACTGGGACCTTGTCTGAGAAGGACCTTCCAGGACCATGGTCTCAGAACCCCACCTTCCAACAAGGCTCACAGAGTTCCTTGACATTGATAGTGCGACAGAGAGTGATGATGAACAGGGGGAGGCTCTCGGCCGGCAGGCAGTTGTAGCAGACCACAGCATCCAGCACCTGAAGGGAGACCTGCAGGAGGGAAAAGGGATCACACCAGTCCCCCCAATGCCCACACTCCCCCCCACTGCCCAAACAGCCTCCTCACACAACAAGCAAGTGTGCATCCGGGAGGCACTCTTGTTACTGTGGGCCATCGACACCACCTGCCCTGCCCCGAGCTATGACTCCACGACAGATGCCACCCACTGTCCTGACTACAGCCAGAATGGTCAAGCAGCCACCAGGAGCCGCACAGCCAGAGGGTGACACATAGGGTTTGACCCCAGAGTCTCAGCCTCCCAGAAACAAGGGTACGATGAACTGTCCCCTGGGGAAAGGAGTCACTGACCTCTATGTCCACAGAGGACACTGTCCGGATGCAGAGCAGACAGATCATGCTGTGGAAGAAGTGCCAGAGTCAGTCTAGAGAGCATTTCCAGAAGGCCGAGTGCCTGCTTTCATTTTTTGGCCACTCTGAGGTACTGGTTTTGTAAGCAGCTTATACTCCCTAGAACGCCTGCTCTGTGCCAGCCCATGCCCTGTGCTGAGTGTTCACACGAATGAGACAAAGCCATGTCCTTGTGGGCACCAGGGATGTTCTGAAAGACTAACAACAAAAGGAGAGTAACCAAAGCCCAGGGAACAGCGTGAGAAGGCAGGTCGACTTCCCGCTCCTGTATTTGTTCAGTGGCTTCCTCCCCTTTACTCACCCCACAGAGACAAACTGAAGCCAAAGGAGTGGGACCAAGTTCAGAATAAAACTAAGCTCTTCTCTTTTCATTTTTACATGGAGCTAGTAACCAAACCCAGGGCCCTGTGCATACTACACAAGCACTCTACCATTGGGCTTCACCCCAGACCTCATTTAAACTCTTTGCTTACTGAACCATTGATGCAATATATTCATCGAGGTAACAGCTGTTGAATTTGACCAAGTTCACAAGCACCAGAAGGAATTCTGAGGTCAAGCCAACATCCATCCACTGCAGGACAAACTCCGCTGGAAGAGAAGAGGAGGAGAGTAGTTTGAGGAGAAGCCAAGGACATAGTTCCTCCTCATTTCCCTCTCAGGAAAATGAGTCTGAACCCCATTACTGCTGGACAGCATACCATCAGTCCCCTTGCAGTGACAGGAAGACCTCCTTACAGGGCTCAGGAAGGGTCTGGGGGCCTCAGCAAGACAGCTGTGCATGGACACAGATTCACCAGCTCCATGGCTGCCTTGGAGTTGGAGCTAGGCAGCAGCAGGACAATGTATTTAACACTCAGTGCCCAACCTCACTTTAGGGGGCATAAACATCACAGGGTACATGTTCAGGAGGTGGGTACCTGGGCATCCCTCGCCCCACCAAGTCTCTCTGGAAGAAGACACATGCACACACCAGCCATTTAACCTTAGACAAGAAAACTGTCAGCACCTGTCTGGAGGCAGACCAGCCACTGAGGCCCATTTCTGGGCATCATAACAATGAAGCCCCAGTCAGTTTTTACTTCCTACTCTTCTATTCTCCCCACAATGGGAACATAAAGTCTTGAGACTGACCAAAACCTCTACTGACAGGGTGACAGGAGGAGGGGAGCAAGGAGGGTAGGAGGTCAACCAATGGTGATGAAAACCCATGCCAGGCTTGAGAGTGAGCGAGAAACCTGGTGATCTGGGTGAGACCAGGTTGGCAGTACTCTCTCCCAATGACAGACACAGCCCAGCTTTGAAGAAACCTTCTGAGCCCCCACTCTCCAAAGGCTTCAAGTCAGTAGGTCTGGAGTGCAGCCCAGAAGTCTGCATGTCCAGCAAGTTCCCCTAGAGACTCTAGACCCAGGTGAGCACCCTGGAACCACCCCCAGAAATACAGCATGCCTCCTGGCCCAGGTCCCTCCTCATCCCAGGTTAGATTTAATCACAAGGACAGAGAAACCTTACACCCAGCAAGGCACCCACCCAGTTCTTCTTCTAAGTAGGTGATGTGTCTCCCATTGTCTGTGAGGGCCTTGAAAACTTCCAGCCTTTCATGGAGGTCTTCATTGGAGGGATAATCCTTGATGACCTTAAAGAAGAGGGCTCTGAGGACCCCCAAGCGGTCACCCTAAAGACAAAACCATGGGGTCAGCAGAGCTCTGCCAGGCCTCCCATACAACTACTAAGAAGCCAAGAAATAGAGCAGACACCAATACTATGGGCCTGATCTATGCTCCTTCCCCCAGGAATACCTCAAGAGACAGGCTAGCAACATCAGTGGGCTTGGGGCAGTGAACCAGACACAGTCAGCAGGCAGCTGACTGGTGTGTGGGACTCTGGACACTGCAAACACAGTTTGCAAGGACAGCACAGTTCCTGCCCTCACCCGGCTCACGGTCCAGGGTAGATACGTGTGCACTCACATCGTAAGAACAAAGGCACTACAATCCCAGAGGAGGTGCAGCCAGAGTAGCGGTGCCTCTTTTGAGCAGTCAAGCCATGAAGGAAGAGAGCAATCACTAGAGCCTTTCAGCAAGAGGGTTGGACGCCCACGGGCCAGCCAAGACGCACACGGCTAAGCACCATGAGCAGGGGGAATGGCTCTGGCTAGGGAACCAGGGAGCAGAAGCAAGATAACAATGGCTGTGCCAATTCTGTGCCAATTACTGCTCCTAACAGTCTACGTGAACTACTTTGTGTTTTTGTTTTTTATTTTATAGAGGGATCTTGGGGATTGAACCCAGGGGTTTTTTAACCACAAAACTACATTCCCAGCCCCCTTTTTCTGAGATAGGTTCTTACTAAGTTGCTGAGGCTGGCCTCCAATTTGCAATCATCCTGTCTCAGCCTCCTATGCATACATAACTGTCCAGCTGAACTGCTGTTTTATCCCGAGAACACCAAAAGGAAGGTACAGCCACCATCTCCACTCACGTGTCAAGTGGAGGCTCAGGTGGCTCCCGGAATTGGCCAGGTTCACAGACATCATCAGTGACCTGGAATGCCCACATGTGCAGTCTAGCTCCAGAACCCCTGCTAAAGCCCCAGACCCCACACCTGGTGCCCCCGCCAAAGACAGGAGCCCAAACATCAGTTGGCTTGATGAAATTCCCACAAAAGCCCGTCCAGCACTGCCCTTTACCTGCCCCTGCACAATGGCCTTCAGCAGAGCCAGCACTGCGTGTCGAGCCTCTGGTGGCCGCTCTGGCTGCAGGAGGTCTGCAACAGTCTTCCACAGTGCTTCCACTGCATGCTGCCACCAGCAAAGAGGGGACAGTGGTAAGGGTGTGGGTCTCCAAAAACCTAGCCCTCACTGCAAGAACAGCACCATGCAAAGGACAAGGCAGGACAACAGCCTCCTGATTCAGAACCAGCTCCTCAAAAGCCCACATCCCACGTACCTCCTGCAGCCTGTGAGTAACCCAGGCCTCAGAGACAGTTCTCTCAAGCAGGTCCCGCTAAGAGGCCCCAGGTTGCAGGCTGGTGAAAGGAGGATAGTAAGCAGGCTACGAAAAGTGCTGACTTCCCCAAGACCAGCAGGAGACCCTTGTAGAGTTGCTCAGAGTCTGGAGGGTTGTCACCGCAAGTTTCAGAACCAGAAGCACAGGGTGGGCCCTAGGCCTGTGCCTGACCCAGAAACCCTGCCCCATGGCTTTCCTCCACATGACTCCACCACCTGTGGCCCACTCAGCAACATACCCTTCCCCACCCTGCTGCCCACTGGAGCTGCTAAGGAAGGACTCAACGTGGGCTCCTGAGGTCTGCTCCTCTTACCGATTCCCACCACCACGGGGACTTTACTCCTGTCCCTAGAGTTGCCCAGACTCAGCCTCCTCCTGTAAGCCCAAGCTAGCTCAAATGTTACCTCTCCTTCCCATGTGAATCATGTCTCTGCTCCCTTCACCAGGGTTTTCAGACCACTTACTTTCTTGGGCTTTCTCCCTTTAAGTGAGGGGCTAAAACATCTCTTAAGATTTTTTTTCACAGTACAAGGGATTGAACCCAGGTCCTTGCACATGCTAGGCAAGTGTTCTGCCACTGAGCCACATCTCACCCCTTTCTTAGATGCTTTGTGACCAATGTCCCAAACAACACAGGATATCCTGGGACCCTCACTGCCTGCCACATTCATAATACTCCTATCGAAGTAAACTGAGCTGCAACACACTCTAAGCCTGTGGATCATCCCAGCCTCCTAGGCTTATTACCTATACATATGATGTTCCACACCCACAGGGGCAACTTTCTGAACAAGGATGCCCACTTTTTACATTGATACTTGGTGATGTGCAGCCTGCATGTCTCAGAAGCACTGTTGAAGATGTAGCCGTCACTTCCCTTAGAAATGAGTCCCTTTCTGAGTCTCACACACAAACAATGGGCAAGGCCAAGGAGCACTAGGGTGCTCTACAGCTACTCTGATCCCCAGAATGACAACCACCCACTCTGTCCACAGCAACAGAAGAGCCTGGAAATGTCAAGTCCAAAATAAAGCTGGCTATGTTTGTTCTGTGAGGCTGCCTGTTGCCACCAACCAGTCACCTCTCGCAAGCAAGTTCCAAGAAGGGTGCTTTAACATGTCCTCTATGAAGCTCAGCTTTCCCAGCACTCCTTCACCTTCCCCTCTTCTGAGTGTTACACAAAAGGATGAGTAGGCATTCACATTAGCACAGGAAAAGCCTATTCCCTTTGCCTCCCACCGTGATGGGTCTCTCAGGGTTGTACTCAGGACATTTCCAAAAGCTTCCCTGTCACTCAAATGCAAGTTAAATTTCCCTAAATTGGTGAAAATCCTACCATTACAAAGCTAGTTGTCAACCATGCTCCTAGAAAAAGCAAATTCAAGGCTTCAAAATGGTCAACATGCATCTCTCCAGTTGCACAACTGAAACATACTTACCTCTTCAAATTTCTTAGTTTTTGCAACTTCACAGATCTGCCCTATCACCCTGATGCGATTGTTGAGGCCACATTCAACACTCAGTTCCTTGAGAGAAGAAAGAAAAGGGGCCAGCACTCAGACAACGGGCCTCCTTACTGTCAATCACAAACCATCCTATGAACTGCATTTTCTGGCCTGAAGACCTGTTGCAGATCTTTATGAAATCAGGATTTGATGAAGCACTTACTACTCCACCTTAGTGAACCAACAGTGGGCAACAATGGGGCTGGGGCTATAGCTCAGTGGTAGAGCGCTTGCCTTACAAGTGTGAGGCACTGGGTTCAATCCTCAGCACCACATAAAAAATAAATAGGACTGGGGATGTGGCTCAGTGGTAGAGCACTTGCCTAGCATGTGTGAGGTTCTGGGTTTGATCTTCAGCACAACATAAAATAAATAAATAAAATAAAGATAGTGTGTCCAGACGGGTGCGGTGGTGTACGCCTGTAATCCCAGCACTTTGGGAGGCTGAGGCAGGAGGATCGAGAGTTCAAAGCCAACCTCAGCAATGGCGAGGCACTTAGCAACTCAGTGAGACCCTGTCTCTAAATAAAATACAAAAAAGGGCTGGGGATGTGGCCCAGTGGTGGAGTGCCCCTGAGTTCAATCCCCGGTACCAAAAAAAAAAAAGGTATTGTGTCCATCTATGATTTAAAACGTTTTAAATAAGTAAATAAAGACATTGTGTCCACCTACAACTAAAAACATTTTTAAAAAACAACGGGCAACTTTGTTTTTCATAAGAGCAAAGTTTTTATGGACATACACCACTGTAACAATTTTACTGCAAATCCAGCCCCAGTACATTCTCTTTTTTTTTTTTTTTTTTTTTTTTTTTTTGTGGTACTGGGGATTGAACTCAGGGGCACTCGACCACTGGGCCACATCCCCAGCACATTTTTATATTTTATTAGAGACAGGGTCTCACTGAGTTGCTAAGTGCCTCGCCATTGCTGAGACTGGCTTTGAACTTGAGATCCTCCTGCCTCAGCCTCCCAAGTGCTGGGATTACAGGCATGTGCCACCACGCCCAGCCCCAGTACATTCTGATGCTTATAACCACGTCCACCAATTACAGAATATTTCCATCATCCCAGAAGGAAAGTACATATCAATTCCTTCCTCCTCTCAGCCCTGGTAACCACTAAACTGCTGTCACTACATATTTACCTTCTGGACGTTTTATATAACGGGACTCACATGTCATGGGAACCTCTGTGGCTAGCTTCTTTCATTTAGCACGTTTTCAAGGTTCATTCATGTTGCAGCATGTCAGTGTTTCATTATTTCTACTGCTGAATTACACTCCACCATATGAACGTACAACATTTTATTTATATGCTTTACTAGTTAACGAGCATCTTGGATATTTCTGAGTGAGAAATTTTACAAAAATTCATTTACTTATGGGCAAATATAGTGCCAGGCATGTGTTTGGGCATGTGTTTGGGGGATTCAAACATACCTTAATAAGGATGGGAATGGGGTGTTCAGCAGCAGAGGGTATGTTTAGTATGTGCTAGGCTTTGGATTCAACCCCCAAGACACACACTCACAGAGTAAGGACCTACTTCTCCCAGGAACTCACAAATTAACATTTAATCCCTAGCCATATCCCTAACTACCTGTGAACAGGAAGGGGAAGTTAGGCCACATCAAGTACACTGGGTTTTCTTGTATCAACATCTGAATTCTAACACAAGCACTCTAAACAGGTCACCGAGATCCTGAGTGTCCTGAGGAAGGACATATACATGACTCCACAATGGCCCTATGCAGAAGGTCACCAGCAATACGTCTCCTTACAGAACATGGTGAAGGGCCACCCCGCCTTCCTTGCACTTCCTACTGGGCAGGCAAAGACAGGCAGCGCACTCACTCTCAGGATTTCCGCTGTGATGATAAACTCCGTCTGTTTGCCTTCTGCGGATCTAGGATTTGGCCTTGGTGTTCCCAGTCCCAGAGAATCTTGAACTTTTCCTTCAAGCCTGAATCTTTGCTTGCTGGCTTGGCCATGATGGGCAGCGGCACATGAGATGACTCCTCTGTGCAGAAGAAACAGACGCTGGAGACACCTGACCAACAGCTCCGCCCACCTGCCCTGCCGCAGACCTCCAGACGCCCAGACCCTAGGTCTCTGGTGGGCATAACCTTACTCTACACAGCCCCTGGGGTCATCTCAAGCACAGTCCGGCTGACCCGGTCACAAATACGCCCGGGAGAGGCCGGCTGGTTCTGGCGAGCCTCCCGCTCAGCCACGGCCGCCCGGCGCCCGGCTGCAGGGGGCGAGGGCAGCGCCGCGGCATCCAGGAGTGCGGACGCTTGCCACCGCTCTCCGCCCGGTCGGTGTGGAGGGAGAGCGGTGGCGGGGAGGTCCGGAGGGCAGACCCGCTCGCACCGCCATGACTTAACGCCAAGGAGTGCTTGGAGCGCCGGGGCCAGGCTGCGGCGGCGCGGGCGAGGCCCGGGCGCTGCGGGGCCCGCGCCCCCGCCGCGGACCCGCCACACCGCGAGCCACTTACCCCGCGCGCCCCTCACGCGCAGGGCCGCCCGCGGCGGATAAGGGCGTACACCCCCCCGAGCCCCGAGCGGCTGCCGGAAGCACGACTTGTACTTCCGGGGGCGGGGCCACGCCGCGGGCCTGCGCAGGGCTTGCCGGGAGCCGTAGTTCCGGAAGCGCGCCGAGCACGTGACTGGGCGCGGAGGCCGCCTGGAAGGGTAGTCCGCAGGTCCCGGCATGAGCGCGGGGTTGAGGATGGTGACCCGCAGCCGGAGCCGCGCTCCGCGAGCCGGGCCACGCGGGAGTGAGGAGGAGCCCGCGTCAATCCCGAGCCGAGAAGTGGCGGCAGGTAGCGCCGCGGAAGGAGAGGGGGCAAAGGGACCAGGGCTGCAGGATAGGGTACCGGGCCGCGCGGTGGGACCCGCACCGAGAACATCGCCAAGCCTGCAGACGCAAACCCCACGTGCGGCCTGCGTGTCCGTCTTAGCCCTTGCTCAGAGGCTGGGGTGCGCAGGACTGGGTTCTGGGCGCATCCGCCCCCGCAACCTGGTCCGAAACGAGAAAGTTCCCATCCCACCGGACTGCCCCCCCCCCCCCCCAGGGACGCTCCACTTGCACGTGAATGACTAGAGCACAGCGGACCGGTGCTCCGACGTGCTTCCTCTCAACCAGGCTAGGTGCCAAGAACACACCTATCCAGAAGTCTTGTCCCCCAGCTGGACGGTGACTCAGAAGAAACAGGAAAGGGCGTGGCATTGTATTTGTCCTGTAGCCATTAAGGACCTACTGTGTGCCAAGCAGGGGCCTCAGAGAGACTAACAGGCCCCTGCACTTCTCCCGCTGGGACTTCTGCAGAATTGGCCAGAGTAGGATTCCCACAGGCAACAGGGGTAGTCCAGGCAAGGAGACCCTTTGGGATAGAGACATGCAGGGGGAACTTGTGCTGTGGGAGCAGGCAGGTTATGATGCCTGCCAGGTTGGTGGAGCTTTGAAATGGGAGAATTTGGAGTTCAGCAGAATGCAAAGGAGTTCTAAAGGGAGTGACACCATCCAATTTGGGCATTAGAAAGCCCTCTTGGGTGTAGTGTAGAAGACATGTTGGAGTCTAGGGATGCAGCTCAGTGGTAGAGAGTTTGCCTGTAATGCATGAGGCCCTGAGTTCCATGCCCTGTGCCACCAAAAGAAAAAAGACATGCTGGGGTTATCAGGGTAGAGGCTGTTCCTAGAGTCCTGGTGTGCTAATGTTTGTGCACCGTTAGGCTGTGGTGCCCTGCCTGTAGAGGGCAGAGCACCCTCACTGGTAGAGAAGGAGGGAGTCAGCAGATAGGCAGCTCCCTTAAGGTATCCTCACTTGTGGCCCCTGCACAAGGGACTGAGTGACACTTTTTGCAGAAGGAAGAAAAAGCCACAGGCCTGGGAAGCGTCAGCAGAAGCCACGGAGGCTGCATGTGGCCTATGAGCCCTTGGATGGTGAGAAAGGTGAGGGAGCTGAGCCCCTCAAGGTTCCTGCCTGGGAGCCCCAGGGATGGCAGCAGCAGCTAGCCAACATCCGCACTATGAGAAGCAAGAAGGATGCACCTGTGGACCAGCTGGGGGCTGAGCATTGCTATGACCCCAGCGCTCCTCCAAAGGTAGGCAGGGGACTCATCTGCTCAGGTGACTCCTCTCTCTTCTAAGCAAAGAAGATGCTTGCTTCCTCTCACACCTCTGGCAGGGAACAGCCTGAGACCTGGCAGCTCCCTGGGTAATGTACTAGCTGGTAACCCCGAGCATTGGGTAGCATTACCTGCTTCATTGTGGCCACTCAGCTGGTCAGAGGTGCCTTGGCTTGGGGCCTTGTGCCCTGCTTTCTGCTGGGCACAGTGCTGATTTGCAGGGGTGTATGGAGATGCGAGGAGGGAGAGGTCCCTGTATTTCACTGGCCTGGTGCCTGTGGCCTTAGCCCAGCTGCAGTTCTGATCCCTACTCTGCTGCCTGGGGACTTGGGTACTTGAATCTCTGATCTTGTTTGCTTAACTATAAGATGGAAAGTGTTGCCCTCAACAAAGCAATAACAATAATAATCGTAGTCGTTGTTGAGAAGTGACCATCTATCTGATACAATTCCAACTACTTTCATAATTTGATAATTTATTTGATCTTCACACTGGTCCTGCTGGGCAGATAGTTATTCTCCCTGTGCTGTAGGTAACAAGACTGGCACCACATATACCCTGTAACAAGTAAAGGTGGGTAGAGGGCTTGGTAGGGCCTGGCCCCCAGGGGTGCTCCCATGACCTTCCACTACCCTGGCCCCTGTCACTTCACAAGCAGGTGCGGAGGTACCAGGTGCTGTTGTCACTGATGCTCTCCAGCCAGACCAAAGACCAGGTGACTGCTGGTGCCATGCAGCGGCTGCGGGCCTGGGGCCTGACAGTGGACAGCATCCTGCAGACCGACGATAATAGACTGGGCGAGCTCATCTACCCTGTGGGCTTCTGGAGGGTGAGCCCAGCTTATGGCAAAAGGGGCCTGGTAACACTGGGGCTGGACCATGGAGCTGGTGACTTGTCCCTGGGGCTCCTTGGCCTTTCCTGTTTGCCCCTGCTTCCTTCCTCCACCTCCCCACCCAGCTGCCTGCCCTGCCCTTCCTTGCCTTCTCCTTTGTTTACTCTAAGTCTCCCTGGAGTGAATCACCCCCGTCTCCATAGCCCCAAAGAGACGCTTCCCCACCCCACAGAATACTGGGTGGTGGGTGGGTGGATCTGCTGAAAGTGGCTCAGTGGGTGGAGCTGCTTCCCTTTGGCACTGGCGTGGGCTGCCATCTGTCAGACAGGTTTTAAATAGCCTTCTCTACTCGGGATGGGAACCACCCAGCTGGCCTGGCAGCTGCTGGGGAAGCCCCAGGCTCTAGGTCTCCTTCCTGAAGACCCAGGTGCTACCAAGCCCAGCTCCTAGAAAGAACTGGCCTGCTCAGCCTAGACTGGCCTCTGAGGGGAGTGCCAAGCAGAGGGACCCAGCCGGACCACCCATATATATCACTGGCCTACGTGGGTAGGAGGTAGGGGCTAGGATTCCCTTAGGCCTACCTGCTGCTGCCCTTGGCTCCTCCCACCTGGAGGTGGGGAGAAGGTGCCTCTACATGGGTCCTGGGCAGGCGATAGGCAGCTCTGGGCACTGGGTCTCCCCAGGGCCTTGTTCTCCCCAGGTCAGGCTGCACACACCCCCAGGGCTGATCCCTCCCTGCCGTCTTTCAGAGCAAGGTAAAGTTCATCAAGCAGACCAGCGCCATCCTGCAGCAGCGCTATGACGGGGACATCCCAGCCTCTGTGGCAGAGCTGGTAGCACTGCCAGGGGTTGGGCCCAAGATGGCCCACTTGGCTATGGCTGTGGCCTGGGGCACCACATCAGGCATAGGTGAGTGCATAGCCACAAGGAGGGGGCCAGCTCCAGGTTGGCTGGCTGCTGTTGGGCTCCCCACATCAATCCATGTGAGCTCTAGCTTCCTGGTCCAGGACTGAGCCCAAAGGGTCAGAAAAGCATTTGCCATGCTAAGCCAACTAGCCCCACCCAGCAGTGGGCATTGATGGCAGGAGCTCACATTTGC
Source organism: Tamias sibiricus (assembly GCA_025594165.1). Classification (NCBI taxonomy): domain Eukaryota; kingdom Metazoa; phylum Chordata; class Mammalia; order Rodentia; family Sciuridae; genus Tamias; species Tamias sibiricus. Next base: position 1,700,469 of record CM046674.1, on the reverse strand, counting down.
TGAGCACCTACTGTGTGCTGGACTCTCTAAGGGGGCCTTGGAGCTGGACACAGCCCCATGGTACACACTAGGGACAGTAGGCAAGGAAGGCCTCACCTGTGGTGGCAGCACTGCTGGGGTATGGCATTTGTTGTGGAAGCAGACCTGGACTGGGGGCATCTGGGAAGATGGCACCTAGGAGCTTGGGGTAAGGCAGGATTAGTCAGGCCAAGAGAAGGAAGCACACTCCAAACAGAAGGAACAGTGTCTGCAAAGCTACGAGGTGGGAGAGAGGCAGGACAGGGAAGCTCAGGAGTGAGATGGCCAAGTAGGGAGGTTTGGGAAGGCAGTGGGGCTAAGGAGGAATGGCTGGCTCTCTCCTGGAATTGGGGGTGGACTGGGGGCCCTGCCTGGAATCCTTTTCCTGGGAGTTGCCTCCTGGCACTGGAGGTTCCTCCGTGTAGCCAGGTGAAGATAGAACTCTGTGGGCTGCATGGTGGGTCCTAAATACCACCTCAGAGCTGCTTTCTTTTCTTTTTCTTCTTTTTTTTGGTATCAGGGATTGCTGAGGCTGGCTTTGAACTCGTGATCCTCCTGCCTCAGCCTCCTGAGCTGCTGGATTACAGGCATGCGCCACTGTGCCCAGCATGGGCTGCTTTCTTCTTGAAACTGCCCAGGGAGTTGGGACTTCTGCAGCTGCATAGCAACAGGGCCCAACCAGCCCAGAAACCAGGCTTCGACCCCACCCTTTCTGTATACCCCTGACTTCTCTGAAACTCCTGTCCAGCCCAGAGAAATATCCTCCGGCAGGCATCTGAGCAGACAGTGCCTCCCAGCACTCCTTGGAGAGTAAGACGGCGCTAGGGGCCCAGGGCTTTGGTTGGGAACTGGTGACCACCTGTGAGGCTGGAGATCAGCAACTCCTGGAAGAGCCAGGCCTGGGCGGGAGTGTGGCAAAGCCACCCACCCCCCACCTCAACTCCCAGTGCCACTGCCACCTCTCACCAGACACTTGAGCTTATCTGGGCACTGTCCTCAGCTGCCCGTGTCCCAGGAGTAGTGCACTGTAGTCGGGCACTTATGTGGGGGAAGGGCCTCTGCCCGTGGCCCAGACAGGGACTGCTTTGGAGCAGCAGACAGCAGTCGGGAATGTCAGAACGCCACCCTCTCCCTGCAGGAAGATCCCTGGGCTGCCTTTTAGGGGAGGCAGTTAAAAAGCCAGAGCTAGCCAGGCTTAGTGGTACACACCTGTGATCCTGGCTACTTGAGAGGCTGAAGTAGGAGGATTGCAAATTCAAGGCCAACCTGGGCAAGTTAGTGAGACCCTGTGTCAATTTTTTTTGGGTGGTGGTGGTGCTATTGGGATTTGAACCCAGGGCTTTCTGCATACAAGGCAAGCACTCTACCAACTGAGCTATACCCCAACCCCTTCTGTCTCAAAATGTTAAAAGGCTGGGAGCCAGGTACAGTGATGTAAACCTGTAATCCCAGTAACTCAGGAGGCTGAGGGGAGAGGATCACAACTTCAAGGCCAGTCTGAGCACCTTAGCAAGATCCTATCTCAAAAGAGCTGGGGACGTAGCTCAGTGATAATGCACCCCTGGGTCAATTCCCAGCACTGCAAAAAAATAAAATAATTTTAAAATGAAAAGCCAGAGCCATGGGTCAGGAGCAGGCTCTCCCTGTGCCTCTCCCACCTGAGCAATCTCAGGTTGAGTACTGGGTCTCTCTGAGCTTTGACTCAGAGCTGGCGGAGCAGTCGCCCTCCGTGATCACACAGAGGAGGAAACCCCGGGACCGAGTCCTTGGCCTCATGCTCTGCTCGCCCCCTCAGGCGGGCAGCAGCAAAGCAAGGGAGCAGGTGCAGGGATTGGCTTTCACTGGCAAAGCCCTGGAGAACAGGGCCATGGCTGCTGCTGCCAGGGTAGCTAGGTGGAGACCTGGAGCCTGGGCTGAGCCCCTGCAGTGGCCAAGTGACAGGAGCAGGGGCTGAAGCCCAGGTGGACTGCAACTGCAATAAGCCAGGCTGGCTTCCCTTTTCTGTCGCTGACAGCTGTAGTGGCAGGTGCTGGCTCTGCAGCAATGACCTTAGGCCAGCCTACTAAGCCAAGCCACTACCACACAGCCTGGTGCCTGCAGCCAGTGCTTGGAAGGGAGCTAAAGCAGAGGGAGCAGGGCAAGGCTCTTTCTGGGCCAGCCCTCTGTCCTGGGGAGGCTGCAGGCTGAGTGCACACAGTTTTTTTGTTTCTTTTCCTTTTTTTTTTTTTTTTTTTTTTTTTTTAACTGGGGATTGAACTCGGACACTCGACCACTGGGCCTCATCCCCAGCCCTTTTTTGTATTTTATGAGAGACAGGGTCTCACTGAGTTGCTAAGTGCCTCGCCATTGCTGAGGCTGGCTTTGAACTCGAGATCCTCCTGCCTCAGCCTCCCAAGTGCTGGGATTACAGGTGTGTGCCACCGCGCCCGGCTTTCTTTGTTTTGTTTTGTGTGCTGGGGTATCCTGCGAGCTAAGTGTGCCTCTACCACTGAGCTACACCCCTAGAGAGCACACACTTCAGAGTAAGAACCCTGCCCAGCCTCAGCTTCTGCCTTGTAAAGACTTGCAGAGACTGGTAGATCTCTTGGTGCAGAGCCTGACCCCAGCGAGTGCTGGACCTAAGTTAGCTGTTAACATTTTGGGGGGATTCAGAGTGCAGAGCAGATGTCACCCCACCTTCCCAGCTATACCAGGATAGGTGGGAATGGATCAGCCCAAAGCAGAGAACCTCTAGGCACTCCCAGTGACGGGAGGGATGCCTGAAGGGGTTGCCCACAGCCCTCTAGAGAACTCCAGGCCCAGCCTGGCGGCCAAGATGCAGCACCTGCTCTCAGACCTGAAGCCAGGTCCCCCTCCTGCTTGGAGGCCTGGGTGCTCAGCCACAAGATGCCCTCAAGGGAGGGACAAGGGCACCATCCATCTAGCAGAGTGTGACCCTGTCTCCCCACCCCATTTCCAAGTAGCAGTGGATACACACGTGCACAGGATCGCCAACCGACTGAGGTGGACCCAGAGGCCGACCAAGTCCCCAGAGGCCACCCGAGCTGCCCTGGAGGAGTGGCTGCCCAGGTGAGGCAGGGTGGGGGCCTGCGGGCAGGGCCTTCTCTCCCCCTCGTTGCTGACCCAGCTCCTGTCCCCACAGGGAGCTGTGGAGCGAGATCAATGGGCTCTTGGTGGGTTTTGGCCAGCAGACCTGTCTGCCTGTCCGCCCTCGCTGCCAGGCCTGCCTCAACCAGGCCCTGTGCCCCACTGCGCAGGGCCTCTGAGGGTGGTGGGCTGCGTTGCTTTGGCGCCTATCTGTGAAGTGCCTCGCTAGCTTGCTCGGGGTGTGGGGTGTAGCCTGTATAATAAAATGTGGAAGAATTTGCAGTTGGGGTCTGGCTGACTTCTGTCCCTGAGCTATAAGAGCAGGCCAAGGAACGTGTGTGCACACATGCGTGTCTGAAGCAGGTTGCCCGGGAGCCATGCTTTGTACTTGGTGGGGTGGGGAGAGTAGCGTGCATGAACCCAGGCGGTAGGAAGTGGTAAGTGCCAGCTGCAGGCAGCTGCTGGGAAGCCACTAGGGAGGTGTCCCTGTGGCCTGCACTTTCCTTCACCTGCGGGCTGCAGGCCTGTCCACCCAGACTCTGTCTGCTCCTGGAACAGGCGCTCCCCGAGAGCCTCTGCCAGGCCCCTGCCACCACACACACACAGCCACACCACACACACACAGCCACCTGAGCCACACCACACACACACACACAGCCACCTGGGGCACACCACACACACACAGCCACCTGAGCCACACCACACACAGAGCCACCTGAGCCACACCACACACACAGAGCCACCTGAGCCGCACCACACACACAGCCACCTGAGCCACACACACACACACAGCCACCTGAGCCACACCACACACACCACACCACACCACACAGAGCCGCACCACACACACACACACACGCCACCCGGGGCCACACCACACACACACACACAGCCGCACCACACCACACACAGACCCGCCGCACCATACACACACACAGCCACCCGGGCCACACCACACACACACAGCCACCTGGGCCACCCGGGCCACACCACACACACACAGCCACCTGGGCCACACACACACACACACACAGCCACCCGAGCCGCACCACACACACACACAGCCACCTGGGCCGCACCACACACACACACAGCCAGCACCCGAGCCGCACCACACACACACACACACAGCCGCACCCGAGCCGCACCATACACACACACACAGCCACCCGGGCCACACCACACACACACAGCCACCTGGGCCACCACACACACACACACAGCCACCTGGGCCACACCACACACACACACAGCCACCCGAGCCGCACCACACACACACACACAGCCACCCGGGCCGCACCACACACACACACACAGCCACCCGAGCCGCACCACACACACACAGCCACCCGGGCCGCACCACACACACACACACAGCCACCCGACCCGCCGCACCACACACACACACACAGCCACCCGGGCCGCACCACACACACAGCCACCCGGGCCGCACCACACACACACACAGCCACCCGGGCCGCACCACACACACAGCCACCCGGGCCGCACCACACACAGCCACCCGGGCCGCACCACACACACACACACACAGCCACCCGGGCCGCACCACACACAGCCACCCGGGCCGCACCACACACACACACACAGCCACCCGGGCCGCACCACACACAGCCACCCGGGCCGCACCACACACACACACACAGCCCACCCGGGCCGCACCACACACACACACAGCCACCCGGGCCGCACCACACACACACACAGCCACCCGGGCCGCACCACACACACACAGCCACCCGGGCCGCACCACACACAGCCACCCGGGCCGCACCACACACACACACACAGCCACCCGGGCCGCACCACACACACACACACACAGCCACCCGGGCCGCACCACACACACACACACAGCCACCTGAGCCACACCACACACACACAGCCACCTGAGCCGCACCACACACACACACAGCCACCCGGGCCGCACCACACACACACACACAGCCACCTGAGCCACACCACACACACACAGCCACCTGAGCCGCACCACACACACACACAGCCACCCGGGCCCACACACACACACACACCTGGCCGCACACACACACAGCCACCTGAGCCACACCACACACACACACACACCACACACACACACACACACAGCCACCCGGGCCGCACCACACACACACAGCCACCCGAGCCACACCACACACACACACACAGCCACCTGGGCCGCACCACACACACACAGCCACCCGAGCCGCACCACACACACACAGCCACCCGAGCCGCACCACACACACCACACACAGCCACCCGAGCCGCACCACACACACACACACACAGCCACCTGAGCCGCACCACACACACACACACACAGCCACCTGAGCCGCACCACACACACACAGCCACCTGAGCCACAGGGCCCGAGGCCTGACCTGTGTGTACCTGTGCCAGGCCGAGGGGAACCCATGGGATGGCACAGGCCCAGATGTCCTCACAGGGGAGGTGAAGGTACTCTGGGCGTTGCCAGGTGGGGGAACGTGGGGCCAGAATGTGCCACAGGAGGTGAGACAGGACAGGTCCTAGAGGTGTGGAGGCCCCAGTGGGAGCTGCTCAGAGCAGCAGCCCTGACTGCAGCCCCACCTCTGGGTCCCCTAGAATGGGCCTCACTCCTCCACCCCGTAACCAAAGGCTCAGGAAAGACACGGGGTCGAGGCAAGTCCTGTTTATTCTGAGGGCGCACGAGCGCTATGGCTTACAAGGCAGACAGCAGGGCTGGTCAGTTGATTCAGGGGTCCAGGGCACCAAGGAAAGGGCAGAGTGCACAGGATGTCCCTGGGAGTGGGCACCAGGTAGGGCCCAGCCCAGAAGCCCAGGGTCCTTCCTAGGAGCGGCTCTCGCATGCCCATAATTCCCCAGGCCTGGGAGCTGTGGTACAGGAAGAGGGACCTGTCCAGAGGCCACCCTGCACCCTCCTGGGGGCATGGGGCCTCTATCCTCGGGCCCCTTAGCCCAGGCCTGCACCCCACGCTCCTGGTGAGATGGGGCAGTGCAGGGATGGCTGGGTGGGGGCCTGGCCTGCTGACTCCCCCGACTCCAGGGAGGGTACAGTTGAGGCAGAGGGGCAGCGCCTATAGGCACAACCTGCCTCCCTAGCCTTTCCCCCAAACCAGCATAAGCACAGCCTGGAAGCCCTGGCTCTCTGTCCCCTAGAAGTCCCTGGGCTCCCACGCAGGATGGTGCTGCTGAGGGGGTGGGGAGGAAATGTTCTGCAGAGAAAGGTTCGTTTTATTGCAATTATTTTGAGAGCGAGTCCCAAGGGGGTGGGGGAGGGGGCTCTGGAATTAAGTGGAAACACGTGTGGAGCTGGAAATCTTTTTGGAAAAAAAGCAAAAATATGAATTCCTTCCAGTCAGCAGGCCCGGGCAGGACAGCGGAGGCCCTCACCGTGGTCGCACTGCCCTCTCTCACTGTCTTTCCCCCATCTTGCTGCAGCAGGACCCAGCACCTGGAGGCGGGCGGGCAGGAAGGGACTCACTGGGGCACAGGTTGGTTTCTGGGGGTGGTGACCACCCTCCAGTCCACTGAGGCTTGGGGAGTTTTGGACGGGGCCTGAGGCCTTGGGGGAGGCCCAGGGGCCAAACAGGCAGGAGAGGGCTCAGAAGTTGCTGAAGACCTCACGCTTCTGCTTCCAGTCCATCTGCGGTGCCCGCTTATTGACACGTGTGGCCCGAGCCTTCTCCTTGGCCTCAGCTGCTGTAGGGCTCAGGTGGAGGCCACTCTCTCGGAAGGGGTCTCGCTTCCAGGCACTGCCATCCTGAGGGCGGGCAGGGTGCAGCAGTGAGCCCTAGACTGCCACAGGGCCAGTCTTCCCAGGGAGCTCAGGCCAGAGGCTACTGGAGTGGGCAGCAGGTTTGGCAGGCTTCCTGCAGGTGGTGGCCCCACTGCCCAAGCGGACATCTCCACAGACACCCCCCCACAAGGCCTCTGGCCCCCCGCTGTGTGAGCGCAGTCGCATGGTTACCTCAGCGTCCTTGTCCGAGCCGGGCAGGTCGCTTCGAGATGAGCACACGGAGCCACCATTGAGCTGAGAAACCAAGGGCAGTCGTGGCCTCAGGGACCCCGCCCAGGAGCCACACTTGCTGTGCACACTCTGCACACACACCACAGCTGCATCTGCGCCTCTTTCGGCGGAAACAGCACGCCTCCACCATTGGCAGGTCCGGCTGGGCAGGGTGCTGGGCACCCCGGCTGTGGACAGGCAGTCGCCACTCCGAGGAAGGGCAGCTGTGGTGTGGGAATCGGCTCCACAAGCATCGAGGTGGGGCGGGGAGCCAGGGCTCGCTTCCCAGGAGATGGAGACTGAGGGATGCCATCCAGGGATAGGGGACACGGGACAGTGGCCCTGACCACGGTATCAACCTGCCAGCACTCTTCGTGTGACTGGGGCATGGCACTAACCCAAGAAGGGACCCGCAGTGCGCAGTAAGGCTGGGGTGCCTGAGCCAGACTGGGGTCTCAAGACCACACCTGTTCCAGGGCAGAGATCTCCAGGGGCAGGGGGCCTCCAGCAGGCCTGGGGACCCAGAAATACCACTGTGGTTGCGTGGATCCCCCCTCTCACCTGGGCAGGGCTGGTCCCGTTGGTGACTGGTGATGGCAGTGGACCTGTGGGGACAGCATGTCAGTGGCGTCCTTGTCCCCACGCTGACCACACCCCACGCCCCAGGGCAGAGGCCCACCTTCCACATGCTCCTCAGTGGGTGTGACCCGCAGACGCTTGAAGTGCTCGTCCGTCTCGGGGTCCACCACCAGCAGCCGGGCCTCGTCCTCCCGTGCCTTGATGCGGGCAACGACCTCAGCGTGGCGCAGCCCCTCCACATTCTGCCCGTTCACCTGCCACCAGGACAGGGTCAGCATGGCCTGTGGGCCTGCCGTCCCCACACCCAGCCAGGTGTGCCATCAAATATTCATCAAAGCCACCGCGAGCCGAGCCAGCAAGAGGAGTGCCAGCTCGGGTTCCCAGTCTCCCCTCCTCCTGCAAGGACTCGGGTCCAGGCAGGGACACGCACGGGGACATGCAGACTACAAGGACGGGGGCACTCAGATACACACCGAAGCCTCAGGCAGCGTACCTCAATGAGCCGGTCCTGAGCGTGGAGCCCAGAGTGGGCAGCAGGCGAGCCTGGATCCACAGAGCGGATGTACTGACCAGGCCGGGACTTGTCGCTGTGCAGGTTAAACCCGTAGCCCTGGGGTCCCTTCCGCAGGTGGCAGAGCCGAGGGCGCAGCTCTCTGGGGGGCCCATTGACACCCTGCAGGCACACAGCACACAGGGTCAGGCTCTGGCCCCAGCAGGTGCTCCCTGGGTCCCGCCCACTGTCCAGTTCTGAACTCAGTGTTGTGCCCCCATGGCAGGCCCCAGGTCTCAGTGATGACACTCCGTGTGCCCCAGTGACTCAGTTAGGCTGCCTGTGACAGCTCCAGTTGCGAGATCTGGGGCAAAACTAAAGCTTCCAAACACAAAGACGTCTCCTGATGGCAGATCTGCCTTGCGGGTCCTTGGGAGAGTCCGTCGGCTTGAGTGGCCTGCATGCTGACTGGGGCTGAAGGAAGGGGCCATGGGACAGCGGCTGTGCCCACAGGCCTGCCTGGCCCCTCCCTGCCCCCAGGCCTGGAAAGCTGCTTTCCCCCCTGCGTCCTCAGTCCTCAGAGGCTGGCCGCGGTGGCTGGCGGTGGAGCTGTTTGCTTTCACATTCCAGCACAAACTGGAGCTGCCCCCAATCCCACAACAACAAGGGCCCAGGAAGAAGGGCTGGGGCTGGGGCAGGGAAGTGAGGTCCAGGGCCTGCCTCCCTGCCAGTGACAGGAGCACTCAGGATACCACAGGGAGCCCCCGCCGCCACCCAGGGCCCTGCCTCCCTTTACCTCTGGCATCCTGCAGTAGGGCTCTGGGCCAGGGGCTGTGCAGGCAGGGCCAGTCGGATGACCCCCCACCCAGGCCTGGCAGGGCCAGGACAGTGGCTGTAGCACTGAATGGCCAGCGGCTGCGGTGCTCAGTTACACACGGCAGGCGGCCGGGGCGAGTGGGCGGGTAGCAGCTCGGGTTCCTGAGGACGTGCGCGGGTGAGAGTGTGGTGGCCAGAGGGTGCTCACCAAGGTCTTCCCCCACCTTCCACTTTCCAGCACGTGCATCCCCTGGGGACCCAGGACAGGCTGGGGCTGGCTTCAAAGTGAAGGGAGTGTCCCTCAGATCACAAGGAAGGTCTCTAAGTCTTAGGAACTTGTTCCACCGCGGCCCAGACCACCCTCTGACCACTCCAGCTGCCCAGCCTTGGGGCTCATACTGAGCCCCAGTCTGACTGGGAACGTCCGTCCGTCCGTCCGGGCAGCTGCCTGCTGTGGGAGTGTCTGTCTCTGGGTGAGGCGCTGCCTTCCCTCTTCTGCAACACCTCTGCCCCGCCGGCACCACTCAGGGTCCCTTCCCTGGCCCCAACCCCAGCCAGACCCTTGTCTGGCGCTTGCCACTCTCTGGATGCTCACTGTACGGCCACCACCTGCTTCTCAGTCCCCAGCTGGGCAACATGGGCTGCATTCAGGGGTGCGAGGCCCCTTGATCTCCGGGACCCCCGCCACGTAGACTCATCCTCTCCCCCAGACACGTCCAGAGGTTCAGGTGTGGAGCTCTGGGGCAGGGCCTCGACACCTCCCCACAGAGGTGCCCTCAGGGCCTCTCAGAGCACAGCCAGTAGGCTGGGGTGCAGAGGAGTGGGGGGCAGAGCCGGACAATGTGACGTGGCTGTGTGTGGAATGGGAACTCCGGATGCAGGGCCCATCACACCCGGCTCACACTCCTCAACCCGCTGTGTGGACACGCAGCCTCCCACACAGACAAATGCCGGGCCTGTGGTGTTGGCCCTGCAGCCTCTTCCCACGGCCTCTGCAATGGCCTGCAGGGCAGGGTCTCTTAAGGCCCCCAAACAGGAAGTAGGATTTGGCCGGGTATCTAGGGCCATGAGGCCACATCCGTGTTCTCGGGGCCATTCTGGCCATCCCCCTGCCTCACTCCAGAATAGCAGCCTCACTGCACGGGCCAAGGGGTTCCTCCTAACGCTAACCTAAATCCCTCTCATTAGAAGCAGGGTTCAAGGGGCATCAGTCTTGGCACCAGACCCTCAAGTAGAAGGGCTGCAATCAGGGGCCCCCAGCTGGCGGCCAGCGGGGTGGGGGGGTGGCTGCAGAGTAAGCAAGTGTGGGGGGCTGAGGGCAGTGGGAGGGGGTGCATTGCTGACATTCCTCCCTGCCTGGCTCCTGCTGCTTCCTGCCGCCTCCCGCCAGGCCCTCCGGCTCCCACGGGCTCCAGGCCTGATGGCCACAGAGCTGGTCCCCCCACCAACCCTGTGACTAGACAAAGGCTGACATGGGGGTACCCTGGGAGCCAGGCTGTGCCCCCCCAGATGGTGACTCACCAGCCCTGACAGAGAAAGGCCCCCATTGTTGCTTAAGGCCCCGCCTATACAAGGTCCCCAAGTCCCCTTTCTGTCACCTGGGGTCTTCACAGCCCAGCCCTGCCCCTACCCCACCTGACCTGCACAAGCTCCCAGGGTGGGCTCTGTGGAGGGGCTCCTGGGGCCCAGGCGGGTGGTGTGGCAGTCCCGGAGCGGGCCATGCGAGGCGGGACAGGAGTGGCAGGCAGCCGGCATCTGGCCTGGAGTGGCCGGAGCTCTCCAGCCAGCCCAGGCTGCCACCCCACTTATCTACCTCCTGCTGTGGCCCAGGCTCCCAGGGGATGGGTGGGGACATGGGGGCTGAGTCACTTTGGGGAACGGGGTGGTGACCAAGCCCCCTCCCCTGCCAAGGCTCCAGCCCGGCGCTCCCCCACCCGGCTGCGTTTCCGTCCCAAGAAAGGAAGGAAGGAAGCTGCTGGGAGGCCCTGCCCTGCTCCAGGACCCAGGGCTGGGGAGGCCGAGGTGCAGGCAGGGAACATAAGGCAGTCCACTGTGCCTCATGGGAGCAGGGACAGCAGCAGGACCAGGGAGCCCAGAAGCTCTCCTGCAGCCATCTTGCACCTTGCAGCCACCTGCAAGACCCAGTCACCCTCACTCGAGGTCCTCAGAGTCCTCCAAAGGGGGCACTGAGGTGTGGCTGGGAATGAGGAGGCAGAGGCCAGGGCCTATCACTGCCGCCCTGGCCTGGCACGGATGGCTGCCCTGTCTGGGGGCTGTCCCTGTTGTCACTGCTAGCATCAGCTGCACTGCAGCTGCAGCCACCCCCGGCCCAGTGTGGCCCAGGGCTGAGTCACCACTGACTGCCCTGCACACCCCCAAGGGAGGGACAGACCACACCAGCGTTCTCCCCTGCCCTGGCCCAGGACAGAGGACGCTGAGTCCCGGACAGGGTGCGAGCAGCCCTTACCTCCCATGGGGCACCAGGAGGGGCCCCCCCTGCACCCGAGCAGATGCACACACCCCTCCCAGGTCTTCCCTGGGCCACCGACCCTGCAGGTAAACAGTGCCTTCCCAGGCTCCCTGCACCAGCCCCACTGGGCAGTCTCTAAGCCTGGTTGCCCAGGTCACATGAGGCCCCCGCTCTTCCTTCCAGGGGGTGACCCCGTCCCTTGGGCTCCCTGACCTCCTGGAGTCTCTTCCCCAGGCTGCCCCTTCTACAGAAGGACCTGCCTGTCGCACCCCGCTTTGTTCCTCTAAAAATATATTCAGAGGAAGCCCCCTCCTAGGGCTTCCTGCAGCCCCCAGAGCCTGAAATAGCGAAAAGGGGGAAGGTCCCACCCAAGGACAGGGTGCCTCAGCCACCCCACCTCAGATAAGGCCAGAGGGTGGATTTTTCCACAGGAAGGTGAACTCAGCCATTTGTGTCTAAATCAATGGACAAATGCCTGGGGCGGGGGGGCTGGGGGGGGGCTTCCTCTGGAGGGAGGAGGGAGAAGGTGCCTGGGAAAGAGGGAGGCTCCAGTCCTCAGCTGGAGAAAGGCAGGCCTGGGACCAAGCTGCCCCTGTAGTGCCAGCCAGCCATCAGCATGGACTCTCCTGAAGACTGCTGACCTTTGGCAGCCCCAGGACAGTCTAGACTCAAGTGCCTCTAGCACCTGCCCTCGAGTCACAGAGAACCAAAGGCATCCCATGGGTCCCCTGCCCAGGCCTTTGCCCAGGCTGGCCTTTCCACTAGGAGATCATCTCCCCACCCCAAGCCAGACCCCACAGGGTGCAGCTCACAGGCACAGCCAGCAAAACTGGGAGACATTTGGGAAAGGGAAAAGGCAGCTGTCAAGGTTCCCTTCACCCTGATAACCTGGTAACTAGGCCAGTGGTTCTTAAAGGGGGATAACAGGGAACTCCTGACTTAAATCTCTTAAAGGGATTTGTTTAAAAAAAAGTGGGGGAATGAAGGACAATAATATTAGGGCTTCTATTGGGCTGGGGTTGTGACTCAGCGGTAGAGCGCTCACCTAGCACATGTGCAGCCCGGGTTCGATCCTCAGCACCACGTAAAAATAAAGGCATTGTGTACAACTAAAACAAATAGACAAATATTTTTTTTTAAATATTAGGATCTAGCCGGGCGCGGTGGCGCACGCCTGTAATCCCAGCACTTTGGGAGGCTGAGGCAGGAGGATCGCGAGTTCAAAGCCAGCCTCAGCAATGGCGAGGCACTTAGCAACTCAGTGAGACCCTGTCTCTAAATAAAATAACAAAAAAGGGCTGGGGATGTGACCCAGTGGATGAGTGCCCCTGAGTTCAATCCCCGGTACCACAAAAAAAAAAAAAAAAAAAAAAAAAATTAGGATCTAGCCGGGCGCTGTGGCGCACGCCTGTAATCCCAGCACTTGGGAGGCTGAGGCAGGAGGATCTCGAGTTCAAAGCCAGCGTCAGCAATGGCGAGGCACTTAGCAACTCAGTGAGACCCTGTCTCTAAATAAAATACAAAAAAGGGCTGGGATGTGACCCAGTGGTTGAGTGCCCCTGAGTTCAATCCCCGGTACCACAAAAAAAACAAAACAAAACAAAAAATATATTAGGATCTGGGCGTGGTGGTGGTGCACGCCTGTAATCCCAGCACTTGGGAGGTTGAGGCAGGAGGATCTCGAGTTCAAAGCTCAGCAATGGCAAGCACTTAGCAACTCAGTGAGACCCTGTCTCTAAATAAAATACAAAAAAGGGCTGGGGATGTGGCCCAGTGGTCGAGTGCCCCTGAGTTCAATCCCCGGTACCACAAAAAAAAAAAAAAAAAAAAAATTATTAGGGCTTCTAAAAGGCCTAACAAAACAGTCTCAGGCCTTCCTCCTGGCCTCAAGGTGCTGTCCAGGTGGCTACCTAGGAAGAGGAACAGGCCCTCTCCTGTTCTTTTCCAGGTCTTCTGGCCTAGAACAGGGTTGGGATGAGGGGAAGGTGGTACCCAGTAAGGGCACAGGGGACAGCAAACGGGGCTCCTAGGTGACCTTTTTATGTGGAGGGGGGAGGAGAGGGCCCACCCTAGAGACTTCCCGTGAGGCCCACCAGAACTCAGCATCAGAGGCAACACCAGCCCTAGTCCCATGCCCACCCCAGCCCCATCCAGACTGGTCCCCTGGCTCATTGTGTCCTCACTCCTCTCACTAGCACAGCCAGCAGCGGAGGCCAGCCAGCCCCGACAGGCCTTCACAGCACACACGGCCTCCTCAGTGAGACAAGGACAGACCCATCACAGAGCTGAGCGCCCTGGGCCTAGGAATGTGCCAGCAACTGCTGCCAGGGCCCCTCAGCCACTGGGCCTGGCCGAGAGGGCTGAGAGCAGAAGAGCAGCCGGAGGGGCCGAGAGGGCAGTCCCACGGGGCACAGACGGTGGGCACTGGAGGAGAGAAGAGGCCCCAAGAGGCAGAAAAAACAGGCTTGTGGGGCTGGGGTTGTGGCTCAGTGGTAGAGCGCTCGCCTAGCACGTGCGCGGCTCGGGTTCGATCCTCAGCACCATGTAAAAGTGAACGTGTTGTGTACAACTAAAGCAAATAAACAAATAATTAAAAAAAAAAAAAAAAAAAAAAAAAAAAAAAAGGCTTGTGGAGGTTACCGAAAGCAAGGGCTGTGGGCCTGGGGCTGTGGCTCAGTGGGGGAGTGCTTGCCTAGCACTTGTGAGGCCCTGGGTTCAATCCTCAGCACCACATATAAATAGATAAATTAAATAAAAGGTTTTGGTTTTTTTTTAAAGCAAGGGCTGTCATCAAGAGGCCAAGGTGGTGGCCCTGTGAGCACAGCCCATCTTACCTTCTGGCCAGCATCAGAGCTGAGGCTGCTTGCTCGTGTCCAGTCGGGCTTTGGCTCCCAGGGGTCACGGGCAGGGGGAAGGCCTTGCTGGGCCATCTCCTCAGTGCAGGTCAGCTGCCTCCGGCGGAGCTCCTCATCCGTCTCCTTGTCCACCACCAACAGCCGCGTCTGCCCTTCCACAGCCTTGATCCTCTGCACCACCTGGGGGTGGGAATGGGTCAGCGGACAGCACCCTGGGCAACACATGGACAGCGGCACCACGCCTGGCCCTGGCTCATAGGCCGTTATGCCAGGGGCGGGTGGCGGGACCAAGAGGCCAGTGGGCTCCGCCCCCCGCCCCCAGGTTCCAGCAGCTCGCTCCCTCTAGCTCAGGGCTCCAGACATGAGGGCCCAGGCTGCAAGGGCTTTGGTTTCCACCCAGGGCCTTGTCCTCAGCCCAGGATCACCTCCAGGAGGGGCCGTGCAGGAGCTGCAGGAGGCAGCCGGAGGCGAGAATCAGCGGCGAAGACTGCGGCTGAGCCTCAGGTTGCATCTGTGGTGTGCGAGCGTGTGCTCGCATGCATACATCTGTCTCAAAGTCTGTCTCTCTATCTGGGGTTGGGGAAGGGCGGTGTCTCCCTTGGTCCCACTGCGGGGAGCCTGGGCCTGTTTCTGTCTCTGGGAGAATTGTGGAATGTAGCCCTGCCTCGAGGGCTCCCTCCTCTCCAGACCATGACCATGGCCCCTTCCTGCTGGTCCTGTGGAGAAGTGCGGACCTGGGTTTCTGGCTCGGGGACCCACACGCATCCTGGTAAGCAGAATTCAGCACCAGCAGATGAGGGGGATGGGGGCAGGTGCACCTGTGGGACAGGTGTTGTTTTACAGCTGTGTGTCTGGTGGGGGGGCTGTGAATTATGGTGATCACACAGGTAGCCATGGAGCACGCAGGCTGCCGCTGTGCACCCACGGGGCACAGGGTAGGGAGAACAACTCCACCCCCCTCCACCACCTGGGGGCAAACAGACGACCCCCCCCACTGCTCCCTGAGCTGATGTTGACAGACAGGAAGGTGTGAGCCAGACCTCTCTTCACCAGGCCCCCCAATGTCCTCTCTCTCTCCGTGACCCAGAGAGGGGCAGGAGGACCAGCAATCTGCTGCTTCCTAACATTCAACCTGGAGGAGTCACCCACATCCCTGAACATCAATCTCCTCATCTGTAAAACAGGGGTTGCAAGCCAGGCATGGAAGTGCATGCCTGTAATCCCAGCAATTTGGGAGGCTGAGGCAGGAGGATCTCAAGTTCAAAGCCAGCCTCAGCATGGCGAGGCACTTAGCAACTCAGTGAGACCCTGTCCCTAAATTTTAAAATACAAAAAACGGGCTGGGGATGTGACCCAGTGGTTTAAGCACCCCTGAGTTCAATCCCTGGTACCACAAAAAAAAAAAAAAAACAAAAAATATATTAGGATCAGGTGTGGTGGTGCATGCCTGTAATCCCAGCACTTGGGAGGTTGAGGCAGGAGGATCGTCGAGTTCAAAGCCAGCCTCAGCAATGGCAAGGCACTTAGCAACTCAGTGAGACCCTGTCTCTAAATAAAATACAAAAAAGGGCTGGGGATGTGGCCCAGTGGTCGAGTGCCCCTGAGTTCAATCCCCGGTACCAAAAAAAAAAAAAAAAAAAAAAAAATATTAGGGCTTCTAAAAGGCCTAACAAAACAGTCTCAGGCCTTCCTCCTGGCCTCAAGGTGCTGTCCAGGTGGCTACCTAGGAAGAGGAACAGGCCCTCTCCTGTTCTTTTCCAGGTCTTCTGGCCTAGAACAGGGTTGGGATGAGGGGAAGGTGGTACCCAGTAAGGGCACAGGGGACAGCAAACGGGGCTCCTAGGTGACCTTTTTATGTGGAGGGGGGAGGAGAGGGCCCACCCTAGAGACTTCCCGTGAGGCCCACCAGAACTCAGCATCAGAGGCAACACCAGCCCTAGTCCCATGCCCACCCCAGCCCCATCCAGACTGGTCCCCTGGCTCATTGTGTCCTCACTCCTCTCACTAGCACAGCCAGCAGCGGAGGCCAGCCAGCCCCGACAGGCCTTCACAGCACACACGGCCTCCTCAGTGAGACAAGGACAGACCCATCACAGAGCTGAGCGCCCTGGGCCTAGGAATGTGCCAGCAACTGCTGCCAGGGCCCCTCAGCCACTGGGCCTGGCCGAGAGGGCTGAGAGCAGAAGAGCAGCCGGAGGGGCCGAGAGGGCAGTCCCACGGGGCACAGACGGTGGGCACTGGAGGAGAGAAGAGGCCCCAAGAGGCAGAAAAAACAGGCTTGTGGGGCTGGGGTTGTGGCTCAGTGGTAGAGCGCTCGCCTAGCACGTGCGCGGCTCGGGTTCAATCCTCAGCACCATGTAAAAGTGAACGTGTTGTGTACAACTAAAGCAAATAAACAAATAATTAAAAAAAAAAAAAAAAAAAAAAAAAGGCTTGTGGAGGTTACCGAAAGCAAGGGCTGTGGGCCTGGGGCTGTGGCTCAGTGGGGGAGTGCTTGCCTAGCACTTGTGAGGCCCTGGGTTCAATCCTCAGCACCACATATAAATAGATAAATTAAATAAAAGGTTTTGGTTTTTTTTTAAAGCAAGGGCTGTCATCAAGAGGCCAAGGTGGTGGCCCTGTGAGCACAGCCCACCTTACCTTCTGGCCAGCATCAGAGCTGAGGCTGCTTGCTCGTGTCCAGTCGGGCTTTGGCTCCCAGGGGTCACGGGCAGGGGGAAGGCCTTGCTGGGCCATCTCCTCAGTGCAGGTCAGCTGCCTCCGGCGGAGCTCCTCATCCGTCTCCTTGTCCACCACCAACAGCCGCGTCTGCCCTTCCACAGCCTTGATCCTCTGCACCACCTGGGGGTGGGAATGGGTCAGCGGACAGCACCCTGGGCAACACATGGACAGCGGCACCACGCCTGGCCCTGGCTCATAGGCCGTTATGCCAGGGGCGGGTGGCGGGACCAAGAGGCCAGTGGGCTCCGCCCCCCGCCCCCAGGTTCCAGCAGCTCGCTCCCTCTAGCTCAGGGCTCCAGACATGAGGGCCCAGGCTGCAAGGGCTTTGGTTTCCACCCAGGGCCTTGTCCTCAGCCCAGGATCACCTCCAGGAGGGGCCGTGCAGGAGCTGCAGGAGGCAGCCGGAGGCGAGAATCAGCGGCGAAGACTGCGGCTGAGCCTCAGGTTGCATCTGTGGTGTGCGAGCGTGTGCTCGCATGCATACATCTGTCTCAAAGTCTGTCTCTCTATCTGGGGTTGGGGAAGGGCGGTGTCTCCCTTGGTCCCACTGCGGGGAGCCTGGGCCTGTTTCTGTCTCTGGGAGAATTGTGGAATGTAGCCCTGCCTCGAGGGCTCCCTCCTCTCCAGACCATGACCATGGCCCCTTCCTGCTGGTCCTGTGGAGAAGTGCGGACCTGGGTTTCTGGCTCGGGGACCCACACGCATCCTGGTAAGCAGAATTCAGCACCAGCAGATGAGGGGGATGGGGGCAGGTGCACCTGTGGGACAGGTGTTGTTTTACAGCTGTGTGTCTGGTGGGGGGCTGTGAATTATGGTGATCACACAGGTAGCCATGGAGCACGCAGGCTGCCGCTGTGCACCCACGGGGCACAGGGTAGGGAGAACAACTCCACCCCCCTCCACCACCTGGGGGCAAACAGACGACCCCCCCCACTGCTCCCTGAGCTGATGTTGACAGACAGGAAGGTATGAGCCAGACCTCTCTTCACCAGGCCCCCCAATGTCCTCTCTCTCTCCGTGACCCAGAGAGGGGCAGGAGGACCAGCAATCTGCTGCTTCCTAACATTCAACCTGGAGGAGTCACCCACATCCCTGAACATCAATCTCCTCATCTGTAAAACAGGGGTTGCAAGCCAGGCATGGAACTGCATGCCTGTAATCCCAGCAATTTGGGAGGCTGAGGCAGGAGGATCTCAAAGTCAAAGCCAGCCTCAGCATCTTAGTGAGACCCTGTCCCAAATTTTATAATAATAATAATAACGGGGAGCTGGGGATGTGGCTCAGTGTTTAAGCACCCCTGAGTTCAATCTCTGGTACAAAAAAAAAAAAAAAAAAAATGTGAGCAGAGTGTGGTGGCGCATGCCTGTAATCCCAGCACTTGGGAGGCTAAGGTAGGAGGATCGTGAGTTCAAAGCCAACCTCAGCAATGGCAAGGCACTTAGCAACTCAGTGAGACCCTGTCTCTAATAAAATACAAAAAAGGGCTGGGGATGTGGCCCAGTGGTGAGTGCCCCTGAGTTCAATCCCCGGTACCAAAAAAAAAAAAAAATGTGGATTGCGGTATAACGCCTATCCTTCTGAGGCAGTAGGGAGGGTTCAACATGGTTGTGTGTGTGTGAAGCTTTTAGAGACTAGCACCCCAGACGCTCGGATGAGCAGGGGTACCTGGGCCATGGTGGCAGTGAGTGCTAGCCAGAGGCAGGGTGCCAGCTTCGCCAGTCCCTCCCCTGCCTGCCTCCTGGCCCCCACATCCACCCTTCTTTGGCAAACAGCCGCATCCACTTGATGCTCTGGGTGGAAGGCAGGGTGGCAGGTAGATGCATAGACAGGGCTCCTGTCCCAGCCAAGATGACCAATCTGTTCTCTCCAAACCCCAGCACTGGCCACATAGACAGGCCCTGTGAGGGACACAGAGAACCCAGAACAAGACAGGTGGAGGGAGTTTGGACTCCAGCCAGGGTCTGAGGTGGGAGCCACAGGCACACCAGGGCCAGAACCTTCAGAGGAGAGCCTGCCTGCCTGCCTTCCTCCGGGCTGAGCAGTGACCCCTACAGGAGGCAAAACAGCCTCCAGGGAGCCAAGGAATGTGCTGTCACCAGGGCCTAGACCCTTGGGCCCAGACACAGCTGGCCAGGACGCACTCTGGCGCACGGTCTGTAGACACTGCCCAGGACACACGGCCAGACTGCAGACATGTGCGTGCACGCACACACACACCTGGCATCCAGACATGTCCACCCAGCGCTGTCGGGCTCACGGGTGTACCTTCCCAGTGACCCCTCCCCAGCGTACACTGGCAGACACGTGCACACACACCCCGTTACACACACACAAGAGCACTCGCGCCCAGTCACCCCAAGGTGCCTGAGCCCCCAACACATGGCACATGACGCCAAAACCAGCGGAAGGAGCCAAGCAATGAGGGCCAAGAGCCGAGCAGCCGCAGTGCGGCCCCTCCCTGCAGGATGCCCCTCCACCGCGGGTGCAGGACTGAGCTTCCCAGCCAGGAGGCCACGTCCGCATCCCCACCGGAACCCAGCGGACCCCGGCAGGCAGCGCGGGGGTCGGGGGGCCGCCGCGCGGCAGGGACGCGCCCCCGGGGGCGGGCGCGGGCACCCACCTGGTGGTGCGTCTCGCCCTCCACGTTGACGCCGTTGACCTCCACCAGGCGGTCCCCGGCGCGCAGCGCGGCCGCCTCCGCGGGGGAGCCCGGCTCCACGCGCCGGATGAACTGCCCGCGGCGGCCCTTCTCGCCGTGCAGGTGGAAGCCATAGCCGTGCTCGCCGCGCACCAGGAGGCACAAGCGCGGCCGCAGCGGCTCCGGCGCGGCCATGGCGCCCGCTGCCCCCCGGCCCGCCCCGGCTGGCCACGGCGCTCACCGCCCGCCACCCGCAGCCCGCAGGCAGGCGTGCGGGGGGCGCGGCGGCGCGGGCGGCGGCGCTGGGGACCCGGAGCAGCCTCGGCGGCTCCGGCTCTGCTCTGGACGCCTCGAGCTCCGGCTCCGGCTCCGGCTCCGGCTCGGCCTCGGCCCCCGGCCGCGCTCGGGCTGCGGCGCCGCCCCCGCGCCCGCCCCCCCCGCCCCCGCCCCGCCGCACGCTGCCCCCGCCCTGGGCCGAGCCTCGCTGGCTAAGTCCCTGCCTCTGCGCCCTGTCGGCGGGCGGAGGGGGGGTCCGCGGGGCGCCGAAGGCCCAGGGCACCCCTGGGATCACCCGGACCCTCCTGCCTCGCCCGCTGGAGCCCCCTCCCCCTCCAGCACCGTCGCCTTCTTTCTATTCCAGGGGCCTTTGCTGGACACCTGTGTGCAGCCGCACTGAGGCACCTCCTGCGATGGGGAGCAGCTTAGAGAAAGAGTCCCCAGGCCGTGGGACCCCAGGAAGGGACCAGAGAGCAGGGCCACAGCCTTCTCCCCCCTCAGGAAGCCCTCGCTGCTCCCTCCCTCCGCTCCCCCGAGTCTAGCGCCCATCTGGATCCCTCCTTTTGCCAGGACTGCCTTGGCCCCGCAGAGTCCCAGGATAGTGCGCTGAGGCAAAAGGAGGGGGGTTAAAATAACAGGGTGGCAGCCTCTCTGATCCTGGAGGCCAGTGGCTGGGTGGCACCTTGGCCGTCCCAGGCAATGCTTGTGCTCTGTGCACTGCCTGTAGGTTAAACACCCCCACCCCACACACGTATTCCCTGCCTTAGGGGACATTGGTTTGTCTGGCTGAGACAGAGGGTCTTTGCTGCCTTCCTGCTGACCTGGCGTGAACTGCACTGAGGACTTTGGCCTCTGAGCTCAGGGGCTCTGGTCAGCTGCCCACATTAAGCAAATACACGCAGGTTTCCTCTCCTCTCCGCCCCAGCCCTCCACCTTCCCTGGACAGGAAAGTAATAAGCCCATGGAGACTCACATGCTTCCTTATGCTTCTCAGAGTGCGATTTATCTGAACAACCCTAGGGGACCCAGGCCATTTCACAGATCAGAAAAATGAGGTCTGATGAAGGAAGGGACCCACACAAGGTCCCCAGCTCCACTTGGGCCCATGGCTTGGAGACACACTTCATCAAGGAGCATCTTTTCTGGCAGAAGAAAATAGCCGAGCCAGGCACGGTGGCACACGCCTGTAATCCCAGCACTTGGGAGGCTGAGGCAGGAGGATCATGAGTTCAAAGCCAGCCTCAGCAATGACGAAGCACTTAGCAACTCAGTGAGACCCTGTCTCTAATAAAATACAAAAAAGGGCTGGGGATGTGGCCCAGTGAGTTCAATCCCCAGTACCAAAAAAGAAGAAGAAGAAGAAGAAGAAGAAGAAGAAGAAGAAGAAGAAGAAGAGAAGAAGAAGAAAATAGCCGAGACCCAGGCTCACCCACAGCCAGACCCCTCCTCAGCCCGCAGTCCCTCACGTACCTGGTCCCCAGGGGTCCAGGTCAGCCAGCCCAGACAATTCCCCATGCGGGCAGGAGAAGCAGGCTTAGCTCTTAGCTGAGTCCTTGCCTCTCCTTTTCTCCAGGGCCCTTGGCTGCTATCCCCAGCCCCCACCTAAGCACAGGGCCTGCCTCTGAGCAGCTTCTGGGCTGTGGCCCCTTGGGTGCCCACACCCCAGCAACTGCCCCTAAAAGCCACTTAGGCTGAGGCTGCAGGGAGGCTCCCTGCCCTCCCACCCCTCTGCAGTTCCTGGCTGATACTGGCACAGGCTCCAGCCTGGCCAGCCTCCTCCATCTATCTGTCTGCCTGTGCGTGACTGGCTTCCCTGGACCCACACTGGAGACCATGAGGATGAGTATGGGCAGTGTGTCCACCATACACCCCACACATCACACCTGCATGGGCATCGGGAGGCACCCCACAGCAGCCAGGACTGTGCCAGATCTGGTGAGCCTGGCAGGCTTTAGCTTTGTGGCCACGCTAGAGTGAAGGGAAGCAGTGGACAGAAGACCTCCAGACCACAGGGCTGAGAAGGTGGGGAGAGGCCCTGGGTTTCTAGGAGACCTCTTCCATCCTCAGTAGGGCTGACTCCAGACAGCCTTGGGCCTTCCCTGACCTCACTGGCCTTCTGCAGCCCCGGACTCAGCTGAACCCTCTAGCCTGTGACTGAATCTGGGGAGGGGGGTTGCACAGAAACCAAGAACGAGTCACAGGCCACTGCAATCAGAGTTGCAAAGGAGTCCCCAAAGCAAAAAGGGAGCTGAGAAGCACCAAGGAAGGTCATGATAGCAAGGAAACATCTTAGGCAACAAAGGGCACGGGTAACAAAGGAAGCGGGTGCCCAGCAAAACGGGGACAGGGTGAAGAAAGGCAGCCAGAGAAGACCTGAGTCGGCCGTTCTCAGGGGTAGCAGGACTGGTGAGAGGCACAGAGTGTGGACATCCTGGAAGGGCAGAGGCAGGGAAGGGTGACCCAGGGCGAATCCTCCCAGGCCCCCTCCCCCAGGCAGGAACTCAAGCCCCAGGGCACTGTGACGGAGGTGAGAGGCAAGAGAGGGGCAGATGGAAAGGCACAGTTAAGGCCTACAGGTGGGAATGGGAAAGGGGCTGGGGTTTCAGAAGGCGGGATAGGGAGGTGGGTGGGGAAGCCTTAGGATTGAGCCACAGGGAGGAACTTTACTGTGCTAGTTCCTTAAGGAGTGGGGTGATCTGTCTCCTAGGCTGGCAGTAAGCAGGATAGAGGTCGAGACACAAGTTGAGCATGGTGATCCACACTTCCCAGCAACTTGGGAGGCTAACGCAAGAGGATATCAAGTTCAGTGCCAGCCTGGGCACCTTAATGAGACCATGTCTCAAAAAATTAAGAATGAGCCTGGTGCAGCGGCGCACGACTGTAATCCATGCTGCTCGGGAGGCTGAGGCAGGAGGATCACTAGTTCAAAGCCGGCCTCAGCAATGGCAAGGCCTTAAGCAACTTAGTGAGACCCTGTCTCTAAATAAAATACAAAATAGGGCTGGGGATGTGGCTCAGTGACAGAGTTCAATCCCTAGTACCAAAAATAAAAAAAAAATAAAAACAATTAAAAGAGGTGGGGGCTGAGGATGTAGTTCAGTGGTAAAGTGTCCCTAGGTTCAATTCAAGTATTGAAAACACACACACACACACACACACACACACACACACACACAGGATTAGGGGCCTGGAAGATCCCTGGCTCCACCCTACCTGCTACCCAGAAAGGTCCCCGTGACAGAGAGAGCAAGCTGCTTTGTCCCACCTCTCAGCCCTTCTCTGTCAGTGAGGACCTTCTCGGGTGGGGGTTATTCCTGCACCCGCTACTGGGGCAAGGGATCCTCCCACGAATATTGAAACTGCTTCCCTCCTGCAAGCCCTCCTCCTCCCACATGCTGGGGGTGGAGGCTGGACGTGGGCAGGGGTTCCAGGATATAGCGGTGGGCAGAGGGCTGGGGACCCTCTTTGGGTGGTGAGCCATTAGTCTGACGCCAGGTAATGGACCAGAGGCTCCGGAACGGGGCGCTGCTCCTTGATGGACACTAATGGTCCCCGCAAACATCCCCGGGCCTCGCCTAGGGCCTCCTCTCTCAGACTACACCACGCCTCTATTTGAATCCCGAAAGTGCAGCAGGCGGGACAAGCTCAATGGAAGGAAGGAAAAAAACAGACACCCAGACGCGAGAGGGAGAGAAGAGGCCAGGCAAGGCGAGGACCGACGAGGGGAGGAGGGACTGAAAGGGAGGGCAGGAAACTCGCGGCCGCACAGGGGAGGCTGCCCTGCACCGCCCACCATGGCCCCCGCCCCTCCAGGCCCTACCCCTAGCTTCGGGTGGGAGGCTGTGGTCCGCGACAGCAACCGCGCACCGCCACCTGGCGGGAACAGGTGGGATCGCTTCGTCCGGGAGGCTACCCCGGGTCGTCTTTCCGCAGGGTCGGGAGCAGGATGAGGCTGGTGCCTTGGAGCTGGATACTTCAGGGTCGTAAGGGTGCATGCCATGGGGAGGGACAGGCAGAGAAGCCTGGCTTCTGCCAGCCCCTACACCTGATACCCACCTCTCTGACCCAGGGTACCTCTAGACAACTTCACCAAGCGTCCCAGAACTCTGACCAAATATTTGAGGACCACTCGGTACTGGGTAAATATTGCTGAGACCCAGGGAAACCGGAATTTGTGTACCTTGGCCTGGAGCAGCCCCTGAAGAGCATTTAACCCCACCAGGGGTCCTGGAGTCCTCCTTCTGGGTGGGAGCTCTGGGCTGTCCTGCAATCTGCCCAGGGTTCCTGCAGGCTGGAGCAGGAAGTAGGGAAGCGGAGGAGCACCGAGCCTGGGCACAGGGCCAACATGAATACCGCCCCGTGGGCAGCGGGAGCCTTTCAGGTTTTGTGTGTTTCAGGATGACAAGGTCAGTGCACCCATGTTTTGAAAGATCAGGTTTGGTGAGGACTAGGGGCAGGAGTGGGGGAGTGAGCGTGGAGGGAGGAGAGTAGGTCGACCTCAGGGGTCCATGATGTCCCCTTCCCCCAGGACAGAATCTGGGAAAGCACTTCAAGGGTCCCCCTCCTGTTCAGGGGTCATCAGACCAGATCCCAGAGTCTGATGATCGACCCATGGTTTCCTATGGGGGCAGGGGCAAGGCAGACCTCCTTGCCCACCCCATCCCTGAGGCGACTGTGGAAGGTGATCCTGCCAAGTGGGAGGCCTCCCAGCTGCTCCTCACTCGGCCATCTGAAATGGATCTAAATAACTTTAGTGGGGATAAACAAATAAGAACTGGGAAGCGTGATAAAAAGGAACACCCACATTGGGGACCAAGTAGGGAGAAGGATGTGCCCAGGAGGTCAGAAGGAGTTGCCAGAGCAGGGTGCCAGACCTGGAGCCACCTGTCCTCAGTCTTTGCTGGGTGGTCCCAGGGGAAACCCGACAACATGGCCAAAGGCAAGCCCCAAGGACAGATGGCATCAGGCATAATGGACCAGGCATTTTGAGGTGGGGGGCAGGGGCCAGACTAAAGCATGTTGAAGGGGAGGCAGGAGGCTGGAAAGAAGTGGGCGCTGTGACTGGAAATGCAGAGGGTGGAAAACGGCAGAGAGGCCCTTGAGGAGGGGCGGGGTGGGGGACGCTGGGCTCAGGTGGGTTCTTTCCTCCCTAGGAGGAAATCATGGAGATTCCTACTAACCCTCTGGAAGCTTTTGCCTGAAGGGAGGGAGGGAGGGAGTTTTAGGAGATCCAGGCTTGAAATTAAGGTGGGGAGAAGGGCAAAATATGGGCATGCTGCCTAGGCTGGAGGCAGACCCCACAGTACAGGGAGACATTCTCTTTAGCCTGGCCAGAGGGCAGAGAGAAGGGGCATCTGGTGGGGCTTCTGCTGAGCAGGTTCACCCACCCTCAGATCTCAGGAATGAGGTGAGGCAAGCAGGTCTGCTGTGCTCCCCACCCCCCTCCACCCCGGGGAAGCCGTGGGTCAGTGGGACCTGGTCTGATGATCCCACCCGTGAACAGGAGGGGAACTTCCCAGAGGAGGGGACCCAGACCCCAGCCAAGTGTCTGCCTTGCTTTCCCCCATTTCCTCCCTCCCCAAAGACAGCTTGCTGCCGCTGGTGGGGGAGGGGCCTTCCCTGGTCCTGGAGGGGGCTCTTGACATTTGCCTGGGCGTGGGCACAGCTCTGTGCGCCCTGAAGCTAGACGCAAAGTACACAGCCGGAAGAAGGGGTCACAGGCGGGGGCGCAGATATCAGGTTGGTTTTATTGACCTGGCGGCGAGCTGCATGCCTTGGAATCAGCGCGACTACCCCCGGGTCAGGCGCGGGGGCGCGGCTGGTAGGGAATACTGTTAGGGCGCTCCTGCACCAGGTGGGGGCCTGCGAAGGCGGTTTTCTGCAGCGACCACGGCTGGGCCAGAGACATCTCTCCGAAGTCTCTAGAAAGAACAGAGCGGGTCTCTGAGGAGTGGGCCAAGCACCCTCCACTTGCCGCCGAGGTTGCAAGGGTAGAGTGCTTCGGGAACGCCGTGTTGGAGCGCAGTGGGGGATGGAACCGCTGGCTGTTCACTTGGGCACCTCCCAAGAACCCCCTTGCTGTCTGCTGTCCGGGCCTCCTCCCTCCCCGCACTTACCTGGCCGACTCCGCAGAGGCCCAGGACTGGAGGTCCAGACGCGGCTTCGGCTCGGGCGCGAGTTCAGGGGTGCGCGGGCTCTGGGGCGCACGGACCGGGAGCCCTGGCCCGGAGCTCCTGCGTCGCGCCTTCCACAGCTCCCGCGCCCGCGAGGGAAGCCGGAGGAGAGCGTTACCGGCGGCGGGCCCCGGGGTGAGGGATTCCCAGGTGAGGGTCCCGGCAGCCGGTCTCAGTTCGCGGCGCCACAAGTAGGGCGAGCGGCGCAGCCCCATCAGCAAGCCCGCGGCGCGGCCCACCGTGTGGTAGCGAGGACTCGCCACGTGCTTGTACCAGGCTCCGGTGGGCAGCGGGAGCAGGAGCAGGAGCAGCAGCGACGCGAGTAGCGGCCGGATAGCAGGAGTCCCCAGCCCCCGGCCCCGCACCCCCGGGCACCACGCCAGGGCGCTCAGGTTGACCGCCGCCCAGTCGGGCGGACCCGCAACACACGAGTCTGGGTCTGCGTGCGAGGCGGAATGTGGCCTGGAGAGCAGGAGCGCAGGAGGCTAGAGGCAAGTAGTGGGTCCGGTGAGCTGGTGCGGTGCGACTATAACTGCTGGGTGGCCCCGCCTGGCCCGCCCCCGAGGTACCTGCTGGGATCCCCAAAGGCCCGAGGCGGGGGAGGAGAAGAGGGGGTCCAGGCTGCTCTGAGCATCTCACTGAGTGGGCCTCTGGCTAGAACTGCTCTTGAGGCGCCACTGGGGGCGCCCCTGCTTACCCCATCGGTTCTGTTCCACCTCCTCTGCTCAGGAGTGGAACAGATGGGGAGGGAACTCTGGGCCTCAGAGCACAAGGCTGGGGGCAAGGACAAAGGACTGCCCCCTTGGCCAGAGCTCCTGCAGGTGCGGCACTCGCAGAGCAAAGAGGAGGAAGTTGGCGGAGTTTCATGGGATAGGTAACAGGAGAGTGAAGAGGGGACACTGGTGACATTCCAGACCTCGTTGTGCAGCTTCTCTCCGAGAGCTGTCTTTGTCCTGGTTAACAGCTCTCAAGTCTTCCCCAACCCATTTTCTCTCTGTAGCAGGATGGATGCCTTGAAACCCCAAGTTTGGCCACATCAAGCATTCCTGAGATCCTTAGTTTCCCTGAGGATAAACAGGCAGCCCCTCCTGACACCCTCAACCAGAACAGGGCAGGATAGGGGATTGCCCAACTCAGTGCCTCCTCTCTGGTCACAGACCTCTTCCCCCCAAGACCACTCCAGTCAATTCCAGTGCTTTCTGGTCTTAGCCAACAACCTGTGATTGCCCTTTTCTGAGCCAGGGACACCCTTCCTGTCTCTACCTGGCACGCTTCTGTGCATCCTCAGGACTCTGCTGAAATGGTCCTGG
Source organism: Tamias sibiricus (assembly GCA_025594165.1). Taxonomy (NCBI): domain Eukaryota; kingdom Metazoa; phylum Chordata; class Mammalia; order Rodentia; family Sciuridae; genus Tamias; species Tamias sibiricus. The sequence goes on along the minus strand of CM046674.1, from coordinate 1,673,009 downwards.
TCTAGGCCTGCCTGAGCTGCTCTTACCCGCCCCTCCCAGAGAGTACAGCCTGTTGTGGTCTTTCCTGACACCGGGTCCAGGGTGAATCAGCCCTCAAAATACTGGGGTCCTCCCTCCCCAGCAACCAGGCAATTCTGGAACACCCCCTAGGTCTCAGACACCCAGGGATCTTGTTTGCCATCATCAAATACCTTATTTTGACCTTCAAACATTGCCAGGAGTGGGCCGGGGATGTAGCTCAGCAGCAGAGCCCTGGCTTAGCATGTGCAAGGCCCTGGATTCGATCCCCAGCAGTACAAAAAACAAACAAACCAAAAAAGTCAATGTGACGAGGTGTCATTATTATAAATTCCATTTTACCAGTGAGAAATCGAAGGCAGAGGAAGAACTGACTTGTCCAAGATGATCAGTTTTGCAAACACTGGAAGGAATAAGGTGCAACCCAGACCTCAGGCAGAGAGCCTCAATTTTGGGGAATGAGGGATCCATGTCACCAGGGGCACACAAGGACTGGGTGGGACAGAGGAAGGCACCCACTTCTAAGAGAGCAGGAGCCAGTGGCAGGAGAGGGGGGTGTCCTGGCAATCCCCACAAGCAGCCCTCCCCTCAAAGGCCACCCAGAACCACTCAGAGCCTGGCCCTGGAGCCTAGTGAGCTAGGTGGGAAGCTGTCCCAGGTTTGATGGTGGTGGTGGTGGTGGTGGTGGTGGTAATGCTAAGTGCCACAACCTTTCCTGTTTCCTCCTTTGAAACTGGGGATAGTAATAGTGGCCACCTTGTTGGCCACTTGTTGCATTGAAGATCCAGCTGTGAGTCTTAGCACCATGCCTGGCACCCAATAGTTGCTGGTGGCTGGGGTCCACTTCTGCAGTTGTGAAAGCTGACCATCCCCCAAACCTGTCAGGGAAAACACTTCAATGGCGCTGATAAAGGATGCAGGGGAGCCCACTGCGTGCCTGGATGCTGCGTGTCTGGAGGACCGCGGGGACCAGACGGGCTGCAGCTGCCCCCCCCCCCCGCCGCCCCCCGCCGCCCCGCCGCGCTCCCAGGTGGCCCCTCAGCCTTGAAAGCAGCTTGAAGTATGAGGTGGGCGGGCAGCGCGGCACGACGCTGGTCAGAGCCAGGCTGCGGGCGTCCCTAGGCGCTGGTTCTCGATGCAGCTCTGGGACCCGCGGGAACTGCAGTCAGGCTGGGGAGGGTCCAGGGCGCCCCCTGGAGGTGGCCTGGGGAACGCCAATCAATATGAAAACTTCAATTGTGGTTTATGCTGGGTCTACTCGTTAAAAAAAAAAAAAAAAAAGAATGTGGATAAATCTCAAAACTTTTTTTTTTTTTTGGTACCGGGCATTGAACTCAGGGTCACTCGACCACTGGGCCACATTCCCAGCCCATGGCTGAGGCTGGCTTTGAACTCGCAATCCTCCTGCCTCAGGCTCCCAAGTGCTGGGATTACAGGCGTGCGCCACCACACCTGGCTCTAAATCTCAAAACTAAAGTGTGGCACAAAGTAAAAAACACGCTGCAGCATGACAGCCTTGGTGTGCTGCCGCTTTCTGAGGCTCGAAGGAATGCCAGCAACTAGTTCCTTTGTCATGTCTATGGCCTCAGGGAGGGCACAGGACGGGGTCCCCGTCAGCTGGGGTGTGCAAAGGCAGATGGAGGGAGCACAGGGCTGGGTTAGGGAGCAGAGAACAAGATCACACGCCTAGTTTGGAGTGCAGCGGGGAAGGGGCTCTGTGCCCTGTCCTACCTCAAGCCCAGGGGGCCAGGTGACAAAGGCTTATGCTCCCCTGCCAGGGGTTTGGAACCAAAGTTCCACTGGAGGAGGAGTAGCCCATGGGAGCCACCATCCCCTGGGGCTCCTCTCTTCTTTCCTTCACACAACAGTCCCTCTTAGAAACCAAGAGCTGGGGCTGGGGCTCAGTGGTAGAGGGCTTCACTGGTGTGTGTGAGGCACTGGGTTCGATCCTCAGCACCACACACAAATAAATAAATAAATAAAATAAAGGCACGGAGCCAGGGGGAGCAAGGGGTGGTGGCTGGGATTCTGCACAATACCTGGCCCTGAGCAGGAGCTCTGCAGGGAGGATGTGATGCATGAACAAATCTGTTTTGTCATCTTTCTTTCTTTCTCTTTATTTTGGTACTGAACCCAGCACCACTGAGCTACATCTCCAGGACTTTTAATTAAATTTTTTTTTTTTTTTTTTAGACAGGCTCTTGACAAGTTGCTGAGGCTGGCTTTGAACTGGCATTCCTCCTGCCTCACCCTCCTGAGTCGCAGGGATTATGGGCCTGGGCCACCATACCCAGCATATTTTTAAGTATATATTTATTTGCTTTAGTTGTACACAATGCCTTTTTTTTTTTCTTCTTCTTTTTTTTTTTTTTTTTTTTTTTTTGTACTGGGGATTGAACTCAGGGACACTCGACCACTGGGCCACATCCCCAACCCTTTTTTGTATTTTATTAGAGACAGGGTCTCACTGAGTTGCTAAGTGCCTCGCCATTGCTGAGGCTGGCTTTGAACTCGCAATCCTCCTGTCTCAGCCCCCCAAGTGCTGGGATTACAGGCGTGTGCCATCACACCTGGCTTCCACAATGCCTTTTTTTATTTTTACATGGTGCTGAGGATTGAACCTGGGCTGCGCATGTGCTAGGCGAGCACTCTACTGCTGAGCCACAACCCCAGCCCCAGCCCAGCATATTTTTTTAACATTTTATTTTTATTTTTATTTTTTTTATTTTTATTTTTTTTTGTGGTACCGGGGATTGAACTCAGGGGCACTCGTCCACTGGGTCACATCCCCAGCCCTTTTTTTTTTGTATTTTATTAGAGACAGGGTCTCTCACTGAGTTGCTAAGTGCCTCGCCATTGCTGAGGCTGGCTTTGAACTCGCGATCCTCCTGCCTCAGCCTCCCAAAGTGCTGGGATTACAGGCGTGCGCCACCACGCCCGGCTTACATTTTATTTTTTTGATGCTGGAGATCAATCCAGAGTCTTGTGTATGTAGGCAATTGCTCTACCACTGAACTACATCCCCGCCCCTCAAATATAGTTCTTTATACTGGGCATGGTGGCATAATGCCTGTAATCCCAGCAATTTTGGAGGCTGAGGTAGAAGGATTGCAAATTCAAACCCAGCCTCAGCAACTTAGGGAGGCCCTGAGACCCTGTCTTATTCTAATAAAAGACATGGCTCCATGGCTAAGTGCCCCTGGGTTCAATCCCTGGTACAAAAAAAAAAACGGGGGGGACTGGAGATGTAGTTCAGCGGTAAAGCACATCTGGGGTTCAATCCTTAGCACCAAAACAACACACACACACACACATTCTTTCAGGTTCTGGTCTGTTTTGGTAATGTCTTCAACTCTGCACTCTGCTTCCCTTATATAAAAAATTTATATATTACAATATTTATAAGATAAATTCTTTATGAAATATATAAAAAAAGATGTTAAAATAATAAAAATATAAATATCTATATATAATATTATAAGTATATTAATATAAATGAATATTTTTTTTATATAAAATTTATTAATATTATAATAATTTAATTATTTTCTATATAATGAGATAATAAATTATTAAATTTTTATATTATTATATTTAATAATATTTTTATGAAAATGTTAAATATTATTAATAGAAAAATAGTACGATGATAAATTAATGAGTAAAATTAATTTATTAAATTATTAATAACTATCTTAAAATAAAAATAAAAAAATAAAATATAAAAAATTATTTTGATATCTAGAATATAATATAAATATTTTTTTAAATTAATAAATATTAATTGAAATAATTATAATATTAAATTATTATTTAAATAAATTATATTTTATGTTTAATTAAATATATTAAATATTATAATAAAAATAATTAATTGGATATATTGTTTATTTATTTATATTATATTATAATATATAAAAATTTAATTAATATATATGAATGGTTAATAATAAATAAAATATGTAAAATAATTGAAATTAAAATAATTATAATATGAAAATAATTATAAAATTGTGAGGGTTTCCTCTGTCTCCTCAGGTCTGTCTGTTTTGGTAATGTCTTCAACTCTGCACTCTGCTTCCCTTATGAGTCTGCAGGGCGTTGGCTCCTTTCTACATTTGAGAAGACCCTACAATACTGAATGAAAGTTCTTTTTTGTGGGGGAAGAACTGGCAGAATGGTGGGTTTTGCTGTCGGTAGATGGGTAGCAGGCAGCTTTCCTAATGGGGTGGAGCTGGTCCATTTCTCCAGCAGAAAATCCTCCCCTAATCCTAACCCTCTCCTACTGAGGGTAGGTGGATACAGGGAAGAAGCTGGGAGGAGGGCTCAGGTTCCCAGCTCAGTGCATGGACTTCCACACACTCCTGCTTGCAGTCACCCACTTCAGCCCACCTCCATGGTTCTGAGTGAAACTTCTCATTAGGGCCCCCAGGGGGTGTTAGGATGCTGTGTAAATTGAGTCACTTTCCTTCATCTTTTGTCATTCCAAAAATGTGTTTATATCTTTCACTAGTTGCTCCCCACTCCAGTTCTCTGTGCTGGTGGACTAATAGCTTCTTAGATTGCATCACTGTCCTTTGAGTGGGGTTTTGTGAAGGTGAGATGGCACTGGTTTAATTGGTATGGTGACCCACTTTGCAAATGAGGAAGTTACTGGTTTCAGTGAGCCAACCAAGGTCACCAGAGGACCTCAGAAGTGGCAGAATTGGGATTCTGAGCCCATTTCCGTCTGATTCTAAGTCTGGGTTCATTCCCCCACCGGTGCTCTTTTCTTGACAGGTTCAGTTCTAGACCTACCTCCCTTCATGGCAAAGGCAGGGAGGAGGCCCCGCCAAACAGATGCAGAAACCTGAAGCCCCAGGACTCACCACCATCCAAACATGCCCTGATATGTCTCTGCACTAGGCCCCAAGCCCTGCTAGGTGTGACCAGCTACCAAGAGGACATGAGATCCCTTTTCCAGTGGGATGGCTTTTTGGATAGGGATTTGACTCTGCGTAGGAAGTTGGAGCAGGGCGCCAGGTGAGAGGCTTGGGTGTGTTCCCGCTGGGGAGAGGTGGTGGGTTCCTGACAAGGTTGCTAAATTAATTAATTAATTTATTTATTTATTTTGTGTTGCTGGGTATCTAACCCAGGGCCTGGGCTTTCTAGGTAAGCATTCTCCATTGAGCCAGAGCTAAGCCCAGGCTGGTAGACTTAAATAAAAACACAGGACCTCCAATTAAATTCGGATTTCAAATAAACACAGGCTTTAATATTTTAGTACAAGTATGACCCATCAGTGTTTGAGCGATACTTACATTAAAACACTCTTCATGGTTCGTCTGAAACACGCTAGGCGTCCCTTGCCCTGGGACCCCCGGCGGCGAAGACTGGCAGGGACGAAGACCGGCGGGCTGAGGTCCTCCGAGCAGCCAGCGCTGGCTAGAGTGGCTGGCGCCGTGACGCCGCTCTAGCGGGCGCCTGGCCGGCGCGCGCACTTCCGCCGGGCGGGGCGGTGACGTCGCCCGGAAGGGGCGGGCCCGCCGGGAGCCAGGCCGCGCCGCGCCGGCCGGGAGGGGGCCGGGGCCGGAGCCGGGCCATGGCGGCGGCGGCGGGCGCCGAAGGGCGGCGCGCGGCCCTGGAGGCGGCGGCGGCGCCCGAGCGGGGCGGCGGGAGCTGCGTGCTGTGCTGCGGGGATCTGGAGGCCACGGCGCTGGGCCGCTGTGACCATCCGGTGTGCTACCGCTGCTCTACCAAGATGCGGGTGCTGTGCGAGCAGCGCTACTGCGCCGTGTGCCGCGAGGAGCTGCGCCAGGTGCGCCGGGGCCGTGCGGCGAGGCGCGGCGGGAGGGGCGGCCCCAGCGCTCTGCCTTCCCGATGTCCGCCGCTCCCCGAGGAGGCCTGCGTGCCGCCCGGGCGGGGTCGCGACCACCCGGCCCACTGCGGTGTCTGAGGCTGGGAGGCAGGAGGAGGCCAGCGCGGGGATTAATAGCGATCCCTGTGGGGACCGAGCCTGGGGACTTTCCCCCGTACCTCGTCCGCAGGGAGGGGCAGGATCTGGTCGAGAGCGCCCTGACCCACCCGTCTATGGGAGTTAAGCTCTCTGTGGGTCTCAGTGGAGTGAAGACAGCCAGGGGGAGCCTCCAGTCTCCTGCAAGCAGATGGCCCTGGAAGCAGAGGCGTGAACTATGGGCATTGAAAACCTCGCTGGGTTTATGGGCCCCTCTGATGTCCCGAAGCCAACTTCTAAGACGGACGTTTTTCATTTGTAGAGTGGAGGTGACCTGACTCCTCCCGATGCTTGGCTGTTGGGGATAAAAGCTCTAGGAAGTTTCCCCCTTTTTGCCAGTTCCAGCTTTGAGGCTTCCTTCTAGAGTGGAGGAGAGATGTTTCTGACTCTGTCCCGACTTGGAAGCCCTAGAGGGGTCAGAGGCCAAATGCGGCTTTTTCCCACAATCCCAGCAATGCCAGCTGCTGTCCGGGAGCATCCGGCTGGACCTCTCTTGGTTTGATGCCCTTAGAGATCTGTTTGCTTCCAGCATTGTGAAATTCCCCTGGTTTGTTCATGGAAGGTTTTAGTTGGTGACATCTGCCAGGGAATCTGACTTTTTTTTTTTTTTTTTTTTTTCTTGTACTGGGGATTGAACTCAGGGGCACTCAGCCACTGGGCCACATCCCCAGCCCTGTTTTGTATTTTGTTAGAGACAGGGTCTCACTGAGTTCCTAAATGCCTTGCCATTGCTGAGGCTGGCTTTGAACTCGTGATCCTCCTGCCTCAGCCTCCCAAGTGCTGGGATTACAGGCCTGCGCCACCATGCCAGGCTGGGAATCTGACTTTTTTTTCCTTAAAAGTGACACAGAGACAGCAGTGTTGAGGAATAGGTTCTTTTCTTTTTTAAAAAGTAGGCATTTGAGCCGGGCGTGGTGGCGCACGCCTGTAATCCCAGCACTTTGGGAGGCTGAGGCAGGAGGATCGTGAGTTCAAAGCCAGCCTCAGCAATGGCGAGGCACTTAGTAACTCGGTGAGACCCTGCTTCTAATAAAATACAAAAAAAAGGGCTGGGGATGTGGCCCAGTGGTCAAGTGCCCCTGAGTTCAATCCCCGGTACCAAAAAAAAAAAAAAAAGTAGGCATTTGCTCAGCCTGGTGGTGCATACCTGTAATCTCAGCTACTCAGGAGGCTGAGGCAGGAGGATTATAAGTTTGAGGCCAGCTTGGTCCACTGAATGAGGCCTTGTTTCAAAATAAAAAGAACTGGGGCTGTAGCTCAGTGATAGAGCACTTGCTAGCATATATGAGGCCCTGGGTTCAATCTCTAATACTATTAAAAAACAAAACAAAACAAAAGTCATTTATGTGAAAGGAACCAAAGAAATGCTGGAATCAAATGAGCAATTCCCTAGACACCTACTTTGTGCCCAACTGGAAAAAGCATTTGGGAATACTGTTAGTCTCTAATGTGGTGGAAAGAGACAGACACAGATGGGGAAAGATCTGGGTTGCAGGAAGAGTCAGGGAAACCCTTGTCCTGTGGCTCACTCAGAGAATACCCCCCCAGTCTTGGCCAGGTTTTCCTGTAAGCCTATATCTTCCTTCCAGGAGAGAAGGCACGTGCAGATCTTTATACGTGAGGTCCTAGCCTTGCTTTGGGTCTTTGGAAGTGAATGAACACCCATGAATGGCCACTATAGCCAGCATCTGCCCTCTCATTCCTGTGGGCCCACACCCTTCAAGAGCTTTGTGGCAAGGGCTGTTGATGTGAGCTGTCAGCAGGCCCTAGCTAGGGTGTGGTTTGGCACAGGGCACCCCTCTGCGAGCCTGAGCTTCCTCTGGTCTGCCCCACATTGCTGGAGGACGGGGGAGGGTCCTGGGAACTTTGCTGCTTGATGCTACTCCCCAGCTTGCGTGGTCCTCTCCATCCATCCTGTTTCCCGCCTACTCGTGGACTTGAAGTTTCACCCTAGCCTTTCCTTTTTCTTTCTTTCTTTTTTTTTTTTAAATATTTATTTATGGGCTGGGATTGGTAGAGCGCTCGCCTAGCACGTGGCCGACCCGGGTAGCACCACGTACAAATAAAATTTATTGAATAAAACGCATTGTGTACAACAAAAGCAAATAAATAAAAAAAAAAAAATTAAAAAAAAATACAAAAAAAAAATATTTATTTATTTGCCTTAATTGTACACAATGCATCTATTTTTACGTGGTGCTTAGGATCGAACCCGGGCCGCGCACTTGCTAGACAAGTGCTCTACCACTGAGCCACAACCCCAGCCCCAGCCTTTCCTTTTTCCTTGCTTAGTCCAGCTTATCCTCTGAGTGTGTCCTGTATCCTGGGCCTGCTCAGGAATCCCACAGTGACCCTCAACCCCTGAACTCTGCTCTTGATTTGCCCTCCCTTTTGGGATTATGTCTGAAAACTGGGAGGAAAGCAAGCCGAACTGCTGTGTGAAGCCAGCAGGCTTCTCTTGCTGGTTAATTCCCCGCATCTTGACCTTCTATGTATAGACCCTATGGGGGAGGGGCACTGGGAACAGCAGGGAGCAGATGCAGCACAGCCTCTGGTCACCTGGGTGGTGTGGCAGGTGCTTGCCTGGAAGCCAAGGTGGGCTGCTGTCTGATGGGACAGCAGAAGCCCAGCTTATCTGGGTGATAAAGCCCTTCCTTGGATGCACTTTTCTCATGGGCCATTTCCTGCAGTTGTGCCTCACTCTCTGCCTTGTCCTGTCCCTGGTGTTGTTACAGGAGTCCTGATGGCCTCTGTAGGCCACCAGTGCAGCCACACCCCCATTTCACAGGCAGGAAGTGGGAGGGGAGTGCTAAAGGCCAGCCCAGGTTTACCCCAAGGCCCAGGTTAGCAGGCAGCACCTGATGACTCAGGTTATACTTTTCTGTTGTTAGTGCTCCTCCTTGTAATTCTGCATTCCTGGCCTCTGTAAGGTTAGCCCTGCTCTGGTTCCCAGATGGGCTCCTTGGGGATCTGGACTCTTCAGGTGGTCTCTGGGAGTGGTCTCCAGCAGCCCCCACCCCTTCCCTCTTCCACACTTGGGGTCTCCCTCTCCGGGGCTGGTCCCTCACCATGCTTTTCTTCTGGTCGCACGTGTGTCACCTGTCCTTTTGGCCGCTCTTCACTTTTTCTAGTAGTGGGGATCGAACCTAGGGGCATTTAACCACTCCCCGGCCCTTTTAAATATTTTATGTAGGTCTCACTAAGTTGTTTAGGGCCTTGCTAGGTTGCTGAACCTATCTTTGAACTTGCGATCCTCCTGCCTCAGCCTTCCAAGCTGCTAGGATTACAGGCGTGCGCCACTGCACCCAGCTTTCTCTTCACTCTTTAATGAATGCCCATTGCATGCAGGGAATGAGGTGCAGCAAGCCCCTGCTTCTCCTCAGTCATTTGCTGCCTAGCCCACTCAGGGCTTCCCAGAATGGCCCAGCCTCATCTCTAGGACTGGCCTGAGCTCTGTCCTCACACCTGTGACCCTCTCCCATGGGTGATCTAGAGCTGCCATCTCCCTGGCTGGCTTCCTTCCCTTTGAAGCCCCAGGCCAGCCATCTCCCACTAGTTTCCATGTTCTTCTGTCCCCAGCCTGGCCTCAGTCAAGTGTCTGCAGGGGTGGAGGGTCTTGCTGTTTAGATCCCTGGTATATTCCTGCCCCTCCCTGGCCTAGCCACTGTACCTTTATGTGTGTCCTTGTCCAGACACTGGCCTCCTCCTCCCCACCTACTAGCGATGGGGATTCTGGCCACGTGGGCTGCACTGTTGTGCCATCATTTGCTCATCAGGTCTGGATGGCCAGTCCTGATCTCCCCGCCTGTTGGGTGAGAGCGTGGCAGGTCTGTCTCTTTCCCAGAGCCTTAACCACTGCCAGCATTTCCTCGTGGCTTTGTGGCTCCAGGTCTGCTAGCCCTCATTCTCCAACCGTGGGCTCGAATCACTCACGGCCCTTTCCCAGGCCTTTTCCTGTGGTTCCAGTCTGTGAGCCAAGCCAGTGCCCCCTTCCCCATATTTCAGCCTGGTCAGGAGAGCTGAGCACCCTGTGGCCTTCCCTGCTTCTAGTGCTTGCCCCTACCTGCTCTGCAGATGGACCCTGCATGCAGACTTGCCTCAGGGACCCCTTGACACCACCACTCACTTTCTTGTGCTTCTTGGTCCTGTGGCCCGAGTGACACGAGGTGGAGCAGGCCTGATATCCCTGCATGTGCACTGCAGTTCCTCTACCCCAGAACCTTCATGCAGGGCACTGTTGGGCTCCTGGTCCCGTCTTGTCCCAGGCTGCCCTGCGGTCTTCCTGCCTCTCCCCAGCTGCACCTGCCCTGGCCTCAGAGGCCATCCACAGAGGCGTTTTATGGGCGTGCCCAGAGCCAGCATGGATGCCACCGTGTGTACCGTGGCGAGGATAGAGAAGTCACTCTCCAGTGTGCCCTGGTACCATCAGCACCTAGGCAGCACCCTGATGGAGCAGTGGAGGCTGGCCACCCAGAAGGGGTGCCCAGAACCCCAGGGCAGATGGGGCTCTTCCATGGGAGCCTGCAATGCCATCAAGGGCAGAACTGAATGCACAACTGAGGAGGGTGCCAGAGAGGACGGGGCGTCCCTGGCGCGGCTTTCTGCTGGGGAAGGAAGTCCTTTCTCTGCTGCGTCTGTTGGGTGTGGATGCTTTTTGGCAGCCTCAGGGAGTTTCCTCAGGCTGCTCTTCTGGCTGCCTTGCTGGAGATAAAGACTTCTAGGTCTGCCTCGTGGCCGCCTCAGGAAGCTGAGGGGGTGTGGCCCTGCCTGGTATCCAGGCGTCCCACAGGCATTCACAGGAGCTCTTTGCTCTGTCTGAGCAGCACCCTGGGTGGCCCGTGGTCACCTGCATCTAGTGGGGCCTGGGCTGGAGATGTAGCCTGGGAGCGATTGGAAGGCAGAGCAAGGCACCAGCTGTGCCAGGGCAGATTGCAGGATACCAGCCAACACAGGGCCTGGGGACCTTCCCACACAGCCTGAGGACTTGTCAAGGAGGGAGAGAGCTAGAGATACATGGGGGAACCCTGCTGTGATTTCTAGCTTTTGTGACTTGGGCCTTTGGGATGGAGCTGTGACTACCACTTAAAGATGGTTGCAAGAGGCCACCTGCAGACGAGGCACCGACCTGAGCTCAGGGCATGGCAGAGGACATGGAATCAGGCTCCCGCCCAGCCTTCCCTGCATAACAAGGAGAAGAAAAGCCTCCTGTCCCCCAGGATCGGTGGGTAGTGGGGCAGGCCTGGTCTTAATGTCCTCTCCTCCAATGTGTCATGGCAGAAGTGGAGTTGAGTTATTCTGGCTGTCCCCAAGACCTTTCCAGGGAACCAGCTTGGTCACCCTCGTACTGGGGGCAGTATATGGCCATGAGCCTGCATAGGGTTCATTCTCTGGCAATTCTGAGCTGCCTGGAATTTATGTCCATTCTGGTCCCAAACATCCTCCTCAGCTGAACCCAGACATAACGGGGATGATCTTGACATGGCCTTTCCCAAGGTGAGGATGCCTGCCAGGTGCTGGTAAGGCCTCAGTGTTGTCAGGGCTAGGTTGAGGTGCATAACCAGCTCCAGGCTCAGGGAGCAGTGGCAGAGAGGAGGCACCCAGGGAGGGGTGTGATGGCAAGAGTCACTGTGGGGCTGGGCGCAGTGGCGCACACCTCTAATCCCAGTGACTCAGGAGGCTGAGGCAGGAGGATTGCAAGTTCAAAGCCAACCTCAGCAACTTATTGAGGTGCTAAGCAACTCAGTGAGATCCTGTCTCTAAATAAAATACAAAAAGGGCTGGGGATGTGACTCAGTGGTTAAGTGCTCCTGAGTTCAATCCCTGGTACAAAAAAAAAAAGTCACTATGAGAGTTGGGCACTAAGGTCCTTACCACAGGGATTTCATGGAGGAAGCAGGGAGAGAGGACTGGGCCATGCTGGGTGAACTGGGGCTAGGGTCTCACCATCTGATTGTGGTCTGGTGCACAAGGCCTGTGGAGCACCATCAGGCCACTTTGCCCCCAGCCCTTACAGGAAGGGACAGGAGAGGAGTCCTTTGGCAGCCAGGCTGCAGTAGGTGCTGGAGACTCCTGAGACTTGGCCTGCTGCAGAGGTTCCACACCAACCTGCTGAGCATGCCCAGCTCCTCCCTGTTCCCCATTCAGCCCCTGAGGACAGGCAGGTGCTGTGAGGCTGTGGCCAGGGTGGTGGGTTCGACATGTGGGTCCCCTAGAGAGCCCCTCTCCATGGTGTTAGGGAAATGCAGGGGAGGGTTGCTGATGGAGGAAGACCAGGCCTCGACACAAGGTCACCTGCTGCATCCTACACCAGCAGTTTTCATGGTTTCCTTAGCTCCAGTCTGGAACTTGTCCTTCCCTGTCCCTGCTGCTCTAGGGCGCTGCTGTGCTGCCTCCTGGTGGACCGTCTGGGCACGTCATCACTGCAGCATTCTGGGTGGCTTGGGGTGGGAGAGGAGGCTAGCACCAGCCTGGGAACCCTGCTGCATCCTCGGGCGTCTCATCCAGGTCCTGCCTACCGCTGTCTTGCTTTGGCTGTAGGTGGTCTTTGGGAAGAAGCTTCCTGCCTTTGCCACAATCCCCATCCACCAGCTGCAGCATGAGAAGAAATATGACATCTACTTTGCAGATGGAAAGGTGTTTGCGTTGTACAGGTGAGGCACCCTCAGCTGGACGGTCTGCAGCTGCCCTGTGTCTCTGTGGCTCTTTGTGGTGGGGGTGGGTTTGTCCCTCTTGCCTCCTCTTCACATCCCCGAGATGTAGCTGATGTCAGGGCCAGGGCCTCCAGGGGTCAGCTCTGTGATGTTGGGGGGGCTGCCTCTCTTCCTGGAACTTAAGGTCCTCTCACAGGAGCTCCCAAATCCCCCACCTAGGGTGGCAGTGGAGATGGCAGGGGGAGGCACAGTCTCTGCTGCCTGGGGGCCATAAGAGTGCGTGCAAGTGAGTTCTTAGTCTATGGCACTAAAACTCAGTGAAAGGTGCAGTTGTCACGGGCGTTTCCCCTCCTGGTCCAGGGCTGGAACTAAGCCTTGTACTCCAGCTCATTGTCTTCCTGCCTGCCAGATGGGGTCCTGGTGAGTGGCCCTGCTCTGAGCAGCAACAATGAGTGTCCGGCATGGTGGGCGGCTCTGGTGTTTCCCTAGGCAGCTGTTGCAGCATGAGTGCCCGCAGTGCCCCCAGCTGCCGCCCTTCGGCCTCTTCGGGGACCTGGAGCAGCACATGCGGAAGCAGCATGAGCTTTTCTGCTGCAAGCTGTGTCTGAAGCACCTCAAGGTGCGCCTGCCCTGGGGATGGGCTGCCCTGGTATGTGTGGGGGTGCATGGAGGCCAGACCGCTGTGTGGGCTCCTCACTGGCTGCTGTGACCAGGACAACTTGACCTCCCAGAGCATCAGGCTGCCTGGGCAGGGAGGAGTCTCATGGGGCCCCTGGGATCTGCCAGCCCCTGGTGCTTGGGACTGTGGGGCCATCGGGGCCTGCTCTTTGCCTTTGCTGCTCCACTGCCAGCCAGCAGGAAGAGGCAGGCCAAGCTGCCACCCCGTGCCCAGCCCCCATTCTCTGCAGATCTTCACGTATGAGCGCAAGTGGTATTCGCGCAAGGACCTGGCTCGGCACCGCATGCAAGGGGACCCTGATGACACATCACACCGTGGACACCCACTCTGCAAGTTCTGCGATGAACGCTACCTGGACAACGATGAGCTGCTGAAGCACTTGCGCCGAGACCACTATTTCTGTCACTTCTGTGACTCAGATGGGGCCCAGGACTACTATAGGTGGGCACACAGAGGTGCCCCCCAGGGCCCAGCTGGGTACTGCCAGTGCCTTAAGCTACTGGAGCTCTTGCTGATGCCCCTTGTTCGCTGTCCCTGGCAGCGACTATGCATACCTGCGTGAGCACTTCCGGGAGAAGCATTTCCTGTGTGAGGAGGGCCGCTGCAGCACAGAGCAGTTCACCCATGCCTTCCGCACTGAGATCGACCTCAAGGCGCACCGGACTGCCTGCCACAGCCGCAGCCGCGCTGAGGCGCGCCAGAACCGCCAGATCGACCTGCAGTTCAGCTTTGCGCCGCGGCACCCACGGCGGAGCGAGGGTGAGACAGACCCTGCGGGCTGCAGCCTGGCCTGGGTGCCCTAGGTGGCCCACAGGCCTGTGCCTGCTCCCGGGGCCTCAGACCAGGTTCCGTCCGGCTCACCATGGCTCTGCTGGGGACGAGGGAAGTGCCACTAGGCCTCTGTATCCTCACTCACCCACGGTTCCTCAGCACCCAAGACCACTGTGACAGCTGCTGGTCTTAGGGGTCTCTTCCCTGTATTGGGCCACTGTTGTTGAGTCCTGCCCTGTGTGGATCTGGCCCTGGGGCTGTGGGGCATGGGCCTCTCTCACTGGCTGTTTGCGTGACTTGGCACCGCATCCTAGAGGTGCCTGTCCCCAGATTCGTGGCTGTGGGGGCTGGGGAAGCCCGTGCCATCCAGGCCAAAGCACTGGTCTCTGTGGCCTGGACAGCAGGTCTCAGTCCTGCTGCCTGCCAGGGCCCCAGATAGTTACAGGCTGTGCTGACCACAGGGGTCGTCAGTGGTGAGGACTACGAGGAGGTGGACAGGTACAACCGCCAGGGTCGAGCGGCCCGGGCCAGCGGGCGTGGAGCCCAGCAGAGCCGCCGAGGAAGCTGGAGGTACAAGAGGTGGGAGGATTTGCGTGCCGCTGACTTCCTCCTGCCACCCATCCCTAGGCGGTGGCCATGGCCGGCAGCCCAGATGGGAACAGACATGGGGTCCGGGGACTCTAGCCAGAGGTCCTGGGGTCCTGAATCTTTCCGTAGGGTCCACTCAGCATCCTCAGTGAGCAGTTTCTTTCTCTTCCCTCCAGTGTTAGCTAGAGACACCCAGACCAGGTGGGGCGGGAGTGGTGAAAGGGCCTGGTCACCGAGGAAGTCGGCACAGTTGTGCCAGGAGGAACCCTTACGACAGGCATGCACTCAGGCTGCCTGCCTGAGGCTCTACCCCTTGGCCTTGCCCAGCCTAAGCCCACCCTCACCATCCTAGGGAAGAAGAGGACCGAGAAGTGGCAGCCGCCATCCGGGCCTCAGTGGCTACACAGCAAGAGGAGATTCGCAGGAGCGAGGACCGGGAGGAGGGTGGCAGGCCTAAGAAGGAAGAGGCAGCAGCCCGGGGGCCTGATGAGCCCCGTGGTCCCCGGCGTCTAACCCGGGCTCAGGGCGAAGGCCCAGGTAAGCCAGGCCTGCCTATTGGCAGGCCCAGCCCCAGGAAGGGAGTGGGCAGCTCCTGGCCAGCGTGGAGCCCAGGTCTGTCAGGGCCCTTCCCAGTGGATAAGCATTTGGTGTTCCCCAGTTCCTTCAAGGCCATCCCTGCACCCTGACCTGGTGTCCTTTCATGTCTCTTAGGCCCCAAGGAAGCCTCGATGAATGGTCCCGTAAGCCAAGAAGACTGCCCAGGCCCAGGCCCCGGGCCCACCCCTCCAAGGTATGTGTGGGAACTGGGGTCGGGGGGCGGCACCTGTGGTGGCAGTGCAGGGCCAGCCAGGACCTGGTGAGCCACTGACCGCCGCTTCCCTCCCTGGACCTAGCACCCTCCTGCCACCGACTCCAAAGCTCAAGGATGAAGATTTCCCCAGTCTCTGTGCTTCTACTTCCTCTTGCTGCACAGCAGCAGCCCCAGGTCCCGTGGGGCTAGCGCTGGTGTACCCTGGTCCCGCTAGGGGCAGAAACACCTTCCAGGAGGAGGACTTCCCTGCCCTGGTGTCCTCCGCATCCAAGCCCAGCACCGCCCCACCAAGCCTCATCTCTGCCTGGAACAGCAGTTGCAGCAAGAAGGGGGCTCCATCCACTCCAGGGGCCCAGGCTGCTGGTGGGAGCAGCCAGACCTCTCGGAAGGCTGGGAAGGGGAGCAGGGGTGGACGGAAGGGTGGCCTGCCCCCTGCAGAGGAGGAGGGCAGTGGCCTTGCTGCCCAGGAGCTGCGGAGCATGCCCACGGGGGCAGCTGCCTCTCTGCTGGGGCCAGCCTCCACCCAGACCTCCACTAAGGTTGGCAAGAAAAAGAAGGTGGGCTCTGAGAAGCCTGGTGCCACACTGTCCCCACCACTGCCCTCTGACCGCACCCCAAAGCCTCTTGGGGCTGAGCAGGCCCCTGAAGCTCCTGTGAGTAGAGCAGAAGGGCCAGTAGCTGTCATCGTCAATGGACACACAGAGGGGCCAGCCCTGGCACGGAGCACCCCCAAAGAACCCCCCGGGCTCCCAAGGCCCCTGGGGCCCCTTCCCTGCCCCACACCCCAGGAAGACTTCCCAGCGCTGGGAGGCCCCTGTCCACCCAGGATGCCTCCTCCCCCAGGTATGAACGCCCAGCTTTGGCCAATCCCTTGGGTTTCTGGGAGGGGGCTGGAGGCCAGGAACACAGTCAGGTGTGAGGTGCAGGGTGCACGCCCCACTGCCCAGTGCAGAGAACCTGTGCGCTGCTGTCCAGCTCTCTGGGCCCAGTCTGGATGTAGATGCACCATCCCTGACCCACGTCACCTTGAGTCACCAGAAGTCACCACTTAACCTCTTTGTCCCTTTCTTCCTGTGAAATG
The DNA here is from genome assembly GCA_025594165.1 of Tamias sibiricus. Lineage (NCBI taxonomy): Eukaryota > Metazoa > Chordata > Mammalia > Rodentia > Sciuridae > Tamias > Tamias sibiricus. The sequence goes on along the minus strand of CM046674.1, from coordinate 1,656,419 downwards.
GGCCTTGTCATGCTGAGAGCCCATGAGCTAACGTGGGCCAGGGTTGCTACTCAGCCCACCATGTGTGGGCCTATTCTGGGGGAAGGCGTGGCATGTGGGCAGGAGGCTTACCCAGTGGGCCAGGCAGCCTGAGAAGTTCCGCCAGCAAGGGCCGTGTCCTGGGGTCTTGTGCCACCTTGCAGGCTTCAACACTGTGGTGCTCCTGAAGGGCACACCACCCCCGCCCCCACCGGGCCTGGCGCCTCCTGTCAGCAAGCCACCCCCTGGCTTCTCCAGCCTCCTACCCAGTCCCCACCCAGCCTGTGTCCCTAGCCCCACCACTACCACCACCACCACCACCACCACCACCACCACAAAAGCGTAAGTGTGCTCGGCTGCCTGGCCTTTTGCTGCTGGGGGGCTGGCAGAAGGGTACCTCCCCCAGCCACCAGAAAAGATGAAGGCTCCTCCTCTCTGACCCCAGACCCAGGCTGACACCCACACCACGGGCCTACTTAGTCCCTGAGAACTTTCGGGAGAGGAACCTGCAGCTCATCCAGTCCATCAAGAGCTTTGTGCACAGCGACGAGGCCCGCTTCAGCAGGTTCAAGAGCCACTCGGGGGAGTTCCGGCAGGTGAGGTGGGCCGGGGTGTGGCGGGCCTGAGCTGCCTTCAGCTGGGGCCGGGGCCTGGGCAGAAGTGACCAGCTGCTGCTCTCTGGGCGGCAGGGAATGATATCCGCAGCCCAGTACTACAAGAGCTGCCGAGACCTGCTTGGGGAGAACTTCCAGAAGATCTTCAGTGAGCTGCTGGTGCTGCTGCCGGACACGGCCAAGCAGCAGGAGCTGCTGTCCGCGCACACGGACTTCCGCAGCCGCGAGAAGCCACCAGGCACCAAGTCCAAGAGGAGCAAGAAGAGTGCGTGGCAGGCCAGCACCCAGCAGGCGGGCCTGGACTGCTGTGTGTGCCCCACCTGCCAGCAGGTGCTCGCGCAGGGCGACGTCAGCAGCCACCAGGCACTGCATGCTGCCCGGGACGATGACTTCCCCTCCCTTCAAGCCATTGCCAGGATCATCACGTAGCTCCTGCCAGTGCGGGCAGGAGCTGTCACACCTGTGCACCTCTTTCTCCTTCCTTCCTCCTCCCGGCTGCCAGGCAGCCAGGTAAGGCCCTGCTGAGGCTGCTGCTCAGGTGTCTCGGCTGGCCAGGCCTGCCCAGGGGTCGCCAGGAAGGTCCACCCTGTGCCGTCAGCACACCATCGTGCAGAAGCTCCATGCCCTGCTCAGCAGAGGGCTGGTCTTGGTTTGTATTCTTGTGCTTTTGGAAAGTGCCAGGGAGGAAGGGCTGGGATGCCAGGACCGCTCGTGTTCACAGCCAGAGGCCTGGGTGGCCCGGACTGGGCCCTGCCGCGCCGGAGCTGAAGGCCGTGGGTCCCCTGGTGCTGGAGCTGGGTGTCGGTGTGTCGTGCAAACAGTTCATGATTCAAGAGTTTTCGGATTAAAAGCAGAAAAATTGTGCTACTTGAAGTGGAATCTTTGTATGAGACAAGCTGAATCTGGGATCTCAAGTTGCCTCTGATCTTTTATAAGACAGTTTATCTTCAAATAAATTTATTTTGCAGTACTGCACATGGCTGGTGTCCCAAGCTTCTCTGCCTTCTGCCCACACCCTGAGGCTGGGCACTGGACTCGGGCCGGCTGCTGAGCACAGATTGGAGGAAGGCCCACTGGGGAGAGCGGGTCCTTGGGATTGGCTGATGGGAAGACACCACCAACCCCAGCCCTAATCTGGGGGTCCAGTATGGCCCAAACCTTCCAGGACCAAACATGGTCATGCTTGATGGAACACTTGAATACCTAGTGAAACTCATCTGCAAGAATGGCTCAAGCCGGGCTTGGGGGTGCACGCTGTAATCCCAACCGCTTGGGAGGCTGAGGCAGGGGGATCATGAGTTCAAAGCCAGCCTCACCAAAAGTGAGGTGCTAAGCACCTCAGTGAGACCCTGTCTCTAATAAAATACAAAATACGGCTGGGGATGTGGTCCAGTGGTCAAGTGCCCCTGAGTGAGTTCAATCCCCGGTATCCCCCACCCCCCCAAAAAATAAAAGTAAATAAAGAATGGTTCCTACCGAGCTGGGGAGGTAGCTCAGTGGTAGAGTGCTTGCCTAACATGCATGAGGTCCTGGGTTCTATGTCCAGCACCCCCCCCCCCCCCAAAACAAAAATTGAAGTTTACATCTGCAGGCCAGTGCAGTGAAAAAGCTATTAAAGGTGAATCTAAACAAGAAGACACATTTAGGCTGAGCACATGCCTGTAATCCCAGCACTTGGGAGGTTGAGGCAGGAGGATCGCAAGTTCAAAGCCAGCCTCTGCAATGGCGAGGCACTTAGCAACTCAGTGAGACCCTGTCTCTAATAAAATACAAAAAAGGGCTGGGGATGTGGTCTAGTGGTTGAGTGCCCGAGTTCAATCCCCAGTACCAAAAAACAAACAAACAAACAAAAAGATCACAGAGCCAGGCAAGGTAGCACAAAAAGAAAAAAAAAAATTACACAGAGATGGAGTTCATGCTCTGGAAAATATCAAGATACAATGTACACTGATCCACTTAGTATGATATTGCTATACCAACAAGGGGGACTGGGAGAACAGTGAGAATGCAGTCACAGAGCCATAGGGAAAGCTGGTATCACAAATCAGCGGGGAAGGGTGCTATTGTCAGGGATGGGGGCACACACTCCACCCTCTCCCTTCAGATGCTGTGGCATGTACATGTATCACCTATTCAAAAAGGAATCAAAGATGCTGGAAAGTAGTTTGCCTTTTTTTTTTTTTTTTTTTTTTTTTTTTTTTGGTACTGGGGATTGAACTCAGGGGCACTCGACCACTGGGCCACATCTCCAGCCCTTTTTTTGTATTTTATTAGAGACAGGGTCTCACTGAGTTGCTAAATGCCTCACCATTGCTGAGGCTGGCTTTGAACTTGCGATCCTCCTGCCTCAGCCTCCCAAGTGCTGGGATTACAGGCATGCGCCACCGTGCCCGGCTAGTTTGCCTTTTTTTTAGACTAAACATGCACTTACTGTACAACCCAGCAATTGCACTTTTGGGCATTTATCCCAGAGAAATAAAAACTTATGTTCAATTATGCAAAACCCCGTCCCTGTCATAGCAGCTCTCTCTGTAACTGCCCCAAAATGGGAACCAACCCAATTCACCCTCCAACAGGCAAATTGCTGAACTGTTGTGTACATCCCCACCATGGAATACTGAGCAATTAAAAGGAGCAAATTACTAATACACATAATTTGATGGCGCTCAGGGGAATTATGCTGGGTGAATAAAGCCCATCTCCAGAGGTTACCTGCTATATGATTTCATTTATGTAACATGCTTGAAATCATAAAATGAGTGGTTTCCAGGGGCTGGGCCAGAGGGGAAGCAGGACTCTGGAGGGGAGCTCAAGGGAGCTGGGCACGGTACCAGTGCTGCACCTTGATGTAGCGTGGTTATGTAGCTGGGATAACAGCTCAGAACCACACATATGTGCAAACTGGCCACCGGAACAGGTTCTCTGGACTGCAGAGTGGCAGTGGCAGGGTCTGTGGCTACACTGCAGCAGAGCGAGGTGCTCCCTGGAGAACTGGACAGAGCGCCCAGGAGCTCACTGACTCACTCTCTCTCTTTTTGCCTTATAGTTATATACTAGTCATACACAGCAGTTGGGTTCATCCTGACAAACTCTTACACGCATGGGAATTTCTAGATATTTATGTATTTGTTTTAGCTGTACACAACGCCTTTATTTTATATTTTTAAAAATATTTATTCATTTGTTTTGGTTGTACACAATGCCTTTATTCTTTACATGGTGCTGAGGATCGAACCCGGGCCGCGCATGTGCTCGGCGAGCACTCTACCGCTGAGCCACAACCCCAGCCCCAACATGCATGGAAATTGACTACAGTTCATGATTCTCCCCCTTCCCTCCCGCTTCACTGTACTATTTTCCCCTTAGATCTTCAGTGAATCTATACTTATTTCCAAATAAAAAGTTTTTGGGGAAAAAAACTAAATATTTGTAAAACAACATTAAAAATAATATAAAGGACAATCTTGGAGATGACCCTGGGGGTTAGGAACAGCCTTGTTAGAGCTGTGAAGAGTCAAACCATGAGAATGAGATTTGCAAATATATTTGCACCCACAGTTAGTCTTTCTATAACAAAACCAGGTGCAGTGGCCTACAGTCCCAGGAGGGAGGATCGCTTATCATAGGAGTTCAAGGCCAGTCTGGGGCAACACTGGAAGACCCCTACCTCCAAAAAAAATTTTCCCCATATGACAAGGATGGCAGAATCCAAGTCAAGGAAGGGAACATACCAGCAGATGGCTGCAACCAGGCCAAGAGGGTGCCCTGGGGCTTGGAGGGGCTGCCTGGGACTGGGAAGAGGTGGCTGCCACGAGTGCTTTTGTTTACGGCATCTTGGCATCCATTGTAAATACATCCAGCAGGGCTGGGGTGTAGCTCAGTGGTGGGGGCGCTTGCTTCTGTGAGGCCCTGGGCTCAATCCCCAGCACACACACCCCTTGGACTTCCTCATACCCGGAGCAAGCCTCACACTTTCCAGTCCTACACCTCCCTGCCCCACCCCAGATCCTCAGTGTGATCCATCCAGGTATCTGCCTCGTCCAACTGCTCCCTGGTGACCTCGTTCCTGGGGGACAGCTAGATGCATTCTGTCTGACCAGTCCCAATCATGCCACAACTTCCACCTCAGTCATTGTGTGACCTCCTGCAACCCATGTCAACAGTTAAACCTCCCTGCAGGATACCTGTTGGGAGAAGTCCTACCCCCAGTGAAAGCATTGGTCATGGGAACCCTTCCTTCTCTTCACACACTCCCTGGTCTCGCTGTGCATGATTTTAATGAAAGCATTGGTCATGGGAACCCTTCCTTCTCTTCACACACTCCCTGGTCTCGCTGTGTATGATTTTTAGGCATGTGGTGTCCCCAGGACCCGTAAGTATTACAATCTTTATTTCCATCATGTGTCTTCCCTAACTTTTTCCTTTGATTTTTTTAAAAATATTTGTTTGTTTTAGTTGTACTCAATGCCTTTATCTTTATGTGGAGCTAAGGATCGAACCCAGGCCGCGCACGTGCTAGGCGAGTGCTGTACCACTAAGCCACAACCCCAGCCCTCTTCCCTAACTTTTGAGGTAGTGCTCTTCACCTTAAGATCCTAAATTAGGTGGCACACGCCTGTAATCCCAGCACTTTGGGAGGCTGAGGCAGGAGGATCGCGAGTTCAAAGCCAGCCTCAGCAATGGCAAGGCACTTAGCAACTCAGTGAGACCCTGTCTCTAAATAAAATACAAAAAAGGGCGGGGGATGTGGCCCAGTAGTCAAGTGCCCCTGAGTTCAATCCATGGTACCACAAAAAAAAAAAAAAAAAAAAAAAAAAAAAAAAGATCCTAAATTAAGACAGAGCAGCAGGGCTGGGGCTGGGGCTGGGGCTGGGGCTGCGGCTCAGTGGTGGAGCGCTTGCCTTGCACGTGTGAGGCCCTGGGTTCCATCCTCAGCATTGCAAATAAATAAATCAGTAGAATAAAGGTATTGTGTCCATCTATAACTAAACAAAAAAAAGCAACGCTGGGTGCAGTCGCGCACACCTATAATCCCAGCAACTGAGAGAGGAGGATGGCGAGTTGAAAGCCAGCCTCAGAAATGGTGAGGTGCTGCCGGGCGCGGTGGCGCACGCCTGTAATCCCAGCACTTTGGGAGGCTGAGGCAGGAGGATCGCGAGTTCAAAGCCAGCCTCAGCAATGGCGAGGCACTTAGTAACTCAGTGAGACCCTGTCTCTAATAAAATACAAAAAAAAGGGCTGGGGATGTGGCCCAGTGGTCAAGTGCCCCTGAGTTCAATCCCTGGTACAAAAAAAAAAAAAAAAAAAAAAAGAAATGGTGAGGTGCTAAGCAACTCAGTGAGGCCCTGTCTCTAAATAAAATACAAAATAGGGATGGAATGTGGCCCAGTGGTCCAGTGCCCTTGAGTTCAATCCCTGGTACCAAAACAAACAAACAAAAAGAGCAGCAAGTGCTCAGAGCCCATGAATACTGGGAACCTTCTAGAAGTGAACCCTGGAGAAACAACAACCCTGAGAAAATCAGGAGCTCCCGCAGCAGGGTCTTCAGACAAGCAAAATGCTGGGAACACCAGCCCCCATCTGTGAGCAGACAGGGCGAGCTGAGGAGGGAGGGCCACAGCTAAAAGTGACAAAGCAGACACACCCAAAAACACGCTGGAGGAGAAAACCACGTGTGCAACAGGGCATGCTGATAAAACCCAAGGGTACATTTTCTGTGAATGCACAAAGTATTATAAAAAGAAAGGCAGGTTTCAAAAGGGTAGCATTGCTGGGGATGTGGCTCAGTGACAGAGCACTTGCCTGGCATGTGCAAGGCCCTGGGTTCAATCCCAGCACTGCAGTCAATCAGCCCAATAATAAGATTTTTTTTTTTTTTTTTTTTTTTTTTTTTTTTGGTACTGGGGATTGAACTCAGGGGCACTCGACCACTGGGCCACATCCCCAGCCCTTTTTTTTTGTATTTTATTTAGAGACAGGGTCTCACTGAGTTGCTAAGTGCCTCGCCATTGCTGAGGCTGGCTTTGAACTCGCGATCCTCCTGTCTCAGCCTCCCAAAGTGCTGGGATTACAGGCGTGCGCCACCGCGCCCGGCCCAATAATAAGATTTTTTAAAAAATATTTATTTATTTGCTTTGGTTGTACACAATGCAATGCATTTATGTTTACGTGGTGCTCAGGATCGAACCTGGGCCGCGCACGTGCTAGGCGAGCACACTACCACTGAGCCACAACCCCAGCCCATAAGATATTTTTTTAAAAACTGTATCACTGAGCCGGGCATGGTGGTACGTGCCTGTAATCCCAGCACTTGGGAGGCTGAGGCAGGAGGATCGTGAGTTCAAAGCCAGCCTCAGCAATGGCGAGGCACTTAGCAACTCAGTGAGACCCTGTCTCTAAATAAAATACAAAATAGGGCTGGGGATGTGGCCCAGTGGTCGAGTGCCCCTGAGTTCAATCCCCGGTACCAAAAAAAAAAAAAAAAGTGTATCACTGATCCAAAAGTTAGCATATGACCCTGTAATTCCACTCCTAGGTCTATACCCAAGAGAATTGAAAACAGAACTCAAATGGATATGGGTATGCCCAGTTCTCACCAGCACTATTCACAACAGCCTTACGGCCTAAAGATGAAAATAACCTGAGTGAGCTCACAAACAGGTAAACAAAAGGGTCCACCCATACAGTGGAATGTTATGCAGCCATAAAAAGGAAAGAAGCACCAAAACCTGCTCTAGCACGAGGGGCCTTGAAACAATACTCAATGAAAGAAGCTGAACACAAAAAAGACAAATATTAGCCGGGCGCGTGGCGCACGCCTGTAATCCCAGCACTTTGGGAGGCTGAGGCAGGAGGATCGCGAGTTCAAAGCCAGCCTCAGCAATGGCGAGGCACTTAGCAACTCAGTGAGACCCTGTCTCTAAATAAAAATACAAAAAAGGGCTGGGGATGTGGCCCAGTGGTCGAGTGCCCCTGAGTTCAATCCCTGGTACCACAAAAAAAAAAAAAAAAAAAAAAAAAAAAAAGACAAATATTCTGGTCCCACCTAAATGAAATATCTAGCACAGGTAAGCTCATGGAGATGAAAAGCAAGCTAGAGGTTACAGGGACTGCGGGGAAGGGGAATGGACAGTGACTGTTTGATGGGTACAGAGCTCCTGCTAAGGTGATGAAAAAGCTTTGGAAACACACAGTGAGGATGGGTGCACAACACTGAGAGTTTAATTAATGCTATTGACCTGTACTCTTAAAAATAAAGCAGGGGCTGGGGCTATGGCTCAGCGGTAGAGTGCTCATCTCAAAATGTGTGAGGCCCTGGGTTCAATCCTCAGCACCACATAAATAAAATAAAGGTATTGTATCTGCCTACAATTAAAAAATAATAATAACAAAGCAGTGCCAGGTGTGCTGGCTCATGCCTGTAATCCCAGCAACTCAGGAGGCTGAGGCAGAAGAATTGCAAGTTCAAACCCAGCCTCAGCAACTTAGTGAGGCCCTTAGCAACTGAGACCCTGTCTTTAAAAAAATATATAAAAAAAGGGCTGGGGATGTGGCTCAGTGGTTAAGCACCTCTGGGTTCAATCCCCGAATTAGAAAAAAAAAAAAAAAAAGGTGGGGGTGGGGGAATGTGGCTCACTGGTTAAGTGCCTCCAGGTTCAATACCCAGTACCAAAAATAAATAAAGCAGCAAATTTTAGGACATATTCACACACACACGTGTGCTCACACAGATGCACGTGCAAATACAGAACAAATTTCTGAGACATGGGGGAGACAGACTGTGTGGAGAAGGTATGGAAATGAACTTGAGCTCCAGCAGTAGAGTCCACTTTCAAAGAGAGACCTGTGGCCCAGGAAGTACTGCTTTTTTTTTTTTTTTTTTTTTTTTTTTTTGGTACTGGGGATTGAACTCAGGGCCCCCGACCACTGGGCCACATCACCAGCCCTTTTCTGTATTTTATTAGAGACAGGGTCTCGCCGAGTTTCTAAGTGCCTCGCCATGGCTGAGGCTGGCTTTGAACTCGCGATCCTCCTGCCTCAGCCTCCCAAGTGCTGGGATTACAGGCGTGCGCCACCGTGCCCAGCTAGGAAGTACTGCTTTTATAATAAAGGATAAGGCAGGCGCAGTGGCGCACGCCTGTAATCCCAGCAACTGGGGAGGCTGAGGCAGGAGGATCGTGAGTTCAAAGCCAGCCTCAGCAATTTAGAAACTTGGCAAGATCCCGTCTCAAAATAAAAAATAAAAAGGGCTTGGGATGTGTGCTCACAACTGAAATCCCTACGTTCAATTCCTGGTACAAAAAAAAAAAAAAAAAAGAAAGAAAAGAAAAAAAAGGAAGGAAAGAAAGAAAAGGGGGAGTCTCCCTAGCGTCCCAGCATTCTAGAGACTGCTCTGAATGGCAGTTTACGCCCAGGCCAGTGCAATCCACTGGACAGGCATGGACCTGGGGCTCCCAGAACCTGCTCCTCCTCCTTGCTCCCTCCTAGCCTCTGGGCCTTGATACCCCACAGTCCTGGCACCAGGAGGGGCAGGGGCTGGAAACTGTGCCAGGAGTGTAATGATTCTAGGAGCATCCAGACCACGGTCAACGCATTTAGAGTCTTTATTGTAAAGAAGTTGCAGTCAGAACATGAGACACGGAAAATACACAACCATGGATTGTTCTTTCAGAAGAGGAAGGGAGAGGTCCATATATACAAAAATTGTAAACATGTTCACTTAAATATTCACACATAATTGGTCTATGCTACAATGTACAGGGTTGTCACTCAACTGCAACTCCAGAGGGAGGCATCTGTCTGTAAGAATGAATATGGCAACGTGTGTGGTTTTGATATAATGTGAAAAGCCAGCTTCAAGCAATGCATGAGTAGTCAGCTACGCACAGGGATCCCCACCTGGGGCTGGGCCTTAAACAGGGTGCAGGGTGGGAAGGGCAGGTCTGGTCCAGGAAGCAGGATAAAGCAGTTTGCATGAATGGCTGTTTCCAGGGGGAACTGTGGGCACATGTGACCTCTAGGCCTCTCTCCTTGTGAGGTGCTTTTCTTGCCCAGCACCCCAGTGTCCTGTTCCTACCCCTGGGCTTAAGGGCTCATACCAGGTCCACACATAGCCTTCTTGTGCCTTCCTGACCAGAACTTCCTACACCTGGGCAGGGGCCACAGAGAAAGGTGCAGCTCGTGGAGCACCTGTGAGATGAGACCTGTAGAGTCGACACAACCACAGCACGGCAGGACTAGGCTGCTGCACGGGCCGGTGAGAGGAAATGGAGAGGCTCTGGACATGACAGACCACCATGACAGGAGCAAGAACAGTCACCACCCACAGGGACCCGGGGTGCAGAGCAACAGCCACAATCCCTGGCCTGTACAACCCCTGCACCGAGCTGTGGAGGGCAGCTGGGCCTCTGGCTGCAGAGTGGACAGGTGAGCTCCCGGTTGGTTGGTCCATGACGGGAATGCCTCTCCCAGGCCAATCCACTCCGGGCCACACTGCCCCCTTCTCAGGACCTTAGGCATAGAGGAAGTTGATGGGGACAGCCCAGGCACTCCCGGGGTGCTACCCCCTCCTGGCCCCTGAGGCCCACAGTGGCCACCCCTGCTGTCCCTGGTGCTGGGCCTCTAGGACTCCGGAGAGGTCCCAGGAGGCCTTGGGACCTGTGTTGGTGGGGTGGCCTTCGAGCCCTGGTCCGCGCTTGTCAGACACTAGTAGGCGGGCACCTGGTACCCTTTGGGACTGGTTTCCAAGGTCTCGGTGAAGGGCGGGCTCTGGTAGGTCTCGGTGCCCTCCACACCGCTGCCCACCGGGTAGCCGGGGTAGGCCTGGCCGGCCCCAGAGCCCAGCTGTTCTGTGGCGAAGAGCGACATGTCGGTGCCCAGGCGGAACCGCTGCAGGGCCTTCACCGTGAGCGCCACCTGGGCGGGGAGCCGGGGTCAGCCGGGAACGGCCGGGCGACCCCCGCCCGCAGCCCACGAGGCCCGCACTCACCCAGCTGAGGATGGAGAAGAAGCTGAAGGCGATGGCGGCCCGCGCCGCGTCCCCCGCCTGCGCCGTGCCCGGCCCGGGCGCAGTGCGCTGCCACTGATTGGTGAGGAAGCAGAAACCCACGAACCACAGGAAGGCCCAGAGCCCTGCGGGCGGCGCCCTGCGGTCAGGCGGCGCCTCGCCAGGCCCGCGCCGGCCGCGGGACGCAGGCCTGGCCGCCTCACCTGAGAGTCGCCCCGCGCCCCGCCCTCCGCCGGCCCCGCCCTCCGCCGGCCCCGCCCTCCGCCGGCCCCGCCCTCCGCCGGCCCCGCCCTCCGCCGGCCCCGCCCTCCGCCGGCCCCGCCCTCCGCCGGCCCCGCCCTCCGCCGGCCCCGCCCTCCGCCGGCCCCGCCCCCGCCGGCCCCGCCCCCGCCGGCCCCGCCCCCGGGCCCAGGGCTCGCTCCGCCCGGGACACGCCCTCTCCAAAGACCACGCCCACCTGAGAAGCCCAGGTCCAGCAGCACTGCGCGGCGGCGGTCGCGGACGCTGCTGATCTGCTGGAAGCGCACGTCGAGCAGCAGGAACGCGGCGCAGGCAAAGAAGGCCCCGAGACCCAGCGCGACGCCGAAGCGACAGGCACCCCGCGTTCCCGTTGAAGACGCAGCGCAGTTCTGGGCCGCTGTCGGCATTCACGTAGCCCTCGTTGACAATGGGGCCGAACACCGCGATGGAGAACACCTGTAGGCAGCCCAAGGCGCTTAAGGCCCTGGGTCGGCCCCTTCCAACCGCCCAGACCCTCGGTGCCCTACACAGCGGTGGGCTTCCAGCACCCACACCTCAGGGCCTGCCTACCTTCAGGTTCCCCCTGAAGCACGGGGCCCATATTTCCCACCCATCATTAATTTAGTAATTACAACAGGAACCATTCAGTGAGCATCTACTAAGTCCTGGCACTGTGTTAAAAGTGCTACATTAACGGGGCGCGGTGGCGCACGCCTGTAATCCCAGCATTTAGGAGGCTGAGGCAGGAGGATCGCGAATTCAAAGCCAGCCCCAGCAATGGCGAGGCACTTAGCAACTCAGTGAGACTCAGTCTCTAATAAAAAAAAAGGGGGTGGGTCTGGGGATGTGGCCCAGTGGTCGAGCACCCCTGAGTTCAATCCCTGGTACCAAAAAAAAAAAAAAAAAAAAAAAAAAAAAAAAAAAGCTACTTTAGATACTTTTGCTTAATGAATTCTCTAACACTACCGGGGTGCCATTATCCTTATCACCTTTATAGTTGGGGAAACTGGAGATACAACAGGTGAAATGACTTATCTACTAGGGTCACATGGCTCATAGGGTCACATGGCTCATAAGAGTCAGGGCTGAGACACAACCCAGCTTCTCTGTAAGGCTGGGGCCCTAGTGTTCCCCCAGAACCCACTTGAGAGTGTGGAAACAGGAGCCATTACCTGACGGTGGGTGATTCCAGGGCTGAATTTGTTAGAAGGGATAGCGAGGAGTGGAACCAGAAGAGGGGGATTGTGGCTAGAGGAGCAGCTGACCCCACAGTGGGGCCTGCCTTCTACCATTCCACATGGGGCAACAAACAGGCTGGGTGCAGTGATGTCCACCCGGTTCCAGCAGTGGTGGGCACTTGAGAGAGGAAGACTCCCATCTGTGATTGATCGTTAATTTTACTGATGAGCATTTGGGCTCAAAGGGTGACACCATAGACCTCTGGGGTTTAGTCCGACTTCTGGACCTCCTCCTGCCCACCAGTTGGGAGAGGCAGGTAGGGGGGACCATATTCATTTTAAACAGACGCGTCCTTGGGCTCTAGGCAGCCTGGGTATCCGAGAAAAGATCTCCCTTCTCGACTTCATCACTTCGCTTCTTTCCCACCCCAGTTCTGAGGGACATGATGAAGGGGGAAAGCCAGGGAGAAGCCTGGTTCCTGTCTGGTCAGTCTCTCCACAGGGAAGTCCAGGGGCCCCTGCCCCACCCCGGGCACCGCCCTCCTAAAGACAGGCTCGGAGGCGCGGCAGGTGCCTGCTGGAGGAGACCAGAACTGGACACCCGCCTCCCAGCTCCCTTCTAGAGGGTGAGAAGCAGCAGGCAGCCCCAGCGGGCCAGGCTGCCCCCAGCAGCTCCTCCCGCACCGCCTCCAGGAAGCCCTTCTGGTGCAGAGCCCCTTCCGGCTGCCCCAGCCAGGAGTAACCCCTGCCTCAACTCCCAGCTGGATCTGGGGCCTGGGAAGTGCCGGGTCCCTTCAAGGGGGCCTGGCAGAGGTGTGTCGCGGGGAGAGGGAGGCTCCTGCAGCCCCTTCTTCAAGCCAAGCCGGGGCTGAGCGCTCAAGCCCCTCGGCAAAGCGCATTCCCACCCCGTGCCCGCTTCCCGGTCGTGGGAACGAGAAAAACCGAGAGAAGGCCGAGGAAGGGGGTTGGAGTCAGACCTAAGGAGAAAGCGGGGGCAGGGGGCAACCCGCGGTGACCTCTCAAGGTCCCTCTGTCTCTACCAGCCCCTCCCCCGCCCGCAGGTGGGCGCGCCCAGCCCGGTGACGTCACCCCAACCTGCGGCCGGCGGGGGAGGGGCCGCAGGCGGAGGAGGGTGAGGGGCGAGGGGCGAGGGGCAGGTTTGGGTGGGGGTGCCCCGGGCGCGAGGAGAGGCGGGGCCGAGACGGGGCGGGAGGCTGGGCAGGGGCCACTCACCCAGGACGCGACCCGCAGCAGGGTCTGGGGCCGCCGCGCAAAGCTCACGGGGTCCAGGGCGGCCCCCGCGCGGCCCGCGCCGAACGAGGCACCCTCCATGGCTGGCCCCGGCGGCCCCGCGCCCCTGGCACCCTCTGTCCGTCTGTCCGGCGGGCCCAGCCCGAGGCCGCCCGCGGCTGCTGCCGAGGATGCTGATGCCGCGGATGCTGCCGCTGTCGCCGCCGCCGCCTCCCGGGAGCGCGCGCCGGCCGCGCCGCGGGCGCGCGGGGCGGGGCCGAGCCAGCGCCCCCACCGGGTCCACGCGCAGGCCGGAGCCCTTGCTTCCGTCCGCCCCGCCCACCCTTACTTGCGTGACCGGGTCCGAATTGGAGACGTTCTCTGCGGAGGCATCGCCAGGTTCCCATGGGCAAGGGGAGGCTGGCGTTGGCCTCAGATTTTGCAGCAGCAGGGAGGACGAGCCAAAGGACAAGGATTTGACCCTGGTCCTCTGAGCAGGGACCTTTGGTGAGTGCAAAGGGGAACGGAGGCCCAGCCTCTTACTCCCTGGCCCAGCTCCCAGAGGACCAGAGATGGTGAAATAGGGTCCTTTAGCGAGACACCTGCCCCCGCCATTAGCACCTAGCTTCTCTTTCTGAAGGTTCCAGCCTCCCTGACAGGGAGGGTCAGTGGAAAGAAGAGCCACGGACGCCAGGAGAGAGCTTGTCTGGAGGACAGCGCTGACGGCCAGCATGAGGGGGTGTTGAACATCTCTGCTCCTTTCCGGTGGTCAGGTGGTGTCCTTCTACAGGAGCCTCCTGACACCTAGGTCTCCCTGACTGATCTGTCACTGAAGTACTCACTCTAGTTGAGGGCAGGGAGAGGCAGCAGAGAGGGGAGCTCAGGCCAGCCAGTGCCTCCTTGTCCTGGCCCCTACCAGGTCTCCCTCAGATTCCCAGCCCAGTGACAGGACTCCTCCCCTGTGTTCCTTCCAGACCAGCCTGGCAGGAACCTGGGTGACTCCTATGTTGCTGGCCTGAGTGGGTGCCTCTCCCCTCCTGGCCCTGCTGTCAGGAGTCTAGAACCTCATGGAGAAGCAAGGTTGCGGGGGGTGGGGGGTCGGGGTGGTCATGGAAAAGCCTCCCAGTCACCTGCTTCTGGTCTTCCGGGACCAGGATCAGGAATAAGCAGTCTGTGCTGACTGAGCCCCAGAGCGCCAAGGGCTTCCTCCGTTCTTCAGAGCGCAGTGTGGGACACCCGGGGTGTCTGGCCCAGCCTCGGAGGCAACCCGCTTGTCGGATCTGAAACTCTTCTTTGACCTAACTGTGCACTGTGGGGCAGGGCAGGTGCGGCCAGAGGTGCTGCCCACAGTGTGTTCAATAAGTCTGTTCCACTCTGGTCCCATCCCACCCCCTCACTGGCAGGCAGCCAGTTGTCCTGTGTTCTCCATTTCCCCATCAGCACCCAACATGCTGCACTTTCTTTGAAAATAACCTACAGCTCTTGACCCCACTTCCCTCCGGTTGCTTCCTGGAGCAGCAACTTGAGCTGTCATCGTCTGCTTAATACCTCTCTTCCCTTTTCCTCTGAACCAAATATAACCAAGCTCCCAACTGCACCTGGACTGAAGGTGGCCAGTGACCTCCATCTGCCAATCCCAGGGGAAAGTTTGATTCTGCCAGCCCCTCCCTCAAGGACACACTTCTTTTTTTCAAGACAGGGTCTCACTAAATGGCTGAGGCTTGGCCTTAAACTTGAGATCCTCCTGCTTCAGCCTCCTGAGTCACTGGGATTACAGGCCTGCACCACCACCATGTCCAGCCAGGATGCACTTCTTCTTCTTCTTCTTTTTTTTTTTTTAATATTTATTTTATTTGCTTTTAGTTGTACACAATGCTTTTATTTTTACGTGGTGCTGAGGATCGAACCCCCGGCACATGCAGTAGAGTGTTCTAGCTGCCATCGCTCACTTCTTCTTCTTCTTTTTTTTTAATTTGCTTTAGTTGTACCAGTGTGTTTATTTACGTGGTGCTGAGGATCGAACCCGGGCCATGCACGTGCTAGGCCACAACTGAGCCACAACCCCAGCCCCATGGGATGCACTTCTTAAAGCCACCCTCCCCTTATGCTCCCCTTACATTATGGAACCATTTCTTTCTTTCTTTTTTTTTTTTTTTTTTTTTTTTTTTGTACCAGGGATTGAACTCATGGGCTCTTGACCCACATCCCCAGCCCTTTTTTGTATTTTATTAGAGACAGGGTCTCACTGAGTTACTAAGTGCCTTGCCATTGTTGAGGCTGGCTTTGAACTCGAGATCCTCCTGCCTTGGCCTCCTAAGTGCTGGAATAACAGGCGTGTGCCACCACACCCAGCCCATTATGGGACCATTTCTTGGGGTATTGGGGATAGAACCCAGGGCCTCATGCATGCCAGGCAAGCACTCTACTACTGAGTTACATCCCCACCATCATAGGCCTCTTCTTGGCAGCCCTTTTTGGGCCCCTCCTCTTGCTGGACCTGTGACCTTTGAGCCTTAGGGACACAGGGTGTGTTCCTGGGACTTTTCTCCCTCAGGCCCCTTTGCTATAGGTGCTATCAGCTCTTAAATGCCATTCAAAGCCAGAACCTGCCCTTGCACAGGTTCCACTTGTCTTGGCCTGGATGCCCTTGAAAACAGTCTGAGGCAAACTGACACTTTATTGGGAGGTGAAACTCTAGGGAGGCCAGTTAGGGAAGAGGGAAGTGAGGCGGGAAGAATGGCAAGTAAGTGTCCAGAGCTGACCAGTTTCAGCAGGAAACCTGCTGGTTCCCAGCCCGTGTGTGCACATCCTTTCTCTGCTGCCTGACAGAGGATGGAGAAGCCCGTGCCTGGCAGGGGCAGGAGCAGCATCTCTGCCAGCTGCTACCACCTCACCTGTCACCTGGCCCTTTGGGCAGTACCTTTAGAAGCCAGCTGCATCTCTTCCACTGAGGGCACAAACCATCGTGCCAGCTGGCCCCGCAGGGGTGCAGTTGTCTGAGGCTCACGACCACTGCTGTTGGGCTGCTCCCACAGTGAACCGAGGGCGAGCGGGGCAGACCCAGGGAGCCCAAGCCTGGGGCCGGGTCACTTGCCACATCGTGGCCTTCCCCATCTGACTTGACGCGGAGCCAGCTGACCCGGCCGAACCCTGCAGCCCATCTCCTCTAGCTCCTTTCTCACCCTGGGAATTCTTTTATTTTTTTGCTTTAGTTGTACACAATGCATTTTATTTTCACGTGGTGCTGAGGATCAACCAGGGCCATGCACGTGCTAGGCGAGCGCTCTGCTGCTGAGCCCCAGCCCCAGCCCCTCACCTGGGAGTTCTGGCTCTACCTTCCAGTATATCCAGCACTCTCCCCCGCTCTGGGGAGCCTCCCTTCAGCTGGTTTCCTATCCACTTGCTTGCCTCATGCCAGCCCGCACATTACTCTATGCCATTTCTCCTCTCTCAACTCTCCAGGAGCTGCGCTTCTCAGCCACTCTGGCTCCCTTTGCTCCTGCCACTGGGGTCTCCCTGCTATTCCTGTAATGACCCTGGCCTGCTGCCACCTCAGAACCTCTCTCTGCCAGTCAGGAGGACCCGCCTGAGCACGGGAGGCAAGAGCAGGCCCTGTCCACCCCTGTAAGCCCCAGCAAGAAGCACACTGACACCAAGTCCTCAGTCACTTCTCCAGCATTTTATTTTGGTCTTATTCTGAGGAAGCTGCCCCCAGGACCCCCAATGGCCAGGCCTGGCACAGCTATGGAAGGCCATGTGCCAAGTAGGGAATGGGCAGCATGGTGGGTGGAATCAGAAAAACCCTGCCTGGGCTTTCCCTGTGTGGACTGAGCACAGAATTGAGCTCAGCTTCAAGCCTTTTGCTGAAATGTCAACAGCACAGTATCACTGGGGCCACAGCACTGAGGTGTCCACAGCGCACAGTGGGAAGGCAACAGCCTGGCCTCCATGAGCAGGAACAGGAACCTGTCAGACCCACTGCCCTCCTGTGTGGGGAACTAGGTCCAGGACTTGGAGCGGGCAGGAGGCTGCATCCTGAACGGCAAGGGGCAGTGTGGGCTGCTCCTGCCTCCCTCACCTGCAGCCCCATGGAGCCTCAGGGGGAGGCCACTGGGGTGCCTGCAGCAAGCGCCTTCACTAGTACACTAGACTTGAGGGAAGGGCTGCATCCCGGGGACCACCCAACTGAAACACAACAGGCTCCGGCTCAGAGGCACTTTAATCAGCGCTCCATCCCTAGCCAGCCAGGCTGCGCCCACAGGCCCTGCCTGGCCATTCCATGGGCTCTGGCTGCCCATCCTTTAGTCACAAGAGCCATCCTTCCAGCCGTCACGCCAGCGCTCATCCACCTGCGAGCAGTCGAAGTCAGGCTTGCCCAGCTTGCGGTTCACTTCATTGTGCAGACGGCACAGCCACTGGGTGAAGGTTGCCCGGGTGCGAGTATCTGGCTGATTCTTGCCTATCCTGCGTGGGGGAGCACAGGAAGGACGTAAGGAGGCAGTGGCTGCTCTGCTGTCAGCTGCTAAGGGAGGGGGGCTGGGCACTGCCATGAGCTACACTTGGAGGTGCCCGCATGCTGCAAGAGGTAGGAACTCTGAGAACAGAGCTGACCCAGGGGTCTCCTGAATGCGGTGGATTTCCAGGGCTGCTCATACACCCACCCAAAGAGCTTAGCAAATCCTGACAAGAGCCCAGGGCAAGACATTAAAGCACAGGCCAAGTAATTTTACAATCTTATAATAATCAGGCCACTTCACTGATGTCTCTGGCCCCAGGCAGTGTGTGGAGGGGTGGGGCAAGGTACAACCGCAAAACTGTTTCTTAGCACCTGAGGCCTGGTGCCCCAATTCAGCAAGACACCTTTCTAACTGCTTGGGTGTCAAACAGCAAGGACAGCTCTGCTCCACACATCTAGCCTAGAAATGCCTACAGACAGGGGAACAGGCTCAGGCTCTTGGGGGCCTCAGTGAAGAAAATGTGGCTCTTGGAAGCAAAAGCAGCAGGCTCCCAACGTCTTAAAAGCAGCAATCCAGCTCCAGAAGTTAAACAACCTAGCTAACCTGTGGGGAGCCTCCATGAGTGTTAAGCAAGGGACAGGCCCTGGGGAAGCTGCATCCAGCAGCAGACCCTGGCAATTTGGCTTTAGAGAAAGAAAATGCTCACATGACATATCCCCTCCCTGTTAGTAGCCCCAGCTCCTGGGCAACCCTCTGCCACCTCTGCCCTGTTTTCCTAGGCTCCTCTCTATGACATCAGCCAGGGGGCCCAAGCTTCAGGCATAAGGCAAGGCACTGTTGCCGGCAGGCAGCTGTCGAACCTTACCTCTTCCTTATGTCTTCAGCACACTCCTCACACGGGTAAAACTTGGAAAATAAATGTATGAACTGGGCCATGTCTTGCTGCTGTTCTGGGGTGGGCAGGTCCGGGTAATAAGCAGCAAGGGTGTGGAGGAAAGCCCAGCTGTGGCGACCCAGTTCCTCGCGATCCTGTGGACAATCCTCCCTAAACTTGCTGTCCCGCTGCAGAAGTAGGCCGACCATAGGTCAGTTCATTCTACCCCAACCAGAAGCCCATAAAGCTCCCCCTTCGAAACAGCTCAGCGGTGGTGCACTGGCATAGCATGCGCAAGGCTCTGGGTTCTTAACCCAGCAACGCAAAATACAGAAATTAGCTCCCTCCTTTTCAGCCCCAGCCAGCAGCCCTGACTCCGGGCCGAAGCCCAGCAGCCGATTAGGCCCTCGAGCTGCTGAAAGCTCAAAGTTCAGGTCTGCGCGGGGGTGGGGGCCAAGTTTAGGCACGGCCACGCCGGGGGCCCTGGGCCCTCGAGGGGTCTGGCCGAGGCACCCTAGCACGAGGTGCGGGCGAAGGCCGGGGCTGGAGGTCGCGCGGGGCAAGTGCACCTTCTGCTGCGTCCGCATCCACGTCTTGAAGTCCACGCAGGCCCGGCACGGCTGCCTCCGCCGAGCGCCTTCCGCGTCCTGCGACTCCGGGTCGGGCGCGGCGGCCGGCGCCGGGGCCGAGGCGGCCGCGTCTCTGCGCCCCGCGCCGCGGCCCCGCGCGTCGGTCGCCAGGTCGTCCGTCACCTGGGAGCGCGCGCCGCCGGGCAGGAAGGAGAAGAGGCTGCTGCGGCAGAAGCGCGCCTGCTCGCCGGGCGCCGCCATCTTGCCCGCGCACAGCCTGCCGGGCCAGGCCGGCCTCCAGACGGGCCTCCAGCTCGGCCTCCAGGCGGGCCTCCAGCTCGGCCTCCAGGCCAGCGCGCGCGCCGCCGCCAGCGCGCGCCCGCAGGAGCTGGGGGCGGGCCCCGGGGCGGGCTCGGGGGCGGGTTCCGCGGCGGGGGCCGGGGGCGGGGAGCTGGCTCCGGGCGCCGCGGGGCGGCAGGGCCGGGGGCGGGCCGGAGCGGCGCGGGAGGGCCCGGCCGGGCTGGGGCCCCGCGCTCTGCGGGCGTCCCTGGGCCTGGGGCCGCGGCCCGGGCCCGGCGTGCGCCGTGCGTGGCGGCGCTCGCGCTTGCCCCAGTAGAAGAGCAGTGTGGTGTGGAAGCCGCGCCGCGGCCGCGCCGGGCAGTCGCGCTGGGGCCCGGCCGCGGTCGGGGGTGCAGCCCGCGAGGCGCCCATGGCTCGCTGGCCGTCCGGCGCACCAGCGGCCAGCCTCTGTGCCGAGGCGAGCGCGCGCCCCCGCGGGCTGGTGCCGGGCAACGCGGGCGAGGCGTGACTGCACAGAGGCGCTCGGCGGGCCGCGGGCGTCAGGGCAACGGCGGCCGCAGCCGAGGCGGCCGCGGCCGAGGCGCTGGCCCTGGTGCTCCGCGCCCGACCGCCGGTCGTTAGTGCTGCCGCACGCCGGTGCCGAGCTGCACCGGCCTTTCCATCTGGTGTCGGTCTCCTCTGTTGGCCGGCTGGCCTCGGGCTTGCGGTCCTCCCGATCCTCAGGGCTTGCGAGAGGGGTAGTTAAAACACCTTGGCAGCGGCCTCGGGGATTCCCCTTCCTCCTTGCTTTCATCTGTTCATTCCGGAAAACCTGGGCAGTGCCCGCGCTATTCCAAGCACTGACCCAGGAGCCGGCAGAACAGAGAACAAGATGCTGACCCGCTTCTTGGCTCATAGTTCAGTCGGTGGCCAAGAAAGGAAAAACCCAAAAAGTCGCCGCCATGAATGTTCGCTTACAAACTGCTGTGGGCCATGCACGTGGTGTGGGGAATACGGAAAAAACCTCCCTGAGGAGGTCCCTTAGGCAGAGGCCGGAAGGATGAGAAGCCAGCTGAGGAGCCCCTTCAAGGACGAGCCTGGGATCTTGGCATTTTGCAGGAGCAGAAAGGCCTGCAGAGTGGGCCTCCGGAAGGAGGAGGCAGAGGAAATCTGCTGGTGGGCAAGGGTCAACCAGGTTTCTTGTTGGCTGTGGTGGAATTGGGACTTATCTTAAAAACTAGTGGAAAGGTGTCGGATGATTTGGGCAGGGTTACCTCGATCTGAACCTATTTCTTTAAAAAAAAAATCATGTTTTAGTTGGACATAATACCTCTATTTTATTTATTTTTACACCATGCTGAGGACCAAACCCGGGCCACACATGGGCTAGGCGAGCGCTCTGTCACTGAGCCACAACCCCAGCCTATTGTGGCATCTTCTATAGCATCTTAGTGGCATCTTCCTTAAGGACAGGGCAAAATCGGTACAGCTTATGGTGGTCCGCCAACAATATGCTGCCCTCAGCAATGCTGATTGGGAGCCCTATGAACTAGGCCACGGTCCTTGACAGGATGTGGAAGTCTAAATCATCCATGGGAAGCCTTCCCAAAGGCGACTGTTCTGTCCCATGTCTTCCCCTCGGCCGCGGCTTGCTGGCCTTGGGTAAGTCCACCTGAAGTGCTAGGGTGGCAGTCAGTGACAGGTAAGATTCCCCAGAGGGGGGCAACCTAAGACAGGCATGCCCTCAAGTAAGGTGGGCTCCCATCAATAAAACAGAAAAGGGGAAAAGAAATGTTGGGGACATTAAGAACAACACGTCAGCCAAAAACATAACTCTCTGACTTCCTGATATATGGACTTGGCCTAGCCCAGGGGTGTTGCTCTGATACATGACGAAAAATCAAACCACCACAAGGATAGGCTAATGGCTGTTCCTCCAATGTGATCTGCTCATGTTCCCTATGCTCCCCTATAACCTTTCTGTTGATAAAACCCTCTCTTTTTTCATGAAAGATGTCATGGTGCTGAAAGAGTTAACTTTGACTGCGTAGGTTCTCCTATTTACTTGCTGTTCTGTTCTTTATTCATATATATGGCCACCAGGTGTCGCTATTTCAATTATTTAGATCCAGACTAATTCTGTAAATTTATCTTTGGAATCTAGCTAGAAACATAAAAAACATAGAAAGAATAACACAAACCTTTTTCTATAAGTACTTAGTTCCTAGTTAATAAGCTTTAAGAGTCTTTTTGTGATTAAAAATAGATTTCAGCCGGATGCGGTGGCGCACGCCTGTAATCCCAGCACTTTGGGAGGCTGAGTCAGGAGGATCGCGAGTTCAAAGCCAGCCTCAGCAATGGCGAGGCACTTAGCAACTCAGTGAGACCCTGTCTCTAATAAAATACAAAAAAAAAGGGCTGGGGATGTGGCCCAGGTGGTCTAGTGCTGCTGAGTTCAATCCCCGGTACCAAAAAAAAAAAAAAAAAAAAAAAAAAAAATAGATTTCTTTTACATTTAAAGTAGATATAAATTCCTTAGAGTAAAAAGTCCTTCAGAGTTAACATTCAGCCTTGCCTCCCCCTTTTCCCTGCTTCTAGGTTTTATAAACTGCTATAAAAGAAAAACAATAGTGCTTTGGAATCCCAGACAGAGAAAGTTAACTTTTATCAGACAGCCTGAATGGTGTGCAGAGAAAAACAGCTTCAGGGAATCCATGAGAAATAAATTTTCACCCAAAACTAATTAGATAAAAAATGACAAAATTATAATATGCCCAGACAGTCACGGACAGGGCCTTGGAAAGGTGTAAGTGACCTCAAAACCTTAAAATATATAAGATAAAAAATTTAATATGTCTAAAATGTATCTATAAATTAAGTCTTTTTTTTTTTTGCCTTTTGACTTTTTATTACTCAAAGAAGCTTCATTTTTTTATTTCGCTTTCTGACTCTGTGCTTGTGCTTTCAACACTTTCACAACGATTTTCTGTTCCTCAATAAGGAAAGCACGCTTGATCCTGTCAGGAACACATTTAGCACACATGGAACCACCGTAGGCCCTGCTGACATGTTTTTTTGTTTTAGACAATCTCATAAGGACTTTAGGTCTCATAGCACGAACCCCTCGAAGTCTGCCTGGGCACACACCACATGCAGATTTTGGTGCTTTCCCAACCTTCTTTGTATAAAGGTAAACAATTCTATTACCAGGGGTTCGAGACAGTCTGGTTTTGTAGAGGCCCTGCTGACATGTTTCTGACTTGTGTTGTGCTTTCAGACTGTTCCTCAATAAGGAAAAGCACATCCTGTCAAGCACACATGACTAGAGCCCTTACATGTTTTTTTGTTTTATAGGACTCATAGGACGATAGCCGAACCCCTCGAGTCTGCCTGGGCACACACCACATGCAGATTTTGGTGCTTTCCCAACCTTCTTTGTATAAAGGTAAACAATTCTATTACCAGGGGTTCGAGACAGTCTGGTTTTGTTAGAGGCTGTGTTGTAGGAGAGCCTACGACAGCATGTCAAATGCTGAACCATCCTGAGAGCCTCTAAGCACTGTTCCCAGAAGAGCTATAAATTAAGTCTTGTCTGTATGAAATCACAAAAGAATGTATAAACAAACTGTACTTCCAAAAATTATGCTTAAATACCTACAACAAAGTGAAAGTAAAGACACTTTGGGAGGCTGAGACGGGAGGATCACGAGTTCAAAGCCAGCCTCAGCAATGGCGAGGCACTTAGCAACTCAGTGAGACCCTGTCTCTAATAAAATACAAAAAAAAAAGGGCTGGGGATGTGGCCCAGTGGTCGAGTGCCCCTGAGTTCAATCCCCGGTACCACAAAAAAAAAAAAAAAAAAAAAAAAGTGAAAGTAAAGAGAGAAGATTCCACAGCCTGACTCGTGTGTCAGTGTGTTATTTTCTTCCCCATCGCTGCTCCTCTGCCTTCGTACTTCACTGAGCGCTCGCATTTGTACCCCCTGCTGAGGCCGGCCCCCAGCACCAGCCCTGAACCCATTTCTCCTTAACAAAGATTCCTCATATGAAGATTGGATTTCCACTTTTTTTTTTTTTTTTTTTTTGAGTACCGGGGATTGAACTCAGGGGCACTCAACCACTGGGCCACATCCCCAGCCCTTTTTTTTGTATTTTATTAGAGACAGGGTCTCACTGAGTTGCTAAGTGCTTCACCATTGCTGAGGCTGGCTTTGAACTCGGGATCCTCCTGCCTCAGCCTCCCACGTACTGGGATTACAGGCGTGCACCACTGTGCCCGGCTTCCTCCTTTTTTCTTTTCTATTCTTTTCTTTTTTTTTTGGGGGGGTGGTACTGGGAATCAAACCTAGAGTGCTTTACCATTGGGCTACATCACCATCAGCCCCTTTTTATTTTACGTTGTATCTTGCAGGATTGAGGGGCACCATGCTACTGAGCTGAATCCTCAGCCCTTTTTATTTTTAGACAAGGTCTCACTAAGTTGCCCATGCTGCACTAGAACTTGCGTTCCTTCTGCCTCAGTCTCCTGAGTTGCTAGGATTATAGGCATGAGCTATGATGCCCAGTAGAGAATGGATTTCTCAGAGGCGATGGACACCTTGCCATCCACAGTGATGGGGAGCTGTTGTAGTTATCCAAATGAGAGAAGGTAGGGGCTATAGGGAAGAAAAAGCGGAGAGGGCCCAAGGTTGGTGGGGGTGTGCAGGAGGGGGGCCTCAGAATCCCTCAAGGTCAATGGCTGTGAATACTCCACCCTTCCCCAGCTTCTCTATTGTGTTCCAGGATGATTTTGGAAAATCTGGTTGCTAAAGGCAGACAGTGCTGAGACTGAAGGAAGAGGTGGACAGAGCTATGGCTGTACCGCCCTGAATGTACCTGATCTCGTCCGATCTAGGAAGGTAAGTGGGGTTGGGCCTGCTCAGTACTTGGATGAGAGAAAGAGGCAGACAAATCCAGGATTTCACTAGGTGCGGTTTGTTAGGGACTGACAGAAGAAGCAAGACAGGAGGATTCCTGCACACTCAGACAAAAGGGTGTAATAGCCAAAGCAGCATAGGCAACCCAAGTCCAACCTGAATATATCTGGGCTGTCTCAAAAATTCTCAAGCCTTTGTTAAGAGGCAGCCCAGGCCTAAATGCCTGGCAGGCAACAGACTGTTTTATCCTGTGCTGGGGCTGCCCAGAGCCACTCTTATCGATGAGCTACATCCACAGGCATTTTTTATTTTTTTGAGATAGGATCTCATTAAGTTACCCAGGCTGGCCTTAAATTACAATCCTGAGTAGCTGGGATTACAGAAACGTGCCACCATGCCCAGTTTTGGCCATTTTAATGATCTCATTAATCCTGTAGGATTTGGGATATATGCCAGTGTTGTGGGTAGGAAAGATGGAGTTAATGACCAAGATGACTGTAGTCATGTCAAGCTGGATTCCTACACAGTGGAGCAGGATATGTCCTGCCCTGGACCCCGCCAGGCCAGCGTGCCCTCAGCTGAGGTTGAAGGAAGTGTAACAGCTGAGCTGAAGGCACTCTGCCACTGTCACATATTCATTGCTTGGGCCAAGACCAGGGAAGTTTCCAGGGGTTCAAAAAGAGCCACTAGCAAGCCGGGCGTGGTGGCGCACACCTGTAATCCCAGCACTTGGGAGGCTGAGGCAGGAGGATCGCAAGTTCAAAGCCAGCCTCGGCAGTGGTGAGGCACTTAGCAACTCAGTGTCTCTAATAGGGCTGGGGATGTGGCCCAGGGGCCAAGTGCCCTTGAGTTCAATCCCTGGTACCAAAAAAAAAAAAAAAAAAAAAGCCACTAGTGGGATGAACACAGAAAGACGCTTTATTGAGGCCAAGATAGTTTCCTAGAGGGATAACCTGGAGGGCCTGGAGTAGGGGAATCCTGACGTCAGCACCAGGAAGAACCATGAGAGTGGGTCAGGCTCGGGAAATCTCAGCTATAAGGAAGAAGCCCAGAGAGGTGAGGTACCCGGTGAGCCGCTGTCTAGGGGTTACAGGGCCTCCTCCACCCCAGCTGATAGGGAAATAGCTCTGATGACAGAGATTGTTTACAGTAAGTTGTGACGAATCATGGATTGAGAGGTGGCTCTCTAAACAGTCCTGGTGACCACTTCCCCAACACTCGAGTGACCAAAAGATGGACCTTCTTTTTCCTGCCCCAGGTCTCCCCACTGTAAGAGAATCCCTGGATTTTGGCTTATGAGGTCTATCCCTCCCTCATCTTATCCAGAAAAACTCATAGTAATTATCCATTTACCATAAATTTCCTCTTCTGACTTGGGAACATTGAGACCCTTCCTTCTCCCACATTAGGATGAAGTCAGAGAATGCACTCGAAGCCCTAAGCACCGGGTCCTCGGTTCCAGACGACAGCTGCAGAGCTCCGCAGGTGATTCAGAGAGGGCTGCTGGGCACACCTGGGAGGAGAGGCCGAGTGGGCCAGCGGAGGCGGCACTTTGATGAGTCAGACTCAGGAGGGAGGGGCCAGGTGGCGCTCCTAGCCCCTCCAACGCCCTTTTTCAGGTCTTGCGCCCTCCCCCGGCCACCCCCCTTCCCGCCTTGGGCTTGGGAGACAACCAGGAAAACAGAAAGACCTGGGGAGGGGTGTGGCAGCTCTGCAGGGGCCAGGCTTGGAGCAGCCGCGGGAATTCCCCGCAAGCCAGTCTTCCGGCTGCCAGGAGGCCCCTCAAGGTCAGGTAGGCGGCGCGAAGCTCCGCCGCTCTGGAACACTCCGGAGTCACGCGAAGCGGGCCAGTAATGGCTAGCCATCGGCACCCGGTGTCTGTGCGCGCGGTGGCTCTGGTGCAGATGCAGCGGCTCCAGGTACGACCGCATTAGGTCTCCACTAGTCCTAAGGGGGAGGAGAAGAAGGGGGCGTCAGGCCTAGCCTCCGAGGCACCCACCTCTCCTCCCCAGACGTTCGCCTTTTCCGTGCGCTGGTCTGATGGCAGCGACACCTTTGTGCGCAGGAGCTGGGACGAGTTCAGACAGCTCCGGGTAGGTGACCTGGGCACAGGGCCTCCCCGTACCCACCAGAGACCCTTCCTGACCATTTGGGCTTCCAGCCCTGTGATCCCCGCGAGGGACTCCCGACTTCCCAGGGACTATGCTGGGCTCTGGTAGTCCCACTTCCGCCTCTTCCCTGCAGAAGACCCTCAAGGACACTTTTCCCGTGGAGGCGGGCCTGCTGCGGAGATCCGACCGCATTCTTCCCAAGCTTCCTGGTCAGGCGGGCGAGGGTCCCTGGGGAGCGGGGTAGGCAGAGCCTGGCGGGAGGCGGGGCGGGACACCACGGCGCGCGCTTCTCGTGCCCACAGACGCACCCCTGCTCGCGCGCGGGGGGCGCGCTGGCCGCGGCCTGGCGCGCCTGCGGCTGCTGGATACCTATGCGCAAGCGCTGTTGGCGACCGCGGAGCGGGTCTCGCGGAGCCTGGCGCTCACCAGCTTCTTCGCACCGCGACCCCTGGACCTGGAGCCCGTGCTGCCTCCTGGAAGGTGCCTAACCAACCCCCGCACTCATGTTGGCAGGGCCTGAAGGGGCAGGCCCGGAGGCTGTGCTGTCTGGTTGGGGTGTCGGGCCCATTCCCACCACTCAACCTTTGGGCTACCCTTCTCAGCCTGGTGATCCTGCCCGCCCCCGAGGAGCCTTTATCGCGCCCTGTGGACAGCCTTGCCATCCACAGCCTGGAGGCTCAGAGGCTGCGCTGCCTGCAGCCCTTCTGCACCCAGGACACGCAGGGCAGGCCTTTCCTTGCAGAGGCCCAGGAAAGTCTGGATGTGCTGCTGCGACACCCCTCAGGTAGGGCCAGCAGGAACCTGTGGCCTCCTGAATCTGAGTAGATGTCAGGGTCTGAGCCCCACCTCACCTCTCATGCAGGTTGGTGGCTGGTGGAGAATGAGGACCTACAGATGGCCTGGTTTCCAGCTCCCTACCTGGAGGAGGTGGCCCTAGGCCAGGGCAAAGAGGCAGGCCTGACCCTGGGAACCCGCGGTATGAGCCCAACTCCCTTTCCTCAGGCTCACTAATGTCGGACCATTTGTGGCAGGATTAGGCCAGAGGACGGAGGTGGCAAGGGCACAGAGTGTGCCTGTGCCCACAGGAAGGTGGGACTCTGGCTGCTGCAGCTTCAGTGACCCCTAACATTGGTCCCCAGGGACCCAGTTCTGTGCTTCCCGTGCCTATGAAGGCAGCCGTGATGATGAGCTTTCAGTGCCCGCGGGGGCGCGAGTTCGTGTGCTGGAAACTTCAGACCGTGGCTGGTGGCTCTGCAGGTGTGCAGGGAAGGACTTTGGTGGGCCCAGACTAGCAGGGGCACCCCACTCCCTGACCAAGCCCCGTCTTCCTTCGCAGGTGTAGTGGCAAGACTGGTCTGCTCCCAGCAGTGCTGCTGCAGCCCGAGGGGTTCAGTGCACTGCTGAGTGGGACAGGGATCCTCGGTGAGGACAGGGCAGAAGAGGCCACCACTACGCCCCCTGCTGTGCCCGCCCGCCCCCCGCTGAGTGCCATCCAGAGCCGCTGCTGTTCCATTACCCGCAGAGCGCTGGGCCCTCCTTGAGCACGTATGCGACACGGCAAGGTCACATACAACGTACCCTAGTCACAGCCCTGGGCCAGATGATCCAGACCCAAGGAGTGGATAAGGGTGGGACGCCCTGCTTGGCAGGCCAGGAGGGTCCACTTCCCCATTTCCTGAGTAAAATCTTCTGAATGACCCAATCCAGTCTCACTCTGCTGAGGCAGGGGAGGACCTGGCTGCTGGGTTGAGACCATCAGGGGCTTAAGTGCACCCCTGGTTAGGCAAGGTCGTGGCCAGGGGCCTTGGAGATGACCACGCAGATCCACACGCAGGACAGAAAAGTGCACAGAACTTTATGTAACTCAGAGGGCTGTGGGGGTAGCAGAGAGAGGGGACAGCTTCATGTTGTGCCACAAGAAG
Organism: Tamias sibiricus; assembly: GCA_025594165.1. Classification (NCBI taxonomy): domain Eukaryota; kingdom Metazoa; phylum Chordata; class Mammalia; order Rodentia; family Sciuridae; genus Tamias; species Tamias sibiricus. Next base: position 1,628,006 of record CM046674.1, on the reverse strand, counting down.
TCCAAGAAGGTGGCTGCCTGCAGAGTCCGGCTAAGCCTCTGGAAGTGCCGCTCTGGGGAGGACGGGAGGAAGTCAGGAGGTCCAGGCACCACCACGCTGCCCGCCCCCGCCGGGCCGTGCCCACATACCAGTGTAGGGCAGCAGGGCCTCCAGAGCAGCGCGCACGCCCTGGTAGGCCAGCAGCTCTTCAGGGGCCTCGTGCCGCAGCAGCACGCCCAGCACAGCCTGGGCTTCGTGGCAGTGCCGGGAGTTGGTGTTCCAGGTGACGCAGAAGCGCAGCAGGGCCTCTGTGGGCATAGGGACAGTCACACTCTGCCTGCCACGCCATTCCACCCAATCCAGCCCTGCCCCTGCCCAACAGGCCACCCCCAACTGGCCCTTTCCTGTCTGCTCAGGACCTTTCTGGTCTCGTCTCAATCTCAGCACGGTGGCTTCCAACTTCTCACAGGCTTCAGGGTCCCTGCGGATGGCTGTGGGAGGAGGGCACTCAAGTTCCAGGAAGGGACTCAACAGTCACCGAGTTCCGTGCCCCGCCCCCACCCTTGGAGCAGCAGGCACTGACCCTGGATGACAGTCAGCACAGTATGGGGCCGATCCAGGGAGATGGCCAGGCCCAGGGCCCGTAGGTACCGCTTCTCATGGAGCAGGTTGTCCAGCTCTTGCTGCCTGGTGGTGGAGGGAAGGACAGGGCCACTCAGGGACACTGGCTGGGGCTGAGTTCCCACTGGAGTGAACCCTCCCGGCCTGTTCCCTGTGCCACAGAGCAGGGCTGCTGGGACTGAGTCCAGACTCACTTAACCACGTGCTCCTCCCGCTTGGCTTGCTCCTCCGCCTGTTCTGCCTCAGTCACATCCTGGGGTCACATGAGGGTCAGACAAGCCCTCAAGATGGCCCCCAACCCACCCTGCCCCTCAGGGCCCACAACCTTCCACAGAATGACACAGGAGTCGCTGGCCCCGGTGAGAGCGCGGTCATCCAGCCGGCTGCAGTGCAGCCCCCAGACCTTGTCTTCGTGGGCATCCAGTGTCCGCACACACTCGTTATTCTTGATGGTCCAAAGCTTCACAAGCCCATCAGAGCCACTGGGTTTGGGATTGGCAAGGGCTGACTGTAGGTGCCTGCCCACCAACCCGCCCCACCCCCCCTGTGCCCAGTGTCTCACCTAGAGAGCAGCTGTGTGCCACGGCTCACAAAGGCCACCTTCAGTACTGAAGCGTCATGACCCTCAAATGTCTATGGGGGGTGGGGAGAAGGTGTGAAGTTGCAGTGGGTGGGAGGGGCCGGGCCGGGGGACGCAGCTTACCTTGAGACAGCTAAAATCCTGCAGTGCCCAGAGCTTGACGGTGCCATCAGCTGAGGCTGTGGCCAGCACCTGGTCCATGGGCGAGAACTGGACACACCAGAGGCCACGCCGGTGGCCGGAGAAAACACCCAGTAGCTGGCACTGTGGCAGAGCCCACAGCTTGGCTGTGCGGTCCTGAGAGCCTGTGGCCAACAGCTTGTCGTTGGGGGCTACGGCCACGCTGTTGATGTCCTAGTGAGAGAGCAGGTGGCAGGTGGCAGCGGCTTAGACCTCTACCTCAGCAAAGGTTCAGCCGTGGCTCCACCAGGGTCCAATGTGATCACCTTGTCATGGCAGCGCTGAGTAGCCTGGGCCTGCAGGAGGGTGGGGCCACTATCTGGGGCAGTGCTCTTGGATAGCAGGGCTTCTGGGAGGGGCCACAACTTCACGGTACAGTCCTGGCTGCCTGTCACTAGGAAGGACTCCTTCAGCCTGGAGCCCAGCAGGGGAGGGAAGAGACAGCTAAGGCTGGACAGCACTGCCTGCCAGCACACCACAGGTCTGGCCTGCCACACCATGGCCCAGAATAGAGAGGCTGTCCCAAGGCATCGCCCCAAATACCTCTGGTCCTCCCCTTGCACCACCTACCCTCAGTGCCACCATGCCTAGCAACTGGACCCGAGTCTTAAACGCTGGATCCCTTTCTCCACCTGAACCTGTTTCGTCATTCTCCACTCCCTCCCTCCTTGGTCTACTTTGTCTGGAGGCTACTACTGAGGATTCCCTCCCCATGATTACCTGGGGTTCTCTGGGCCTGATCTCTGTTCCACCTCTGGCCTAGATTCTCAGAGTAAGGCCAAAGCCACCACCTTCTCCTCCCTGAGCTGGAACCCCATTAGTAGGTGCCTGAGCCTCCAACTCTTCTGACATTCCTGGGTCCAGCCCTGTCCCACTACCTGGAGCAGCAGATGGTGCCCACACTGTGCGTGTGCCCGGAGCCCCGGGCCACACAGGCCACCTGGCCAGCTTTGTTCATCCTCCAGACGCGGATACTTTGATCCTGGGATGGGAAGAGTTGAGGAAAGAAGCTGGGCCATGGTTCTGCTGCTTGGTATCCCCACGTGGAGGCCCTACACCTCCACCTCTCTCAGGAGGCCTTACCTTGGCACAGCTGGCAAAGAGCCACCCCTTCCGGAAAACATCCAGGGCCAGGACAATGTCTGGTGGGGAGAGTGGTCAGAAGTCAATACGGAAGATGGCAGTGGGGTGAGGAGGCAACCACCCCGCACGGTGGGCTCCACCTGCCTGTGTGGCCATGGAGGATCTGGCAGGCTGAAGTCTGCAGCTCAAATACTTTCAGGCAAGGGCTATTGGAGGCCACGACAATGTGGGAGTCTTTGGGCCCAAGGAACCGGACATCCAGTACCTCCTCACTGTAGCCAGCAAACTGTGGGAGGCAAGAACATGAGCTGGGACTTGTGTTGAGTGGAGGGCTGCTTGGTGTCCCCAGCCCTAGGCTCCAGGGGCAGGCACTCACCTGCTTCTGCAGCTGTAGGGACTGTGCCTCGTAGAGTAGGAGGTTGTGGTCGGCAGTGACACTGAGGAGCAGGCCAGCAGCGCGGGCCAGGGCACAGTGGGTCAGTTCCTGCCCAGGGCCTGGCAGCTGTGGCTGGGTGTATACACACTGCCCAGAAGCCGCCTCCCACACACGCAGTGTGCCTGTGCAGTGGGAGAAGGGCTACAATCAGTCTCGCAGGCCTCCCTAGCTCTTGTGGTCAGCCTGTGGCCAGCCCCACACACCTTGGTCACCAGCAGTCAGGAAATGCAGGCCTGAATTCTTCACACCCAGTGCAGGTAATGGCTCCTCAGGCAACAGCACAGCAGCCTCCACACTCTGGGGATGAGCTGGGTCAAAGACTGCTGCCATCCCCCCATCAATTCCCTGTCCAACTCACTGGCCCCTGCCTACAGGTGCCCCACCTCAAACACTGGCACAGTCCTTGTGGCCTGGCAGCTCTGAAGGTCCCAGAGAATGCAGATCTTGTCACGGCCAGAGCTGTGGGGAGAAAGCCCCTTTAGTCCCGAGTCCCAGTCTCAGCTCCCACTGTCTCGAGCCCTCACTTCCTCCCAAGGCTCGCATGGTCTGCCACTGACCTGAGCATTGTATTGCCGTCGGCACTAAAGGTCAGTGAGGTGACAGCACTGTAGTGGGCAGTTAGCACAGCCAGGCACGAGCGGTCCTGCAGCGACCACACGCGGATGGCGGCGTCTGTGGCTGAGGAGAAGAGCAGCAGGCGAGTGGGGTCCGGGTGGAAGGCCACCAAACTGCAGGCAGGTGGGGACGGGTGAGCTGTGCTGCCCAAGGGTGGTACCTCTGTCCACCCACTCTCCATTGCCCCCACTCACTGCACAACGCCAGGAGAGCCCCGAAGGTGGTGTGTCCCATAGTGCCGCACAACATCCCAGACACGCACAGCCCCATCGCAGCCACCTGCAGGAACGTTTGAGGTGAGGGGGCCTGTGTGTCCAAAACCCCTGCCCTGTGCCCTCCAGCCCACCTACCCAGCCGAGACCCTACCTGTGGCTAGCAGTGTGGAGGTGGGATCAAAGGCCATGGTGGCCACAGGAGCAGTGTGCACTGCCTTCCACAGGCGGGTGATGCTGCCCTCTCGCCAGGACCACTGAGCCAGCAGCAGCGCCCGGCTGGCTGTCACCAGCACCTGGGGATGTGCAGGTCAGCTGGCAGGTGAGCTTCCTGTCCACGTGCAGTGTGGGAAGGAAGCCACAGAACTCATTGCCCACCCCTGCCCCACATGCCTCATCATCCGGGCTGAGGTCAAAGGCAGTGATGTCTTCTTGGTCCTCCTGAGGGAAAGCACAAAAGCATACAGCACCATGAGAAAGGGCTGCCCTCTTACCCACCCTCCCACCTGTTCACCTGAGCTCACCTGCTCCAGACTCCGCAGCACAGCCCCCGAGGCCACGTCCAGGATGTTGACTCTGGTACCACAGATGCAGAAGAGGTGCTGGCCAGGCTGGTCCAGCTGGACACAGAGGGGTCTCAATCAAGGCAATGCTGGGCACCTGCTGCCTGCCCCACCCACCACCCCACCTGTCCCTGGAGCTGGTACCTGTACTTTCCCGCCCTTGTAGAAAGGCTCCATCTTGCGCTGAATAGCATAGCTGGAAAGAGAACCAGGGGAGTGAAGGAACCCCCCTCCCTTATTCCCCCAGTGTCTATCCCTATGCTAGGTGCTGTCCCAAAGGTGAACCCAACAAACCCCTGCCCTTGCAGAACTCCTGGGCAATTCTGTGGGTGGATGTTGCTATGCCCATGTTACACACAGGTTGAGACCCAGAGCTTATTACTGATCCATGTGGGGTCCTGCAGCATGGAGAGGTGGGCCTGAGTAAGGTGAATGGAGCCAGACAGCCCAGTCTTTTAAGCAGGGGCCGTGGGGGTCCCTTGCTGGTTGTGGGACCTAGGGTGCCACCTCTCCAGTCTTCACTCCTGAAGTTCAGCACATCCCTTCTCCATCCTGGATCCCTCCTACAGCCCCAGCCTCCCGTGATCCCACTCCCCAAGCAGGTGTCGCTTCTATGACCTGGCTCACGCTGTCTTCTTTCCTCCCTCTCTACTGCCTCCACCCTGGGCCAGGGTACTGCAGTCTCCCCTGGATGGCATGCCGGTCTTCTTTTCTGAGCACCTACCTACTCTCAATCATGCTGCCAGTTCTCCCATCCCTGTGGCACTGGGAGAACCGAACCCAGGGGCACTCTGTTACTGAGCTACATCCCCAGGCCTTTTTATTTTGAGACATGGTCTTCCTGAGTCACCCAGGTTGACCTTGAACTTGTGATCCTCCTGCTTCAGCCTCCTGAATTGGTGGCCACCATGCCCTGATGCCAGTTGTTGTTGTATTACTATTATTATTTTTGGCATTGAGGATTGAACCCAGAGTCCAACACTTTTTGAGACAGGGTCTCACTGAGTTGCTTAGAACCTTGATAAGTTGCTAAAGCTGGCCTCAAATTTGCAATCGTTGAATGGATAGGGAAACTTTGGTGTATATACACAATGGAACACTACTCAGCACTAAAAGAGAATAAAATCATGGCATTTGCAGGTAAATGGATGGAGTTGGAGAAAATAATGCTAAGTGAAGTCAGCCAATCCCAAAAAACCAAAGGTCGATTGATTCCTTTGCTATGATGATACTGAATTATAGCGGCAAGGGAGGGGGCATGAGAGGAATGAAGGAATGTTAAATACAACAAAGGGGGCAGGGGAGGGGGCAAGAGGATAGGAATAATGAATGAGGCAGAATGAGTTGGATATCAATACACCAAGTGCATGTATAAAAAACGCAAATGGTGTGAAAATACTTTGTGTAAAACCAGTGACTTGGAAAACTGTGCTCTTTATATGTAATATGAAAGGAATTGCACTCTAAAAGCATGCATAACAAATTAAATTAAATCAAAAAATTTTTTTCAATCCTCCTGCCTCAGCCTCCTAAGTCAAACCACTGTGCCTGACAATACCAGTTATTTTTTAGAGCAACCAATTATGTCACAGCCCTACTTAAAACCTTTTTTCTTTACATGTTTCCAAATCTTGCTCCTGCAGACCTTTCCTCTCAGAGCCCACACTGCAGCCTCATTGCTTCTGGCCCAGCCCTTGCCACAGGTCCTCTGTCTTTTGCCTGTGTCTTGTATGTGACCAGGGTCCCCCCAGATTCCAACACCCAGCTAACGACAAGATGGAACCCATCCCATTCTCTGAACCCAGTTAACCCCCCAACAGAAGTGCTGCTAGCACAGCCTTTCTTTGCTGGTGCTTGTCACAACTCAATCCCCTCAGGCACGGATGGAAATGATTTCTGTGCGTCACATGGTCAGGGTTGAGTCGGTCCCCACGCAGGCACTAAGCTCTAGCTGTCGCGGTTCGGCACAAGCTGGGGTTCGGCACAAGAATGAGAACAGGACTCGGGGCCCGGCCACTGCAGACCCACCCCCCTGTGGTCTTCGGGCTCCCGGGAGAAGCGGGACAACAGGTGGGGCGCGCCAGGCCACCTGTCCACAGGTGGTTCCCGTCTCCCACGACCATCCGGACCAGCCCCGACGAGTACCCAGCTCGCCCTTCCCCAGGGCATCTCGTCCACTCCGCGCCCCTAAAACTGGCTCCTGCTGTAGGTACCCCCGACGCGCGCTGCGCCCAGCCGGCAGCCCTTCCCGACAGCAGGCGGTGCCGGCCGTCGTGCTGCCACCACCGCAGCCGGGCCCACGCCTCCACAGGCTGGGTGCCTCCCTGGACCCGAAGGCGCGCTCGGTCCGCCGCGGACGCCTCCGTCACTCCGGCAGCGAACCCGTCTCCCGCCCTGGGCTTACTTCGCCTTGAAGCGGCCCACTCCGGGCGCGGCCTCAGCCATGTCGCCGCCGTCCCCGCCGCCAGGATTCGCCGCCTCCGCGTGAGGAGGACCGGCGCGCCACTCTTCACTCCCGTCGCGCTGCTGAGGCGTCACCGCCCGCGACTACTGTGACGCCATCAGCACAGCGTAGCGGGCGCCATCTTTGGCGTGGGCAGTAGCTGCTGCATCCGGAAACGGAAGCCGGTGGAGGAGTTTCCGGTCCAAAGGGTCGGATGTGGAGGGGCGCAGCCCCCGCCAAGGAAATAGGCGGACAAGGTGCTCCGGTCGCTCATGACATTGCCTGTTTATGGAAAATTTTTTTCTTTTTTTAGTTTTTGGCATTGAGGATTAAAACTTCCATGGCGTGGGCGCGGTGGTACATGCCTGTAATCTCAGCCACTCGGGAGGCAGAGGCAGGAGGATTCCAAGTTGGAGGCCAGCCTGAGCAACCTAGCGAGTGGGGCGGGCGTTTGAAAGTGTTTCCTCCCACTTTTTTTGCATAGAGCCAGATCCATGAGCCAGTTTCTGCATAGTGGGCTTAACCCATATAAGTGCCCCGGATAAACGCATTAACTGGGTAATTCCAGAGACATTCAAACATTTATTGAGTACCTTCTGTATGCAAAACCCTGCCTTAGGCACTTGGAGACCCCAAGGAAGAAAAAACTTCCTGCCCTGGAGTAGCTCTCCAGTGGGCAGGAGTGGGGGCGAGGACGGGTCTGGAAAGAAGGGAATAATTACACTAGTTAAAGGCTAGGATTTTAAAAATGTAGGTTAGCAAGGGATGAGGCAGAGGACAGAAGTGCAGTTTTAAATGAGGGCTTCAGGAGCCTTCGCTGAGAAGGGGACACTTGAGCAACTGAAGTAAAGCAGGTTTTCTGGAGCTCATGTTTGGGGACTGAGGGACAGCCAATGCATAGGCATGCAGAGGTCCGTGTGGCTGCGGGAGCCAGTGCAGGGGAGACTGTGGTGCTAGGGATTGAACCCAGGGCCCCACCATGCTAGTCCACTGAGCTACATCTCCAACCCCAGGGGAGATATATAGATATATATTTTTTTTGTAGCAGGTATTGAACTCAGGGGCACTCGACCACTGGGCCACATGCCCAGCCCTTTTTCGTATTTTATTAGAGACAGGGTCTCACTGAGTTGCTAAGTGCCTCGCCATTGCTGAGGCTGGCTTTGAACTCGGGATCCTCCTGCCTCAGCCTCCCAAAGTGCTGGGATTACAGGCGTGCGCCATCGCGCCCGGCTTTTCTAGGGGAGATTCTTAAGGACAAGAGTGCAGAGAGGGTGCAGGTCCTCGTGAGCTACTGTAAGAAACTGGCCTTTACAGAGTTCAGGGTTTTGAGCCATTCATGCTACTGGCTACAAAACTGGTGAAACAGATTGGTAGGAAGCAACTGGAATTAAGACTGGGAGAAGAGACGTTGAGAGAAAAGAGAAACATGAAGTAGGCACAGGGTATGAGGCTAGTAGGCACAGAGGCGGTGAGATGGGCCCAGCATGGGCTCAGCGTTTATTTGCCTTTGTATTTACAAGGCATGCTGGCCCTGTGCCCCCCACACCTCAGCGTCAGTACTGCCCATTGGGTTGGCCTCAGCCTCCTGCACAGTGCCCAGGAGCAGGGCGTCATCCTCCTCCAGGAAGTTGCCTAGCTGGGCCAATTGCCGGCGGATGAGGTTGGTGGTGCGGTGCACCCGGCGCACACGCCGCAGCAGGCTTAGCAGCAGAGTCCGGCTGCGCTCCTGGCGCTCGCTCCAGGCCTCGCGTAGCTCTCGGTAGCAGTTGTGGTGTGCACGTTCGGCTGGGCCCAGGGTGGCCCCACAGCCCAAGAGGCAAAGCTGCTCACCACCTTGCTGACAGTGCTGCTGGTGCTCAGCCAGGTCCCCACGTGGCACTTGCGCAGAGCAGCCTTCGTTGGGGCAAGCAGTCAGCTCGAAGGGGCATGAGTCCTGATGCCCCTTGCGATGGGCCAGGGGGCATGTCACCAAACAGCCAGCCTCAGCGTTCTTGCACTGGGGGGTGTGAGAGATCTCCATGTGAGGCAAACCTAGTTGGGCACTGCCAGACCAGACCAGGTTGGGCATTGGCCAGCTGGCTCTTCCCTGCCCGCCCCCTTCCCACATTTCATATCTGACCACTGACCAAGAACCAGGGGAGTAGGAACCTCCCAAGCTTTTCTGATTCCAGAACAGATGGGTAGGTGGTAAGAACTTAGGTGTTCAGAGGAGGGCCACAGGCCTGAGTCTTGGAGAACAGGAAGGTATACAGCTGGGTTGCTTTGGTCTGGTATGTTTGCGGCACTTTTTGTGTGGATGTGTGTGTGGGTGGTAGTGGTGCTGGGTTGAACCCAGGCTTTGCATATGCTGAGGAAGCACTCTAACACTGAGCTACATTCCCAGCCCTGGGTATTTTTTATTTTTTTAACTTTGGTTTCCTCATCTGTAAAATCAGGGGGCTGGAGACTAAAACCCATACACCTGGCACTTCACTAAAAATCCTCTAGGCCGGGCGTGGTGGCTCACGCCTGTAATCCCAGCACTTTGGGAGGCTGAGGCAGGAGGATTGTGAGTTCAAAGCCAGCTTCAGCAGTGGCGAGGTACTTAGCAACTCAGTGAGACCCTGTCTCTAAATAAAATACAAAAAAGGGCTGGGGATGTGACCCAGTGGACGAGTGCCCCTGAGTTCAATCCCCGGTACCACAAAAAAAAAAAAAAAAAAAAAAAAAAAAAAAAATCCTCTAGGATCCCCATTTTATAGTTGAGGCCCCCACGGGCTCAGAGAAGTATGTAACTTTCCCAAGGTCACACAGGTAAGTGGTATAGGATTCAAACTTAGCCATGTCTGCTGATGCCTGGCCTGCACTTGGTTTTTTTTTGAAGATGGCATTCTCCTTGGCCCTGGCTTTGCCCCACCCAAGGGTGACAGGAGTGGGTATTTTGAACTACCTTGACTTCTAGGCGGCCAATGGTTTTCCGGAGTTTGTTCACATGGACCATCTTTTTCCTTTTCACCTCTTTCCTGCAGCATGGACAGGTGTTTTGTCTGGAAGGGGGCAAGTGCGTGTGAGGTGAGAAGGAAGCAGAGTGACATGACCTCAGGGACAGATCTCCAAGGGGTAACCCAAATGGTCTTTTCTCTCTAACTGGAGGAGGTACTGGGGGTCCCAAGGCTGGGACCTGTGAACACCACAGGGTGAGGGGACCCACACATTTTAGCATCTATGGCCATTGGAACTCAGTGTTCAGCAGTCCGGGTTCTGGGCCACAGGAGTGGCTCCTCCCTAGCTTCGTACCGGCCCTCCCAGTCCCTTGGGTCCCCAAGTGGCACCTGGCTAGCCACCGAAGGATGCACTTTTTGCAGAAGATGTGGCTACATGGCAACCTTACTGGCCTCTTGAGAACCCCATGGCAGACGGAGCACAGGAAGTTGCAGTCGGGAGGGCTGGCAAACAGGTTGAGATCATACCCGCCACTCTGCAAAGGTCAAGGCAGGCACCAGACTCTAGCCCCACTCCACATACCCAAGTGTTCGGGTGCGGAGGTAGGCCACACGAGAGCTCTCTTCATGTAGAGGGCAGCCATGAGGGTCAAGATTCCCCTAGGACCACCAATCCCTGGATGGAGAAGCAGAGGTAGCTCCGAGTTTGACCCAGCCAGAGCCTTCTATAAGGTTTTCTCATTGGCTGTAGGGGCTGTAACCCACTGCGCAGCATTTCTGACTGAGGAACGGGGTCAATCCCTGGATAGCTGGGCAGGTGTACACAGATGGGCATAAATCTCAGGGCTGGAAGAGAGGGCCTTGGCCTTACCATGATCTGTATCTGGACAGCAGCTCCACTGATGCCTGGGGCTTGGGAGCCTCTATTTCACAGCAGGTGTGGCCGACATCACAGTGGCATTGTCCAGCTCAGGCCAATCAAAACTGGTCTAGAGCTGGAGCCCCAGCTCAGTGGTAGAGCACTTGCCTAGCACATGTGAGGCACTGGATTTGATTCTCAGCACCACATATGAATAAGTAAAATAAAGGTACTGTGTCCATCAACAACTAAACTTATGTGTGTTTATATACATATATATATATATATATATATATATATATATATATATATATACACACACACACATATATATATACCTAAAAACCAACTCTGGCCCAGGGCCTGCTGGGACAGCAAGTAGCCTTACTGCCCAACATGAAGGTAAGCATTATGGCAGTCCCAGCTCAGGATAGGTCTGCGGATGCGCATTGACCCTCTCCGTTGGTTGTGGCTGATATCTGATCCCAGAGCAGGTTTGCACAGAGAACCAAGTCTCTAGGAGCTGTTTCCTCAAGGACAGCAGGATCACAGGGACAGCTGCATGCCTTTCTCAGATGGTGCTGCCCAGGCAGCTAGAGCTCCAAGAGCTTCGGGGCTTTAGATGTTGATCAATTGGTTCTCTTAACATCTGGGATTGTGGCTCAGCGGTAGAGCGCTCGCCTAGCACGTGCGCGGCCCGGGTTCGATTCTCAGCACCACGTACAAATAAACGCATTGTGTACAACTAAAAGCAAATAAATAAATATTAAAAAAAAAAAAAAAAAACATCCTAACTCACAGTATTAACTCTATAGCAGAACTAAATCACCAGGCAACCCGCCAGTTCCATCCCGGTGTTTATCATCTGTGCAGACCTGAGAAAAGACCTAGAGATACATGCTTCTGTAGGTTGAGCACCACCGTTAATGCAAGTTCATCTAAGGCTAGGTGGCCAAATGCTAAAGAACCTAACTCTAACAAAAGCCAGGCTGAGCACCGTGGTGCATGCCTGTAATTCTAGGGACTTGGGTGGCTGAAGTAGGGAGGAGCAATAAATTCACTTAGCCACACACTACCTAAAAACAAAAAACTGGGGATATAGTTCAGTGGTAAGTGCTCCTGTGTTCAATCCCCAAAGCAATCTATAAGCTGGCCTAACCTGTCACCTTAGCTCAGGACTTGCCCTTCCAGTGTTGCACAGGCAGACAGACCAGGGGTCCCAACCTGGCTGACACTTAGGGGTCACGTGCCTCATAAATCCTACCTTTGTGGTGTCCGAAAGCAGTTTGGCCAGCCCGGGAAGAACCACCCTACTAGGGCTCGCCCCGCGACAGCACGCACGATTTTCCAGGAAGATAGGAGACCCCAAGAACATCCATGCACATGCGCCGAGTTAAACAGCTTTATTTGACAGGCGGGGCCCACCGATCCCTCCCACCCACCGGCAAGGTCCCGGCGGCGTCGGCCTCAAGTTCGGGGCGAACGGGCGTCCTGCGGAGAGAGAATGGGGTCAGGAACGGTTGGCCAGAGGTCTGACCGCGCGAGTGGCCGCAGCGGGGCTGTCGGGGCCTGGGTTTCGCCCTCCCACACGGGTAGTGGGCGGCGAGCTGAGGCCCCTGGAGGCTCTGGGCGCCGAATCTCACCCACGGCCACCGCCAGCGCCGAGGGTGATTTTCAACCAACGCCGGTCTCCCTGCTACCAGCGGACAGGCGAGCAAGTCGGACCTACCCGGCCCAGAGGAAAGCACGCGCTCCCGGGGTCGGCGAGAGGCCAGGGAGGGCAGCGCGTGCACTTATGTACGGTCAGCCACGCAGGCCCGGGCCGCGGCTAGAGCCGACGCGCAGGCGCACGCAGAGCGCGGCGAGGGCGGGGCGCCGCGGAGCCAATCAGGCCCGCCCCGCGGCGCGAGGGGCACTCGGGCCGCGGCTCCCGAGATCTCGCGGCTCCCGAGATCTCGCGGCTTTTGGCCTGCTATAAAAGCTCTTTCCCGGGCGCGTTCTTTCTTCTTCTCTGGGAAAACACGTGAGTGTCCTCGGTATCCGTGGCGGGACGGGGCGCGGGCGGTGGCAACCGGTGGGCCGGGGCCGGCCCCGCACGATCGCGCCTTCGGACGGGATGGCCCGTCGGGATTTCCCGCGCCAACAGAGGCCGCTCCCCGCTGACTGGCTGGTTCTTGTCTCTTCGTGCAGCAAATGGCGGATGACGCCGGTGCAGCGGGAGGTCCCGGGGGTCCCGGGGGCCCCGGAATGGGTGGCCGCGGCGGCTTCCGCGGAGGCTTCGGCAGCGGTCTCCGAGGCCGCGGTCGAGGCCGTGGTCGGGGCCGGGGCCGTGGCCGCGGGGCTCGTGGAGGCAAGGCCGAAGACAAGGAGGTAGGCCTGGGCGGCGGGCGGGGCGCGTTCCGGGACGGCGCCGCGGAGGCAGCCCTGTTGACTGGCGCCTTCCCCGCAGTGGATACCTGTCACCAAACTGGGCCGCCTGGTCAAGGACATGAAGATCAAGTCCCTGGAGGAGATCTATCTGTTCTCTTTGCCCATCAAGGTACTACTGTGCTGACGGACCAGCCTCCGGGAGCTTAGTTTGGGAGGGGCTGGGCGAGTGTAGTGCACTTAGAGGATGTGGTTGCGTGTGGAGGTGTCCACCTCTGACACGGATTATGGCGGGAGGTGATGTGGCTTTATTTCTAGAGAAAAGGCTGCCGTCTCGCACCGGGAATCCAGGTGAATCAAGGACTCAACTTTTGCACCACGGTTCTTTTTTGTTGTAGGAGTCTGAGATCATTGACTTTTTCCTGGGCGCATCACTCAAGGATGAGGTTTTGAAGATCATGCCGGTACAGAAGCAGACTCGTGCTGGCCAGCGGACCAGGTTCAAGGTATTAGGGCTGTCATGCACCTGGCTGGCTGGGCAAAACTCTCTCCACTCTGCATGGTTACACTAGATTTCACCCGTGTGACTTTCGTACCGGGGAGAGAGAGGAAAGAGCTCCTCCGGACCTTGGATTGGCCTCACAGTGGCCTTTTCTTCCTTGAGAGGCACAACAGGAGCCCGGTAGTGTGTACTGATGTTGTGGAGGATCACCAACCATCTAACTTAGTCTTTTTCTAGGCATTTGTAGCTATTGGGGACTACAATGGTCATGTTGGACTGGGAGTAAAGTGCTCCAAGGAGGTAGCCACTGCTATCCGAGGGGCCATCATCCTAGCCAAGCTCTCCATTGTTCCTGTTCGGAGAGGCTACTGGGGGAACAAGATTGGCAAGCCCCACACTGTCCCTTGCAAGGTAGGCTGTGATGATTATTGATGGGCTTGGGATGGAGCATATTCCCTCTGGCTCTGCCACCCGATTCTGTTTGTCTTAGGTGACAGGACGTTGTGGTTCTGTGCTGGTACGGCTCATCCCTGCTCCCAGAGGTACAGGCATTGTCTCAGCTCCTGTGCCCAAAAAGCTGCTGATGATGGCCGGTATTGATGACTGCTACACTTCTGCCAGGGGCTGCACTGCCACCTTGGGCAATTTTGGTAGGTGGCCCCCACAAGGAATTGGCAGTAACCCTCTCTCAGCTCCGCTGAATCACACAGGTGCAGTGTGTGCTTGGCGTATTTTAAGGGAGAGAGAGGAAGGCCCTCCTAATGCACGGCAGACCTGCCCCTAAGTGGCCTCTCTGTTCCTAGGAGTGCAACAGCTTTGGTTATAGGGGTGGAGGGCTTGTCTGCTATCAGGCCACTAACCCTCTTCTGATGTTTATTTTGAAGCCAAGGCCACCTTTGATGCCATCTCCAAGACATACAGCTATTTGACCCCCGATCTCTGGAAAGAAACTGTGTTCACCAAGTCTCCCTATCAGGTATTCCTAGTCTAGCCAGTGAGAGTGAACTGTTAGACCATGGCCTACCTTATCAACAAGTTTTGGGGGTTTTTTTTTGGTGGGGGGAATGACATTAATTTGGTAGGGTAATGGTATCCCCACTATAAAACTGTTTGTCTCTCTTTGTAGGAATTCACTGACCATCTTGTGAAAACCCATACCAGAGTCTCTGTACAGAGGACCCAGGCTCCAGCTGTGGCTACAACATAGGGTTTTTATACAAAAAATAAACAAAGTGAATGAAACCCATTACTGGTTCTCTTGTCTTCCACATAGAAGGGGCTGACTCCATGAAATGTTAGGATTTAAGAGACACCACCAGAAATACAGGAAGAGTTAAATCACTTTTTTATTTCGGTACTGCAGAAAGTCAGTCAAGAGGCCTCAGGCAGCAGCAGCCTCCTTAGCAGCTTTTCTCTCTGCCAACATTCTCTGCTTCTGCTTTGCCAGGCACTTTCTGGCAGAATAGTGGGCTCCCAGGTCATGATCTGGGAAAGAAATGGTGCATGGATTGGTTAGTAAAATGGTAAGAAAAAACAAGCAAAAAGGGGAAAGGCACACCTTTGGCTGGGCAGAGCAGGGCTCAACTTACAGCGGTCCTGGTAGGCCTTGGCCACCTGGGCAAACTGTTCCAGTTCCCTGGCACAGTTCTGCTTGTAGCTCTCTCCTTCCCTCTGCTGACAGGCCTTAAGCCTCTCCTGGATGATGTTGACAATTTCTTGATCAACTTTGCTAAGCAAAGAAAAAGGAACAAGTACCCAAAGAATTTGAAAGCCTCAGCCTCAAAATCTGTGCCACACCCCCCCCAGAGGTACATACCCACTGGCTGAGGCCATCCCACAGAATCCCCAGGAAATGATGGCCCAGTAGGAAGTGATCTCAAAAATATTTAACATTCTCTGCTGTACACTTACTAGTCCCTTCTCCATTGCATTTCCGCCTCAAAAATGCACAGGATGTCCTTCTCCTTGCACTCCGTGATGTCTGGCACTCGACGGTATTGCCGGTGGTAGTAATAATACCTGTTTTTGGCATGCTGCTGCTCTATGAACTCTATGTAAGAGGAAACCAGACAATTTCCACATCAGTTTGGATAGGCCCATGAATTGGCTGGAGGAGGCTAAAAGTGAGGATATCTACGACACTCTAGCTCACTGATGTGACTGAGAGCAAGGAAGGATTCAGAACACAGTTCTACAAGTTCACCTGCCCCACAGCCCAAGGACCCCATTCTAGGCAAGAAGGCACCAACAGAACTACAATGACCTCAAGGCCTCAAGTTTCCCATTGGTAGATTAACCAGCTGGACTAAAGTTCATGCATCCAGGAATTTAAAAACAACAACAAAAAAAACACTTATGAACCAGGTGCAGTGGTGCACACTTGTAATCCCAGTAGCTCTGGAGGGAGAATGGCAAGTTTAAAGCCACCCTGAATAATTCAGCGAGTCCCTAAGCAACTTAATGAAATCTTGTCTCAAAATTTAGGGGGATGCAGCTCAGTGGTTTAGTGCCCCTGGGTTCAATCCTTGGGTCCCCAAAAGAAATCACTTGTAAGACTGCAAGAAAGAGGGACCTGGCTCATCTATACTACACTCCCTAATCAAAGGATATCTGACCCAGTGACATGTCTGTAGTCCCAGGTACTTGGTAGGCTGAGACTGGAGGATTACATGGGTCCTGGGGTTCAGGGCCAGGCTGGGCAACAGCAAGGCCTCTTGACCTTAAAAATAAGTAACCTGTTGGGCGCAGTGGCGCACGCCTGTAATCCCAGCACTTGGGAGGCTGAGGCAGGAGGATCGCGAGTTCAAAACCAGCCTCAGCAATGGCGAGGCACTTAGCAACTCAAGTGAGACCCTGTCTCTAAATAAAATACAAAAAAAGGGCTGGGGATGTGACCCAGTAGACGAGTGCCCCTGAGTTCAATCCCCGGTACCACAAAAAAAAAAAAAAAAAAAAAAAAAAAAAAAAGAAAAGTAACAAAAACCCACTCGAGTATGCCATATACCCTAAATGTTTTGTGGTTGAACGAATGAGCTGCTTAATTGTAACAAGGCAGAGCAAGCGCTTGCTGCTGCTGCCCAGGGGGCTGGCAGGACCACAAAGAGTTGCATGGAGCATTTTCTAATTAAGACCAGAGATGGCGAATTTGGGCACTTCAGCCACCACACTACAACCAGTTGTCACTTGCGTTGCAGAGGGCCTGGGATATAACAGGCCCAAGTGCTCAGTTGATTCCAACAGCAACCACCCCGCCCCCAATTTACGACGGAGACCAGAGACTAAGGGAGCCTCCTCAAGCGGTGGGGGCGGACAGCAAAGGTGGGTCCTGGTGTAGAAGGCAGCGGGCGCAGCCAAGAGGGGGGCGTCCCGGGGAAAGGTGGCGCGACCCGGGATGCGGGGTCGCGGGAAGTCCCGGGGAAAGGTCCGCGATGCAGTGGGGAAGCCAAAGGAGGCGGCGGAGCTCGGGGACCTCGGGTGTGGGGCCCCGGGGAGCTGCGGGGCCCCGGGGGTCCCCGCGAGCAGGCAGAACCCCAGGCCCGTACCTCTCACGAGGGTCACGGGCCGGTCCACCAGGAGGTCGAAGGCCTTCGTGACGTAGGTGATGGGGTTGGGCAGCGAGGTCCGCGGGGAGGGCGCCGGCGTGCGGCGTGGGGGCTCGGGGTACACGTCCTTGTCCCAGTTGTCGGGCATGGCTGCGGGTGCGGCGGCGAGCGCAGCACCGGACTCCTCTAGCTGGGTGCTGGGTACAGATCGCCCCGGCGGAGGTCGTCGGGGCCACTACGCCTGCGCGGGGCGCCGTGGAGCGATGCTGCGCCTGCGCGGTGGGGCGATCCTGCGCCTGCGCGGGGCGAGCACCACGGACAGCGACCGCGTGCGCCCCCACGAGGGGTCTGGAGCCATCGCACTCGAGGCAGGCAGAGAGCTGCAGACGCCAGGAAAGGATTCTTCCAGGAGCTAATGCAAGTCAGACATGGTGCTAGCAACGAGGCGAACGCGACCTGCCTTTTATGGAGAACACCGATTGGTAGAGCACACAACAAATAAGTCAAGAAATCAGGGCTGGGGAAATAGCTCAGTTGGTAGAGTGTTTGCCCTGGGTTTGATCCCCAGCACCACCAAAAAAAAAAAAAAAAAAAAAAGGAAAGAAATCAACAAAGAATATTAAAAGTCCTGATCCTCCAGGAAGCTTTTATGGATTGCCCAGTCCCTACAACCTTCTCTGGGCTCTGCTGTCTCTGCCCCTCAAGAAGGGACTGGTGACAGTGAGTTTGGGGACCTCCCTGGGACAGAGCAAGAGGAAGGAGTTGTCCCCTGGCCCAACCCATAGAGACTGGGACTCCCGCCCTGGGCACAAGACACTCTGGCCCACGGCTGCTGGTTCCATCTCAGCCCTGAGCACTCTGGTGCCCCATGGTAGCCAGTGACCAGAGCCACCATGGCCATCATCTGTAATGTGAACACCTGGCTGGCTATCCAGGGAGGGTGCTGGTCATCTCCTGTCTAGAGGCAGGGACCAGGGACATGGAGCCAGCAGCTCTAGGGACCACAAAATCTAGAATTGTCCATGTTAGATCTTTGGATTATGAACTCTTAGAAACACAGACCGTCTGACCCAAAGACTAGAATATTGGCATCTAGTGATGCATCTCTTAGGGACATCTTGCCCCTAGAGAACTTTGTGATTCTGCAGCTACAGAACTTTATAACGATAGCCAGGCATGGTGGTGCACGCCTGTAATCCAGCAATTTGGGAGACTGAGGCAGGAGGACCTCAAGTTCTAGGCCAATCTCAGCAGCTTAGCGAGACCCTATCTCACAATAAATGGTAGAAAGGACTGGGGATGTAGCTCAGGGATAAGGCACCCCTGGGTTCAATCCCCAGAAGAACTTTATAACCATAGAATCTTGGAATTGGAAATAAGGTAGCCAGGTGCAATGGCACACACCTGTAGTCCCCACTACTTAGGAGTTAGGCTGGAGGATCACTTGGCAACATAGTGGGACCCTGTCTCAAAAAGGAAAAAAACTAAACAAAAACCAAAAAAAAACCCCCCAAAAAAGAAATAATAAATATCAACTTCCTTTCATTCAAAACTTTTTTTCCCCAGTACCCAGGATGCTCTACCACTGAACTATGTCACAGCTTTTTCCATATTTTCGAGACAAGGTCTCAGTTACCCAGGCTGGCCTCTAACTTATGATCCTCCTGCCTCAGCCTCCCCAGTAGCCAGGTGTGCACCACCACACCCATCATGAATCTCTTTTTTTTTTTAAATGGACATATTTTATTTAAAAATACATATATTACTTGTTTGAAATTTTAATAAAATATATAAGTAATTATTATGCATTTTTTGGCTGTTTGGATCAATTACAGTCCTACAAATAAAAGATAAACTGCTCATTAAAATAACGAAGAAAAGGAATAGAATTTTTGAAATAAAATAATCAGTTGGAGAATAAGGACTAAAACTGTATTTCCCTACAACTGTATTTTATTTATTTTTTTTAATTTTTTATTATTCTAATTTGTTATACATGTTTGCAGAGTACATTTCATTTCATATCACATATAAAGAGCACAATTTTTCAAGTTGCTGGTTTTATATAAAGTATTTTTACAACAATTGTGTCTTCATACATGTATTTAGGGTAATCGTGGATAACTCAGTCTGCCATTATTCCTATCCCCTTGGCCCCCCCATGTTATTTAATATAATGTTTAAGTCTGTAAGTTTCTTGGGAACATTCATGTGGAACCATTCTATTCAAGGCAAAAGGGACAATAGACATTTGCCCAGGGTACAAAAAGATGGTGTGAAGGAGGAGGAAGGAGGTGACAGAAATGTATTTGAAAACTTGAAAAACTTCTTACGCATGAGGCGTTAAGCATTTTCCATACAGCTCTAAGGCAGTGGTACTCAGTCTTGGTTTACATGATTAATTTTTTTTTTTTTTTTTTTTTTTTGTGGTACCGGGGATTGAACTCAGGGGCACTCGACCACTGGGTCACATCCCCAGCCCTTTTTTGTATTTTATTTAGAGACAGGGTCTCACTGAGTTGCTCAGTGCCTCGCCATTGCTGAGGCTGGCTTTGAACTCGCGATCCTCCTGCCTCAGCCTCCCAAAGTGCTGGGATTACAGGCGTGCGCCACCGCGCCCGGCTTTACATGATTAATTTTATGTGTCATTTTCGAGTGGGTTAAGAGATGCCCAGATAGCTGGTAAGGAATCTCTGTCTGGATGGGCATGTGGTCACCCCTCCCTGCCCTGCACTCCTGTCCACCTCTCCCACCCCTGCGTCCAGCTCAGTCTTACAGCCCTCAGGACAGGAAACCGAAAAACTGTCAACAAACTAGGCTCTTCTTGGAGGAGCTCCCAACTAGGGTAGCTGGTTCCTGTCAAGCCGAGTTGGTCCTGTCCTGGGAGGGTCGTGACCCCGTCCTAGAGTGAGGAGGAAGGGAGCGCCAGCCTGGTTCCAGGTGTCCCCATCACAGGCTGTCTGGCCGATGCCCCGCCCCAGTCCGCTCCTGGCACAAGAGACCCTGCTGGCCACAGGGGAAGACCGAGCTAGTGCCAGGGGCTAAATCTGGGATCTGGCTGCTACGTGTCCTGGCCTTGCCACTCGACCTCTGGTGCCTGTGGGGAGGCCCCGTCCTGGCCTGCAGGGATCGGCCACCAAGGGATCAGCCACCATGGTCAGTGGGCTGGGGCTGGGGCCTGAACCTAGAACAAGCAGGCATTCCTGGGGGGGGCAGGGGCGTCACCCAGCTCTCCCCAAGCTTGGGGCTGTAAGTGATGGGACGTCGAGGAGGCAGCAAGGGGCCAGGGCTGGGCTCCTGGGCCTAGAAGGGGCAAGAGCTCCCAAGATGGCAGCAGCTCCCGTGCCCCGAGCACTCTGCCGCCGTGCTGCCCAACCCTCCTGGGTCCCGGCAGGCTGGGCGGGCAGGTGAGGGTGTGGAGGCCCAGCCCTCAATCTCCACCCCTCGCCCTCTGTCCCCAGTCCCACCGGAAGTTCTCTGCCCCTCGGCATGGACACCTGGGCTTCCTGCCCCACAAGAGGAGCCGGCGGCACCGGGGCAGGGTGAAGACGTGGCCCAGGGACGACCCCAGTCAGCCTGTGCACCTCACCGCCTTCCTGGGCTACAAGGCAGGCATGACCCACACCCTGCGTGAGGTGCACCGGCCAGGCCTCAGTGAGTCGCTGCAGGGGACGCCGGGGGTGGCGTGGGGGTAGCCTGCAGAGGCCAGGAGCCAGAGGCTGCCCCAGCCCGGGAGCGGCTACAGTCTCCGGGAGGACGAGGCCTGCTGGAGGGAGGCGGTCGGGACTGTGATGGGGTCCGCGCCGCCCCTCACCGGGCCCTGGCCACGGGCGGTGCTCAGGTGGGTGCTGCCATTGCCCCCAGTCACAGTGAGGACGCCGAGGCGCTGAGCTGCCAGGAAGCCGTCCCGCTGGGCACGGTGGCGCAGCTCGTGGTCCCGGACGTCTGGGAAGGGGCGGGGGGGGAGCCAGCTCAGGCCAGCCTGGGCACTGAGGGACCCTGTCTCAGAAGAAGGACTCTAAAAAGGAGAGGGTGCTGGGCATGTAACCCAGTGGTTAAATGCTCCTGGGCTCAGTCCCCTGTGACCCCCCCCCCCCAAAAAAAGGAAGAAGCTGGTGCAGTCAGTCTTCTCGAGGGAGGGACTGGGACTCAAGGCCATGGCAGGACAGCTGCACTTTTTGGCCATGTGTGGACCATCTCATCAGCGGTCATCTAGCATGTTCATATAGCTGTGCATACGCATACTCGGTTCTTTTCTTCTTCTTCTTGGTACCGGGGATTGAACTCAGGGCACTCGACCCCTGGGCCACATCCCCAGCCCTTTTTTGTATTTTATTAGAGACAGGGTCTCACTGAGTTGCTAAGTGCCTCGCCATGGCTGAGGCTGGCTTTGAACTCGCGATCCTCCTGCCTCAGCCTCCCAAGTGCTGGGATGACAGGCGTGCGCCACCGCACCCAGGCGTTCCCAGCCCTTTTTATATTTTATTTTGAGAAAGGGTCTCACTAAATAGCTTAGGGCCTTGCTAAGTTGCTTAGGTTGGGTTTGAACTCAGGATCCTTCTGCCTCAGCCTCCCCAGCTGCTGGGATCACAGGCGTGCACCACTGCGCCCGTTCTTTGTTCTGCTTTGAGATGATTATAGGTTCACAGGCAGTGATAAGAGATGACCAGGATACTGACATGGACACAGTCCACCCATCCAGCAGGTTTTCTCTGGTTCTGCACGTGCTAGCACACTGGAGCACGTACATAGCATGCACTTTTGTCCCCTGGGTAAATTTGTGCAGCCACCACTTCATCCTCCCCGAGGAATTCCCTAGGTGGCCTGTGCAGTCGTGTCCCTCCTGTCCCCCACCCGTCTCCTGACAACAACCATCTGTTCTCCACCCCCCCCCCCACTTCTTACTTATTTTTGTACTAGGGATTGAACCCAGGGCACCTTACCCCTGAGATAAGTCCCCAGCCCTTTTTAATCTTTTAAAATGTTCACAGGGAATCTTACTAAATTCTTAGCTGAGGCTGGCCTTGAACTTGTAATCCTCTTGCCCCAGCCTCCTGAGTTGCTGGGGTTACAGGCATGTGTGCCACCACACCTGGCATGAAAATATTCTTAAAACATGTTTTTTTTTTTTTTTTTTTCATGGCAGCCTAGGCGGTGTATCTGTACAATCATGGACTTTTCTAGGTCTTGTTGGAACTTATAAAAATACATTTAAATTATTAAAAATAAGAAGGCCCAACCGCACCTGCAGGAAAGCTGCCCTGACTGCTGGCTACATGCTGTCCTGGCCCACCCCGTGTGGCCGTCTCTTTGCCTCCTTCCCCATGGGCCTCAGGAAGTCTCCTTCATCATCCTGTCCCTGGGTCTCATCTAGAAATTTCCAAGCGGGAGGAAGTGGAGGCAGTGACGATTGTGGAGACACCACCCCTGGTCGTGGTGGGCGTGGTAGGCTATGTGGCCACCCCTCGAGGCCTGCGGAGCTTCAAGACCATCTTTGCAGAACACCTCAGTGACGAGTGCCGCCGCCGCTTCTACAAGGACTGGTGAGGGCCACACCCAGCTCTTTGCTGGAACAGTGCGGGTGGGCGGCTAAGAGGAGAGGCGTCAACATGGAGTGGAAGGTAGGAAACTGGGGGCATTTCACTTTAGTAGGGGATGAGTATGTTTTAAAGGTCCAGAGGGGCCGGGCGCGGTGGCGCACGCCTGTAATCCCAGCACTTTGGGAGGCTGAGGCAGGAGGATCGCGAGTTCAAAGCCAGCCTCAGCAATGGCGAGGCACTTAGCAACTCAGTGAGACCCTGTCTCTAAATAAAAATACAAAAAAAGGGCTGGGGATGTGGCCCAGTGGTCGAGTGCCCCTGAGTTCAATCCCCGGTACCACAAAAAAAAAAAAAAAAAAAAAAGGTCCAGAGGGGAAATCAGGATTGAGGAAAACAGGGAAGCAAAAATTATAATACCCGGGGTTAATTACAGGGCTAACTTGATGGGAGTTTCAGAGTTGGCTCTGAGCTTCAGAGCAGCCAAGGTGAAAAGGGAAACAGCCAACCCAGAGGCTCCTGTGCATAGAAAGGTGCTCTCAGGCCTCAGATCTTCCCTGCCCTAAGTCCTGAAAGGAAGGCCCACCTACCTGGGGACCGCACACCCCACACACCGTACAGAGAGACAGGCACCGGCCCTGACGCTCTGTGGGAGGTGAGCAGCTCGGGCTCAGGTTCAGTGCAGGCTGCGGGCCACGGCAGGCTGCCCTGTGAGTTCCTCTGCTGTCAGATGGGCTGGGTGGTCCCTGTGCGGCGGGCTGCTGTGAGTCCTGGGTCAGTGAGAGGCGTCCAGCGCTCAGCACAGAGCAGTGACCGGAAAGTGCCACTTGTCCCGTTCTCTCTGTCTCCAGTATGAATTTGCCCCGAATCTGGGGTCTTACTCTGTGAGCCCCGGGGGCTTCCTCTCTAGGACGGGGTGACGACGCCCACCTTCCAGAGTCTGCTGAGGGTCAGCACTGGCGTCTGCCCAGGGCTAGGGCGTGGTGGCCGGCTTGGAAGTGGGCTCAGCAGCACAGAAGTGGGACAGCTGGGGAGGCCTCCAGGGCCTGGACCACAGGGGCAGGGAGTCTCCCCGCGTTACAGGGAGAGGAGGAGAGCCAGGCCCGCGGGGGACAGTCTGTTAGATTCGGCAACCAGGCCCAGTGCAGGGGCTTTGGGGAGGGATTCCTGCTTGGGGGCTGCAGGTGGGGTGGGGGCAGGACTGCTGGGGGCCGCCCGGCTGGAGCCTCTGAGCACCCCCGTGTGTGGCTCAGGCACAAGAGCAAGAAGAAAGCCTTCACCAAGGCCTGCAAGAGGTGGCGGGACGCCGAGGGCAAGAAGCAGCTGCAGAGGGACTTTGCCGCCATGAAGAAGTACTGCAGGGTCATCCGGGTCATCGTCCACACCCAGGTCAGCCCCACCCCCACCCAGCAGCGCTCACCCCTGCCCACCTCCCAGCTTTGAGGACTTGTGACAAATGTCAGCCTAAAAATACCCAGCGTCTCGGGCACGGGGCCAAGGGCTGCCCAACCTCCTGACGGGCCACCTGCAGCCCAGCGCTGGGGCACTGACTGTCAGTACCCTCCCAGGGGCCGTGGGGACATTGGCCATGTCCCCAAATTCTCTGAAGGGCCTAGGTCTTCCACCAAAGGTGCCGTGAGGAGGGCGGGCCGCCCGCTGGGTCCTGGCACTTGGTGTGTGACCAGCGCTCCTCCCTGGCTCTGACGGGTGTGGCTGACAGGCCACCAGCACCCTCTGGCTGCTCCGGAGTGGCCAGTCCTCGGTGTCTTCTCTTCGAGGAAGTTTCTCCCAGGCCTGAGAAGAGTGGCCCTTCGCCCCAGAGCCTCCCACCCCTCGAGTACACACTCTCCCCCGGCACCCTCACTTAGAGTCCACGGGTGAGTTGGTGGTCAGTGCCCATCTCTTCAGCAGACCTGAGCAGCGGCCACGGTAGGGCGGGGCTCACCGGCCTTCTTCACTGTCAGACCCCAGGCCCACGGAGTCTCACGTGCAGTAGGTGCTTTACAGACATCTGCTGAGCTGTGCTGTGATCTAACTGGTCTGTATGTCCCCACAGCCTCTGGCTCACACAGCATCAGCCAGATGAAGAAAGGCTGAGTTCCTTCCTGTTCAACCTGCCTGGCCCTGCCACCCTCCCTGCTCACCACCTTCTGGCCACATTCCTCTCCTTTCTGTCCCACCAACTCTCCAAAATTGTTCCTCCCACAGGACCTTTGCACATGACATTTTCTCTGCCCCAGAAACTTTCAGATCTTTGCCTGATGGCTCCTTCCCTTATTGAAATCAGCTCCTCAGAGAGGCCTTCCCTGACCACTCCTTCTCAAGTATCTCAGTCCATCCGAGCACTTATCCCTCTCCAAAGTTGACTCGGCTTGCCTATCTCCCAGCTAGATGGCGGCTCCCTGGGTGTGGGACTCAGCCTCACCCCATGCTGTCCCCACAGTGTCCGGCACACACTGTGAATGAGGGCACATGAGAAAGGCCGAGGGTCCCTGGCTGGCCACGCTGCGTCTGCAGGTGGCAGGGAGTGTGCTCTTCTGGGAACTGAACGCTGCGCCACACCTGCAGATGAAGCTGCTGCCCTTCCGGCAGAAGAAGGCCCACATCATGGAGATCCAGCTGAACGGTGGCACGGTGGCTGAGAAGGTGGCCTGGGCACAGGCCCGGCTGGAGAAGCAGGTGCCAGTGCACAGTGTTTTCAGCCAGAGTGAGGTCATTGATGTCATCGCTGTCACCAAGGGCCGGGGCGTCAAAGGTAGGGCTGCAAGGGGATGTTGTCTCCAAGAAAGGCTGCGTGGTGGGGTCAGGCTGGCTTCTCAGCCACAAGCCCTTCCTGCCTGCAGGGGTCACAAGCCGCTGGCATACCAAGAAGCTGCCTCGGAAGACTCACAAGGGGCTGCGCAAGGTGGCCTGCATTGGTGCCTGGCACCCTGCCCGCGTGGGCTGCTCCATTGCACGGGCTGGGCAGAAGGGCTACCACCACCGCACGGAGCTCAACAAGAAGGCATGTCCATGGCCTTGGGGGACCTCCGTGGGTGGGTGCATGACCCAGACACTGCCTGCATGGTTGAATGCCCCACCTGGGTCTGAGCACATGTGCTGATGGATGTGGTCATGCCACTGGTCCCAGAGCCCACCTCTGGCCCCCATTTTGCCCTCTTCCCCTGACAGATCTACCGCATTGGCCGAGGGCTGCACACGGAAGACGGAAAGCTGGTCAAGAACAACGCGTCCACCAGCTACGATGTGACTGACAAGTCCATCACGCCACTGGTGAGGTGGGAGGCCAGGCTGGCCAAGGGCATGTGGGTGGCAGGTCGAGTCCTGGCAGGAGCCCCAAGAGCTCAGGTTGTGTGCCCCACAGCTGGATGCTGCCCCAAAGGCAGACTGGCACACGGCCCTGCCAGGTGGGCAGTGATGTGGGCCCAGTGGACCAGCGAGCAGCCACTGGGTAGCCCCCATCCCTGCAGTCTCCTTCGTCCTCCAACCCTCTCTGAGGAGCTGCACTCAGGCTGCTTCGTGGGGTCAAGGGGCAGCAGTGCTGCTGTGGACTGGAAGCCCAGCCCGGCCCAGGGGCCGCAGCCAGAGCCTGCAGCAAGAGACTCCAACCTTCTGAGCTCCAGTTCCCCCCACGAAAATGCAGACCACTAAACGAGATAAGGCACAAAACAACTTAGCATGTGCCTCAGATGCGGCCCTGATTAGTGACCCTGGATGAGGACCCTCGTCTGGGGGCCTCTTCTAGCCACAGTCCTGCGTGTAGGAATTCCAGGACTCCCAGCCATGCCCACCTCCTGATTCAGCACCCTTTAGCAGCCTGGCCTCTGACTTGCCTCCCTCGCAGGGTGGTTTCCCCCACTACGGGGAAGTCAACAACGACTTTGTCATGCTGAAGGGTTGCATTGCTGGTACCAAGAAGCGGGTCATCACGCTGAGGAAGGTCAGCACGGCATGTGGACGCGGGGTCCTGTCCCCCATGGGCTGTCCCAGCTAGCCTGTCTGTCCTCCAGCCTGCTCAAGGTGGGGTAGGGTGGTGGGAGCTAAAAGGGAGGTGTCTGACAGGAGCTGGGTGAGCAAGACCTTCCTGGTGTGCAGTTAAGGTGAAGGGAGGGGATGGGGACCCTCTGGCCTTGACACCTCCTCTCTCACCCCTTTCCAGTCCCTCCTCGTGCACCATAGCCGCAGGGCTCTGGAGAATATTGAGCTCAAGTTCATTGACACCACCTCTAAGTTCGGCCATGGCCGCTTTCAGACAGCCCAGGAGAAGAGGGCCTTCATGGTGAGCTCAGCCCTCCTGTTCTCCGGGGGCTCAGACTGGTGCGGAAGGCGCTGGCAGGGCATCTCCCTGGTTACTCACAGGAGGGCTCTTAGGGTCAGCAGGGCGGCCATTGGAAGGAATCCCTGGCCAGCCTCCTGTGACTAACAGTCCTCCTGTCCTCCTCAGGGCCCTCAGAAGAAGCATCTGGAAAAGGAGAAGCCGGAGACCTCAGGAGACTTATAAGCTGCATGGGCCTGAGGGACCTCAGATGCATGCACCCCACCTGCCTCTCCTGTCCAATAAAGACCGGGGACAACTCTTCCCAGTGTCTGAGAGTTGAGGGCGCGGAAAGGCCGGAAGGGCCGGTCGGTGGCTCAGGGCTTAGCTCTGGGGACAGGGCGAGGGGCGCGGGGCCGTGGTGCACAGCCAACCCACTCTGGCGCCTGGTCGCGGGAGTCACCAAGATCTCGTTGAGGCCCTGCCTCTCGTGGGGCGGGGCTTTGCGCGACGGAGGCGGGGCTTCTGGGAAGCGGTCGGGAGTGGTCGATAGGGGACGTCGATGGGCGGGGCCTGCTGGAAGACGGGGTCCGGCCTGTCTCCGGGAGGGGCGGGGCCTCGGCGGGCGGGCGGGGCGAAATCCTGGTGCCCCTCGTGATTGGTCCTGCCCAGGGGCGGGGCCGGGGCGGCCGCGCGCGGAAGGTCCTCGGGAAGGCCGCCGGGCGCGGGCCGGCCCTCTCCGCCCGGCGTTTTAGGCTGTCCCGGGCCGCCAGCGCTCGGCTGTCCCGGCGGTGCCATGTCGTTCTGCAGCTTCTTCGGGAACGAGGTTTTCCAGAACCACTTCGAGCCAGGTCCAGCCTGCCGCCCCTGCTGGGAGGGCAGTGTGGGGGGCGTGCGAAAGCGGGGGCGGCAGGGGTTCGCGTCCGGGAACGGGACGTGCGTGGCCGCTGAGGAGGAGCGATCGAAGGCGAAGGGGGTCGAGGAGGAGGAACCCCGGAGGCCCGGGGAGTAGGGGGACCCCCGGGAGAGCGGACATGGGGGGATCGTCCTCGAGGAGGACAGGCCTCGCGCCTGAGCGTGGCGGTTTTGGGGGGGAACCGAGGGTCCAGCTGTCCGGGGTGTGAGGCCGGGGGAGGAAAACCTGTCTAGCCCAAGGGCAGTTCCGGGTTCCCATTTCCCGGGTCGGTGGGTGAGTGAGCACGGAATAAAAATGTGCCTGTCGCCCGGCGCGGTGGCGCACGCCTGTAATCCCAGCACTTGGGAGCTGAGGCAGGAGGATCGCGAGTTCAAAGCCAGCCTCAGCAATGGCGAGGCACTTAGCAACTCAGTGAGACCCTGTCTCTAATAAAATACAAAAAAGGGCTGGGGATGTGGCCCAGTGGTCGAGTGCCCCTGAGTTCAATCCCTGGTACCAAAAAAAAAAAAAAAAAAAAAAAAAAAAAAAAAAAAGTGCCTGTCTTTGTCCTTCCCCACCGGCCCATGGCTTCTGGGTTGGGTATCCAGGAGTGCCACATAGTTTTTGGCAGCTGTGCAGTAGTTTGGGGCATAGCCCACCCTCAGCCCTGGCCCCTGGCTGTGAGAGGCCCTGGTAAGTCCTCATCTAGCTGGCTGGAAAAATGGACTCCTGATAATGGACTAATTTGGTACAAACACATCCACAGGAAAGACTAGGGCATAGGCCTCCCTGGGGTGGGATCTGTTGAGTGTTTGTCCTCTAGAGGACTGGTTTATGACACTGAGCACTATGGGGCCAACTGTGACACAGGGCCACAAGGACAAAGCTGTCCCTTGAGACCCTCTGGCAATGGGACCCCACTTGTCCTCTGCCAAGGGAAACTTCACCCCATAACATCTTCTAGTTCTTCTTTACTTCCTGCTTGAGTTCCTGGTACAGGCTGAATAATTCACAGACTTCAGGGGAGGCTGTCCCCAGATAGGTGGGGAGGGATTTAGTACCCATGGAGGTTCCTGTTTGGAGTTCTTCAAACAATCTGCAAGTCAGTTTTGCAACCTTCTCTGCCCTTGCCCTCTCCACTCCAAAGTGATCTTTGGGGGATGGGTTGAAATCTGTCCTCCCAGCCCTTGTCTTTCTGGGTTCTCTGTCTGCTGGGGGCCTGTTCTCCCGGACCGTCTTCTCCCTCCCTAGAGAGCAGGCCTGTGGATGGGTGTCCAGTTCAGGGCTTTGTTGGGTAGTAGGATAGCTGCTTGAAGCGGGAGTGGGGCCAGGTGGTCATGTTGACCACCCAGGGGCCCCTCTCTGTGGGTTCTGCAGGGTATGGAGGTGAGTGCTGTGTCCCTATCAGATTACCTGGGCTTCTTCCTGCCCACATACCTCACCGGGTACCTACAGTACCAACCCTCAACTTCCTCATCTCTAAGATGGAAATGTTAAAAGATTCCGAAATCATAGGGCCATTGAGATGTCTCTGCCTTTACTCTCCTCACACCCCAGGCATCTATGTGTGTGCCAAGTGTGGCTATGAGCTGTTCTCCAGCCGCGCGAAGTATGCACACTCGTCCCCGTGGCCAGCGTTCACTGAGACCATCCACGCTGACAGTGTGGCCAAGCGTTTGGAGCATGGTCGATCTCGGGCCTTGAAGGTGGGTGACAGTGACCAGAGTTGGGAGCTTTTTCAGGGAGTGCCAGAGAACCAGTCACACCTTCATTGCTTCCCCCACAGCTCCTGGGGCTTCCAGGCTGTCTACTCCAGGCTTCTGGCCTCGGCCCCGGGACTGCCACCCCATATCTGGGGAGAGCCTCGTGTCCTGGTGGAACCTGGGTGCAGAGATGTCCCCAGGCCCCAGGGCGAAGGTCAGCCTCTCACAGTAGGACTGCCCTCACCAGGGCTGTGCGATGGGCCAGAACTGACGTGGCCATCCTGTGGTCTTCCCAGGTCTCCTGTGGCAGATGTGGCAACGGACTGGGCCATGAATTCCTGGACGATGGCCCCAAGCCCGGGCAATCCCGATTCTGAATATTCAGCAGCTCGCTGAAGTTCATCCCTAAAGGTGAGCTGGAACAGCCGCGCAGGCTGCGGAGCTCTGGGGCGGGGGCACACTATTTGTGCTTGTTCACTTTCCATGGCAAAGTATCAGGGGCACCAAATCATGCTGCTCAACCTACCCAGGTCACCCCAAAAAGTGGCTGCAAATTTTAGCTTCCTCTGCTGGGTTGATTGTGTATGCTCCAGAGGGGGCATCCAGAGGGGGATTATGTGACAAAGGGTTTCCTCTGGAGACCTGGCCCTTCTTGTAGCCCAGTCAGTAGTCGGGGCCAGCAAGGCTGAGGACCTGGGTCATGTGCTGTGTGTCCTGTTGGTTGTGATCTCAGGCTTGCTTCTCAGCCTCTGAGCTTGCCTCCTCCTCTGTTTAGTGCCTGCGATGGCAGAGCCTCCTTCCCAGGGCCGATAAGGACGGCTGCATGGAATGCAGAGCCCTCGGGCCTGGTCCATGGTGCCAGCCCAGCGTACCTGAGCTGTTGCTGGCAGTGTTCTTGCTGTGTGCTCTGCCAGCTGAGCTTTCTCTGCCTGTGGCTCGCCTGCTCACAGGGAGCCCCGTGCCGCAGCAGTCTGCCTGCAGGCGCAGCTGCCCCGCTCCTGCCCGCACTCTGTAGTTCTAATCTGACTGTTCCCTGGCTGTCCCCAGGACCCCAGCCAGTCACTTCATCCCGGTTTCACACTCTGTAGAACTGGGCTGTTGTAACTAGCACATGCCACTCCACCACAGTGGGGTGAAGCGAGCAGCCCCTGAGGGCCTGAGTGGCGTTCCGTCCTCTCATCATCTTGGTCCCCTGTCACACGGATCCCCAGGGCCCAGGCCTCTGGGCCTTCCAGCTCACTTGGTGTCTGAAGCACAGTTTCACGGTGCCTTTCTCTCTCTCCCCTTTCTTTCAGGCAAAGACAGTGCTGCCTCTGAGGGACACTAGGCGGGCCGCTACACCTACCCCAGATGTGTGGGCACACTTTGGCATCCCACCTTGGCATCGGAACCCTGGAAACTCAGACGGGGAGTCAGGGTGGCAGTGGCTGAGACACCAGGAAGGCGCCCAAGGCGTGGGTCCTGAGCAGGACAGCCTTGGACAAAACACTTGTTTGCAAGAGTCCACAGTCTTCCGCCAGAATGGGCCTTGCGGGCAGGGGCAGAGCTGCTGGCTGTCTTGGCCTCCAGCTCGCAGTCTCTGGGCTTATCTTGTCTCTGAACCCCCCGCCTTCTCTTTGTACCCCCACCTTCTCTTCTCCTCGGCCTGTTGCCCGTTCCCTGGCTGTCTGGCCCCACCCTGTGGAGCCCTGGCCCTCACCTGAGCTTGTGCCCGTCTTCCCCAAGCTATACTGGGAGGAGGAATGCGAACTCGGGCCTGCCCTGGCCTGCAGCTCCAGCCGCGGTCACTGTATGATCTGCTCTGGTGAAAGCCTTCTAGGCCACCCAGGGTGGGTGATGACCTGTGACGCACTAGGAGGGCAGCTGATGTGACAGACCCTCGACCCTTTGTCTCCGGCGAGGAGCTTGGGTCCTGTTTCCCAGTCTGCGGTACAGCTCGCTCCACTGGTCCTTGGGAAAGGGCTGCTGCTGCGCTGCCCCACCAGGGCAGCTGGGGCCCTGGGGCCGGTCCCTCCAGTTCAGAGATGTCCCTTCCCGAATGCGGCCACCATGCCTTACTGTATGAATTCAAAAGCTCTTGCCAGGAGGGCGGATGATTCTTAAGCCCACCCCACTATCTTTCTGGAGTAATCAGGAGAAATCAGTAAATAAATGACACCCTGCCCTGCTGCCTCTTTTTTCCGTCAGTGCTGGGGTTTAAACCCAGGGCTTTGCTCTACCACTGAGGTACATCACAGCCTGCTCCTTTCAGTAACCACACCAGGGATGCAAGGACATGGATGTCAGGCCTTTGCACAGTTCTTTTTTTCTTTTCCATTTATTCTACAAATACTTGGTGCTTGGTGCTGGGGGATGCAGCTGTGAGCAGGACCAACGGGCCCTGCCTTCAAGGTCCCATGGCAAGCCCGGGAGACAGGTGCTGATACGGGCAAGGAAAGCAGAATAATGGTGCTAGAATGTGTGAGGGGCAGCTAGGGGACTGCCTGCCCTTTGCCCAGTGGTCAGGGAGAAGGACTCCGAGGAGGGGGTCATCTCGGCTCAGCAGTGGCAGGCGAGAGATTCAAAGCGAGCAGCTTCCCGGGCAGTGAGCACAGCACATACGAAGGCCCTGAGACCTGCCCCAGGTTGAGGCACAAAATGCCCCCGTGAGAGAGATGCCGTGCTCCGTAAGAACTACGTGGTTCTCCCAATTCACATTGACAGGAGTCTGGGGCAGTATGTGGGACTGGGTCGCTCTTCTCTGGGTCAGATATATAGTGAGAACTGCCCAAGTTTCCAGACCAGGAACGTTCGAGTGCAGTGGCCGTCATCCGAACAGTGATGCCCCTCCGTCAATCAGTCTGCAGGCTGGGGCCAGTTTATAGATGCAGAACCCCTCAGTTGAAGGGAGCCTAGGTCCCTTTGAGGAAGGACCCCACAAATTTATCCTGTTGATCTTTCTCTCAGAAGCTGGGGTTGTGGCTCAGTGGCAGAGTGCTTGCCTCAAACATGTGAGGCCTGGGTTTGATCCTCAGCAGCACATAAAAATAAACAAACAAAATGAAGATATCATATCCATGTATATATATATATATAAAAAAAAAAGAACCCTTTCTCACAGCCTTCTCCAGAGGACCCCACAACCTTTGTCTATGTGTACTTTGGAAAAGAAAGTATTCAAGCCGGGCATGGTGGTGCATGCATGTAATCCCAGTGGGGTCACACGCCTGTAATCCCAGCACTTGGGAGCCTGAGGCAGGAGGATCGCGAGTTCAAAGCCAGCCTCAGCAATGGCGAGGCACTTAGCAACTCAGTGAGACCCTGTCTCTAAGAAAATACAAAATAGGGCTGGGGATGTGGCCCAGTGGTCGAGTGCCCCTGAGTTCAATATCCCTGGTACCAAAAAAAAAAAAAAAAAAAAAAAAAAAAAAAAAAAGTAAAGTATTCAGACCTTTTGAGAACCACTGAACACTGATGCTGATTCTGAACTGATGTTAATTCCAGGAGGCCCAATGTCATTGCCAGTGTAGGGGCTCAGGAGGTTGGGTGATCAGTGGGGTGTTAGCTGTGGTCTGTCTCACAGTGGGCCGTCTGTGGTTATTTCTCTAGGTTTGGAATGTGTGATTGGAATAGACATCATCACTAGAGGGAGCACCCTCACAGGGGAAGGGGCAGAACCAGCAGGTGCACGCAGGTCGAAGAGGGAGAGGCCAGCCCACACTACTCACCTGTTCCACCTGCTCAGCCTGGGGGAGAGGACTCTGCCCCCTGAGGTCTCCTCCCCGTCCCAGGCCAGGGTGCTTGTCCTAACGTGGAGTCAGTGTCTCAAGCTAGGTAGCCAGTCCTCTGCACATACGTGGCTCCCCTCTCACCTTCACCCACGTGAGAAGTAGCGGCTCTAGGAAGGCTGTCACCAGCCCCCTGTTGTGCACAGCCTGAGGGCAGCAGGCCTGTGGAAGGAGCTCCCACAGGGGTGGAGGCAGCTGGCTGAGAGGTTGGCTCAGGAATGTCCAGACCCTAGGGCCAGTGCAGATCTTGGGTTGTGCACCCTCGGCTCTGCACCCTGGTGCCTTGTGTCCCTGAGACTGGACTTGGGCCCAAGAGCAGGCGGGTGTCCTCCTGTCAACCAGACCAGTGAGTCCAGGCTGAGCTCCCAGGACTGTTTCCTTATGCTCAGACTGGTGGCACACAGGCCTATCAGCTGGGGATGGAGAGACGGGGTGAGAGTTGCCTGCAGCCCAGGTGCCCCCATGCTCGTGTGCACAGCTATGTTATGGGGGTTAGAGAGCAGGGAGATTGGGGGGCCAGCAAGTAGGATCCTTGGAGGACAGGGGAGACCAGGATGAACCCTAGGACACGGGGAGCCAGGACAGGGTTGGCTGTGGGCAGGGTGTGTCTGTAGGGTGGCTGGGCGAGGGAAGACAGCCTTTCTAGTTCTAGCATCCTGTGGGAATCAAGTCACCCTCATACTGACCCCTCCTCCTGCTGGGTGGCACCACAACCTCTAGTCGCCACAGTTCTGGAGAGACAAGAGACTGAGAGCACAGGGCCCTCCTCCCCTTCTGCCCCTCCCTTGCCAGGCAGAGCCTGGGGAACAGCCTTAGAGGCAGGGTGGATGCTCTGCCAGCCACGGCCACTGCAGCCCGCAGGCCTGGGCCAGTGGGTGGGCAGCCTGGGAGGGACAGAGGGAGAGAGAAGACAGCCGATGGGGAGCAGGCCCAGGCCGGCTCCCGGGGCGTCAGTAGACGTTCCCACGATGAGTGAGTGAAGTGACAATGCTTAGGGCTTTTGGACACCTCAGGTTTTCCTTTCCCCAGCAAGTGGTTGGGGTGTGGCCTGGGGCTGGTGGAAGGAAGCAGGAACCTCCTAACCATGGAGGGAGAGGGAAGGTAAGAAGAGGAGCCCGAAAGTGTTGGCGAAGGTCACCGGCAAACCAGATGGGGCCATTGTATCACCAACTCCCATAGGATGGCCCTGAAGGCTACCCCCAGAGACCGGGCACAGGGCCTACGGCCTACCGGCAGGGGGCGCGCTCGCTCCGCGCGGCCCGCGACCTGGGGCTGAGCACACAGGCGCGGGAACTGGAGCGGGCTGCAGTTCCCTCCGGCGCCGCTGGGGAGCGCCGCTGTGATGACTCGGATCACACGCGGGGATTGCGGCGCCCAGCCCCACCCAGGGACCCAGCGCCCGAGCGCCCGGAGGCACCCAGTGGTCGCTGCGCAAGTGTTCCGGCCCCTCGTCCACGTCCGCCCAACATGGCAGTGCCAGGCATGCAGGCCGAGACCTGCTGCGTCTGAGGCTGGGCATCATCCAAGTGGTCCCACATCAGGCCACTGGGCTCTATAGCCAGATCTGCCCAGCTGTGTCCTGGTGGTGAGGCCCATGTACTGAAAGGACATGTGACCATGTCCACACGGAGCAAGAGGCCTGGAGGCAGGCTCAGGAGCCCATGCTCTGAAGAGGACCCAGGCGCAGGTGTGCCTGTGTGTGTCTGTGCACGTGAGGTGGGCACAGGTGGGCGCAGGTGGGCACAGGCAGAGAGCCCTGCAGCCAGGCCCCAGTCACCTTCCCCCCGGGATGGAGAGCCCCAGCACTGACTTGCACCTCACTACAGTGTCAGGCCAGTGAGCCCATTCTGAAGGTCAAGTGGGGGTCCCATTTTCTGGACTTTGCAAAGTGACCTATGCACTCCAGGCTCAGGTGCCCCATCCTGAGTCAGCCTGAGCATGACAGCGATGGGCAGGTGGGGGGGCTAGGGTGCTGGTTGGAAGCCCTCACCCTGGCCCTGGGCACTAGGGCTCTGGTTAATGGAGCTTGGGGGCCCCAAGAGTGACCAGTGGAGAGCCTGCAGGGGAGGGTACTGAGGGCTACCTGCACATAAGCCTCACCACCTCCAGTGTTTGTGTCCTTGTGAAACTAGAGAGACATCCATGGTTAGATCCCTGGCTTCTGTCTTATGATGTTTCATCTCCAACCAGGACATTTACGAGTCTTGGCTTCAAAGGGCTTGGTGGCACTTTGCAGAAGAGGGGCAGATGACACTGGGAGGAGAGGGGAACAGAGCCAGTGGGTGCCAGGGCCCTGTGGCCTCAGCCTGTTGTCCCTGGGCTCCCCGACCTCAGGGTCCAGAGGCTTTCTGGTCTCTTGGTCCAGGGGTGTGGTTCTTTGTGGGGCCTTGGAACTTGGGCCCTGCGTGCCTGGGGGAGAGCCAGGGAGGGTAGGGCCACTGGGTTAGAGAGAAGACAGTGCCACCATTCTCTGAGAAGGGGGTGAGGGTCAAGTTTGAAGGTCCTAAGGCTCGGAGGGGCCAGGAAGTAGTGGGGTTGAGGGAACCCTGGGCTCTGGGTTCAGGGTCTTTCTAAGTACAGAGCTCAACACAACTGGCCCAATGCCTGGCTGGCTGACTGTCGGGTAGCAGGTGCTTCCCCAGGAGCCTGAGGATGGAGCAGGGCACTCCCTAAGAGTCCTGTCCCTTGGCCAGACTGACTTGACCTTCAGAATGGGCTCACTGACCCTGACATTGGCATGTAGTGCAAGTCAGTGCTGGGTTTTTGCCCCTGGAGGAAGATGGCTGGGGCCTGGCTGCAGGGCTCTCTGCCTGTGCCCACCTGCGCCCACCTGTGCCCACCTCACGTGCACAGACACGCACAGGCACATCTGCTCCTGGGTCCTCTCCAGAGCATGGGCTCCTGAGCCTGCCTCCAGGCCTCTTGCTCCTGGCAGACATGTTTACAGTCACCTTTCAGTACATGGGCTCATCACCAGGGCATAGCTGGGCAGACCTGGCATAGAGCCCCAGTGGCCCGATGTGGGACCACTTGGATGATGCCCAAAAAGGATGGCTACATTGTTACATACTGAGCTGGGCCAGGCTGGCGGGTGTTGCTGCTTCCTGCCTTGGAGCAACAATGCCGCAAGAGAAAAAACTCGGAGGCAGAATGAAGATGAAAGAAGGTTTTTTAGTCTTCGGCTTTAGCAATCTCTCAAAACTCTAACATTGGCTCTTTCGGCAACCTTTCTGACTCTTTACTTCTTCTGACTACTGACTCTTTACTTTACTTCTTTACTTTCTTAGAGCTTAGAGAGAGCGAGAAAGAGAGAGAGCGAGAGAGAGAGAAAGAGAGAGAGAGAGCTGCTTCTTTCTTCTTTCTTCTTCGGCAGCCTCGGCCTGACTCCAACCAGCAACTACTTCTTCTCTCTATCTTAGTCTGACTCCTCACCTGGTTATATATCTTTAGCTTTAACAAGGACCACAGGTGTGTCACATAATTCACGGGCATACAAAGATTCTTTCAGGTGGAAACCAGAACATTTCTTATGGCCGTCAGCTAACCGCAATTAACTGTAGGAGCCCTGTTTGGGGATTGACTTGAATTGCAGTTGACTATGAGCCGTGGAGATTTGGCCATTGTCGCCACCCGTAGTCTCACGGGATTTGTTGCGGGGATCTCGAGTGACTTGGCCGAAAATTGCTGATCGGGTCAGCGCCATTTTAGGGTGTGTGTTTTGGCGTGTGTTAGTCGTTGTTAGAACCAGAGAGAAAAGTTATCAGAATAAAAAGCTGTTTGTCTCCAGTTTGCTTCTGAAGTTCTTCCCGCGGCTCCGTTGCTCCAAGCGCTTCAGGCGGCAACAATTAACCATCTCCTATTAGGGCTCCTTCATTTCCCCCCTTCAGTTTTAATAAAATATGACATTTCTTTTTTGCTTCTTCATCTATCTTATATTTTTCATCTATCTTACTTGAAGAAAATAGGGGATGTTCTAGGACGTCCAATTTTGAGGCGATGCTGCGGCTTTAAGGCGGCAAGCCTGCTGCGGACGAGCCAAGTTTCCATAGTGCATCAAGTTCTTTAAGCGAATCAGCGGCTCTTAGTTTCATCAAGTAATGCACTGATCATGTTCGCTGGCTATTCGCTTCGGCTTTCGCTTCAGCTTTTGCTGGCTTTCCGCTTTTTTAATTAATTCTTAACCGGCTTAGTGGAGGAGATCTTCCTGTCTGATCTCTCTTCTTGCTGGTCTCAACTGAGTCAGAGGCTATGCTTTCTTCTTCGCTCTCCTCACTATCTTTTACTTTTTGTTCTTATTTCTTATCTTTTCTTATCTGCCGGCCCGAGTCCCCGTACATACGGCCACCATTTGTTGCTTCCTGACTTGGAGCAACAATGCTGCAGGAGAAAAACTCAGAGGCAGAATGAAGATGAAAGAAGGTTTTTTTTATTCTTCAGCTTTAGCAATCTCTCAAAACTCTAACACTGGCTCTTTCAGCAACCTCTCTGACTCTTTACTTCTTCTGACTACTGACTCTTTACTTCTTTACTTTCTTTACTTTTACTTTCTTAGAGAGAGCTTAGAGAGAAA
Organism: Tamias sibiricus; assembly: GCA_025594165.1. Lineage (NCBI taxonomy): Eukaryota > Metazoa > Chordata > Mammalia > Rodentia > Sciuridae > Tamias > Tamias sibiricus. The sequence continues at coordinate 1,590,373 of CM046674.1, read as the reverse complement.
AGAGAGAGAGGGGGAGAGAGAGAGAGAGAGAGAGAGAGCTGCTTCTTTCTTCTTTCTTCTTCGGCAGCCTCGGCCTGACTCCGACCAGCAACTACTTCTTCTCTCTATCCCCTAGTCTGACTCCTCACCTGGTTATATATCTTTAGCTTTAACAAGGACCACAGGTGCGTCACATAATTCACGGGCATACAAAGATTCTTTCAGGTGGAAACCAGAACATTTCTTATGGCCGTCAGCTAACCGCAATTAACCATCTCCTATTAGGGCTCCTTCAGGTGGGTACCCAGTTATTCATCCTGGGTATGTGGTTCCCTGCCCTGGAGAAGGGAAACAGCCCCGGTCTGTGCGGCTTCCTCCTGGAAGACCCAGGGAGATGAGTGAGGATGGCTGGAAGCTGGCGGGAGCCAGTGCTCTGGAGGGGGTCTGGCTCCTTCTGGCAGACCTAGAGCTACGGGGGGCTTCCTGCAGGCATGACCACTGGCCTCGACTATGGAGATGGGGACCCTCACTTCTCTCTATATCTCCCTCTGACACTGGTCTGTTGTGGCCCACCCTGGCCAGCCGCATGACCCTTCTCCGACCCAGCGTCCCTGAGCCAGCAGGAACGAGACCCCGGTTCTGTCACGGAAGCCCAGGCAGCCCTTCCCCTCTGGCCTGGTCCCTGAGAATATGAAGCACTCAGGTCCCCTAGGGTGGGAGCAGCTCTGGGCGCTCCTGCCAGTGCTGTGGTCACTGTCACGCGTCCTCTGCCCTCCGCATCCTTATCACTAGGAGCTGGCTCTAAGGGGTGGTGAGGTCACCTGCGGAAAGGAGCGAGGAAGGCTCCCGAAGCCCTAGCTGTCAGCAGTGCCCCGCCCCGTCGGCTCCTGTCCCCTTGCCTGGCTCAGTCCACCAGGTGAGCGGAGAACGTGGGGCTTGGGACGGGTGGGTGGGGATCAGCCTCTCGCAGGGGCCCTTCCCAGAAGGGAACCACATCCTCTGTGCGCGGGCAATCCACCATCCCAAGTGCAAAACCCCACACAAATCAAGGACAGCTGGGCCCGCCCTCTGGCCACAGCCCTTCCCGCCTTTCCCTTGGCAGGCTCTGGTTGCACAGGCTGCAGGAGTGGGGTCTGGGGGGTGAAGGGTGTGGTTCTACGGGAGGGGGTTCCCAGCACTCCTGCCTGTGTGCCCCCCACGGCCCCCCACAGAGGGGGCGCAGCTGGAGTGGGGCAGATGCTTGCATGCCTGCCCTGCGGATGCGGGCCCTAGCTGGGGTGTCCACCCTGGGGAGGGACAGGCTGGGAAAGAGGCAGGGAAGGGTGTGGGGGAGGGACACACCCAGATTCAGACCAGAGACAGCCTCTCACACTCAGTGGGTCCCTCAGCAAGTGCTCAAGGTCCTCGCCAGGGTTAGGTGTGGAACCTCCAAAGGAGTCCCCGCTGAGCCAGTCGCGGCCCTTGTCGAGCTCACGGGGAGCTGGGGCACACGAGGAGCACAATCACCCACGAGGAAACATCGGTCTGAAGGTGGCACAGGCACAGCTGGGCAGCTGGTGCCCAGGGACTGCGAGGCCAGCGAGGGCTCCCTCGGGCACGACTTTGCTCCCCAGGACTCCCTCCTCAACGCCCCCCAACTTTCCACTGGCGCTGGCCCATGTCATCTCCCCCAGGGAAGGTGGCCACAGCCCGAGCAGGTCGGCCCCCTCCCCTTCCAAGTCCCCCCCCCCTCCTCCCAGCCACATGCCAGGCCTGACTACGGGCATGTCCGTCTATCCCAGTGTCAGAGGGCCAGGGTAAGGAGGGGCAGACAGACCTACTATCAGCCCGGCCATTCCACCTTGATGGGGGGTCCGCAAGTTTGGGCCATGCGGGACTCGTGAAGATGCAGGGCCCCAGGAGATCAGCTGGGCAGAAGGAACTTGATGATGGGCATTGCTGGGTACAGGAGATACAACCAGAGAGCAGGAGGTAAGCGATCCTGCCAGCGCCTCGTGACTCAGAGAGGGGGACCCACCATCCCTAGGTCACACAGGAGCGAGCCAGCAGGGAGCGGGAGCGGGGCCTTGAGAGCAGGGCAGGGCAGGGGCAGGATGGAGGAGCGGCTGAGAACTGGGGGAACGGAGGGGGTCCTGTCTGAGGAACGCTGGGAGGAAGCTCCTAAAATCACCAATTTCACCCTCAAAGAGACTCTTCCTGAGGGGTTCAACAGAGGGTTCCCATAAGACCCAGGGATTCTCTTCCTAGGCAGCATATATACCCGTGAGGAACGGAACACACGTCCATGCCACACTCAGCCTTGTCCCTTGACTGTTTATACCAGCATGGTTCATCGTAACCGAAAAGCAGAAACAACCCAAGTGTCCTTTGACTTCTGAGCAGATGAACAAAATTGTCCATTTATACTGAGGAATAATGTTTAGCCACAAAAAAGGAACAAAGCCCTGACCCCTGCTACAGCATGGATGAGCCTGGAAAACATTTGTGCCCCGGTGACAGAAGCCAGGCATGGGAGGACAGACCCAGCAAAGAATGGGCAAATCCACAGAGGCAGAAAGCACCTGGGTGGTTGCCGGGGGCTTTGGGGAGGGGAGAACAGGAGTGGCTCCCAGTGGCATGTATGGGACTTCTTTGGGAGGTAATGAAAATGTTCTAAGTGGATTGTGGTGGTGATGGCGCAGCACTGAATGTGCTGGAAGCCCTGGAGTTCCAGGCTCTGGGAGACTGGATTGTGCGGCGTGTGGGTCACACCTCAATAAAGCTGCTCTGGACTCAGGAGTAAAGGCGCCGTTCTACAAAGAAGGACCCGGGGGCTCAGGAGCAAGCAGAGCCTAGAGGCCACATGGCTAGAGCGAGGTGGGCTGAGGCCAGTCTCAGGTGGACTCCAAGCCTCTAAGGGACTCGAGGCTCCCTCTGTCCTTTGCCTGGGACGCTGTCCTCCGCACCTGGTCACCATCTCTAGAGAGCCTTCCCTGACCTCTCCCCAGTCTCACCTGCCTGCTGGCTGCGTTTACCACCAAGTCCACCAGGGTGTGGGCTCTGGTTGGTGGCGGGGATAGCTTGAACAGACATGCCAGGGCTGCCATCCTGGGCATCCCCAGATTTGTGCCCAACCCTCACCAGAAAGCCAGGCAAGGGAGGGGAGGAGAGGTCCGTTTCCAAGCTCCCGGTGCCCGGACCTCCACCCCCTGGCTCCTGGCCAAATGCCTCCTGGAAAATGTCAGCCCTCAGCAGGGGAGGGGACTGAGGGAAAGCTGTCCCGGCACGGGAAGGGACAGCAAAAATCAAAGACAGGAGTGGGGAAGGCTAACCAGTGCTGGGGAAGAGGGACACAGGGTCGCCAGAGAATAAATGTGGGAATCAAGTCTTGTGTGGTGACTGCTCAGATTAGGTGGGTGCTGCAGGGTGGGGGGGCCTCTCAGGAGGGCTCCGAGGAGAACCAGTCAGTCTGGAACACATCCCGTTTTTTAAGCTAGACCATAAGAAGAACTCCTAGGATCATGCATGTGCTAGCATGCTCCGCAGACAGTGCTGTGCCAACAACCCGCCCATTGAGCTGCTGGCCGAGGCTTGCCCTAAACAAGCAGGTGCAGCCGTGGCATCTGGAGCCTGAGTGGGGGGGCCCAATCAGTGGTCTTCGGCCCATTGGTCCAGCATGGGCCCCTTTGCCAGGGCTTCCCTGGGTGGGAGGTTCTGGACATGTCCTGTGGGTTGTGGAGGCCTCCTGTCTCTCAGAGGCTACCTGGGCTGCTAGGACCTGTCCAGGGGCTCATCAATGAGCAGAACCTAGGACAAGGGCCTCTCCAAATGGACTGGAGAGAGGCTGGCATGTGGGTGGTGGGGGTGAAGGTGGGGGCCAGTACCAACCCTGGTGGCCCAGGAAGGTTTGGAACAGAGGCAGGAGAAGGACCAGGCCCCAATTCCATTGCTACCCTGGGCGAGTTGCTCACCCTCTCTGAGTCCTTGATCCTGACCCCCACCTTCCTGCATGCTGAGCCTGAGGTTGGTGGGGGGGGGTGAAGCTGCCGCAGCGTCTGGACCAGCAGGTCTCCTAGCTCTGGGGGGCCCCTGGGTCACTGCACCCTCAGAGGGAGCTCCCTGGACAGGATCTGGCTTCCCCTCTGCTCCCTGCTGCAGGTCTCCTCAAACTCTTTCCGGCCTCCAGGGGGACCCAATCTCCAACTCTCCAGATGGGTCACTGACACCCAGGGACCACCAGGTGGATGAGGCTGGCAGACAGGCCTTGTGACTGGGTAGAAGAGACTGAGTCAGCTCACCAGGCTGGAAGGGCACAGGACTTCTCAGAGCCTGGCCCTCCCCCGCTCACTGGCCTAGCCCTCTCAGGGAGGCGGGTTCCAGCCCTGCCGGATGGCTAGGCCCCACTGCCGGCTGCAAGTTCAAGACGCATCTCGGACTCCTCGACCTCTGGGAAACCCCTCCGGGCTCTAGACTGCCTGCCTGGCTTACTCTCCCTCTGCAGGTGGGCTCCGGGCTATCCGCGCACTTCTTTAGCCCACGTGGCCCAGCGATGAGGCTCCAGCTTCCGGAGCCCAGAGGTCAACTCGCGTACCTGCGGGGCCAGGATGGGCCAATCGAAGAATGGGTCCTGAACAACTGGGAAGCCCTGTCACTGCCTCGCGTCCCTCCCCTGCGCCGCATCCCCCCCACCCCCAGTGCAGGAGTGAGGACCGAGCCAAATTTGCTGGAGCCAGGATCTCCAAGCAGGCGCGTCGGGGTCGCCCGGATGGCTCGAGTCGCGCCGGGGGTCCACGGGTGTCTGTGTGCCCCTGGCGCGGCCCGGGCGGGGGAAGGGGAGGGCGTCCGGCCCCGCCCCAGGTCCCGCCCTGTGCCCGCGCCCTGGGCTGTCCCGCTTCTGGGCTCCGAGCAGAAGCCGGGCGCTGGCGGGCTGTGCGCGGCGCGGGCGGGATGCGCGCCCGCCTGCGGCCCCCGCTCCCGGGCCTGGGTGTGGCGCGGCCTCATGGCAGGTAGCGGCGGCCTGGGCGGCGGGGCCGGGGACGGCCAGGGCATCGGGTCCGGGCAGGGGGCCCCACTGAAGGCGCCCCGCGCGCCGCTGGCGCTGGTGGCTCTGGTGCTCGGCGCCTACTGCCTCTGCGCCCTCCTCGGCCATGGCCCGCCGGCCGTCCGCGCCCCGGCGCTGGCCCCCCCGGCAGGCATGGACTTGACCCTTGCTGCCCGCCGCCCCGTTAGCGCCAGGTCTGCCGGTGCCAGCGGCTCGGGTCGCCGGCGCTTTCCGCAGGCGCTCATCGTGGGCGTGAAGAAGGGCGGCACGCGCGCCCTGCTCGAGTTTCTGCGGCTGCACCCCGACGTCCGCGCGCTGGGCTCCGAGCCCCACTTCTTCGACAGGTGTTACGATCGCGGACTCGCCTGGTATCGGTGAGCTTTCCCTGCCGTCTGCTGTCAGCTTCTGTGCGCCCCGGCGGGGGTCGTGCAAGGAGGGGAGTCCCGGGACGTTGGGGACTGAGGAGGCCCAGCCTGTTGGGGCTCCAGCTTGACCGGATGGATGCAGCTCCCAGAGAAAACGTGGTGCCTGGTCAGGGGTCCCAGAGCTTACAAAACCCCGGGAATCCCTGTTCCCAAGCCTGTGGAGGGACGCCCGTGATCGCAGCGGGGTGTGTGTGTGCGTGTGTGCCTGTGTGCGTGTGTGTGTGTGCGTGTGTGCGTGTGCGCGTGTGTGCGTGTGTGTGTGTTGCCTGTGTGCGTGCGCGTGTGCGTGTGTGCCTGTGTGCGTGTGTGTGTGTGAGATCCCACTCAGGAAGCAGTTTCCTTTCCTAGGCGGCGGGATCTTAGAGCTCAGCGCAGCCTGTTCGGCATGATACTCTGGGGAAGCCTGGCTGATCATCTGCTGGCCAGTTACCTTAGGAAGGGCCTCCAGGTTCCCTGCCCCTCCTAAAAGTGTCCGCTTTCACCCTAGGGAGCCTTTTTTGGCCTTTGGTCTGGAGAAAGTCAGGTCTGGGTGTAGGAAGGAAGTGCTGCCCTCCAGGACCTGTCCGGGGGGGCTTGCGATCCAGTCTCCTGCACAGGGCTCTGTAGCTGCCCTGACCCCAGTCGGGGTGAGGCAGTGGAATGTGGGGGAGCTCCCCGCCTCAGCTGAAGCAGGCTGCTGAGCTGGCTGGCCCTGGAGGCTAGAGCCGGGCCCTGCCCTCTGCCTCCTGCAGCTGTGTCTGTGTCCACAAGGCTCCCTGTCCCTTCCTGTGGGTAATGAGGATTTGAGCAGAGGGCTCTCGCCTCTTCCCCAAGCATAGGCCCAGCCAAGCTCACCTGGAGAATCAGTGGGGGATGGCAGCACCCAGACTTGACCCCGCATGTGCTCACCAGTTTCTCTGTTCCTAGATCCCCCCTTCCGGCGCGCATTTGCCGTTTGCCTTTTGAGATGACTGGTAGGTGGGGGCGGGGGGGGGGGCAGGGGGGGCAGGGGAGCTAGCTCCTGAGCCTGGCAGGGAGTGCTGGCCGGTGCTAGGGAAATGGAGCCTGGTGAGGGAAGGCATTCCACCTCTCTGGGCCTCCTCCCAGGTCAGGCTCCAGGGAGAGACCACTGGCCCACTTCCGGTGCAGGGAGGGGAGGAAGAGCAGAAAGGAGACAGGGACCAGTGGTCAAGGAAGCACCTTTAAAATATATATATATATATATATATTTATATATAAATATATATTTTTTTTTTTTTTTTTTTTTTTTTTTTTTTTTTAGAATTGTTGCTGGACCTTTATTTTATTCATTTATTCATATGCGGTGCTGAGAATCGAACCCAGTGCCTCACACATGCTAGGCAAGTGCGATACCACTAGGCCACAGCCCCAGCCCTCAAGGAGGCACCTTTTTTTTTTTTTGCAGTGCCGGGGATTGAACTCAGGGGCACTTGACCACTGGGCCACATCCCCAGCCCTTTTTTGTATTTTTTTATTAGAGACAGGGTCTCACTGAGTTGCTAAGTGCCTCGCCATTGCTGAGGCCGGCTTTGAACTCACGATCCTCCTGCCTCAGCCTCCCAAAGTGCTGGGATTACCGGCGTGCGCCACCGCGCCTGGCTAAGGAGGCACCTTTTAATGAGGCACAAAACTCCAGGGCCTGCCACTGGCCCCATGAGCTTTAACAGGAGTTGAGGGGATCTGTGGCCGGTGAAGAGGAACTGAGATGAGGGCAGGGAGAGGAGGACGAGGAGGACAGGCGGGGGAGACGAGGGCGGGTAGTGCTGAAAGGCTCTCAAGGCACCAGGGTCCCAAGGCCCACCCCAGCCTGCCCTGGCGCTTGCTCAGCTTGGGGGAGGACAGGTTCTGGGGAGGGCGAGGGGTCTGAGAGGCAGCAGGGCAGCCCAAGGGTGGGGGTCAGACCCTCAGCCCTGGGGAATCTTGGGGAGACTGACATGCCCAGGACAGGAGTGTGGGGGCATTCAGGACAGCAGAAACCCTGCTGAGAGGAGACTTTTTTACTTCCTTGTTTTTAAAACCCACCTCCAGTGAGGGTTGTGGAGGGGTCAGGGACGTCCCTTGGGGGCTGGCCAGCACTGACCCCTCTGATTCAGAGTGAGCCAAGTGTGAGTTTCCGGACGGTGTGTCCTAGTGTCTCAGGTGTGGCCGTGTGCTGACGCGTGCCAACATGGCGCTGCTCTGCTCAGCTCACAAGTGCTGCGACCTCCATGCCCATCTGTTCTCTGGACCATCACGAACACGCCCTGAGCTCTGCAAAGGCCCACCTTGCCTCCGTGTTCCCAGACCAGGCCTGGGCTGAGCCCCGGTTCCTGCAGGGTCCTGTTCCAGGTGCAGGCTGGGGGAGGTAGGACAGGGGCTGGCCGTCCCCCCAGCTGAATTTCTTAGTCACTGCTTCACTGGGAACTGGTCTGCCCCCTCCCCGCAGCAGTGACCCTGGCCACCCCCTGGCCTTGGCGAATGGCTCCTGGTTGCCCATGGCCCACCCTTTCCCCTCTCTGGACCTCCATTAGCTCATCTCTTGGAGTGTTGAGCACCATGGCCCCAGAGAGCCCCAGACTCAGACAGGGTCTGCTACCCGTTCACCCGATCACCATTGAGCGTCCCACGGCTTGCCAGGTGCTGGGATCACACAAAAAACCCAGGGACTCCACCTGGAAGGGGTGTCCCCATCTGGGTGGGTAGGAGCCATATATTTGGTCCATAATATTCTGGAAAAGCAAGAGGTGGTGATAGGGATCCCGGGGAGAAACTCCTTAGTTCCTGGATGCAAGAGCAGTGAATGCAGAGGGGGTCTGAGTCTGTAGGGAGGAAGGGGCTTCTCGGGGCAAGTCCTCCACATCCTGGGGATGAGCACAAATACCCCAGGATTTTTCTGGCATCGGGAATAAAGACAACAGCTGGTTTTTGCCACTGGTCCCCGAGGCGGCTAGACCATCCAGGGAGTGTGGGACACGAGGGAGTGGGGGAACTGAGAGGGGAGGAGGGAGAGTGGCCCAGGGCTGGGGGGAAGCCACAGGGAAATGCAGACCAGATGAGGTGGGCTCAGAAGGAAGGGAGGGTCCGCTGAGGGGCCTGTCGGGGTCTGCCAAGACGGGGCCATAGAGTTTCGGCTGTGGCCCACCCCACCCCAGTGCTCACCCCCACTCACCCAGTGCTCACCTCCCACCCCCAGTGCTCACCCCGCACCCCCACCCCCACCCCCAGTGCTCACCCCCCACCCCCAGTGCTCACCCCCCCCACCCTCAGTGCTCACACCCCACCCCCAGTGCTCACCCCACCCCCAGTGCTAACCCCCACCCCCAGTGCTCATCCCCCACCCCTGTGCTCATCCCCACCATCAATGGCCATACCCACCCCCAGTGCTCACCCACCCGTATCGAGCCCAGTGCTCACCCCCACCCCACCCCCAGTGCTCACCCCCACCCACCCCCCCACCCCCAGTGCTCATCCCCCACCCCCATGTGCTCACCCCCACCCCCAGTGCTCACCCCCCCCCCCAGTGCTCATATCCCCCACCCCACCCCCAGTGCTCACCCCCCACCTCCAGTGCTCACCCCCAGTGCTCACCCCCCACCCCCCTCAGTGCTCATCCCCCACCACCCCCAGTCACCACACCCCCAGTGCTCATCCCCCACCCCCAGTGCTCACCCCCCCCCCCAGTGCTCCCCCCCACCCCCAGTGCTCATTTCCCCCCCCCCTCAGTGCTTCATCCCCCACCCCAGTGCTCAACCCCACCCCCCCCCAGTGCTCATCCCCACCCCCGTGCCCCCCACCCCCAGTGCTCACCCCCGACCCCCACCCCCCAGTGCTCATTCCCCCACCCCCAGTGCTCATCCCCCACCACCCCCCCAGTGCTCACACCCCACCCCACACCCCAGTGCTCACCCCCACCCCCAGTGCTCACCTCCCAGTGCTCACCACCCCCAGTGCTCATCCCCACCACCCAGTGCTCACAACCCAGTGCTCACCCCCACCCTCAGTGCTCACCCCCACTCACCCCCAGTGCTCACTCCCCACCCCCCAGTGCTCACCCCCCCCCCCCAGTGCTCACCCCCACCCCCAGTGCTCATCCCACCCACCACCCTCAGTGCTCACCCCAGTGCTCATCCCCCACCCCCAGTGCTCACCCCACCCCACCCCCAGTGCTCAACCCCTCAGTGCTCACCCCCCAACCCCAGTGCTCACCCACCACCCCAGTGCTCCCCCACCCAGTGCTCACCCCCACCCCCACGTGCTCACCCCCACCCCCAGTGCTCACCCCCACCCCCAGTGCTCATCCCCCCACCCCCCCAGTGTGCTCACCCCACCCCCTCAGCCCCACCCCCCAGTGCTCACCCCCCACCCCAGTGCTCACCCCCACCCCCAGTGCTCACCCCCACCCCCAGTGCTCACCCCCCCCCCACCCCCCCAGTGCTCACCCCCACCCCCCAGTGCTCACCCCCACCCCCAGTGCTCACCCCCACCCCCAGGTGCTCACCCCACCCCCAGTGCTCACCCCCACCCCCCAGTGCTGCTCTTCCCCCCCAGTGCTCACCCCACCCCCATGCTCACCCACACCCCCCCAGTGCTCACCCCCACCCCAGTGCTCATCCCCCACCCCCAGTGCTCACCCCACCCCAGTGCTCACCCCACCCCCACCCCCAGTGCTCACCCCATCCCCCAGTGACTCACCCCCCACCCCAGTGCTCACCCCCACACCCCAGTGCTCACCCACCCCCCAGTGCTCACCCCCACCCCAGTGCTCACCCCCACCCCAGTGCTCACCCCACACCCCCAGTGCTCACCCCACCCCCAGTGCTCACCCCCCACCCCCAGTGCTCACCCCCACCCCCAGTGCTCACACCCCCACCCCCAGTGCTCACCCCCCACCCCCAGTGCTCACCCCCCCACCCCCAGTGCAGTGCTCACCCACCCCACCCTCAGTGCTCACCCCCCCACCCCCCCAGTGCTCACCCCCACCCCCCAGTGCTCACCCCCACCCCCAGTGCTCAAGTCCCCCCCCCACCCCCAGTGCTCACCCCCACCCCCAGTGCTCACCCCCACCCCCAGTGCTCACCCCCCCCCCAGTGCTCACCCCCCACCCCCACGTGCTCACCCCACCCCCCAGTGCTCCGCCCCCCCCCACCCACAGTGCTCACCCCCACCCCCAGGTGCTCACCCACCCCCAGTGCTCACCCCCCCACCCCCAGTGCTCACCCCCACCCTCAGTGCTCACCCCCACCCCCAGTGCTCACCACCCACCCCAGTGCTCACCCCCACCCCCCCCCCAGTGCTCCCCCCCCCACCACCCCAGTGCTCACCCCCACCCCAGTGCTCACCCACCCCCAGTGCTCACCCCCACCCCCCAGTGCTCACCCCCCACCCCTCACCCCCACCCAGTGCTCACCCCCCACCCCCAGTGCTCACCCCCACCCCCAGTGCTCACCCCCACACCCCCCCAGTGCTCACCCCCACCCCCAGTGCTCACCCCCACCCCCAGTGCTCACCCCACCCCCCAGTGCTCACCCCCACCCCCAGTGCTCACCCCCCCCAGTGCTCACCCCCACCCAGTGCTCATCCCCCACCCCCAGTGCTCACCCCCACCCCCCCACAGTGCTCACCCCCACCCCAGTGCTCACCCCCACCCCAGTGCCCACCCAGTGCTCACCCCCACCCCCAGTGCACATCCCCCACCCCCAGTGCTCAGTGCTGCATCACCCCACCCCCCAGTGCTCACCCCCAGTGCCCCCAGTGCTCACCCCCCACCCCAGTGCTCCCCACCCCACCCCCCCCTGGTGCTCATCCCCCACCCCCAGTGCTCACCCCCACTGCTCATCCCTCCCCCAGTGCTCACCCCCCACCCCAGTGCTCACCCCACACCCAGTGTGTGCTCATCCCCACCCCCAGTGCTCACCCCCACCCCCAGTGCTCACCCCCCCCCAGTGCTCACCCCCACCCCCAGTGCTCACACCCCAACACCCCCCCCACCCAGTGCTCACCCCCACCCCCCAGTGCTCACCCCCACCCCCAGTGCTCACCCCCACCCACCCATTGCTCAGTGCCAGTCTCACCCCCACCCCCAGTGCTCACCCCCACCCCCAGTGCTCACCCACCACCCCCCACCCCCAGTGCTCACCCCCCCCCCAGTGCTCACCCCCCACCCCCAGTGCTCACCCCACCCCCAGGTCCCAGTGCTCACCCCAGTGCCACCCCCCCCAGTGCTCACCCCCACCCCATCAGTGCTCACCCACCCCAGTGCTCACCCCCACCCCCAGTGCTCACCCCCACCCCCAGTGCTCACCCCCACCCCCAGTGCTCATCCCCCACCCAGTGCTCACCCCCACCCCCAGTGCTCACCCCCACCCCCAGTGCTCACCCCCACCCCCAGTGCTCACCCCCACCCCCAGTGCTCACCCCACCCCCAGTGCTCACCCCCACCCCCAGTGCTCACCCCCCCCCCAGTGCTCACCCCACCCCCAGTGCTCACCCCCCCCCCCAGTGCTCACCCCCCCCCCCCCCAGTGCTCACCCCCACCCCAGTGCTCACCCCCACCCTCAGTGCTCACCCCCCACCCCCAGTGCTCATCCCCCACCCCCAGTGCTCACCCCCCACCCCCAGTGCTCACCCCCCACCCCTCAGTGCTCACCCCCACCCCCCACTCCCAGTCTGTGCTCACCCCCCCCCCTCAGTGCTCACCCCCCCCCAGTGCTCATCCCCCACCCCCCCCCAGTGCTCACCCCCCCCCCCCAGTGCTCACCCCCACCCCCAGTGCTCACCCCCACCACCCCCAGTGCTCAACCCACCCCCACAGTGCTTCACCCCCACCCCCAGTGCTCCCCACCCCAGTGCTCACCCAGTGCCCCCACCCCCAGTGCTCACCCCCACCCCACCCCCAGTGCTCACCACCCACCCCCCCTCAGTGCTGCTCACCCCCAGTCCCCAGTGCTCACCCCCACCCCCAGTGCACACACCCCCAGATGGCTCACCCCCTAGTGCTCACCCACCCCCAGTGCTCACCCCCACCCCAGTGCAGTGCTCACCCCCACACCCCCAGTGCTCACCCCCACCCCAGTGCTCACCCCCACCCTCAGTGCAGTGCTCACCCCCCCACCCCCCAGTGCTCACCCCCACCCCAGTGCTCACCCCACCCCCAGTGCTCACCCCCCCCTACCCCCCCCCCCAGTGCTCACCCCCACACCCCAGTGCTCACCCCCACCCCCAGTGCTCATCCCCCCACCCCAGTGCTCACCCCCCCCCACCCACAGTGCCTCACCCCCACCCCCAGTGCTCATCCCCCCACCCTTTGTGCTCACCCACCCCCAGTGCTCACCCCCCACCCCTCACCCCCCCCCCAGTGCTCATCCCCCACCCCCAGTGCTCACCCCCACCCTCAGTGCTCATCCCCACCCCCCTTAGTGCTCATCCCCCACCCCAGTGCTCACCCCCCCCCAGTGCTCACCCCCCACCCAGTGCTCATCCCCCCCCCAGTGCTCACCCCCACCCCAGTGCTCACCCCCACCCCCAGTGCTCACCCCCACCCCCAGTGCTCACCCCCACCCCCAGTGCTCACCCACCCCCAGTGCTCACCCCACCCCCTCACCCCCCAGTGCTCACCCCACCCCCAGTGCTCACCCCCACCCCCAGTGCTCACCCCCACCCCAGTGCTCACCCCCACCTCAGTGCTCACCCACCCCAGTGCTCACCCCCCCCCCAGTGCTCACCCCCCACCCTCAGTGCTCACCCCCACCCCCAGTGCTCAACCCCCCCCCCAGTGCACACACCCCCAGTGCTCACCCCCACCCCCAGTGCTCACCCCCACCCTCAGTGCTCACCCCCACCCCCAGTGCTCACCCCCACCCCCAGTGCTCACCCCCACCCCCAGTGCCATCCCCCACCCTCAGTGCTCACCCCCACCCCAGTGCTCACCCCACACCCCAGTGCTCATCCCCCACCCTTAGTGCTCACCCACCCCCAGTGCTCATCCCCCACCCTCAGTGCTCACCCCCACCCCCAGTGCTCACCCACCCCCAGTGCTCACCCCCACCTCAGTGCTCACCCACCCCCAGTGCTCACCCCACCCCCAGTGCTCACCCCCACTCCCAGTGCTCACCCCCACATGAGGCCCAGGGAGGCCCCAGAAGTCACTGATCCCAAAGGTCTCCCATCTCAGCTGGCTTGTGGCAGGAGTGAGTTCAGGAGTCCTTGTCCCCGTCCTCCCGCTCATCCCTTGACAGGGGTCTGGTGGTAACGCCCCACTTGGGAGTCCGGCTTCTCTGACTGTCTGGGAGAGAGAGGGGCGGAGGACGCTGGTGTCCAGTCCTCCAGCAGGAGAAGCGTGGAGACGTTCAGAACCAGGTGTCTGGTCTGGGACGGAAGAAGGCTGGGCCCTGAGGTCACTTGGTGTGGGGAACGGGGTGTGTCAGGGCACGTCAAAGAATGGGAGGGGGTGAGCTGGGGATGTGGCTGCAGACGGTGGCTTCCGGTGAGGCCTGGTTTCTCCCTTCCTGGCAGTGGGCTGACTGAAGGGACACTCCCCTCTTATGACTTCCCTCCGGGACCAGGGGCCTGGCTGGCCGGCTGCAGCCCAGCGTCTTGGAGCTTTCCCTGGGGGAGTCTGGGTGCTGTCTCCACAGGGTCCCCAGACATACGGGGTAGGTGGTGGGAGTCAGAGGCCTCGCAGACACCCTTTCCAGGAGGGCCTCAGGAGGGCTGAGGGTCAGCGCCCATCTCCAGCGAGCCCTGCTCCCTCTGAGCCTCAGTGCTGCCTGTGACATGGGCCGGGGCAGAGTGAGGGTGGTTCTTGCTCACAGCCCTGGTGACTTCTGTTGGCCAGCTGGACCTGTATCTTGCTCTGAGGGGTGGGGGGTTCTCCCCATGCTGCCCACCTACCTGTGCGTTGGCTGACTGGTGCAGGGAGCCTGGCACCCTGGGTCTCACGCTCGCCTGCGGGGCACACACACCCCCTCCTGTCCCACCCTGGGCAGTGGCACGTGGGGCTCTGCGCACTGTCTGCCGGCCGAGCTTCCCAGGGGTCTGAGCAGGGAGAGCGGACACAGGCCTGTGGGTCAGTTAGGCTGCCTGAGACTGGATTTGGCCCCGTGTGTGCCCCTCCTGGCGGGGCCCATCCTCGGGACCCTTGGTGGGAACAGGGCCGGGCGGGGCTGGGCGGGCGCCTCCTCCTGGCACAGGCTCTCTGTTGACCTAGTTCCCAGCCCGCCCTCGAGCTGTGTGCTCAGCTGCCCTGCCCTGCCCTGCCCTGCCCTCACCCTGCACTGCCTGGCTGGCAGGCGCTGCCTCGGGGTGCCACCTGGGGTGCCTGGGCCTGCCCAGGCTGGGGGCTTAGGATGGGCTCCCCCAGGTTGGGAACGCCTGGGGGCTGTTGTCCGCTGACTCCCTCTGAACTGTGGAATCTCAAGAATGCTGAGTGCTTGGCCTGGCACCCTGGCACCCCTGCAAGGTCTGGGAAGCCCGGGGCGGGGGTCACCACCATGTCACTAATTTATCAAATGTGCGGTTTCTGCTGGTGACTCTGGCCTTCTGAGTTGGGCCCAGGTGGGTGGCTGAAGGCGGGGAGAGGGTATAATTAAACTGCAGGCTATGGGGGAGAGGCCCCCCTGCCAGGGACTCTTGTCAATAATAATAATTGATGGCCTAATTCAGGGACGCTGTCAGCCACTGAATGAAAGGGTGACCTCAAGTGATTGGCGCACAGAGGCCTGCGGGCGACAAGGCCAGGCTGGCCAGCTCAGGGGCACTTGGTCTGGGGTGAGAGCGATGTCAAGGTTGGGCCAGCAGCTCTGGGAAGGACGGGCTGCCAGGACTCAGAGGAGCAGGCGCTTGGGTGAGGGTCCTAGAGCTTGCCCAGGATGGGAGACGGCTGATGAGGAGCTCCTCGGCCCCTCTTTCTCCCCAGGGACCATCGTCCTGTTTTCCCTGGCCCCCCCCAGCCCCCCACCTCCCATCCCAGCTCTTCAGGAACTGGGTGCCTGAGGCTTCCCCAGAGCAAGAGGGTTAGTCCCAGGTCTGACCCGGGGACGAGGCCTCACAGCAGGAGTGTCGTCCGTGCCCAGACCCACTCAGGCCACCCCTCCTCTGCTGTCCCCAGGAGCCTGATGCCACGCACCCTGGACGGCCAGATCACCATGGAGAAGACCCCCAGCTATTTCGTGACACGGGAGGCCCCCCGCCGCATCCACAGCATGTCCCCAGACACGAAGCTGATCGTGGTGGTGCGGAACCCCGTCACCAGGGCCATCTCCGACTACGCCCAGACGCTCTCCAAGACCCCCGGCCTGCCCCAGCTTCCGCGCCTTGGCCTTCCGCCGCGGCCTGGGCCCCGTGGACATGGCCTGGAGCGCCATCCGCATCGGGCTCTACGCCCAGCACTTGGAGAGCTGGCTGCGCTACTTCCCCCTGTCCCGTTTTCTGTTTGTCAGCGGTGAGCGCCTGGTCAGCGACCCGGCAGGAGAGGTTGGGCGCGTGCAGGACTTCCTGGGCCTCAGACGGGTTGTCACGGACAAGCACTTCTACTTCAATGCCACCAAGGGCTTCCCCTGCCTCAAGAAGGCCCAGGGCAGCAGCCGCCCCCGCTGCCTGGGCAAGTCCAAGGGCAGGCCCCACCCCCGCGTGCCCCAGGCTGTGGTCCAGCGCCTGCAGGACTTCTACCGGCCCTTCAACCGCAAGTTCTACCAGATGACCGGCCAGGACTTTGGCTGGGACTGAATGAGAGCCAGGCAGAGTGTCCTGGGCACTCATGACCGTATTTATGTCTGCCCATCTGGACAGAGCGGGCTGCTCACGCGTGCTGGGTGGGGAGTGTTTGAGCAATAAAGTCTGGATGGGAATCTTCCACTTGGCCTTGAGATAGGAAGTGCTCACACAGCTAGCTGCAGGCACTGCCTGCTCCAGGCGTCATGGAGGTTCTTGGAGGTGGCACACACTTGGTCACATGTCACAGAAGAGTGCATGAGGCTCAGAGAGGCTTAGAGCCTGCCTAGTGATGCACAGCTTAACCCTGGTGACTCTGGAGGCTCCAGCCGGCCTCTTTTCTCAGTCTTGGGAGGATGAGCAGTGTTGTCTCCGGGTCTGGGACGAGGAGACTGAGACCCCAGGTTGCCCCTCAGTGGTGGGCAGGATTGAAGTGGGGTCTGGCCAGCTGTGCGTGCTGCACCACGACCCCAGCTGGTCTTGCACCCTGTGCCCGGTTGCTCCCTCCTGGCAGCCTCCTGGGACTACCAGGCGGCGAGTGGCAGATGGCTTCCAGCCAAGCCCTCCGGTGGAGCCTGGTCCACAGACCCGCCCACGCCCCCAGGCCTTCCCTGCCCCAGCCAGATCTGCTGCCTTCATCTGTGCCCTGCCCCCGGGACACGACAGGAGCCAGTGCCCGTCTGCAGCCCAGCTGCCCACTCCTACCCAGGGAAGCAGACCCTGCCGGCTGGTGCTCATCCACCCCTCTCCAGGGGAGTGTGAGGCCCTCAGTAATGACTGCCACCTGCTCCTGGCCGCTTGCTCGCTGCCAGGTGCCTGCCAGCTGCCCTGGCAATGACCCTGGGGCGGCTTGGGCCCAGGCCTGGCATGCCTGTGCTGTCCCAGGCCCTCCACGGCCGGCTGTGTTCTCGGGGCACCAGGCTGCTCCTTGGATCTGATGTGGCCTTTCTGCTCCTCAGTTACCTGGGCCACTCTGTCCTGGGTCCCAGAACACAAGCAGTGAGCGATGGCTGGAGGGGCGGTCTGTCAGCCTCTGCCCCTCCTTGACAGACTGGCAAAACTCCCTGTGAGCTAGTGGCCCCACCAGTCACCATAGCCTCTCTCTTTGTCACGTGATCCCATCAGTTAATGTTGGTGTTCCCAGAAGCTTAGTGGGACAGGCAGGTAGATGGGGGACGTCTCTCTCTAGCCATCGGAGCCCCTGCTCCTACTACTGTGTGGGCTCGGCGGAGCTGGGCTGAGGGCCCGGGCCTGGCAGGGTGGGGGTGGTTACTGCCTCCCTCCGGGCACGGGCTAGGCCGTGCCGCTCCAGCGCGGTGGGCAGATGTGGGCCCAGATGTGAAGGAGATGAACCCGTAGCTTTCCCCAGACTCCGGACGGAGGCGGCGAGGGAAAGGGCCCGGCTGCTTACAGGAACCAGGAGAGCAGGGACAGAACTCCACTCCAGGCCCCGCTGGGCGGTGCTGTGTCCCGTCCTCTGCTGGGGATGGGCGGGAAGGCAGGACTGCCATGCACACCCTCGTCCCCTCCTCTCCCTGGACGTGCCGAGCCTCGGCCCACACCACCTCCCGCCCCTCTTCTGTTCTCCTGCAGTGAGTGAAGGCAGCTGGAGGAACGTCCTCAGAGGAAGGCAGATCCCATTAGTTTAAGATGCTCCAACCCAGCCCTACCCCCACTGCTCCGGATGAAGACCAGAGGCCTGCCTGCAGCTGTGAAGGCCCAGGCCTCTCCCCACACCTGCCTGCTCCCCTCGGCCGGCATTTCTGCACGCTGGCCGGGCCAGTTCCTCGCACCTGCTCTGCTCTTTCCAACCTCACAGACCTGGCACGTGCTGTTCCCTCTGCCTGAATGCCTGTCCCCACAGCGTGAGAGTGGAGGTGGGGACAGCTGCCCCTGCTCGGGCTGTTGTTCTTTCCGCCTGCGTTTAGGACTAATTTCCTGAGCTCATCCAGGTGACCCATTTTCCCAGTTAGGGCACAGAGTTGAGGGGGCCTAGTTTACCTGGCTTTGGGGCCTGGGCCCCGGGCTCAAGGGACAGATTCTGGAAGCAGAGAGGAGAAAGAGTGCGCTGGCATGGCCCCCCTCGTGCCGCCCAGCGGGAACTCAGCCTGCAGGCCTGCGCCCAGCGCAAGGCGCCCAGCTGCGCCTCAGAACACACTGTGTGCAGATGTGGTGGGTCCTACGGGCTGCGTGTGGGGTGGGGCTCCTCGGGGGAGTCACCGGCCTTTAATTAAAGCCCCTAAATTGCTTCCTCAGCTGCTCCACGGCTCTCCATGCTGGAACATTCCAGAATGGGTGAGAGGTGCTGATTCGATTACCGTCTTCCTGTCCTGGCCAGGAGAGGGGCCTGGGGTGGGACGGGGCTGGGAGAAGCCCGGGGAGGGGCCTCGCTCAGCCCCAGCCTCTTGGTCACACGTGGTCCAGGAGGGCCCTAGGAAGAGTGGGTGGGGGCTGGGCCTCGACCACGGCAGACTCTGCAGACCGAGCAGGCCCTGGCCTGGCAGCAGGGAGGGGCAGGACCGTCCTCCCCACTGGGAGGCCACATTAGTAATTGGGAAGCCCCTCTAGAAGAGGAGACCCAGGAAGTGCCGGCAGCTTGCCCGTCCTCCTTCCTGTCGGCACCCTGTGACGGTCCTCGCCACACTGTCCACCCCAAGGGGCACACTGCCCGCCTTGTTGGAGTTCTGTCCTCAGGACGGGTCAGGGCAGGACCTGGGATCAGAGCACAGTTGGGGCTGGGCCTGCTGACCCCTGTTCCTGCAGGGACGGCTGCCTGAGGCCACTGGTTCTGGTGACCCCTCTGGTCAGGCTGAGCCGGCCTCCTGTGATGAGGACGGGCCTAGGGGGTTGGGTGAGGCAGCCCCGGGCTTGTTCCCTCTGGACTCCTTGGGGACTGTGCAGGGCAGGACCGGGGAGGGAGGGGAGCTGGGGCCCTGGGGTGCAGCTTGGACGGGGGTCTGCTCTTGGCAGCACCTGTGGGTTCCTTTGTCCCAGAACGAGGGGTGCTTTGGGAAAGGCCTGGTCCTCCTGCCCTTGCAACTGGTCTCCACATGGCTCAGGGTGGACGCCCCAGCCTCATGCAGTGGCCACTCTCAGGCTGCAGGAGGGGACCACGCCATGGTGAGAGAAAGGACCGAGTGGCTTCAGATGAGCTGAATCCCGCGTGGCCCCTGACCCCACGCCTTTCCCGGCTCCCAGGCCTGAGCCCCTTCCCATTTGCCAGCCTGCCCCGGGCTCCTTGTCCCCTTTTCTAGGGGTCCGTCAGCAGTGACGTCACCAGGGAGGGATGGTTGAAGGCCAGGGCGCTTCCGTCTGGGCAGCGCCACGCGCCTCTGTGCCCGTGGAGTGGGGGCTGGGAGTGCTGCTGTCCTGCACCTGGCGGCTCCCCTCCTGCTGGACTCTCCCATCCCAGAAGGTTCCTCTCGAGCTGACAAGGGTGGCTCTTGAGGCCAGGGGGGTGGCAAGGGGCGAGGAAGGTCCCCGCGAGTCCTTTCATCCCCTCGTCCTGGGCAGCACGGCAGCCAGGAACCAGCGGCAGGAGGCCCGCAGGAAGCCCTGCTCCCGCGCCTCCCTCAGGCCCTCGGGTTCTGAACCGGCTCCTTCTGTCCTTCCTGCGTGGCAGCCTCGTGGTCCCGGTCAGCTCCTGTGCCTCCGTGTCTCTGGGCTCCTGCGGGCCAGGGTCGAGGTTCTGAGTCAGGTGAAATGCTGAGGGCGCTGGAGAAAGGGAAGGCAGGCCGGGACAGCCGCTGGTAGGGCCGGACAAGCTCCTTCGTTCTTTTAGCCACAGGTGCTGAGGATTCTGTGGTGGACAGGGCAGTGCCTGACCACCTGGAGTCACCAAGAGACCAGGTCAGCCACCAAGCAACCAAGAAAGTGGAGCCCTAATGACAGAGTGTGGCCGGCACCAGGAAGCGGGGAACGGGAGGGGACGGGACCCAGAGGGAGGTTCCCTCAGAGGGGAGACCACCTTGAGGCACCAGCTGTGCCAGGGCAGGGCAGCAGGTGCCTCAAGCAGGGGACACACAGGCACTGGTAGGTGTCGCAGGGCTAGGCGAGGAAATCCCGCCTCTGAGGGCTGGGGTTGTGGCTCAGTGTGGGCGATTTTCTCTCACACACGGGGCCTGTGGTCAATCTGCAGTACAGGGTTGGGGGCTGGGGGGGGGGAGAAAATTCCCGGTTAGGAGTCAGGTTCTGCACGTGCAACCCAAAGTCTTGAAGGCAGGGATTTGGACAGATGCTCACATCCCTGCGTTCCCGTAGCCGCGAGGTGGTCACAGCCAGGTAAACCACACGTGATCGTGTGCTGTGTGCATGCAACGGGCTGATTCAGCCACAGGAAGGTAATGACTTTGTTCCATGGAGGGGATCGAATCCAGGGCCTTGTGCATGTGGGGGAAAGTGCTGCGCTCCTGAGCTACCCCCAGGCCCAGAATAGTGTCCTGATGCCTGCTCCTGTGTGGGTCAGCCTCAAAAACACGCTACGTGACGTAGGCCAGCCAGGGAAGTCATGGATCAGACAGTCGAGTGTGTGAAGCGTGCAGAATAGGCAGACCCACGGAGACGGGAGCAGCTCGGGGGTCGCCAGGGCTGGAGGTGGGAGGGGCTGGGAGGGGCTGCTCCGTGGCTGTCGGGTTTCCTTTCAAAATGATGAGAACATTCTGGAACTGGATTGAGTCGCTGGTCACACAACATTGGGAATTCACTGGATGCCCCTGAATTGTTCACTTGAAAATGGTTGATTTTGTTGTGTGGATTTCACCTCATGGGAACAAAACAAAACAAGGGATCTCACAGAAAAACCCAGCGGCGCAGGGATGTCGGAGGAGAGGGTTCTGGGAGAGCTTTGCTAGTTCTGTTGGGACGTGAAAGGTCCGTGAGGGACGCACACAGCTGCGCGGGACAGAGGGCACAGAAGAGGGGGTTCAGGGCACAGAGCCCCGCGAGGCTGCGGAGCCGGCTGTGCCGCTGGAGCGGGGACCTGCCAGCCCGAGCTCGCCAGGCCCTTCCGGCCCTTCGCTAGCTCATCTCCCCACCCCTGCTCCAGCTGCCCCCCGCGCAGGGTCTGGGGCCCTCTGCAGAGGCTGGGGCCTGTGTGGCTCTCCTCCAGCACTCCATCACGCCAGGGCCGCTGCCCAACGCCGCCTCTTCATCAGCGGGAGTCCGCCGGCTCCGCCTCAGGTCCCCTCCCTGCCCGCCACCTGGAGTGGGCATGCCTCGCTGCTCCCTGTCTCGGGGCTACTGTCCTTTGCTGCCTGGGGTGGTGTCCGCAGTTTCGTATATTTTGTCTTGTTCTTTGCTTGTTTTAGGCAGAAGGGTCCATCCCGTTCTCGTCACTCCATCTTGGCTCAAAGTAGAGAGACGGCTCTTCTGTCAGAGAGAAATAAATGTTAAAAAGAAAGAGCGAGAGCGGGGCTGCGGCTGGGGCTCTGCGGTAACGCACTTGCCCCGCACCTGTGAGGCACTGGGTTCAACCTTATTTTTACATTATAAAAATAAGTAAAATAAATAAAGATATTGGGTCCATCTTAAAAACTATTCTAAAAAAGAGAGAGAAAGAACTGGAGTGGGGTCACATTTCCTCCTCTGGCTCTCAACAGGGAATGGGACTAATGTACTTCTGTCCCCTCCTGAGCATCAGCCTGGTGGACAGCGCTGGTCAAGATCCAAAAGTGCGTCCTTGGGCAAGTCTGACCACTCTGGCCCAAGGCGGTGAGAGGGCCTGGTGTTCACCAGAGGCTGCTGCCTCGGCACCCAGCACTGGTCAGTACTTGTCCCCTGCTTGTCCCCTCCCTAATGGCAGGGAGGGCGTACATGGATCCTCGTGACAAGGAGGAGGCTCAAGGAGGAGGTGGCACACCATCACAGCTCCCATGGGGCCCCAGAGGCCCTGCAGGACCCACCTGGACCCGAGGTTCTGAGCAAGATGCCTCCGACAGCCGGGGCCGTCAGGTGGAGAGAGGACGGCAAGGCTCGCTTGAGTTCTGGGAAGAAGTTCTTCAGGCTTCTGGAGCAGGGACTGGGGATGCAAGATCCATGCTGGGTGGCAGAGTGGCCCAAGTGCGGGCGTCCATCGGGGCCCTGGTGGGCAGCTGGTGTAGGCGCACAGCCGTCCTTATGCTTGGGAACCGCTGGCCCGCTAGGACTCAGAGCACGGCTTCTATTTCCTGACTGAGATTTTTCTCTAGAAACTGCCTAAAGATTGATCCTCTCCAGCCCCTGTGAGGTCCTGTAAAGACCCTGGGCCTGCCATCAGGAAGCCAGTGAGAGCCAGTCTGCCGGGCCCCCGTCTGGAGTGTGGCCTCAGGAGGCTCACTCGAGGGCTCCAGGGACTCTGTCACTTGCATCCCTGAGAGGAGGCGCGGGGCGCAACACCTAGGGCCACAGGGGAGGCACCAGGGGCCAGCAGGGCCAGTGGAGCAGGGGAAAACTGAGGCCTGGGTCTTTCTTGGAGTCTCCACCAGGAAAGCAGAGCCCAGGCCTGGCTAGTGTGAATAACTCGGTGGGGGGGGGGGCTTTGGATGGGGGCTGGCGTCCCTGGTTGGCCTGGGTGGTTCAGGGCAAGGCAGGAGCTGTCGAGAGTCGGGTAAGGAGCAGGTCAAACGTGGGCTCTGGTGGCAGGGCAGATGGAGCGGGTGGCTGCTAGTCTGGCCTGTGACTGATGATGTCAGAACCCGGGAGAAGGCAGAGCACCAGCCCCTGTCTGCGGCCGTGCCAGGAGCCGTTTCCTGTGGAGCTGCAGACCCTCACCCAGCGAGGAATGCAGACCCATCCTGGGGACTTGCCTCACCCTGGTCCATTCTGGGTGGCGGGCTGCTGGTCTCTGGGGCTGGGCTGGGACAGCAGCCATCCTGCGGTGGCCCACCTCAGAGACTCTCCGACTTCTCCCAGACAGGACAGCGAGTCCAGGGCAGACCTGGGACAAGCTGGGTCCTTGCTGGCCCTGGTGACTGAGGACGGCAGGCTAGGCAGGGCCCTTGGGGGCTGCCTCCAGACCCCACCCTCTGGTAAGGGCCCAAGTGCTGCGCCCCCACACGGGCTGTGGGCAGGGTCTGGTGAGGACCCAGCTGGAGCCCTGGCTTTCAGGGACACATGGTGTGGCAGCCACCAGGGAGACCAGACGGACAGGAGCCCACCAAGGCCATAGAGACCCTCAGGCCTCAGACGACATCCCTGCCCCTGAGCCCACTGCCTGGGGACGCCTGTCCCCACTTTCAGGGATGACGGGACCTGCCTAGGCCATCCCCAGCAGCGGGCACTGCTGAGGGCCCCTGGGCCTGAGGATCCCTCTCCCGCTCAGAGCCAAGCTTCCGGCTTTGAGGCCAGAATTCCTTTCATGCTGCCTAATCCGAGCCACATTGCGAGCTTTCTGCTGGAGGAGCCTCACCAACAGTCAGTCGACCAGAACAGCCAACGCGGACTGTTGCCAGCAGGGTTTCACATGCGGGCCTTCTGATTAGGGGAAACGCCATCTCCAGGGGCCACGGCACAATCAGAGACCTTGTTCTCGCTGTCTCTCAGGGCCCCTGGCGTGGGGGGGAGGGCCGCCGCCACAGCCTCCCCCCCAGATCCTATCGCCTCCCTTCCGCCTCCCACCAGGGAGGACCGGCTATCTGATGGGAAGCCGATCTGGAGACAATCGCTCCGACCGCCGCAGGGAGAGCTGTCTCCCGCAGAGGGTCTCAGCGGGCCGCGCGGCGGGGGGGACTCCTGCCAAACACGCCAATTCTGGGGGAGAAGCATCCGGAGACTGTCTGGCCCCTGGTTTCACTGTCTGGACTCGGACTGGGGAGGGGGGCCAGGGGTGGTGCAGGGGTCACGTGCTTCATTGCTGTCCCGTCCTATTGTGGGGCAGTGTGGGGAGGACAGAGGGCAGGAGGCTGGCCAGCCCCTCGTGGTGGGCTCAGAAGTCGTGGAGTTAAAGAGAGATGGAGGTAGACGCTGCTGCTGCTGGCGATGACGGTCACGACCCACGGCCGGCCGGCACTCCCTGCAGCCTGCTGGACAGGGTCACACGGGATGTGTTTGACGCGCTTGGTGTCACCTGGGCATTGTGCTGGCACTCCCTCCGTGCTGTTCCGTTTACTTGTCAAGTTGTCATGCTATTATCCTGAGCAGGGACCCGCAGTACTAGGCACGCGCAGGTCCCTGTGCCAGGCATGGGGCTCCCGTGGAGCAGAGGGAGGGACTCTCCTCAGCACGAGTCCTCAGGGGGACAAGTGTAGGACAGAACGCTCAGGACCTCCAGTCCTCTAAGATCCTGGCCCTGAGGCGAGGGACCTGTGGATTTGATGGATGTCACTCCAGTGATTCAGCAACTGGTCATTTGAGTTCCTCATGAGGAAGGGTCTCCTGGGCAGGTCTGACTAACGAGGTGGGCTCTTACCAGGAGGTGTCCTCTCGGGGTGATGAAAATGTTCTGGAACCAGGGACAGGTTGTGACTGCAGCCTAGCTCAGGAGGACTGCCTGGGGCCTGGCTGGCTGGATTTGGCCTCCTGCCTGCAGGAGAAACGGGCAAAAGGTGGAAAAAGGAAGTGGATGTTATGTATGCAGTGTCATCAGCTAGACAGCGTCTCCCTGCCCGTCCACAGAACGTCACAGGACACAGAAACAGCAGGCAGGAGGCACACATAGGGTGATGTGGTTTTCCTGCAGAGGGACAATGTGGGACAGAAAGCACACTTAGGTAGGTCTCCTGAGCCTGCCCTGGACAGGCCAGTCAAAGGAGCCCTTCGACTTTCACCGAGCAGGAGCGAGTAGCTCTTAGCCTGACAGGGCCCAGACCCAGAAGCTCAGTGCTGTGACTAGTAAATGCCACTGAGTTGTTCCCTAGCAAGAGGTTGACTCTGTGTGACACGAACATCACCTGTACAAAAAATAGAAGGGGTCTCTAGAGGGCAGAAGTAGAAGAAGGTGGACGGTCCTCCTGCTGGCCTGGCAGGAAGCAAGCAGCTGCGTGGAGACCTTTTGAGGCCTGTGGAGGAGCTGAGAGTAGCCCCAGCCAGTGGCCTTGAAGTAGGCGGAGACCCAGGCCTACAAACGCGCCCACACCCTGCGGATTCTGCCCACAGCCCCTGAGCTTGGGAGGACCCTGGGCCTCAGATGAGCCCCCACCCTGCTGCCACCTTGGGGCAGCCTTGTGAGGCCTGGGCAAGGGCACCGCTCCGCCCTCCCAGACTCCTGACCCACAGAACCTGACAATCAACGGGTATGGCCTTGAGCTGCTGAATCGTGGTCATTTCTGACTCGGCACAGAAAACTATACAATAAGGCAAGCCAGCCAGGAAGAATGTTCTGGAAGAGAGGGGCAGAGCTCAGACAAGGCTGTGCAGTGTCTGGCTTCGGGATGGCGAGGTGTGGAGGAGAACTGGGAAGCTCTGGGATGGTGGCCAGTTTACACCAGTGGTTTCCACCTGACGCTCTTCCCCGAGACTGGGAAGGCTGACACCACGGGGGACGAGGCCCCGGTGCCGCCCAGCTTCTCCATCACAAGCTTGGTCTTACTTCCTGCTGAATGAACGTTCAAATCCTGGCCTGTTATATAAACAGAAATGCTTGAAGACCAGGGTCCGTGGGCCAAGAGGGAAAACTGAAAGGTCCTTCAGAGGCCTTGTCCCTGTGGTGGAGCCTCTGGGCTGAAACTGAGGTAGTGTCCCTTCCGGAGGGCCAGGGGAGGGTCCATTCCCTGCTCCCTGGATTGTTGGCAGAATTCAGTTCCTTGTGGTTTTGGAGCTGAGGTCCCGGACTCCCTGCAGGCTCTCAGCTGAGGGCTGTCCCCACTTCTGAAAGCTCCTTGACCATGGCCACTTCCTTATCCTCAAAGTCAGCAGCAGACAGCCGGGTCCTTCTCAAGCACAGATCTCTCTGTGACCCCAAACCACAGGGATTACAGGCCTGCACCACTGTAATCAGGTCCCATCTCTAACAGCAGCCAGGAACAGGCCTCCAGTAAGGACCCTCGAGGTTCCCCCAAGCCCTCTGGAAAATCTAGGACACTCACTCATCCTAAGGTCCTTAATCTTAATCGCATCTGCAGGCCTGCAGGGTGCCTACCTGTGCATAGATCCCAGGGGGATTAGGGCGTGAACGGCTTTGGGGCCACGACTTTGCCAACCACAGACACCAAAGCAGCTAGCCTGGAAAAGATCAAATTCCAAATCCAGTTTCTGCGGAATGCGTATTGCTTTCACGTTGTAAAAATCATAAGTCTAGCTGGGGAGGTGGCCAGTGGGTCCCTGGAGTCCATCCCCAGCACAACCCACACGCACAAAAAAGTTTTAAACTTCTTGGTTTTTTCGTACCAGGGATTGAACTCAGGGGCACTTCACCACTGAGCCACATCCCCAGCCCTATTTTTTTTTTTTTAGTATTTATTTATTTACTTTAGTTGTACACAATGCAATGCATTTATGTTTATGTGGTGCTGAGGATCGAACCCCGGGCCGCGCACGTGCAAGGCAAGCACTCTGCTGCTGAGCCACAACCCAGCCCCCCCACCTTATTTTTTTAATTTTATTAAGTGACAGGATCTCACTGAGTTGCTCAGCACCTTGCTTTTGCTGAGGCTGGCTTTGAACTCATGATCTTCCTGTCTCAGCCTCCTGAGCTGCTGGGATCACAGATATGTACCACCACATCTGGTTTGAATTCTTTAATTTTTTTCCTAAGTATCTTATCTTTTTGATGTTATTATTAAATATAATTTTTCTTAGTTTAATTTTCTGATGTTCATTGAGAGTATATGGAAATAGGAGATTTTTGTCTATTTATCTTGTATCTTGCAACCTTGATGAATTTGTTTATTCCAATCAATTTTTAGTGGATTCCTTAGGATTTTTATCTTTCCATACTGGGGATTGAACCCAGGGGTGCTCTACTACGGAGCTATATTCCCAACCCTTTAAAATTTTTTAGAATTTGAGACAGGGTATCCCTAAGTTGCTCAGGGCCTCACTAAATTGCTAAGGCTAGCTTTGAAATTGTGATCCTCCTGCCTCAGTCTCCTGAACTTCTGGGATTACAGGGGTACACAACCATGCCAGTTTTGTCTCATTTTAAAAATAAAATAAAAAGGATGGGGCTCTGTGGTACAGTACCCCTGGGTTCCATCCCCAGTACCACCGTCACTACCACACACACACACACACACACACACAAAATCCTCGCTCCTCCTTCCCTCCTTCTTCTTCCTCCTCTCTTCTTTGTCTTCTCCCCCCACCTCCTCCTCCTTCTTCTCTTCTTCTCTTCCTCCTTCCTCCTCCTCCCCCCCCCTCTCAATCCCCTTCTCTCTTTCTTTCAAAATTACCAAGACTGGCCTTGAACTTGGAATCCTCCTGCTTCAGCCTCTCCAGCTGCTGGGATTACAGGTGTGCACTACCATGCCCAGCTCTCCTCTCCTCTCCTCTCCTCTCCTCCCCCTCTCTCCCTCCTTCCCCTCTCCTCCCCTGCTCTCCTCCTCCTTTTCTCTTTTTGTCTAAATTATCAAGACTGGCCTTGAACTTGGGATCTTCCTGCCTCTGCCTTCTAAATCACTGGGATTACAGGTGTGTGCAACCATGCCTGGCCCTGGATAAATTTTATTTCATTTTCTTGCCTTGTACTAATTAGAAACTCACGCACAATGCTGAAAAAAATTGCTGGAGTGTCCAGGCAGGGTGAAGCACAGCTGTAATCCCAGCCACTTGGGAGGCTGAAGCAGGAGCATTTCAAGTTCAAGGCCAGCCTAGGTAGCTTAATGAGACCCATCTCAGAATAAAATTCAAGGAGGACTGGGGGTGCAGCTTAGTGGTAAAGCACCCCTGGGCTCCATCCCTCAGTACTGTGGAGAGAAGCGTGGCAAGGGTGGCCGTCCCTGCTTTGTTCCTGATCTTCGGGGAAAAGGGCTATCTTTCACCAGGGAGTCTGCTGTTCCTGCATGATGCTGAGGAAGTTCCCGTCTGCTCCTAGCTGTTGATGCTTTATCAGGAGAGTAGTTGAACTTTGCCAAATGGTTTTTGTATGCCAGTTGTAATGAAATGTTTGTTTGTTTTTTAACCTAAAGGATAAAGTATTTTACACCAACTGACTTTTTTTTTTTTTTTTTTTTTTTTTTTTTTTTTTTTGTAGTGGGGATTGAACCAGGGTGCTTAACCACTGAGCCATATCCCCAGCCCTTTAAAAAAAATGAATTTTGAGATAGGGTCTCCCTAAGTTGCTTAGGGCCTCTCTAAGTTGCTGAGGCTGGCTTTGAAATTGTGATCCTCCTGCCTCAGCCTCCTGAGCCTCTGGAATTACAGTGTGTGCCACTAAGCCCAGCACACCAACTGATTTTTTAAAAAAAGATTTTTATGGGTTTTTGATAGACCTTTATTTTATTTAATTATGCTAAGAATTGAACCCAGTGCCTCACACATACCAAGCAAGTGTGCTACCACTGAGCCACAGCCCCAGCACCAACTGATTTTTTTAAAAAATATTTATTTATTTGCTTTAGTTGTACACAATGCAATGCATTTATGTTTATGTGGTGCTGAGGATCAAACCTGGGCCGCGCACGTGCAAGGTGAGCGCTCTACCGCTGAGCCACCACCCCAGCCCCCCAACTGATTTTTTTTTTAAATGGTTTTTTTAGTTGTAGATGGACAGGATACATTTATTTTATTTATTTATTTTTAGGTGGTGCTAAGGATTGAACCCAGTGCCTCACATGTGCTATGCAAGTGCTCTACTACTGAACTACGACCCCAACCCCCTTATTTTTTAATGTTAAACCAACCTTCCATTTCTGGGATAAATCTTACTTGGTTATGGTGTATAACCCTTTTTTTTTTTTTTTTTTTTTTTTTTTTTGGTACTAGGGATTGAAAACTCAAGGGTACTCGACCACTGGGCCACATCCCCAGCCCGTTTTTGTATTTTATTAGAGACAGGGTCTCACTGAGTTGCTAAGTGCCTCACCATTGCTGAGGCTGGCTTTGAACTTGCGATCCTCCTGCCTCAGCCTCCCAAGTGCTAGGATTACAGGCGTGCGCCACCACGCCCGGCTCGTATAACCCTTTTCACACATTGCTGAATTCAGCTTGTTAGTCATTTACTGAAGCGTTTGCATCTATGTCCATCAGAGACATTGGTATACAGTACTTTCCTTGTCATGTCTCTATCTGGTTTTGAGCAGGGTACTGGCCTCTCGTAGAAGGGGTTGGGAGGAGTTGCATTTGAAGAGGAGCCATCAGAAAGCCAGGTGAGGTGGTGCACACCTGTAGCCCCCACTACTTGGGAAGCTGAGGCAGGAAGATGGTTTGAGCCCAGAAGTTTGAGGTTAGCCTGGGCAACAGAGCAGGACCAAGTCTAAGAGTGAAAAATAAAAATAAAACAAAAAGGAGTCATCAGGGAAGGTTTCGTGAAGCAAAGTCTTAGCAGAATCAAACATGCTGATATCTGGGGAAAGAGCCTCCCAGACAGGGGCCCGTCAGGTGCTAGGGGGTGTCCTGGAGAGGGAACCATCACGGGGTCATGGGGAGTAGGAAGTGTGATGGCTCCTGGAGGACCCCACTTCCATGCAGGATGGACAGGCAGTGGGCCGCGGGGTGCAAAGAAAGTCGGGGAGGGGGAGGATGCACGGTATCAGCCAACGACTGCATCTGGGGTTTTGCAAGAGGTGTGAGGAGGGCTCCAAGGTCTTGGGCCTGAGCGCCTGGGCAGATGGTGTTGCCAGCGTTGGCACAACTACAGCCATCTTCCTCCCTCACCCTGTTTCATAACTGCAGTTCTTCTTACTAAGAAATAACTGCCTGTTTCTCTTCTTGAAAAATAGAAACCTGCCGGTTTCTGTTCTTGAGAAATAGGAACTGGCTTGCTGTTCCTCTGTCCCACAAAGGACTAACCCCACTACTAGTGGGTCCCCCACCCCTTAGCCATGGCCTCGCTTACAAAAGGTGACGCTGAGAAGGGAGCTGCTGCTGTTCTCTCCGTGCCAGGTGGCCTCTCAGCTTCCTGACGGTGAACTTGCTTTGCTTGTCCCGGGTGTGTCCGTGTGGTCAGTCCGGTGCCCCGTGGCCTCTCAGCCAGTGACCCTGGCAGGAGGCTGTGGAAGCAGACTTGGGGGGGCCTGTGCGAGGGGATCGGCTCCCTCTGACATGTCAGGTCCCCCACTCCACTTGCCCCAGAAGCATCCAGTGTGCAGGAGAGATGCCCCGGCCAGAGGTGTGTGGGGGCATTTGGAGCCATGAGACTGTGGGCACAAATCCGGGGAGTGATGTATGTGGGGGGCCCAGAAGGAAGGAGGACCGGGTGCTGAGCCCAGCACCGAGAGGTGGGACGAGGCGGCCAGCCCCGGGGCCACACCGGAGCCCAGAGGGAGAGCGCTGCTCTTGTGTCCACCTGGGGGCTCAGGAGGGGCGCTGGGAGCTGCCGGGTGCTGTCATCAGCCCGTCAGTGTAGGCGCCCACTCGGCACTGCCGGGGTTGGTGTGGCTGTCCCGTGCATTGAGGAGCCAGGGGTAGCCGCATCATGACGGCCAGACATGTCTCCAGACGGTGCCGAGTGTCACCCTGGCGGAGAACACTGGGGTCAGGCGGGTTCAGCAACTTGAAGCCCTGTTTCAATCACCTCTCATTTACCCACTTGGTGAGAGAGGGTTCCATCCCCTGGGGCACCTGGACAGTGGGCCTCCTGGTACCTGACACTGAACAGGTGAGACTGATGGCAGTTATCAGCCACATACACTCACGGGCCGGGGAGGACGCTGCACACTGCATGGGGCTCCGGGGCTGCGGGGGGCCAGCAGTCCTGGGAGGACGCTGCACACTGCATGGGGCTCCGGGGCTGCGGGGGGCCAGCAGTCCTGGGAGGACGCTGCACACTGCATGGGGGCTCCGGGGCTGCGGGGGGCCAGCAGTCCTGGGAGGACGCTGCACACTGCATGGGGCTCCGGGGCTGCGGGGGGCCAGCAGTCCTGGGAGGACGCTGCACACTGCATGGGGCTCCGGGGCTGCGGGGGACCAGCAGTCCTGGAGGACGCTGCACACTGCATGGGGCTCCGGGGCTGCGGGGGACCAGCAGTCCTGAGGCATGGGAGGAGGAGGGCGGGGTGCCCTGGTTCTGAGACGGGATGTCATGGGCTTGTGTGCACAAGTCTGTGGGCTGGACAGGCACTGAAGCCCACCGTAGGTACAAGCAGGCACTGGGCCCCGTTGGATTCAGGGGGTGGCTGGCTGGGACCCTGGCTCAGATGCAGCCTGGGGACAGCAAGTTGCAGTGAGGCGGCTGGAGGCCCTCTCTGTGTGGACATCAAGGCAGCACCTGGCCCTGGGTGCACAAGGCCACTGAGCACCTCTGTGAGAGCCTGGCAGTGGGGGCAGAGCTCGCGTGGCTGGCTCGGGGGTGCCCTGGGGGTGTGCTGGATCAATTGTGAACACAGTCTGTCCCCTCTGCCGCCAGGGCCCGAGCTCCTTGGGGGTCCTCCTGTCCTTCCTCTCTTGAGGCTGCAGCAGACACCTTCCCTAGACTGTGTTCACCTGTGCAAATATTTGTGGTTGGCCCGGCCAGCTGCTGCCAAGTCCTCGCTGCCTGGATTGCCGTGGGCGTGGAGCTGTGTCTGCCAACCTCCCTGGTGCAGCTCCCCCGTCCCTGCCTCAGGCCCCCAGGCTCACCTACCCAGCAGGTGAGCACAGGCTCTGCTTGGAGAGCGATTAAGAATGTCATCAGGTGGGACTCTCACAGCTGGAAGGGGCCTCAAGAAGGACCCTCGCTCAGCTGGCCTCCCCCAGCCGCCCAGCCCCGCGGCCGGGCACATGCAGGGCAGCAGAGGCTCCCCGAGGCTCTTGGGACTGAAAGCATCTTTCCCTTTCTCTCTCGGAAGTTAAACTACAACGAGACGGGCGTGGTGCGGAGGGGATGTTGTGTCCACCCCCACGGGGCGGCCCCGGAGGGGAGCTGGGGCCAGGGGCTGTCTGTGCAGCTCTGATCCCTGACGCCGGGCTGCAGGCAGCTTGTCCATTTGTGCCCAGGACAGACGGGCAGGAAATCAATGGTCCCGCTCTGCTGACAAAAATGCTCCTGACAACTCCAAAGCAGGAGACCATTAAAATACCATGGGCACAATTATTTACCGTGAAGGTGTAGCTATCGATCTTACAGTTACGCGAGGAAAGGCGGGAGGCGAGTGGACAACTGAAGGTGGTCAGCTGTCTCCAGAGTGGCCCCCTGGCGTGCGTGGGCTGCTGAGCTGGGGTAGGCCAGGGTCGTTTTATTTATTCATTTAAACATTTTAAGAACTAACTTTGTTGTGAAGGAATTCTAGAGTTAGGGAAGATCTGTGAAGAAACCCAGAGAGGCTTCCACAAAGCCTCTCACGACTTGGTCCCACATGGCCCCGCAACAGGGCGAAAGCCATGCTCGCCTGTGGCACGCAGGCCTCCACCTGTCCACGCTGCAGACCTGTGGGGCTCTGGTTGTGCATGTCCTGCCGCCACGTGTCTCCCTCTGTGATCAGCAGCACTCTGGGGGACGCTCCTCTGTCGCCGCACGTCCCGCGTGTCCTTGGACTCTCGCCCGCTGGTCTCCCCTTCGCCCCTGGGTTGGGCATTTGGTTCCAACGCTGGAGGTTCTTGGTACGGCCTCTGCCAATCTCCAGCCTCCGTCGACCTCCAGCCTCTGAGGGTCTTCAGGCAGAGTCTGAGGAGCGCGGTGACTGAGGAAAGCTGTCACTAAGAGGCCGCGTCAGGGTGAGGCCGCGTCAGGGTGGAACCAGGGTGCCAACCAGCGGCTCCTACAAAACCGCCGCCTGATGTGCCTGACAGGGAAGTGACCTTTAGGCTCCGAGTGCCGGCTGCTCTGGTCAGGTGTGATGGCAGAAGGAAAGGCGCTCTCACTCGTCCAGCCCATGTTGTTGTCACCAGCTTGTCACTGTCATCAAGAGGGCTGTGTGCAATTAATGAAGGAGGCAGGAGCGGCGGGGAAAAACAATTATAACAGGCGCGGCGGACATCAGTGGCACAGCAAGCGCACCTCCCATCGATTGGCGCCCATCATTCTTGGCATCGGTGCCTCTCGGCCCTGCTTTCCACACCTTCGGGACCCTTGTGAAATGTCAGTCTCTGGGCCTCCCCCGCGTGCCCTGGCCGTGTTTGCTTTGCCACACACTGGGTGCTGTGTAAAGAGAACCAGGGCATCTTCTGCTGCTGCTGTTTGCTTTGCTCTGACTCTCTGGTACATCATGCAAGACTTTAAAAAACAGCACGCACAGGAGTACCACGCCAAGGGCAGGGCCCAGGAAAGAAGTGACGGCATTGTCCTGTTGCCTGTGCTCTTTCGGCGCCGAGGCTGGTTCCTGCCCACTGCAGCACGAGGTCCTGGCAGCCCGGCTCCGGGCCGACTGGCCTGGTGGGCAGCCCCAGCTAGCTGCCTGCACACCTCCAGAGATGTGCAGCTCACACTTCAGAGATGGGCCCCTCACGCCAGGACTTCCCGGTGTGGCCGGTGCCACGGCCACAAGTCTGGCCCCAGTTCCTGGCTTCCCCTGAGTCTGGGCCATCCCCAACAGTTGTGCAGGGAGAGACTCCTTCCTCGGCCCCTCAGCCGTGACCTAAGGCCGCCATCCCGTGTCTGTGTCCTTTGTCCCCAGATCCCCACATGAGGGCCTGACCTAGAGCTTGTGCTCAGGAAAGCTCAGCTGAGTCCTGGCCCGCGCTGGTGGTGGCGAACTTTGGCAGACAGACCCCAGACCGTGCGGGGCTCTGCAGTGTGCTCCGCATTCGCCCTGCTCATGCTGAGCAGGGGCTTGCTGTGGCTCGGAACCGTGCTCGGGTCAGTGAGGCACTTGGCTCAGGGCCACCTGGGGAGTGCTAAGTGGCCTATGTGGCCCATGTGGCCAGGGCAGCCCTCAGCAGACCTGGGGGTTGGGAACTGCTGGTGGCTGGAACAAATCACAGTTGAACAAATCACGGTGCTGGCTGGAGCTCATGGGTCAAGGTCAGGGCCAGGACTGTACAGGGACTGCTTCCATGCCCACATCGCTGGTGGCACCCTGACTCTCCTGCCTCCCACCCCACCTACGCGGGCCTGCCTGGCCAATTCCTTCCTTAGATCAAAGTCATGCACTTCGCAGCCAATCGACGAGCAGCTTTCATTCCCCCTTGCCGAGTGTCCTTGTCAGCTCTGGCTGCTGTAACAAAACCCCACAGACTGGCAGCGTGTAGACGGCAGGAAGTCACCCCCACACCTGGAGGCTGGGAGTCAGGGGCTGGCAGGTTCGGGGCGCTGGCCAGGGCTGCTTCCTCAACAGCTCTGCTCACACAGCAGCAGGGGCAAAGGACATCTCTGGGGTCTCTCCAAACGCTACCAGCCGCCTCTCAAGGGCTCCCTTCCTAGATCCACGGAGTGGGAGTGAGGTGAACTCTGTGGTCACGGGCGCTCAGACCACAGAACCAGCCTGCCGGCGTGGCCTGAAGTTGGGGGCTGGGCTGGGCT
Organism: Tamias sibiricus; assembly: GCA_025594165.1. Lineage (NCBI taxonomy): Eukaryota > Metazoa > Chordata > Mammalia > Rodentia > Sciuridae > Tamias > Tamias sibiricus. The sequence goes on along the minus strand of CM046674.1, from coordinate 1,555,818 downwards.
ATCTCTGGGGCCGTGGTTCCAGCACATCTGTTCCACCAGGCTCCGCGCTCCTGGGTGCATCTGGCTCCTCTCTCTGTCCCCAGAGCCCCCTCTGATTGGCGGGCCCTGGGCCTAGCGGCGAGTGGGTGAATGACCACTGCCAGGCAAAGACCTCACTGGCTACTTGGACCTGAGGAGCAGGACCGCGAGGCCCCCCTCTTCCAGACACCAGCAAGATGTGGAGACCAAAGCAGTCACCCGTCGGGTCTCTCGGGCAGCTGCCCACTAGAAGTGCGGAGGTACCTGTGCCATTTGAATTTTCCTATAGCCGTCGGGGGGGGGGGGGGAGAGACAACGAGACCACGTTTCAGTGTTCCTGGCCCCGGTACCCCTTGACGGAGTCCCACGGACTCTGTGTTCATGCTTCCACGGGCCGTGTCCAGCTGCTGCAGTCCAGCCCTGGCCTCCAGGACCTCACTGGAGTGGCAGGAGGAGAGAGCTGTTATAAAAACTAGAAAGCGGGGCTGGGCTGTGGCTCAGCTGCGCGCGGCCCGGGTTCCATCCTCAGCACCACGTGAACATAAATGCATTGCACTGTGTGCAACTAAAGTAGATAAATAAACATTAAAAAAATAAACCTGAAAGTGGTGTAGACCAGTGCTAAAGTCTCAGTGGGCTGACGTCAGGAATCATAGCCTGGTGACTGGCACAGGGCCTGTTGGCATTTCTTTTTCTTCTCTTCCTTTTTGTTACTGAGGATTTAACCTAGGGGTGCTGTACCACCGAGCTAAACCCACAACCCTTTTAAATTTTTTAAATTATGAGACAGGGTCTCACTAAGTTGCTGAGGCTAGGCTTAAACTTGCAACCCTCCTGCCTCAGGCTCCCGAGCCTTTGGGGTCACATGCGTGAGCCACAGTGCAGGCTTTGTGGGTGATCCTCCTCGGTTGTCACACCAAAGTTTATGACGTTTAGCTCTGCTGTGGTTCCTAGGAGTCTCTGTGTCCCTGAGGGCCTGGTGCTCTCTCCAGGAGCCGTTGGGGCAAAGCGAAGGCCTTGGAGAGGGTCAGCAGGTCACCGGATACTCAGAGCTTCCTGGGTGTGTGGCATGAGGTCCCTCACCTGACTTTGACAATGTGACATCCCCCGGCAGGTCCGCAGGACCTCTCACTGGGCTGGTCAGAAACCATGAGGACTCTGGTGGCTGGTCCTTTTGTGCTTTCCTGCTGGTTGACAAGTGGCTTTGCAGAGTCCTGAGTTAACCAGCCTGGAAAGGCCCTGCCACATTTCTTAAAAATTCGCTGGAAATGAAGAAGTCCCCTCTTTCCTGTTGTTGATCCCTATAAAACAAGAAGGGGCACATTTTGGTAAGTAAAGGAACATTCTGAGGCAACCTAATGGTGGGAGATGTGTCCCTATGGCCGTGAGATAAATAAAAGCCAATCAAAAATTGTTCTGAAGGGCTGAGGGTGTAGCTCAGTGGTAGAGCACTTGCTTAGTTAGCGTGCCTGGGCTTGAGTCCTGCCATCACAGGGGGAAAAAAGAAAGAAAGAAAGAAAGAAAAAAGAAAGTTCTGAACATGGGTCTAGTTCCACAAGACCACATTAATATGTGCAAAAAAAACAAGGGAGACAGGGGCTGGGGGCTGGGGCTCAGTGTCGAGCACTTGCCTAGCATTGTGAGGCACTGGGTTCGATTCTCAGCACCACATATAAATAAATAAAATAAAGGTTCATTGACAACTAATAGAATATTAAAAACAAAAAACAAAAAATGAGGGAGACCATTACCCACATGTCTTAGGGTTTGAGCTACCAGGAAACTTCTGGAAGGTGCTGGAGTCTGGTGAGTATGGGGAGTAATGGAGCCTGTGTTGCTGGGCTCCTGAGACCTCTTGGCCTCTAGGGTTTGATGCAAAGGGAGGAGCTCCCTGAAGGTGACTGGGCCTGCGCAGGTGGCCTGTGATCTCAGAGAGCCGAGTCCAGGGACAGCAGGCCAGCAAGACGCAGGAGGTGCTTGGTGGTAGACCTTCTCAAACAACCTCCTTCTTTTTCTTTTAAAAGATTGTTTAAAATTCGAGACATAATTCACATAGCAGGAACTTTACCCACTGAAGTGTACGATCGAGCATTTAGTGGTACTCTCGGATTGGGCAACCATTAGTATCCTCTAGTTCCAGAACATTCCACCCACCCCAGAAAGAATCCCCGGAACTGTTAACAGTCCCTCCTCATTCCCAGGCCCTGCCCTGGGAAACTCCACCAATCCTGATAAAAAGCAGGATGGATCTTTTTTTTTTTTTTTTTTATATTTATCTGTTTGCTTTAGTTGTGCACAATTCATTTATTTGTACGTGGCGCTGAGGATCGAACCTGGGCTGCGCACGTGCTAGGCGAGCGCTCAACCGCTGAGCCACAACCCCAGCCCAGGATGGATTCTTGATGAACCTGTTGGACCTGTGCAGGGAGACACTTTGCCACAAAAGTAAAAGCTTTTGAGTTCTGGAGGCTTAATGAACACACATACACCACATATATATGCATATATGAATTTACTTATCTTTTTTTAAAAGAGATTTTATTTTTTTAGAGCAGTTTAAGATTCATGGCAAAATTGAGTGGAAATATAGAGCGTTTTTCTGAGGTTTTTCAAGATGGCAGAATAGAGAGGGTCTCTCCTTGGCTGCTCCGAGGCATGAAACCAAGAAAGCAGACAGGCAGCTTCTCAGTGAGGTGGGTGAAGAATAAGAAAGTACAGAGTTGACATATACCCAGCTCCCCCCGTACACAGGATGTGCTTTTTATTTTTTGCAGGGCTAAGGATGGAACCTGGGGCCTCACACATGCTAGGTAAATGCTCTACCGCTGAGCTACATCCCGGGCCCCCACAAAGCAGAGTTGAGTCAGTTGCTTAAGATGAGAAAGGGCTTACTAGTGTATGCAGAAAACAGAGCATTAGAAGGACAGAGGATATGCCAGGCAAACAGCCCGCGCATCATCTCCCTCTAGTTCTTCGTCTTGGGCTGTTTGTTCCTGTTCTTCTGGTCCCGGGTCTCACGAAGCCCTCTGCTTCACACTGAAGACCGTACCAGGGGCCCGATTTGGCCCACTGCCATCTCCCAACAGTGCTTGGAGCAGTCTCAGCCGGGCTTTCTTGCTTGGAGTCGATAGTTCCAAGAACTCACTCCAGGCCTTTGCAGGGCCTGAGCTCCCCTCCTTGCTGAGGACACCAGCTCTGGCCTAGGGCTTATTGTGAGGACTCTGGTAGGCATCAGGGTGAGGCAGAGACTGCTATGGACACAGAGACCTAGTGGCTCTGGTTAATTCATTACTGGTAATTTTCCAGTCTGAAAGGTCTGATGAGAATTCATAATAAGAATAATGCAGCCAATGAGGAACTGTGGTTGCTTCCACGGCTTGAAGAGCACGATTCATGAACCCATCCCGAGAAAGTTCTCAGACAAAATGTCTCTAAGGACAGTGATTAAGCCTGCTTTTTCTAGGAGTTGCTGAATATTCATTTGATTTATAAAAGTGGATGGACGTACTTTTCTTTTTCTTTCTTTTTTGGTACTGGGAATTGAACTCAGGGGGACTCGACTACTGAGCTACATCCCAGCCCTATTTTGTATTTTACTTAGAGACAGGGTCTCACTGAGTTGCTTAGCACCTCACTTTTGGGAGACTGGCTTTGAACTCATGATCCTCCTGCCTCAGCCTCCCAAGCCGCTGGGATTACGGGCATGTGCCACCACGCCCCACTGGACATACTTTTCATAAAGGAAAAAAATCTCAACATGGGACATGTAATTACCCTGACACATGTGTATCTTTTTCAACTAACAACTTAAAATGGAGAAATTCAATAATTCTGGAGTAGACATTAGTGTTTTTATAAAACTTCAGGAGTGGCTTTAAACACCCCCCCCCCACCACCACCACCAGTTGTGGATCTCTGGCCTGGAAGTGCTAGATTCAAATTTAAAAAATGAGTGTGTGGCCAGAGAGCATTTAAGTAGTAATTGAAACTGGGACCAGTAAACTCAATTCTGTTGTTGACAAACATTTGACAAAGTATAGTGGGATGCTGCTAAGTACAGGAAACCAGAGGATTATTTCATAAGAGCTTTTGTTTTTGATGGTGGTGGCACTGGGAATGGAACCCAGGGGTACTCTACCACAGGGCTACACCCCCAGTCCTTCTTATTTTATTATTATTTTTTAAAATTTGAGACAAAGCCAGGTGTGGTGGCACACACCTGTAATCTCAGTGACTCAGGAGGCTGAGGCAGGAGAATTGAAACTTCAAAGCCAGCCTCAGCAACTAAGCAAGGTCCTAAGCAACTCAGCAGAACCCTAGCTCAAAACACACACACACACACACACACACACACACACACACACACACGGGCTGGGGATGTGGGTTAAGCATCCCTGGGTTCAATCCCAGTACCAAAAACATAAATCAATTAATAATAAATAAGTAAATAAATAATTGAGACAGGGTTTTGCTAAGCTGCCCAGGCTGGCCTTGAAATTGTGATGCTCCTGCCTCAGCCGACCGAGTCACTGAGATTCCAGGATGCGTGACCATGCCCAGCAGTGCTTCCTTTTCAAGGCTGAATAGTATCAGGTGTGTGGTGAGCTATTACACTGACCTTTACCAACAGGCCTGGGAGGCCATCGAGGTGGTTAACACTTCAGACATGTTGTGCATGCTACACACCCGTGACCTACTTCTTAAGAAACACCAATGTTGGGTCCCACCCAGACATTCTGGTCTGATGGGTCTGGGCGTGGCCTGGTGTGGCAGTTCAAAGCACCCAGGTGCTCTCCTTCGCAGCCCCACGGAGGCCTGCTCCTCGGGGTCTGTTCCTGGGAGTCCTGGAGGGCAGAGAGCGGGAGGTCCAGGAAGGCTCCCTGGAGGAAGAGTGAAGAGGAGGGCCCAGAGCACTCCAAGCCGAGGGGAAACCTCGAGGAAAGTAGGGGAGAGAAAGCTGCACCTAGGGGCAGGAAGCAGCAGGATGCCACCGCTGGGGTCTGTTGGGCGCACGTTTGAGAAAACCCAGCCCACACAGGCTCAGGGGCAGAGCTAGTTTTCTGGTGTCAGAGTTGGCGCTGCCTAGGAGCTTGTTGGCAAAGCTGGACCTCCGTCTCCTCCCAGCCCTCCAGCCAGAACCTGCATTTAGAGAAGATTCCTGCGTGATTCACTGCATATCAGCCTCCCTTGACAAGATGGGGAAGGCAGGGCAGCGCCGCCCAGCTGCCGGGGCGTTTCTGCAACTGGTCCGGTGACCACTGGCAGAAGGCGCTTCCCTGACTCCAGGTCTGTGGACACCAGAAGCGCTACTGTGTTGCCCGAGGCCTTCATCACGCTGGGGTAGGCCTGTGTCAAGGACGGGGGGCTGCCACCAGGTTGGCTCAGCTTTACCCTCTGACAGGGACAACTCACCTTCTAATCTCCTCGTCCTGTGCTGTGGGAGAATCAGATACCTGGGAAGACCACTACAAAAAGAAAGTCAATTTGCAATTGGCCATTTGGAATTGTTGATTTTCGTACCTGGCTGAGGAATTGGCTTCTGGGTCCATGTGTTAAAGCTGTAGCTGGTTCTCATTATTCACAGCTTCTTAATGCTATACTTAGGAGCTTGAATGTCCCCAGCGGCCCAGTGCTAAAGGCCTGGTCCCAGCCACTCTTGCTTTTGGGAAGAGATGGTGCCCTTAAGAGGCGGGGCCTAGTGGGAGAAAGTGAGGTTGCTGGGGGCGTGTCCTGGAAAGGGGTTGTTGAGACAGCCCCTTCCTGCTTCTCCTCATTCTCCCGCCCAGTTGCCTTGAGGTGAGTAGTTTTTGATCCACCATGCTCCCACCATGACTGGAAGCCTTGACCCAGGCCCCAGAGCCACAGGTACCAACCCCGCCACGGGCTGAAACCTCTGGAAACATGAGCCCCAGTAAACCTTTCCTTCTCGTTAGTTGTTTACATCAGGTATTGGCCACCAGGAAGTGCAGGGAACAGGAATCAGCACACGCTGCACCAGTGCTCCTGGGAAACACGGGGTCCGCTTTCTTCAAGCCTGCCGGCACAGGGTTCTCGTCTCAAGGAATCAATACACAACCTTGTCTGAGCAAAAGCCGTGTAAAGATGGCCTTTAACATCTGTGTTGTTGCTTGCTTCTCATGCACAAGGTTTGATCACAGCACCACACACACACACACACACACACACACACACACACACACAATTACTTTGTTGGTTCCTTAGTGTTGAGCTGGTGGCCAGCAGCACTGTACTCGCACCTGAACCAAGCTTCCCTCGCACACCGATGCCGCCCCCAGTGCACACCTGTCTTCTGGTACTTAGAAACAGCAGGCAGCACTTCTGCACCTGGGACCTTTTATTTTATTTTTTATTTGCCGTACTGGAGGTTGAACCCAGGGGTACTCTACCACTGAGCCACTACCCCGGCTTTTTTTATTTTTTATTTTGAGACAGGGTCTCACATAGTTGCGAGGCTGTCCTGGAACAGGGATCCTCCCCTGCCTCAGCCTCCCAAATCATTAGGATTACAAGGGTGTGCCACCACTCCTGGCCTCTGGAGGGTCCTTGACTGTAAAGAACCTCAGGATGGGTCAAAGCAAGGCAAGCAAAGATGTGTTCAAGTTCAGCTAAGCAAAGGCATACACACCCCAAAGGCAGGGTGCAGACGCCCCTCGCCTCTCGGAGAAGAGATGGGCACCCCGCCCAGCGCTGCGCTCTCCGACTCCACGTAGGGCTTTCCTGGGGCGAAAAGCGCAGGTTCCAGGCAAGCGTCCATGAAAATCAACCCCACGTCAACCACTTCATATTGGGGGTTCAGGTGCTCTTCCTGGTTAAGCAGTCCAGCCATGAATCAGTGCAGGCACACTGTGTAGGTCTTTGAACCCGGTGACATTCAAATGGATCCTGTTCTTGGTCTGCTTGACCTGGTGCACGCACATGCTCAGGTTTGTTCAGCTAACCAAAGGGACAAGCGTGGCTGGTCATGCTCAGAGATGCAGCTCTCCCTCTAGTGAGGTCTCTTCCTCTCCCTGAGATCCCACCACCCATCTCACTTTGACCTCAGCAGGGCTGCTCTGCATGTGTCTACGAATGGCCAAGAAGTGGCTCAAGGGTTAATACTAGATGTATCTGTGACAGTAGGCAGATTCACAAGTAGGGATTCTGAGGAGAATGGATTGTTGGGCACATTGTGATCCCAGGAGACGGAGGCAGGAGGATTGCCAAAGAACGGGCCATGTGCACTTGAGGGGATGAAGGTGTTTTCATTGTTGACAATTCCAACAGAGGATGTTGGAGCAGTCCTGGAAGGCTTACTTGTCTGTCGGATGAGCATGATTTTTTTTTTTTTTTTTTTTTTTTTGCTTTAGTTGTACACAATGTTTTTATTTTTTATGTGGTGCTGAGCTGAGGATGGAACCGGGCCGCAGGTGCTAGGCGAGCGCTCTACCGCTGAGCCACGACCCCAGCCCGAGCGTGATGTTTGTTCGCAGTGCTGTGGTGCAGCCTGGCAGTCCTATACATGTGTCAGACGTGTGGGGTCCAGTCGGGAGAAGCACGTTCTCTCCCCAGACACCTCCCGGTTGTTGGGAAGCAGTGTGTGACGCTGTTCTGGTTATTTGGAACTGCAGCCACCCCACTGGCTACAGAACACGGGAGCCTAGTCCTCCTCTCCAGCCGCATTTTGGTGCCTGTTACCCAGCCTTCCTCCCTCCTGCCCACTAGGAGCCTCTTCCACCCTCTGCCTCCAAGGGAGCAATGTCTCAGCTTCTGCACAGCTCTGTGCACGGTCTCAAATGAAGACACAGGGGACCCCGCAGCGTTTGTCTCACTTGACATAATGTGATTCTTTTTGCAATGGGTAATTCGTGAACATAAACGTTGGCAAATTGGAGGTGGCACTGGAACAGGTCCTGTTTGCCCAAGCACTGTTACTATTTCCTAACAAGACGCACACTTGTTTCCTGGGCGCCTCCACCAGGAGGAAGCCCCCCTCCCATCTGGCCCCAAGTTCCTCTGAGACCAGGCCAAGCCAGCTCTGGGAGCAGGTGATGCACGAATGAATTTATGAATGAGTGCAGGTAACCTGTCTGCACGGGTGTCAGTTTTCTGAGTAGTGGGGAAATTTTCAACAAAAGAATTTTTTTTTTTTCAAGAGAAGGCAAAAAGGGAAAAACTTCCCCAGATCACTTGCCTCATTGACTGTCTCCAGAATAGAATGGAGTGCATTGAGATTCAGAAGGCTCTTCTCTGAAACCCAAGGTCCATGAGGGAGCGGAAGGTCGATTATCCTAAAATCTGATAAAATGGTCTAACAGTCAAAACAGCACAGCTCTGTGCACGGTCTCAAATGAAGACACAGGCCAGATGCCCTCGAGATAAACCGAGATTGTTCCATTATGTAAACGAGACGCTAATGCGTTTGAAGAGAGATGGTGTTTGACAGCTGAAGATTTTCTTTTCTTTCTTTTTTCCTTTTTTTTTTTTTTTTTTTTTTTTTTTGTGGTAATGGAGGTTGAACCCAGGGGTGCTCTACCACTGAGCTATACCTCGAGCCCTCTTCAAATTTAAAAACAAAAATTTGAGACAGGGTCTCACTAAGTTCCCCGGGCTGGCCTTGAACGTGCGATCCTCCTGCCTCGGGGTTGCTTGGCTTACCGGCATGCACTGCCTGGCAGCTGGCCACTTTCTGTCGTTTGAAGACTCAGTCATTCCCTAGTCCTGTTAAAAGCCTCGGCATCAAGACCATGCATGGATGCAGGCTCTTCATCAGCACTGGACAAATCTGGGGACACGTATGGAAGTCCCACCCATCCTGTCCTTCTCATACAGCAGAGAGATGCCTCTTGGGCAGGACTCAAAGAGAAAGTCTAGCCTTCTGCTTGGGGACCCTCTGATCAGCAAGAGCAAAAGCTGCATTTTCTGGGCTGAGCCTTTGGTCAGGAACTCAGTTCCATCTGCCCATAAGGAAAACTGAATTTATATTCCAATAAGACTTGGCAGGCGCTGGGGTGTGGCTCAGTGGGAGAGCACTTGCCTAGCATGTGTGAGGCCCTGGGTTCAATTTTGAGCACTGCATTTAAATAAGTGAATAAAATAAAAAGGTCCATCTTAAACACCTGGAAAAAAAAAAAAAGACTCAGTAGGATTTCTTTCTACAAGGACCTGTAAGATTGGGGTTCGTTAAAAGAGTCCACGCAGCTCTTGTGATGAAGTCAAAAAGCACAGTAGGGGCTGGGGTTGTGGCTCAGCGGTTAGAGCGCTCGCCTAGCACGTGCGCGCCCCGGGTTCGATCCTCAGCACCACGTACAAATAAAAACACATTGTGTACAACTAAAGCAAATAAATAAATATTCAAAAAAAAAAAAAAAAAAAAAAAGCACAGAAGACGCTGAAGTAGCAGTACAATGGAGAAAAAAGTGGTCTTGAAAGACCAACTGCAAACTCCCCCGAACCGTCCGGGGCACTGAACCCCAGGTGTGTTCTGACTGTGGAAGTTGCAGGGAGTCTGGTGTGTGTCTGTGAGTGTGTGAGTGTGTGTCCGTGTGCACACCTGATCCTTTCTGAGGCTGCCGTCAGTCCCTCGCTGTTCCTCCTCCGGTCTCCACTGGCGCCTCTCTTCATCCCCCAGGGGCGGTGGGTGCTAGGCCCAGGAGAAGGGAATGTGATTAAACAAAACGTGAGCTATTTATAACAAACACTGGTCATTTATAAAAGCCTGGAACCAAGCAGCAGTCTGCACACCTCAGGCCAATCACATATAGACTGTGGGCCACCGCAGCCACCGGCTCCTTCCTACGCCTGCGGTTACGCTGGGGGATTTGGATTTGGAACCCAGCTCGCAGCTCTGATTTCTCCGGGTAACTGTCACTCCTCTTCCCAAGGCCCAGAGCCAGGCCCCGGGCAGGACAGCTCCACTGGCTACACTGAAGGCACCTCGCTCAGCCTGCGTGGGGAGACATGGCCCAAGGCTTGTTTCAGATAAGAAGGGAAGCCGGGCGCCGTGGCGTATGCCTGTAATCCCAGCACTTGGGAGGCTGAGGCAGGAGAATCGCGAGTTCAAAGCCAGCCTCAGCAATGGCGAGGCACTTAGCAACTGAGTGAGACCCTGTCTCTAATAAAATACAAAAAGGGCCGGGGATGTGGCCCAGTGGTCGAGTGCCCCTGAGTTCAATCCCTGGTACCACAAAAAAAAAAAAAAAAAAAAAAAAAAAAGAAGGGAACCTGCAGGCCTCCCCTGCAGCAGGGTCGCTGGCAACAGCACGTAGGGTCCCGCCCGCGCTCCGCAGGAAGGCTCTGGGTGAGAGGAAAACTGCTTAGTGTAAAGCACTTTCAAGGATGAAGTAGACCCTTGAAAATCTCAGGAGTGTCTAAGGAATGCAGAGCCTTGCAAGTGCAGCTTGGCCTCCCAATGAGGAGGACGGAAAATGAGCGACAAGAGGCTCAGTCTGCCACAGGGGTCCTTTCCAGAGCCGGAGAAGGGACCTCTGAGGAGGGCCACCGTGAGGGCTCTGACCTTGGGCAGCAGCTCCAGCAGGGTCCTTGTAATGGAGGCTGTGGAGGCAGTGGCAGCAGAGTCCGACCACCGGCCTCCACCATGAGTCCGACGATTGGCCTGGGTGGCCCTGAGCGTGCACCTGGAGCCTGTGGCGGCCCCCTGGCCTTCTGCTCCCGCGCTGCCCAAGGAGGACAGGAGACCTTGAGAGGCTGCGCGGAGCGGGGAGGCGAGTGTGGCTGCGGGCCTGGCGGCCTCGGCCCTCAGATTAAATCGCATCAGCCTCGACCGGGTTGCAGGGTGTGGCCCCCAGCGTCCCGTCCACCTGGACCCGAAGGACCGGTCCTATGTGGAAACGGGGTCCTTGCAGGTGCGAGGCCTGTGGTGGGCCCTACGTCCAACGCTCGTGTCCCCGCGAGAGAGAGCGCGCGACCCCGATGCCCACGGCCCGCGGAAGCTGGAGTCCGGCGGCCAGGAGGGCAGGGGAAGGGCCTCCTCTGGACTTGGGGAGGAGCACAGCCCTCCCGCGCCCCGAGTCCAGGCTTCAGTCTGCCCGTGACCTCTGTCGTCTTAAGTGGCCGGGTGTGCAGCACGTTGCCAAGGCAGCCCCAGCGGAGCCCAGGACAGCCACCCCCGGGCTGGGGACGCTCCTCTGCCCCGCGTGCCTCCTGCACCAGCGGAGACTCAAGGTGGCAGTGCCCGGGACCGAGGCCCCAGCAAGCCTTCAGGCCTGTTTCCAGAATGAGCAGGGACTCTATATTCATAGCAGCTCTCCAAGGGCATGGGGGAGCGGGCAGACAGGAATGCTCCGAAAGTCAACCAAACGTTTACCAGTGTGACCTTGCAGTGTGACCTTGCCATGAGGGAGATAGCAGGGGGCTAGGATAGGAAATAGCAGGAAGAGAACACCTACCTCAGGACCCTAGATTGGCCAGGAGAAGCCTTTCCAACGAGGAGACCTGTAAACCGAGGATGAGAAGGAGCCTGAGCAGCCAGGCTCCTGGAGAGAGTGGGTTGCTGAGCAAGGGGCCTGGGGCAGGAAAGAGTGCCAGTGTTCTCAGCGGGAGACTCCCAGAAGCCGGGCTTGGTGGGCTTGGTGAGCTGCAGAGACCGCATGAGAGAAAGGCAGGGGGGCCAGGCCCTGAGCTGGGATGTCAGATAAACTGCAGGGCTCCCAGTTAAATTTGAATTGCAGAAAAACAACAAATAAGTTCTCGGCATAAGTCTGTCCCCTGAGATGTCTCCTACAACACCACTCACATTTATCTGAAATTCAAATTCAACTGGGTATCTGGTATTTTTATTTGCTAAATCTGCAACTTTAAGTCTGAGAAAAGAATTATGGGGGTCCCCTTCTATATGACTCAAAAAATTTAAAAATGCTAAATGGTATTTTAAATGTAGTAAAGTCAGTCAGGCATGGTGGCGCACGCCTGTAATCCCAGCACTTGGGAGGCTGAGGCAGGAGGATTGCAAGTTCAAAGTCAGCCTCAGCAATGGCGAGACAATTAGTAACTAGGTGAGACCCTGTCTCTAATAAAATACAAAAAAGGGCTGGGGATGTGGTCCAGTGGTTGAGTGCCCCTGAGTTCAATCCCCGGTACCAAAAAAAATTCAAAGAAAAAAAAATAAAAATAGGGCTGGGATTGTGGCTCAGCGGTAGAACGCTCGCCTCGCACGTGCGCGGCGGCCGGGTTCGATCCTCAGCACCACATAAACATAAATGCATTGCATTGTGTCAAACTAAAGCAAATAAATAAATATTAAAAAAATAAAAAATAAAATAAAAAATAAATGTAGCAAAGTCCAATAAAGTGCAGCTCCCCACCCCCATGTTCAATTAGAAGATTGTGTGTGTCATCTGCAAATTTTTTAATTGATTCTTCCTGGAACATTAGCTATAGTAAGATGTTCTGGCCAGGTGCGGCAGCACAAGCCTGTAATCTCAGTAGCTCAGGAGATTGAAGCAGGAGGATCTTGAGTTCAGAGACAGCTCCTGAGTTCAATCGAGTGCCTCTGAGTTCAATCCCCCAGTACCAGGAAAAATAAAAAGATGTTCTGGACACAGATGTTGGTAACCTATCTTTATTAGCTAGAAAAAGGTATTTATATTCTCTACTTTACATTATATTCTCCTTAAATCACTTCCTACCAGCACATCTTCTGCCCTGTCCAGATTCGCCTCGCTCTTCATGTGAGCTGACGGACATGACCTTGTAATAAACATTTCAGGGTGTGGGCCACTATGAAGTTTGAGCTTGGCTTGAAGAACTAAGTGGGGAACCTGCTGAGCCCACCATACTCTCCCACTCCCAGCCTGGGTGGTTGTCTCTGAACCTACCCAAGCATCAGCAGCTCCTGACTGAGGCCAGCCAGGAGCAGGAGAGGTAGGAGTTCGTGGGAGGGAGGACTGACATGTCCTGTATCAGGGGGTCAACCTCGGCACTATAGACATTTGAGGCCGGATGGTCCTTTATTGTGGGGGACTACTGTGTGCACTAGATGCCAGGAACACCAACCCCCCCCCCAAGGTGTGACAACCCAAAGTGTCCCTCAGTCTTCTTCCTGTTGCTATAACAAAATACTCAAGACCATGTAGCTTTTGAAGAATAGAGGTTCATTCAGCTCATGGGTCTGCAGGCTGGGGAGTCCAGGAGCGTGTTGTCAGCACCTGGTGGGGGTCTGTGCTGCATCACAACGTGGTGCAGGGATCACACAGCGAGGCAGACTGCACACGCTAGCTTGGGTGGGGTTTTTTTTTGGGTACTGGGGGTTGCTTCACCACTGAGCCACATCCCCAGCACTTTTTTTTTTAAATGTTTATTTATTTGCTCTAGTTGTACACAATGCAATGCATTTATGTTTACGTGGTGCTGAGGATCGAACCCGGGGCGCGCGCACGTGCGAGGCGAGCGCTCCGCCGCTGAGCCACAACCCCAGCCCCCCAGCACTTTCTTACATTTTATTTAGAGACAGAGTCTCACTGAGTTGCTTAGGGCCTCACTAAGTTGCTGAGGCTGGTTTTGAACTCATGATCCTCCTGCCTCAACCTCCTGAGCTGCTGGGACTACAGGCAAGCACCACCCCATCAGCTAGTTTGGGTCTTTCTCCTTCTCCTTCTTCTTCTCCTTTTTACTTAATGAGTTTTAGGAGTAGGATTTATCCACGTGTACTTGGAAACAGAACTCTGGCAGGGTGAGAGGGAACCTGACAAGGGCTGCCCTTCTTCCTCTCCTTCCTCTTCTAAAGCTGGGAGTGCCCTCGCGGGCTCCACCCTCCTACCGTCATTAATCCTGATGACCTCCCACAGGCCCCATCTCCAAATTAACATGTGTCTTTAGGGATTAAGTCTCCAATCTGTGAACTTCTGGGGACTCGTTCAAATCATAGCAGTCTTCAGACTCTCTTGGGGGCCAGAATCTGCCCCCATGAGACCCTCTGAGCTAATCTCATCATCTGGAAGACTGAGAAGGCCATTCTTGGTTGTAGGGAGCCGATTTAGCAATTAAAATATAGGATACCTGGCCAAATCAGAGTTCCGGATAACTGAAGGATGCGGTTTTAGCATAAGTACATCCCAACTATTTGTTTCTAAACTTTATTTTATTTTTTATTTTTATTTATTTGCTTTAGTTGTACACAATGCGTTTTCAATGCATTTTATTTGTACGTGGTGCTGAGGATCGAACCCGGGGTGCCCACGCACTAGGCGAGCGCTCTACCGCTGAGCCACAATCCCAGCCCCATTTTAACTTTATTTTGCTTATTTATTTTTATGTGGTGCTGAGGATGGAACCCAGCGCCTCACATGTGGAGGCAAGTGCTCTGCCACTGAGCCCCTATTACATGGGACATACCGGGCACCTGTGTTTTTTGTGGCAACACCAGGAGGGTGCAATGGTTTTGCGGGGGAGGGTCGTGCCTTGTAGAGAAATAGAACACCGACGTGACCCCCAAGGGGCCAGCGCTGTGCTGATGGAGAAGCTGCCTGAGCACCGGAGACCACTCCAGGGGGCAGCTCAGCTCAGATCCCACTCTGAGCTCCTGTGTGACCAAACACAAGGACATGTTCGTGAGTGAGGCAATCGTGACTTAAGATGTGGTCCCCTTTTTAGGTGGTTTGGAAAGATAATTCCACTTTAGAATATTATATGCTACTGCTGCTAGACCTGGTGGCACACACCTGTCATCCCAGTGATTTGGGAGGCTGAGGCAGGAGGGTTGTAAATTAGAGGCCAGCCTGGGCAATTTAGCAAAGCACTCAAAATAAAAAAATAAAATGGACTAGCCGGGCGCAGTGGCGCACGCCTGTAATCCCAGCACTTGGGAGGCTGAGGCAGGAGGATCGCGAGTTCAAAGCCAGCCTCAGCAATGGCGAGGCACTTAGCAACTCAGTGAGACCCTGTCTCTAAATAAAATACAAAAAAAAAAAAAAAAAAGGGCTGGGGATGTGGCCCAGTGGTCGAGTGCCCCTGAGTTCAATCCTCGGTACCAATAAATAAATAAATAAATAAAATGGACTGGGGTGTAGCTCAGTGGTGGAGTACCCTTGGGTCCAATTCTCAGTACCCATTCCCTAAAAATAACAACAACAACAACAACCCCACAATAGCAACAATAATGCTAATTGTGGACAGAAGTAAAGCAGACGCACTGGTTGGCTGTTTTTATTTTCACTTTTTCCATCAGGCCGCGGGGAATCACACATGCTGGTCAAGCACTCCACCACCGAGCCACATCCCCAGCCCCCGACCGCTGGTTTTTTATTTTTATTTTTATTTTATTTTTTTTTTTTTTATTTTTATTTTTATTGAGTGCAGACTACTTTTTAAAATATTACGGTTATTTGAAAATATCTGAGTGATTTCTTTCTTTTTTCTTTTTAAAATGAAAGCAATTCAAGTTGTTGGTTTCAAACAAAGGTAGAGCAATGCAGAAAACCATGAAGTGACAAGCAAAAGTCCCCTTTCCTTCCACCTCCGACCTCCTGGTCCCACCTCCAGAGGCAGTCGCCGCCCAGTTCAGACCTCTGGCTCCTTCCTCCCAGGACTCTTCCACAGATGAGCAGGCGGATCAAGTCGTAGCCTCTGAGGTAGGCAGCCTCCGAGGTGGCTCTCAGGACCTGCGTCCCTGGGCTGTGTGACCCCTCCTGGGGGGTGGGGCGGGACAGGTGACAAGAGAGGGCAGCAGAATGGAGGACCAGCACCTCTCCCTTCGGCTCCTCCTCAGGGGAAGCTGTGTTGGAGGGTCCCATGGCCAGCGATGGCCAGCCAGAGCCGGCCCTCCCTCTGAGTTCCACTAAAAAAACACGAACCCAGAGGTGGCTTCTCTCCAAGGGCATCCTTCCTATGAGACCTCGCCTTGGGTGACACCTCAGCTGCCACCTTGTGAGAGTCCCTAGAGGCAGGCCCAGGCCCCTGGTGGGAGAAAGTGCCAGACAATGAACTATGCAGTCCACCACCTCGTATCCTTTTGGAAGTCATCGAGTCCTAAATAATAATAAGGAGGTGAGTATGATCCTAAATATTTTTCATGCTTTACTACTCTATTTACTAATCAGAGCCAGCAGGTTTTTTTTTTTTTTTTTTTTTTTTTTTTTTTTTTGGTACCGGGGATTGAACTCAGGGGCACTCGACCACTGGGTCACATCCCCAGCCCTTTTTTTGTATTTTATAAGACACAGGGTCTCACTGAGTTGCTAAGTGCCTCGATATTGCTGAGGCTGGCTTTGAACTCGCGATCCTCCTGCCTCAGCTTCCAAAGTGCTGGGATTACAGGCGTGCGCCACCACGCCCGGCACCAGCAGGTTTTTAATCAGTGTCATCAGTTGTGTTAGAAGAAAGAAAAGTTGCCAAATAAAACGTTCTCATTTTATTTTGAAACTTTCTGTTTTTTTTTTTTTTTTTGTTGTTGTTGTTGTTGTTTTGTTTTTTTGTTTTTGGTACCGGGGATTGAACTCAGGGGCATTCAATCACTGAGCCACATCCCCAGCCCTTTTTTGTATTTTTGTTTAGAGATGGGGTCTCACTGAGTTGCTTAGCACCCCCCGCTGTTGCTGAGGCTGGCTTTGAACTCATAATCCTCCTGTCTCAGCCTCCCCAGCCACTGGGATTATAGGCATGCACCACTGTGCCCTGCCTTTTGTATTTTTCTTTACACATCATTTCAAGTTTCTCAAAAAGTTAGGTGACTCTGTTGAGATTGTAGAGCAAATTAAGTGAAGGGCTGGAACCCGGTGAACATCCTCCCTCCCTGTCTTTTGGCAGCTTTACCACCAGAGTCCAGTATCACTCCAGACAATCGAATGGTTCACCCCCCAACACCTGCTAGGGATGAGGCATGGCATTACCGATGTGGGATTCTGAGTCGAGTTCTGGAAAAGCTCCTATCCAGGAGGAGGCTGCACATCTAAGCAGATAAATATGTCGCATTTTCCCGCTGCGTGTGCAATTTTATATTCATCTTTCTCCCACTGGACCTGCCCAAACCTTTTGTTTGACAGATAAAAGAAATAAAGCTCAGGTTCTTGAGTGACACAGCTAATTAGTTGCAAAGCGAGATTTGACCAGACCTCTTGGCTTTTACTTTCTATGATGCATGCTAGCTCCCCCAGCCCCATTTATTCTCTCATTTCAAACAACTGTCCGATAAGACTGCTCAGATAAGAGAAGCCTGATGCATGCACACTGAAATTAAGCACATTGAGAAACATCCTTTTCTCACACTGATAATTTTTGTGTGTTGCACTACTGGAGATGGAATCCAGGGGAGCTCTACCACTGAACTACACCCTCAGCCCTTTTTATTTTTTATTTTGACACAGGGCCTCAATCTTGCAATCCTCTTGCCTTAGCCTCCTAAATTGCTGGGATTACAGGTGCGTACCAGTGCGCCTGGCAGAAGTAAGTCTTTTGAGCTTGAGGTCTTCCCTTGCTTCCTTTAGCATTTGCCAAATATGGGAACAATATAGATAGGCTATTAGGCTCTAAGCAAATTCCTCAACAGGTGAATGGACCTAACAAAGAACAAGGGCTGAGATCTGGACCTGAAGGAGGAGATTTGAGCACTACACGTGAAGACTCTGCTTTACCCGAGCACGCATGTCCTTACCCGTGAAGTGACCAGGGACTCTCAGGTCACCAAACTGGTCAGTAGGTATCACGCAAAATGGGACAGTAGCTCCATTCAAGGCAGCTATTAAAAATGTTTCCTATGGGCTGGGGTTGTGGCTCAGCGGTAGAGCGCTTGCCTAGCACATGTGCGACTCGGGTTCCATCCTCATCACAATGTAAAAATAAAAAGGCAGTGTGTACAACTAAAAAACAAATAAATAAATATTAAAAAAATGTTTCCTAGAAGTAACAGTGAAGTGACAATTACCACCCCATGGACACTGGGGAGGAGAGGCAAGTAGGAATGCAGGTCAGTAGTTGTTGAATATCTTCATATGTATGCAGGAAAGTGATTCATAAATATCAAGTCATTATGTGTCTGAAAGTCTGAAAAATGGTCAGGGTAGCTCAGTGGTGGAGCACTTGCCTAATGCATGTGAGGACCTGGGTTTGATTCCTAGCACATGCATGCACACACACACACACACACACACACACACACAAAATTTCAGGAGAATGAACATATTTTAGAGAAATGATGGGAAAGAGAGTCAGAGTTTTAAACTGAATCTGAATTGTAGAGAGCAATGGGCACAGAACTAAGGAATAATTTCTTTAATCCAAAGACCTGCCACACCTGGTCCCTGCCTGTTTTGTCCATTAAGTTTTATAGGAACATAGCCTTACCTGTTTGTTCAGATATTGTTGGTAGCTCTTTTTTGCACTACGAGGCTTAGAGTAGGGTTGTGGCAACAGAGACCGTATGGTCCTCTTCTTACTGAAAAAGTTGCCCCCTACGCTTGACAGTTTTGAAGGTTCCCGCCCAGGAGAAGCTGGAAGGGGTGGGACTGAGCAGGTGGGAGGCTGAGTGATGGCTGGAACAGGGCAGATAGGAGCCCTGCTGCCGTCCCCTATAATGCCACCAGGGTCTGAATAAGGCAGTGGCAATGGACAGGGGCAGGAGATGTGCCAAAGGAAGACAGAGCCTGGAGTCTGAGGAGAGAAAGGAGGCAGAGAGGGAGGCCCCCAGGCCGCCCAGAGGCTCTGAGCTGGAGGCACCAGACGCATGTGGGAGAAGCGGGCTGGCGCGGGGTGACCCAAGCTGAGTTTTAGACATATCAAGCTGGGTGGGAGGTGGTGCCCAATCTGGGCAGAAAGGCAATCAGATAGCTGGCAACGCGCAGGGGGAGCAGGTGCCTCAGGGGTGCAGTGGTGACAACATGGTGGCAAAGTCATGTGTTTAATGTAAATGGTGGCGGAACCTGCCCACGACCGCTCTCCATGAGGGTCCCTGCTCGCGTGGTCAGACTCTCCAGGGCAGGCCGGGAGCTGCAGACTCTTCTCCAAACACCACTGCCCTGTTCTGTGTGGTCAGGACCTTCTCCTCTGTCCCTCCCCCTCAGGGACAGGGGCATCGGGCACCTAGAGGCAAAGGCAACTCACCCCAACACCCGGTGGCCCCTGAGTGCATTCTGCAGACACTAAATTGCTCCCAGTCTGGCTCCTTACTCTCTTGGCTCTCCATAGCTCTGTGCTTGGCTTTTTTTTTTTTTTTTTTTTTTTTTTGTACCAGGGACTGAAGGTAGGGGGGCATTTAGCCACTGAGCCACATTCCCAGACCTTTGTATTTTTATTTTTCAAATTTTTTATAAGTGCAATTTCTTTCTTATTTTTAATATTTATTTATTTGCTTTAGTTGTGCACGATGCGTTTATTTGTACGTGGTACTGAGGATCAAACCCGGGCCGCGCACATGCTAGGTGAGCGCTCTACCGCTGAGCCACAACCCCAGCCCTAAATTTTTTTATTTGCATCACTTTTTAAATTTTAATTTAATTTGTTATACATGCTTGAAGAGTGCAATTCCTTTCATATTACATATAAAGAGCACAGTTTTCCAAGTCACTGGTTTTACACAAAGTATTTTCACACCATTTAAGTTTTTATACATGCACTTGGTGTACTGATGTCCAACTCATTCTGCCTCATTCATTATTCCTATCTCCTTGCCTCTCCCCTTCCCTCCCCACTTTGTTCTATTTAACATTCTTTCATTCCTCTCATGCCCCCCTCCCTTGCCACTATAATTTAGTATCATCATAGCAAAGGAATCAATCGACCTTTGGTTTTTTGGGAATGGCTGACTTCACTTAGCATTATTTTCTCCAACTCCATCCATTTACCTGCAAATGCCATGATTTTATTCTCTTTTAGTGCTGAGTAGTGTTCCATTGTGTATATATACCAAAGTTTCCCCTATCCATTCATCTGCTGATGGGCATTGGGGTTGTTTCCACAATCTAGCTATTGTGAATTGTGCTGCTATAAACATTGATGTGGCTGTGTCCCTGAGGTAAGCTGTTTTTAAGTCCTTTGGGTATAGATCGAGGAGTGGGATAGCTGGGTCAAATGGTGGTTCCATTCCAAGTTTTCCTAGGAATCTCCATATTGATTTCCAGATCGGCTGCACCAATTTGCAGCCCCACCAGCAACATATGAGTGTGCCCTTTTCCCCACAACCTCGCCAGCATTTATTGTTGTTTGTGTTTTTGATAGCTGCCATTCTGACTGGCGTGAGATGAAATCTTAGTTTTGATTTGCATTTCTCTAATTGCTAGAGATGTTGAATATTTTTTCATATATTTGTTGATTGATTGTATATCATCTTCTGAGAAGTGTCTGTTAAGTTCCTTAGCCCATTTATTGATTGGGTTGTTTGTTTTTTTTGGTGTAAAGGTTTTTGAGAGCTTTATATATCTTTGAAGTCAATGTTCTGTCTGATATGCTTGCGGCAAAAATTTGCTCCCATTCTGTAGGTTCTCTGTTCACCTCACTGATTGTTTCTTTTGCTGAGAAGAAGCTTTTTAGTTTGAATCCATCCCATTTATTAATTCTTGGTTTTAATTCTTGCACTATAGGGGTCTTATTGAGGAAGTTGGGGCCTAATCCAACATGATGGAGATTTGAGCCTACTTTTTCTTCTATTTGGTGCAAGGTCTCTGGTTTAATTCCTATGTCATTGATCCACTTTGAGGTGAGTTTTGTGCATGGAGAGAGATAGAGGTTTTAATTTCATTTTATTACAGAAGGATTTCCAGTTTTTCCCAACACCATTTGTTGAAGAGGTTGTCTTTTCTCCAATGTATGTTTTTGGCACTTTTTTAAAAAAGTTTTTTTTTAAATGTTTATTTATTTACTTTATTTGTACACAATGTAATACATTTATGTTTACGTGGTGCTGAGGATCGAACCCGGGCCGCGCACGTGCAAGGCGAGCACTCTGCCGCTGAGCCATAGCCCCAGCCCAGCACTTTTGTCTAATATAAGATAACCGTAGATGTGTGGGTTAGTCTCTGTGTCTTCTATTCTGTACCATTGGTCTACTGGTCTATTTTGGTGCCAATACCACGCTGTTTTAGTTACTTTGTATTATTGCTTTGTAATACAAATTTAAGGTCTGGAATAGTAATGCTACCAGCTTCACTTTTCTTGCTAAGAACTGCTTTGGCTATTCTGAGTCTCTTATTTCCAGATGAATTTCATGATTTCTTTTTCTATTTCTATGAGGAATGATATTGGGATTTTGATTGGGATTGCATTGAAATTGTATAGTGCTTTTGGTAGAATAGTCATTTTGACAATATTAGTTCTACCTATCCATGAACAAGTTAGATCTTTCCATCTTCTAAGATCTTCTTTAATTTCTTTCTTTAGTGTGCTGTAGTTTTCATTGTACAGGCCTTTCACTTCTTTTGTTAAATTGATTCCCAAGTATTTTACTTTTTTTTTTTTTGAGGTTATAGTAAATGGGGTGGATTTCCTAGTTTCTCTTTCTGAGGATTTGTCGCTGATGTACAGAAATGCCTTAGATTTATGGGTATTGATTTTATATCCAGCCACTTTGCTAAATTTGTTTATTAGTTCTAGAAGATTTCTGGTGGAATTTTTTTGGGATCTTCTATGTATAGAATCATATCATCTGCAAATAGTGATAATTTGAGTTCTTCTTTTCCTATTCATATCCTTTTTATTTCTTTCGTCTGTCTAATTGCACTGGCTAGGGTTTCAAAGAACTATGTTAAATAGTAGTGGCTAAAGAGGGCATCCCTGTCTCGTTCCAGTTTTTAGAGGGAATGCTTTCAACTTTTCTCCATTTAGGATGATGTTGGCCTGGGGCTTAGCATAGCTGGCCTTTACGATGATGAGGTATGTTCCTGTTATCCCTATTTTTTCTAGTGTTTTGAATATAATGCTTTCTTTGCGTCAATTGAGATGATCATATGATTTTTATCTTTGAGTCTATTGATATAGTGAATTACATTTATTGATTTCTTTATGTTGAACCAACCTTGCATCCCTGGAATGAACCCCACTTGATCATTGTTGCCGCCTGCAGCTGCTGCCGCCTGCAGCAACGATACCATGGGAAAGAATTCGGAGGCAGACTGGGAATGAGTAGATTCTTTATTCTGCTTTCTCTTCTGACTTCTCTCTCCAACTCCAACAACAACCCCACACAACTCCAACCCTACCTGGTTAAATACCCTTCACCTTAACAAGTATACATGTGTCACAAGCTCAACTTACAGGTGCGTCACACAGTGTTCACGGGCACAGAAAGATTCTTAGTTGATTACATTAAGGTCAGGAGAAAACAATTAAATGCCTCCTCTTTGGCTCTCAGCCAGCTGCCATCTTAGCTACCTCCTCATTAAGGCTCTTACAGATCATGATGTACTATTTTTTGGATATGTTTTTGTATTCGATTTGCCAGAATTTCATTGAGAATTTTTGCATCTATATTCATTAGAGATATTGGAAGTTTTCTTCCTTTGATTTGTCTCTGCCTGGTTTTGGAATCAGGGTGATATCAGCCTCATAGAATGAGTCTGGGAGGGTTCCCTCGTTTTCTATTTCATGGAATAGTTTGAGAAGTGTTGGTGTTAGTTCTTCTTTAAAGGTCTTGTAGAGTTCGATTGTGTATCCATCTGGACCTGGGCTTTTCTTGGTTGGTAGGTTTTTGATGGCGTCCTCTATTTCTTTGCTTGAAATTGATCTATTTAAATTGTGTATATCATCCTGATTTAGTTTGGGCATATTGTCTGTTTCTAGAAATTTGTCGATGCCTTTGTTATTTTCTATTTTATTGTAGTATAGATTTTCAAAATAATTTCTAATTATTGTCTGTATTTCTGTAGTGTCTGTCGCGATGTTTTCTTTTTCATCACAGATATTGGTAATTTGAGTTTTTTCTCTCCTTTTCTTAGTTAGCATAGCTAATGGTTTATCAATTTTGTTTACTTTTTCAAAGAACCAACTTTTGGTTCTGTCAATTTTTTCAATTGTGTTTTTTGTTTCAATTTCATTGATTTCGGCTCTGATTTTAATTATTTTCTGTCTTCTACTGTTTTGGGGGTTGATTTGTTCTTCTTTTTCTAGGGCTTTGAGGTGTAGTGTTAATTCATTCATTTGTTGACCTTTTCTTCTTTGAAGGAATGAACTCCATGCAATGAATTTTCCTCTTGGTACTGCCTTCATAGTGTCCCAGTGATTTTGATATGTTGTATCAGTGTTCTCATTTACCTCTAAGAATTTTTTTTTAAAATATATTTATTTGCTTTTAGTTGTACTCAATGCAACACATTTATGTTTACGTAGTGCTGAGGATCAAACCCGGGCCGCGCGCATGCTAGGCATACGCTCTGCCGCTGAGCCACAACCCCAGCCCCCATTCTTATCTCTTCTGATTACCTTTGGCTTGAAGTCTACTTTGTGTGATATGAGGATGGAAACCCCTGCTTGCTTACGTAGTCCGTGTGAATGGTATATTTTATCCATCCTTTTCACCTTCAGTCTGTGGGCATCTTTTCCTATGAGATGTGTCTCTTAAAGGCAGCATATTGTTGGGTCTTTTTTTTTTTTTTTTTTTAATCCAGTCTATCAGCCTATGTCTTTTAATTGGTGAGTTTAGGCCATTAACATTCAGGGTTATTATTGAGATATGATTTGTATTACCAGTCATTTTTAATTTAATTTAATTTAATTTTTGGTATTTAGCTTCACTTGATTTCTCCTATGGTTAGTTTTCCTTTATTGTAGTTCTTCCCTTTGCAGGTTTTCATTGTTGTTTTTCAATTCCTCCTCATGGAATATTTTGCCAAGAATGTTCTGTAGTGCCAGCTTTCTTGTTGCGAATTCTTTTAGCTTTTGTTTATCAAGGAAGGTTTTTATTTCATCATCAAATCTAAAGCTTAATTTTGCTGGATATAAGATTCTTGGTTGGCATCCCTTATCTTTTATAGCCTGGTATATGTTGTTCCAGGCTCTCCCTGCTTTGAGGGTCTGGGTTGAAAAAAATCTGCTGAGATGTGAATTGGTTTTCCTTTATAGGTTATCTGATTTTTCTCTCTTATGGCCTTTTAAAATTCTATCTTAATTTTATAATGCTAGGCATTTTCATTATAATGTGCCTTGGTGTAGATCTGTTGTAATTTTGTACATTTGGCATCCTATATGCTTCTTGTATTTAGTTTTCAAATTTGTTCTTCTTGTTTGGGAAATTTTCTGATATTATTTCATTAAAGAGATTTTGCATTCCTTTGGATTGATTCTCTGCACTTTCCTCAATTCCAATAAATATTATATTTGGTCTTTTGATGGTATCCCATAACTCTTGGATATTTTGTTCATGGTTTCTTATCATCTTCACTGTGTGGTCAACTTTATTTTTTAATATTATATATTTTGTCCTCATTGTCTGAGGTCCCTATCTTCCAAGTGATCCAATCTGTTGGTGATACTATCTATTGAGTTTTTTAAATGGCCTATTGTTTTTTTTTTTTCATTTCAAGTATTTCTGTTTGTTTTTTCTCAGACTCTCTATGTCTTTCTTTCTTTCTTTTTCTAATATTTATTTATTTATTTGCTTTTTTAAAAAATATTTATTTATTTGCTTTAGTTGTACACAATGCAACACATTTATGTTTACATAGTGCTGAGGATCGAAACCCGGGCCGCGCGCGTGCTAGGCAACGCTCTGCCACTGAGCCACAACCCCAGCCCCCATTCTTATCTCTTCTGATTACCTTTGGCTTGAAGTCTACTTTGTGTGATATGAGGATGGAAACCCCTGCTTGCTTACGTAGTCCGTGTGAATGGTATATTTTATCCCATCCTTTCACCTTCAGTCTGTGGGCATCTTTTCCTATGAGATGTGTCTCTTAAAGGCAGCATATTGTTGGGTCTTTTTTTTTTTTTTTTTTTTAATCCAGTCTATCAGCCTATGTCTTTTAATTGGTGAGTTTAGGCCATTAACATTCAGGGTTATTATTGAGATATGATTTGTATTACCAGTCATTTTTAATTTAATTTAATTTAATTTTTGGTATTTAGCTTCACTTGATTTCTCCTATGGTTAGTTTTCCTTTATTGTAGTTCTTCCCTTTGCAGGTTTTCATTGTTGTTTTTCAATTCCTCCTCATGGAATATTTTGCCAAGAATGTTCTGTAGTGCCAGCTTTCTTGTTGCGAATTCTTTTAGCTTTTGTTTATCAAGGAAGGTTTTTATTTCATCATCAAATCTAAAGCTTAATTTTGCTGGATATAAGATTCTTGGTTGGCATCCCTTATCTTTTATAGCCTGGTATATGTTGTTCCAGGCTCTCCCTGCTTTGAGGGTCTGGGTTGAAAAATCTGCTGAGATGTGAATTGGTTTTCCTTTATAGGTTATCTGATTTTTCTCTCTTATGGCCTTTAAAATTCTATCTTAATTTTATAATGCTAGGCATTTTCATTATAATGTGCCTTGGTGTAGATCTGTTGTAATTTTGTACATTTGGCATCCTATATGCTTCTTGTATTTAGTTTTCAAATTTGTTCTTCTTGTTTGGGAAATTTTCTGATATTATTTCATTAAAGAGATTTTGCATTCCTTTGGATTGATTCTCTGCACTTTCCTCAATTCCAATAAATATTATATTTGGTCTTTTGATGGTATCCCATAACTCTTGGATATTTTGTTCATGGTTTCTTATCATCTTCACTGTGTGGTCAACTTTATTTTTAATATTATATATTTTGTCCTCATTGTCTGAGGTCCTATCTTCCAAGTGATCCAATCTGTTGGTGATACTATCTATTGAGTTTTTTTAAATGGCCTATTGTTTTTTTCATTTCAAGTATTTCTGTTTGTTTTTTCTCAGACTCTCTATGTCTTTCTTTCTTTCTTTTTCTAATATTTATTTATTTATTTGCTTTTTTAAAAAATATTTATTTATTTGCTTTAGTTGTACACAATGCAATGCATTTATGTTTACATGGTGCTGAGGATCGAACCCGGGCCGTGCACGTGCTAGGCAAGCGCTCTACCACTGAGCCACAACCCCAGCCCCTTATTTGCTTTTAGTTGTACACAATGCCCTTATTTTTACGTGGTGCTGAGGATAAAACCCAGGCCACGCACATGCTAGGCGAATGTTCTACCGCTGAGCCACATCCCCCTGCCCTCTATCTCTTTCTTGAAGTAATCTTTTGCTACCTATATTTGTTCTCCTATCTCTTTGTTGGTGAGATTGATGGTTGCCTTTATTTGATCTCTTATCTCTGTTGGAGAGATCAGTTTTTGCCTCTATCTGATCACTTAGGTAATTTTTTAAATACCGAATCATTTTAATCATGTATATTCGGAATTCCTTTTCCGACATTTCACCTACTGTGCTTTCTTTTTTTTTTAAATATTTATTTAATTTATTTATTTGCTTTAGTTGTACACAATGCAATGCATTTATGTTTATGTGGTGCTGGGGATAGAACCCGGGCTGCGCACGTGCTAGGCGAGCGCTCTGCCACTGAGCCACAGCCCCAGCCCACCTACTGTGCTTTCTATGGATTCTATTGCTGTAGTATTTTGGTTTGTTTTGGGCATTTTCCTCCCTTGTTTTTTCATGATTTCTATGTGTTTTTCCTCTCTTACAGTGTACGTCTGAGGTATTACTGCTTCTGTCCTATTGTCTTATAGCATCCCTACAGGTTACCCGATGCCTCACTTTTAAGGGAAAGATCAATATTACAGCATTCAAAGTACCCAACGTATTGCCATATGACAGTTAGTTTCTATTTTTATATTTACAATTTTGACACTTTAAACATAAATGATGAGCTCAATTATCTTCTACCATTTAGTCAGTATCTTTGTGTGGTGGTTCACAATGTCTAATGGTAGAAGGGGGGACTCGGGTTGGCTAAGATGTTTGTGAGGTAGGATGTGAGAAAATAGAGGTATTAGATTATTTGACTAGTGAGAGGATACTCATGGGAATTAGGGTGTTAGTAGGAGAAACAAAAGATAGGTATCCCCCTGTAATACTCCCTGTTCCTGGGCCCGAGGCCTGTTTCCTGACCTGCAGGCAGAGGCGGTAACTACCTGTGGCTCCGGAGTGGGCTGGCAGAGCTGGGAACGCACGTAGGTGAGCTGCAATGCACACAGGCGGGCTGGGGCTTGTTCCCCCTCGCCATCCCCAGTGGCAGTGGTGTCTAGGAGGTGGGCGGGCCGAGCTGGAATGCTTGCAATCCTATTTTTTAAATTTTGAGACAGGGTTTCTCTAGGTTTGCTTACAGCCTCACTCAGTTATTGAGGCTGGCTTCAAACCTGAGATCCTTCTGCCTCAGCCTCTGGGATTATAGGCGTGTGCCTGCACACCTGGCTCAGCTCTGGCATTTGCCTGGCTTTTCCGGCCTTGTTCCTCCAACCTGCACCCTAGCTTCCTGTGCCCAGGGAAGCGCCAATGCTTCTGTTCCTGGAAGTCTCGAGTCCTCTTATTCACAAGAGCCACCTGAACTTGAGAGAAAAAAGGTTCTTCCCACAACTCCCCGAAGTCTGACTCCACAGTCTGCATGAATTCCTGAGATCTTCCAGAATGTTCCTGGGCCCTCAGTCCTCAGGGTGCTCAAGTTGCTCTTGCTTCATTTCTGGTGGACTCTCTTCATTCCAGTGCTTCCTCAGCCTCCCATGGATCCAAAGCACCCCGCGTCCCTTCACTCTTGACTGTTGGCTCCTCTCAGGCGCGCCAGTGACTCTTAAAGCACTTCACTTGGCCCCTAAATTTGATCTCCATACGCGATTCTTACACCCCTCTCCCACAGGTTTCATTGCTCTTCCCTTCTCTATGCAAACTTTGCAAAAATTCACAAGAACTATCCATAAGTGTTAGCATACCTACAATCTATATACAGGCCATCTAGACCCTGGGCAGTGTACAGCAGGAGAAATGAAACTAATTATGGCAGCTCCTGGGTGGGATACCGTAGTCTCGGAATCGACCTTAAAAAAGTCATTTTTGTCATTATAATTTTGTCAAACAAAAGGTTGTTTTGTAATTCACTAAAATAGGTGTTCCTTTTTCCAACTGACGCTTCTGTGTAAGATTCATTACCATCTACATTTGCCCCTGTCACTGCTTTGTGATGTGCTCCTCGATGCTTTGACAGCTGGCAAGCTCCAGGGAGGTGGCTGCAGGGCTGCCTGGCCTTTCTTCGGCCAGACGTGTGAGCTGTTTCAGCTGTGACCTCTGTGTGCTCACCCCTGACTCGTGCATCAGTGTCAGGGGTCGGGCATTTCTTGTCCCCTTTCTTTTGCTCATGCATATCCAAAGCATCCTGACAAGCCGGTTCTGTTGTTAGGAACAGACTGATTGCACCGAATAGGCACACAAAATGGAAGAAACCGATTCCTCTCAAAAAGGGGTGTGTCCTAATTTTCATTATTAACCTAAAACAATTCCACTCTTCTGGGTTGTATTTTGAAGCATCACATCTCGTGAGAAGCCTGTGGTGTTCCAGTGAGGCTGATTCTGCTTGCTTATCTCATGTGGTTTTCAGCAAGCATTAATTTGCTAAAATATGAAAAATTACAAACAAAAATTTGAAATCCAGCTGGGCGCGGTGGCGCACGCCTGTAATCCCAGCACTTTGGGAGGCTGAGGCAGGAGGATCGCGAGTTCAAAGCCAGCCTCAGCAATGGCGAGGCACTTAGCAACTCAGTGAGACCCTGTCTCTAAATAAAATACAAAAAAAGGTCTGGGATGTGACCCAGTGGTCGAGTGCCCCTGAGTTCAATCCCCGGTACCACAAAAAAAAAAAAAAAAAAAAAAAAAAAAAATTTTTTTTTGAAATATGATTCCCCCATTGGGGCTCAAATAAAAAACGCATATAAATTATTTTTCTACCTTTCCCTTCTCATTTAAAATTGACTTAGAATGTGAGCTCTTTCCTTAAGAAAGATCAAGACATATTCTTTTTTTTTAATATTTAATTATTTGCTTTAGTTGTACACAATGCAATGCATTTATGTTTACGTGGTGCTGAGGATTGAACACGGGCCGCGTACGTGCTAGGCGAGCGCTCCACCGCTGAGCCACAACCCCAGCCCAAGACATTCTTTTTAAGGCAGAGACTGAAAACAAATATGGAAAAATCTATAAAGCTTTCTCCAGCCAGGTGTGGTGGTGAATGCCTGTAATCCCAGCAGCTCAGGAGACTGAGGCAGTAGGATTGTGAGTTCAAAGCCAGCCTTAGCAACTCAGTGAGGCACTTAGTAACTCAGTGAGACCCTGTCTCTAAATAAAATATAAAAAACAGTTGGGGATGTGGCTCAGTGGTTGAGTGCACCTGGGTTCAATCTTCAGTACTGAAAAAAGAAAAGCTTTTTCATAGAATTTTAAATGATGTGAATGCAGGTACTTTAATATGCTCCACTGTTTTGTGGGATTTTTTTCTTAATGTGGAAAAATTAAAACTATATTTGCGATGATATAAAACTTATAATCTATGGCTGCATAATATTCAGCAGTTTTTTTTCTCTCTAAGGAAGAAGTTAAAAAATTTAAATAGCTCATAGTAATTGTTAGCAAATTTGATGAACTCAGTTGTTGGATCTAATTTATTTGCTCCAAGAATACTCTACTGAGAAAAAAACGAGTTTAAGAGCTGGGCTCCATAGCACACACCTGTAATCCCAGCACTTGGGAGGCTGAGGCAGGAGATTTCAAGTTCAAAGCCAGCCTCAGCAACAGCGAGGCACTTAGCAACTCAGAGAGACCCTATCTCTAAAAAAAATACAAAAAAGGGCTGGGGATGTGGCCCAGTGGTCGAGTGTCCCTGAGTTCAATCCCCGGTACCAAAAAAACAAACAAACAAAAGACAAAACAAAACAAAAAAACGAGTTTAATAAGCCATCGGACTAAAAAGATTTCCATATGGTAGTAATTTAAAAACACAAAGGGTAGCATTTTTTTCTTTTTTTGGTAAGGTTCACTTAAGTCCACTACTTAGCATATATATATATATATATATTTTTTTTTTCCCAACATACTTGTGTAGGTATATGTGTAGGTATTTTCTTGGTGAAACTATATACCATGTGTTTCATGACATATGCACAAAGTATTAGATATTTTGTGTAATATTGTGGTATTTTGCGTGGTACTCTATATTTTTACACCATACTGTATGTGCATCCACGATTATGTGGAAGGTAATGGGGGGTGGCTGCCTTCCCTCGCTGCACCAGCAGGTAAGCCTGTCTGTGTGCAGTACCCCCTCCACTTCCACAGTCCTAACAGCACAGGTTATTTCTCCAGTGCATTGTCTCCAGTGATTTTTTTTTTTTTTTTTTTTTTTTTTTTTTTTTTTTTTTTTTTTTTTTTGGTACCAGGGATTGAACTCAGGGGCACTCGACCACTGGGTCACATCCCCAGCCCTTTTTTTTTTGTATTTTATTTAGAGACAGGTCTCACTGAGTTGCTAAGTGCCTCGCCATTGCTGAGGCTGGCTTTGAACTCGCGATCCTCCTGCCTCAGCCTCCCAAAGTGCTGGATTACAGGCGTGCGCCGCGCGGCTTGTCTCCAGTGATTTAAGAAAACAATCTCTGCACAGAGTCATATGCCGTTAGAGGGCATCGTGAAGAGTCCTCCTACATTCTGTCCATGTTTCCCCAGGCGAAAGAGCACGGAACAGTGTGGCGCTGGCAACACACATGGACTGCAGATTTCACCTGCACTCAGGCTGCTCAAGAGCCTTGAGTGACAGCACAGCCTTCCTGCCCCTTGGTCACCTAACACTGTGATAGTGCCATGCCTTTAGGAAGGAAGCACATCCAGCCATGCATCCCTGCCCTGACAGATGCATACTGGAGAGAGACCTCTGCTGCCATGGGAAGGGAAACACTGGCCTGGATAGTGCACTAGGGGAGCCATCAGCACAGCAAGTGGGAGGTTGTGAGCGACGTGTAGGCCAGTCGGCTAGGCAGAGCTGGGGCGGAGTCAGAAGCAGAGGAGGGACAGACTAGGGAAGCAAAGGGAAGGGGCGAAGCCAGAGGCAGAGGTGGAGTCAGAAGGTCAGGGGCGGAGTCAGTGAGCTGAGTGATGAGCAACTGGAGAAGTGGAGTCAGTGAGAAGGTGGCCACTAAAAGGGACCAGGGTCAGAAATAGGGCGGAGTCAGAGGGAGGAGAAGAGTCAGTGCCTCAGTGGGGCAGAATGAGAGGGGGACACAGTCATGGTGGAGTAAGCGATGGAGGTGCAGTCAGTGAGAGCTGTGGGGCAGTCAACCGTAGGGGTGGAGCCAGATGAGGGGTGGAGCCAGAGGGTCGGGGGCGGAGTCACTGAGCTCTGGGACACCTTAGAGGGACAGTCAAGGACAGAGGCGGAGTAGTGACACTGAGGCGAAGTCCAGAGGGGAAGAGGAAGAAGGAAGGGAGGAGTCAGATGAGGGGAGGAGTCATAGTCAGCGAGCCAATGGGGTGGAGTAGGAGGGAGGGGGAGTCAGAGGGGAGAGGACGGAGTCAGCGAGCAAAGGGGCTGAGGGGGGGAGGGCGGAGTCAGAGAGGAGGGGGCGGAGTCAGCGAGCAAAGGGGCAGGAAGGGGAGGGCGGAGTCGCAGTGAGGGGGAGGAGTCATAGTGAGCCAATGGGGTGGAGTAGGAGGGAGGGCGGAGTCAGAGAGGAGAGGCCTGAGTCAGGGAGCAAAGGGGCAGGAAGGGGAGGGCGGAGTCGCAGTGAGGGGAGGAGTCAGGGGCAGGGCGGTGTCAGCCGGGAGTTTCCTCCTAACGGTCGCCCGCAGCCCTGACCTGGGCGCTGAGGACAGAGTCGCTGAGGTGTCCCAGGGCCTTCAGGAGCAGACCCCGGAAGCAGAGGGTGTGCTGCGCACCCAACAGGGCTAAAGGTGACTTTGGACTCAGGCCAGAGCAGTGGTACTGCAAAGGACAGGGGGCGGGGCAGTTGAGGGCCAGGGGAGCGGAACAGTGAACGCCAGCAGGACACCTGGGTGGAATGACCACCACTGTCCGAACCTTCTGGGCTCACACTCGCTCCACTCAGAACTCCCTACTTCCCCTTCCTCCCTCACCCCTCAGTCCCTCCTCCCTCACCCTCCTCACCCCTCCTCACCCCTCACCCCTCACCCCTCACCCTCACCCCTCACCCTCCTCACCCCTCATCCCTCCTCTCCCCTCCTCACCCCTCCTCACCCTCCTCACCCCTCCTCACCCTTTCTCACACCCCTCCTCACTCCCCACCCCTCCTCACCCCTCCTCACCCTCCTCACCCCTCCTCACCCTTTCTCACCCCTCCCTCCCTCACCCTCCTCACCCCTCCTCACCCCTCCTCACCCCTCCTCACCCTTTCTCACCCCTCCTTACTCCTCACCCTCCTCACCCCTCCTCACTCCCCACCCCTCCTACCCTCCTCACCCCTCCTCACCCTCCTCACCCTTCCTCACCCTCCTCACCCCTCCTCACCCCTCCTCACCCCTCCTCACCCTTCCTCACCCTCCTCACCCCTCCTCACTCCCCCACCCCTCCTCGCCCTCCTCACCCCTCCCTGCCCCTCCTCAGCCCTCACCCATCCTCACCCCTCCTCACCCCCCTCCTCACCCCTCCTCACTCCTCACCCTTCCTCACTCACCCCTCCTCACCCCTCCTCACCCTCCCCACCCCTCCTCACTCCTCACCCCTCCTCACCCCTCCTCACCCTCCTCACCCCTCCTCACTCCTCACCCTCCTCACCCATCACCCATCCTCACCCCTCCCTACCCCTCCTCACCCCTCCTCACCCCTCCTCACCCTCCTCACCCCTCCTCACTCCTCACCCTCCTCACCCATCCTCACCCCTCCTCACTCCTCACCCACCTCACCCCTCCTCACCCTCCTCACCCCTCCCTACCCCTCCCTCACCCCTCCTAACTCCTCCTCATCTCACTCCCTCATCTCCTCCTGTGTTTGTTATTTAGTCTTTACACTTTTTTTTCCTCATTTTTTCCCCCACCTATTTCTCTGTCTTGTTTGTTGGTTGGTTGGTTGGTTGGTTTTTGTCACGCCTGTCCTTGTGTCTGGTTCTTCCCTTGGTAATTTTTCTTTTTCATATCCCATCCACTTATGGCTTCTAGTCCTGTGGAGATTGATTAGTTTTCCTTTTGAATAGTTTCTGTTTGGGTCCCCTTGTTGGATCGTGAGGGATATTTTAGAACATGGACACACTGTCTCTTTTTCATCCCATATCTTGGTCATCCCCAGGATATGCAGATGTCTTGAAAGACAATGTCACAGAATTCGTGTATCATTAAGTTCCTGGGTAATAAATCTATCAGTGTAGGAAATATATTATGCATAAAAACACTTTTGCTATCTTTGTCATCAATGTAATATATAATGTGATGGGTCACATATGTTTATATACGTCCTATTGATTCACTCAGTTTTGTTTTGTTTTTTAAACCAAGTACTCTTTCCTTTCTCTTATGCTGTCCTGGTGTTCTGCACTCTGTTGGTTTTGACACATGTGTAATGTCAGGGACCCACCAACACAGGATCCACTGGAGGGGCTCCATTGCCTTAGAAATTCACAGGCTCCTCTGGTCTTGTTTTTCTCCCACCCACTCTGGTCCTCTGGCCACCACTGATGTTTTTCCTGTCTCTGTCTGCAACTGAAATCATCAAACTACATTTCAGAACACTTAATGAACAAAGAGGAGAATCACATGTCATCACAGAATTCAAAGAGGCTGACATGTTAGATCCCTGTCTTAGGAGCTTCCAAGCTTCCACTCAGTGGCACTCGTCCCTGAGTTCAATCCCTGGAACCGCCCCCCCCACCCCCAGAAAAAAAAAGAAGTAGCGTTGGGAAGTTTGAAACGACATTGAAGGATTACTAGCAAACTTTCTTCTGTCTCCACACTGGAGAAGTCTCCAGTGGCTGACTCGTTGGCAGAGTTTTCTAATGAACAAATCATTGTTAGGAAGTCAGCTAGAATTGCATAATGCAAAGCTTGTCAAGCTCCCATTGAGGCAATAGGAGTTAAAACGTTAAATGAATCTCTTCCCCTCCATGAAAGAAAGTGGCTCAGGAGGCTGAGGCAGGAGGATCACAGGTTTGAAGCCAGCCTCAGCAACTTAGTGAGGCAACTTAGCCAGACTCTATCTAAAAAAATAAATAAATAAATAAATTGAAGTGCTGGGGGATGTGGCTCAGTGGTTAATCTCCCTTGGGTTCAATCCCTGGTACCAAAAAAAGAAGATGACTCATTTTATCAAAGTTTATCACAAAATCTGTTGTTTGTGTTGAGAGGTTAGAAAGATTTCACTTTTTTTTGGAATGACCACATAGACAAGATGTCCTTTCAGTTTCCTAGCTCAGAATCAGTCTTTTTCTATAATATAGAAAATCTTAGGAATCTCATCACTGAGCTCTCTGGAAGCTTCACTTGGCTAGATAGCAAGATATAAGCCATATTTATTCCCATAACTGAAATGGGTGACATAAAACTTAATATTAGGTAGTAATTAAAATTCTTATTTATCTAAAAAGCTAACTGTAGCAATATTATCCTCAAATCACAAATTGGACTATTTTTAGGATTTGATTAATTTGTCCAACAAACATCCGTAAGGAAGCCGGGTGGCGCACGCCTGTAATCCCAGCACTTTGGGAGGCTGAGGCAGGAGGATCGCGAGTTCAAAGCCAGCCTCAGCAATGGCGAGGCACTTAGCAACTCAGTGAGACCCTGTCTGTAAATAAAATACAAAAAAGGGCTGGGGATGTGGCCCAGTGGTCAAGTGCCCCTGAGTTCAATCCCCGGTACCAAACAAAAAAAAAAAAAAAAAAAAAAAAAAAAAATCCGTAAGGAGTATGTGTAAGTCACTAAACTACCTAGTCACTGTGAGACACAATAGGGCTAAGACAAGAAGGGGCTCTACCTTCACCAGCCAAACTTCTAATGAGGGGAATGTTCACAAGCCTCCACTAGGAATGAGGCTGATAGAGGGACAGGAGGGGAGAGTTGAGACCTGAGGAATGAGTGCAGCCGGCCCCTCCCAGAAGGATCAGAAGGTGCGTGGGTGGGGGCCCTTGAGGAAGAGGGAGCTGCATCGCCAGCCCAGCCCCCTGGGCTGAGGCCATGAGGGCAGTCGAGGCACTGGAGCCTGGTGGGAGTGGGGAAGAGGCAGCAGGGCTGAGAGCTGGGCACTGGGGGCTGTGGCAAGGAGGTTGGAGTTTTCCCTGGTTCAGTGGGAAGGGTTTTAAAGAAGGGGTGACAGGGTGTGAATTAAACTTTAAATATTATTCTACCATAAAGGACGAGAGATAGATGGCAGGACCCAAGAGTGGAGACAAGGAGTGGCAGGGAAGTCAGGGGCACAGGGAGAAGTGATCAGGTCAAGAGAGAACCAGGAGGGAGGGCTGCTGAGACCTGGCAAGACTGGGGCCTGGGCGGCGAAGGAGAGGAAATGTCGGCTGAGAAAGCGTGGATGGGAGTGGAACTTCCTGACAAGAAATTGTGAGGTAGCTCTAGGCCTCATCACACCGCCAGTCCTCAGGGCAGCTGAATGATGATCATTATAAAAGGAACAGGCAACCCACACAGGCACACACATCCCATTCCTGGCTCTGGGAAGTACCATAATCAGCAAAGCTCACCCTGGATGTCCTTCCTGCCCCTCTGCTCACAGTTCCTCTGTCCCAGGCCCAGGTCTCAAGCTCACTGACGGACTGCTCAGGATTTACAACCATAGCCTCAAAACCAGAAAGTTAGCCTGGCATGGGGGTCCACACCTGTGATCCCAATGACTCCGGAGGCTGAGGCAGGAGGGTTGCAAGTTCCAGGCCAACCTGGGCGACTTAGTGAGATCCTGTCTCAGGATAAATATAGAAAGGCTGGGCCTGTGACTCAGTGGTAGTGTGCCTCTGGGTTCAATCCCCAACAACAAAATAAAAAAATTAAAAAACAAATCAAAATTTGAAAGTAAAAAAACAAATCAGGAAATTACTGGGGTTCACGTTAAGGTTTTGCCTCACCAGGAGGATTGCTAGTTCAAGACCAGCCTCAGCAACTTTTTTTTTTTTTTTTTTCTGGGGATTGAACTCAGGGGCACTCAACCACTGGGTCACATCCCCAGCACTTTTTTTGTATTTTATTAGAGACAGGGTCTCACTGAGTTGCTAAGTGCCTCACCATTGCTGAAGCTGGCTTTGAACTCGCAATCCTCCTGCCTCAGTCTCCCACGTGCTGGGATTACAGGCATGTGACCCCACTCCCGGTGCTCAAAATTTCTATTAGTTCAGAACAACATTCGTGAGATGTGTGCATCTCTGGGCATTACTTAGTTATGTAATTCGAAAGGGACATTTTTGAACATATTTTCTGTAAGTTAAATTTGTGTTAATTTACATTTCATCATTATATTAAATATTTCCAAAGAATGAGTAAAATATCCAATGCTTTCCCAGTTTATTTTTTAAATTTTGGAATATTCATGGTTTATTTTAGATAATTTATACATCTAAATTATATCTTCCACAATGCAGATTAAAAATGGCAAAGTCCTTTGTACCAAAGACCTTCACTGCACTTTCAGATCTGCACCCAAATATGGCTAATCTGGTAGGTTTCAACGATGTGGTAGTCTGATCATTCTCTAATGAAACTTGATGTGGTAAAATTATGTTGTGTCAGCATTATTGATTAATTGGGCACATGCTTGTATAGTTGACAAGTATATGGACACTCACTGCATTAGTATCATTGTTAGGTATTAAGTATCCCTAAACTTCTTTATATTTATGACAGTTAAATTTAAATTAACCTTTCTTTATCTATAGAGTAGGAGACATGATTGACAATATAACTAGCAATTGTTCAAGTTGTTCCAAATGATCAAAATATTTTTGTATTATTTTAATATAACATAAAGTGATACATTTAATAAATTCTGTTTTAGCAGTATAAAATCATTTTCAATCATTGCATTTTAATCAAATTATGCAAATTATTGTCTTAAATACTTATCATTATGTGCTTTTATAACTTTTATGGGAGGAGTTGTGGGGGATGATTTTTAACATTCTGAGACTGGTAAAGTAAGTCTGGGTGGAATCATGGAGGAACGTATTTATCATGAAGCGGATACCATTCATTCTTACCATCCCTGTCTTTAAGCAGTGTGCTGTTTACATTTGGCTTTTGCAAATTAGATTTCTTAAAATGGGACAAATTTACATATAACTTTAATAATTTGGAATTCAAAGTTTATTCAAATTAAAAATAATAATTGTTGTAATTTTCCTTAAAAGTACAACAAAAATTTTCCTTAAAAGGTAAATCATGGGCTGGGGTTGTGGCTCAGCGGTAGAGCGCTCGCCTAGCACATGCACAGCCTGGGTTCAATCCTCAGCACCATGTAAAAATAAAGGCATTGTGTACAACTAAAACAAATAAATAAATTTTTTAAAAAAAGGTAAATCATTTGCTATTGTCTCTTCAGTTAGAAAGTTTTGCTCAACATTTCCATTAGTTGTGTTTCTCCAACAAAATTCAGCAGGATGTGCATGTATAAGGAATTTCAGAACTAATGGCAGTGAGTCTAAATGCAAGAAGACTAGCCAACAGCTCACTTAGAACATGATAGTCTTAAAAGCTTGACTGTATTTTAAATGTCACAGATTATTGCAAGGTTAAAATCATTTGCTAGTAATATAAATTTAGGCTTTTCCCTTCAGAAAAATATAATTATCTTTTATTTCTTAAAGCATGTTTAAAATTTTTCTTTGGTAGTTGCTAAAGTGAACATTAAATATTTAAGAGGATGTTGATAGGTGTTAAGATAGATAGATGTTAAGATCCGGGATTTTAGAATTTGGTTTGTTAGCAGCGATGTGTAAGTTCTGTTACAGTTTAATTAATTTTACTGCCCAGCATGTTTGGATTAAGAAGCTAAGCAATTTTATGTTAGAAAATCCTGTATAAAGGAAAGCTTTTGAAGACCGTGGCAAATTAAATTGTATCATACATGTGCTTTGGATGAATTCAGTAAGGATTGACAGCATAAGGCAGTTACTATGCTCCATCTAGTGATTGGAAATAAAGTAGATCCATACTAAGTATCAAACGATTATATTTGTAATAGCAGTTAACTGTCTTATTGCTTTGTACTATTCCTTGTGGAATTGAACATTTATGAAGTTCTTTTAGATGTTTGTCTGGAGTAAATACATTTAAGTGGTTCCTAGTAAGAAATGTTTGTTAGAGCTAGTAAAATATAACAAGTCCATGAAATTAAATTTACATCTACATCTGTGTTTAATATTGGTCTTCTATACTCTTTTGTTTTTCAGAAAATAATCGGTATAGTTATTGGAAAAACAGATGTCAAAGGCTTTCCAGACAGAAAAAGCTGAGTTCTGAAGTTTAACTCTTTGCTTCATTTTTCATTAACTGTAGCTTATGATTGTAATGAATATTTAACTGAGTAAAATTTCCATGCCTGCTGACCTACTAAGAGTAATGGCCGTGTTCTCTGTTGTATAGTCAAGGCCATGTGTGTGAGGACAAATTCTATTTTTAATGATTGTATGTGATGTTTCTCAAACATAATAGACATAATAGTTATTGATATAAAATGCTAAAAAAATTAATTAAATTGGCCAGTTCATTAGCTTGTCTCAACATGAGTTTATTTAGCATTGCCATGTGTGAAAAGGTAAAGTAGAAATTGTCTCATGTGATTTTACCATACAGTAGTGTCTGAGAGTAGAACTTGGAGCTAGACTGACTGGCCTCGCTTAGTCTCTAAGTGATCTGGGATCTCTCCTGTATACGTGTGTGAAATGGGGATAAATAAAACCCACGTGAGGATTAAGTAGTTCTTTTGGGCAAGAACTAGCACCATGTGGGCCCCTACCACTTTGAGCCTGTGCAGTGACAGACACACACATGAATCTCAAGTAAGACAAGATGAGAACGATTTTTGAGCAGGGAGGTGTCATTGTAATGGATAACTAACCCAGGCCTGGACAAAGGACACTCTCCGGGAGAATTGGTGCCTGGGAGAGCAAGAGTTCCCCTGCCCTTTCAAGTCAGGGAACCTAATTAGCACCGTTCACTCCTACTGTTGGATTGTGAAGGACTTTCCCTAGGACCTAACTACTTTCCTTTGAAGTGTAAATGCCCCTGTGAAGGCTCTGCCCCACCCCCTAGAGATTTATGGTAACCTTTGTAAGAGGAGCCAGTTCCCCCTCATCACATTCTGCTTCTATGAACACGCTTCCTGCTTGAAAACTTTCACACACAATTGTATATATCTGTTTTTGAAACCCTGTGCACAACTATGTATCGTTTTAGACTAGAAAATGTATGACACTAGATAGCCCATAAATGTTGTGAAAAACTGGTAAAGAGCACTCAGAATTTGGAGTGCTGATCTTCTCTGAGCCCTCTAGCATACAGTAAAGTTTGATTTATCCTGCTCTTCAAGTGCCCTTTGCTGCTTCTTGCCTGATTCCCGAAACATCATGACAGAGTAGTGCCTGAGGGAGAGATAAGTGTGGCAGTAACATCTATGTATTTACTAAAACAACCAGACAATTCAGTGAAAAACATTCATCTTTCATGTGTGGAAAAACAGTAAACTTTGAGCAGGTGTGGTGGCTTGGGAGGCTGAGGCAGGAGGATTATAAATTCAAGGCCAGCCTCAGCAATTTAGCAAGGCCCTAAGCAACTTAGTGAGACCCTGTCATGGGATTATAGGCATGTGCCACCAAGCTGGCTTATGATGTAATTTTTCACCAGTCAGACTGTGAGTGTAGGGACACACATTTGTATTGTCTGCTTCTTTTCATGATGCCACTAGTAACACACCTTTTTTGGACAAGGTATGCTTACCTACTTAAGCATTGTACATACAACAGATCATCATATTTTCACAAAAAGCTCAAACAGTACACAGTGTCATAGAGTTGAAAAATCAAGTTCTCCTTTCAGCCACCGACTCTTCTTTTTTTCCTTAAAGGTAGATCAAGTAACAGTTCAGGATATGTCTATAATTTGCTAACATTAGGTTAGGTTGTATTTTAGTTCATCTTTCTTTTTGTAGTTGGACATAATATTTTTTATTTAATTAATTTATTTTTTATGTAGTGCTGAGGATTGAACCCAGCACCTTACCTGTGCTAGGCAAATGCTCTACCACTGAGCTATGACCACAAGTTATGTTACCTTTTGATTACCAAAAACCTTTCTGTTCCAGTTTGGGAAAATGTGTACTTGCTGACCTCTAGTGGTTCTCCTTTGATAGCACACAACTTGTTTTGAAATAACTAGATATGAACTATTTTTTTTTAACTATTTTTTAGTGGTTGATGGACACAATATCTTTATTTATTTTTATGTGGTGCTTAAGATTGAATCCAGTGCTTTGCATGTGTGAGGCAAGCGCTCTACCGCTGAGCTATAACCCCAGCCCCTAGGTGTGAACTATGACTTAGGTGAAAACAATAGCCATAAAAGAGAAATGGAGAATCTAAGGCGATAATGTGACAGTTCAAGTCTACATGTCATTTTCCCCAAGACACAACAACTGGGGATAGTAGTGAGGTGCACTAGCTACACTGGCAGCTGTGTCCTCTTCACTCAGTCATTGTGAAAGTGTTACCAGAAGGAATGGCTCGACCATGGTCCTGCTCCACAAACACAGGGGGACAAAGACAGAAACTGCATATGCAGATTTAAATAGAGAATGATCAGGTTTAATGTTTCTGGTGTCTGTTTTCAGCATGGGGTTTGGGATGCAAAAAAAAAACAAGTTACCTTAACTGCAGAGGGAGTCTGTTTCAAAAGCATAACTTGTCATGGAGTGTACATTTGAAATAACATATTCTACCATGTGTTGGAGTATTTTTAAAAAATATTTATTTATTTACTTTAGTTGTACACAATGCAATGCATTTATCTTTACGTGGTGCTGAGGATCGAACCCGGGCCGCGCACGTGCGAGGCAAGCGCTCTGCCGCTGAGCCACAACCCCAGCCCTGGAGTATTTTTTATCATCATAGTAATCCTCAATAATTGCTCATTTGATTAAACAAATAATCCTTGTTGAAAGTCAAAGTTTTCATTTAAAAAACAAAAGCATTGCTTTTCCCTTAGATATTGGATCAGAAAGATACACTTTCAGCTTTACCATTCGTGACTCACCGGCCCCACTTTGTAAACGTAACATCCTGGGGCCATGAAGGCTACATCAGGTCGCTCTCTGGCAGCTTTAGGGTTGGCGAATGCGGTAAGTTAGCACCAGTTCTTAAACTTTCTGTGACAGTATTGTTCCATGGCATGTTTGCAGCAGTGACACTGAGGGAGTCAGGTGAAATAAGACAGTTGATGAGTCCACAGAGCCTGACATGCTGCTGGGAGCACGCAGACACAGCGAGCCCAGCTTCGCCAGGCCCTTGGCCAGCTGTGGTTCCATTCCTGTTTCAGTGTGCACTGACCCCTATTATCATTCTCATGACTTCTCTTTCTGCAGACATGGAGTGGGGCACTGATTGGAGTTTGATAAAAAGTTGATATTTGAATTTTCAGTGGGGTTTTTAAGGAATTTACTTTCAGTTGAGATACCAAATCTGCATCTTCTCCACACCCCAGTACCTCTCTGACAGCACAGAAAGAACAGGAATTTTAAAACATCTATCTGGATTCAAATCCAACATTTATTTGTATTGTAGCTTTGAGAAAGTTTCTCATCTTGTTGGGCCTC
Organism: Tamias sibiricus; assembly: GCA_025594165.1. NCBI lineage: Eukaryota > Metazoa > Chordata > Mammalia > Rodentia > Sciuridae > Tamias > Tamias sibiricus. The sequence continues at coordinate 1,514,128 of CM046674.1, read as the reverse complement.
AAGTAGGAAAGAATACCCTGTCAGGTTCCTGTGAGTGTGAGCCTCGTATTCAGTGCATAGGTCACTCAGGAGATGACAGATCAGCCCAGCAAGAAACAAGAAAGCACGATACCAGCTCTCTAGAAAAAGAGAAGGGGAAGGGGAAGGGGTGATCAAACCACCCTTCTCTAAAAGGGACTCAAGCAGCCCTTCACTCGCAGCAGTCACTGGGTGCCTGAGCACAGTGGCCTCAAACATCAGCTTCAGGGTGTGAGTCTCTGTGGTGGAACATGGTGAGGAAGCACGTGGAATAGGACGACAGCAACCACGCAAGCGTCAGAGTCACAGACATTCCTGAGTGGGTGCCAGGACGTCAGTCATATAGAGAGATGAGCTGATTTCAGTGTTCAGATCTAGGTTGATTTGTGAGAATGAATGAGATAGGGGATTTTAAAAGCCCAGAATCTATGATGATGGTAAATGCAGGTAGGATTTTACTGTGGTCGAGTGAAAAGAGTAAAGATTTTGAATCAGAAGAATTCTAATTCTAGCTCTCCCACTTTCAAGTACAAAACCTCTAGTTATTAACCTCTGATAATCACAGATGGGTGTGTGAGGAGTGAACAAAGCAGAGCACAGAGGGGCAGGCTCAGGCCCTGGGAAAGTGAAACCCTGAAACAGTGAGCTCCTCAGCCCGAATGCTCCCCCACTTCCCTCCCTCTGTCATTCCCAGGCCACATGTGGAGTGAGTGGAGATCCATCAAGTGTGTGTCTCACTGAAGGGCATGGGCGGCCCGATCAGAAAATGCAGCCAAAATAGTATTTGTATGGCTCATGTGCTGGGACATAAAGGTAAAGCACTGGAGAATGTCATCTGGGGCTAAACTGATGGCTGCACCCCAGGATTCTGGTTCACACAGTGGCACGAGAAGATGCCTGTGAAGGACACATGACCCCAGCTCAGAGTCTAGAGCTACAGCTTTAGTCCCTTGTTATGCACGCTGGGTTTTCGTCACTCCTGTGACTGTTGTGTCATGTTGCCGTCCTCTGCCCTCTGTTTCAGTAAGGATCGAAAATCCCCTGATCCAAAGGAAGGAAATAGAAAGAGAAGAAAAGTTCAGTCCTGCAACTCCTAGGTAAATATCTGTCTAGCACAGAGATCAACGTCTTTGTGCCAGAAGGATCATTACTAATAATTTTGTATCAGCTTAGCGTAAGAGTTCAATTCCATCTTACAGTACTTACCTTTGAGATAAGTGAGATGATTTATGAGGTAATTTACTTTGATACAAAGTCACATGAAAAAGTGGCTTTGATTTTAGTACAGCTTTCCTTTGCATCTGTAGAGGATGAGTTCCATGATTCTCGAGTCCCTCCTAGGAAACTGTGTAGTGTCTGAGCATAACATGGATGTGCTCCCCATGCTTGAAATCATCTCTACTTATAATACCTAATACAATGTATATGCTATGTAAATAGTTGGTATACTGTATGATTTTATATGCATTTTTTAATGTTTATTTATTTGCTTTAGTTGTACACAATGCAATGCATTTATGTTTACGTGGTGCTGAGGATCGAACCCGGGCCGCGCACGTGCGAGGCGAGCGCTCTGCCGCTGAGCCACAACCCCAGCCCTTATATGCATTTTTAATTGCTTTTTCCAAATATTTTCTATTTGTGGTTGGTTAAATCTGTGAATGCGGAATACCCAGATATAGAGGACCTTAATGATTCTCATTCTTGAATTTACAAAAGTTTGGCTTTGGTCACATTAAAACTGAGCAATTAGAAGAAGAAAACTCTATTTTATGTGCAGGTGTCACTCTACTCATGCCTTACCACCTCAGGTCAGGGTCCCTGGAGCAGAGCCTGGGAGGCCAGTTCTCCTCCTGCAGGTGGCTTGTTGAGGAGAGCTCTCAGAAGAACCTCGCAAGGACAGAGTCGGGAGAGGCTGACCAGAGAACTGGGCTCCAAGGAGCCTCAGCTGGAGCTGGGAGGGCACCCTGCAGAGCAGCAGTGCCCTGTGGGTGGGCTGGGCTTCTGTGCTCTGAAGCAGTCACTGGCGTAGTTGCCCCCCTACTCCTGAAGGAGTGGAGCGTGATCTCCAAGGTAGTTCTGCCAACGGCAGTTCTGGAGATAAAGGTGCAGCTGACCCTGTGCTGGCCTGTGAGGGCTCTAGGTGTCCACCACAGTCTACTGCATGGATACCTGTGTCCATGGCCACTCCTCCCAACTGCTGTTCTGACCTGTCCTCTGTCAGACTCTCAGGCTCATCTCTGCAGCCACAGTGAACTTCTTTCTGTTTCATGAACACCCTGAACTCATCCTGCACTGACTGTTGCACCTTCTATTCCCTCTGCTTGGAACATTCTTCTCCTGTCTGTTTGAGGGTTTGCTGCTTCTTGGGGATGTCTCCATAATGTCACCTCCTCTGCCCCTCACATCTGCTCTGTCTGTAGTAGCCCTGCTGGGCAGGATGTGGCCCTGCCTGTCAGTCATAACCCTGGTCGTGCTGAGATGATATGAATAGTTGTTCTTGTGACTCCCCCTCACACGTGAGCATCACGAGATCGAAGGTCTTGTCTGTCTTCCTTGCATTGTGTCCCCCATCTTCAATTAGGGTCTGGCATGTAATAGATTCTCAGTAAACTTTTATGGAATGAATGAATGGAGGGAGGGAGAAAGGGAAAAACACTCAAGCAACATGAACCTCTTGACCTTTTTAGATATGTTAGACATTGAATCATGTGAAACTGCCAATGTTGAACTATTTTCCATCTAAGAATGTCAGCCTCATAACCTAATAGTTGATATGGCTGTAATATGAGCCAAGTGCAAGGAACCAGGAGGAAGAGAAGCCTGAGGGAGAAGCAGAGATACTCACAGATGGTGTGGTGGTGAGGAACCACAGAAGGTTCTTGAGCTGAGATAACGTGTCACATTTGTGATTCAGAAAAACCACTTTCTGTGGGGGGATACATGGTAAGGAAGTTTGTTTATGACTGAAGACAACAGTTTGGGAGAGAAATAATGAGCTGGGCGCAGTGGCGCACGCCTGTAATCCCAGCACTTTGGGAGGCTGAGGCAGGAAGATTGTGAGTTCAAAGCCAGCCTCAGCAATGGCGAGGCACTTAGCAACTCAGTGAGACCCTGTCTCTAATAAATTACAAAAAAGGGCTGGGGATGTGGCCCAGTGGTCGAGTGCCCCTGAGTTCAATCCCGGTGGGGGGGGGGGGTTGGGGCGGTACAAAAAAAAAAAAAAAAAAAAAAAAGATGAGGTGCATTACTAAGGCAACAGCAGCAGAAAGAGGAGGAGGTTGGACTGGAGAGCTGGGGCAGTGGACACGGCAGTGCATACCTGTAGTCCCAGCTTTTCTAGAGGATCTCTTGAGTTTGAGACCAGCCTGGGCAGCATAGCAAAAGCCTGCCTCAAAAAAAAATTGCTGAAGCCGGGCGCGGTGGCGCACGCCTGTAATCCCAGCACTTTGGGAGGCTGAGGCAGGAGGATTGTGAGTTCAAAGCCAGCCTCAGCAATGGCGAGGCACTTAGCAACTCAGTGAAACCCTGTCTCTAAATAAAATACAAAACAGGGCTGGGGATGTGACCCAGTGGTCGAGTGCCCCTGAGTTCAATCCCCAGTACCACAAAAAAAAAAAAAAAAAAAAAAAAAAAAAAAAAAAAATTGCTGGAGCCGGGCGCGGTGGCGCACGCCTGTAATCCCAGCACTTGGGAGGCTGAGGCAGGAGGATTGCGAGTTCAAAGCCAGCCTCAGCAATGGCGAGGCACTTAGCAACTCAGTGAGACCCTGTCTCTAATAAATTACAAAAAAAGGGCTGGGGATGTGGCCCAGTGGTCAAGTACCCCTGAGTTCAAACCCCAGTACAAAAAAATAAATAGATAAATTGCTGGGAAGGACTTGAGAGTTGGAAGTAGGGGAAGAGCACCTCAATTCAGGAGCACTGAAGATATTCTGCACCTATTCCCTACAGACCAGTATGGAAGTAAAACATGGTCCTTGGCCTAAGGCACCTGAGCAGAGCAGCCATGGTTGTAGGAGAGAGGAACAGCAAGTGCTCAGGACTTATAGCCCCAATCTCTGCATCTTCATGTCCCTGTGTTATTGAGCAGGAGACTAAAGCTCAGACCCTGGCACACTGGTCGGTGTGCTTAGAACTCAGCACACACTGATCCCCCAACGCTCTCCTTATTAGAAGTATATGTCATTTCTCTGAAGAAACAATTTGAAGATTGAGATGTAAAAAGTACATGTTAGACAAATATTTTGCAACATTGTTCAGTGTTTCTAAGAGTAAAAAAATGTAGATTTAAAAATATAGTCTATGGGGCTGGGGTTGTGGCTCAGCGGCAGAGCGCTCGCCTAGCATGTGCACAGCCCTGGTTCAGCACCACATAAAAATAATAAACGCATTGTGTACAACTAAAGCAAATAAATAAATATTTAAATATACACACACATACACACACACATATATATATATAGTCAGAGTTACAACTGTACAGTGATTGAACTATGAACCTGGAAGTATTTTTATATTAGAAATAATTTGATATTGATTTTGTGTATTTTTACAATTTAGCAACTATAAACTGTTGCTCAGTGAGAATCACTCAACGGTAAAAGTTTGTTCCAGTTATGAGGTGGACACCAAGTTGCTTTCTTTGATATATTTACCTGTTAAAGACTCTCGAGATTATTATTCATTGGGTGACATTGTTGCAAATGGACACAGTCTCGATGGGAAGATTATCAATGTGCTTGCAGCTGTGAAATCGGTAAGTTAAAACCCCAACAAAGCAGACTTTGTCATCTAATCTGTGTTTAGAATGTGGTAGTCAGAATCAGCTAAAGTAATTTCCCTCCATATCTTAGTAATAAATTGAGGAGTTAAGAAAATGGTAACTCTTCTCATTAAAAGGAAAGTGGCATTTTGTCTGTGAATGAGCAGCAAAAGAACATCATCTTTGAATGCTAAATGCAGCATGTACTACTCTACCTATAAGTTATTCACTATTTAAGGAAAGATGCAAACAGGAAGGATAAACATGCTGACCTGAAGAACCATGATGTTCCTTGAGGGGAAGCTGGAGAAGTGGAGCGGTCACTCTGTGCAAGGTTTTCAGAGCTGTCCCGAGACAGGGAAGAGTGAGAAGGCCCAGGAGCTCCATGCTGGTGAGAAGCAGGCGAGGAGCACACTCCACAGGCCCGGGGTGCTGCCTGCATCACATCCATCCCTCTCAGTGACTGCAGCAAGTTCTGGGCTGTGTGTTTGATGGGCTAAGCCACTGTGACGGATTTAGAGGTGGACCTCAAAAGTAAAGTTTCACAAAGTAAAGTGCATGTAGAACATTCAAGGGACAGAGTAATTTCTCAAATCTAGAGAAGGGTGGCCATCAAAAGACCCATGCGTAGAGCTCCACACTTCTTGTAGTTGGTGTGGAAGTAACTCCTAACTGTTCTTTGGAACACCAGCTGAGAGAGTCCTGACTGCCAGATGGCAGACTCTGGCTGCACAGGCGCCGTTAGCTTGCTCAGTCACCCCAGCCCCAGCCTAGCACAGCATCACCACAGGAGGAACATCAGATGTCATCTTGGAGAGAGGAATCAATACCCTACATGTCACTCTTAAAGTACAGGACATGCCACTTTCTAGGCAATCTCAGTTCAATTTGTCAACCAAGCGTGCATGCGGCTCGACTTCCTCCTGGTGCTGCATGATGCCATTACATGTGTAAGTGGTAGGAACTGTCTCAGAGCCCTGCACAGTGGCCACGCCTCAAATCCCAGCTCTTCAGGAGGCTAAGACAGCAGGATCACATGTTAGGAGCCAGCCCCAGCATCTGAGCAAGACCTTGTCTCAAACAACAACAAAGGGTTGGGGGTGTGACTCATGGTTTGCCTCAGTGTGTACACAAGCAAAACCCCACAGCCCCCGCAGGAGCCTGGCACCCTCTTCCACATGTCACATGACTTCTTTTCATGCCCTTTGTCACCTGTTAACTCCAGCCCCTTACATTTCCTCACCAGTGTTTGCCCTGTTCATTGCTCCTTCTTACCTCAGTTAAAACTCCTCCCTAGACACCTTCCCACCTGCGTTGCCCACCTCACGGCTGACAGCCCTCCTCCTCTGACTTCCTCTTCCAGAGCCTGTTTCTTGGCACGTTTGCATTTTCCTTCAGTTCCTTCCCACAGGGACCAGTCCTGCTCGTAGGTGCAGAGATGACAGCAGCATAGAGGGTCGCCAACTGACTGCTTGGGACCTTGGCTGTGAGGCCACCAGAGGTGCCTGCTGTTCCCATAGGAGCACCCAGTGGTTGGTGATAAGGGCCCCTGAGTGGGCCTCTGCTTCTTTGAATCAGACACCCTACATGCCCCTCATTTGACTTAGCACCTTAACCCTATGAAGAAGGCAAAGGAGGTATCAATATTCAGAACACTGAGGCCCAGAAGGACAGTGCACTCCATCACATGAACTCCATGCCAGGCTCTGTGCTGAAACCTTCGGACACACAGATGTTGAAAATCCACTTCCTACCCTCAAGGAGTCCACAGAGCTAGCACCAGGGGACTGCCATGCAGCAGTTGTCCTGGCAAGTCGAAAAGACTCACTCTTAACTTTAAGCACATATGTCTACATCTGTCTTCAAAGTGTGCATAAGGTATAGCTTCAGCTAAGTACACTTAGTTAAAATAGAAAGTGCCTAAAATCATCAAAAATGTATTAGTGTTTCTTGCTATTTTAATATTTCTAATTTAATGATTAAGAAGTAAACATTTGAGTATGTCAGCAAATATTTAAATGCCTCTACATCTGTAGGTGAAGAATAATGATTTCCTTCAATTTCTAAGGTTGGAGAACCAAAATATTTTACAACTTCAGACCGAAGAAAAGGCCAGAGGTGTGAAATCAAACTCTATGATGAGACAGAACCTTCTTTCACGATGACATGGTAACGCTCCACATCCACTCCAAACGTGACATTCTGCTGCTATCACCAAGACAGAATGCTTTCCTCTTATCCAAGAACAATGATTCAGCCTACCTGTAGTCCCAGTACTAGGGAGGTAGAGGCAGGAGGATCTCAAGTTGGAGGTTATCCTCAGCAACTTAGACTCTGACTCAAAATAAAAAATAAAAAGGATGGGGATATAGCTTAGTGGTAGAGCACCCCTGGGTTCAACCCCAAGCACCACATGCGTGCGCGCGCGCGCGCACACACACACACACACACACACACACACACACATGAATTTCATATCAAAAAAGGAATAATGATAGAAGATAAATGATGTGAAAAAATAAAACTGTCTCTTGAATATCGAGCTATTGTAGATGCCATCTTAAAGCGAGATCTTTAGATGGCATAGAATTGCTCAGATGGACTCCACTGTGACCATTTTATTATTATATTCTGTGTTATAATAATGGTGTTTTATTTGATTCCTTTTATATGAAACAAGCCCAAATTTGCAACTCATTGTGGTACCCCGAGTGGAGCGGGGCACAGAGTGGGACAGGGCCCTAGAGCACCGCAGTGTACAAGGAAGAGTTCAGACTCTCAGTGCTTGGGCACCAAAGGAAACCATTGAAAACTGTCTTCCACCATCAAGTCCCCTGAGCAATCTATGTTGAGAGCCCTACTTTAATGGTCTGAAAGTTTGACTTTAAAGTCTTTAGACTTTTAGTCCCCCTTTCTAAGTAGCCTGAAGGCACCAAGAATGGGAAAATAGAGAATTGGTAGAGCAGCAGAGCTTGTTAGAGGAGAGTGAATGTTGAAAGAGTGATTCATCACATAGAGGTCAGGTGATCTGTGAGCTACCCAAGTAGAAGCAAGTGTCCTTAACTTCCATCTTTGAACACCTGGGAGACTGTTGACCCCAATCATTGAGGCAGGTTTTTTCCTTCTTTTTTCTTTTCCTTCCTTCCTTCCTTCCTTTTTTTTTTTTTTTTTTTTATAAACTAACATATCGCTATGAGATCTTTCTGATGTGTTTGCTTTGTTTCACTTTTCACTTCCTCTTCAACAAATGCAGCTGGGATGATGAATCTGTTCTACTTGCACAGAGGTGGATGCCACAAGAAACAGGTACTAGAATTCCGTGACTGTGTTCACTATTTACCATTTTTATCCTCCCATGTAATAATCTTAAAATGGCTTTTCCCCCAAAACAGTAATATTTGCCTCAGATGTAAGAATAAATTTTGACAAATTTCGGAACTGCATGACAGCAACTGTGATCTCAAAAACCATTATTACGACTAATCCAGGTAAAGAGCTTCCTGAAGTTTTTCAGCACTTTGGAAATGACCATGAACATATTCCAGCATTTGTGCAGTGTATTTAAGAATAAAATCACTGCTTGAATTCACTTTTAATTGAAAGGGAGAAGTTGCTTTGCGTGACTTTAAAAAAAAAAAACTTAAAATCAGTGTATATTTGATTATTTTTGTAGATGAACATATGCCTTTATTTTATTTGTTTTATTTATTTTTTATGTGGTAAAAATAAATTTTAAAAATCTATTATTTTTAAAAAAAATAAAAAATAATTAAAAATTATTATTAAATCAAAAAAAATTAAAATTTAAATTTTTTAAAATATAAATATAATTATATAATAAATTTAATATATAAAGATTTTTTCAAAAATTTTTAATAATTAAATTGAAATTTAAAAACTTATATAAATTTAAAAAAATAAAAATTTTAAAATAATAAATTAAATTTATATTATAAAAAAAGATTTTATACATTAATTAAAAATATTATATATAAAAAAAAAAAAAATATAAAAAATTTAATAATTTTAAAAAAAAAAATTAAAATTAATTATTAAAAAAAAATTTTTTTAAAATAAAATTTTTAAAATAAATATTATTTTATTAAATTAAAAAAAAAATACTTATATTAAAAATTTAAAAAATAAATTTTTTAATATAATAATAATTTAATATAATAATAAAAAATTTTATTTTAAATTTAAATAAAATTAATTATTTATTATATTTAAAAATTTTAATAAAAATAAATTAAAAAAAAATTTCTAATAAAAAATTAATATAATTTAAAAAATTTAAAAAAATTTTAAAATAAAAATTATTTAAAAAAATAATAAAAAAAAAAAATAAAAAAAATAACACCAAATTAAATTTTATTATAATAAAATTAAAATAAAAAAATTAACTAATATTTATATTAAAAAATAAAATAAAAATTTTTTAAAAAAAAAAAATAAAATTAAAAAAATAAAAAAAAAAAAATTAAATTTTAAAAAAAAAAAAAATAATTAATTATAAAAAAATAATTAATAAAATTAATTATTAATTAATAAATTTTAAAATTTTTTAAAAAAATTAAAAAATATATAAAAATTTTAATTATAAAATATAAAAAAAGGATCAAACCCAGTGCTTCACACATGCTAGGCAAGTGCTTAAACCACTGAGCCACAACCCCGGCCCACATATTTGATATTTTTACTAAAGAAATGTGAAAAATCAGGCTATTTTAAAAAATATTTATTTATTTGCTTTAGTTGTACACAATGTGTTTTTTTTTTGTGGTGCTGAGGATCGAACCTGTGGTAGCGAGCGAGGATCGAACCTGGGCCGCCCACGTGCTAGGCGAGCGCTCTGCCGCTGAGCCACAACCCCAACCCCAGGCTAATTTTTTTTTTTTTTTTAATTTTTTATTTTTATAATTTTTAATATGTACAACTCATAGTGCATATATTTAGTATCTTTTTACATACAACTGTTTGTATACAAAGTATATTCGTACAATTTAGGTCTTCAATCATGCATTAAGGAAAATGATATCCGTCTCATTCAACCACCTTTCCCCCCCCCTTGCTCCCTCCCTTACCCTCCCTTCCCTTGACCATTCTAGTGTTCCTCTAATCCTCCTATGTACCCCATCCAACAATACTTTGAAATAGCCTCCTTATATAAGAGAGAACATTTGGTACTTGGATTTTTGAGACTGACTAACTTCACTTAGCATTATGTCTTCCAACTTCATCCATTTACCTGCAAATGCCATTAATTTATTATCTTTTATTGCTGAGTAAAATTCCATTGTGCGTATATACCACATTTTCTTAATCCACTCATTTACTGAGGGACATCTAGGTTGATTCCACAACCTAGCTATTGTGAATTGTGCAGCTACAAACATTGAGATAGCTGTGTCACTGTAATATGCTGTTTTTAAGTCCTTTGGGAATAGACCCAAGAGTGGGATGGCTGGGTCATAGGATGGTTCCATTCCCAGTTTTCCAAGAAATCTCCATACTGCTTTCCATAACGGTTGCACCATTTTGCAGTCCCACCAGCAATGTAAGAGTGTGCCTTTTTCTCCACATCCTCTCCAACATTTATTGTTGCTTGTGTTCTTGATGGCTGCCATTCTGACTGGAGTGAAGTGAAATCTTAGAGTAGTTTTGATTTGCATTTCTCTAATTGCCAGCGATGTTGAACATTTTTTCATGTATTTGTTGATTACTCGTGTATCTTCTTCTGAGAGGTGTCTTCTCAATTCCTTAGCCCATTTATTGATTGGGTTATTTGTTTTTTTAGTGTAAAGTTTTTTTGAGTTCTTTATATATTCTAGAGATTAGTGCTCTATCTGATGTGCATGTATTAAATATTTGTTCCCAATTAGTTGGCTCTCTATTCACCTCACTGATTGTTTCTTTTGCTGAAAAGAAGCTTTTTAGTTTAAATCTATCCCATTCATTAATTCTTGGTAGTAATTCTTGCGCTACAGGATTCTTATTAAGGAACTTGGGGCCTAATCCAACATGTTGGAAATTGGAGCTTACTTTTTCTTCTATTAGGTGTATTGTCTCTGATCTAATTCCTAGGTCTTTGATCCACCTTGAATTGAGTTTTGTGCATGGTGAGAGATAAAGGTTTAATTTCATTTTGTTGCATATGGATTTCCAGTTTTCCCAGCACCATTTGTTGAAGAGGCTATCCTTTCTCCACTGTACATTTTTGGCACCTTTGTCTAATATAAGATAGCTGTAATTAAATGTATTAGTCTCTGTATCCTCAATTCTGTACCATTGGTCCACCAGTCTGTTTTGGTGCCAATACCATGCTGTTTTTGTTTACTATTGCTCTATAGTATAATTTAAAGTCCGGTATGGTGATGCCCCCTGCTTCACTTTTCTTGCTCAGGATTGCTTTGGCTATTCTGGGTCTCTTATTTTTCCAGATGAATTTCATGACTGCTATTTCTATTTCTTTGAAGAATGACATTGGGATTTTGATAGGAATTGCATTAAATCTGTATAATACTTTTGGTAGTATGGACATTTTGACAATATTAATTCTACCTATCCAAGAGCAAGGTAGGTCTTTCCATCTTCTGAGTTCATCTATAATTTCTTTCTTTAGTGTTCTATAATTTTCGTTATACAGGTCTTTCACCTCTTTCGTTAGGTTGATTCCCAGGTATTTTATTTTTTTTGATGCTATTGCAAATGGGGTATTTTTCATCATTTCCCTTTCAGAGTCTTTGTCGCTGATGTACACAAATGCCTTTGACTTATGTGTATTGATTTTGTATCCTGCAACTTTGCCAAATTTGTTTACTAGTTGTAAAAGTTTTCTGGTAGAGTTTTTTGGGTCTTCTAGGTAGATTATCATGTCATCAGCAAATAGTGCTAATTTGAGCTCTTCTTTTCCTATCTTGATCCCTTTAATTTCTTTTGTCTGTCTAATTGCTCTGGCCAGAGTTTCCAGTACTATGTTAAATAGCAGTGGTGAAAGGGGACATCCCTGTCTTGTTCCAGTTTTTAGAGGGAATGCTTTCAATTTTTCTCCATTTAAGATAATGTTAGCTCGGGGCCTTGCATAAATAGCTTTTATTATGTTAAGATATGTTCCTGATATTCCTAGTTTTTCTAGTGTTTTGAACATAAAGGGGTGTTGTATTTTGTCAAATGCTTTTTCTGCGTCAATTGAGATGATCATATGATTTTTGTCTTTAAGTCTATTGATGTGATGTATTATGTTTATTGATTTCCGAATATTGAACCAGCCTTGCATACCTGGGATAAACCCCACTTGATCGTGGTGCACTATCTTTTTGATATGTTTTTGTATCCGATTTGCCAGGATTTTGTGTTGAGGATTTTTGCATCTATGTTCATTAAAGATATGGGCCTGAAGTTTTTTTTTTTGGATGTGTCTTTGCCTGGCTTTGGAATTAATGTAATATTGGCCTCATAGAAAGAGTCCCCAGGCTAATTTTTAAAGCAACATTCATTGTAATGATTTTTGAGAGGTCAATATTATTGAATACCTAAATTATTGACTATTTAAAAAGCAAATTCATTCAGGTGTGGTGGCGCACACCTGTAATCCCAACAATTTGAGAGGCTGAGGCAAGAGGATTGCAGATTCAAGGCCAGCCTCAGCAACTTAGACCCTGTCTCAAAATAAAAAATAAAAAGCCTGGGGATGGAGCTTTTGCAGAGCACCCCTTAGTTCAATTTTGAGTGCAACAAAAATAAATTAAGTAAATAAATAAAAAGTAAATTGGAGTCGGGTGCGGTGGCCATGCCTGTAATCCCAGCACTTGGGAGGCTGAGGCAGGAGGATTGTGAGTTCAAAGCCAGCCTCAGCAATGGCGAGGCACTTAGCAACTCAGTGAGACCCTGTCTCTAATAAAATACAAACAAGGGCTGGGGATGTGGCCCAGTGTCGAGTGCCCCTGAGTTCAATCCCCGGTACCAAAAAAAAAAAAAAAAGTAAGTTGGGTTTTACCACATTGAGATGACTTTTACTGCTAAGACACTGAAAAAGTATGCACACACATAGTGTATCATTGGCTCATGACTGCAGCACCCAGAGGCCTTCTGGAGTGGATGCTGCAGGAGTCATAGTTCAGCATGAGTCAGGGGGCTGCACTTGGGGAGGGGTGAGGGCTGCTGCCTTGAGTGTCCTCAGGTGCTTCACAGGGTAGACAGAGGATCAGCCCAGTGCTGCCAAGGGATGCAGAATCACCAGATGTGGAATGATCCAAGCCAAGAAGACAGAGAGGGGCTGGGCTGGGGCTCAGGGGTAGCACGCTCGCCTAGCACGTGAGAGGCCCTGGGTTCAATCCTCAGCACCAAGTAAAAATAAATAAATAAAATAATGGTATTGCATTCAACTACAACTAAAAAATAAATATTAAAAGAAAAAAGAAGACATAGAGGGGCTGGGGTTGTGGCTCAGAGGTAGAGTGCTCACCTAGTATGTGTGAGACACTGGGTTTGATCCTCAGCACCATGTAAAAATAAAATAAAAGTATTGTGTCTACCTAAAAAATAAATGTTAATAAAAGAGGATGTAGATACTAAAAGTGTTTTTCTAAACATAAGCCCATTCTACTGGTTTATAACAGCATACCAGTGACTCAGAATGATAAAACAATTTTATATGTTTTTTACCAAACCATTATCAGAGTTATTAGAAGAGATACAATGTAGAATATGAGATAAACCTGAAATATGGTGTAAAATTATGAGACTTTTAACATCGAGTTACTGAGTCACACATGCCTATCTCCTGAAATTGTGTCCTTGGAAGCAGTGCCACAGAGGTGACCCAAGTGACTCCTGCCCCGAGCACACGCTCTGTGCTGGGTGCTGTCTAGGGTCCAGTGACAAAGCCCCGCAGAGTTCTCCAATCTCACAGAGCTCATGCTTCAACCAAGGAGACACAGGTGATAAATAATAAAGAAAATACACCCACATATTATGTAATATCTGAGAAAAAGAGGAGCAGGGTCAGAAAGATCCAGAGAACCCGTGTGTGCAGTCTTACAGGGTAGCCAGGCACCCCACTCCCCCTACCAGCTCCTTCTCAAGAAGCTAGCTGGTCTGGTGGCTGTAGCCTGCTCAGCAGCGGTTCCCATGAGATGTGCAGCAATTCTGTTAGTGCCTCCAACACATTTCTTTGTCCACCCATTAATTTACAGCTATTCATTGAATGCCTATTATTTGCCAGGTGTTAATTTAAGTCTTTTGTGGAAGTTAGGGATGAATGAATGGTCAGACCCAGAGATGGAAAGGCATGACCCTGCCTAGGAGAAATTTATAGTCTGGTTCCAACAACAGTACTTATGAGACGTGTGTGATGAGAGCAGCAGCAGAGCTTCTAAATCTGCCAAGGGAGTTAGGACAATCTGTAGGATGCTCAGGTGGGATGGGGCACTTAGACAATCAGGTGTCAGAGGCTGGGTTCTTGGGGTTGAAGGCATTAGAATCCCTTTTTCAAAATCACCTTCTAGCCTTCTGGAACACTTGCCAACTATTCTTGAAAAAAAACTCATTCCAGTATTCCAATTTGAAAAGCAAGGCATTAAAATAACTTTTATTTTTTTAGTACTGAGGATTGAAACCAGGGGGTGCTTTACTACTGAGCTACATCCCCACCCCTTTTTATTTTGATATGGCGTTTCTCCCTAAATTTCTCATCTGGCCTTGAATTTGTAATCCTCCTGCCTCAGCCTCCCAAATCATGGGATTACAGGTGTGCACCACCACACCTGGCTAAAATAATCTTTTTAAAAAAGCATGTCTGGGGCTGGGATTGTGGCTCAGCGGTAGAGCACTCGCCTAGCATGTGTGCGGCCCGGGTTCGAACCTCAGCACCACGTAAAAACGCATTGTGTACAACTGAAAGCAAATAAATAAATATTTTAAAAAAAGCATTTCTTATTATGAAGGAAATACATGAAATTCAGAAAATGTATAAAAGAATAAAAAAGGAACATAAAGATAACCTATAACCCACCATAATTTCCTTCATGTATATTCTTCCAGATAATTTTGCATATATACTTTTTCAATTAAAAGGGTATTCCCAGGGGCTGGGGTTGTGGCTCAGCGGCAGAGCGCTCGCCTCGCACGTGCGCGGCCCGGGTTCGATCCTCAGCACCATGTAAATATAAGTGCATTGTGCACAACTAAAGCAAATAAATATATATATATATATATATATATATATATATATATTTTTTTTTTTTTTTTAAAGGGCATTCCCCCTGGGCTGGGTTGTGGCTCAGTGGTAGAGCACTTGCCTTGCATGTGTGAAGCACTGGGTTCGATCCTTAGCACCACATAAAAATAAATAAATAAAGGTATATCATGTCTATCTACGACTAAAAAAAATATTTTAAAAAAAGGGTATTTCCCCTGGGTGTGGTGGCGCATGCCTGTAATCTCAGCACTTGGGAGGCTGAGGCAGGAGGATCGCGAGTTCAAAGTCAGCCTCAGCGATGGTGAGGCACTTAGCAACTCAGTGAGACCCTGTCTCTAATAAAATATAAAAAAGGGCTGGGGATGTGGCCCAGTGGTTGAGTGCCCCTGAGTTCAATCCCCAGTACCAAAAAAAAAAAAAAAAAAGAAGGGTATTTCCATGCCACATAGTTTTGTAAATTGCTCTTTTTACTAGCAACATCTGGTGCACACTGCTCAGTTTGGCAGAGCTCTGCATCACATTGTTAGTGGTTGAGTGATAGTCTATTCAACTGCACTCTTATATGTCTTGTTTTTTGTTGTTAAAAGTATTGGGGGGCTGGAGTTGCAGCTTAGTGGTAAGAGCACTTGCGTAGCATGTGTGAGGACCTGGGTTCAATTCTCAGCACCACATCTAAATAAATTAATAAAATAAAGTTCCATCAACATCTAAAAAGATATTTTAAAAATAATTTTGGATCCTTCATGGTGGTTTAAAAGATAATCAGTTTGCTTTTTCCTTATTATGCATTTTCAATTTAAGACACACCAGAAGCTAACATCCTACTGAATTTTATAAGAGAAAATAAAGAAACAAATGTTGTGGCTGATGAGATTGACACTTACTTGAAAGAATCCATAAATTGTAAGTGACCACTTAATTATTTTTTTATTTTTAAACAGGCCAGAATTGGGCTGTAAACTTTTGATTTGACATAGTGAAAGGCACCATATTCTTAGTCTGTAACTACTATATTTCCACTTTTAAAAGCTAGATTAAAACTTTGGAGGGCTGGGGTTGTGGCTCAGCGGCAGAGCGCTCGCCTTGCACGTGCGCGGCCCGGGTTCGGTCCTCAGCACCACGTAAACATAAATGCATTGCATTGTGTACAACTAAAGTAAATAAATAAATATTTAAAAAAAAAACTTTGGAGGCTTTTTTACCACTAGCCGATGATGAAAGGTAATGACTCTCTCCCGAGAAAAGTGCTATGCCCACAAATACAATTTGGCATAAGATATTGTGTTCAGTAGGCCCAGGGTTCAATCCTCAGCACCAAAAAAGAAAAAGAGAAAAAGAAAGGGAAAAAAAAAAGAATCTTTAGATGTTCTGGGTAGCCTCTGCTAACTGGGTGGACTGCTGGCATCCCCCAGTCTCTGGCTTTGTAATGGTATCTCTTGATGACCACAAATTCCTCATTTAATGACAATTTCTCATTGTTTTCCTTTTTGCCTATTATTTGCCTTTTATCTGATTACATAATTGGTTTTAATTTAGTAAACATAATAATCTTGTTAATCAAAGCTAGCTGTGTGCTCTCAGTTGCACCCAGGGCTTTCCTCCTTGAGTGTAATCCTTTCTGGTCTTACCATGTACTTCCAACTAAAACCCTTCTTATTTTTTAGTGAACACAATAGTTGACGTCTACACAGTTGAGCAGTTAAAGGCAAAAGCTTTGAGGGATGACAGGAAACTGGGTCCTTCCTATGGCATTCTCTATGCTCACATCTCTGCACTGAACATCGACGATGAAACTATGAAAGTAGTTCGAAATAGATGGTAAGGTGACAAGTTATTTTTAGCAAATTAATTTCTATAAGAAATAAATGTTGCCGGGCGCGGTGGCGCACGCCTGTAATCCCAGCACTTGGGAGGCTGAGGCAGGAGGATCGCAAGTTCATATCAGCCTCAGCAATGGCGAGGCACTTAGCAACTCAGTGAGACCCTGTCTCTAATAAAACACAAACAAGGGCTGGGGATGTGGCCCAGTGATCGAGTGCCCCTGAGTTCAATCCCTGGTACAAAAACAGAAAAGTTATCATGGCAAACTATTTAGATTCAAAGATTATAATTGACTTTTTTTTTTGGCGGGGGTTACTGAGGATTTTTTTTTACAAATATTTATTTATTTACTTTAGTTGTACACAACGCAATTGCATTTATGTTTATGTGGTGCTGAGGATCGAACTCGGACCGCGCACCTGCGAGGCAGGCACTCTGCCGCTGAGCCACAACCCCAGCCCCCAGTACTGAGGATTTTACCCAGGAGTGCTTAACCACTAAACTACATCCCTAGCCTTTTAATTTTTATTCTGAAACAGGGTCTCACTAATTTGCTGAAGTTTGTCGGTAGCAGTGGCACACATCTGTAACCCAGCACTTGGGAGGCTGAGGCAGGAGGATCGCGAATTCAAAGCCAGCCTCAGCAATGGCAAGGCACTTAGCAACTCAGTGAGACCCTGTCTCTAATAAAATACAAAAAAAGGGCTGGGGATGTGGCCCAGTGGTGGAGTGCCCCTGAGTTCAATGCCCAGTACCAAAAAAAAAAAAAAAAAAAAAGTCACTGAGGCTGGTCTTGAACTAGCAATCCTCCTGCCTCAGCCTCCTGAGTGTCTGGGATTACAAGCATGTGCTATGACACCCAGCTATAATTGATTTAAAAAAAAATATATATATATATATAGAGGGCTGGAGTTATACCTCAGCACTTGCCTAGCACATGTGAGACCCTGGGTTGATCCTTAGCACCACATAAACATAAGTAAATAAATAAAGGTATTGTGTCCATCTACAACTACAAAAAAAAATTTTAAATATATATATTAGTTGTCAGCGGACCTTTATTTTATTTATTTATATGCAGTGCTGAGAATCAAACACAGTGCCTCATACATGCTAGGCAAGCGCTGTGCCACTGAGCCCCAGCCCCAGCCCCTAATAGACTTTTTTTTTTAGTTGTAGATGGACACAATACCTTTATTTTATTTGTTTTATGTGGTGCTGAGGATCAAACCCAGTGTTCCACGCATGTGAGGCAAGCACTCTACAACTGAGCCACAAACCCAGCCCCCTAATTGACTTTTAAAGTAAAATAAAATTACCATATTTCTGCAATCCTTAAATATAAAGATGTAATACTTTTAACTGGGATAACAAACTTGTCTTAAATTTAGTAGAAAACTGGTTGTCATGTCTGTAGCAATGTGATTCTCTACTGCATAAAGCATGTGACCTTTCTCCGAGGTCAAGGTCATGTCTCTTTGAATGGACAGTGAGCACCAGTAGATTAAGTAATGGTGACCAGACCACACTTGGCAAGAAACATCTACAGTGTTATTGTGAAAGTACCCCTGTGAGTTATTGTAATTGAAATTTTTATTGAAATAACTCTCAATCCACATGGAATTGCAAGAAATAATATAGAGAGCTCTCTCACACCCTTTGTCCAGCGTGACCTCAGGGGAAATGTTTTGCCAGCTATTGTACCTCACCACAGCCAGAACTAAGTCTTTCGGTGCCGTGGTCGTATTCAGGTTTCTGTAGATTCCACGAGGTCACTTGTGCGTGTGCGCCTGTTCTACACATTCTCATCACTGAGTGGGTGTGGGTATCTGTCTCCACAGTGAAGACAT
Source organism: Tamias sibiricus (assembly GCA_025594165.1). Lineage (NCBI taxonomy): Eukaryota > Metazoa > Chordata > Mammalia > Rodentia > Sciuridae > Tamias > Tamias sibiricus. The sequence continues at coordinate 1,495,477 of CM046674.1, read as the reverse complement.
TGACCTCTGGATTCCTGCCCTCAACTCACCTGCAACAGCAAGGCAGGGATGTGGCTGCACATGTCAGTGCGGGAGCCTAAGCCTAGGGCTGCAGCTGTCCTGAGAAGGGAAGGGTGTGGGCTGGGTGCAGGAGAGGACAGTCCCACCAGGCAGTGAGATGGCAGGACCTCTGGCTGGGCAGGGACCCCAGCAGAGGGAAGGGAGGAGAGCAGACAGCGACAGGACATGGACTCGGACTCAGTGGTCACAGGTGGGACAGAATTCAGTTTGGGATTCTGCCTCGGAAGCACTGAGGCTGCGCCTCACCCCGTCTCAGTCCTGTGTGGCCCTGAGTGCTCGTCCCCATGCTGACCCCTGCTTTAAGAGCAGTTCTAGAGATCAGATCTGTCGCTCAGGGGCATCAGAGTTGATCATCATCTTTGTTTCTTTTCAGTTCCAGCTGTGGCTATATTGTTAATGAAGCATCCAACAACTGTACAACTTGCAACAAAGGTTCTTCAGGATTTAAATCTGTTTTTCTCAGCTTCCACATGCTGGTCGATCTTACTGATCACACGGGCACCCTCCATTCCTGTAGTCTCACAGGAAGTGTTGCTGAGGAGACCTTAGGCTGCACGGTAAATAGCAATAATGATGAAATATCTAGAAATATTTCCAAACTGGATTCCTTTTTTAAAAAAATATTTTTAATTGTAGATGGACACAATATCTTATTTTACTTATTTATTTATTTTTTTAATGTGGTGCTGTGGATCAAACCCAGTGCCTCATGCATGCTAGGCAAGCACTCTATCACTGAGCCACAACCCCAGCCTTCCAAACTGAATCCTTTTTTTTTTTAAATATTTATTTATTTGCTTTTAGTTGTACACAATGCGTTTATTTACGTGGTGCTGAGGATCGAACCCAGGCCGCATACGTGCTAAGCAAGTGCTCTACCGCTGAGCCCCAGCCCCAGCCCCTAAACTGAATTATTTTCCTCAAAAATAAACTTATTTTGATGAATATTTGATAGAAATTAATTCACTACTAAAGAGATCTGGGGGAAAACATCTTGGATTAAACACACAATTGGGCTGGGATTGTGGCTCAGCGGTAGAGCGCTCGCCTACCATGTGGGCGACCCGGGTTTGATCCTCAGCACCACGTACAAATAAAACGCATTGAATAAAAAAAAAAACGCATTGTGTACAACTAAAAGCAAATAAATAAAAATATAAAAAAACACAATTGCTTTAATGAACAAATTATATGTATTGCATATTAAAATCCTAGCTAACATTGATTATTATGAATAATGACTGAGGCCTTCAGCAAAGTGGGGGCTAAGCACGACGTTTTACACAGTCAGGTAACAATGGGTCAAAACAACATGTTAGTGATGTTGGCCAGGCATGCAGTGGCTGTTCCAGAAGGAGGCCTGGTCAGATTTTTTCTGTCCAGCTGTATAAATTCAGCCATGTGTTCTCTCCCTGGCCTGGTTCTTAAAGAACACCTGGAGGCTGGACTAGCACCTGCACTTGATGATAGACAGGTGTTTTTTATTGTTACCATCATCTTATTAGCATGTGCCAAGCCCTGGATTTGATCCCCAGTACCAAACTAAACCAAACACAACACACCATTAAACATTAGCTTCTGCCTTTCTTTTGGCGGTACTGGGGTTTGAACCCAGAGCCTTATGCACTTGCCAGGCAAGCACTGTACCACTGAGCTTTGTTCACAACCTGTGAATGGCTTTAGAGATTCTGTTTGTAGCTTTTTTTGCCTTCTCTCCTCTATAAAAAGAATTGATCTGGGTAATTACTAAGAATAATATTCTATTTCTTATGAGCAAGTTTGTTTCACAATGTCAAAATGAGTCATGTATTTATACTTCAGAAATATGTGTTTGATCTTTTCTCTCTAACTAGGTGAATGAGTTTCTTGCAATGACGGATGAACAGAAAACAGCATTGAAGTGGCAATTTCTTTTGGAAAGAAGCAAAATTTATTTAAAAGTCAGTGTATTTTACAATACTGTTACTCTATATATTCAAACAATGAAGAAAATGTACAACATGACCAAATAAATTAGGAAACTCTTTTTTCAGTGCTGAGGATATATCCTAGGGCCTTGCTTATATTAAACAAATGCTCCACCACTGTACTATTCCCCTAGCCCCGGAATTTATTATTTTTTTTAATAATGCCCAGTTCTGCCGGGTGTGGTGGCACACGCCTGTAATCCCAACAGCTTGGGAGGCTGAGGCGGGAGGATCACGAGTTCAAAGCTAGCCTCAGCAACGGTGAGGTAGTAAGCAACTTGGTGAGACCCTGTCTCTAAATAAAATACCAAATAGGGCTGGGATGTGGCCCAGTGGTTGAATGCCTCTGAGTTCAATCCTAGGTACCAAATAAATAAATAATGCCCAATTCCCAGATATTCAGAAGGATTTGGTTCCCCTAGAAATAATGAAAATAATTATTTTCTTTTCATATAGTCTAAAGGAAGTTAGAGATGACCCCAAGAAATAGGCCAACAAAGCAAATATCCTTTAATGTGAACTCCAGGACAAGGCAATAGACTCCAGAGTTTTTCTGGACTGTCCCCAGCCCTCCCCATCTGTGTGGCACTGCCCTTCACTGAGCCAGGTGGTGTAAGATGGCACAGTCAGGGGCTTAGCTTCTGGCATGAGAGAGTTTGGTCTGAATCCCAATTCCGTCACCCCTGTGCTACAGCTGGGAGGTGAGTCAGAACCGGCTCCTGAAGCAGGAGCAGCGCTTCTGTGTGGAGCCTTAGTGCAGAGGTGTGGAAAGGGGAGAGGCAGCAAGACCAACGCCCTGCCCCCAATGAGGACAACAATGTTGCCATGTGCTGGTTACAGGGAGGGGACGGACTCAGCCCGCCACTGCTCTCCTTGGTCACTCCTACAGGCTATGGTGCTGCGGTTGATGTGAGTTTTATGACTGACATTTACTGTACTGGGATTTAGTACTGAATGCACACTCATGAGCACACATGCCCCTTGAGCTCAGAGGAGCGACATCTCCCTCCAGAATCCCACAGTGTGCTGGGCAGAGGGTGGGGCAACAGGGTTGACACTGCAGTGCTGTGAAGGTCGTGTTGTCCCACAGAGGCCTGAAGCTGTCTCTTCTGCTCCACCTCACCTCTCACGCAGGCTCGATCGTCCCCAGGCCTCCTTTCCTTGTGGCCTTCAAGCGTCTCTGAAATGCAGACATGCAGCCAGTGGTCTTGCCAGTGTTTCTAGGGCCTGGTTTTGCAGCTTCTTCGTTCCCAGGCCAGGCGGAGGACTCGCAGCCATGTACTACATCTCCTCAGACTCTCAGGGGCCCCAGCAGTACTGACTGTTTCCCATCTGGTACACTCAAGTCCTTGCTTAGGAGTTTGATCACTTTAAATTCGTGGAAACTCTCTTGCAGTTTCCCAAACTGGGCTCAACTGTAATAACAAATTGCCCTCAAGTAAAGGGATATTGTATTCCAAAGAGTATGTTTAAAATACTGGGCTTTGAAGGGCTGGAGTTGTGGCTCAGTGGTAAGAGCACTTGCCTAGCATGTGTGAGACCCTGGGTTCAACTCTCAGCACCACATATAAATAAATGAATAAAATAAAGGTCCATCAACATCTAAAAAATATATAAAAAATAAATAAATAAGATACTGGGCTTTGAATTCCAGGCCTTGTGCATGCTAGCGAAGTGCTGTACCAGTGAGTTCATTCCCAGCCTCTAAGAGGTATTTAATTTGGATTTAGCAGAGAATTTGAGCAGGTATAGCATGATCATACTATATCACACAATGTAATAGAGATCATGAGAATCAAACACAGTTTCAACTGCTATAATTAGAACAGGACATGCAGCTTAAAAAACAAGAACTTCACATTGCTTAGCTAACACTGTAAAACCAAAATCTTTCTATACAGATGGATCATTGTATACGCTTTCCATATTTCCACTAAAAATAATATTCCTCCCAGCTTCTTAGGAGGCAGAAGCAAGAGAATCACAAATTTGAGGCCAGCCTGGGCAATTTAGCAAGATTGTGTCTCAAAATTAAAAAATAAAAAGGGCTGGGGATGAAGCTCAGGGATAAAATGCTCTTGGGTTCAATTTGCAGCACCACAAAACGAAAAGAAAAGCAAATCCCACCCTTGCTACTTAAAATGGTTGTTTTAGAGTGATTTCAAAGAAAGGTATTCATTTTAATGTTTCAAACCACATGGTAAATTGGGCACAGTGGCGCACACCTATAATCCTAACTGCTTCGGAGACTCAGGCAGGGAGATTGCAAGCTTGAAGCCAGCCTTGGCAATTTAGCAAGATTTTGTCTCAATAAAAGAGGATAGGGATGTATCTCAGTAGTATAGTGCCCCTGAGTTCAATCTCCAGTACCAAAAAAAAAAAAAAAGTATTTTTCGCTGGGCGTGGTGGCGCACGCCTGTAATCCCAGCACTTTGGGAGGCTGAGGCAGGAGGATTGCGAGTTCAAAACCAGCCTCAGCAATGGCGAGGCACTTAGCAACTCAGTGAGACCCTGTCTATAAATAAAATACAAAAAAAGGTCTGGGGATATGACCCAGTGGTCGAGTGCCCCTGAGTTCAATCCCCAGTACCACAAAATATATATATATATATATATATATATTTTTTTTTCTAAGTTCTTTTGTCTGATATTAGTATTAAAAAGTAATACCATTAAAAAGTAGTATTAAAAAGTAATACAATATTTTTATATGACTCTCATATAAAAATAAAATGAACATAGTCAAAGATGTAAAAAGATGTAACTCATTAATTAATGAAGGGACCAGTAAGATGTGGAAAAAAAAAAGTTCAAGCTAGGCATGGTGGCACACCATGTAATCCCAGTGACTCAGGAGAATGAGGCTAGAGGATCACAAGTTCAAGGCCAGCCTCAGCAACTTAGTGAGACCCTGCTCAAAATAAAAAAAATTAAAAGGGCTTGGGGTATACTCAGTGGTAGAGGACCCTGGGTTCAATTCCCAGTACAAATAAATAAATAAATAAGAGTTCAGGGGCTGGGGTTGTGGCTCAGTGGTAGAGCACTTGCCTAGCATGTGTGAGGCCCTGGGTTTGATTCTCAGCACCACATAAAAATAAATAAATAAAGTTATTGTGTCCATCTACAACTAAAGCAAAAATATTTTAAAAAATAGAGTTCAAAGTAGAATCAGAAAGATAGACATAGGCAGAAATGCTGAATTGGTTTGGGCTTGTAGCTGCAAACTCTCTTCCACAGGCAGAATCAATCATCTTCTCCCAGATAAGATTCAATAGGCCCCACTAGCAAGTGGGGCCTCTATCACAATCAGCTTCCAGGACCCATAGCCAGAGGAAGCTCAGCCAGTGCAGTGGCAGGTGTAGCCCCCACAGAGTGAGGGAGCTCTGAACCTCTGCCAGCCCTGACCAAGGTAGCCTCCCCTGAAGGGATGCCCAGTTAACTTTGCTGCCCATTTACAGTTTCATTTTTTTCCTGAAGTTGGTACATTTTTCTCTCTTAGCCTTTGAAATTAAAGAGGCTAAGTACTTCACTCTATACTAAATGAAATGTTGGTGAAAGTACTTTGTAAATGATAGAAATAAGACATTACTGTGAAATCACTAACATTTCCGAGTTCGTCTTATAGCTGTCTCTGCGGCAGTCTGTTTGTCACCACTAGCACTCTGAACACACAGTGAATTCTCTTTCTACATGTGGGATTTGCAATCCCAACTTTACTACCTGGGAGAAGTAACATGGGAAGGGAAGTGGATCTTACAGAATCATTGCAGAAGCCAGACCTGTGATTTCTCTCCTCTGCCCTGCCTGAGACTAGATCTTTCCATCATCTGACAACCCTAATTAAATGTTTTTTTGGGTTTTGTCTTGGTTAGGTTCTGGGGATTGAATCCAGGGGTGCTCTACCATTGAACTATATCCACAGCCCTTTTTTAAAGTTATACTTTTTTAAAAAAAATGTTTATTTATTTGTTTTAGTTGTACACAATGCCTTTATGCCTTTAGTTTTATGTGGTGCTGAGGCTCGAACCCGGAACCCGGGCTGCTCACTTGCTAGGTGAGCACTCTGCCGCTGAGCCACAACCCCAGCCCCTAAAGTTATACTTTTGAGACATAGTGTCATTATGTTGCCCAGGCTGGCCTCAAATGTTCAATCCTCCTGCCTCAGCCTTCGTGGTCACTGGGACACTGGGATCACAGGCTGTGTCACTGTGCCCATCTCTAACTGAAGTTTATGTTAACATTGTAAACAAAACTTTTGTTGTAGTTCTCAATTTGTAGTGACTGGTTTTCAATTTTATGTAGGAGGCAGTGTTTCAAACTAACCCTCTCTTTTTCTCCCTCCAGCTTGTCTCATCGCACAGAGCCAGGGGTGGACTAAGAATCAGCATACTCTCATGCAAGCTCGCAGATCCTGTTGAGGCAAGCAGGAATTTGTCTAGTCAAGGACACATGTAAAACCAAATGTCATTCTAAAGTCTGGAAAAGAGTAGGAGTTTCTGTTCTTTAAAATGGAATGCTAGTTTGAAGATTACAGATAAAACTGTGTTCTTTTTAAATGTGGCGAGAAGTTCTGTGCATCGTCCTGTGCTCCCTGTGCAGTTGGTCTGGGGCCAGTCTGGACACTCACCTACACTCACTCCTTGAAGGCCATTTCTCCTGGCTTTGCCTGGCCCTCAGGCTGGAGAATGTTTACGCGGGTTAATAAACACATTCCCTCTGCAGAGGTGAATGATCTTTTCTCTTAGGCTGCCTTATCTGGTCTTGGTTCTCTGGGAAAAGATTGGACCCTCTCAAAATGCCTTTTCCTTTAGTGTGGCCACAGCTCATCCTGACAGGACCGTGAGGGGCTCCCAGAGCTGGTGGGAAGAGCAGGAGTGGGGGCTTTGATTGCCACTGAGCTTCTCTAGTCCCTCGCCCTTGCGATGACACACTGGAGTTACCTAGGGCCTGTCAGGGCTGGCGGCTTCAGGGTTGGCATTTATGAGCCTGAATCAGCAGGGAGGAGACCAATTTCAGAAGCCACAGGAGCAGGGCAGAGACCCAGGAGCTCTGAAGGGGGACCTACTCATGATGTCCAGGCCGTGGCCACCTTTGATCTGTCTTCCTGCAGAGCCCAGAGCACACTGCTTGGCTCCACACCAATCTGAACTTTTCTAGCTTTAGGCTCAGGCCCTGCCTGTGAGGACCCCACCTCGGTTGGCACTGCCCACGGCCTTGGGGGCTCCACACCCCTCCCTGGGTCTGGCACTTCAGAAAGCCACACCCCCCCCCCCCACCATAGGATTGAGTAGAAAGGGAAACGTGAGCATGTGGAACTTGTCAGTTGGTGTTGGGAGAGAAACTGACCTTGTCTGTAAGGTTTTCTTTGGCTTTGCTATACGCAGTCACAGAGGAAGGACACAAGTTGACCTGTGGTGTGTCCAAATGGAGGCAATAGTGAGGGAGTAAAGGGTTTGACCTTGTGGTGTAAAATGGGCCTGATGAAGAACTCCCTCTTGTTCTCCTGTGGGGAGGAGGTGTGGGTTTGTTTGGAGGGGGAGAGGGAAGGAAGGATGAAGAGTGGTGGAGAAGGAGGCAGACAGTGGGGAGAAAGAAGTGAGGGCGCCAGTGTAGGATTCGAGCCCATTGCTGGTAAAGCAAGAGTGGGTATGGATCCCCTCCAACAGGGACCCACCCACAGGAGCAGGTGGTGTCAGGGGCTGCTGGACCACAGCGGTCAAGAAGCACCAGGCCTCAATGCCAGGGCCTGTGGGCCTCAGCCTCTCTGGCTGTCCCACCACTGGTTTCCGCTGCAGGGAAGAGACACTCCCAGTACTAACTGGCATACAGGCAATGCTGTTCCCAGCCAGCTGAGCCCAGCACGGCCAGCAGAGGGCTCTAGCTTACCTCCTCAATGCCACTGGCACTGAGCTGCAAAAGCCCCTTGCCCCTGTCACTCAAGGGACTGCCTGATGGCTTAATCTGATGATGTAGGAATTTTCCGGCTCGGTATCAAGCCACACCAAACCAGAGGCGCTTTGCAAAGTTTACACATTTACGAAACGAAGTTTACAAACTAGTCAATACCTGAAATTTGGTTGTAGATTAGCCAGAATGCAGGCACCAAATGAAGCAGAAGAAATGCCCACCCGCTAGCTCAAGCACACCCCTGTGCCATTGCCACCGCTCTTCTACCCTCAGGAGCTTCTCTCCTAGGAGTAGCCTCTTCTGACTTGTAGGTTTCACATTGCTTTTCATAAATTGTGGGGGTCCTAAGATTCCCCTGCTGGGGTGGTGGATGGCTCCTTGCTCTGCACCTGACAGGAGCACAGGGCACATGTTCATCTGCTGGGTACCCTAAAGGATCCCAAGCTCCTTGTGCAAAAGCTTTTTTTTTTTCTTCTTCTTTTTTTTTTGTACCAGATATTGGGCCCAGGGGCACTTAACCACTCAACCACATCCTTGTCCCCTTTTATTTTTTTAATTTGAGACAGGGATCTTGCTATGTTGCTTAAGCCTTGCCAATTTGCTGAGGCTGGTCTTGAACTTGCAATCCTTCTGCCTCAGCCTCCTGAACCACGGGGATTACAGGTGTGCACTACCATGCCCAGCCATGCATGGTGTTTTAAACCATGTATTCTGTATATAAACTAATACACTATGTAATTCCTTTTTTTAAATTAAAAAACATTTTAGTTGTAGATGGACACAATATCTTTATTTATTTATTTATTTATTTATTTATTTATTTATATGGTGCTGAGGATTGAACCCAGTGCCTTGCCCATTGCAAGGGCTCTACCACTGAGCCCCAGCCCCAGCCCTGTAAATATTTTCTTAAGTGTGATTAGCAAATGACAATTGTTGAATTTAGTGAAAGTTTTTGTTATTAGCCTTTCAACTTTTTCGTAGGTCTGAATTTGTTTCAAGTTGAAGAAAAATGTACCTTCTGGTTCTTAAGTTTCCTTTAGCAACCTCAGAAGTTGTAGGACTTAGCCAGTTTTTTTTTTTTTTAACCTTTATTTTATGTATTTTCATGTGGTGTGCTGAGGATTGAACCCAGCACCTCACTAGTGCAAAGCAAGTGCTCTACCACTGAGCTACAGCCCCAGCCCACTGTCACTCAGGTTTTGATTCTTATATCCAAGGACTGTGTGCTGTGCTTCCAATGCTCATGTCAGATGTTTGTGGCAAGGCTTGTTCCACTACTTGGTGAACATTGCCCCAGGGGCACTGGCTGTGCCATCCAGGAGTGACATGTGAACACTGCTCCCACCTTGCTTAAATGGTCTGTTGACTTGGAGGACACATTCCAGCTGAACCTTGTACCTGCTAGCTAGATTAACATGAGCATACCCTTTGACCAAACCTTTCCACTTATGGGACCCTAGCCAAAGGGATTAACAAATATGCTGATTTCACCAGTAATCAGATAATCCCCATGTCCAAAACCAGAGGGTTAACCTCAGAATCATACATATATCAATGAAAACAGTATTGCAGAAATGTCTTCATTGATACAGAAAAGGATAGTCACCATTACAGTGTAAAAAGCAAATTAGAAAATTTTGTGTTGTGAGCAAATTATGTTTCAAGAAGTACAGCCGGGTGCGGTGGCGCACGCCTGTATTCCCAGCACTTTGGGAGGCTGAGGCAGGAGGATTGCGAGTTCAAAGCCAGCCTCAGCAATGGCGAGGCACTTAGCAACTCAGTGAGACCCTGTCTCTAATAAAATCCCAAAAAAGAGCTGGGGATGTGACCCAGTGGTTGAGTGCCCCTGAGTTCAATCCCCGGTACCACAAAAAAAAAAAAAAAAAAAAAAAAAAAAAAAAAGTACATTCACAGACTTGGGATATACACCATTTAATTTGGCTCTCTCTGGGTAGATGAAATTTTAGGTGTTTTATTCTTTTTGCTTACCTGTTTTCCATACTCTCCTTATTAAACATCCATTGCTAAGCAATTAAAAAAAAAAAAAAGATAAAAGTAGTTAAGATAGCATGACATTTTAAACCCAATTATCCTCATAATAAATTATAACTTAAACATGAGGATTGTATAATACCTAAATATTTTTTAAAAATATTTATTTATTAGCCGGGCGCGGTGGCGCATGCCTGTAATCCCAGCACTTTGGGAGGCTGAGGCAGGAGGATCGCGAGTTCAAAGCCAGCCTCAGCAATGGTGAGGCACTTAGCAACTCAGTGAGACCCTGTCTCTAATAAAATACAAAAAAGGGCTGGGGATGTGGCCCAGTGGTCGAGTGCCCCTGAGTTCAATCCCCGGTACCAAAAAAAAAAAAAAAAAAAATTTATTTACTTTAGTTGTACACAATGCATTTGTTTACGTGGTGCTGAGGATCGAACCTGGGCCGCGCATGTGCGAGGCGAGCGCTCTGCCGCTGAGCCACAACCCCAGCCCCAATACCTAAATATTTTAATCTCATATATTTAAACATACAAGATGCAGCTTGCATTGTGGTTAAGACTTCAAGTTCTCGGCTTGGGACAGCTGGGTTACATCCTGGCTCTGCCACTCAGCAAAGTGACCCTAGCCAGGCTTCCCAGCCTCTAAATCTTTGTCTTTGCCTGTACAACAGGGATAGTAGCAATAGTACCATCCTCATATCTTTGTTGACAGTCACACGGGAACATTAAATAATGCTTGGCATAATACCCAACAGTACACAGTGCTCAATAAATTACTAAAATAGATGTCTTAGACTTTCTACAAGGGTCAGCAAATACCTTCTATGTTCACTGACAGCAGGAACCCCTCTAAACCTAGAGACTCCATGGGCCTTATTAAAGATATGCTGTGCATCCTACCTAGCTTATCCAAAAAGGTGCAGGCAAAGACTAAAAGTAGCACTCCCAGGTCATTCAACTTCCTATAGCCTCCTCCTCTGGTTGGGAGGTGGGGTGCTGGTAAATCATTAAAGCAGTGTTCAGGAGGTGAAAGTTCAAAAAACAAGGTCTGAAGCCCTGCTGGAGAAACAAAAGTACACTTTCAGGCCACACAAAATACAGCACATTTATTAGGAAAACAGTAATTTTAAAATTATCTCTCAAACTTAGAATCTATAGGCCAGTATAGATACCCAAAGTAAATAGAAGCAGTCTTCATCAACTGGTCGGTAACAAATAAAACTAAGTTAACTGATTACAAGGAGTGGTATTTTCATGTTTCCCTATTAAGAATCAGTTGGAGTGCTCTGTAAACAGCTTCCCTGGAGATTAATTCCACTAATTGATTCAGCTAGTCTGGAATGGGCCAGTAAATTTGGGAATTTTTATTTTCACTCATGCCTCCAGATGACTATCAAGTCCCAAGGAAGTTTGAGAAACACTTGCAACATGACTTTGCAGATTTTAAGTCTTGGAACTACTGATCCCAGAAAGACTGGCTGGAAAGTCTTATTCAGTTCAGGAAACAGACCTCTGAAGGTTTGGTTCAATACATTCTCCTGGTGGAAAGCATCACTTTATTTTGGGTTTTTCTAATTCTGTCCCAGCTTATCCAGATCATGTTTTTTTCCGAAAGGTCCATTTTTCATGATTGAGGTTTAACAACCCAATTGAATCATTCTTTAGAAGTAGTGTCTATTAAAAGATAGTCACATTTAATACCTTTACTTGTTTGTCTTGCTCCCTTTTCTCCTGACAGGAAGTTAAGGCGCTCTGTGTACTTAATAGTCTGACCTTTCCACTTTAAACCTCATACTGACCACCCCGTCTATGCCAGCCTCGATCTCATCATTTTCTTTGACTGGCCCAACTCCCTTGGGCGTCCCGGTCAAGATAAGATCTCCTTCTTCCAAGGTTATTATCTTAGAAATGTAGCTGATGATGTAGGGGATGGAAAAGATCATGGAGGATGTCTCGCCCTCCTGCCTGAGCTCCCCGTTGACCTTGAGCCACAGCCTCAGGGCGTGAGGATCAGGGATCTTCTCTTTGGGCACGAAGGCGCTGACCGGGCAGGAGCCTGTGAAGCCCTTGGCCAGAGTCCAGGGCAGCCCCTTCTTCTTGCACTCGTCCTGCACGTCCCTGGCGGTCATGTCCAGGCACAGGGCATAGCCGGCCACGTAGTCCATGGCAGCGGCCTCCGGGACTGCGCGGCCGCGCCTGCCCATGAGCACACCCAGCTCCAGCTCGTGGTGCAGCGTGCGGCAGTAGGCGGGCACTAGCACCGGGGTGCCCTCGGGCGCGTATGCAGTGGACGGCTTCAGGAAGAGCACGGGCTCGCTGGGCAGGGCGCTGCGCATCTCCTTGACGTGGTCCGCGTAGTTCCTCCCCACGCAGACGATGTTCTTCCCCCACTCCCAGAAGCGAGACAGCGGCCTGGGGGCCGCCATGGAGCAGTCCTGGGTCACGTGGCCACCGGCTCCGGCGCCTACGGCGGCCTGGAGGGAACGCACTGTCTCGGGACGCTGTCCCGTCAGCGAAGGCCTATCCTACCTTGCACTGCTCCCGGAGGCCGCACCCGGTGGCTGCGTCAGGTCGCTGGCCGCGTCAGGTCGCTGGCCGGGGCCCCAGAGAGACTGGGAGGACCAAGAGCAACTTCCCGGCCACAGCAGCCACCCGCGTTCAGGCCCCACCTCCGGCCTCCGCATCAGTGGCGGGGAGGGAATGAGTTGAAAGCGAGCGCGCTGATTGGCTGATGGTGGGGCGGGGCGGGGAGAGGCTGGCGCTGGTTGGCTGGGGGCGGGGCAGGGTGAGTCGGGCCCTGTTTGGAGAAGAAGCGGCGCAGGGCGGACGCTTGTTGGCTGGGGGCGGGGCGAGTGGTGCAAAGCGGGAGCTGATTGGCTGCAGTTGCCGACGCCGGCGTTGCGGTCCCGCGCGGGGCAGTGCAGCCCTGCAGGTCATGGTGCTCGGCCGCAGGCTGTTCTGCTGCCGGAGCCTCGCCGCGCTGGGAGTCGCCTGCGCGCGCCGCGGCCTTGGTAGGTGGGCCGGGGCGCCGCCGTGCTGGGCGTTGGTCGGGCGCGCAGACGTCGTCTCCGGGGCAAGGAGCCGAGGCTGCTGGTCCGGCGAGGAGCGGACGCGGCCACCAGGCCTCGGCGGGGCCGGGCGCGACGAGGGTCTGGGCACACCCGCGCCCGCCTGCGTTAGCCCGCAGGCTAGCCTACCTGGCGCCTCGGCCTACGGATCTTCCCCTCTCGGCGTCTGCCGACTGGCGACCGCCGCGCCGGGGCTAGCAGCCCGAGCCAGCCGAGTCCCAACCCCGCCGGCAGCGGCCCGGGTCCGCAGTGCGTGACACGCCCTTGCTAAGGAAGGAGCCTGCCCATTGGGGTTCTCAGGACGCAGTCTCTCCCTCTGGGAAGCGGTGTCCCCCGGAGCGCTGCATCGGAGCCCCTAACGCACGCACTCGGGCGGCAGGTGCGCACAGGTGCAGAGAGGCAGTACTGGGAAGCGCCTTAAAGTATGTTGTGGGCCACACAAAACATGTTTTCGGACTTGGCGCCGACCATAGGCTGTAGCCCGTGACCTCCGCTCGTGCAAAACGTTCCAGGTGCAAACCGGTGAGCTGGAAGCGGTTTCCAGGCAGTGTCGGGCGAGGTGGTACTTGTGGAAAAGGAGTAGGGTTTCTGGTGGTGCCGGCGCCTGGTGAACTCCTTCCTTAGAATAAGCGCATGCTGTTCAGCTTGCCAGCAAGGTGTGTGCGTCTAGAGCAGGTTGAACACTGGCTGTAAATACCGTGCCTTTACAGGGGCACAGTTTTCGCCTGGAGTGTTCTACCAGGAAACGGGTGAAACGACTCCTAGCTGAGCACCACCCCCAGTCTCCTGTTTTCACTCTGATGTCCTCTGGTAGCTTGAATAGTGCTGGGACTTGGAGGAGGCAGAATATCACAAAAAACTAATCCAAAAATGTTTATTGTGCTGAGCATGAGTCTGGTAGTGTGTCCAAAAGGCGAACTGGAGCTCAGTGGTAGAGCACTTGCCTAGCACACACAAGGAACTGAGTTCCATCCCCAGCACCACCAAAACTGAAAAGGAAGATTTCCCAGGCCCTGGCCATGGCAAATAAAGTTGACCCCATATTTAGATGGCCCCTGGAGCAGCACCTACCCATGGGCTGATACTGCTGCTTTTTTGATCCCTTTTGGGAGAGGCGTCCAGCGTGGCATCTACCCCAGAATCCCACTGCCCCTCCTTATGTTTTCCTACCCTTTAAAACTAAGACTTAAAGTGTTGGGGCCTCATGTATTTTTAGATTTAATGGGAGTTTCATTGCTGAAAGTACTTGGACATCTTTCCACTGGGTGGAGGATGCTTTCGTTCCTGTCACTCCTCCTGGCTCAGCCAGCCAGAGTTCTGTGGCTCACTTCAATGGTGATTCTGTGTCTTCTCCATTGAATCCTGAGTGGTTGTGACCAGATCTGTTCCCCGGGAAGTGGTGCCTGGTGCATTCTCCACATCTCTCATGCCTGCCATTTGGGAGCAAATGCTCTTTTCTCCTCCAGCTGGAGGCCCGAGAAGGTCTGTGAAGGACTGCATAGGACTGAACTGTGGCAGCCTAGAGGCAAGCTGGTGTGCTGGAGGGCACACAGCTGGGCACTGGCACCCTCCTCTGCCTCCCCCTTCTCCCTGTTCTTCCTGAGTCAACTCCCCAGGTCAGCAGTAGTCCTGTTTGACAGTGGTTTGCATCACACCACAAGTTGGCAGTTCTGTCTTTTTTAGAACCCTCAAGAGAAAATAAAGATCTGAGTCTGAGAAAGCTAATTTCCACCAGTGTGTGCACGAGTCATTTTCTACATTTGCCTTGTGGATGTGGTCAAACCAGGACATTCTCTGTTGGAGGAACTTTAAAAAGCCAGTGAAGAGCAAAAGGGTGCAGTAGCACATACCAGTGGTTCCAGCAACTTAGGAGGCTGAGGAAGGAGGATCACAAGTTCCAGGCCAGCTTGAGCACCTTAGTGAGATTGTCTCAAAACAAAAAATAAAACAGGACTGGGGATGCAGCTTAGTGGTAGAACGCCCTGAGGTTCAGTCTCCAGTACTGACAAAAACAGAAATAAACAAACAAAAAAATAAAATCTGGCAAGAATGGCACAGGCCTGTACTCCCAGCTACTCAGGAGGCAGAGGTTGGAGACTTGCCAGTTCCAGGCCAGCCTCAGTAACTTAGCAAGATCTTTCTCAAAATAAAACTAAAATCCTGCAGGGGAGATAGTTCAGTGCTTGCTTTGCACAAGCAAGGCCCTGAGTTCATTTGGAGTGGGAAGGGGTGCGGCTCCTTCGGAGTGGGTATAGTGTGCCCGCCCGTAAGTAGGCTGAGGCCCTGAGGCTGCACCCTGTGTCTCCAGGCCTAGCCCTGCGGGGAGCCCTCCTGTATCACACAGATTTAAGGAAGAGCTTGACTGTGGAACAGAGCACCATGAAGGTCGAGCTACTGCCTGCCCTGACCGACAACTACATGTACCTGATCATTGACAAGGACACCAGGGAGGCTGCCATTGTGGACCCTGTGCAGCCCCAGAAGGTGCGAGGCTGTGCCCAGGCCCCTGTGTCTTGTCACCCAGTACCCTGCCTTTGTCCCTATGGATTACAGCCACTGTGTCCTGGTAGCTCTGCTGAAGCTGACTGGAAAGGAGTCCCTTTAATTTTTGAAAGCAAACTAGTGTCCAGCCACTCCCTCAAGGGGGGCAGTAGGAGGGGCGGAGAAGACCACAGGCCCCATGTGGCACAACAGAGCCACCCTTAAGCCCCTGTGCCTGGATGCTCACGGTCCTTGGGACATGGCTGTTCCTCCAGCCTTCTGCCCCTTGGTGCTGTCTCCAGGAGGCTGACCTCAGCTGGAGGGCCTCGAGGAGGTGGGGGTGGGACCAGGAGCTCCACCTTGATCAAGAGGAAAAGACCATCTCCCTCTGTTGTCCTGGGGTCGGGTCAGCCAGCAGGGTCGGGCCGGGGGCTAGGCACCCACCCTGCAGGAGGCCAGCCAGGCCAGGAGTGTGACCCAGCCTCTGTCCTGCCTCCCATGTGGCTGCAGGTTGTAGAAACCGTGAGAAAGTATGGTGTGAAGCTGACCACGGTGCTCACCACACACCACCACTGGTAAGTGCTAGGCTCCCCAGGCTGGTTTCCCTGGCTCTGGAGGTGCCTGTGGTGGCAACGGGGGTGTGTCACTCACTTGAGGAGGCAGGGGCTGGCTCAGTGCACCTGAGGATGGGTGCCTGGAGGATTCAGAAAAGGCACCAGGGTCCCTGCCCTCTTGCCCGTGAGCCTTGGAGGCACTGAGCAGGCCCTGGGTGTGGGTCTGCTGAGGGAGCAGCCCCTGGGGAGATGTCTGTGGCCTGTCCTCTGTGCTGCTTCACCATAGTGTCCAGGAGCCTGGCTTCTGGGGCACAGGAGGGTGCCCCTGTATCTCTTGGGCTTGTGAAATGGGACATTGGCCTCCACGTCAGGGAAGAAAAGAATCTAGATATTGGTGTCAGGGGCACTTTACCACTAAGCTACATCCCCAGCTCTTTTTATTTTGAGAGAGGGTCTTATTAAGATGCCCAGGCTGGCCTCCAATTTGCTATCCTCCTGCCTAAGCCTCTGGAGTTGCTGGGATTATAGGCATGAACCACAACACCCGGCCACTGGTCTTTTTTTTTTTTTCTTTTAAATAAGCAGTATCATGTCAAGAGGGTGTTTTTGCCTTTCTGTTTGTTTTATTTTAACATTTTTGGAAACTGAAGGCTGGGAAAATACCTGTGTTTGGGTCTTTGGGGTAGAGTCACCTACCCAAAGCCCTCTTTTGGGCCTTTTGAAGCTTTTGAGGCCCTTCAAGGTAGAAGAAATGTTTATTTTTATTGACTTTCTTTTCCAAATGACCACGTGAGGCAGCTAGTGCCTTTTCCTTCAGCCCATTCCTCGACGCATCTCTGCAGGGATGGGCCGAGCACCCAGGGCTTAGGTTGATGTAAGCCAAGTGTGGGGGACACGGCTCAATGCTGAGTCTTTGGCTAGGGGCCTCTGAGTCCTAAGAGATCCCAGCATTACGGGTGGGTGCCCGTCTCCTGGTTCTCAGCCTGTGCTGCTGCACAGCTGCCCTGCTGCCAGCAGCCCCACCTCTGAGGGCCCTGCGGGGGCCTGTGCACAGCCTGGAGGCTTCCACGCTCAGCGCCCTTCCACGCCAGGC
This sequence comes from Tamias sibiricus, assembly GCA_025594165.1. Lineage (NCBI taxonomy): Eukaryota > Metazoa > Chordata > Mammalia > Rodentia > Sciuridae > Tamias > Tamias sibiricus. Next base: position 1,478,347 of record CM046674.1, on the reverse strand, counting down.
GATCCCCACCCCAGGAGCCTCCTGCTGGTGCCGACACGCCTTGGCTTCCCAGTATCCTCTCAGGGCTAGGCCAGGCCCAGACCCTGGACGGAGCTGCGGGGCTGGGCCTGTTCCACATGTGACAAGCACTCTTCTTATCTCGGTGGTGGCATTGTAAAAGATGGGGCATGAGAGTGTCTCGAGGAGCGGGTGGCTCCCTGGCCTGGTGCTGGTGGGGGGCAAGGGGCTGGACAGCTGTTGACCTAGGGCCTGCTGGGCAGGGGTTTCTTGGCTGGGTGCTGGGACCACACATAGGGTGGTCTCTGAGGTGGACATGGGGCCAGGTGGGGCGGTGACCACTGGGCTGGCAGGAGGCCACGTCCCCTGATGTTGGGAGGCAAGTGCCCAGCCTCGAGTGAGGGCTGACCCAGGCGTGGGGTCGCTCCCGGTGGTGGCACTGTGGCCTGGGCTGGGCCCAGAGTGGCACCCTCTGCCTGCCCCCTTGCCAGGTGCAGGTCAGAGGATGCCCTGGGGAACCGTGGGAGCCCTGGAGGAGTGCTGGGGGGTCCTGCAGCCTGCCACCACTAGCACCATGGCTGGCCTGCCCATTCCCCAGGGAGCTGGCCTAAGCTGGGGTGGCCTTGGAGTCACCCGGGGAACCTCCAGAACCACCGCCCGCTGTCCCTGGCCGGCTCCTGGAGTGGCTGGGAGCGGAGCCCACACCCGAAGGCCCCCAGGTGACCCCTCGGTCACCCAGGTGGGCGCGCTTGGCTTCCTCTGCTCCGCAGCAGTGATGGGCAGGGCGCAGGGCCTTGCTGTGAACTCGGTCTGAGGAGGTGTTCCCGGGGAGCCCGGCCACAGGCTGGAGCCTCTCCCACTTTGGAAGGCGTGTGTCTCTTCTTAGGAGGAGCAGACCTGGAAAAACAGGGATCCCACTTGGTTGGGGCTTAAAGGCAAGCAGGTGGCCCCTGCCTCCTGTTGACTTTCAGGGACCACGCTGGCGGGAACGAGAAGCTGGTCAAGCTGGAGCCGGGGCTGAAGGTGTATGGGGGCGATGACCGTATTGGGGCCCTGACCCACAAAGTCACACACCTGTTCACTCTGCAGGTAGGGAGGGGACTGCAGAGAGGCACAAGGACCTGGGGTGTAGCTTAGGGCCGAGGGGCTCCCTGTGCCTGTCCTGGCCGGTGGGTGGATGGTCTTCCCTCCCGGAAACCAAACAGGACAAGCCGTGTGCGCAGCGTGTGGCTGGGTGTGGGGAGGCCGTGGAGCAGCTCTGGGCCGCGGGGGCTCAGACTCGATGGTCTCTCTGGGGCGGACGGTGGTGGGGCCGTGTGGAGGGGTGCCAGGGTCTGAACAGCTTCAAGCAGCCCGGCCACGAGCGCCCACACAGATGTGGAGTGGCCGGGAGTGGGTCCCGCGGAAGTCGTGCTGGTGCGTCCCACTGTTCTGAAGGTAGGCACTGGGGAGCTGGGTGGCAGGAGCGCTCTGCCGCCAAGACCCCTGGTTTAGGTGTCGCCTGGTTTTGAAGGACTGAGCAAACCCCTAGAGTGGCCCTGCACACAGGGCCAGGCCCCAGGACAGAGCCCCGTGGCCGCTGCCCGTCTGGACCTCCTGCCCCATGTGTGGGCAGCTCTGCAGGCGTCCAGGGTCTGAGCAGGCTGGGTGCTGGGGAGGGGTCTTGTGAGACCAGCAGTGCCCCCTGCCCCTGAGCCCCTGAAGGCGGGATCGTGAGGTCTCATGCTGATACCTGCCATTTCAGGTGGGCACCCTCCACGTTAAATGCCTGTCGACCCCCTGCCACACCTCGGGACACATCTGTTACCTGGTGAGCAAGCCTGGTGGTCCGGACCCCCCTGCGGTGTTCACAGGTGAGCCTGAGGAGCAGGGCCTGGCAGACTTGCTTCCTCCTCTGGTCCCAAGTTGGGTGCTCGGAGGACCATGGCCCTCAGGCCGAGCCTGGCGGGCTCCGAGCACTCTGGGCTGCCAGCCGGTGCTTGGGTTGGGGGTGCCCTCAGGGCCAGCCCCCGTCACGCTGGCTGCTGCCAGATGCCAGGGAAATGGCCCAGCTTGGAGAAGGCCATCTGGTGGGGACACCCCAGCCCTCCAGCACTGACAGGTGGGCGTGGCCTGGGAGCAGGAGACCCGCCCCGGAGACTGGGTGGCTGTGTGGCCTGGGCTGGGGGCAGTCAGAGGCGGCTGCACAGTGGCTGCCCAGCTCAAGTGGCTCTGTCTGTCCCTTGCGAAGGCCCACAAGTCACTCCTGGGTTTGTCACAGAGATCAGGAGGGCATGGTGGCCTTGGGATGCCCCTCATGAGGCTGTGTCCCTGAGCTAGAGGGTGTCGTGGAGGGTGCTGTGCCCTGCTTGTATGCAGCTGCTGGCAGGGTGCCCTGGGGCGCCTTGGCCTCCCGCCCAAGGGGACAAGCAGGATGGTGTCCTGGTGAGGCAGGGCCGTCTGGCCTTGACAGGGAGGCCGGCGGTGAGGAATGGCTGTCCAGAGGGCCCCCGTGCATTGCCTGGAGCCACTCTGGCCCCCTCGACCCCAGCTTGAGCCGAGGAGGGGTCTGTGTAGGTGACAGTCCAGATAGGGCAGGTGTGGTGGGAGGGACGGGCGTCCCCTGCAGCTGCAGTCAGAGATTAGGTCCCTTCGGGCCAAGGGGCCCTGAGGGTGGGGGAGGAGGGCGTGGTGGCGGGCAGCCTGGTCAGTGTGCAGGAAGGCCGAGGTTTGGGGCCTGGGTTTGGGCCACACCTTGTGGCAGTGAGGCCAAGGCCTCAGGAGCCCCGCAGCTGCAGGGGGTGGGAGAGGTCAGCGCCAAGCCACGGTGCCCACCAGGTGGGCCAGCCTGGGTGCAGGCCCGGGTGTGCAGGGAAGAGAGGTGGCCGGGCAGAGGCTGGCAGGGCGGACGACCCTGGGTGCTCTCAGCAGCAAAGGGAGGGGAGGCCAGGAGGAGGGCAGCTGCAGGGCGGCTGCGAGGGCCCCGAGCCGGTGCGTCGGGGGCTGGGGGGGTCCGGGTGGCACTGGTCTCAGGCCACGGTGCTGGCTGAGACTCAGGGAGGGTTCAGGGCGGAGACCGAGTTCTGAGTTGGTGGGTGGAGGCGGCTCGCAGGTCTGTGTGGGCGTGGCAGAGGCCGTGGCGGGGCTGAGGCTCAGCAGAGCTGAGGCCACGGGCTCAGCCCACGACCCAGCTTGTGGCCGGCCACCTGCGCCTCCAAGGTCCAGCCGGCCCCTCAGGTGGCGTGCTTTCCAGGTGACACCCTGTTTGTGGCCGGCTGTGGGAAGTTCTACGAGGGGACGGCCGAGGAGATGTGCAGAGCGCTGCTGGAGGTCCTGGGCCGGCTCCCTCCAGACACGGTAGGCCCCGCCCGCCCCGGCCCACCGCAGCCCCTCCAGAGCGCTGGAGAGCAGCGGCGGGCGGCTCCGTGGTAGAGTTCTAGTGTCCAGCCCTGAGGGACGGTCCTGTGGGTGCCAGTGGCTGCACGTGCCCTGCGAGGTGCCCGGTGGGGTGCGGGCGTGAGCTGCAGGGGTGGCGGTCACTGGTGCTGCTCTCTCCTCAGAAGGTCTACTGTGGCCACGAGTACACCATCAGCAACCTCAAGTTCGCACGCCACGTGGAGCCCAGCAACACCGCCATTCAGGAGAAGCTGGCCTGGGCCAAGGTGAGTGACCAGCACCCACTGCTGGGCCATCGCCCTGTAGTGCCCTGCGGTTCCCGGGTGCTGGGTGCCAGGGGCCTGTGCAGTGTGGCCTCCGCGGCACACGAGGCCTGCGTGAAGCCAGTGCTGCCCTTCAGAGCCGTGGGGGCGGCCGTGCGGGGACCTCACTGTGCCCCTCCACGGCAGGCATGGCCACAGCTTCCTCAGGTGGAAGAGTGTGCTTAGTGGTGGCCCTGGTCACCCCAGCATAGCGGGTCGGGGCAAGGGCACCAGGAGCAGGGGCTGCCGCCCTGCCTGGGAGATGTGGCCTGGAGGACGTGGGTGAGGCCCCAGCGCTGAGTCCAGTGGGGCCGCCGCCTCCTGCAGCTCTGCTCTGAACAGCTCTTGTTTGTGTCCAGCATCTTCTCCAGCTTGGAGAGCTTACAGGGCACTCCAAAGTCGCACACGGGCATGTGCCAGTGCCCACATCCAAGCTGGTGCCCTGTGCCTCCTGTGGTCCACCCTCTTCCCTGGGTGCTGGGGTCAGATCAGGGCCTCTCACGGGGCACCTGCTTCTTAGTGACTGACCGTGGAGGGTGACTCACCCACAGCAGAGTGCCGGTCTCCAGTGACCCGTCTGGGTAGGCGGGCTTGACAGCGAGCACTGCAGACGTGGCACACTGCTCCCCGGAAGGCCCCCAGGGTGGGCTTGCTTCCTGCCACCATTGCGGACTGTCGTCGAGAGCATGTGTCCTCTTGCTCTGCTTCAAGTGTCCCTGTTGGCCTGCGTGGTGGGCCACTGCACGGATCCCCTGCAGTGGTTTGTCCATCCCCTGTTGCCGGGCGGCCGGGCTGTTTCCAGTTCCCGCTGTTGGTAGCATTGCTAGAGCGTGGCGCTCAGTCTCGGTGGGTCCAGGATCCGGCCGCTCTCGGGGAGGTGGGAGCGGAATGCTGGGTCGCGTGGTCAAGTGCCCTTTTGCCTCTGAAGAAGCCACCCAGCTGTTTGCAGAGGGGTGGCCCCATCTCAGATCCCGGCTGGGGAAGCCCAGCCGGTCCGTCCCGCTGCACGCTGACCAGCAGTGGGCGCTGCTGGTCCTCGAGGGTCTTGTCGTTCTGATGGTGTACGTCTGGACCTCGCGCTGCTGCCGGTTAGGTGCCCCTGACGCTGGCGGAGCTGGCCGTCCTTCCAGGTGGCTCTCTTGCAGCTCAGCTCTTGTGTCCGTTCCACGCACTGGGCTGTCTCTCACCAGCCGTGAGTGTCTCATGTGGAAACGAGTCTTCGTCAAATGTAAATGTATGCCTCGAGTCCTTCTCCCCAGCGGGCGGCTCCCTGTTTTCCTAAGTCTCCTTTGAAACACAGACGTTGACACTTCTGGTGAAGTCCCACTTTCTTTTCCTAGGAGATCTTTGCATGTCACAAAGACCGTTTTCCCTGGAGTTTTGGTCTTGGCCTCTGATTTGCATGGACCGCGCAGGGTGCACTCCAGGCCGCTGCTGGGAGCGGTGGAGGGCAGGTGCCCTTCTGTGGGTGCCCAGTGTCCACTGGTGGGAAAGCAGGCCTTCCTCACTGGACTGCCTTGGCACCTGGAGTGACTGCGGACGCTCTGGCAGGCACCCTGGCCGCCCTGGGTCTGCGTGGCCTCTCCCTGCATCAGCAGCGTCGCGCGGCAGCTTTATGGAAAGGCTGGGACCCAGCCAAATCCATCTGCTCCTCCTCTTCAGGACTGCCTGGCTCCTTGGTCCTGTGCACCCCCACGTGATTCCCACAACAGGTGGCTTTTCTCTTTCCAGTTCTGAGAACGAACCCCGGGTCTTTCCCACCGATCAGCACCCCCTTTCTAGGTGTTCTTTGGAGACAGTGGCTCGCGCTCCTCCTGCCTCGGCCTCCGGGGCTGCTGCAGCCACAGGCTGCCCCACTGCGCCTGGTGATGAGACCTTTAAAGAAGTCTCTGCTTACCCCAGTGTTAGGAATTTTTTCCATGTTGTCTTCTGGAAGTTTCGTAGCTCAGCTTTTCCGCCTCCCAGCGCGGGCCGGCTCAGGGCGGCCTCTTCCTCCTGCCCTCGCAGTGCTCCACCTGCCAGTCACGGATCTCATTGTTTAAAGGAGCACATTTCTGCCTCGGTTTCCCCGGCTCCTGTCCACTGTCCTGCCCCTCCTAGGGACTCTGCGTCCTCTGTGCTCTCTCTGTGCTCTCTCTGCACAGCTCTTAGGTGGGGCCTGGGGTCTTTGACCTTCAGCCTTTGTCTCTCCTTATCTGCAGTGCTGGGGTGGGGCCCAGTGCGGTGCCTGTGGGCACAGCCCCACCCCAGCCACACCGGCTGGCCTGGCCATTCCTCCTGGGCTTGTGCCCCTGGCCTCTGCTGTGAGATGCAGGCCGACCGCGCCACACCCCCACGAAGGCGGGGACAGGAGCACACGCAGGGGCAGCAGCTCGCCCTCGGTGATCCGGTGATCCAGTCCTCAGCTCCTGTGGGTCTGGGCCTGTGGTCCACACTGACCACGCCACTGTGCCTTCTCGCCTGGACCAGGTTCGAAGGTCACCGCGGGGTACTTGAAGTTGACAGTGGCATCTCTTGCAGGAGAAATACGCCACTGGGGAGCCCACGGTGCCGTCCACCCTTGCCGAGGAGTTCACTTACAATCCCTTCATGAGAGTGAGGTGAGGGGTGCGGTGGTCCCCCGACCCGGAGCCCCACCTGCTCCCAAGTGCCAGAGCTCTCCTTGGCTCCTTGGCAGGGGTGTGTCCCGGGACCCTGGGGCCAGGGGTGTCGTTGTGGGCAGTGCAGGACACTGTGGCATTGGTGGCTTCCTGTCTCCCGTGGTGCTGGAAGGGCCTGGAGCGACAGCAGGGCCTCCCGACAGGACCGTAGCTCCTCGGGGTGCCCGGGGCAGCAGCTGTGTGCTGGTGGCCTGCAGCCCACACGTGCCTCTCCCCAACAGGGAGAAGACGGTGCAGCAGCACGCGGGCCAGACGGACCCGGTGGCCACCATGCGAGCCATCCGCAGGGAGAAGGACCAGTTCAAGGTGCCGCCCGACTGAGGCAGGGCGCGGTCGGAGGGCTGGAGGCCTGCGCCTGCGGGGGCTGACGCAGATCAGCGCCAGAGCCTCGGGGTGTGCGCCAAACGTTGTGATGCATATTTATAAAAGTCTAAAAGCATCTGCCCCACACCCTCCGGGCGGGCTTGCGCTCTCGCTCTCCGCTTTCCGGTGGCTTCCTCCAGAGCCAGGCCCTCGGGAGCAGCGGCCGCCGCCCTCAGCCCTCCCCCGTCCCGGCCCCTCGTCTCTCTCTGCCCACAGCAACGAAAGCCCGCCTCCAGGGCGCTAGCACCTGGCTCTGTGTTGCCATTTGTGTGCGTTGACTTGAGCCCCTTGAGCAGAGCCGCCAGCCAGTCCTTGAGCCCCTTGAGCAGAGCGGGCCCCGTGGGACAGCCAGTCCTTGAGCCCCTTGAGCAGAGCCGGCCCCGTGGGACACAGCAGTCCTTGAGCCCTTGAGCAGAGCGGGCCCCGTGGGACCACAGCCAGTGAGCAGAGCCGGCCCCGTGGGAGCCAGTCCTTGAGCCCCTTGAGCAGAGCCGGCCCCGTGGGACAGTGGGACACAGCCAGTCCTTGAGCCCCTTGAGCAGCCGGCCCCATGGGACACAGCCAGTCCTTGAGCCCCTTGAGCAGAGCCGGCCCCGTGGGACACAGCCAGTCCTTGAGCCCCTTGAGCAGAGCCGGCCCCGTGGGGCACAGCCAGTCCTTGAGCCCCTTGAGCAGAGCAGCCAGCCCCTTGAGCAGCCCCCCGTGGGCAGAGCAGGCCCGTGCGGGCTCAGTCCTGAGCCCCTTGAGCAGAGCCGGGGCCCCCGTGGGGCACAGCCAGTCCTTGAGCCCCTTGAGCAGAGCCGGCCCCGTGGGGCCCCGTCCTATGAGCCCCTTGAGCAGTAGCTGGGGCACAGCCAGTCCTTGAGCCCCTTGAGCAGAGCCGGCCCCGTGGGCACAGCCAGTCCTTGAGCCCCTTGAGCAGAGCGGGCCCCGTGGGGCACAGCCAGTCCTTGAGCCCCTTGAGCAGAGCCGGCCCCGTGGGGCACAGCCAGTCCTTGAGCCCCTTGAGCAGAGCCGGCCCCGTGGGGCACAGCCAGTCCTTGAGCCCCCCGTGAGCCAGAGCCCCTTGAGCAGAGCGGGCCCCCGTGGGGCACAGCCAGTCCTTGAGCCCCTTGAGCAGAGCCTTGCCCGGCCCCGTGGGACACAGCCAGTCCTTGAGCCCCTTGAGCAGAGCCGGCCCCGTGGGACAGCCAGTCCTTGAGCCCCTTGAGCCGGGCCCCGTGGGACACAGCCAGTCCTTGAGCCCCTTGAGCAGAGCCGGCCCCGTGGGGCACAGCCAGTCCTTGAGCCCCTTGAGCAGAGCGGGCCCCGTGGGACACAGCAGAGCCCCTTGAGCCCGGCCCCGTGGGACACAGCCAGTCCTTGAGCCCCTTGAGCCCCAGTTGAGCCCCTTGAGCAGCCGGCCCCGTGGGACACAGCCAGTCCTTGAGCCCCTTGAGCAGAGCAGCCAGTCCTTGAGCCCCTTGAGCAGAGCGGGCCCCCCGTGGGACACAGCCAGTCCTTGAGCCCCTTGAGCAGAGCCGGCCCCGTGGGACACAGCCAGTCCTTGAGCCCCTTGAGCAGAGCCCCCGTGGGGCCAGCCAGTCCTTGAGCCCCTTGAGCAGTTTGAGCCCCGTGGGACACAGCCAGTTTGAGCAGAGCGGGCCCCGTGGGACACAGCCAGTCCTTGAGCCCCTTGAGAGCCGGCCCCGTGGGACACAGCCAGTCCTTGAGCCCTTGAGCCCCGTCCTTGGGGGGCACAGCCAGTCCTTGAGCCCCTTGAGCAGAGCCGGCCCCGTGGGACACAGCCAGTCCTTGAGCCCCTTGAGCAGAGCCGGCCCCGTGGGGCACAGCCAGTCCTTGAGCCCCGTGAGGGGCCCCGTGGGACACAGCCAGTCCTTGAGCCCCTTGAGCAGAGCCGGCCCCGTGGGACACAGCCAGTCCTTGAGCCCCTTGAGCAGAGCCGGCCCCGTGGGACACAGCCAGTCCTTGAGCCCCTTGAGCAGAGCCGGCCCCGTGGGACACAGCCAGTCCTTGAGCCCCTTGAGCAGAGCCGGCCCCCGTGGGGCACACAGCCAGTCCTTGAGCCCCTTGAGCACAGCCAGTCCTTGAGCCCCTTGAGCAGAGCCGGCCCCGTGGGGCACAGCCAGTCCTTGAGCCCCTTGAGCAGAGCCGGCCCCGTGGGACAGCCAGTCCTTGAGCCCCTTGAGCAGAGCCGGCCCCGTGGGACACAGCCAGTCCTTGAGCCCCTTGAGCAGAGCCGGCCCCGTGGGACACAGCCAGTCCTTGAGCCCCTTGAGCAGAGCGGCCCCGTGGGACACAGCCAGTCCTTGAGCCCCTTGAGCAGAGCCGGCCCCGTGGGACACAGCCAGTCCTTGAGCCCCTTGAGCAGAGCCGGCCCCGTGGGACACAGCCAGTCCTTGAGCCCCTTGAGCAGAGCCGGCCCCGTGGGACACAGCCAGTCCTTGAGCCCCTTGAGCAGAGGGCCCCGTGGGACACAGCCAGTCCTTGAGCCCCTTGAGCAGAGCCGGCCCCGTGGGACCCAGTCCTTGAGCCCCTGGGACACAGCCAGTCCTTGAGCCCCAGAGCCGGCCCCCCGTGGGGCACAGCCAGTGAGCAGAGTCCTTGAGCCGGCCCCCCCGTGGGACCCCTTGAGCCAGCCAGTCCTTGAGCCCCTTGAGCAGAGCCGGCCCCGTGGGACACAGCCAGTCCTTGAGCCCCTTGAGCAGAGCGGGCCCCGTGGGGCACAGCCAGTCCTTGAGCCCCTTGAGCAGAGCCGGCCCCGTGGGCAGAGCCGGCCCCGTGGGACACAGCCAGCCAGAGCCCCTCAGAGCTTGGGACACAGCCAGTCCTTGAGCCCCTTGAGCAGAGCCGGCCCCGTGGGACACAGCCAGTCCTTGAGCCCCTTGAGCAGAGCGGGCCCCGTGGGGCACAGCCAGTCCTTGAGCCCCTTGAGCAGAGCCGGGGGCCCCAGTGGGACACAGCCAGTCCTTGAGCCCCTTGAGCAGAGCCGGCCCCGTGGGACCCCTTGAGCAGCCAGTCCCGTGAGCCCCCTTGAGCAGAGCCGGCCCAGTGGGACACAGCCAGTCCTTGAGCCCCTTGAGCAGAGCCGGCCCCGTGGGACACAGCCAGCCAGTCCTTGAGCCCCTTGAGCAGAGCCGGCCCCGTGGGACACAGCCAGTCCTGCCCCTGGCAGAGCCCCCCGCCGTTTCCACGTTCTGTGGGGGCAGCCGGCCCCGTGGGGCACAGCTGACGGTCGTCCCTCCTGTCCTACCAGAGCAACTCCACCCCTTCCCTGGGGCCTCGGAGCTCCGAGGGGACACAGCTTACCTGCATGCCCTGCTGCCCTGCCCCGTCGTCCTTTGAGCCCCTAGAGCAGAGCCGGGCCTCGTGGGGCACAGCCAGTCCTTGAGCCCCTTGAGTCCTTGAGCAGAGCCGCCCCGGTGGGACACACCAGCCCCACAAGGGCTGCCCTGTGGGCCAGTCCTGAAGAATCCCCAGGAGGGTAGGGGGCACTGCACAAGGGCTGCCCTGTGGGCCAGTCCTGAAGAATCCCCAGGAGGGTAGGGGGCACTGCACAAGGGCTGCCCTGTGGGCCAGTCCTGAAGAATCCCCAGGAGGGTCGGGGGCACTGCCTCGTCCCATCCCGGCAGAGCGGCTGTCATGGTGGGAGGCCGGCGTCCTTGGTGCAGCCTTGGCTGAGCAGCCACGTGGCTGTCAGGTGCCTGTCAGGACTGTCCTTACTGTGGGGCCCCTGCCCGCTGCCCTGCTCTGGGAGGAGGCTGGGACCTGCTCTCCAGCGAGTGTCCCTGTGGCCCCAGCTCTTCCCCTGGCTGGAGAGCATGCGGCCTGGCTGCCCTGGCAAGCCACGCGGCCAGCCCAGCCCAGCTCTGGTTGCCTGATTCACACCCGGCCGGGTGGGGTCTGGGAGGTAAGTGGGAGGAGGAAGTGGGCGCAAGGTGTGGAGGAAGGGCACTGCCCCAGCTCTTGGGGGCCGGGCGGCAGGCCTGCGGGCGGTGTGGACAGGCATGCTGCCCCCGGCTGTCTGCGCAGCTTCCTGGCGCGGCCGTGGGGTTCCAGGCCCCAACTCCACTGAGGGCTCCGGGGCGCTGCAGCCACGTGGGCCACGCTGCTGTGGGGCCCGACGCCAGGTCGGCTCCAGAACTCGCGCGTGGCAGTCGTGGCCTCTCAGGTGGATGCGGGTGGAGCCCCAGCCCCCCACGCCCAGAGTGCTGGCTGGGACCCTGCGGGTGGCACTGCCGTGTGTGCTCGCCGTGCGCACGGTGGCTGCCGCCTCTGCTGGAGCGCGGACGGGCTGCTCTGCCCCGGCTTGGAGCACCGCCTTGAGCCAGAGCCGGGCTGGGCCCGCGCCTGCCTCCTCTCCTGGTGTTGCACACAGGGCCAGCCATGGCGCCCCAGCAGGCCGGAGCCAGGTGTGCGCTCCGCCTCTGAGACCTGCTTCATTTGCCCCTTGACTGGTGGCCATGGGAGGTGCCGCCGGGCAGTTTCCCCGCTGATGGGGACACGCAGCGACTTCCTGCCTCTTGCTTGCTCACTGCTGCAGCCGCGAGGCCTCCTGCCCATGAGGAGGCCCCTGGCTCGTGAGAAGTGGAGCTGCTGGGCCACGGGCGGCCGTCTGCTGGGCTGGGGTCTCCGAGTGGCGGCGGGCGCCTGCTGTGCCTGCCGCGCTCCCCCGGTCAGGAGCGTTTCCTTGGCAGCGAGGGCGCTCGGGGGCTGTTTCATGTCACGTGTTCTGCGTGTCCCTCGTTACCGTCCTTGGGTGGATGGTCTGCTGCTGGCTTCCTGCCGTCTGGTTGAGTGGCAGCTCTTCACGTACTGGTCCAGCGAGACTCCCTTATCTGTGGTAAACGTGTGTCCTACTTAAGGGACACCCTGACAACCCTTCCATGGGGGAAGCCAAAGGTCTTTGTTTTTCTTTTCACATTGAGGTGTAAAACTCATGGGAGCCAGGTGTGGTGGCCACACCTGTGATCCCAGTGACTTGGGAGGCTAAGGCAGGAGGATCACAAGTTTGAGGCCAGACTGGGCAACTTGGCAAGACCCCGCTTCAAAACTGAAGGTTCTGGGGTTGTGGCTCAGTGGTAGAGCACCCCACGTTCCAACCCCAGTATCATACACCAAGTGCTGTTCTCCAACCCAGCAGAGCTAGAGGTCTGCAACAAATTCAGAAAAGTACCAAATGTTTGGGAATGAAGTAAGACGGTTCTCAACAGCAGGTGGGCCAGTGACGTGAACAGGAAAACAAGGCGCAGCCGACCAGTGCGCAGAGGGATGTCACAGCCTACGCCCGCGTGAGAAGAAAGGAGTTTTCAAGGAACAGATATAGGCTGCACTTTAATAACCTAGAAAATAAACCCAAAGGAATCAGAAGGAGTAAATTAGTAAATAGAAAACAGAAAAAACAAGCAAGTGAAGACCGACACGATGGCAGACCCTTAGCTAGACTGGCCAACGAGAGACCAGAACCTCGAAGACCACGCGAGAGAGGAGGAGTCCCTGGTCCTGCAGAAGTCAGCAGGGCTTGTGAGGGGATAAGAGGAAACCAAGGCTGAATAAACTCGATGACATGGCACAGAAACAGCCAGCATGGCGGTGTGTGCTTGTAGTCCCAGCATGCTGAGGCCAAGGCAGGACACACATTGAGCCCAGGAGTGTGAGGCCAGCTTGGGCAACCTAGCGAGACCCCGTCTCCTAAGGGGGACAAAGATGTCTGAACAGATGTACACCAAGAAGCTGAGTCAGGAAGCCCTAACCCTTCGTGTGGCTTCCCGGCAGCGTTCTGTGGACAACGCCATCACTCACAAACCCCCAGGACCCAGAGGAGGGAACAGCCTACCTCTCCTTACCAGGCTGATGTCACACCTGGGACCAAAGCCAGAGAGGCACTAGCACCAGGCACAGACGGGTCTCTGTCAGGGACAGACACGGTGAGCCACGGCGGCAGGAGTGCCCGGGCACCGGTGACGGCAGCCCTGTCAGGACTGCCCCAGGGCACGCGGTGACAGCAGCCCTGTCCAGCAGGACTGCCCCAGGGCACGCGGTGACAGCAGCCCTGTCCACTGCTGCAGTGCGCGAGCCCACCTTGGCAGGCAGGTGACAGTGCCAGGCCCGGTGGTGGCACGGTGCCTCGTGAGTCAGGAGAGTTCTCCGCGAGGAGGTCCCCGTTTCTTCTTGCTGCTGCCACCGTCACCAGGCTCGTCACACTGTGCTGGAGATGAGAAGCCAGATGTGGGCCTCACGGGGCTGGATCAAGGTGTCACAGGGCCGGTTCCTTCTGCAGGGTCCAGGAGACTCCGTGTCTGTGCCCGCCTGCTTCTAGACGCTCGCGGCGTGCCTGGGCACGCAGCCCCTCCTGCCGTCCGCGGTGCCAGTGACAGCCGCTCATCCTGACCTCGCCACGTCCCCAGCCCCACCTGCTGCCTCTTCTGCTTCCCAGGCCAGTGACCGCACGGGCTCCTCCAGAGCCCTGAGAGGCGGCCGAGGTCAGCGGACAGCAGCCTCCAATCCCACCTGCAGTAAGACCTCACGCGGCCACAGGCTCAGGGACCAGGACACGGCCGCCCCCGGTGGGAACGAGATCTGCCCTCCTGCCGCATCTAGGAAAAGCGCCCGCCGGCACCGCGGCCGGTGGCAGGTGACCGACTGCCTCTGCGGCAGGAACGAGGCCGCGGCCTGGCCCTGGACTGCCAGGGGCATGGGGAGAGAGACGGGGCGCACCCGTGGGAGGTGAGGCAAAGCTGCCCTCACAGAGGACCCCGAGGACACAGGTCTGGCAGAGGCCTGGGCGCGCCATTGGCAAAGACCCGTTCACACGAGCCTGAGTCCAGGACCCGCGGAACGCCATATTGCCACCCTGGGAGTGGGACCTGATCAGGTGAGTCACACTCCAAGTGCACACGACACGTCAAGTACGCTCCATTGTTGTGTGTGCCTAAAAGGAGCAAACGTAAAAAGATGGCTTCGCTTTTTGAGGACTAGGGGTTCGACCCAGGGATGCTCTACCCTGAGCCACATTCCCCAGCCCCTCTTTTTTGTTTTGTTCTGAGACAGGGTGTCACTGCGTTGCTGAGGGTCTTGAACTTGTGATCCTCCTGCCTCAGTCTCCCGAGTCACTGGGATTACAGTTGTGCCCCTGTGCCTGACCAAATTCATCTCTATATACTAGACATCCAAAAATAAAGTTAAGAAATGCCATTCACAATAGCACGAAAACTAGAAAACTACCTAGGAACTACTTTAGCAAAGGAAGTTCATATGCTGAGAACTACAGAAACTACTGGAAGTTAGCAGAGAACACTTAAATGTCTAAGAGCTGGGCGCGGTCCCACGCCCAGGATCCCAGTGCCTGGCGGGCTGAGGCAGGAGCACCCCCAGTGCCAAGCCAGCCTCAGCAACTGAGTGAGACCGTCTCTGGGGATGTGCCCTGTGGCTCAGTGGCAGAGCCTTGTCCGGCTGGCGTGCACGCATGCGTGAGGTCCTGGTCTGAGCTCTGCACCACCAGGTAACAGCTAAGTGACGGGAGGCACCGTGCTTGTGGGTGGGAAGGCCACCGTCGAGGTCAGCTCAGCCACGACCAGGACAGAGCACAGACGCACGACCAGTGCGCGTGGACCTCGAGGGCGTGCCCCGCGGGAGGAGCTAGGCATGAGCACACCTGAGGGACGTCCTGCAGCTGGACTGGCCACTCCACGTGGCCCATGCGTCTGCTGAGGCCGCTGTTGGTGCGCTTTCCCAGGAAGCTCTGAGCGCGGGAACCACGGAGCGGTGTCAGGAAGACGCAGGCGAGGGCGGCTTGCCTGTCCACTCGTCGCTCCGCACGCTCTGGGAGAGCATTCCAGCCCCCACAGAGAATGAGGCTGAGGAGGGAAAGGGCAACCAAAGAGCATCGGGAACAACCAGCCGGGCACGGCAACCACGCCTGTGGTCCCAGCACCTCGGAGGCTGAGGCAGAAGGCTCGCAAGTTCAAGGCCAGCGTCAGCAACTTAGGGAGACCCTGTTTCAAAATAAAAAGGGCTGAGGTGTGGCTCAGTGGTAGAATGCCCCTGGGTCCAGTCCCCAGGACCAGAGTAACAATAACAGGAAAGAATCTACAGGGCACACACAAGGTCACAACAGCGATGGCTGCAGACTCCCCAGTGGAGAGCTGCAGCCCAGCTGTGCGTCCGAGGAGCCCCCTCCGAGGGAGGACTACCTGCCCACGGCAGGACCTGCCGAGGAGCCCGCGGCAGGGGCTGCTGCAGGAAAGCAGACCCTGAGGCAGTGACGGGGCCAAGAGGAGCAGCGCCGGCCCGAGCCGTGCGGAGACTGGCAGGCAGACTGCAGCTAAGGCTCCGGTGACCGCAGCTGACGTGGCTGGGAGACCGCAGGATGCCCCAGACACCTGGAGAACATGGAGTCTCAGGCAGGACTTGAAACCACGATGGGAAAGAATGAAAGTCAGACGTCTTGGAGCCCAGCCCTGCACGGCCCGTGGGACTGCAGGGGCCAGGCTCAACCTGAGGTCCAAGGCTGCTTGACGGCCAGGACCTCTCACCGTGGTGACCAGCGCGAGGCCGGCCACGGTGCCAGAGCAGATGCCACACCAGAGTGTGCTTTCAACCGCAGCTCGGACCGTCCCGCAGACACCTGCAGGCGGCATCCAGGGCCAGCCGGCCTCTGGGAAGGTGCGGGGTCCCCTGGGGACTGAGGCAGCACACCCAAACGACAGGGCTACCCTCCGCTCGCCGTAGCACAGCACAGGGACCTCCAGAGGTGTCTGTGAGGACGGGGTGCTGCGTCCGCACCACCCGGAAGCCCGCAAGTGCCCCCTGTGGACCCACAGCCCTTGGCCAGGGAAGCACCGTTGGGCACTGCCTGGGCACCAGCCCGCAGGGCAGAGGCACCTGCGAGGTCAGAGGAAGCTGGGCCGCACTGGGTCACCACGCGCCCGAGTGCTAAAGACGGCACTGGGCTCATCTCAGGGGACGTTCAGGTGGCCCAGCGGGGCTGCCGGGGAGCAGGGCCCCTGTCCTCTGCAGGGCACAGGGCTGACAGTGTGCCACCTGCGCCCCTGTGTGGCTGCGGGACTTGGAGGCTGACCTAGGCCTAACCCAGCTGCCAAAACCCTGACTGGGGTGTCGCCACCCCACAAAGCTGGCCTTTAGTGGACAGTAAGACCCCAGCCCCTCCCCTCCCAAAGTGGACCACGGTGACACTGACTCCTCTTCCTAACTCCACCTGGGAGCCAGGGTGGGGGTCCTCACTCCAGTGTTGGTGGCGCTCCGGAAGAGGCCTCGGCCGCTGGCCCCGGAGGCCTGCTGAGGCTGCCCTTTGGCTGTGTAAACTGCGCCCTGGGCTCCAGGCGTGGACTTTCTCCTGTGGATCTATAATTTCTCAGAAGAGAGGTTGAGGAGTGACCTGGACAGTCCCTGGAGAAAGGCAGTGCAGGCAGGACCTGCAGGGCCCTGCTCCCACCGTGCGCCTGCCGGCCCCCCCAGCACCCCCCGCAGGAGGTGCTCGTGTGGATGCCCGAGCCCCAGCCTGCCCCTCTGCAGCCCTCGCGTTGCCTCTGTTGCACCTTCTGTGCACCCTCACTCCCACTGTCCCAGCATGGTGGGGGAGACTGGAAGAGGGTCTGCTGGAGGCCATGGGCTGTGGGTCAGGCCACGCCCACCAGGCCCTGGAGGAGGGGCTGCAGCCAGTGATGGAGCCAGGCCCTCTCCCCAGCTGCCCAGGGGTGACCTCTAGCAGGCCAGGCACCAGGTGCACATCCCTGTGGTGACTGAGGGGTGGCCAGGCCCTCGCTGGAGCCTTGCAGGCAGTGGGGGCAGGCGGAGGCTGATGGCTGGGCCGCAAGACCCCCAAGGCCAGGCTGCCCCACTGTCTTCCCTGCCTGCCTCTCCTAAGACAGTCCAGGGGAGGCAAACACAAGGTGGCTGGTGGCCCTGCCAGGTGTTCCTAGAGGAGGCCCTAGGGGAGGGGCAGTGGCCAGACATCAGCTGACCTTGAGGTCGCAGGTGGGGCTGAGGCTGGGCCTGGAGTGTGAATGGCAGGTACCACTCAGGCTGTTAGGAAACCCCAGGCGGGCAGCGTGCTGGGCAGGGCGCCAGGGAATGAGGTGGCCCTGGCTTAACCCAGCACAGCCATGCACAGTAGGGACCCTAGGGCTCCTGGTGCCCCAGGAGCTGCCGGGGGCCCCTGCTTGTGTCAGGGGCTAGTGAGGCAGTGGGTCCCCAGGCCCGTCCTGAGCACCAGCCCTTCAACGGCTGCGGCCTAGGTGTCCCTGCCCCCACCGGCCGCAGCCCACCCACAGGGGCACACAATGGGCCTGGTGGTCCCAGAGAAGCACCACAGCCCACCTCAGATCCTGGAGGAGGCCTCGGGTGGCCAAGGCCCCAGCCTCTTCCCTGCACTGCCTGGCCTGGGGATCTGGACTGCGCCGGCCGCCCGGCACGAGGGGGTTAAAGGGGCTGGGGCAGGGCTGGCGGGCGGGCTGTCCCTGCCGCGGGGAAACACAGGGCAGGGCAGCCGGCCCAGCAGACTGCCCTTGCTCACCGCCTGCTGCAGCCTGCTCTGCACGCAGGATGGCCTGCAGGAAAGGTGAGGCGTCCGGTGCACCCGGCCACTGGGTCTGGGGAGAGCCAGCTGGTGTCCCCCAGCCGCCCGGGGCTGGGGCAGCCACAGGGAGAGTGCAGGGCTCCGCTCTGGGAGGGCTTGTGGGGACTCTCGGGGTACAGGAACGGGGCCAGGTGCTCCTCACACCCCCATGACAGGGGTTTGCCTGGGACCCTCCACCAACCACAGCCCACGGCCCTCCCCGCCTCTCTTCCTGGTCCTGGTCCTGGGTGGGTGGAGACTGCCTTGCTCCTTGGCCGCCTCTGTGGGGTACCCTCCCACACCTGGACTAGGCCCCCGCAAGCCAGCACTTGGGACCACCTTGGGCCACCTCTTGCTCATCACAGCAGAGCAGCAACAGGTGGGGTCTGCCTCTGCCCCCCGGGGCCTGGAGCTCTCGGGTCAGGGACAGGAAGGACCCAGGAGGAGATTTTGGACACTCTTGTTGGGGAGGCTGCTGTCGGGTCCAGTGGGGCCCGATGCCTGGGGAGTGGATGGTCGGGGTCCCCCGGGTATGAGGCCTGTGTCCTGCGCTTCTGCAGTGTGGGTGGAGGCCCCGTGCAGGCTGCCTGAACTGGGGAACAGGCGGGCAGTGCCACCTAATTGGGGGGCCTCATGGTAGAGGCTCACTGTTGAGCCGCAGAGGGCAACAAGTGGACACCCCATCCGGGTTATCTCCAGAATATTCCAAACAAGGTCAGCTCCTGCCTGACAGCTTGGCTTCTCCTACCTTCTTCTGGGCCAGTGTGCCAGCCTGTCCCTGCTCAAGCACCCGCCTCAGGGACGTGGATGCCACTCGACTTGAGGCCCCGTGCCCATGAGGCCTGGGAGAAGCTGGGGAGCCCAGCAGGGACTGCCACCTGCCGGCCTTCCGGGTGGCAGTGAGCCAGCTTGGCTGCTGGCTGGCCTCTGCTCAGGATTTAAGTGGGTGACCACATCTCAGCTCACAAGTGGGACCCTCCTCTTGCTATAGTTGAGGTCTGAGCAATTTGGGGTCTTGCTCACTTCCAGGGGACCCTGCCAGACCCCCTCTCCCCGCAGGAGGCCTAACCCTGGTGGCACTGCTGGCCTCCTGGGCGGCACTGGGCCCCTGTGGCCTGGATGGAGCAGAGCCCAGAGCGCTGGCAGACACCGAGGGCCCACAGTGCCCGGCCACCTGCACCTGCAGCTGTGAGGACGAGGCGGAGGAGCTCAACGTGTTCTGCAGCTCGAGGAACCTCACGCGTCTGCCCGCCGGCATCCCAGACAGCACCAGGGCCCTGTGGCTCGATGGCAACAACCTCTCCTCCATCCCTCCAGCGGCCTTCCAGAACCTGTCCCACCTGGACTTCCTCAACCTGCAGGGCAACCGTCTGGGTGGCCTGGAGCCACAGGCACTCCTGGGCCTGCAGAACCTGTACCACCTGCACCTGGAGCGGAACCAGCTCCGGAGCCTGGCCGCGGGCTCCTTCGCGCACACCCCCAGCCTGGCCTCCCTCAGCCTCAGCAACAACCTGCTCGGCCGGCTGGAGGAGGGCCTCTTTCGGGGCCTCCCCACACTCTGGGACCTCAACCTTGGCTGGAACAGCCTGGTTGTGCTGCCCGACACCGCATTCCAGGGCCTGGGCAGCCTCCGCGAGCTGGTGCTGGCCGGCAACAAGCTGGCCTACCTGCAGCCAGCCCTCTTCTGCGGCCTGGGTGAGCTGCGGGAGCTGGACCTGAGCGGGAACGCGCTGCGCAGCGTCAAGGCCAACGTCTTCACGCAGCTGCCCCGGCTGCAGAAGCTCTACCTGGGCCGCAACCTCATCACGGCCGTGGCCCCCGGCGCCTTCCTGGGCATGAAGGCGCTGCGCTGGCTGGACCTGTCGCACAACCGCGTGGCCAGCCTCCTGGAGGACACCTTCCCGGGCCTGCTGGGCCTGCACGTGCTGCGCCTGGCGCACAACGCCATCGGCAGCCTGCGGCCCCGCACCTTCAAGGACCTGCACTTCCTGGAAGAGCTGCAGCTGGGGCACAACCGCCTCCGGCAGCTGGCAGAGAGGACGTTCGAGGGCCTGGGGCAGCTGGAGGTGCTCACGCTCAATGACAACCAGATCCAGGAGGTGCGGGCGGGCGCCTTCCTCGGCCTCTGCAACGTGGCCGTCATGAACCTCTCTGGCAACTGCCTGCGGGCCCTCCCCGGACAGGCGTTCCGGGGCCTGGGCACGCTGCACAGCCTGCACCTGGAGGGCAGCTGCCTGGGCCGCCTGGGCGCCCAGGCCTTCGCGGGCCTCTCGGGGCTGCGCAGGCTCTTCCTCAAGCACGGAGGCATCTCCAGCCTGGAGGAGCAGAGCCTGGGCGGGCTGCACTCGCTCCAGGAGCTTGACCTCACCGCCAACCGGCTCTCGCGCCTGCCCCCCGGGCTCTTCCAGGGCCTCAGCCAGCTCGAGTACCTGCTGCTCTCCCGCAACCAGCTGTCGGCCCTGCCGGCAGACCTGCTGCGGCCCCTGCGGCGAGCCTTCTGGCTGGACCTCTCTCACAATCGCCTGGAGGCGCTGCCCGAGGGCCTCTTCTCCCCGCTGGGCCGGCTGCGCCACCTCAGCCTCAGGAACAACTCCCTGCAGACCTTCCTGCCGCAGCCCCCGGGCCTGGAGCGCCTGTGGCTCGAGGGCAATCCCTGGGACTGCCGCTGCCCGCTCCGGGCGCTGAGGGACTTTGCCCTGCAGAACCCCAGCGTTGTGCCCCGCTCCGTCCAGGCCGTCTGTGAGGGTGACGGCTGCCGGCCCGGGCACACTCACAACAACATCACCTGCGCCAGCCCTGCCAGCGTCTCGGGCCTCGACCTGCGGGATGTTGGCGAGGACCACTTTGCGCACTGCTGACCCAGGGCTCCCGGCTTAGCACCGCTGCCCAGCTGGCTCTGCCCTCCACTGCCCACAGCTCCTGGGCTGCTCATTCCCTTGGGGCTGGCAGTACCGGCAGCTCAGGCTGCTTGGGTGGGCACAGGCTCCGACGTGCCCAAGGCCTGACCACAGTGGGGCTCAGCAGTGGCCCAGCTGCCGACAATTAAAGTGAGCTAGCAGACACAGCTGCGGCCTCGAGAGCTGACCCTGGGGGGGGCGGGGGCGGTGGTCTCCCATCCAGTCCGTCCCCGCTCTGCCCATCCCGGGGGGCCGCCACCTCAGCCCTGTGTGCCCTACGTCACTCCCTGGCGCCGACCCAGACCTGCTGCCTCCCTCGCGTCCTCTTGGTCCTCAAGCTGCTCCTTGGCCCCAGGACACCTTCCCCACCCAAGGGACTACAGGCACTGACTCGGGTCCTCCGGAAACCTCAGCAAAGTGTCCCTCTCTCTGGGGCACCGTGCTGTGACCAGGCAGTGTATTCTCAGGTGTCCTGGTCCCTGGCAGCCAGACACAGCTGTGGTGGTGGTCAGGGGCCCTGCAGCCCATGCGGACAGCAGGCCAGTGAGGAGACGGCACACCTGGTGCTCCCCAGCTCTGCCCGCTCCCCTCTGTGAGCGTTTAGCTCTTCCCTTGGAAGGAACACGCCTCATGCCACCATTGTGCTTCCCACACAGGGTCCCTCCTGGCCTCACCAGGAAAAGAGAGGAAAGGGCCCCTTCGGCTCCGACTGAGCTCGAGTTCTCTGGCCTCGGCTCTGCCTTGGCCCGGGGTGTGCTGCTTTATCGGGGCTACACAACCCCTCAGGATTCTGATAGCACAGAATCTTGCCAAACTCTCCCAAAACAACACACAGACATGTCCTCACCCGAATCTCAGGGGCCTGGGACGAGGGAGTGGTGTCTGGTCCCGCCCCAGGCTTCAGGGAGCAAAAGCCCTCACCACCAAGGACAGAGCAATCCCAGCACCTGCTGACCAGGCCGTTTAATAGCAGGCTCCTCTAATGTCACTGACGGGCGAGGCCAGCGCACCACCGCGCAGAGGCCCCCGTTAGCAGTCGCCTGAGGAAGGTGAAGTCCTGGGCGAGCCTGGGAACGGTGTGGACCTCGGCTAGGTGCAGCAGCCTGTCCCTCCAAGGGGCAGTGTGACCAAATGCCAGGACCCGTGCCAGCGTCAGCCACAGGCCATCAGTGGAACCGCAACCACAAGCCCCACTCGGGTGCCACAGAGACATCTCCAGGGGCAGGGCCAGGCAGGTGTCCACACAGCGCAGGCCACAGGAACCACACCCAGATCTCTGCTGTGACAATTCCCAGAGGCTGAGAGCTCTTGGTGGCAACGAGGCCCTGGGGCTGCTGTCAGGAGAGCAGGGCAGGCGTGGCGTTCAGGATTTCCTGGGCTATGGAGGTGAGCGCGGGAAACGCGGGGCTCCTGGGGAACTCCTGGATGAAGTCACGGCCCTCCTCCAGGCTCCTGCTGAGCTCGGGGTCCAGGGGCACGGAGCCTGCAGGGACGGAGAGGTGCCGTTGGGAACCGTGCCCACACATGGGCCACGCCGTTGCCCTCCCAGCAGGCTGTCCTGCCTCTCCTGATTGCCCAAAGAACACGCAACAAGCAGTGGGGACGTCAGTGTCCCCAGCCGAAGCCAGGTGGGGGGCAGCTGTCCCGTCTTGCTGGAGATGATCAAGAGTGCCAGCACCTCACTCTGGAAGACGAGGTTGTGGTGCCTGCTGCTGTCCCTCCCTGGCACTCCAGCACAGTCACGTGCCCACAGGAAGAAGCCGCGTCCCAGCTGCCGGCTCCTGGCACTCACCTAAGAAGGGAACTCCGGCAAGGCGAGCCAGCTCCTCCCCTCCGCCCCGGGAGAAAATGTTGGTGCATTCCTAGGAGACAAGAGGCCACGTGGGCCCACTGGTCACTCGCTCACCACACTGAAGGCAGGGGAGGCCTAGAGCAGGGTTGGGAGCAGGCCCAAGGGGTGACAGCATCCTCCACGTCCTCAAAGCCCCACCTGACCTGCATGCGCCCAGGTGCACGCCCCCCCCCGTAAGAGCCCCGGCAGTCTCCCAGGACTCACGGCACAGTGTGGGCAGGCGAAGCCGCTCATGTTCTCCACGACCCCCATCACCTGCAGCCCTGTCTTCCTGCAGAAGGTCAGCTCCCGCCTCACGTCCCCCACAGACACCGCCTGGAGATCAGGGGAGACCACCGGGTCTGCCACTAATTCAGTCTCATAAGTGTGTTGTGAGCACAAAAAGGGCCCAGCGCAGCAGGGAGGGGTAGGGCCGTGGTGGTACCTGTGGCGTGGTGACCACGAGGGCCCCCAGGGGCCCGTAAGGGCGCAGGGCTTCCACAGCGGCCATGTGCTCATCAGAGGTGCCGGGGGGCGTGTCCACAACCAGGTAGTCCAGCTCTCCCCAGGCCACATCAGACACAAACTGCTTTATCAGCGCTGCAGAGACCCGGGGCAGGCTGAGCAAGCCTGCGCCACGAGGACCAGGGACCCAAGGAAAAGGCGAGCCCAGCCCAAGGCTCCACCGGCCCCATCAGGCAGGCTTCTGGGCGCCCAGGGCCACTGCAGCTCGAGGCAGAGCTGACCACAAGGTGGGGGCTTGCAGGGCAACAGGAGGGTGGAGGCTGCCCCGCCCCACAAGCACCCCTTTCTCCCAAGCTCCATCCCAAACCCCAACCCTGTGGGGCTGGCAGCTGACCCCACTAAAGCCAGAGCTCGGAGGAGCTGAGGGTGTCTGCACCCAGGCTCCCACGCCTGCCAAGATGGCCGTCAGGAGCAGCCCTGCTCTGCGCTTGCTGCTGGTTCCCGGATGTCTCCCTTGCTATCAGTCTAGAGGGGCAGGGCCCAGCCCCAGCGCCACCCTCCACATTGGGTGGCCTCAGGCACCTGCAGTGTGAGTACAGTCTGAGCAGACCCCTCACCTCCCAAGTGGGAGACGGAGATGCCATGGCTGGTGGTCTTAGAATGACACTCACCAGAGCCACACCCTTGACCCTGGGTCTCATCTCACATCCCCTGGAGCATGCCCGCCTGCTTGGCAGGGAGTAGCAGCAGTGTCTCTGTGGGAGAAGCTGATCTCCAAAATGGAGAGACCAATGCTAGATTCTGACTGTATTCAAAGGCAGTGGCTAAGCAAGGGCAGGGAGGGCAGCCCTGCTGCTCTTCAACTCTCGGCACCAAAGGGTCAGCTGGGAGAGAATGGAAAGCTGCCAGCCATGGCCCTGCTGGGTATTACCACTCTTCTTGGGACCTCTCCACACCACAGCCTCATCTGGTCTTTCCAGCAAGAAGCCCACAGACATGAGGGAGATGCTCTGCTCCTGATCCACAAAGACAGGCACCCAGCCACTGTCACACTGGTGCACAGCCTTGCCCTGTGCCTGGAGCATGCGCGGAATGCTGGGGCCACACAGGTCCACATCCAGGATCCCTACCTGCAAGGAGGCCGATGGTGAGGGCATGCACAGTCCAGCAGACAGAACTACCAGCCCTGCCTGAGGGCTGCGGGGATGCGCCTTGGGGACGTGTGTCCACCCTCAAGCAGCAGGGGAAGCGGTGCAGCAGGGGCAGGTGTTACTAAGCTGTGGCTGCCAGTGAAGTCACAGGCTCAGCCCTGGGCAGGGGGCCTCACCTTCTTGCCCTGGTGGCGTAGTGCCAGGGCCAGCTCTGTGGAGATGGTGCTTTTCCCAACGCCACCCTTCCCTGAGAGGACAAGGATGATGTGGCGCACGCCAGACAGGTTCCCAGGCTCTGATGAGAAACAGAAGTCGGGAGGTCAGGGACTCCCTGCAACCATAAGCCCTCAGCGCGCCTTAACAGAAGGTCACCAAATTCCTCCCTCTTCCTGAGTTCTGACTGGGACCACTGCTCCCCTCCCTGGAGACCTAACCTACCCCCACTCCCGCCTTAAGTGGAGCCTCCGCTGCTCCCTTTATAGTGCGTGACGTGCAGCCCTGCTTGCGTGTGCGTGCACGAGAGGGCACGGGCGATAAGGCGCCTACAGCTGCTAGCTCCCTGCAAACGCGGCAGAACGCAGGTGAAACCGCTGGTCACTGCCGCGCGGTAGTGTGCGCCCGGGGCGGACTCCACACCCTCCCCAGCCCCTCTCCGGGGTGAGGAGAGGAAGCCCCGGCCTCCGGTTCTCAAGGGAAGGCCGGGGCTCTGAGGACCAAGAGCAGCCACAAGCCGGCGGGCGTGCACCCGTACTGCCTGCTGACTCCAAGCCGCGCTCTCCCGCGCCGCTGCGGTGAACCGCCAGAAACCGCGCAGACACGGCGGCCACGGTGCGCCGGGGTCCCTGACCACCGCCGGTGCAGGAGGCAGGCGGGGAGCGCTTGCACTCCTTGGTGGCACAAGCTCGCCCCGCACGCTCACCCCGGCCCGCACTCGGGTCCCCGCCCGCAAGTTCACCAGTAGCCATAGCACCGTCAGCTGAGCCCACGGGTTCCTTCCGCTTCCTCCCGCGGACCGTTCGCCAACCACCAGAGTAAAGAGCCTTTGAGCCAATGGGAGGCGGCAGCTCACCCTCTGGCTCCTTTTGATAGGCCTGGTCTCTCTTCCCTCAGCCAATCAAGTCGTCCGAGGAGTTTCGGAACCTTGTCCTCAGGTTGCGGCTCAGATGACGTAACGGAGCTGGACCTACTTCCGTGCCCACGTCCAATGGGAGTGAGGGTCTCAGGTCTGACAGCTCAAGCTGTGACCAATGGGAAGCTCGGGTCAGGATTGACGGGCCTACAACCTCTCGGCAACAGCTGTGTCCCGAGAGGCCCGCCCCCGCGCGAAGCCTCGGACTGGAGCGGCCGCCTTGCCGCCGGGCCAATGCAGCGCGGGGGCGGGGATTGTTTACGTCCCGGCCTGTGCAGAAAGTGGGTCACAGCCTGCGGAGCGCGGCGGTTGCGGCGGCAGGTGAGCGGCGCCCGGCGCGCCCGGGTCCCGGCGGCAGCGTGCTGACCTTGCTGGCAGTCGGGCCGCTGCCTTTTGTCCCCCGGGGCTGCGCGCGGGAGGCCGGGCTGGGGCCGCGGGTGGGCCCTGCCTGCTGCAGCTAGGAGGCCGCGGGCCGCAGGCATGATAGCGCCCTCCGCCTGGCCCCGGGCACCTGGACCATTCATTCCGCGCGGCCGTGCTGTGCGCTCCCAAGCGGCGCAAACCGAGGGGCCGGGCGAGGTGGGGCAGTCCAGGTGGCAGTCTAGGGTTGAAAGTGGGGTTGGGGACATGGGGGTTCGGACAAAAAGCAGGACAGAGCCGGCCACTGGAGCGAGGCGGCCGAGTAGAACTAGCCCTCGTAGAGGCTTGCATTTCACCCCGAGGACAATGGCAAGCCCTGAACAGACTTAAAATGGTATCGAAAGGACCGTGGCTGTAGTGTGTGCGCGGAGGAGCCGTGCGGAGGACTGTGGTCCCGTGAGTGTGGACTCCAGGTGTGGCAGGAAGGGGGAGTGTCGGGGTGGATGACTGCCCTGTTTCTGGCATGAGGAACCCGAGGTCGGGGATTCCTCTTGTCAAGCTGGACCGTGTGGAGGAGGAGCAAGTCCGGAGTGAGACGCCTGGGGCCTCGGTGCCTATGTGGACTGAGAGGCGCCGTCAGAATCATGGGTTTCTGGGTGGCATTTCTCGCCGTCTGCCTTGGTTTGATCAAGGTGCCCAGACTCTGGAGCCAGGTACAGGCCTGTGGAGAGTTTGCTTTGTCTCTGAGGCCCTGGAGCCCCTCCTTTGGGTGGGTCTGTGGCCCAGCCTGACAGGCAGTGTTCAGTTCCAATGGCTGAGTATAGGGCTGGGTGTCCTGAGACTTGTTCTGTCCGGTGTGCTTGGCTCTCTGGCTCAGAACCGTTTTTCTTTCAGGTCCTCTCCAGCATGGCCAGACGTCCTCGGAGTAGCAGGGCGTGGCATTTTGTCTTGAGTGCAGCCCGCCGGGATGCTGATGCCCGGGCTGTGGCCCTGGCAGGCACCACTAACCAGGACTACGACTCTGATGGGCAGGTAGGTACCTGTGGCAGGGTGGGCATGGCTCTCCAAGCATAGGGAATCAAAGAAAAAGATGTTCCTGGGCCAGAGTACTGGCCGTGTTTGGGGGTGCTGTGCTCAGTAGGCTCTTTGGCCTGGTAAAGGACACCCAGCCTGGGTGCTAGTACCTTAGGACAGATTCTTCCCTGTCCTCTCCTTGGACAAGTGCAGTGTGTGGAGGTGCTGGCTGCTGGTCTCTGGCTGGTTGTGCAGCAGTGTTCTCTGCCATCTGCCTGGCCAGATTCCAGAGGTAGCTGCTATTCACCTGGCGTGCATCCGTCCAGGTGATCCTTCTGCAGCACAAATGTGCTTTGTGTTCACGCACACGTGTATAGAGGGAGCAGTGATTCTGAAAGATCAAACTTCATACCCTTTCCCTTGAGCTCAGGGAGGCCAGGAGACCCAGGGCAGATGGAAGAGGCTCCTCACTGCTGTTGACAGCAGCCTGTGTTGGTCTTTGCCATGGCCAGGCCTGGGGGCCTGGCTGTGTGGCCATTACACTTGGTGGGGTACAGGGTGGAGACCTGGGGAAACGGCTTCTCAGCTGACTTCCTGAAGTCAGACGGGCGTTGATGTCTACGCTCCACTGCCATAGCTGCCCTGCATTGTAGTTGTGGCTCAACCATGTGACCTGGGCAGGGGTGGGCTCTTCCTGGAGCTCTTTGGGATCCACAGGCCTTGGGGGAGAACTGGAAGCCATGGGTTTACTGACCTGGCTGGCAGTGTCCTGAGCCCTTCTCCGGGCCTCTGAGCTTGAGAGGCCTGCTTGCATTCCTGCCATGCCTCCAGCTCCCCTTGACCACGTGGCCTGGAGTCCTCTGTCAGTCTGTGTCCCTGCCTCACAGGCTCACTGCCGTGGGGCTGGGCAGTATGACACATGCATGCTGCTTGCCCTCTGTCACCTAATGGGCCTGTGGCACATGTGCGTAGGCAGGTGGGTGGGTGCCTTTCTGGCACCTCAGCAAGCTGAACAACACACCTCCTTCCTTGGTGTTCTCGAGGCTGGTGCAGGTCAGGTCGGCTCCTCCCTGGGAGGACCCGTGTGCTCTGCACGCTGGCTCCTCCGTGGGCCTGTCCTGGCTGTGGGGAGCTCCCCTTCTAGGTCACTGGGCTGCAGTCCTCTGGCCTGCTTTGTCTGGGGCAGGACCCTTCTCCAGGTAGGACAGCTGTTCTGAAGGCAGCTCCTCATAGTCCTGTTTATCTTCTGGCCAGCTGAGCTTCCTGTCATGGTTCCTTGTGGCTTCCCCTGGGAGGGACCTCATACCAGGCAGCACCCAGGGTGTGAACAAAGGGTGTCAGCCATCCTCCCCCTTTTGCATGTGATGCGGGTGCAGGTGGTACACCACCGTCCAAGGCCCAGGAAACAGGAACGGGACCTGGGAGCAGGCCCCTCCCTGAGGAGCTCTTGGCCTAGCAGGAGCAGGAAGGGAAGAGGGCGGGGAACTTGAGAAGTGGTGAGCAGGCAACCTGGAAGAGGTTCCTGGGGACGTGCCTGCTCCATACAGGGGAGGAGCAGTGGGCACCCGGTGCCAGTGTGACTACACGCGGCAGGGGGCTGGTGGGTTTGGGTGAGACTGGTCTTAATTCACAGGGCAGCAGGACCCACTGGTGTGGCCAAGGTAGCTCACGATAGAGGGTTCCCTGGGCTACTCTGCAGACATGTGGCAGGAAGGCCAGAGCAGAGTCCAGGGAGCAAGTGGAGGGCAGAGCCTACAGGAGCTGACCACGCAGGCTGACAGAGGCTGTCTACACCTTCCTGGCCTCTGGGCAGGGGAC
This sequence comes from Tamias sibiricus, assembly GCA_025594165.1. Classification (NCBI taxonomy): domain Eukaryota; kingdom Metazoa; phylum Chordata; class Mammalia; order Rodentia; family Sciuridae; genus Tamias; species Tamias sibiricus. The sequence goes on along the minus strand of CM046674.1, from coordinate 1,450,409 downwards.
TGGAGGGCTTGTGTGGCATCAGTGGAGAACAGTTTGGTTCATAGAGACATTCCCTGGCTCATCTCCCAGGAGATGAACTTGAGGAGTTCAGCCCTGATAACTGACCGCAGGGCCAATAAGAGCCCTAGCACTCAGGGCCTCAGGACTGTGGCCCTTGGAGGTGGTGACAGGGTCCTGATGGAGTCTTCCTACAGCAGAAGCTTGAAGCGGCAGCACAAGCCCACTGGGCCTCTTGAGGGCTTCCCTCACACTGGTGACCAGAGGCCCACAGCCCAGTACAGGGTCAGGCCCCAGGCTGAGGAGCCCAGCTGTTGCCAGGGAGACCCAGGTGGTCTCCCTCAGATCTTGTTGGGGCCAGATCTGCAGCTCGTCGGAGACCCAGAAGCTGCCACCTGGAGAAGGCCGAGGGTGGTGCTGGTGGCTGGTCTCCTGGGTGCCCGTGCCGGAGCCCAGTGCTGGGCACTTGTGACCGCAGACATCCCCTCCTTGGCGGGCTGGTGGGGCTGGGGCAGCAGGCAGGTTGGAACAGGCTGCCTTTCCCTCCAGCACAGCGACTCCGATTCGGATCCCGAGTCTTCATCCCTGCCACCGTCCATCCCCAGTGCTGTGCCGGTGACGGGGGAGTCTTTCTGTGACTGTGAGAGCCAGAGCGAGGCCCCCTTCTGCAGCAGCTCACACACGACGCACCGCGGCAAGGACTGCCGCTGTGGGGAGGAGGACGAGTGTGAGTGTTCCGGGGGGCGGCAGGGCAGGCCCCCGGGAGGTGCAGGGACGAGCCTGGCCCCTGTCCTGCAGACTTCGACTGGGTCTGGGATGACCTGAACAAGTCCTCCGCTGCCCTGCTGAGCTGCGACAACCGCAAGGTCAGCTTCCACATGGAGTACAGCTGTGGCACCGCAGCCATCCGGGGCACCAAGGAGCTGGGGGATGGCCAGCACTTCTGGGAGATCAAGATGACCTCACCTGTCTATGGCACGGATATGGTAAGTGGCCAGTGTCCTGGGGCAGTGCCATAGGCCTCTGCCCCAGGCACACTCTCCCCAGCCCCACTTTGGCAGATGGTGGGCATTGGGACATCAGACGTGGACCTGGACAAGTACCACCACACGTTCTGCAGCCTGCTTGGCAGGGATGAGGACAGCTGGGGCCTCTCCTACACGGGTTTGTGTGGCCCAGGAGGGGGCGGGCCAGTTGGGGAGGGCAGCACACAGCTCCTGGGCTCACCCTCAGCTGGTGCCCCCAGGGCTCCTCCACCACAAAGGCGACAAGACCAGCTTCTCGTCGCGGTTTGGCCAGGGCTCTATCATTGGTGTGCACCTGGACGCCTGGCACGGGACGCTGACTTTCTTTAAGAACAGGAAGTGCATAGGTGAGGGTCCCCCAGCCTGACCAGAGTCCACAGGCACAGCTACCACAGCTGTCTTGATGGGCCCAGGTTGCCTGGACCTGAGGGCCCAAGTTCCCAGAGGGTGGGACAGGGAGAGGCCAGGGGGAGCCACCTGGGTCAGAGCCACAGGACTGGCTCCCGCAGACGCCTGGGCAGACGTGTGGCTGGGCTGTGCCGCGCCTCCTAGGCCTCCCCTGGCCCAGGCTCAGCTGTGTCTCTCTCCAGGAGTGGCAGCCACCAGGCTGAGGAACCGGAGGTTCTACCCCATGGTGTGCTCCACGGCGGCCAGGAGCAGCATGAAGGTGATCCGGGCCTGCGCCAGCGCCACCTCCCTGCAGTACCTGTGCTGCTCCCGGCTGCGCCAGTTGCGCCCTGACTCAGGGGACACCCTTGAGGGCCTGCCCCTGCCACCTGGCCTCAAGCAGGTGCTGCGTGACAAGTTGGGCTGGGTCCTGAGCATGAACTGCAGCCGTCGCAAGCCCCCAGCGTCCCCACCCAGTCCCCACAGCCTAGAGGCCAGGCCCTGCCAAAGGAAGCGCTGCCGACGGACCTGATTTGCTTTCCAACAAAAACTGCTTCCTTGGGCTGGGAAGGCCGCTCTGTCCCTTCCTCCCAGCCACCCTGCAGGGCAGCAGGAGGGAAGAGCTGGACCAAGGTCTGACTGGGGCTGTCCCATCTCTAAGGCCAGGACAGTCCTTTCTGTAGGGGGTCCAGAGCCAGTGGCCACAGTGCGTCCACTCTGCTGCACGGGGTGAGGGGCAGCCACACCAGTCCTCCAGCTGTCCCGGGAACGGCCAAGCACTGCTGGGCCAGCCTGTGGTGGCAGGCGCCTGCCGCCTGGGGAGACAGGGCCTGGTGAGTCGGCACTTCCCGGCCCTGGGTCCTGGCCGTTCTAGCTAGCTCTGCATGTTGTCCACTGCGCTCTTGTCACAGAGACCCAAGGGCTCTGGCTGTGACTGTGGGATTTATGTCTTACACAGCTCCGAGATTAAAGAGTCTGCTTCCCTCCTGATGGCCTGCTGCATGGGGGTCAGGCTGCTGCTCCCCCAGAGAGTTGCCCCCACCCTCTGGGGTGCTGCCCTGCAGTCCTCCTGACTGCAGAGGTGGGCAGTCTTGCTGCCAGGCTGTCCTGTGGCCAGAGCATCCAGGGAGAGGGGACACAAACCCCCATCCTCATGAGGCCTCTGCCTCCCTGCTCTTCTGCTGACCTCAGAGCATGCATCTTCCCCATCCGCCCCAGGCTGAGGAAGGGTGGGTGTCCCCCTCCCCATCAGGAGGTCTGGTCATCTTCCTGTGGGCTGTTGCTATCATGCTGGTGAACAGAAGAGGCCTGCAAGTGTGGTCAGGAGCCCAGATCCAGCAGCAGGTCAGGGTTGGTGGTGGTCAGGAAGAGGCAGATGCGGCGGGAGAGGCCAGGCCCCACCCTGCGGGGCTGTCTGCCTTTGCTGGCCTCCACAGGGAGGTCAGCCAGGAGGCCCAGACGCTCCTGCTCTGTGCTGCAGGCTGTGAGTGCCTAGGGCGAGCCGAGTTGTGAGCAGGGTAGTAGGCCTTGAGGCCTGGGTCTCACACCTGAGGGGAAGGGTTCCTGGAGGCTTACCTGCTGCAGAAGGCGTGGGGAGGGGAAGGCGGAGACAATGGCATCTGCCACAGCAGGGCTGACCCGGTTAAACTGCCTGATCTGTCTCCACCAAACCCCCCGCAGCCCAGAGCCATCTCTGGCCACCCGCTGGCCTGCAGCCCAGCGCCCTGCTGTGCAGAAGGAAAAGGCCTGGGAGTCCCAGCACTGCCTGAAATGGAGGGGCACAGGGGCCTTCAGAGCCTTGGCCTCTCCCACACCTGCCCCAGTTCAACAAATCCTTCCAGGCCTGCTCTGCCCTTAGAGCACCCTGCTCCTGGTGGTCCTGTCCCCTTCCCGGCCCTGGCAGGTACACACCTAGAGGGGAGCTGGGCGAGGGCCTTGGTGTAGGCGCACACGTGCTGACTGAGCTCTTGCCAGGAGGCCACCAGCAGCACGTCCAGGTCTGCGTGGAGCTGGAGGAGCACCAAGGCCTGGGAAGGGTGGTGATGGCCTGGGCTCAGCTCGACCATGCTGGGAGCCAAGCCTGGCTCAGCCAGAGAGCAGCCACATGCTGGGTCAAGGTCAACCCCACAGCCTGAACGGCCCTCACCTCCTCCACCTCTGGCCAGCTGATGGCCACCTTGGCCTGGACCACCTCTGGATTCCGCAGCTGCTGCATCCCCTGGGCACTGGGCTGGCAAGACCTGAGCAGAGGCAACCACCCTCCAGTTCCCCACAACCCCTGAGTTCTGCCTCTGTCAGGGCCCCCAGCCCCCAGAGGCACCCCTACCTCTCCCTGCCGGCCCCAGCCAGCCCCTCTAAGGGCCCTGGGGTGAATGGTACCATAGGTGGGCATCCAGCCCAATGACAGCAAGGTGGGGGGCGGGCAGGGCTCTCCAGCGAGATCCAAGGCACCGGACAGGGTGGGCCTTCTGTCTGAAGGCAAAAACACATGGTACGCCTGTTCGAAGGAGGGCTGTGACAGCGGGGCCTGCAGACCACCAGCTCACAACCAATGGCAAAGAAGAGCAGGAGAGCCGGAGACACTCCCTGTGCCCAGCCAAGTGTCTCCAGAAAACCAGCTGCACTGCCTCCTGGGTCCACCTCGGCACCCCAGTCTGGCATTTGCATGGACACAGCAGGATGCCTACAATCATGGACACTGGGATCCAGCAGATCTGAGTCAGTCTCTGGCCAAACATCAGCTGAGCACTGGTTCTACTCCAGGGGAGGCTAGGGCTGGGCTGTCAGCTGTTACAGATCAACTCCACAGCCAGCCCTTGGCTCTGCCTGGACACTTCCACCCGAGCCCAGGGTCCTCTCCTCAGTACACCCTGGTCCTGACTCCAAGCTCTCCCAGTCCCTCTACTGTTTCATCATCTGTGCCCCTCTCCCCTAAATCTTGCCTGGCAGAAAAGCACCCCCGGCTGGGAAACCTGGTACCACAGGATGAAGAAAGGGGACCACCTGGGTCAGCTGGGCCGTGCCCTGCAGAAACTCCTCAGGCTCCAGCAGCAGCAGCAGTAGTAGTTCCTGCTCCTCTGCAGCCCACACCTCAGGAGCCACCTGTGGGGATATTGGGGGCACTGCTGCCCACACTTGGCCTGTCTCCGGGCCTCTGCCTGGCTGCCCAGCCAACACTGGGAAGCCCAGTAGTTATGCAGCTGCAGCCACGCCCAGCCCTGCCAGGGATGTTCCCCAGAAGCCCGAGACCAGTCTCCTAGAGACCCAGGCCAGCCCAGGACTAGGGGCTGACCGCAGCCTTGTCTGGGGCAGAATGTTATGGGACAGAGGCTGGTTCTGGTTCCCTACTGGCAGAGTGGCAACGCAGGCTTAGTCACGCCTCTGCGAGGTGCTACCGCTCCAGGCAGCTGCACCAGTGAAATGTGGGCCGGGACTCGGGGCACGGGCTGGGAGGCCAGAGCCGGCCACTCACGCTGCCGGGGTCGTGCCTCACTCCGCTCCACCGCAGGCTGCGGGCCGGGCGCTGCGGCTCGATGCGGCATTCACAGCCCAGGGCGCCCAGAGCCTCCATCAGGACGTCGGCACCAGCGTCCTCCAGCACGGCTGGGCCCGCGGAGACAGCTCGGTCAGCCCCTCTGTGCCCGTGGGCGGCAGGCCGGCCGCTCGTCCCCCGCCCGCCGCCAGCCAGCCCCGACCTGGGTCCACGCGCACCACCAGGCGCCGCAGAGCCTGCTCGGGCCGCCACGCCGCCGCCCTGAGCTCCCCCGCCGCGCTCCGAGTCCGCGTCCCGGCCTCCGCAGAGCCGTCGTCCTCCGCCTCGGAGTCCGAGACCTCCCAGGTCGGGGGCCGCCGCCGGCCTCGGCGCGGGCGCGCTGCCCTATCGGGGCCCACCTCCGCCATGGCCCGTCCTCCCCTCCACTTCCGCCCGCGTCCGGACGCCTTTGGGTGGGACACCGGCCGCTTCCGGCGCGGGCCGGCTCGGGACGCTCCGGGTTCCGGCGGGGCGGGCGGTCGCGGACACAAGTATGGCGCGGAAGAAGGTGCGGCCGCGGCTGATCGCCGAGCTGGCCCGCCGCGTGCGCGCCCTGCGCGAACAGCGGGAGCGGCCGCGCGACTCGCAGCTCTACGCCCTGGACTACGAGACCCTGACGCGGCCGCACTCGGGCCGCCGGCTGCCGGTGCGCGCCTGGGCCGACGTGCGCCGCGAGAGCCGCCTCCTGCAGCTGCTCGCCCGCCTCCCGCTCTTCGGCCTGGGCCGCCTGGTCACGCGCAAGTCCTGGCTGTGGCAGCACGACGAGCCTTGCTACTGGCGCCTCACGCGCGTGCGGCCGGACTTCACCGCGCAGGTGTGCGGCCCCGGCCCACCCGGCGCGGTCCGGCCTGCGCCTGGACCCCCCTGGCCTCGCGCCTCTCCCCGACCCTCCCCGCCAGATCCGAGGCGCTGGGGCTCCCTCTCCCCACTCGCTGGGCGAGCAGCTTCCGGAGCCGACCCCACTCTTTCTTGCTTCGCAGAACTTGGACCACGGGAAGGCCTGGGGCGTCTTGACCTTCAAAGGTAAGGCTAGCGGCCGGCAGGAGCGCGTGGCGGACTGTCCAGCCGGCACGGAGTCAGCCCCGCCTTCCTTCCGCAGGGAGGACGGAGACCGAGCCTCGGGAGATCGAGCACGTCATGTACCACGACTGGCGGCTGGTGCCCAAGCACGAGGAGGCGGCTTTTGCCGCCTTCGCGCCTGGGACGGAGGACAGCCCGCGTCCCGTGCCCTACCCACCTCTGCTCCGGGCCATGATCCTGGCTCAGCGGAGGAAAAGCGGGGACACCAGCACGGAGGAGCCCCTGCTGAACCTAGGGAGAACTCGTGCGGACCCTTGGGACTACCCTGCGAAACAGGAGACCAAGGGGAGGGCCAAGCGAGCCCCGGTCTGACGGGGCCGCGCCTGCGAAGCGCCTGGGGCTGAGGCGGGGGCTCCTTGTGATGGACGGCTTTGGGTGCACCCCCTTCCGGCCACTTGTTCCGCGGCCTTGCATTGTGGTGGGGCGAAGTGGGGAGTCTTTGCTGACCCAGCATCCTGCTCCGCGGCAGGGTCCCCGCGTGCCGGCCCCATCTCCAGGCGGCTCCTTCCGGGTTGCTGTGGCTGGGAATAAACGCACTCTGCAGCCTGGGTTGTGGTCTCTTTGCGCGTGGGTCCGCGAGTGGGTGTGAGATGGCCGAGCCGGCCCGCCGCGGGTCAGGGACGCGGGGTACTCAGGGGACCCAGCGGGCAGCGGCAGCGCCTCGGGCGAGTGCAGTGGGTGGCCCCGCGGCCTGCGTGCCCCTTTAAGCTAAGGCCCCGCCCCGGCGCCCCGCCCCGCCCGGTCCGGTCCTGTCGCCGCCATGATCTGCCTGGTGCTGACCATCTTCGCCAACCTCTTCCCTGCGGGTAAGCACTGGGGGCCGCGCGGGGGGCGGGCTGCCGGGCCGACCTGACGCCCGGGTTCCCGCAGCCTGCGGCGGCGTGCACGAGCGCACCTTCCTGGCCGTGAAGCCCGACGGCGTGCAGCGGCGGCTGGTGGGCGAGATCGTGCGGCGTTTTGAAAGGAAGGGCTTCAAGCTGGTGGCGCTGAAGCTGGTGCAGGTGCGGGCGGCCGGAGCAGGGCGCGTGCGGGGGCTGGGTGGTGCGGGGCGGAGATGAGGGCACGGGGCGCAGCGCGGGCGACCGTCTCTCCCGCAGGCCTCCGAGGAGCTGCTGCGCGAGCACTACGCGGAGCTGCGCGGGCGCCCCTTCTACGGCCGCCTGGTCAAGTACATGAGCTCCGGGCCCGTGGTGGCCATGGTGAGTTCCCGTGGGTGGCGGGCAGGTACTGCCCCGGAGCCCTGCGCGGCACTGACGCTCGCCCCGCGCCCAGGTGTGGCAGGGCCTGGACGTCGTGCGCGCCTCGCGGGCGCTAATTGGCGCCACGGACCCGGTGAACGCCCTGCCGGGCACCATCCGCGGGGACTTCTGCGTGGAGGTCGGCAAGTAAGGCCCACCCGCCCCCTCCCTACCCGCCCTGCAGCTAGCGCCCCGCCGGCCTGTCCACCTACGCTCCCCTCCCGCGCAGGAACGTGATCCACGGCAGCGACTCGGTGGAGAACGCCCGCCGTGAGATCGCGCTCTGGTTCCGGTCAGACGAGCTCCTGTGTTGGGAGGATAGCGCCGGGCACTGGCTGTACGAGTAGCCGCTTGCAAGGACAGCTGTGGAGCCAAGTGCCAGGCGCTCGTGCTGGACACCTCTGGTGCTCGGCTCGCCCCCATTTCTTTTTATAATAAACTGGAGGAAAACCACGTGAGCACTGGCTCGGCTGAGTCCCAGGGACACACGGCAGCACGTGTTGAGACGTTTATTACATACAGAGCAGATACGTGGGTTCACTTGCAGGGCCAAAGCCTGAGGAGAAGCACACCCGGCCCTTCCTCCACTTGCACCCACCCGGCTCACCCCAGTCATTTCACACTCCAGTGGGGACAGACATGGGACATACATCACAGTGGAGAGGTGACAGGGTGGTGGGGAGAAGCCTGCAGCTCCCTGTGGCTGCAGCTTGTGGTGGCCAGCTGGGCTCATGGGACAGCTCCCCAAGATCTGTGCTTCTCTGGTGGGAGGAAGTGGGCAGCAGGGGCCATGCTGCCCTGGTCAGTACCTCTGGGAGCAGGAGTAAGGCCTGGCCCGGGGAGGTGGGGAGCAGACCAGTAAGGGCAGTGCCTGTCCCCTTGCCACCGCCCTAGAGCTCTGCTGCAGTGGCATAACCCTTCCAGCCTCTGCTGGCAGCCTCCTGTCCGTTCTCTCTGAGGGAGCAGGCCACAGCGGGCAACCCTAGGCACTTGGTACGTGTCTGGGAGCTGGGCTCCTTTGGAGCCCTGTGCAGGAAGCAGGCCCCAGGAGCGCACCGTCCCCCATCAACCTGAGGCTGAGCTGCATCCTAGGACTAACCCTAGCAGAGGTCAGGAGCCTCCACTTCTTCCTGAGGCCTGGGCCTGCCCTAGCAGCCTGAGAAATTCCACCCTAAGGGATTCTGGGAGGGGCAGGACTATAGAGTCCTGCTCCTCAAAGGTGAGTCCAGTGCCCAGGGAGAGCCTGGGGGTACACGTGTCAGTGAGGGGTACCTGGTTTGTCTTCTGAAGGTGCTGCCTCAGGGACCCTGGCCCTAAGCTTCCATGCCAGATCCCTGGGGAGGCAGGGGCAGGGACTGAGGGGACATTAGGGAGGATGTAAACCCTAGATGGGGCTTGCCTGGGGCCCCACCCCTGGGCATAGGATGGGCACCGGGGACTGGCTCCCCCAGGGCAGCATGCAAAAGCAAGTAGACTGGGTGGGAAGACAGGGCAGCGTGAAGCCCCTGCTCCTGCTCTAGGGGTGCCAGGAGTGAGTGAGGAGGTCACAGTGGAGCCAAGGCCAGCTGCAGGGGCTGCCCACAACCACCTCGGTTCCGCCTTGCCCCAGCCCTGAGGTGCCCCTGGGACTTGAGGATGCTGGGTGGGGGTTACTGACCAGGAGCTGCAGGGCGCAGGGTGTTCCGACAGCGCCTCCCCTCCTCCCACTCCCGCAGCCCTCCCATGGCCCACGTCACCCACATCTCGGGGGCCACTCCCTGGCAGCGGGGCCTGGGCCTCAGGTGAAAGCTGCAGGTTGAGAGGTTAGAAAGGGGCGATGGGTGCCCGGGGAGGCAGGCGGGGGCAGGCCGGCGGGGTCCTATGTACATGTTGGCATCAGGCTGTGGGAAGGGGGCAGTGGCCTCACTCGGGGGCGTAGGACACCTGCCATACGATGATGTGGCTGCGCTCCGCCTTGGACAGCATGGGCTTCACCTGGCTCACCTCTCCCGCTCCTTCCTCCGCTTCGTCGTCCTCTCCGTCTCCTGGAGAGTGGGCAGCAGTGAGGGGTCCTGCCTACCACCCAATGGCCCGCCCCGCCGGTGCCCACTCACCGATGCGGAAGTCGATGTAGCCCTCGCCTCCGCTCAGCACCAGCGCGTTCTTCAGCTTCTGGCCCTCGGCGTCGGCCGCAGGCACCGCGGGCCCGGGGCCCTCGGAAGGGCTGTCCAGCACGCTGCCATTGAGGGTGGCCAGCACGTTGCCTGTCGGGGGCAGCGGGAACTCAGTACGGCTGCCTCTGTGAGGGCCACACCTGTGCCCACAGGGCTGTCCAGGCAGGACATGGGCAGCCCTCACCTGGCACTGAGACAAAGAACTTGACAGCATCGCGGTGCCCGTGGAAGCAGAGTTGGGCCTGCGCCATGGAGCAGTAGGGGATGAAGCTGCTGGCAGCCTTGTCACTGCTGTCGTCCCCGTACACGTGGATGACGCCCCCTGGGCGGGCACCCTCCCCAGACGTGGGGGACGTCTTGTTGGCTGGAGACAGGGGGTTGGGGGGCAAGTCACCGTATTTCCAGCATGCTCAAGGGTGCAAGAGAGCATCCACCCTGGGCTGTGTCTAGGGCAGGGCGGGCGCTGTGGACTTACCTCGGAGTCCCAGGAGCTGGCCTCGGTGCAGGACCACAGCTGGGGAGCAGAGGCAGGGGGCTGAGCCTCCTGGGCGTGGCCGTGTGGAGCACCCCCACCCCACTGGAACCCAGGCCAGCCAGCCCCGTCAGCATGCTGCAGGGTGCCTGGGGTGGGAGCCACTCACTCTCAGTCAGGGGGATGGAGATGACGACGCCGTTGCCAGTGCCCACCCAGAGGCGGTTGCCGGCAATGAGCAGGGCCGTGATGCGTACAAAGGAGAAGCCCAGCTTGCCAGTGCCTGGGGTAGGGACAGGAGAGGAGGGGTCAGTGAAGCCCAGCTGTGCCTACAGCCACCCCCCTGGTAAGGTGCCTCACCCAGCATCTTGCTGACATAGGGCTCGATGTCCACGTCCTGCAGGTGCTGGTGCGTGTGGGCGTGGTAGAGCCGCAGGGTGGAGTCCAAGCGGATGGATACCCACACGCCATCGCCTATCCACGCCAGCTGCCGTACCTGGCTCTCCCTCCGTGGGTGGGCATCAAATGACTTCTGCAGGGCCACAGCAGCCCGTCAGTAGGGTCTGGGGGCAGGAGAGGACGGGCAGGGGAGCCTGCCCTGCCAGAGCCCTGGGGCTTCCCCAGTCCGCAAGCCACCAGCCTCCCAGCCAGGACCTGGAGAGGCCAAGCGCAGGGCGGGGGGAAGCTGTGTCCCTGACCTGCTTCAAGGGTGCACAGCAGAGGGCAGGCTCCAGGCAGAGGCACCCATATGCCAGCTGCCCTTCACCTGCCCCTGACTCCAACAGAGGAGTAATTTCTCTGAGCCGCTTCCTCACGTGGCTTCCAGGGGGAAGCGATGCCAGCTAGCAGTTCACTCCCCTCCCTGCAGAGCCCAGGCTGCTGGCCAGCACTCGCCTCAATCTGCATCGTCTTGGGCTGGATCACGTGCACTTTGTTCTTGTAGCCGCACCAGACTCGGTCATACACGACAGCCATGCAGCGGATGGAGTGGTGTGGGTGGCCCAGGTCCATCAGGTGGTAGTTGCTCAGGTCCCACTGGCCATCTGGAGAGCCCGTGAAACCTGCTCAGGCCTGGCTGGGGTGGAGGACCCATTGCCTGGCTAAAGACGATCCCAGGAATCCAGGAAATCTCTGGGCCAATCTCAGGTAGGGCCTCTAGGACCTACCTTCGCCACGGTGGAAGATGGCCAGAGTCCCGTCTGCCAGAGCCACCAGCACACGGCCTTTGACGTGCCTAGAATGGGGAGATGGTGAGTCAGGCTCAGGACGGCCAGACTGCCCCAAGCCCCGGGACAGTCCGCCTGGGGTCACGTACACCAAGCTCAGCACAGAGTCCTTCAGCTTGATGGAGTGCAGGCACTTCTTCCAGTTGGCCACCGCGGAGTGCACGTAGAGCCTGTGGGAGGGGAGGAGCTGCGTGGGCCATGGCTCCCTGAGGGACCGGACCACTCCCGCCCACACCTGCCCCGGCCACTCACCAGCCATTCTGGGCTCCCAGCCACATGGTAGGTGCAGCACTGCTGCTCAGCCCTGAGGGGTCCCCACTGGGCTCTGGCTGGGGCTGTACACTGCTGCCGTCCGGTTCTGGCCCGTCCTCACTATGGGAATGACAGTGGCTCAGGGTGGCTGCAGAAGCCTGTGCTGCACCCTGCCCTCCCTGCCAGCCTCCGCTCCACTCCTGTCCTGCAGAACCCGAGAGCCCACCTGCCAGGTTGGGTGCTGGAGGGCTGGGCGGGGGCCGGGTCGGTGAAGACATGTTCTGTGAGGGGCCCAGGCCGTGCTGCAGCTGCCTCGGGCTCGCTGGGCCCAGGGTCTGGCACCTCTGTAGCTTCCGTGGCCTCCTCTGTGGACTGGGATGGGTTGACCTTCCCGCTGGCAGTGGCAGCCACCTCCCCTGTGGACAAGGTGTGCTCAGCTGGGCAGACGGAGGAACAAGGGGCTGAGCGAAGAAAGCCACCCAAGACTCACCCTGCCCCTTGTCCAGCACTGGGGTGTCCCCTCGGGAGGAGCAGTTGCTACGTGGCACATTGCATCGGGTGGCACAGCCCACCAGGGTGATGCCAGCCAGCACGCCATCGGTGCCTGAGTCCTCAGGGTTCACATCACTGTCCAGGAACATCTCCCCGGGTGGATAGTCACTGTCGCTGGCCGCTGGGGGAAGTGTGGCAGCCCATGAGCCCATGCTGGGGCCAGCTTCGGGGGCCAGGCCTCCTCTCCCAGCTGGAGGTGGCTCTGCTCTCAGCCAGCCCAGCATCTGCCCCCTGGGGACATCCACCCAGAGCCTGGGAGTCCAGCAAGCTACTGTGAGGTGGGCTCCTAGGCCGAGGGGTCAGAGTAGGAGACTCTGGTCCTCGCAGCCAACAGCCCCCAGGTTCCACACCAGAGCCGGCAAGGCCCTCCACCCACTGCTCCCTGTGTGGGCCTGGCAGGAAGTCAGCGGCTGCTGCTGTCGAGTGGGGCCATGCCCTCCACCCTCCAGCTCAGAGCCCTGGGTGGGGCAGTGGGAGCTGGACCCAGCCGGAGGTTCACAGTCAGCACAACCAAGGTTCCTCGATGCCCGTGAGAGGTGTTTCAGTCAGGCCCACGCCAGGGCCCAGGGTTACTTTTCATTGTGTGGTGCTGGAGATGCAAACAGGACCCCGGAGCACCAGGCAAGAGCTCTGCCACTGAGTGGCGTTCATGGGACACACCCACCAGCCACTTCCAGTCAGGTGGGCGTGATCCTGGCCCTCCTAAGGTCAGCACCAGCACTAAGCAGAACACGGCCACTAGACTGCGTCCTCCTGCACATGTGGCCCAAGGTCTCACTTGCCTGGCCTGGCCACAGCCCACTGTCCCCTCAGCCCCATCAGGCTTCTCATTCCAGTTAGGAAGCTTCCTAGCTGCCCCTTGGTAGAAAGGAGGCACCATCTCCCTGAGCCCCAGCTTCACAGGGCAGTGTCCACACACGTGGGCAGCCCTGGTGGAGCGGGGACCAGGGCTCACCAGGGATGCTGGAGATACACAGGACATGGGCGTTGCAGACCGTAAACTGGTCCACGACAGTGCCCGGCTGGTTGGCGTCCACGATCACCACCTTGCTGGTAGTCAGCGTGCTGGTGAGGATCCACACCCGGCTGGACGTGGCGTCCGTCTCAGGGGCCTCCTTTGCCTGTTTCAGGACACAGGGGATCAAGGCTGGGGCCTCGGCTTGGAGCCACCCCGGAGCAGCACGAGGGCCAGGGAGCTTCCCCGGGTCTAGTGGGGTCTAGCCTGGACCACAGCTCCAGAGCACATGGCCATGCTTCCCCATCACCCAGGTGGGAACGCAGAGCCACGTCCCTGGCCAAGTCAAGCTGAGGTGTGAAACTCCGCCCGGGCCCCAGCTACGGGCCCCAGCTACGGAGCATTCTGCCCTCCTGCAACATCCAGTCCCTTCCGGCCTGTCCCTCTGCACGACAAGGGAACCTAGCGTCCGGAGCCTCGTCTGCCCTGCACTAAGAGGTAGTGCCAGGCCACCACAGCCACCTCCTGCACTGCTGCTCCTGGCTCAGGGACAGTGAACTGCAGGCAGCAGGGGCAGGACCCAGCCTTGGGGGCACTGCCCCTGCTCTCCTCTAGACCTGCCACTCCTGGCCAGCCCCACTGACCTTCTTCCTCTCAGGAGACGCGTGGTTGCTCTTGGGCTCGCCTTCCATTTCCCGGTCGCAGGTCAGAGGGTCACGGCCTGGCGCTGGTTTGACTCCATTCCCAGAGTCGTCCTCATTTGGCCTCCACCCACTCAGGTTGACCCCAGCAGCACACCACAGCTGTAAGACAGCCAGACCCAGGTGTACCCAGCCCTCTGCTGGCCTCCTGAGGGCTGCCCTCCTCCCTGACCTGCCGCCAGCTTCAGCTGGGGTCTTCTGGGCGCACCTTCATGGTGGGGTCCTTCTCCACCAGAGGGCGGCAGTACACGGGGACTGGCACGTTCTTCATCCGGGTGTCCTCCTGGCCCCCGCTGGGGCTCAGCTGCAACACAGCAGGCGTGTGGGCACAGACGGGCGCAGGCCCACCTCCAGGAAGAGGTGGGGCCTGTCCTGCCACTCCCACTCATGGCCACACCAGCCGCAGCCTGGCCTGCCACAGTGGGCCAGGCCAGAAGGCAGGCTTGGGGGTGTGCCAGACCAGCCCCACCCAGCTGCCCTGGGCCTCCCGCCCTGCACTCCTGCTTTGCTGGGCTCTGCCCCATGCTCCATAGCCCGTCCATCAGCCTGGGCCTGTCCCTCCACCCACTGCGGCTCCCTGTCGCACCTGCCCCTGGTACTGCCCCGCTCTCCGCACCTGTTTGTACTTGGCGGGCAGGCTCCAGCCACAGGCCTGCAGCCTCCCATCATCATTGCGCACGTGCTCGCGCACCTGGCGGTACTGCTCACGCTTCTGCTCCCGCCGGGCGGAAGACGTGCACTCGCTGGGCAGGAGAAACCACAGGTTACATCTCCCCAAGACCAGGCCCCACGCGGGGAGCAGCCTGGGTCTGCACTTGCTGTGCCCTGGCTTGGAGGTCACATTAACACCTGCCCCTGTCCTGAAGCCTGTCCTGCCACCCACCAGGGCTCAGGCTGGGGTGGAGGCCTGGCCAGCAGCTCTCTGGGGGAGATCAAGCCTGAGCAAGATGCTCAAGAGCCCAGGCGCAGTGCAGAGTGGAGGGCCACGTGGAGCCCAGCACAGGAGCAGGGACAAAGGGGAGGGCCATTGGGAACGCAGCCTCTGCCAAGGGGCAGCTGGAACACAATGCTAGAGGTGACCACCAATGCGCACTAGGACGGGGGCCAGGGCACAGCACGTGCGCCCAGAGGTCATGACGCGACACCTGGCCCGGTCTGCACTCCCAGCCCTGGTTCGCGCTGCCCCCGCCCGTCTTTAGGCCAGAGGGGCAGTGGAGCCTGTAGGACACTCACTCATCAGGGAAGAACTCCAGGGGCCGGCTGCCAGCTGAGATCTGGCACATGGCATGGCTGCGGCGCTGGCTAAAGCCAGCGGTGGTGGGTGACTTGTAGTGGATGTTCACTGACGGGTAGGAGCGCTTGGCGGGCGGCGGGCTGGAGGAGGAGCTGAAGAGGCGGCTGAAGCTGCCGGTGGAGACAGGGGGTGAGCAGCAGTGGCCCTGGGAAGCTCGTCCACCCGCCCTCCAGGTACCCGCCCACCCCACTCACAACTGCCAGATGGTGGACTTCTTCTTCTCCTGGACAGACGGGTGCTCCCGGGAGGCTCTATGGGGAGGACACACAGAGGAGCTTGCTGGCTCTCCCTGCCTGCCTCGCCTGGATGCTGCAGCCTGCTACAGGAAGGGCCAGGAGCCCTTCCCAGCTCAGGAGGGAGGTGCTGTGGAGGCCGGCCTCCTCCTCCACCTGACATGCGGGTCGTCCGTCCCACCACCCCTTGCTTAGCAACCACAGCGCAAGCTGGAGACACCAGGGAGCAGGCTGGGCCCACCTGATCATCTCTGTCCACCGCACGGCCTCCTGCAGCTCCATCAGCCGCTCTTTGTACTGGTTGCGCTCCATGAGCACCCGGGCCATCTCCACCCGGGTGAAGCGGCGGCGCTGAGCCATGGGGATTTTGTCCTGCAGAGGACAGAGGCACCGTGGTCACAACAGGAGGCAGGCGGGGCTTGGAACAGCACACGGCGCCTGCTGCTGGGGTGCCTGCCACCTGGGTGGGGGACGTGGCCTCCAGGTGTGGGCAGACCAAAGTTGTGGACATTCTGCAGATCCTCAGGCAAGTGACCGTAGGATGTGGGGCAGAGGGGGGATGGTGAGTCCACCTGCCCCCCTCAGGCTCCTTGTTTCCGGAGCATCATGCGCTGTTCTTGAGAGTACAACACAGGTGACTTTTCCTACCAGTCTCTGAACACTTGGGACAGTTCCTCATGCCTCAGGTAAAGCACAGCGGGTACTAGTCCACGGTGAAATGCAAGGGGAATTCTAGGGAGGTGCAGCCAGCAGGACACTTTGGTTTTTTGGTAATACTGCTGATTGAACCCAGAGTGCTCTACCACTGACTGCACCTCCAGTTATTTCCTATTGTGAGACAGGTCCTCACAAAGTTGCTTAGGACCTAGCTGAATTGCCAGGCTGGCCTTTTACATGCCATCCTCTTGCCCCGCTTCCTGGATCTCTGGGATCAGAGACATGGCCACTGTGCCTGGGCAGGATGCTTCAGGTTGTGGGGCCGCGAGTGGGTCTCAGCATCCTGCTCCCCACAGCTGGGCCTGGGCTGTGGCAGATGGTGCTGGAGGCCCAGCAGAACTGCAGGGAGAGGTCTGTGGGTGGTGGTCCCTGAAGGGTCCTCCACATGTGGCACGTGGCCATCCCAGTGCATGCCCACCCTCAGGCCTGGGATGTGGGAAGGCCTAGACTGCCTCCTCGCTGCCACTCCAGGTGGGAGGGGCTGCGGCTGCTGCCAGCATCACCTCCTCCTCACCACGCCCGCGTGCAACTGGGCCGAGCAGTGGCGAGACTGGGGCTGTGCACTCCGGGCCAGCTGCTCTCCTAAAGCAGGTGCTCATGTCGCCCAGGCCTGTTACGGGGGAAGGCACAGGACACTGAGCTGAGGGCCTACTACTGCCCAGGCTAGAGGACTTCCCTTAGAACACACGGGTTCCTGGGCTGGCCCACGAGTGGCTGGCGCTGCTTCTGCAGCCCCGCCTGGTGACAGGGAAGCCTGCCGGTGACTGCAGAACGCACCCACTAGGACAGGGCTGGTGGTTGTGGGTAAGGAGGCACTGGGCTCAGACTTCATGGGGGAAGGTGAGGTGGGTCCAGGGCCAGATGCACAAGTCCCAGGCAGCCAGCCGCCCGCCGCCCGCCGCCCGCCCGCGCCCACAGGTCAATAGTGGGATATACCAGTTCTGTACAGAGATAGCTGCTTACATCCTCCACCTCTTCTCTGGGCTCACGGCGGGCAGTGACAGCCTCGGACTTCACTCTGCAGGATTGGGAAGAAGTGGGCAAGGTGGGGGACCCAGGGGCTTGGGAAGGCCCGTGTTAAGGACAGCCCCATAGTGACCCCAACGGCGCCCTGGGCTTGAGAGTGTCCCACACCCCTGCCTTACATACACCCTGAGGCCCAGCCTTCTGGCAGCTCTGGCCAAGGAAGAGGTGGACAAAGGCTGAACAGGGACAAGTCCAAGGACACTCCTGGGCAGACCTGGCTCCTATGAGCTCTCCTCACGCCACCCCTCCCGTCACAGAGGGCCAGGGTGCAGGACTCCCAATGGGCTGCGTGTTCAGACCTTGATGAGGGTGGAGGGGGTGTGGGATGCCAGGGCAGCCAGAGGCCCCATGCCCACCTTGATGCTTCTGAATGAAGAAGTGGGCTGGAACTGCCATCTAAAGAAGGGACACAGGAGACAGGGCCACACCTGGCCAGGGCACAGTGGGCTGGAGGGAGACACAGGGTCCAGGGGGGCAGACAGTGGACACCCCCGCAGCGGCCAGGTCTGGCCAGGGAGCTGGAGCTCAGGGCGGGCAGGCCTCTGGGATGCTGCAGGAAGAGGTGCCCACGATGGAGCCGGAGCCCTCGGCCCTCACCTCCGCAGCTCCTCCTCCAGCTCCTTGATCCGGCCCTCCAGCTTGGCTTTGGCCTGCTTGGCGGCTTCCAGCTCTCCCTTCAGTACCTCCTGCTCCCCTGACAGTTGGTCAACCTTGGCAATGAGGTCATTCTTCACCACATTCAAAGCATTTCTGTAAAAATCATAAAAAATGTGAATTAGCAGGCATATCCTAGTCAAGAATGTGGCTGGGGGAAATTTGGAAGGTCGAGGCAGGAGGATCACAAGTTCAAGGCCAGCCTCAGCAACTTAGCAACCCTGTCTCAATCAATCAATCAATAGGGCTGTTGATGTGGCTCAGTGGTAAAGTACCCCTGGGTTCAATCCCTGATACAAAAAAAAAAAAAAAAAAACAACCAAAAAACAAACAAAACCAACAAACTACCCATCTGACCTGGGTGCTACACTGTGTGGTCACCCGGCCACGCTTTCTGAAGCTGCTGCCCAGGAGTTTTGCTGAGTCCCTCTCACTCAAGAGGGTGCCTGTGCTCCATGTGCACAGCCATCGAGCCCTGGGGCACACCCAGCCTTGTGGGCCAGGTCCTCCCCAGGGGCTCCTGCCTATGGCCTGGAGGGGGCTGCCCAGTTGTGGCACAGAAGGTCTCTTACTTGGTTTCCAGAAGCTGTGAGTTTTCCAACAGCAGGTTCCCCACTTCTTTGCCCATTCCTGAAATGCAAGGGGCAGGGGTTTTCCCCAGGTTCCGCAAGGCCAGACCCGGATGCTGCCACACCTTCTTTGAGGTGACAGACTTTCCCAGGGGCCCGTGAAGGCAGGTGGGAGACAGGACCCCAAAGGGAGGCACACCGGCCTTCGAGAGGCTGCCAGTGTCTGTGAGCCAGGAAACCCAGGGCAGGTTCCCCTCACAGGGGCCTCAGGGGGTTCTCCCAGCTGCCGCCCAAGGGGAAGGTGGGGTGCTGCAAGCACCTGGAGTGGCCTCTGTGGACGTTTCCAGTCTGCCCAGCACCACCCCTCCCCAGCCCTCTGGCATCCAGGTCCAACACCAAGCAGAGGCCTTGCAGAGCCACCTCCTGGAGAATGGGCACTGAAGCTGCAGCGGGAGGGGACAGAGACAACGCCCAGGACTCAAGAGGAAAACCCGTGAAGGAGAAGGGATGGCCACTGCAGCTGCAGGCTGCTGGGGCTGTGTGCAGGCCTGGCAGGACCTGGCCCATGCTGTGAGGTCAGGAGGCGGCAGAGGGGAGTGGACATGAGGGAGACAGGGCTCCCTAGTGTCTCCGGCAGGGGAATGGGCCCTGCCCGTCGGGCTCCAGGTGGACCCCACAGGCCAGGCTCCCTGCAGCTATGTTCCAGGAATGCCCAAACTGCCCAGCGGAATCCTGGAGGACAGTGCTGAAGCTGAGGGCTGGCCCCACTCCCTCCTGCTGCTCTCTGAGTCGTACAATGGCAAAGGTGCACAGGGGCTAGGGGCCCTGCTTGCTGTCCATTCTAACTGCCCTGGGGTGCAGGAGGCACCACAGGCTTGGGAACACCCAGAGTCTGGCCTGGTGTGTGCTGGCTCAGTGTGCCTAGGGGCTGGGCCCTTAAGCCAAGGCTTGTCCAGCAAGGCACAGCCAGCTAAGGCAGTGGAGAGATGGTGCCTTACCCCAGGCCTGTAGGTGCCCAGGAAGCCTGGTCCCCTCTGCCCCCACCATGCAGAATAAAGCAAACAGCTCATGAAGCATGAGAAGATGTCGGGTAGAGAGGAAGCCAGGAGGAGGAAAGACACCAGAGCAGGGCCTTGGCCTTACCAAAAAAGTCATCGCGCACTGGGGAACGTCCCAGTCCCACAGAAGACGGGCGACAGGGCGGGGAGGGAGAGAAAAGAAGCGCATTAAGCCCACGTAGACAGCAGGGTAGGTGGCATTTCAGGGTCACCCCGGCTGGGTTAGGGTGGGAACAGGAGTGGGACAGGAGGGCAGGAGACAGGATGGAACCAGCTACCCCTTCTGAAAAGCCTAGCCTTGGGATGCACAGCTGACTGCCAGACCAGAACGACTTGTGGTCCTCCCCAAGTGCTGGGCTGGAGGGCAGAGGGGCCACCACACAGGGGAGACGACCTGGGCCTGGGCTCAGCTGCCCCGAACACACCAAGAGGCTGCTGGAGGGCAGGTGGGCCTTGGGCAGGGCAAGATGGCGCAGCCCCGCTGCCCCATGGGGACAGGGCCCCACAGGACCCTTATCTCCTGGTGCACCTGACAGGATGGGCCAACTGTCCTCCATCCTAGTGGCTCTGGGGACTCCAGAAATGGCCCTTGGGGGCCTTCTCAGGCTTGAAGAAGGGGGTCAGATATGAGGGGCCTGTCAGTGGCCAGGGGAGCAAATCCAAATTAGCTTTCGGGCAGCAGCAGACTGGTGAGCAAGCACGGGGCTTTGGTGGTCAGGCGCCTGGAGCAGCCACTCGCACGTCAGGGTCCGTGCACAGCCTGGTGAGGGCCAGCAGCAGGGAGCATCCCCAGGTGCGCCCCGCTCCAGCTGCTCTCCAGCGGAAAGGGGCCACGCAGAGTCGGACGGGGGGGATACACACCTGAGAACTCCCCTGGGCCACGTCCAGTGGAGCAGAGACGGGGAAGGAAGCGACAGAGGTCAATTGGTGACTGGAACCAACAAGTAGAGATTCTTATGACAGGAAAAGCAGCAGCGTCCCAGCCGTTTCCACGGTGAAGGGAGGAGGAGCAGCATGGCCCAGTGGAATGGGGCCATGCGGGGCGGGAGGCCTTCAGTCCTGGGGCTCAGCAGCGCTCCTGTTCTGTCGCCCACCAGCAGGAGGGTGGCCCTCCTCAGACAGGATGTGACTGAGAGGTCCCCAAAGTGAGCTGGCTGCACTCACTGGCACATTTGGGAGGTCCCCTCCCAACAGACAGGGACCTGGCACTGGATATGCATTACTCCCGGGCCAGCCCTGGTCTGAGGACTGTGGTAAGGGACAACCAGAGGGCCACAAGGGAGTGAGGCCCTCTGAGAAGGGAGGATATCGACAAGCCAAGCAGCAGAGGAGGTGGGCAGCGGGGGGTGGTGCAGGGTGTCCTCGCTGGGCACAGACCTCCCAGCGCACAGGCTGGCTGCTGCGGAAGCACTGCTCCTCCTAGAGATTCCACTGAACAATCCCTTCCACTTGGTGCATTCCACAAGGAAGCAATGTGTTATTAAAGACACACTTGAACCCGGGCACGGAGGTGCACACCTGCCATCCCAGCAACTGGGGAGGCTGAGGTGGGAGGATCCCAAGTTCAAGGCCAGCCTCATCAACTTCATGTGACTGTCTCAAAATAAAATATAAAAAAGGTAGGTATGTGGCTCAGAGCACTCCTGGGCTCAAAACTAACAAAGACTCACTTGACCTACAGCACCCAGCTGCGTTGCACCTTCCCAGTGCATGTGACGTGGCACCCCGGGGCCCCAACCCTCTCGGCCTCCTGGGTTCACTTCCTTGTTACTCCTGGAGCTGAATTTCTTTGCGTTTGTGGGCATCCTGTTTTATACTCTGCTGTGTTGCCCTCAATCTCCTGAATGGTGGAGATCACGTGTGTATCCTCTGTATGTGTGTGACAGGGACGGGACAAGGCCTTGGGACGTGGGGAGGCACGTGCTCCACCAGCGAGCTGTGCCCAGCCCCGTGTGTAGTGTGTTCTTGATTGTCAACAGTCACACCTGTCGACCGCTCTGTGTCTCTGGCTGTGAGGAAGCTCAGATGGTGAAGGTACTCCCCAACACTCCTTCCCACCTCTATTGCCCTCGTACCCTGAGGTCTAGATCTTTAATGCACTGGAGAACGACTGTGGTGTGAGGCTGGACCTGCACCACGCCTTCGCTGTGGTCAAGACTGTGACCCAGCACCTCTACTGGAAAGACTGCCGACCCCAGGGCTGAAGGCTTGGCTCCTGGCTTGTGGGCGCCGGCACTGCCTGACCCGGGGGACCCGTCATCACAAGCTTCCTCAGCAGTCTTGACGGCTCTCACATGCACTCTTCTGCCTGAACGTCAGGGTCCGTTCAGGAAGCTCCAGAAAAAGCCCACCACTCATTTTTCCTGCTAGTGAATGGACTTATGAGCCAGCAGTGGGTGATCTGCGAGGTCACCCAAAAGTTCACAGGCTCAGCCACTGGGTCCATGATGGTCCTGAGGGAGTGCTTAAGGCTTCTCCCACAGGCATGCCTACCTCTCAAGGTCATTTCCAGACATCTAGGGCTGGTCACACGGGGTGGGATGGGTCCCTGAAGAAAAGCTAGCTGACCATCCTGTAGCAGAGTGTGGTCAACGCTGGGTCAGCCCGTTAGCATTTCCGGTCCCAGCCAAGAGATGCAGACAAGCTCCTTGCTTCTCTGTGCCTCAGTCCCCTTGTTCCTAAGTTGGGAACACCTTCTGGAGGGTTCGTGTGTGTGAACTTCCCACAAAGCGGTGCTGGAACAGCACCCGCACTTTCTGAGTGGCTGGCGCCCCAACCCCGTCAGTTCTGAGCTGTACACTCCTCTTCCCCTTAACGTCTGAGACCACAGTGGGTCTCAGACCACCACTGGCATGTCACAGTTCCATCTGCAGCAAACTTCCTGTCATGGAGAGTCCAAAAGAACAGTGTCTTGCACTCACTGGACTCGTAGGCTCAGGGGAGTAATGGCTGCCTGGTGCCAGGGTCTTTTTACTTCCTCCACTAGGGGGGCCACCAGGGATGCCACTTCTGATAGCCGTGGCTGAGCCACCTCCCTCTTGCCTTCTGCACAGACCACATGTTTCTGAAACCACAGGACCTTCTCACGGCAAGAAGCACACACATTGCAGGCCCTGTACTGGTGCTGCTGCTGTTTTGCAGTTGCATGGGTAGCAGAGGGGGAGGGTCACCTTCACCTTTGGTCCCCAGGACACAGGCCAGCACCATGGCGACGGGCTAGATGCTGGGGTGGCTCGGTGGCCAGCAATCTGCACAGATGCCCAGAGATGCAAGTCCTCCTCAGGGGCAGTTGCTGGGAACAAAGACCACCACATGCGCCTGGAGGCCTCTTAGGAAGCTAAGTCCTGCCAGGACCCCTAGGAGCTGGGCTCTCCTGAAAGGCAGCATGACCTCTGGCTAAGGTTCAGTGGGCTGTCCTGTCCTCTGCTTGACCTCCCCTCACCACTCGGAGACACTGTGCAGCGACACCACCTAGACTGAGAATAAGCAATGCCCACAGGGGCATCTCATAGGCCTGAGGCGCCCTGATGGGCAAGGTGGAGTCAGTCACATGGAGAAAGCAGGCTCACAGCCAGTGTCAGGCAGGCACGGCAGGAGGGGACGGCTCCGCAGCCAGGGCTGCAGGGTAAGCATGGGGATGGTGGTCTGCATGACAGGTGATGGGCCACAAGGGCCACCAGCTGGTGAGGAAGCTGGTGGAGCCTGGCAATCTTGCAGAGCTACTGAGGGCCGCGTGCAGCAGGAGCTGAAGGAGCAAGTGCCTAGGCGTGTGCACAGGGGGAGAGGGTGAGCTCGGCTACGCACAGGGACAGCCGCTCAGCCTCTGGGAGGAGGAAATCGGAAGACAGCAAGCAGGGGGGCCACTGGCAGGTTCAGAAGAGGCAATCCAGAAAGCAGACCAGAGCTGCCAGGTTGGGGGAGGGCTGCGAATTGGGTATGGGTTTCCTTGCGGGAGGTGGCAGTGTTCTGAAGTTAGTGGCAGTGGTCACACAGCTCCAAACATGCCGAGAGCCACCGAGCTGCCTTCTTCTGGTGAGTGGAGGACATGGCGGGGGTCACATTTCAGTAGAGCTGCTAAACCCAGCAGAGGGTGGCCACTCAGGGCTGCTGTTTGGGGTCTAGCCTTCGCAGCAGCAGCCAGTGCTGCTGGGCTGGAGGAGGGTGCCTGGTGGGACAGACCTCGGCAGGGAAACAGACATTTCGTCTGCATGTGTGTTTTTCTAAGGAGAAGACTTTTATCTTTCCATTAAGTTCATGAACACGCTGGCACCTGCAGAGAGCGGGCTGCTCCAGTGCACACATGGGGTCTGCAGCCTCAGCACAGCTGCACACAGCTCAGGGATGAGTTCCTACACCCAGGTGTTTGGGGGATGCTGTCCCCTCCCTGCGCTCACTGGTGAGGGTCTGCCTTCAGCAGCTGTGGGCCAGGCAGCACTCCTGGGCACTTGCTGCGAGTACAGCACGGTTCGCACTGCATTCCCCAACATGGGCGTGTGCTTCTCCACGTGGGCTGCAAGCCCCTCAGGGAGCACCCTGTTCAGCAGGCACAAGCCTTAAGGGACAGCAGGTACCTTGGGGGTGGGATGGCCTCACAGCTGGTGTGAGAGGAGCCGTGGGCAGCAAGGGCTCTCAAGTCCTGCACCTTTATTTGGTGCTTCTACTCCTAGAAATCCACCCCAGAGCAATCACTGGAGGTGAGGCCACAGACGCCCAATTCAGGAGTGTCCACCATGCAACTGGACACGGAAGAGGGCTGTTCATGTAATGTATGGTACAGAGGAGCTCAGTCACATGAAGGAAAAGAAAATACAATGTGCAGAAGCACTTTCAGTCAAAAGTGACATGGATCTAGGGTCACAGCTAGAGGGCCTGCCTAGCACGTGTGAGGCCCTGGGTTTGTACACTGGCCACACCTATAATTCTAGCAGCTAGGGAGCCTGAGGCAGGAGGATCACAAGTTCGAAGTCAGCCTCAGTAACCTAAGTGAGACCCACCAGGCACCACGCAGAGGAACGGGCGAAGCTGCTACTTTCCACGGCAGACCCGAGGGCCACAGTCTCTTGCTGCCGCAGGCAAGCGATCCTGGGGCTGGCCTGAGACCAAGAGCTCCTCCTGCAGCAGGCCTCGCGCAGAGGCCCAGCTGAAGGCCACTGCTTCCTGCCTGCCCTGCCTGAGGGCCCATGGATGCCCCGAGCGTGTGCTGGCAGGAGGGGTGCCCGGGGCTCAGCTCCCCTTGGCCATGTGGAGGCTGTCTGCGAACGTGCTCACACACAGAGTGCTGGCAAACGGCCACTCTCCCAACACGCCCTGCAGAGCAGAATGCCCAGGAGGGGCCCAGAGGAAGACTGGGGACTGCACAGGCTCTCTCTCGGGGTGAAGATGCTCTAGCGGGGTGGGTGTGCTGATGGCCACACAGCCTGGGGAGCACACAAAACCTCCCACTGTAGGCTCGGAGGGTGGAGCTCGTGGCACGAGGAATCTGCCTCGATGAGACTGCAAGTGCCTGGCCGGGGCACATAGAGCTTTCTTCTCGCCACACCCAACCTAGCAATGGAAAGCCTGTTCTGTCTCTCCTAGCGGAGAGTTAGGGAGTCGCGGGAGCGTTTACCTAGGAGGTCAGCGCCTTCGTCCACATCCCCAATGACCTCAGATCCTGCCGTCGACAGCTCATGGTACAGGGAGTCAGTGTTGATGCCGAAAGCTTTGTTCACGATGCCCTGGGTCGGGCTGCTGGGACACAGGGCCGGGAACAGAGTCATCCGCTTCGTACCCAGGCTCTCTGCCCTCCTATCACAGCCACTGTCACGCTGGGCATCATCCCCCAAGGCCCCAGAGCTAAGGACTGAGTCACCAGCCGGTGGCCACACTGGGGGCGTGCATGGCCTGGGAGGGGACAGTGCACCCCGGCCCCTTCTCTCTTTGCTTCCTGGCTGCTATGTGGCGACTTGCCTTCTCTGCCACAAGCTCCCCATGATGCTCTGCCTTGCTACACACCCAGAGCCCGCGGGTGCAGGTGTGGACAGGACTGCACCCTCCATCACAGGCACTGGCTTGGGTGAACACTGACCCCCCAGCCCAGGGCCTGGCCCTGTGAGCACCTGTTTCCTGTGCGGTCCAGGCGGGTCTCTGGACACATGTCCAGCTCTGGGGTGGAGTCGATGATGTCCTGAACGTCAGACCACTCGTCACTGCTGCCCATACCTAGAGGGAGCACAGGGAGCACGTGGTCAGTGGACAGTCCAGCAGCCCTCACCCTCACGGTGGCCCTCTGCTCCATGTCTGTGGACCCATGGCCAGGCGTCAGAAGAGGGTCCTCTCCACGCTGGCCACGTGGACACAACCCAGCACTGTGAGTCCTGGGAGGGAAGGCCTAGCACACTGCTGACACAGGGCTGCTCCACCCCCTCGCCATGAGCCTCCTCGTCATGACAGAGGCGGCCTGCTCTCCCCTTGTCACACACTGTGAGACTGTGCTTGGTTGGGCTGCATCCCTCCCCATCTGTAGGAGGAAGTCCTGACCCCCAATGTGACTGCACGTGCAGTTAGGGTCTGTAACACGCTGGCGTCCCAAGGGATGTCTTCACAGTAAAAGATCAGGCACAGACACATGGCAGGGCCGTGTGAGGCCCAGGGAGGGGTGGCATCTGCAAGGTAGAGAGAGGCCTCAGAGAAACCAGCCCCACACCTGGGCTTGGGCTTCCAGCGAAGGAGAGAATAGACTGCCCTTGTTTAAGCCACCCCATCTGCGGCGTCACTGAAGCCTGAGCTGACTATTACAGCTGTCAAAACTAAACTCCAGCCAGGCGTGGTGGTGCACGCCTGTAATTCCAGCACTTGGGAGGCTGAGGCAGGAGGATTGTGGGTTCAAAGCAAGCCTCAGCAATGGTGAGGCACTTAGCAACTCAGTGAGACCCTGTCTCTAATAAAATACAAACAAGGGCTGGGGATGTGGCCCAGTGGTCGAGAGCCCCTGAGTTCAATCCCGGGTACCAAAACAAACTAAACTCCAAAAGGGAGAGAAGCTTCCTAGGCACCAGGCAGGAGAAGCTCAGGGCACTGGGCCTTCCCCGCGGGGACTGGGGTGCTGGGGCGTGGGGTGTGTGGGCTGCTGTGCACCTATGCTGACGTTCCGCATCTCCTGGGTGACCTGGACCTCCATGTTGCGGCTGTTGCGCTTCTCCCGGGCCCTCTTGCTGTTCTTTGTGCTGCTGTTGTAGTCCCCCAGAGGCTGCAGGCTCTCATTGAGTGGCGTGACCGCGGCCGAGGGCACTGAGGACGTGGGTGTGTTGGACTTGGTGCCCGTGGTGCTGGGCGTGGCAGCTGCTGACGACTGGCCTGACTCTGACATCTCATCGTTGGGACACTAGGGCCAAACACAGGGAGGCAGGCGTTCAACACAAGGGACCATGCTGCAGTTTCAGGGTGGCCACTGGGGCATCATTCCACTCTGGCCACAAGCATTGCTGCTCCAGCTTGTAGGGTAGGGCTCGGGGCCAGGGACCTCTGGCCTGCACCCTGGAGGGCTCCATCCACGTGCAGCTGCCTTTCTTGAAGCTGCCACCCCCACTGGGTGCAACGAAGCACCAGCAATGGGAGCCATGGTGTGGCGCTGCACAGGGGACAAGATGGGGCCCTCTGCAGACAGTGGTGGCCAGAAACCAGTCGGAGCCTGGGGCCGGGCAAGGGGCTCTATAGGGGCAGTGGGAAGGAGGCGTCTGAGAAGGGACGACAGGGCCGTGTCCCTCTCCTCACTCCTGCTCAGCCCGGGCTGGAGTCTGGCTGGGGAAGGGATGTGGGACTTCACCACGTCTGTGGCTGAGACTCCCAGACGCTGCTTCATCTGGTGGCACAACCAGCCCGCGTGCAGAACTGAGCAACAGGGCACATTCCAACAGCCCCAAGTTCCGTGTGGACACTGCTAGATGTTCTGGGAGGAGAGCCCAGGCTATACTTGCGACCAGCTACTTACCTTACGAGTCTCATAAGGAAGACATTCTATCTGAATTGGATGGGACATGAAACAAACACTCTTTTCCTATGGTCTTTCCTGATGAAAATATTGCACAGTTTCAATACAAAGAGCCCCAAACCCTTCCCTATTCACTGATACTCACACCCCGAGGAAGCCTGGGCAGCTGCGCCAGCCTTCCAGGCAGCCCAGGCTGCAGCTGGCCTGCGCCCCCCTTGCCCCCCCCCCGCCCGCCCTCCCTCATGGTACAGGAAGGGAACAGCTTGTGGGGCTCTGAGGCAGCTTAACCTGCACATCCCAGGCAGGCAGCTGCACCGTTCTGTGGTGTCCCCTCTGGGGACCCCTTCAGGGAACTTTCTACTGGTGATGTGCAAACTCAGGAGAGGAACAGATGAACAGGGAGGTGTCAGTCCTGTCTACAGTGGTGAACGCAGGGACCTGAATGGAGGCGTGCACGCTCCCAAAGTCAGAGCTGGATCTGCCCTGTGCCTCTGCCCGACCCACCGGCTCAGCACCAGGCTTGGGCAGGGCCTCAGTACCAGGCACCACCATTTGTTCAGAGGACAGGTTTCCAACTCCATCTACCAGGCTCCCAAGTTTCTATACATGGAGTCTCAAAATCTTACATGTAGCTGGACATGGTGGCACACACCTATAATTCTAGATGTTGGGGAGGCTCCCCAAGTTTGAGTCCAGTCTGGGAAACTTACCCAGACCCTGTCTCAAAATAACAACAAAAAAAAGGGCTGAGGATGTGGCTCAGTGTTGGAGTACCTGCCTTGCATGTGCAAAAGCCCTGGGCTCCATACCCAGCATTGACAAAGGGAAAAAGCAAAAAACCCACATCTTCCTCTATAATAGCCATTCTCAACTGGGGCAACTGTGTACAGGGGACGTTTGGAAGAGGCCAGGGACAGCTGCTGTCATGCTGGAGAGGGGTGGAGGCCAGGGTTGCCACTCAACCTCTAAGGTGCCTAAGCATCAGTAGTGCCAGGTGAGGCACACTGCACAGTCTGGCTCTCTCCAAGTGGCTGAGGCTCTGCTCTGACGTTTGAGCATGGATTCAGACAGACAGATGGCTTATGCCTGGTGTGGAAGGGGAAACCACTCTGCTTCACACTGCCATTGTGGATCTCTTAAGAACCTGGGCATGCCCCACATCAGAGGCCCCAGGGCCTGCTGGGTCAGGTCTCTGCTGCCCCCCTAAAAGGGCAAGCAGGGATGCCAGCAGCCCGGGCAGAAGCCAAGGGTGCAATGAGGCACATTCTGGACCACCTTCCTCTGTGCCACATTTTCCCCACCTTCAGAGACCCTTGTGGTCACTGTGGGGCGTACTGCCCACTGGCCATGCCGCCCCCAGGGCCCCAGCTGTTATCCTATAGGGTCACCACTTACCTAGGGCAAACCTCTCAACCTCCTAAACATCAACGTGGGGCAGTGACCTCCAAGTGTATTGCAAAGAACCCACACACTCCTAGCGGTCATTCCTCACCATGAGTGGCCACAACTGTTTGGTTAAAACACTATGGTACATGAAAACAAAAACAAAACAAAAAACAAAAAAATTAAGAAATTAAAACCTGGAGTATGAAATTAAAAAAAAAAAAAAAAAAACTTAAAGGTAATTATTTAAAAAAAAAGAAAGAAAAATAAAAGAAAAAAATCAAACAAAACACACTGTGAACTAAAACATAAAACACTATGATTTATGGAGAGAAAGACTGTTTCAGACAATGTAGTAGAGAAAGAAAAGACTATGGGAAGAAAGGCGGGCCAGGATGCCTCCCGTGGCTCCGAGCTGTAGAGCAGGAGCGGGCGAGAGTGAGCAGCCAGCTTCCCAGGTGCCTGCTGCCCTCCTCCTGTGCACCAACACTGGCAGGACAGTGAGGACCATATCTGGTGACCACTCACTCCCTGGAACAGTGGTGGAAGCATGGGTCACTTTCCAATGGGCTAGCAGCATGCAAAAGCCTGAACCCCATATGCCCAGCCCACAGGCCCCACATGTCCTCCAGGGATCTTGGGAGGAAAGCCACCAGACCCAGTGCCAGCTCCTCTGCCCAGGAAGGTGGCCTCCCTTTTCTGGCAATGTGGGCAGAGAGCCCTGTCCCACCGCAGCAGCCTTCCAGGCAGGCTGAGCATAGGATAGGGTGCAGCAAGGGACCAGGTCCTGCATGGGGAGCTGGCCTTCCTGGATGCTGTACGGACCCATGGAAGGGAGTGGACACCTTCATTTTTAACTCAGCTATCTCCAGGGATGGGAGAAGACCCAGTGAGGAAGCCCTTTGGCTGTCTCTAGCTGAAGTCCTGTCTCAGGACTAAACACCTATGATAGCAGAGGCAGCTCTGGGAAGCAACGTGTGTCCTGCCTGAAGTCTGGTCTGAGGGGGATGCTGTACTTTGGGGTGTGATCTGGTGGAGAGTTGCTAAGCTCAGCCCTAACAGACACAGCATCTCCACTGCAGAATGGTCCATCTAAGGACCAGAGAGGCCCAGCCTGGTCTAGCAGGTGCCATGGGAAGCCACATAAAGTGGCTGTGGCAACACAGGGTCACTGGGACCCACACCTTCTGACACCACTCCAGGGGAGGTAGACTAACGAAGGGGAGCTGCAGGGGTGGCATGCAAAGATGGGGCTCCCTGGACGGACGTGGGCATCAGCTCTGGGGCCCTCACTCCACGCATGGCTACAAAACCTGGTAGCTGGAGATGGACTGCAGCTGGCCGAGGTCACTCAGGTGCCAGTGGTCCCCCGCAGGCACGAGCTTGCCCCCCATCTGTGCACGTACCATGCCGTCAGCCAGGGGGAAAACATTCAGAGAGGTGGGACGCTCCTTCCTGCTGGAATGGGAGGGGCGGAGAAGAGGAAGCAGAGGTTAGATGTCAGCTGAGAAAGAGCGAAAGCCCTCTCTGAGCCAGGAGGCCTCTCCAGTAGAGTAGACAGAGCTTCTCAAAAGGCCATCCTGCAGTCCAGCTCCAGAGGGCAGGACCAGTCGGGCAGCAGCACTCGCATGCTGGGGAGAGTCTCTACCTCCTCATGATCCTGTGTGATCTTTCCCCTCCCTTGTGTGATGTGCTTTCTCTAGCTCAGTTTTTTTTTTTTTTGGGGGGGGGGTACTAGGGATTGAACTCAGGGTCACTTGACCACTGAGCCACACACCCCAGCCCTATTTCGTATTTTATCTAGAGACAGGGTCTCACTGAGTAGCTTAACACCTCACAGTTGCCGAGGCTGGCTTTGAACTTGCAATCCTCCTGCCTTAGCCTCCCCAGCCACTGGAATTACAGGCGTGTGCCACAGTGCCTGGCCTCTAGCTCAATTTCTAATGATTACCCCTGGTGTCAGGACTAGCAATCCCACAGTATGCCAGGGATGGGCCGTTGTCCTTGAGTGGTGACTTTTACGATGACAAAGCCCAGTCTTGCCTCCTCACAGGTAACCCTGACCGTCGGCCCTGTCTCTGGTCTTGGGGCCAGTGAAGGCATCAGTCTTTTGCCCAGTTCTGTGCTCCTTGCTTCCCTACCAATCTGTTTTCCTCACCAGGTCTTCTCACTATACAGCATGTGAACACGATGAGTCTGCGGTAAAGTGCAGCACGCCTCATCGGCTGAAGCCTTCTCTTCCACCTGTCACGAGCCTTGACAGGGAGCTGGGTCCTCTGAGGCTCTGAACATCAGGCAGCCAGAGTCAAGAGAGCCAAGCCCAACACACCTGCTGTGGGCTTAGTCCCAGGAGACCTTAGCAGGGCTGTAAGTCATGGTGGGGACAGAGGTACTCCCACTGCATGTCCTCCTGCCAGAGGCTTCTGAACAGCAGGCCTCAATGGCATGGAGGCTTGGGCAGCACAGCCCTCCCTGGGGCAGATCTAGTCTGCACTGGTTGGAGGTGATCAGGGCAAGAACTTGCACTAGTGCCTGCCTTGGCCTCTTGCGGTACCTGGAGGAAACAGGACAGAGCAGGGGAGGGTAGAGGCACGCTGCCTACACTTCCTGTGGCTGGGGGATGGCTTCATGAAGGACGATTCTGGGACACGGGTACCCAGACAGCTCTAGGGACTGGAGAGCTGGTCTATTTCCTGATGCCCCTTGGACCTGGCTGTGCCAGCTGGACTGCTGGAGTGGCAGGCACAGGACCAGAGGGGTAGCGCCCTGCTGGAGCAGAGGAACCACACTCAGGGATGAGGGCCACACCAGAATGTGCTTGCCTCCGGCCAGCTCTCCTGACCCCTCGTGGAGGACATGTCTGTGCCAGTACCTGTCAAGACTTGGAGACTCTAAGATGCTGAGAAAGACAGTTGGAAAGTGCAGAATCTCCACCAGAGCCTCCTGGACCCGGTCCCAAGAGCTGCTCCCTGACAAGAGCCCACAAGCCTGGAGCAGTAGGGCCCAGGGGTGGGCTACACCTCTGCCTGTCCCAGCAGGCTCCTGCCTCCTCTTGCCCACACTTTGCCTCTTTTGGGAGACCAATATTATTAGCATGGGAAGCACCCTGGGGCCTGGCTCCCCGTTAAGCACTTAAAACTCATGACCTCAGGTGAAAAGCACTTAACATGTCCCTAGGCCCAAGCCGATGCCATCCTCACTGCCACCAGATGCTACAGGGTGACAGCAGGGAGCATGGAGGAGGCTCTTGCATCACAAGATGGGGCAATGGACACACTGCAAACCAACAACTTCCACAGCTGGATGTGGCAAACATGGCCCCAGGCAACCCCAGCACTGAGTGGACAGAGACCCACAGTGTTACCTCTTCCTCCATGACTGGCGAGGACTGCAGGGCAGCGACAGACACGGCAGCACACAGCAGCGACAGCACAGGGCAGGACGAGAAGACCACATTAGAGAACAGAGGCCAGGCCAGCTCCTGGCTGCGCACACTCAGTGATGTGGTGACATGAAGGTGGTCCAGCCCCCACTCCCCTACACACGACAGCGGTCACACACAGACATCTGCGAGGACAGGCACGTGACACACAAACCCTTTTGGCTTCAACCCTTAAATCAGCAGGGACAGGGTGTACGTGTCCTATTGTAGAAGCACCAAGCACACGTGTGCACACAGAGGTGGGTGACAGAGCTGAGACACACGCGTGCTCCTGCTCATGCCCGAGCACAGCTGCGTCTGAGCTCCACTGAGACACACAGACTCCGAACATCACACCAGGAGTGCAGGAAAAGCTGGGGCAGGTCAGCAGTGGTCGGCAGCTCAGAATGAGGAGGACCTAGAGCCTCGGGGGAGCTGAGGGAGTCTGAGCACAGGGAACAGGACCTATCTGCCCTCCACCTCAGCCTCCCAAGCCCAGAAGGGCTCGTGCTTTGCCAGGGTTCAGGGCTGCACTTTTTTGACCTCAGCCAGCTACTCTGGAGGCCTCAGGCGGCAGCCCCTGTCCACACCCAGGAGCCCAGTTGTCATGGCAGAGAAGGCACAGCCCAGAGGATGCTCCTGACTTGCTGTAGCAGCAAAAGAAAAGGCCTCTGGGCTGGTGAGGAAGTACAGCACAACTGACAGCTAGGCAGAGTGATGCCGGCAGCCCAGACCTGGCACTGCCCCTCCGCTTCCCGTCCCCCCAGCCTGGGAGCACCTTGGCTCCTCATGGCCAAGGCCCACGTGCGACACAGCCAGCATTTTCAGCAACTCACAGGGTCTCAGGATGAAGGCCATACAGCTGCTCACACCCTGCTGCCCTGTTGGCAGATCAGATCGGTATGACAAAGACTGGCGTCACAAGACACCCTCCGTTTCCTGGACAGGCTGGGGATCCCATGGTAAATACATGAGCACCCGGGCTTCTAGGGCAGCCACGTGCTGGGGTCGCACTCTTGCTGACAGGCACCACAGGCCCTGTGCTGTCCAGAGGACATGGTCAGCCACGGGCAGACCACAGGACCTGGTCGGAGCAGCACAGTGAGAGCAGGCCACAGGTCTACCCCATGAAACAGGTCAAGGGCTTCCCACACGGGCTCATTCTGGCTCCTTGAGGAAGAGAAAGAGCTGCTGTAAAGCCACAGCAGGGACCGAGGAATGAGGCCCCAGTGACACACATGAGTCCTAGGGCTCCCCGGCAGGAGCCAGCTTCCCACTGCCTGCCTGTCCTGTAACCAGAGCCAAGTTCCGACCACCAGGGAGAAACCATGGGGCTAACACCTGGCTGGTGCACCACTCAAGGCTGTGGGTCCCACAGGGACAGCTGAAGAAGCAGGTGATTTGATGAGGCCTGCTTCTCCTCACCCACCATGGGATCATCCATGACAAAGCACACCCTGCCCTGCAGCTGTGGTGCCTCTGCTACACAGATGAATGGGTAGCCTGAACTGCCCACGGTGATGGCCAGACCATCAGCTGCTGGTTTCAGAGCATGGGTGGCAGGGTTTTAGGTGAGCCCAGTGTCCTGGGACATCCAATTTATGTAGTGTCCACAGGGTCTGGGGCACTGCCCATGGTGACATAGGATCCTTGTCACTCACGGCTCCTAGGAGAGGCTGGGTGTGCTCTCCTTGTGCTCTCTACTGTGTGACCTTTGGGGTATTCCCCTTTTGAAGGGTGCGCTGGCAGGAGACAGGCAGAAAGTCCAGGATCACTGCAGCTCTCATAAGATGCCCAGACTGCCCGGCCTCTGCTCCAGCTTGGCTGATCTGTCCAGCTCCCCACAAAACAACACTAAGACCCTTGACTCTGGGTTAGAATTCAAGTCTAGCTGTTTGGAAATCCTTGTGGCCATTCTGAGGGCCAGAAGTTAGCACGTCCACAGTGTGCTAAGGAAGAAACACTTGGAATAGTACTTTCCCTGTTCAGATGTGACAGTAAACTGTAGTGTCAGTCTGCCAAGCTCTCTTGCCCACACTGCCTTGCTAACCCTAGTGCTGCCCTGGAGCTGCTGACGCAGCTGTGCCCATCCAGCGGCCAACCCGGGCCCCATTCCCTGGCAGCCAGTGACTCCTATCTGCAAGCACACTGCCAGTGCCTTGCACCCTGTCTCAGTCTTGGTGAGGCCGTGGCATGCACACGTCCATTTCTGTTTTCAGTTGAAGACTCTGGGGCACAGAAGCAGACAGCTTTGCCCAGCTTCCTGAACAGCAGCTGATGAAGCCCAGAGCTGGACCTCTGAACCTTTTTGTTATACACATAACCCACAGAATAGGCAGGCACGGGCAGGCAAGCAACAGTCTTTATGCTGGGTGTGCCTGGCTCCACCTGTGGTCCTGGATTCAGGCTCTTCCCCCACCAGATGGAGGTGCAGAACCTCTGTCCCAGGTCTCCACCTCTACTCTCCCACTCACACCCTGATGCTGGCCACACCTGGATGGGACCTCTGATACTGCTCCCTGGGCCTGAGACAGAGAGTAAAGGACTCTGGCCTGGGTGGGCTTCTCCCTGCTGCCCAAGCAAGGTCAGCACCGAGGGGCCTGGGGGGTCTGCTGCACCAACCTGCCCTGCAGAGGGAATGGGGCTCAGTGGGCAGCTAGGCAAGGTGGCCTGACTCCCGCCCATCCCGTTAGTTAGCAGTAGTATGCTCCAGAGAGCCACCTTGAACACAGATCAACAGACACTGAGCCCTGCTCCTGCCCCAAGCAGAAAGGTGTTCACATTCCACACAGATCCTAGTCTTACCCTACAACTCCTATCTGGTCAACTCTACCTTCTTTATTTTATAAATGAGATGAGGTCAGAAGCATTGGGTGACCGTCTGAAGCCCCACTAACAGATGCCAGAGCTGGGCTTCAAAGCCTGCCAGCAGGCAGAGGTCTCCAGGTGCTTGTTGCAGGACAGTGTCCAGCCTCTTCTGGCCCTTCCCTCTGGCACTCTGGTATGAGAGGCAGACAGGCAGGCCCCTTGGTTCTGACTCGCACTGAGTCAAACTCACCCCTTGTGCAAATGATCGCAAAAGCAAAAGCACCGTGAGCACTGATTTTGAGGTTTCAAATATATTTTAGTGAATGGGAAAATTCGCCAGCTATGTGAATAGTGAGGGCTGAACACATGTAACTTTGCTGAGCCTCTGAGACTGACCTGCAACTCAGCAGAAGGCCTGGCTACTCACAAGCCCTCAGGAACAGCCACCTCCAAATGCACTACTGCCCAGTGGCCCTCTGCCACCCCTCTCCCTCCAGCACGCTGCCCTCCTACGCTGGCCTACCTCCGCCCTGGCAGGCTGCTCTCCGTCTGGCTGCTTCCCCCAACCTGTTGCATCTTGGATCTCTCGATGTGCTCCACATAGGTCTGAATCATCTGCCAAGAGGGGACTCTCATGAGTGAAGGCCCCTGGGCCCCTCACCACCAAAATTCAGATGCAGTTGTGCTTTGATGGAAACAGGCAACTCCAGGGGAAAGGGACTGAACCAGCTGAGGCGGATAGCTTCCCTCCAGACACAGGCGGCACCCGCAAACAGCAGGTGTGGGCCGCAGCTCAGGCCTTTCCCGCCCAGGGAGGCCCGCCAGTGCCCACCTCTGTGTGCCGCTGGTGCAGGGCGTTGTACTCCTTCTTCATCTCAGATTCCCGCTCCTCCAGCCGAGAGACTAGAAGACACAAGGCCCATGGGTCAGCCACACAGCCCACTCCCAAAGGTTGGTCCCTCTGCCAGGCAATGACCAGACACTGGTGCAGCACCTTGCACCCTAAGGGCCAAGACTGCCAGAATGCAGAGGTGACAGGTATGTCATGTGCTGTGTGAGGTAGGACACTTCATTCATAAAGAAATCCAGACAAGCAGGTGCACAGAAGCAGTCTCTACCCAGGTCGGCCAGGAGGTTTGGTGATGGAGGCAAAACTGAAGGTGAGTGAGGGCAGGAGACAGAGCTCAGTGGTGGCACATGTGCCTAAGATGGGGGAGGCCCTGGTTCCATCCCAGCACAGCAAAGAAGAAAGAAGAGTGAGATGCTCGTGGGAAGACAACTTCTTAGACATCCCTAAGCGCGACAGCACTTGGGAAATGTGACAGAACAGATGGCAGGGTTCCTCACACACGCTTAGGGCTGGGAAGATCAAGTCACAATTATGGCTCCTTGAGACTGACAGCCAGGCCTCCCTAAATTGGGGGCCCTGGTGACACTGGGATAGTCCCCTCTGGCCCCACATGTGCCTACCCAAGCAGACAACTGCCCAAGAGGCTAGCTGGCAGCAGGGGCAAGGTGATGTCCCTGTGTTCCGCCAAGAGTCAACATGCAATGACCTTAGATGCCTCCCACTATGGCTCTGCTCAGCCCTCTGTCCTTGCAGCCCAGGAAGATGTGAGGACCAAGAAGAAGAATAGAAGCAGGACGATAAAACAGACAAGCCCAGGGACTCGGGTGGCATGGTCCTTCAACAGCCAGTACCCTGTCCTCAGTGTGAGGCTTGCCCACCCTTCCCCGGCTTCCTGATGTCTGCTTTCAGTTGCTTTAACAAATGACATGGTCCACCTCTCACCACAGGGTGTGCTCTGCTCCTCGATCTGGACGTGGC
Organism: Tamias sibiricus; assembly: GCA_025594165.1. Classification (NCBI taxonomy): domain Eukaryota; kingdom Metazoa; phylum Chordata; class Mammalia; order Rodentia; family Sciuridae; genus Tamias; species Tamias sibiricus. The sequence continues at coordinate 1,413,879 of CM046674.1, read as the reverse complement.
CTGCCTGGCGGCTGCCTTGGCAATCACTACCAAGCAGCCTGGGTTGGTGTGTCTGGGTGGTGCGGGGACCCTGCTGAGGCAGCAGGAGCCCCAGCTCGAGGCAGGAGCCTGGAGGGCTTGTTTGCACCAGCACCCAACACACAGGGGACCTACAGGTGCTGGTGCACAATACACAAGCCGCGTCAGGCATGTTCTGACCCAGCCACTGCTCTGTCCTTGGAGGGGCTGGCTGCCTGTGTGCTCCTGCAGAGGACCATGGTGTCAGAGTCCCAGGGCATCTCTATGACCCCTCTCACCTGGTGCCTGCCCAACAAGTAATCACTGCCTGCAATCTAGTTGGTGTCTTTCTTCTCTCTTCACACACGACATGCAGACTAAGTAAAGGGAACACTAAGGTGCACGGGGCACTCCAGAAGGGCTTCCTGTGCGTGCCACAGTGGGGCTTAAGGCTGGGGCTAGCTGGTGAACACAGGTCACGTGGAAGTAGCTGGCCATGGAAGGCCTCTCAATCTCCGTATGGGATGGGGACAGGTCCAACATAGCAAACTGGTTTTTCCCCCAATTTGGTTCTCACTTTTTGGAAAGAGGAAGGCTCCTGCCATCCAGGAAAATCAGGTAAAGTGGCAATACGGGTTTCAATAACTGGAACACCTCTTTACAAAAACTAAGATCACACAGCTGATAACGACAGTTTAAGTACAGTGTTGCAAACTAAAATACACTTCTTATGGCAATGATTTTAAAAACACCCTTTCTTCGCCTTGCTTTGCCGGGACAGGGTTTTCCCACAAATACCCTTGGCCAACCGTGAGACTCTTCTAGGCACTGCCATGACAGCGGTGGCTCCGTCGTGGATGGACCTTCAGCCCGACAAAGACCAGTAACTCACTCCCCAGGCAGGCAGGAGCAAGAAGCCACAGCAGGACCACCACACCACAGTCATTTTCAGGTCAGATTACACTATGAAACAGCAGCCGTGTGATCAGGAGTCCTACTCATTCTTCTCACTTTCACAAAGGATCTGAGGCTGATTACAGAAACACAAGCTAGTGTGGAGATTGAACAAGTAGTGGAGAAAAATCACTGGGCTTCCTCTAATCTCCTTTTGTCAGAGGCTCTTGTCTCCGCCCAGGCCTGATCGCCCTTGGCTGCACATGCTCCCTCTCCCGTCACCTCTCCTGCCAGCCACTTACTCTGATCAGCGTAGTTCTTGGCCTTCAGTTCCAGCTGGCGTGTCTGGAACTCATAGTGCTCCACCTGGATCTGGAGCTCTTTTTTTTCTTGTTCCAAGGCATCTTCAAACTCAATGAATTTCTATGCACAAAACAAAACAAACAAACACAAAAAAGCAGGTGTTATAAGTGTGTGCAGCCAGAAGGGGATTGGAGTCCTTCTTCACCTGAAGGGCCATGGGCTTCAAGCCTTGAGAGGTCGTGAGCTGGACAGTGGCGGGGTTGGAGTGGGGAGCGTCTCCCCATTCTTGACTCTGGCTTCAACCCCTTCATGGTGCTGGCCCCCTTCAGGAAAACCTCAGCACAGCTGAGTCCTGACAGCAAGCAACAGGAGACTCTAGACCAAACAGCTCTGGAAGCTTCTCCTCAGCACCACGCATGGGCGCTCTGACTCCTCAGGCACCCTTCACACGCCCATGACACACAGGCTGCCACAGAGCCCCACCTGGAGGAGGCCCCTGCTCGCTGAAAGCCCTGCTTTTTAGGAATTATTGAACACAGGGCTCCACAATCCACAGCTGATTCCAGGACCCACCATTACTGGACTAACTGATGAGACCAAGCATCACACCTAGTCTGGGGAAAAGGCACGGGTCGGTCTCTGCCAGTTTGTTAGGAGGAAAATGGCATGGCTGGCTGACTGCAATGTCAGTTCCCCTGTCACTGGTGATGCCCCAAACTGCTTCGCAAGTGTATTTTTTGTACAGACTACCTCTGGAAACCACTCATTCTGTCATATTGTTTTCACTGATTCATTAGAGCTTTTATTATACCTAATCAAGAATTTGTGTCTTAGCTGGGTACGGTGGAGCAGATCTGTGATCCCAGGTACTCAGGAGGTTGAGGCAGGAAGATACAAGTTAGAGGCCAGCCTGAGCAACTTAGTGAAGCCCTGTCTCAAAATAAAACAATGAAAAGGGTTGGGTGTAGATCAGTGGTAAAATACTCCTGAGTTCAGCCCCTAGTATCATCAAAACAAAGCAAAACAAAACAAAAACCAAACCCAGGACTTGCGCTGGGCTGGCACTGCTGGCCCATGGTCCTTGTGTAGAAGCTGCCTTGGTGCTGTTCGCTCCACTCCTGCCCTGTCACTGCAAAGTGCTGCCTTTCTCAGGTGCTAAGTTCCACTATGTGTCTGTCTATTTCTGGTCAGACCAAGAGAGGGCTTGTTCCAGGCACACTGTGCTACATGTGGTCCTGAACCCAATGGGCATGCTCCCTCTCAAACCTTCCTTGCCAGCATTTTCTTGGTTATTCCCACATCTCTCTTTCCAGGTTAGCCTGAAAAACACTTTACCCCTCATATATTGGCAAGCTTATCAGAATTTGTTTTCTGGTGAATTTGAAGATATGTATTAAAATAATTTGATAGCACAACTCCTTCCAACATCTAGAAAGCTCTTCTTAGTATTCCACAAAATGCAATGTTCTTTCCATTCCAACTGTAAAACCACACAGAATTCCACTGACCTTTCCTGCCAAATGCACAGAGGTCAGCATGGAACTCCCAGGAGCGCAGCAATGACCAGGCACTGCATCTCAAGCACCAGCCAGACCTTTGACACTTCCATGTGCAAGGACATTCCACCAACAATGCAAATTAACATTTCAGATTGAATTCTTTCTTACCTAAAGACCAGGGTCACTGAAAGCACTTCATTCAATGGAGGGAGAAGGACCAGTTTTCAAAAGAAAAACACTCTCATCTTTTGTCTGAAGCAGGCACAGGCTTCTGGGCCAGGCAGATGCCCTTCTCCTGCAGCTGATTCCCAGGGGATGACATATGCCTGCCACTACCAGAATTCACCCCAGGCTGGCCAGGGGCAAAGAACCCAAACCACCTTTCCATTTCCCACAACTGTGTAAACATCTAGGTCTGAAAAGCAGGAGAGCAGGTCTTGAGGGTGACCTTGGGTGATAGAAACTGTCCAAGGCCTGCTAGATGGCACACTGGCAAGGAGAGCTATTTCTGTATTCCAGTGGTAGACATGGCTCTGACAGTGGCCATATCCCAGGAACACAGCAAGCATTCCTCACATTTACATTAAAGGGAATACATGCTCCAGCACCTGCCTAAAACCCACCCAGCTGGTTTAATACATACTGGTTTTCAAAAATTGGTAAGACAGGGAAGAGAAAAGAATTACATCAGTGATGCAAGGGGACGTAAGAAAATGGAAGCTAAACCTGGAGCAATGGACACGTGCCACGCTGGGAAACATCGTTCATCCTCTGCGGCTTCTCCAGCCAACGCTTCCCCTATTCTGTGGCCAGGAGCCTGGCTCTTAAGAAGAAAGCATTTCAAACTTAAGAAAGACACAGGGCAGGTGCCCAGTGCAGTGTTTGTCTGAGCACTCATCTGCTAGGGAGGAAGAGAAGTGGTAGGAAGGCCAGCTTGGGCAAGGCTGGGGAACAGGACCCCAACAGGAAGCAGAGAATAGAAGGGATGATACCCAGTGTCATGGGAAGCCAAGATGCAGGCAAGAGGCCCCAGAACACTTCAATAAGAAGCCCTGCTTTGAACCCACTGCTATGGGGGATGGGGTCTAAACTCCAGAGCTGAGAGGAGACACATACTCAAGGATATATGTCACATTCAACTTGTCATCCCAAAGCTCCTACCCTCACAGATGCTCAAAAACCTAACTGGAAATGACTACATGGGCTCTAGATGTGTCGATAGAACACTGCACTTCTTCAGGGCAAGACTTGGTTCCCAGTGGCTGGAGTGTGTTCTTAGGATAAGCCAGTCTCCGCACCGGGTCAGAAAGAGACTCCAGCTGGCTCCTGCCTCCTCCAGCAGTCCTAAGCATGTATCTGTTTTTCTGCAATACTGGGGACTGAGCTCGAGGGCACTCAACCACTGAGCCACATCCCCAGCCCTGTTTTGTATTTTATTCAGAGACAGGGTCTCACTGAGTTGCTTAGTGCTTCGCAGTTGCTGAGGCTGGCTTTGAACTCATGATTATCCTGTCTCAGCCTCCCAAGCTGCTAGGATTATAGGCATGTACCATCGCACCTGGCTATTTTTTTAATTTTTAAATTTTGAGACAGAGTCTATGTTGTTGAGGCTGATCTCTAACTTGTGATCCTCCTACCTCAGCCTCCCAAGTCTCCGGCATAACAGGCTTGGCCACTGCATCCAACTAGTCCTGCATATGTTAATGGTGCAGCGGCCAGCACCCACCTGTCTGCCCCTGGGCAGGGCCTGTCCCAAGATGACATGTGCATCAAGGTCACGTAAAGGTGAAGCCCCCAGCTCTATCAGCAGGCAGACACACAAACAGGCAGAGACACTGCCTAGCAGTGAAGGACAACACGTGACAGCTTGGATATCTCAAAACCACAACACCAAGTGACAGAAGCAAGACAAAGCAGGGCATATACTGCATGGTCTGTGTATATAAAGTCCTAGAAATGCAAATCAATCTATGGGGCAGAAAGCAGATCAGTGGTCACCTGGGGGTAGGGGAGGCAGGGAGTCACAGAGACTAAGATCACCAAAGTGAGCTCTACTCTAGGATGGGGGGCACCTTCACTGCCCTCACCGTGGGGATGGACGGCTTGAGGGGTCTATACAAATGTCAAAACTCATTGCACTGAGCTGAGTGTGGCACATGCCTGTCATCCCAGGCTGAGGTGGGAAGATCTCAAGATCAAGGTCAGCTTGGGAAACTTATCAAGACCCTGTATCAAAATGAAAATAAAAAGGGCTGGATATAGCTCGGTGGTAGAGTGCCTCTGGGTTCAATCCAAAAAAACAAAAACCCTTGTGCATTATACACTAAGCACGTGCAGTTCTGTATATGCCAGCCATACCTCAACACAATGATTAACCCCTCCCCCTGAAAAAAGAAAGAATAAAAGATAAAAGAGGGCTGGGGCTGGGGCTCAGCGGTAGAGGCTCCTCTCACATGTGTGAGGGCCTGGGTTCGATCCTCAGCACCACATAAATGAAACAAAAAGTTACTGTGTTCACCTACAACTAAATAAAAATATTTAAAAAAAAAAAGATAAAGACAACGATGCCCAGAGTAAAAGGTTCAGTCCTGTGATCACGAGCACAGGCGACTCCCAGGTGCCAGGGATCTCCCAGCAGACCTCTTCTCAGCCCTGCAGGAATCGCATCACCTCCGTGCTGTTTCCTAGATAGCTAGCACTGCCTCCCACTGCTGCATCTCATCCTATTTCCTCTACCTGCTCTCCTGTAGCAGAAACAGTTCTTCTGGCTGGAACATGTTCACTGAAAAAATCCAAACCTGCTTTTAAGCATCTTCCTTTTTTGCCGGAAGCTTAGAAACATTCACCACCTGCCCTTGTGAAAGGGACTCAGCCAGACTGTTCACAGTTGTGCTGTCTAGTACAGGTGCCCTGGTCACAGGTGACTGTTTCAACTTAAATCAATTAAAAGGAAAACCAGGGCTCGGGTGTTGCTCAGTGGTAGAGCCCTGGCCTTGTAAGTATCAGGAACTGTTTTCCATGCCCAGTGCCAGGGAAGGAAAATAATTAAAACCCCAGTTCCTCAGCTCCCTAAGACACACTGGAAATGTTCACAGGCCCACTGGATTGGACAGCACAAAACAGAATATACCCATCACCACAGAAAGTCTGCTGGACAGAAGGGCTGCTCCCAAGAGAGTCCTTGACCTTTGGGAAATTAGGTGTCAGCATGGAGAGATGAGCAGAGGGGAAGCTGGCTCCCCTGCGCAGTCACAAAGGCTAGCTGGAGGAGAGGGGAGCCCTGGTCCTGTCCCTGAACAAACTGGAGAGTACCTGGGGAGGCCAGGGTGAGAGGCACAGCAGGTGAATGGTGGGACCATTCTCGTTCTCTCCAGGGCACTGTCAGATGCCAGGGAGTCGGGTGGGGACAGGAACTGGCTGGGCAAACCCCGCAGGGTCCTAGGCAAGGGGGAGCAGCACACGTGGGGAGAGGAAGCGGAAGACCAGGCCTCTTCTCACATCTTGTCTTGTGACCCTCTTGCCTGTCCATCTTGCATGCGGTCAAGATGTCCCAGACTTGTCTGGCCACCAGGTTACAGGAAAGCTAGACCAGCATATACACTGCAAAGCTGTTATGTGTCAAGGTCACAAAGGGCAGAGACTGAAGAACCATTTCAGAATAGATTAATTTAATTCAGATTTTAAGGGAACTGACCTCCATCAGCATTCAGCCCCCATGGTGAACCTGCTACCGTGGCAGCCCAGAAGGTTCTCACCACAGTAAGACATCACAGAGCAGCAGACTTCACTCCAGAGGCCTCTGAGCCCCAGCTGGCTCCCCCATGTTCTCTCTGGCTGGGAAGCAGCTCCTTGCTCATGGTTTCTGCACCTGTTTGTTTCCATCTTTCAGAGTGACTCTGTTTGGGGATGGGGACGCAGCTCAGGAGTACAGCCCTTTCCCAGCATGCACAAAGGTCTAGGTTTGATTCCCAGTGCCACGAAAAAGAGTCTAGTGTGACACTGCTTTGCTCTTGGAGCTTCTGGTACTGCTACAGTGGAAGAACTCTGTGGAGGTAACAAGGAAAAATAGCTCTGGCCACCATATCTTAACAGCTTCATCCAAAAAACAGTGTTTAAGAACTTCTTTTAAGGGGTGGGGATGCAGCTCACTGATAGTGCTTACTTAGGATGCACCAGGCCCTAGCTTGGATTCTAGTTTGAGCAGAGTAAGAGAAAAAAACCAAAAGAACTGCTTTTAATGTTCACTGTGGCTGAATAAGAAATGGCAGACACTGTCCAAGCAGTGAACTTACTACTTTAGACATAGGAAACAGGAGCAAGAACTTCTGATTCAATGTATTAACTCATTTATGAGAGATCATCTCTGCAGGACAGGATTATGTTGATTTTTCACCCCCTTTCCAGTTCTTTTTAATTTATTATTATTATTATTATTATTATTTTTTGTGGTACCGGGGATTGAACTCAGGGGCACTCAACCACTGGGCCACATCCCCAGCCCTTTTTTTGTATTTTATTTAGAGACAGGGTCTCACTAAGTTGCTAAGTGCCTGGCCATTGCTGAGGCTGGCTTTGAATTCGCGATCCTCCTGCCTCAGCCTCCCAAAGTGCTGGGATTACAGGCGTGCGCCACCATGCCTGGCTAGTTTTATTTTTTCAGTTGTAGACGGACACAATACCTTTATTTATTTATTTTTTTTTATGTGGTGCCAAGGATTAAACCCAGTGCCTCACATGTGCTAGGCAAGCGCTCTGCCACTGAGCCACAACCCCAGCCGCCCCCTTTCCAGTTTGATGTTATCCAAATTCTCTTCTATAAAATGGATTATTTTTGTCTGACTAGGAAAAAAAAAACACTCTTGGATCAAACTCTCCTCCACTTGGATGCTTTCCTTACACAGCATCAAATGCTGCATCATCAGCAAATGTCCACAGACACCTCCTGTGGGCAGAGTACCCACCTACGTTACTTGAGATGCTGAGGGACACTACTGGCGGCTTCTCTAAAGTTAAGGAGATTTTAAAGCAAAGGACGACTACTAGAGCTCACCTCTGGAGTCTTACTTTTCCTCTTATGAGCTAGGTGCTTAACTGCTGCAAGAAGAACTCTGCCACCTGGGCAGACTCCAGCCTCCCTGCTTTCGGGCCTGTCACACACAGCCAGCTGCCCCTTTCCAACCCTTTTTTAGAACATATGCCAAAACCTGAACAACTGGCAAGGCCTAGGGCTTGCTCCCCAAGACCCCACCGGGATTCTGCACTGACTGCTCAATCCCCCTCACCAACACTCTCAGGCCACTCAGGGCCATCGGTGGCACCCAGCATTTGAGATGGAACTGATGTGGCAAAACTGACAAACCATTCACTTTAGAGAAGGGGTCACTGTGGCCAAGAAGAGGAGAGGCTGGGCGGGTATGCCACCCACAGGGGCAGGGCTGGTGCCCAAGCTGCTGTCTGCAGACTCCTCAGCTTAGACCCTTCTCCTCAGAACTCAATCCCAGACAACCAGCCACTCAGAATCAGAACCAAGAATCTCCTTACAGTTATCACAGGGTAAGTAGAGGACAGGGATGTTTACTCTGCTCAAGGTTTTCCTCAAAACCCTGCACGTTCTGTCTTCTCAGAAGGCTGCAGCTGGCTCAGGTTACCATCTCTGACTAAGCCTAATTGAGCAGAGTGGCTAGGACAGCATCCTCTGACAGCTCATCCCAGCTCCTCTGCACCACGACATGCCTGCAGCCCATGGCGCCCAGCTTCTGGCCTATAGCACACATCCATGATCAAGAGTCCCTGCCTAGAAAAAGAAGCCAGCAAAGAGCATACAGTGGTCTTTTCCAAAACTGAAAGTGAATGTCTGCTTGATTCCATAAAGGAGCCAGAATACCAATGTTTACAGGGTTGAATCCTTTCCTTCAGTTGTAACAGTACCTGGCTCTTGCCAAGGGCATAATATTAGCATTTGACCACCACCTCCACCTGGCCAGCCCAGCGTATTTGCTTATTGCTCAGCTCACAGCTCTCTTTGCAGCTTGTCTAAATAGCTGGGGCAATGGGGTATGGGCATTACAGCAATCTCTGCAAGGCGAAGGCACACCACTTAAGAGCAGTGGTCCAGCCTGAGTGTAAGTGGGAGGGGAGAGGCACCTCCCTGGAGTTTGCCTTGGCTCTGCACAGAGCAGGGCACCTAAACCAGGTGGTGTTCGTTTTTTTTTAGGTACACAGCTACAACTCGGCCTTAAGGTTGTCCAGCTTGGTTTTCTTCTTTTAGTTCTTCCTCATCCACTACGTTGACTGCACAGGCTGGGAATAAAAAAGAAAGCCACCCAAACCTCCGTCAGGCATCAAAAGGCCCTGAGTGGTCAGAGCAGTGGAGGGCGGTGCCCAGCACTGGGGGAGGCAGCCACAGCTTCACCGAGGGGTGTGTGGGGGAGGGGTAGGGGCGGGGGCAGCACTCCGACCGCTAGCAACAGTCCTCGGATCCCGCTGCAGCAGCGTGACCCAGAAGAGACCAGGCGGGGCGTCGGGGTCCACTCCGCATCCTGGCCCGGTGCTGTGGTGTGTGACCTTGGTCGGGCCCCTCCGCTTCTCAGGGCCAGTTCCCTCCCTAGCAAACCGTCTTGTCAGATCCCAGGAGCTCCTGTCCCCCCCGTGTGGGGAGCCTGAAGCCGGAGTGGCGAGGCCTAGCACCCCGACCGAGGGACGCGCGGCCCAGAGCCCCGCGCCCAGCGAGCCCCGCGGCGCGCCGCCGGCCGCCCGCGCCCACGCACCTCCTCCGCCTGCTTGCGCAGCGCCTTCTCGCGCTCGTACTGCGTGAGCAGCTGCTCGTTGTCCTCGCGCAGCAGCTCCAGCTCCACCTCGTGCTCCTGGTTCTCGCTCAGCACCGAGTCCAGGTTCTCCAGCACGTTCACCACCAGCGGCATGAGCTCCTTGACCACCTCCTCGTCGTAGCAGTGGATGAGGCGCTCGAACTCGCGGTAGATGGAGCCCGCCAGGCCCGACACGCGCTCCGACATCACCGAGCCCGAGCAGTAGTCGTCCTGGTACACCACCACGCCGCCGCCCTCGTCCATCTGGATCTCCATCATCGCGGCGGCCGCCGCCAGCGCGGCGCGCTCCGGTTGCCGGGTCCGCAGGCCGCGGCGTCGCCCCTGCCGGCCGCTGTCGCCTCAGGCCGCCGCCGCCGCTGCCCAGGCCGCGCCCGTCACTCGCCCGCCGGAAGTCCCGCCCACCGCAGGGCGGAGCCGCGCCGCGGCGTCAGGGAAGCGGCGCTTCCGCCAGCGTCTGCGGCTCGCGGGGCTTCCCACGCTGCGTCTGAGCTGCACTGGCGGTTCCGGCTCCGCGGCCTCGCTCGCGGGTGCGGGTCACCGGCGGAGCGAGGCAGGGCGAGCGGTAGCGGAGCAGGCTTGTGTTCTGGAGGCTCGAACCTCGACAGTTCCGAGAGCACTCCCCAGCGGGGCAGGCGCCATGACTCGGCCAGCCGGCGTGGACACCACATTTATTTTCATTATGATTACCACGTGCGGAAATTGGTTGCCTGAAATTGATTAAAACGACGAAATTTTCACAAGCTGACATGCTAGGTAATTCCCGGCACTTACCGAATATACAGTGTTAAATTGAAGCCAACTGATTAGAACTTTCAGATTTGCTCATTAAAAGACCATAAAATGTAAGGTGAGCTCATTCCCTTCAAAAGTTCTGATTTCTAAGTATCTGCCCAAATGCCTGCTAAAGTCACCTAGGTCCCTGTAGTATCATTCATTTCATCGTGAGCTGAATTTCAGCTAGCACGTTGTGCTCACACAAACAGGAATGTTTCACTAATAATCTCCAAGAATGCTAAGGATTAAGGAATTCAGACAGGCTCAGTGGCCCATACCCGTATCCCAGCTACTCTGAAAGCTAAGGCAGGAGGCCGGCTCAAAAAATATATATAAATAAATAAAATAAATTCATCTAACCCTGGCAACTCTGAAGGTTGAGGCAGGATGGCAATTTAGCAAAGCCATCTTTTTTTTTTTTTTTTTTGGTACTGGGGATTGAACTCGGGGGCACTCTACCACTGGGCCACATCCCCAACCCTTTTTGTATGTTACTAGAGACAGGGTCTCACTGAGTTGCTAAGTGCCTCGCCATTGCTGAGGCTGGCTTAGAACTCGCAATCCTCCTGCCTCAGCCTCCCAAATGCTGGGATTACAGGCGTGCGCCACCTCGCCCGGCTAGCAAAGCCATCTTAAAATAAGAAAAGAGCTGGGGATATGGCTCAGTGGTAATGGAATTGAACCCAGCTCAATTCCCGAGATATGTACCTGCTTGCAAGGTTTGACTCCCTGAAGGATCTCACAGATACCAGAGCAAGTGATGCTGTCACAGAACTGGCACAAGACTTCAAAATACCAGTTCTGATGTTTGTTATTCTGGCTCTCACCCAAACACTGTTAGAGCCACCAGGGTCCACTGCCTGGCCTCTGGGGACATGAACTGACTCAGATTTCGGTGACTGCCCTGAGCTTGAGCAGCTGCTATTAATAGGTAACTTAATGTCAGTGACTAACCCAGTTCTTGGAACATCCCATCGGGTGGATGAACAAGTGAAGATGGTGTTCCAGGTAACCCATGCTAGCTTTCTGAGGACATGGTTTTCATCTGAAGCCCTGAACCAGCTGGCAGAATGGTGTGGAGTCTCCTAGAAGAGGCCTCTCAGTACAGGCAGTCTGTTTCATTTCCTTGAATCCACATAACACATATGAGAATATTAAGTTTGCTTGGGGACATAAGAAAATAGCTAACACCAACAGAGGAAAGACATCCAATCTGCCCTTCCTCTGCAGCACTGAATCTGACGCACTCAGCTCAGCATCTCACCTATTCATTACAGGGCTTGTCATGGGGGAATTTCAAAGCCAAGCTGGAGACACATTAGACACCTTAAGGATAGCAAGTGGTAAGAGAGAAAGTAATCATTGCATTTAACTTAGGGCACACTCCCCACTCACTCTACTAAAAGCTTTTTTTTGCATGTTTGGGGATTGAACCCAGGGGTGCTCTACCACTGAGCCATATTCCCAGCCTTTTTTTTTTTTTTGGAACTTGAACTCAGGGGCACTCAACCACTGGGCCACATCCCCAGCCCTTTTTGTATTTTATTAGAGACAGGGTCTCACTGAGTTGCTAAGTGCCTCGCCATTGCTGAGGCTGGCTTTGAAACTCGCATCCTCCTGCTTCAGCCTCCCAAATGCTGGGATTACAGGAGTGCGCACCACGCCCGGCTAGCAAAGCCATCTTAAAATAAGAAAAGAGCTGGGGATATGGCTCAGTGGTAATGGAATTGAACCCAGCTCAATTCCCGAGATATGTACCTGCTTGCAAGGTTTGACTCCCTGAAGGATCTCACAGATACCAGAGCAAGTGATGCTGTCACAGAACTGGCACAAGACTTCAAAATACCAGTTCTGATGTTTGTTATTCTGGCTCTCACCCAAACACTGTTAGAGCCACCAGGGTCCACTGCCTGCCTCTGGGGACATGAACTGACTCAGATTTCGGTGACTGCCCTGAGCTTGAGCAGCTGCTATTAATAGGTAACTTAATGTCAGTGACTAACCCAGTTCTTGGAACATCCCATCGGGTGGATGAACAAGTGAAGATGGTGTTCCAGGTAACCCATGCTAGCTTTCTGAGGACATGGTTTTCATCTGAAGCCCTGAACCAGCTGGCAGAATGGTGTGGAGTCTCCTAGAAGAGGCCTCTCAGTACAGGCAGTCTGTTTCATTTCCTTGAATCCACATAACACATATGAGAATATTAAGTTTGCTTGGGGACATAAGAAAATAGCTAACACCAACAGAGGAAAGACATCCAATCTGCCCTTCCTCTGCAGCACTGAATCTGACGCACTCAGCTCAGCATCTCACCTATTCATTACAGGGCTTGTCATGGGGGAATTTCAAAGCCAAGCTGGAGACACATTAGACACCTTAAGGATAGCAAGTGGTAAGAGAGAAAGTAATCATTGCATTTAACTTAGGGCACACTCCCCACTCACTCTACTAAAAGCTTTTTGTGTGTGCATGTCCCACTGGGGATTGAACCCAGGGGTGCTCTACCACTGAGCCATATTCCCAGCCTTTTTTTTTTTTTTGGTACCGGGGATTGAACTCAGGGGCACTCAACCACTGGGCCACATCCCCAGCCCTTTTTTGTATTTTATTAGAGACAGGGTCTCACTGAGTTGCTAAGTGCCTCGCCATTGCTGAGGCTGGCTTTGAAACTTGCGATCCTCCTGCTTCAGCCTCCCAAGTGCTGGGATTACAGGAGTGTGCCACCACGCCTGGCTTCACAGCCATTTTTGAGACAGGGTCTTGCTAAATTGCTGAGGCTGGCCTGGAACCTACAATTGTCCTGCCTCAGCCTCCCAAGTCACCAGGATTGCAGGCATGGCCACTATGCATGGCCTGCTCAAAGCTTTAAGATTGATTTAGGTATCCTCTAGATTAAATGGCAGGGGGAGACAAACTTGCCAGGAAAGAGTTGTGGGGAAAGGAGCCAACTTAAGGCATTTTATTTGCAGAATAGATGGATGAGAACACACACCAAAACAACAACAAAAAAAAAACAACAGGCCAAGACTTTGGTACATGGTTACGAAGTTTAATTCAACCATTATTCCTAATTTTGCCTTGTAAAAATAACAAAATGTTCCTATCAAAATTGCATTGCGATGTAAGAACAGGTTTCTTGTTTTGATACAGCTCTAGAAACATGTTGGCACCAAATGTTATTAAAAAAATTAAGGCTTAATAAAAATACAGACTAGCAATTTCTCAATGCACCTTGGAGGTTGAGGATAGGATAAGTCCACGTACAGACAGCATCTGCCTAATACAGGTGCCCAGAATACCCACAATGCTGGGCTCATCTGGGCAGTGTCTCCTCTGTTCCTGCAGTGAGCACATTGCCCCGCACAGACTCAGAGGACGAGAAGGGGGAGGCAGGGACAGAAGTAAGGCAGGGCACTACTGCCCAGGGACACTGCTGTAGGTTGAATTTCCCCACCTCCAGCCAGAAATTCCTGCCAGTGGGTGGAACAAGGAGTTTCCTTCTCACTGGGACAACAGCAGGGACCAGCATAGTAATATCAGGTATTCTTCTTGGCAATCTGATTTAGAATTCACAATTTATTCTAAGAAAACATTATTACAAATAGTGGTTCTTATCTACCATTAACACTATTTTCTTGTAAGTCAAACAAGTTAGTGGGTTTTGGCTTAAAAAGCTAAGCATCATTTGTATTATTTTAGTGGGAACTCGCCCCACCCCCAAATTCCAAACAATGTTCTCATAAATGACTTTGAACAGAAACTTGTCAGAGTTCTCGGGACTTACATGGAATATGTTTTTGGCTCCATGGTTTATAGGGCAATTGAAGGGGTTAAGATTCTTTGGTTGACAAGTCACATGCAGACCCCTCCATGTGCCAGGAGTCAGAGCCTGGGGGACAGCTCCTGCAGGCACTCACAAGCAGCTAGGCCAGCGTGAGACCACACAAGACCTGCCATTTGTCCAAACTAAAGGACACTGAGGATGTTCCTAGCACCTGGCATGAGCCCTGTAGGCACTTAAAGCAATAGCCATGCCACTCAGGCCCTCTCCTGTTAATATATCCACCACAAGGGAAGCAGGGAACTGAGGCTGCAGTGGACAGGGATGGACCTCCATCTGACAGAAGAAGCTACACAACTCCTGCAAGCCCAGCATCTGCTGGCGTGAGAGCTGAGACTTTGCTGACACACTACCTAACACCCTGGCCTACTGTTTATAGTAGGGTCCAGAGGTTCTGCAGTTTCAAAAAGGTGGCTGAAGCAGTAGACTTCTGGAAGATGTCAAAAACCAAGCCCACAGGCATTTATGTGAAGGTGGTACTTGAAGACAGCCTTTTAGATATTACTGAAGAAACCAACCTAAGAACCCAAGGTTCTCAAGCATTCCCACCAACTACAGGAAAAGACACAGGAAGGATCTGAATAAGCCCCGTATTCAGGTGTATGTGAAGAGGTTTTAAGACCTGCAGAGGGTGGACCTCACCTGCAGGAGAAGTATGGTTTTGGAAGTAAGCTTCACATTATCAGTGAAGAACAGAGGCCCAGACTTAAGACTGATGAAAGGAAAAGGAAGAACAATCTACAAGTAAACCCAGCACGTCAGGGACCAAGGCCAGTCCCTGAGAGAGAAAGGCAGATTCCTATGTGAGATGCAGCTGTTGTTTGAGATGCAGGAACTGGGCAACTCAGAGGACCGGGATAGAAAAACCTTCCAGAGCACCAGACTGAGGACAACTGTTTGGTTCTTATTGACTGCTGCTGAGGAAAAGCAGTCACCATGATGTTTCAAGAGAGCAGGACAACACCCTGGGGATAAAACCAGGAGATGCTAGGTTTTGGTGGTCTCTTGGGAGTGGAAGCTGTCCTCATGACGGGTAACTGGCCCTGGGGCCAAGGGGGATTCTTTATGCACGCTCCCACTGCCTTCCTGAGGTCTCTGCTTTTGCCTCCTCTCCACCCTACAGCAGGGCAGACTGGGATTCCCTCAGCTGTTCCTGGATACCTAGTCAGCAGGAGACAGCTCACAGGAGAGCCCACCAGCTGCACAGCACCAGCTCCCTGCCCTTGCCCACCTCAGAGTCCTGCTCCACCAGAACAAATGAGCAGAAACAGGGGAGCCCTCTCTTATCCCCAACCCCAGACATGTGGCTCACAGTCTGGAAGGCACAGTCCTCTGAGCAGCCAGCTTCACACACAGGGCAACCCTCTCCCACCCCCTTTTGTATGGGCTAAAGAAAACAATGAACTTTCAATACTCTGTATCTTGCATTTCTGATTTGACTACAGGCAGAGCAGTAGCCTCTTAGTAGAAGGAGATGCTGGATTTGCCTCCTGGTGGGTTCAGGACCTTGTTGTGAGAGCGAGGCCTTGGCCCCAGCCTGGGCTCATGGCTGTCAGCTGGGGGTGTGGGCTCAGGCGCCTTGGCGTGGTCTGCTCCTCTCGAGCCGCGCTTCTCTCCCGACTCTTCTTGGCTAGAGGTGCTTGCTGCAGCTGTGGGACAGAGTCAGCACAGTGCCCGTCAGAGGCAGCCACTGCCTGACCAGAAGCCCTGAGGAGCAGTCAGCATCACAGAGCAACTCACAGAAAACCCACGTCAGGACAGGAAGTAGGAGGTGAGGCCAGGCACACCCTCTTGCACCAAGACCACTCAGCAGGAGGTGCATTTCTAGGACTGACCATAAAGCTGGGGCTGATGACTATAAACACTCCTTGGTATCTTCCTATAGAAGTTTATTATTTCTTTATTTTGTATGTTACACTGCAGTCTCTCCTGCCTCAAGCATAAAAAGAAATGTTCTGAGTGAGCCTAAGAAGGAGCGAGTGTACCCAGCTGGGGTATGACAAGCCCAGGTGAGGTTTCAGGTCACTGCTGCTCTAGACTTTCTGAAGGAAGGGTGGGCACACTCGCAGGGTGCTGTTCATCAGCTGAAGGAACAGCAACCTCAGGGAGAAACCCTTACCCAGTCAGCCTGGAAGGCTCAGCTCTCCCACCACACAGGCCTTAACACCCAGCCTCTTAGTTCTGACAGCTGTAGCCTGGGTCATGAGTTCACTTGGGGTTTTAGTTCCATGCCCTTCAGGACACTAAAGACATTCTAGAAAAAGACATCTTACAGGTCCAGGCTGATAAGCGGTGACAAGGAGGCAATCCTGACTGTCTCCCTGCCTTCTTCAAAGACTGACTCCTCTCATAGTACACTCCTCTGCTCAGCTGGCCTGGGGGCATGGGGCCTACTCTTCTTGTTCTGTGAGGCACGCAACAGATGATGATGAGGAGGAAACCAGCTCACCTTTAGGGTCCGGCTTTGGGTCTTCTCCTTCACACAAGAACACATGATCCTGCAGCAAGACAATAGTCAGGTCAGCGCTGGATCCAGAACCTTTCTCCCCTCACTCAGGCAGACAATGAAACCCAGGCATGGACGACTACAGATTAACTGCTAAGTTTTTTTTTTTTTTTTTTGGTTGGTGGTACCGGATTGAACTCAGGGGCACTCGACCACTGGGCCACATCCCCAGCCCTTTTTTGTATTTTAAATAGAGACAGGGTCTCACTGAGTTGCTAAGTGCCTTGCCATTGGTGAGGCTGGCTTTGAACTCAGGATCCTCCTGTCTCAGCCTCCCAAAGTGCTGGGATTACAGGCTTGCGCCACCGTGCCCGGCTAACTGCTAAGTTTTTATCATGGACTGCTTTACCATAAAGCTGCTGGGGATGCAGCTCAAGGCTCAAGCACTTGCCTAGCATGGAGGAGCCCTTAGGCTCAATCCCCAATACCACCAAAAAAGTGGAGAAGGACAGAATGAGCCTGCAGGACCTGCTCTAGTACTGCAATGCAGCCTTGCAGCCATGTGAGAATAACCACACCACACCCCAGCTTCCATCCCTGCCTGTCCCTCCTCAGGATTACTCTGAAGCAAGCCCCAGATATTCCATTTGTAAATGTTTCAAGATGTGGCCCCCCCCCCCCAAAAAAAAAAATCATAACGGGCCCAAAACTACAAAAATTATTTCTTTAACATAAATTGTTTTGGGGGGGTACCGGGGATTGAACGGGCCCCAGCCCCAGCCCTTTTTTGTATTTTTATTTAGAGACAGGGTCTCACTGAGTTGCTAAGTGCCTCGCCATTGCTGAGGCTGGCTTTGAACTTGCGATCCTCCTGCCTCAGCCTCCCAAGTGCTGGGATTACAGGCGTGCGCCACCGCGCCCCCGGCATTTTAAAGTCAAATTTTAAAACACCACTGCTTTCAAGTCTTGTCCACATTACAACATGTCAGAACTGTAGCCTGACAATAACAGCACGAGACTGTGTAGCTGGATGACACTTTGTGTACCCATTGCTCTGCTGATATGTGGGCCGCTTCCATCTCCAGCTATTGTGAACAATGCTGCTAGGAAAATGTGCCCAAGTATTAGCCTGTTTTCAAATCTGTTTTGTTTTTGATACTAGAGATGGAACCCAGGTGCTCTACCACAGAGCCACACTCCCAGCCCTTTTTATTTTTGAGACAGGGTCTCCCTAAGTGGCTGAGGCTGACTGAGCACTTACAGTCCCGCATCCTCCACTTGAGTAGCTGGGATCCAAGGTGGTACCACCACAACCAGCTCTCATTTTCCAAATCTTTGTGGAAGTGCTGAATCATACAGTGGTTCAGGCTTCCATGTCTGCTGAATGACTTCACATCCTCACTAGCAACATTTGAGGTTCTAACTCATCGTTTCCCAAGTGTCCCGGAAGGTCTGAGGTGGTAGTTCACTGTGGTTTCTTATTTGAATTTCCCTATTGACCACTGAAGTTGTATACCCATTTTGTGTGATTATCATTTCTATATCTTCTTTGGAGAGATGGCTATTCAAACCCATTGATCTTTTTGAACTAGTTTTGTCTTTCTGTCATTGACTTGTAAGACCTTTTTACATATTCTGGACTGTAAACTCTTTTTAGGTATGTGATTTGCAAATATTTTCTCCTATCCTGTGGGTTGTCTTTCCAGTTTTTTTGATAGTGTCCTTGGGTTAAGTCCAATTTATTTTACATTTTATTGTCTAGTGTTTGTCATATTTAAGAAACTATTGTCAAGTGCAGGATTACAAAGATTTGTCCCCATATTTTCTTTTCCTTTTTTGGTACCGGGGATTGAACTCCGGGTCACTCCAACTACTGGGCCACATCCCCAGCCCTTTTTTGTATTTTATTTAGAGACAGGGTCTCACTGAGTTGCTAAGTGCCTTGCCACTGCTGAGATTACAGGCGTGTGCCACCACACCCAGCTTGTCCCTGTATTTTCTGATTTGTGCTCTCTACTTTAGGTCTTTGAACCATGAACCAATTTTTCCCCCCATGGTGTGGTGTAAGTTAAGTCTAACCTTATCTTTTTTTGTGTGCATACCCAATTTCCCAACACCATTTGTTGAAGAGACTTTGTTACTGAATGATCTTGGTACTCCTGTAGGAAAAAAAAAAGTGATCACAAATGTGAGGGTCCACTGGTTACATGTCTGTCCTCACATTGCCACTATGCTGTTTTAGCTACTGTTGCCCCAAGTGAGACTTGAAATTGGGATGCATGGACTTCCACGTTTTATCTTCCCAGTGAATGTCTGGATAAAGCCTGTTTGGACTTTGAGAGGGACTGCTTTCCTAAGTCTTTCTCCTTTGGTATTCCGGTTTTGCTTTGGGTAGTGCTGGGGGTCAAACCCAGGCCTTGCATATGCTAGGCAAGTGTTCTGCCACTGGGCTGCAACCAGCCCCTCTTAAGCTTTGTTGTTTTTGCTGTACTAAGGATGGAACCCGGAGTTGTGCACAACCACTCCCACTACTGAGCTTCATCCTCAGCCCTTTCTTCATTTGGACGAAGGCTTCACTAAGTTGCCTGGGCTGGCCACAACCTCCTGTGTAGCTGGGATTACAAGCATGAGCCACTGTGTCTGGCCCCTTCTCTTTTTCATCTTGAGAATCTCCATCATTTGTCAGGTATCTTCCTATACGTCACACTTTTCTGAGTGCATATATGTGACATCATTATTTAAAATGTGGTTTTGATTCACTTTGGCTTTTTTATTGACAAACTGACCTGAGGTGGACCACGATGGACTTCCACGTCGAGGCAATGACTCTTGGCTGTTTCTCTTTCTGGGCTGTCGGCAGTCATTGATGACCACTGTGTGGGTGTGCCGAGCTCATCCCACACTGGCAACATGGCAGTGCTACTACCCTTCATTTAGAACCTGGAGTCCTTTCTCAATGTTGACACAAGCCTCCACTCAGTTGCCCAGGCCAGCCCCTAACTTACAATCCTCTTGCCTCAGCCTTGAAAGAAGATGCAATCACCGGTGTAGCACCTTTCCTTCAGCAGCTGTCAGCCTAACACTTCACGCAGGAAATGCTGGTTATTCACTCCACCTTTGTTCTTCAGCAGATTTCATAACAATGCGTTGGTTTTCTGACATTCTCCAAAGGTCTCAAAAGATTTTTTTTTAACCTATGAATTCAAAATAATTGGTGAATTTTAATCCATTGTGATTACTGTACTAATTGAAGACCAATGGTCCCTCTGTGCCCCAAGGCTACTCCTCACGATGGCTTCTGACACCAGCCTAGCACCTGCAATGGTTTTCTGGCACTGCACGATGTTCCAGGCTCATCTCCTATGCTCTCTGTCCTCATTTTTCCAGTGAGGCTAGGGATGTCTGATTCTCCTGGGTCAAAAGAACTTTAGGTTTAATAAACCCAGGTAAGCTATATTCTGACTCCCTTTATCCTATGCCCAGGTGTACGATAGCTCATATTCTTCTTTCATGGGTACCTGTGAATCCAAAGCTTCCTCCTCTTGTGTTTAGCCGATTAAAGTTTCCCTTGATGGAGAACTGCTGACCTTTAGGGCATTTCTGTGTCAGCAGTTTCAAAGGTATGTCCCAGAGAGATGTTGTCTCTGAAATGAGCATCACAATCTGGTACCCATGTGGGGCTCATGCCTGGCTCCTGAGACTCCAACCTGAAAGAGATGTGGCTTCAGACAGGCCATCCCAGGAGACATGGGGTGATCCAACCAGGCTGGTCTCCGTGAAGCCCTCTCATCTGCTCTCGTTTTCTCCTTGCTTCGGGTCTTTTTCACATTTCCATTTCCATTCAATGGCAGTGGGCCATCATCTGAGATGTGAACTGACAAGAATGCAGTGATGGTCCATGTATAAGTAGCTCTAGAAATGTGTATGATTTTTGTTTTAGAGAACTGGACCCTATCTTTTGGCCACAAAAAAGATGGAAAGTTTAAAAATGATACTAATAATTAACAATAAAATTCTAGGTTTTATTGTGAGTTATGGCCAAAGTAAACTCCCAGAATGTCCTACCACCCCTTGAACAAACAAATGTTCAGGTGAGGGCTGTGCAGGCACTTCATCAAGCCTTCATCAGCCTCAGCCCAGGAAGTCCACAGCCATGGTCAACACTTGCTAAGGCCACATCCCAGGTCACGTATCTCATCAAGCCTGAGATGACACAGCAGGTAAGGAGACCCTGGTTACCTGACCCTTTGCTGGATCAAAGGTGCCAAGCACCACGAATCCACTAAGGTAACAAGCATGAGGCCTTAGGCCTCGTGTGGGGAAAGAAATGCCATCAAGAGCCACCACCCTTCCTCTACAGAATGGAGAATCATTAAAGACCCATGAGGGGTGAGTTCCTGCACCAGGTGCTCAGTTGCTATCCCTCAGGCACATAGGGAAGGCCAGCGTGGCTGCCTCCAGCAGTATCTGCTACTGCTGACACACCAAGAGAACCACTTCCCCCAGGGCTCAACCATCACGAGGTTGGAATGTTTCCTGAGTGACTAGGGAGCTCCCCAAAACAATAACGAATGACCACAGCAAAATCAACCATGTCTATCTTGTCTCCCTAATAACATGGCACATCTGCAGCAAGAGTCCTTGGGTCAACTTTTATTTTTCTCTCATGTCTGCTGTCTGAATGTACTCCATACCTTGGGTTTGTTTGGGTGTGCCAGGGGTGAAGTGGCAGTGACTGGGGAACCAAAAATGTCACTGGTCTTCCCACCAGGTGGGTTCAGACGTTGTCGGGTCTGCACAGGAGCCGATTCGTCAAAGATACCACTTCCTTTCCCCCCTGCAGAAACAATCACAGGACAGTGAACACCACAACACCCCCCTGATCCGCCCCCAGGGTCATCACTTCAGAGACCTTCTCACAAACAGCTTTGTGGCAGTCCTGGGTACCAGGCAATGGGGTGCGACATCCCACCAACTTTATCTGAGGCCTACTTCGCCTTCAAGTCCAGACCCAACCCAGCCTCTGGAAGGGAAAAGAAATAAAACTACACTTCTTCCCTCAGAGTTCCTTAACCCTGAGTAGTTAGTGCTTTCCTACTGAAGTGTCCCTCATTAAACTCAGGAAAAGTTCTGCAGCGAATTAAAAGCAAACAGCTAAATGTTCTGCTCACACAGAGTTCTGAAGTTAGTAACATGCCCTATTCAAGGCAAACCTGTTATCTGGAAAATAACTTTTTTTTAAATATTTATTTATTTGTTTCAGTTGTACACAATGTCTTTTTCTTATGTGGTGCTGAGGATTGAACCCGAGCCGCGCACGTGCTAGGCGAGTGCTCTACCACTAAGCCACAACCCCAGCCCTGGAAAATAACTTTATTAGTCATTCTGACCTCATTCTGGCTGGAACTTCAAGCAATGGCTAGACGTGTCAGCAAATTAAGGGATTTGCAGTGCCCTTGCTGCCAACTGTGAGTGAGCTGATAAGCTGTAACAAAATATAGGCAGATAGCTGTGGCCTGGACAAGCCACAAGAAGGCTTCCATGTCCATATCAGGGAGGAATATGGCTGCTGTATGACACCAGCAGACCCCTTCCCCAAAGCACTGTGCTGAATGGAGCAGGAGCAGTTATCATCAAACTCACGGCCCTGGTGTGCCAAGATATAGTATACACAAACATGCATGCCATCAAGAGTTGTGTGGATGTGTGAAAGTTACCTGTTTTTTCTATGCCCCTAAATCCTCATCTTTAGAATGAGGACAATAAAAGGACTACCCTCTCAAGGTCTAGGAGCACTCAGTGAGTGGCTGTAGCTCCTAGGTCAAAGGCTGGGAACCATGCCTAGAACAAAAACACCTAATAAATACTAACATAAATAAAAGCTGTGTTTTCTGCCTAACAGTAAAGAAACACCTCCTGGACGTACTGTTCTGTGAATAAAGATGCTAAACAATCTATGAAGTGCCAATGTCTTAATGTAAGAGGGGTTGTCATATTCACTTATATTTGAATAAGAAAAATGATTACTTCACCCCTGCCTCTCACCAAGTGCTTACCTACAAGGGCCAGATAAGAAATAGGACAGAGAAGATTGCAGTGGCATGAGAAAGCAAACTCCTTATTTATTTTTAAAGTACTGGAGACTGAATCCAGGAGCGTTCTACCACTGAACTACATCCCCAGCCATTTTAATTTTTTGAGACAGGGTCTCACCTTTTGTTTTCAGTCTTCAAAAAATTACATTTTAGGACTGGGGATGTGGGTCAGCGGTAGAGCACTCACCTAGCGCATGCATGGCCCGGGTTCGATCCTCAGCACCATGTAGAAATAAAACGCATTGTGTACAACTAAAAGCAAGTGAATAAATATTTTTTAAAAAATTACATTTTAAAATTACTTTTTAGTTGTGATAACCATGTTGCCACAGGATAAGCACCTCATGACCCAACTAGACTAGGAGCCACAGTCGTGGGGAAGGGGCTCAACTGGGGTCTGATCTTGTTAGCTGTCACATTGCTAACAGAGCAGCCTTCTGGGAGGTGTCAGTCCCTGGGCCATGGCTTGAAGCTCCCATGAGGCTGCTAAAAGCACTGAGTAGGTTGGGCACAGGCCAGGGATGCTGTCTTCTGGCAGGGACAGAAGACCTTGGAACATGCGAAACTTTCTGCAGGAAAACACCACACCCTCACTTAACTTTAGTGGACTACAAACCTCCTA
Source organism: Tamias sibiricus (assembly GCA_025594165.1). Classification (NCBI taxonomy): domain Eukaryota; kingdom Metazoa; phylum Chordata; class Mammalia; order Rodentia; family Sciuridae; genus Tamias; species Tamias sibiricus. Next base: position 1,390,581 of record CM046674.1, on the reverse strand, counting down.
CTCTCAACCATGGACCTCCCAGGGCTCTAGCCCCAAGCTGAACACCTTTGAAAAAGGAAACCAGCACTGCATGGTGTGAAGGACTGGCACACTGGCCAGGCTGCTTGGGTCCTCATCCCTGCTCACTCACTCACTAGTTACCTGTGCAACCTCCAACAAACTACTTCACCTTCTCAACTTACAGCACCCCTAGGGTCACTGGTGAGACTGACCAGCTGATAAGTGGAAGTGGTTGTGTAGCACAGCCTGCAGGGGAAACCTTTAGTGATGCCACTGGCCATTCTAGCAAGCGTGGCTAGCCTGTGACGGGGAGGGACCATCCCTATTGTGTCATATTCTGGTTGTCCACAAAGGCTAACCTCATTTTTTTTTTTTTTGTACCAGGGATTGAACTCAGGGGCACTTGAACACTGGGCCACATCCCCAGCCCTTTTTTGTATTTTATTAGAGACAGGGTCTCACTGAGTTGCTAAGTGCCTCACCATTGCTGAGGCTGGCTTTGAACTTGCGATCCTCCTGCCTCCGCCTCCTAAGTGCTGGGATGACAGCGTGTGCCACTGCTCCCGGCGTCATTTTTTTTTTTTTTTAATATTTATTTTTTAGTTGTAGTTGAACACAACACCTTTACCTTATTTATTTATTTTTATGTGGTGCTGGGGATAGAACCCAGGGCCTTGCACGTGCTAGGCGAGCGCTCCACTGCTGAGCCACAATCCTAGACCCAGCTTGCCTAATTTTTTAAAACATATATTCAGTTTTTTTTTAAACTAAAAATTTTTGGTCAAAGACACTGTTCATTAAAAAAACATTTTTCAGGGGCTGGGGTTGTGTCTCAGCAGCAGAGCGCTCACCTCGCATGTGCGCGGCCCGGGATCGATCCTCAGCACCATGTAAACATAAATGCATTGCATTGTGTACAACTAAAAGTAAATAAATAAATATTTAAAAACAAACAAACAAAAAAAATTTTTCAATTGTGAAGCAGAACACAGAAAATTTCTCAGGACATACTTACTCCAAATAGTTTCACAGTAGATACCAGGGAACAGTACTGATTCCCAGGAACTCCCTGTGTGCCCCCCCTTCCCTCTCACCCAAGATTATCCCACTCCTGAATTTTCTGGAAACCACAGACTTGGTATTTTACTTATATGTTTTCACCACATATAGGCCTAATCCTGAACAAGAGTTGTTTCTGAACTTTATAAAGAAGTAATTATGCCATACAGCTATTACTCAACTTTTTCCTTAAAAGATGAATTCAGATTTGAAGAAAAGATGCCTGAATTCCCTCAAAATTAATGAACAGTTGGATGCAGTGGCACACACTAGTTATTCCAGTGACTTGAGAGACTGAGATAAGAGGATCACAAGTTCAAGGCCAGCCTCAACAATTTAGCAAGACCCTGTGTCAAAATAAAAGAGGGGGAGGTGCCTAGGGATGTAGCTCAGTGGTTAAGCACTACAGGTTCAATCCCCCATTTTCAAAAAAAGAAGAAAAATAAATTCAATCCCAGCAACTTGGGAGGCTAAGGCAGGAGGATCCGAGTTCAAAGCCAGCCTCTGCAACTTAATGAGACCCTGTCCCAAAATAAAAAACAAAAAGGACTGGGGATATGGCTCAGTGGTTGAGTGCCTCTGAGTTCAATTTCTACTATCCAAAACAAAAAAAACAAACAAACAAAAACAACAAACAAACAAACAAAAAACACACACACAAAAATAAACCCACCCCCAAAAACACTGCATTGGCAGAAATGGGCATGTGTTCGCTGTATGGGCAAACAGGAATGCTCAGGAGGCTTGAACAGGGAGACTGAAGCAAAGGTGAAATGAGACACTGAAGGCCATCTCCTGCAAGCCTTCCTCAACTGTCAGAGGTAAGCTACCCACATAGGTGGAGCAAGGGACTCTGAACACTCCCCAGCCAGGCCCTCTAACTGGAGTGCTGCAGCACTGAGCCTGGGTAACTGACCACAGCAACGAGGGCAGGAACCCAGCCTTTGAGGTGGGCACAACTACCGGTTCTGCCTCACAGGTTTCACTCACTCTTTCCAAAGAGTACTCGGAAGGATGCAAAAACAAAAAACAAAAAGCAAGGGCTGGGGTTGTGGCTCAGTGGCAGAGCGCTTGCCTCGCACATGCACGGCCGGGGATCGATCCTCAGCACCATGTAAACATAAATGCACTGCATTGTGTACAACTAAAGTAAATAAATATTTTTTAAAAAAAGAATAAAAAAAAAAAACCCCACTCCCACTCCCAAACTACAAGATGCAGATACTTGGTAAAGGCAGCCAAAATGGCTGTCACTACACCTTGTGACCATGCACAACCAGAGGTAAATGGCTACTCCTGGCCAAGGGGCTCAGGCTCCCCAAGGACACAAGAACACCTGGGGACAGGAGGTCCTATGGGATGTGTAAAGAGGCACAGCAGCCACACCTTCCAGACAGCCTGATGTGCTTTGAGGACAAGTTTAGAGATAACTCCACACACACACACACATTCAGCACTTTTTTCTTTTCTTTTTTTGTACTAGGGATTGAGCCCAGGGGTGCTTAACCACTGAACCACACCCCCAGACCTTTTTAATTTTTTTTACTTTGAGATAGGGTATAAGTAAGTTGCTTAGGGCTTTGCTAAATTACTGAGGTTGGCCTTGAACTTTTGATCTGCCTGCCTCAGCCTCCAGAGCCGCTGGGATTACAGGTGTATGCCACCACTCCTGGTTGGGATTTGTTTCTGTTTTGCACACAAGGTACCATTCTGCTATCACCCGCACAAAGGTATGTAAGGCTGACCACTCCTGGCCCAAAATTCAGAACTGGATGCTAAAGAATATTAGTCACATATTAAGAACCACTGGCTACCGCTACATTTAGAAGCAACATCAGCACCCATCCCCCAACAGCCAAATGAACAAAATAACTAGTTTTTAAATATGCTGCATCTACATTTGGTCAAGAAATGTTTATATCCAGAACTGGCACAAAGTAGGGAGCAGTTAGAGCTGACTCTAGCATATACCCACAGGGATGGCCTCTCAACTTTCTGAAAGATGGAACAAACTTTGCTGTCCCCTTACAGATACAGACATGGGAAAACTACTAGACAACTGTCACTGTGTGGTTATTCAACAGGACAGTTTACCAGGAGAAACCTGTTCAAATATTCTTTCCTTCTGTAGCCACTAGCCAGTGTGTTAAATTCTGAAGAACTTCCTCAGTGCATGCTAGACCAACTCTTCCTGTGCAGAGTTTCGGTCTACTGAAGTCAGATTAATACTCTCCCTCCCTAGAACCATATCTGAATATACAATCATTGGCAAACAATCTCAGGAATCTCAAGTGGCCCAAGAACCAGAGGCCCACCACTCACCTTTGTTCCCTCAGTGCTTTCACACCACCTCTAATGACAAGTGGTAACCTATACCAGAAAATATCTGACAGATCAACATAAGAACTAGAACATTTTCAAATGAACAGAAAAGAGACTAGGTAGAGGCCAACCCATCTGGGATTTAAAAAGGCCCACACCTGGGGGATTTGTCCTTTTGGGTACATTCTGAGGTTCTTCCGTTGGTCCAAAAATATTCGATGCCATCCTATTAGGCCTGCTTGAAGAAACAGCTTCTTCCGGACTTCCAAAAAGATTGCTAGATTCTCCTCCTGGGGGCTTCATGGCCCTGTGAGCAGAAAGCAAACCTGAATTACTGTCGGCCGCCACATATACTTGTCATAGGCAGGGCTATGGCACAACTAGCCGGGGCAGAAGCATGCCTCAATGTCTGTGGAGGCCATATAATTACTTAACTGCCACATGGCAAACTTCTTCTAAGGCTCTTCCAAGTTCTTTAAAAGCTTTCCTGCTGGGTGCAGTGACCCATGACTATAATCCCAGCTACTCAAGAGGCTAAGGCAGGAGAACTTCAAGCTCAAGGCCAGCCTGGGCACTGAACAAGCATGAATGAGACTGGGCAGTCGGTGAGATCCAGTATCTAAAGAAAAAATAGAAATGGTTGGGGATGTAGCCTAGTGGTAGAGTGCTTGCCTAGCACGTGCAAGGCCCAGGGTTCTATTCCTAGTACTGGAAAAAAAAAATAAAGAAAAAAAAAAAAAAAAAAGCAAAGAAAATAAGACTAGAGTTCTCCAGAAGACTGGTGGGACACTTGACATTTACCCACCAATCAAGCCTGACCCCCAAGGCAGGACCTGTGTGCACTAGAGGGGAGCCCTGGCCACAAGGTGACTGAGGACTGAGACCCTCTAAGGGTAAGCTACACAGCAGATTCTAAGACAGCATGAAGAGAACAAAACATCTCTTTAACATCTTTTATGCTATAATACTATGAAAGAATATTTTGCATATATTAGGTCGATTAAAACCAATTAAGTGGGGTGCAGTGGCACATCCATATGATCCCACTAACTCCAGATGCAGAAGCAGGAGGATTGCAAGTTCAAGGTGAGACCCTATCTCAAAATAAAAAATAGAGCTGAGAATGTAGCTTGGTGGGAGAGTACCCCTGGGTCCAATCTCCAATATTGTAAAAAGAATTTTTTAAAAAGTATTAAATTTTTTTTTTTTTTTTTGGTACCAGGGATTGAACCCAGGGGTGCTTAACCACTGGGCCACATCCCCAGCCCTTTTTTGTATTTTATTAGAGACAGGGTCTCACTGAGTTGCTAAGTGCCTCACCATTGCTGAGGCTGGCTTTGAACTCGTGATCCTCCTGCCTCAGCCTCCCAAGTGCTGGGATTATAGGCGTGCGCCACTGCACCCGGCTAAAAAAAGTATTAAATTTTTTAAAAACTTTTTTGGGGACAGTACTCAGGATTGAATCCAGAAGAGCTCTACCACCTAGCTAACCTCTCCAGTACTTTTTACTTTTTATTCTGAGGCAGGGTCTCACTAAGTTGCCCAGGCTGGCCTTGAACTTGTGATCTTCAGTTGCTAAAAAATCTGGGATTACAGGTGTGAGCTACTGTGCCTGGCTTTGAGTTATCTTTTTTTTTTTTTAAGAATTTAACCTTTATTTATTTATTTGTTGTTTGTTTTTATGTGGTGCTGAGGATTGAACCTGGGGCTTCACCTGTCCTAGGCAAGCACTCTATCCCTAAGCCACAAACCCAGCCCTCGAGTTACCTTTTATTATATCAATTGCAGAGCTAAAGAATTGCCACAAAGCTTTGTGCTGACAACCAAGAGCATAGGTCTTGAAAAGAAGCACAGAGAAACACTGAGTTTATGGGCGTCTTTTCAGACTTTTGAAACACATTTCAGGTGACGGGCCTTTTAAGTTTTAAACCAGTTGAGTGGTCCGTTCCCTTTCACCAGGTCTTAAGAACTGGTCCAGTCTGACCCAAGACATTTTGAGATACTTGGATTTAGAGGATCAAGCACCACCTAAAAGGTAAGGGCTGAGGCTAGGCCTCCCTGCAAAGGTATGCAAATACTAAATGCTCAAGGTCTGTTAACAAAAACAGCATATTTAAATGTTTTTGTTTCCTCTAAAGAGCTGGAAAGGGAGCCAGCCAACCACTGTGATCGTATGTGAACAGGGCTGCTGCTGAGACAGGAGAGCAGAAAGTGTGCCCTACAGAGAACCACAGCCTGAAGAGAGACCCACGAAGATGCCTGGCACACACTGGCAGGCCTCTGAACAGTGCTCTCTCTCTGCTTGGGAGGAAGGGAAGTAGATGTGCCAATTCTGTCTGTTCAGTAGTTAGCACTTCCTGAAGGATCTGATGAAGGGGGAAAAATCAGTTCTGTGTGAAAAATAATTTAAAAAAATAACCAATAACCAGGCTTAAGTTAAGAGTTTAATGAAGTCTTAGGTAAAGCAGGCTGTTGGTGGACAAGGTGAGGAATCTGATTTCCATTTTTAAATCACACAGCCGTGGTCATTCTCCATTTTTATCTTCATTAGTTGAAGCAGGCCTAACATGGTCTCCAGTCATCTCTTTGATGAAATAAGAGATATCTGTGGTCCTGAACTGAACTGAATTCAGCATCGACTCATGACAGCATGAGTTACAATCCTACTTTACTGGCTTATTTCATAGATAGCTATCTTCCAAACCCTCCAAGTCCTGCACCACAGGCTGACAGATGTGATCCGGACTCCTGCAGACTCTCACACTCAACACTCAGACGGAGTTGTCCCCAGAGTCTCTGCCTCTTGCACATCTCCTGAGCTCCTACCACTGGCAACCCTGCAGATGAAAAGATGAATAAAGGAAAGCCCTCTGCTTGGAGTTTTAGGTTTAAGGGGAAAGGCCCATCTGCATATAGGTGGTTTCAGTGTTTTCTGTGAGTGACATGACAGAGGCATAGGGTGCTCATGGAACTCCAAAGCTGTCTCTGGAACAGAGTGTACAGTAGGAACACAGGAGTATGTAGTAGTTAAAGGAAATGTTACTGTGGGGGTGGTGGAAATACAGGACTTAATCTTTTTTTTTTTTTTTTTTAATATTTATTTATTTGTTTCAGTTGTACACAAGGTCTTTGTTTTTGCGTGGTGCTGAGGATTGAACTCCGGCAGCATGCGTGCTAGACGAGCGCTCTACCGCTAGAGCCACAACCCCAGCCCCACGACTTAATCTTGTTTTGTGTACTTTTCCTGAATTTTACTTTATTTAAAAACTAGCCTAAAGAATAAGTGGTGCCAGCAGTACAGGCTATCTTGGCAGTGATTAGGATGCAGAGGTCTGGCATCTTGGGAAGGGCAGGGGCCACCTCCATCATGAAGGCAAGGGGCAGCACCCAGGTTTAGCAGCCTGCAACAGCCAAACAAGCAGCAAAGGTGCCCCAGGACATCTCACACAAACCATACCAGAGTTCAATGATAGGCCTTAAAAAAAAAGGGGGGGGGGGAGGGAGCACAACAATGGCCCAGTGTGGCCCTCTGGAAGGGACAAGCAGCAGTTATCACTGTGACATGAGGGGGGAAGGGAAAGGGAAGGGAAGTTCTAAGCAGCTATGCTTAGGGAAAAAGTCACAATGGAGGGGTGTACCCAGTCACCCTTTCCTTCCGGAGTATCCCATCCATATATCTTGATAAAGACGTTCGATACACACAGGAGAAAGGGGCGCATGGTAAGAAGAGCCCCACAGGCTCAGGTGGACTGTGGCGCTGGAGAGGCAAAGACAAAGCCACTGTCATCTGGAGGGTCTCCAGGCCCCTGACCTTCCGTAAGAGTACGTCCCCGATGTCAGAAAAGCTTTTGGGAACTGGTGGGGCTTGGGAGAAGCCGTAAAAACCAGACTTGGACTAAGTTCTTCACCAACATCAATCCTGCAGATTAAAAGACTTGGGGTAAATGGTGGCTAACGCAGTCCAGATCCCGTAGCACGAGACAACCCCTGGCCCAGAAACCGCAGCCTGAGAGGTGCCGCGCGGAGCGGGGCCGGCGCCACTGCCCTTGGCGGCTCTCCCGCTCCGCCGCGCTCCAGGCCACGCCGCGGCCGGAGTCCCGGCTCCCACCTGGGGCCAGGCCCGGGCAGCCTCATCCCTCGGCCGGCGCTTTCCCGGCGGCACCGCCAGGCAGCTCGGACAGGGGACTTCCTTGAGGGATGCGACAGAGGCGTCCCCTGCCGGGGCGGGGTACCGGGTGTCTTCAGCCGGAGGCGGAGTGGGCGTGCCCTGCTGGGTGCCCCCTGCCGGGGGCGGTGAGTCCCCGGCTGGGTGGCCCCCGCTCGGCGGGCTCGCATTACCAGACACCAGAACCACGACTCCGTTCGCCCAACCCGGCCGTACGGCTCCCGGCCCGAGAACCGCGCCCGACTCGCCACAGGAAGGCCGGATAGAGCCCGCGGAGCCCCGGGGCTCGCCGCCCAGCCTCCGCCCGGCCAAAGCGCGCATCTGTAGGGTCGCCTGCCACGTGGCCGCGACCCCGCGCCCGCCCGGCCGCACCCGCACACCTGGAGCCTGGCCGGCCGGCCTCAGCGTCCGCGCCCTGGAACATGTCGACCGCCGCCCCGCGCCTCTCAGCACCGCGTCGCGGTTCCCGCCCGCCCAGCGCAGGTACCCAGGCCCGCCAGCGCCCGTTGGTTGCCGCCCACGCCAATCAGAACCCTGCAGCCTATCGAGACCTGGGCCCCACCCTTCACCCCCGCTGGCGTCGCGCCCACAGGCGATTGGCCGCTGCCGGCGCCGCTCGCGCGCATTGGTCTGCCCGCCATCACGCGGGCAGTGCCTGATGGGCGCCCGCCCCGGAGCCCCGCCTCGCCACTTTGGCGGGTTAGGGCGAGGTAGTTTCGGGCCAGTAGCAACTGGAGGCCCTTGGGCGCGCGGTAGCGCCCTCGCGAGGAAGCGACGGCTCCGCCCGGGCCGCACCTGCCCGCCCACCTCTCCAGGCTCGCGGAGCCCGAAGGCTGAGCCCGCGCCGCGTCCCAGAGCACTGGTTAAAAAAAGGCGCAGAAGACAATCGTTAGATCAAGTATTAGTATGTATTTATGCACAATAAAAACATTTACAAGTTGAACCGGAAATTTAAACAGGAGTTTAACAGCTTTTCTTTATTATATTAAATAACCAAAACACCTTTTATTCCCAAAATTGGTAAAGAATAAATAATATAATTTACAATATAGTACAAAAAAATAACCAGGAAGGGCAGGCATTCTGCTTTATACATATACTGTATATTTATAATCTATAAAACAAATTCACATCTCGAACAAGCCGGAAACCTTGGATGATATGGCTTAACAATTATTAAAGCGAACAGCACTGAGTTGTGCGCCCCAGGCCAGGCGCAGCAGCCAGTGATCCCCCGAAAGGGCGACACGGGTGGGGGGGGGGTTGGCGCAGTGCTTCCAAGACCGGGACTGACCTCACTGAGTTACTGGGCCCAGTGGAGAGCTCCGACATCTGGGAAAGGTGTACTGTGGGTTTGTTTAATCTTTCCCCCACCCCCACTCCCCTCCCCTGCAAGACAAAGTGCCGTATTTCCTCACAAATCCACCTGAGAGACCGCACCGTTCAAAAAGCAGGTGTAACTGTTTCCCTCCTCACTTGTTTCCAGTGTCTTGTAGAGCAAGTTTGGACTGAAACGCGTGGTCTTTAAACTGAAAAGGACCTCCACCGACAGTGAGGTAACCATAAGAATCAAGAAACAAAGTCAAAACTCCAACAAGAGTCCCATGCTAAGAACCTGCAGGTATGGGAAGCAGATCTACAGCCTGAAGAAAGGTCCCCAAAGATCCCCACTCCCTGAGCAAGCACCCTAACCCCTACAGGGCACAGAAAGAAGCGTGAACTTCAAGCATATTCTCAAGGACTGAAAGCTCATTCCTCTACAGTCACAATAAAGAATGAGGCCAAATACCAACTTCCTTGATAGCAGAGGTACTTTGTCTCAATCTTTAGAAAAGATGCAGCAGCACAAAGATCCCAGGCATCAGCGGGATCAGGGAGAGATTTTTCTAGAAACTGATCTTGGATACTGGACTATCACAACTCCTTTGGAAGATGCAGAGCCTGGGAGGCTTCTCTGCCAGTCTGTGGAGAATCCCAGCCTTCTGGCAGTTGCCTAACATAAATGTTCGGGCTAGGAGAAAAGGCCTCCACTTTCTCTGCTATGAATGACATTCCCCCCTTAACACGGTAAGCAAATGCTACAGAAGCTGCAGGATTCTCTGGAATCCCATCAGCTTCATCGCAGGAGGGACAGTTAGTCCACTCCAGCCCCTAACTTTCCTGCCACTGGGTGACAAGTGCTGTATTCAGGGCTCCCAAATGCAGTCTGCAAAGTTGGGTGGTGCTGCTACACCAAAAGCCTACAGAAGTGGAAACTAATCTTCATAGTTCTGCTCCTTTTACAGGTAGGACAAAGGGTACCCTCCTCAAGGTGTTCCTGAGGGGAAGCAGCTAGGGATGTCTTGCCCAGCACACTGCTAGCGCAATGTTTAATGGATTCTACCATCTCTGGTGGCGGATCAGGCACAGCCTGGGGTCCTCACCTACAGTACAGGCCCCGAGAGACCTACTGAGCTCAGCAAAGTGCTGACACATCTAACACCACATGCAACCAAGAGCAGACACCCTGGTTCTAACACTGCTGACCATCTCCTAATAAGCAGTGCCACTTTTCCCTTCTCACCCCATGGAGCAGGGGTCGCAGCACAGGCTACGTCAGGCCCTGGAGGCAGGAGGCCTCTCCACAGGAACCAGTGCCAGGAGGAACCTGGGAAGGAGAGGGGGGAGGCTGTGGTTCTGTGTCCTCCGCTGGTGCCTGCAGCCCAGCACCACTAGAGCAGCTGGTGAGACCACGGGATGGAGAGTGTCCACACCAGAGGTCTTTCCTTCCCCTCTACACACTGGCTCCCTTTTTCACTGCAGATGGGGAGAGACCAGAGGGGGGCCAGGGCTGGCCTGGATAGCCACCGGACAAGTTAGGGAAAAGGCGAGTAGGGAGCAGGGATGGAAGGTGGATTAGAAAGGGCTGCTGGGTGGAGGGTGACCAGGTGAGGGCAGCACAGGCCTCCCCTGCCCAGCACCATGCCACACCACGAATGGCTGGAGGGTGGTTTGTGTGCTTGTATCTCCTGAGGCTGAAAAGGCAGAGGAGCCCTTGTTAGCTCCATCCTAGGAAAGAACAGATGCTAGGCCACCTCTAGAAAAATCTACTAGCCACTATGGGGATCCAGGAGGGAGTCACCAGAAGGTCACAGGATGGTTGAGCTCTGACTACACCTGAACATCTAAATCCAAATCCTGCCAAGGTCCCCATAATCAGGAAGAAGAAACTTGAGGCCTCAGTGCAAAGGCATGCCAAGGGACTAAATAAATGTACTGGGCACACCCCGTGACAATGTCAGCAAGAGGAGGAGGAGGAGACTCTGAAGAACAAACAGGGCATCTTCTCTGCTAGGCAGATTGGCCTCAGGTGCCTAACAGAACCTTGGAGAAGCTCCAAGACCCATCAGCGAAGTCTGGCCTGCAGTCATGTTAGCACCTGGGTATCAGCCCTGTAAAGGTAAAGGACATCTCAGAATCACCCGGAAGGAACTTGCAGGGGGACACAGGGAGGAAACCAGCTACACAAAGGACTCTGTTCTTCCTTGTCTGTGTCTCCCAATTCTTAAAACACAAGATAAACATTTTCAACCAGCTTAACAAGGTCCTATAAAATGTACACACAACCCACGTTAAGACATGATTCCTTTCCCCTTTCCTATTACGCCAGTCAGAACAAAACCTCTGGACGGGGGAAGCAGAGGAAAGGGTCAGTGTTTTGTGGAGATGGCACTGGATATGCTGTCCAGGGACCCCCTCCACCCTGTCATCAGTCTTAGGGTGCAGACCCCACCAGGCATGAGCCTGCGCTGTGCCAACTGTCCCCTTCAACACTACCACAGAAGAGCCAAGTGGGGTGAAGGGGTGTCAGAAGGTGGCAGCAGCAGCAGCCTCCCAAAATACAAGGACCACACCAAGGCACGCCCCTTCTCAAACACAAGCTCTGGACTGCCGAGCACCACCGTGGAGGCACAGTGCAGGATCCCCACGTGGACCAGCATGGGCCCCAGGAGGGCAAGGAACAGCTCCCACACCACAGCAGGCTGATAGCAACCATTCTCACGGTCAGTCCTAGCCTCCTGGGATGTTGAAGCTTCTGCTTGTTGGGACAGGGCTGTGACCAGCTACTCCTGCATGATGCACATCCTGAGGTGCAGACGTGCCCCTTGACTGTCTTCTGGAGATTCTGGACTTGACTTGCTTTCTCTGTAGTTTGAAGAGGGTTTTGTCTGCCACAAATGAGCACAGCCAGCCTGGTAAGCCCTCCTCTGTGGCCTCAGGGATTCCCTTGCCACAAGGTACGGTCACTGGGAGAGGTCACCGACGGGGGGACCGCCTCCCCCACTGTCAAACAGAACCTCTCGGCGGCCAGGCTCAGTGATGGAAAGCTCTTGGGCCAGGTCATTGAACCGAGATATGTAATCGATGCTGTTCTCATTCATCATGCACACCAGCTGGGAATCCACCACCTATAGGAGAGAGGGGACAAGGATAGACAGACCAAATCAGAGGGCTGTGGCCTGCCATTTGAATTGGCAGCAACTAGCTGCCAAGGGTGGACATCAGAGGAAGCCTAGAGTGCTGTCCCTCTGTGGTTTGAAAATTTGCTTCTGGCAAGTTCCCCTGGAGAACCCAGTGGGAATTGGGCATGTCGGGCTGTTGGCAACCCCTCCCTCCTGAGACATGGTGGAGAGTGAGTCCACAGACAGGCAAACAGTATACTGCAGAAGGCAGAAATAGAGGAGCTGGAAGGCAGAGCAGGGGAGACAGTCTGTCTTGGGGGTGGAGTCAGAGGTGGACACTCCAAGGTGTCACATTTGACAAATGTGGAAGTCACACAAAGGTGTGAGGAAAGAACATTTCCACCCGCAGAAACAGCAAGTGCAAGACCCCAGGTATGCACAGGCTGTTCAAGAAATGTAAGAAAGACAGGATGTGACACAGAGCACAAGACAGAGAGTGGCAAACTAGGGAGGATGCAGGACTCTGGCAGGGATTAAAGGGCTAGGGTTTTATCCTGGGGGCAAAATGTGGGCTTGACAGTCCCTATGGTTTGCTGTCTGCCTCTGCCACTGGGGCAGAAGCCTCCTGAGCACAAGGGACTACAGCAGCATCTGCACAGAGTAGGCTGTAAACAGATCCCATGATTAGTGAATGAACAAGAAACCTATCTGGGGTTCCAGCGAGAGCTATCACATGCACTGAATTTCAAACTTCTCATAAACAAATTAAAATCTGTTTCAAAAAGTAGAGCAAACAGTGAGCACCCTTCCCCTAGGCACTTGGCACCAGCTTCTGTCCTCATCAACAAACAGCCATGCCAACTTTACCTCTCCCCACAATTTCTCACTCCGTCCTTTACTGAACTCCAACCATCAGAGAGCATCTACCCACAGATGTTTCAGACCAACTTCTGGACAAGGAGGGCTCGTCCAAATGCAGTGGTGTTTTGAAGCAGAGTTCTCAAGGAACACCCTTTTTTTTTTTTTTTTTTTTTTTTTTTTTTTTGGCACTAGGTATTGAACTCAGGGGCACTCGACCACTGGGCCCATCCCCAGCCCTTTTTTGTATTTTATTAGAGACAGGGTCTCACTGAGTTGCTAAGTGCCTCGCCATTGCTGAGGCTGGCTTTGAACTTGCGATCCTCCTGTCTCAGACTCCCAAGTGCTGGGATTACAGGCGTGCGCCACCGCGCCCGGCTCAAGGAACACCCTTTTGCTAAACACTCACTGCTGGCTGTTTCTGAAAGTGTGCTGACACAACTCGCTAAGGACAGTGTTCCATGTGGCTCTGTTGTGTGGCAATGCATCACCACAGAACCTGTCCAAGGGGAACACTGACTCCGGACCCGGGTGGCCTGGGTTCAGTATTATAACTCCCAAGTGTTTCTGCAGAGCCATCCCCATACAGCCAATGGTTTACAGTGTCCACACCAATGTGAGATGGGGAGAAGACCAGTTTCTTGTGGGACATTTGTATTACAGAATGTCTTGCGAATGAAAATTCTATGGCCAAATGGGTTTAAGAAATGCTATGTGTTCTATGAGGGAGATTCATTACATTATTCTGTTCACGTTCTCATTAGTTAAAGTTCCCAATCACATCATGGTTTGGCTTAGAATTCTCCAAAGCTTCCCCAAAATTTACCATCTTAAGAGTCCAGTCAGGGAGCAGAGATGCCAAGGGGTCTGTGGGAAACAGCTGTGTGTCTGTTGACCTAAAGTCCCCCTCACTTGTCTGTTTGCCCACAGAGACCTCGGAATGTGCTGAGACCTGACATCCAGAGACCAGTCTGGGAAATGTTGCTCCAGGAGGTCGCCAACAGGACTAACCCACCCAAGTGGTACTCTGGGTAAGGACCTTTCTGTTATCTGCTTTGACCAAGTCTCTCTTGCAGCACTCGTGGCTCTGTGCCTTTCATCTTAAAATTACCTGTCTTCACTCCTTACATCAGCACTGCCCCTGCAGGCACGCAAAAAATGTGGAACACCCTAGCCAGACAGAGGGACACTGCACTGGCTGAAAGAGGGTCACAAACGGATTCAAGCTTTCACATCAAATGTCTGCCTTGACAGGAGGATCGCGAGTTCAAAGCCAGCCTCAGCAATGGCGAGGCACTTAGCAACTCAGTGAGACCCTGTCTCTAAATAAAATACAAAAGAGGGCTGGGGATGTGGCCCAGTGGTCGAGTACCCCTGAGTTCAATCCCCGGTACCACAAAAAAAAAAAAAAAAAAAAAAAAAAAAAAAAAAAAAATGTCTGCCTTGATGTGACCCCAGTTATCATGGCCTGAATTTGGGAGAGGTACGGGTGGGGAAAGGTGGAGCCCTTCTGCAGAACCCAATCCCAAGTTCCACTGGGCTGCATCTGAGAGACACAGCACAGGACATGCTACTCAAAGGTCCCCTGCTGCCAGGACAGGATCAGATGGTGCCACACCCACATCAGGAAGCTGAGGCAGCCTGAAGTCACACAGCTTGGGAAGGGTACGATGAGATCCAAGCCAGCTCCACCTGCCTTTAGAGACCCCACTCTGCACTAAGCCCAGGCTTCCCAGGTCCGTCCTGCACCCTCCTCTTGTCACTATTTGGCAAGCAGTCTTTAACCACCCGGTCTCAAGAAAGAACAGGGGCTGGCAGTCAAGTTCAGTTGTGTGGCAGCACACTTACCTCCGCAACATCAGCCAGGGATCTGGACACAAATGAGTCTCGTGAGTTGCCATCCAACAAACTGGGACCAAGCAAGGAAGTGCCACTGTTAGCCCCAATGGGAGTCGGCAGCATCTTTCGACTCTTTTCTGGGGAGATGAAGCTGGCTGCAGGGAGAAGACCGAGGATAACACTGAGCACAGGAAACGAGCCTGAGGGCTGGGTGGCCGGCAAGCCAGGTCCCCTGTGGGCCTCCACCTGTGTGCTTGCTCAAAGGACTGTGCTCATGCTGGACCAGCTTTTCTTATAATGACCCAGGAGCACAAACCCACCTGTCTTTTGCCAGGGTCCCCAGTGCTGCACCGTCTCCTTACTGTCTCCCATATCTAACCAACACACACAAAATGTTTGACTCTTTACGTCAGGACCTAACTGACAGGCACAAAGGTGGTTCCCAACTGTCAGGATTTGCATTTGACTTTGTGCTGTTATGGAAGACAACAGGAGCCCATCATGGGGTGCTGGCCCCCTCTGCACTTCCAAACCCAGAGCCCCAGTGGTGTCTGCAGTCAGGACCGACCAAGTTCACTGTATGCACAACATGCCTTGCTCTGGGGTTGCTGTCAAGATGGCCACCCAACCCCGTCATGCTCACCATTCTCTAAAGCCTCCAGGGCCTAATCCCAGGTGTGCTACAGAAGCTCCTCCCACACAGGCAATAGCAACACATGTGTATTTCCCTGCATGCTCCTTCCCTCTAACTGGCACTGGAACCCAGGGAGCAAACAGGTGGGGGGAGGGCAGACACATCTTGTGACGCTCCCATGTATGGTCGACACGATGCTGCAAGATGGCAACATCCACTTCAGAGTACCTTACTGACCACAGAAAGAGAAAGGCTAAGAGTTCAAAGATGGCTAAATTCTTCTGGCCTCAGCCAAGACCGGCAGGAGGCCCAGTGGGGAATGGAGGGGCGGTCAGGCTGGACTGAAGGGGCCACTAAAACACAAAGAGTGCTCGGCATCCAACAGGCTGTGGGCCACCAGGTGCACATACCTCTCAAAGCTCATGGTGAGCGGACACTGAGAAGCTATGCACTTCCCACCTCACTCATGCCTCATGTGTGTGAGAACATAGCGCCTTCCTGACTCCAATCCCTGCTGGCCTGGGAAAGGAGACCCTTTCCCAGACACTCACCAAACAAGCTGCTGAGTGAGGAGTCTGTGGAGTCACTGGGGTACCACTGGGGGTCGTGGGTGGGAGAAGCAATCCAGTTGGTCTGAGGGCTACTGGACGGGGAGGGAAGACTCTTGGAACTGTCACTGCCATTCAGTTTTGCTGGAGAAAGAGGGACTCCTTCACCTGTGAACCAAAATCCAAGGTCAAAGATGTTTCCCCAACCCACAAGCAAGAAGGCAGCAGGAGAGAGGGGCTGTGCACTGAGCAGAGAAGACCCAAGAACCCACTGGGACCCCACACCAGCATGGTCGACAAGGGTCTGTAGGCAAGGACCGCAGAGCCTTCAGGGCAGCTTTGTGCTGCAGGAAGGACATAATGCAGAAGACTGTAACAGCAGCATCCACCATCAGGGGGCCAGGCCCTGTGCCCAGAGTTTAGCATAAACCCTCTCCTTAACACCTGCATCAGCCCTGTTCAGACACGCTGGTGGGCTATGACCTCACCCTGTCTGAACCTGCACCTAAGTCACACCAGCAAGGGATACACCACAGCCACCAGGACCACTGTCCCACAGAGGGTGGACCGAAGCCTGGACACGAAATCCAGCTATGTCCTGAAATGTCTGCCAGGATCACAATTAACCAGGAAAGGACTCCTTTGGACCCCTGGACTGCAGTGGGCCTCATGGGCCTCTGACTCTCATCTCAAGGTCAGGAACAATCCTACCAGACCAACAGCAGCCTCAAGTTCTACATGCACCTTCTCTGAAGGCACAGCAGCTCCTGTAGGCTGCAGAAACCTGATACTCAAGAATGGCAGCTGGACTGGAATGTTCCCAGCAAGTCTGGCAAGTACGTGGGTAGATCCAGACCCCTCAAGGCAAGTCTGATTGCCTGGGCTGGGGGGAACCAGATTTTAGGAAGGATGACAAGGCCACCTGTTCTCACCATACTGGCCAGAGCTGATGGCAATCTCAATGATGGAGTCGCTGATCTGCGTGGCCGGCTCCCCCTGTGAGAGCACATCCTCAGGGGGGCCAGGCAGGGAGATGTCCAGTAGTGCGGAGACGTTGGGTGGGGAGAGTCGGGCGCTGGAGCCCTCTGAGCGCAGAGGGGTACAGAGGCCATTCTGGGGAGGAGTCTTGGGCAGCTCGGGTAAGGACAGAACAGACGAACCCTGCTGAGAGGCAGGCATTGTTCAGACACAAGGGGCTACTCAGAACCCAAAACAAAAAGACAAGCACAACCTCAGGCTCAGCTGGGCAACTGTGCCGGGTGCAGTGGGTGAAGGGTGCTAGCAGTGACTGAGCCATGAGGCCAGGCTGAGGTGGCCTGGCCCTGCTTCGATCACAGCCCACAGCTCAACTGCTGACACACAGGTGGTGAGTGGCTGCCAGGTGGGCAGTCATCATCAGACAACCCCCTCCTCCCTGGCCCAGAAGCCAGGTCTGAGTGAGGACAGAGTCGGGAGTCAGTCTACCATTTACAAGGCAGTAGGCAAGGTGGGCAAAAGAAGTCACTGAGCACCATAGTGTGTCTGTCATTCAGACCTGATGCATACTCTACCTGGAAGCCGTCCGTTGCTGGCTCCTGCTCTGGCCTGGGGGGGATGCTGAGGAATGGGTCACTTGTGCTCTGTGGGAACACCAGACAAGCTGATAAGTGGCTCACACGTGGACTGCCAGAATCATGGCCCAGTACTGGCCTGGCTGTGCTCCACAGAGCAGTCCAGGCACCTGGGCCTCCTAGCATCCCAGGTGCCAAGAATGGGCTGTGCTCCAGGGTGGAGTGCTGGACAGATACTGTCAGGCCATGAGCCCTGCAATTAAAACTGTTTGGTGTTTCAAAAAGAAAACTCAAGACCCATGAAGAGTGAGCTTATGATGTCAGGCAGGCTGGACTCTGTGGAGCTCCACAAGGCTGACCTACCTGCCCTCCTCAGGCAGCTCCAAGCAGGGCAAGAAACTAGAGCTCCTGGACAGTCAGGAAGGAGGGTGGCCACAGACATGAAGACCACTCTCCCCCCATGCATCAAGTTCTTGTGACACCAGCACAGGGAAGTCACAAGTTGGCTGTCATCCAACTTGGGTGTGGCTCAGAGTTAACTTGACATGTATGTCTGAGCTGTGGGTCCTCCAGTGTCACACAGCAAAGCCTGTGCCTTGCCTCTCCTGGCCTGCACTCCATGGCGCTCTCCCTCCCTCCCTGGCACAGTGGCTTCTCCAGCCCCTCAGCCAGAACCCAGCCCCATGGCCAGCTCCCACCCAAGAAGCTGGCTGCAATGCTGACTGGCACTTGTGAACACACTCACCCCCACGGTGGGCACGGGGTCTCCATTCTGCTGGGGTCCACTGGAGTCCTGACCCGGGGCGGCGGCTGTTACCTCATCTGAAGAGAGTGGAGAGATGCCAGACAAGCCCTCAGTAGCCAAGACTGGCAGGGGGCTCCCAGGGATAATGCCTGCACTCTGGGCTGCTAGGTCAACCGCACCTGGAAACAAAAGCAGCAGGTCACACCTCTGTTCTGTGCCTCCACAAGGCGTGCGGAGAAAGCTCAGGAGAGCCTCTCCCTCATACCTCACTTGGATGCAAGAGCCAATGGCTCCCATATTCTCTTTTGAAGGGTAAAGAAACTTCATGGATTGGAGAGAAAGAAGAATAAAATGCATTGTGACAAAAATGTTACTCAGGAACCCCACACAGTGAAACTCACACAGTCACCATGCAGATTGCAGACTTACTGGCCAAGTGATTTGTGGCCTGTGATGGAAGGACCTTGGGCACAATTGGCCGAGACAAAGCTGCTTTGGTCAAAGAAGACTGGATGGGCCGGAATGAGCCTCTCCCTGTAAGAGGGAAGACAAGGTCAGTTACATCATCCTGGCCTGTCCAAGTCCTCTACAGACACAGCTAGGATCCTGGGAAAACACACAATATTCCAGACACTTGTTTGCATGTGGTGTCTGAGGTCACACAGGCCCCCAACAGGGAGAGGAGCTCTGGGACCTGCCGTGGTGGCACCACCTGTCTTCCAGAAGCTGCTGAAAGGCTATAGTCACCATTGTTATCCCCTGAAATGAGCTATGGGCACCCTCAGGGGTGGCCAACACATCAGACCTTGGACAGATACTCTGTCACTACAATTTGGTTGTACTTTGCTAGCTTTTCTACAGTTGACAAACAAGCATGAGAAAGCTATTGGAAGCTGGTGGATCTTGCAGGTACACATGAAATGTGAAAAGCAAGAAGACTGGTAAAAAAGACAGGTGCAGGTGCTTCACTGAAAAACTCTCAGGGTGTAAGAGGACTGCAAGGCACCAGCCTCCTCGCTGCAATTACTGATGTACAAGGACAATCCACAGATTCCAAGAATGTCACTACTCCTCACAGTGCCAGACGTGCCCTGTTGCACCACTGAACTGACTGAGCAAAGGTGCCAACAGGACCAGCTGAGCCCATCCCCAAGGATGCATCCACCAGAGGTCTCTGCCCTGCCAGCCACTGCAGCTGGCCCAAAGGCCGGGTTTGGCCTGTGCCAACGGAACCCACACAGAACACTAGAAATGTCAGGCAGACGCCGTCTCCAGGCAAGGCTACACTCAACTCAGATGAGGAGGAGGGAAAGCTGGCCCAGAGAGGCCCCAGTCTTTACCAGCAACAGGAGAGTTGGACAGGATGGAGAAGGAGCACACATTGTGGGACTGGTTTTCAGATGGTCTGGGGAGCAGTGTTCTCTGTGAAGAGAAAATGCAAATTATCAAGGTAGTTAGACTCCAATGCTGAAAGAGACCAATCCCAAAATTGGGTTATTAAGGAATCCAAGTAAGAGGGAGCTGAGCGTCCATGGACAACACAAGAATACTTGGGCAGTCTGAGGCTTTCACATCCTGTGGGCCCCATGTCCAGAACAGCAGGTCCTCCCAGGGAACTGGACCTTCACCAGAAGAAACTAGGAATGCCACACGGCACATACACTTGTTATAGTCCCAGGTAGAGGATGAGACAGAGCCTGTGCTGGGCTTCCATGCAGGTGTGGCAAGAGGGGAGAAGGGGCACGCAACGTCTCTTCATAGGGCTCCTCCTGTGGGCATCTGTGACAACAGCCACCAGCTGAGAAGAAAGTCGTCACCCACCAAAACTGGCAGTGGCCATAGAACATTCACAGAGAGCATCTGCCAAGCTGGGTACAGTGGCCTTTGACCCCAGTAATTTGGAGGCTGAGGAAGGAGGGTCACAAGTTTGAGGTCAGACTGGGCAACTTAGTGACCCTGTCTCAAAAATCAAAAATAAGAAGGGCTGCAGATGTAGCTCAGTGGTAGATGCCACTGGAGCCAACCCTCAGGACAGGAAAAACAACAACAAAAACTACCTGTCAACCCCAAAATGTCCTGGAGACACCGCTGCCCAGAGAGGCCCCAGCATAGCTACCATTCTCTGCTGGTGCATAGAAAACTCAGGTCACACTAAGGCCTCTACCTCTCCTCACCCAAAGATCTACCTGGCATTAGTTTTGGCAAAGATCAGAGGGCAAGCAAATGCTGCTGGAAACAGCAGCGCCAAGGACTCACTCATGACTCAACACATGCTCTGTGCCCATTGCACCAAAGCCTGGGCCAGTGCTTGACTGTGTCTGAAGAGGGCCAATCAGGAGATATTTATAGACTTTAGGTCTTGACCCTGCCCTTGTACTGGGAAAGTAGCCACAGATAGGACTGAAATGAATGACACTATTGTGTCAATAAAGATTTACTTGCAAAAATGTTAAGTGGCAAAAACCATGTATATGATTAGGTGTTGGAAATGCTCAGAACAGACAGTGAAGACCAGCTGCCAGGAGATGCAGGGGCCAGTGAGCACTCAGAGGTACTGGGTTTCCTCTGGGTGATGAAGATGCTCTGGCGTAGGCAGTGGTGGCTGTGCCTACCCATAAACACACTGAAGAGCACTCCTTAAATGGGTCAACTCTACAGAATGTGAACCACACAAATAAATCTATCTTAGATAAGAAATAGCAGCCTGGACTTAGTCCTCAGGAGGTGGTGCTGGGCTCTGCACTCAATGGCCACAAAGCTCATACCCAATCGGGGAGTTTCCCACTACTACCAGGGAAAAGAATTAAAATACAAAAATTAAATGTTAGTATGAACCCAAACCACCTAAGATTTAGAATGCATCTTCCTTCTTAAGGTCTTTTGTGCAAGTCTTACTTCTGAATGAACTAATTTCAAGAGAGAAAAAGATGTCTAAGAGGGCTGGGGTTGTGGCTCAGTGGTAAAGCGCTGGCCTACCACGTGCATGGTCTGAGTTCGATCCTCAGCACCACATAAAAATAAACGATTGTGTACAACTAAAGCAAATTTAAGTGAGGGGGCAAAAGGGTCAAGAAAGAAAAAAAAAAAAAGATGGTAGAATGAGATGGATATCTTTACCCTAAGTGCATGTATGAAGTCACGAATGGTGTGAATATACTTTGTATACAACCAGAGATATGTAAAAATGTGTTCTACAAGTATAATATGAAATGTAATACATTCTGATGTCATTTCTAACAACTTAGAATAAAAAATAAATTTGGAAAAAAATGCAAAAAAAAAAAAAAAAAAAAGATGTCTAAGAGTCTAACAAAAGGAAATCTATTAATCCCCCCAAAAATACATTAATACATTCCTGAATTTCTAAGGCCATAGTCTCATATTTGCAGCTTCCCTTCCATTGTGTTTTTACCTTGAAATGGCACTGTCCTCTTTCTCATGTGCCTCTGAAGCCCTGTTTGCCCTGTTTGCTGGGGTTTGAATGTGGCCCTGCAAGGTCCACCCAGCACTCCCTCCCAGAGCTCGGCAGAGGCCTGGCCTACCAACCCACTCCTTGCTGACTGCTGGCACCTGCTCAATGTGTCTCATCACATCCTGGGACGTCCTCCAAGAGACCCACCCAGCCCAGATGTTCTTGGAACCTGGACCCCAGAACTTTGTCTTTTTTTTTTTTTTTTTTTTTTTTTGGTACTGGGGATTGAACTCAGGGGCACTTGACCACTGGGCCACATCCCCAGCCCTTTTTTGTATTTTATTAGAGACAGGGTCTCACTGAGTTACTAAGTGCCTCGCCATTGCTGAGGCTGGCTTTGAACTTGCGATCCACCTGCCTCAGCCTCCCAAAGTGCTGGGATTACAGGCGTGCGCCACCGCGCCCGGCTGAACTTTGTCTTTTTTGCCCATAATTTTCAATGCAATCCAAAGACTATCTATACTTACAGGCACCATTAAGTTTACTTTTTTTAAAAAAATATTTATTTATTTACTTTAGTTGTACACAATGCAATGCATTTTATGTTTACGTGGTGCTGAGGATCGAACCCGGGCTGCGCACATGCAAGGCGAGCGCTCTGCCACTGAGCCACAACCCCAGCCCTAAATTTACTCTTTATGCTTTTACTTTTCCCATTCATAAGGAAATGAAGGAGCAGGGATTTTCCCTATTTTACACTCTGAAAACCTAAGTCACAGAAGAAACCCAGTGTGTGCTGGCCAGCTGGTCCAGCGGTAGAGCCAGAGTTCTCACCTGGACCACCAATGGCTTCCGCAGGTGCCGGTTCCGCAGTTTCCTGGGCTTTGGCAGAAAGAAGTCTGACTGCATCTGTAAGGGAGACAGCACACCAACCTAGAGGATGTGCCTTCCATGGCACGGCGGCCCGGCCTGGCACGCAGGCGCCCGGCCCAGCACTCACGCTGATGGAGTTTAGGTGCTGTCGGAACGTCAGTTCTGCTTCTTTGCTCGGGGAGAAGAGCTTCCCATGTCGGCTGTTGGGTGGCAAAGTTGTTGGGACGGCAAAGAGGCCACCATCTGAGTCACTGCTTCCTGTGCTGGAGGGACCAGCCACCAAGAGGGGCCTTGGGGGGTTCCTTAAACCTGGAAAGGAAAAAGGAAAGCCACATGCCAACACTCTCCAATATCCTCTCCAGAGCAAAGGGAGTTCTGTCAGGAAGAAAACCTGGAAGGAATTCTGCAACCGCTCTTCAACTGCCTGCATCTCATCCCTGGAAACATGGCCTTTCTTGCTCATGGAAATTCACCCTCCCCACTGAGGAAACCGTAGACCTCTTAGAGGACAAGCATGCCACAACTGGTCAACACTCAGTGGACAGGACAGGGCCACCCACTGTTGGACTTCTCAAAACTAGCAGCACCTTCAGGGAATCCCAAACAAACCCAAAGTGGCAGCAGGATCTGAACACCAACATGCCAATTTACCAGAGGGTCAATGGGTGGATTTGGGTTGCATGCTGTCATCTGCTGACCCCTGGTCTGATCTCTAATTCTATGGAAAACAGATCCAGAAGAAAGAGGACAGAGCACAATTTAAGAAATGCTCTCCTGGGACTCTGCACCCTCTGCATTCTTGGCTGGGTCCCACCCCTTACTCTCTAGCAACAAGAGTGTGAGACTGCAATGACAGAGTCCACAGTCTGGGCTCACGAAGCCTCAGTGTAGGTTTCCAGAAGTGCAGACCCACTGGTCTGTAAGCATTCTCCATCCAGAAAGAGGCAATTAAGGAGGACACCGAACTAAGAAATTTACAAGAAGAAGGGGAGGCAGGAGAGGCTCTGTCAGTTACCAGCTGGCCCTAATCAGGAAACATGCCTATCTGCAGGGAAGGGTGACTTCTGTAGCACCCTCACGAGGGAAACAGAAAGAGATGAAGAGAAACAAAACAAGCACTTGCAGGAGACTGTGCCCCAACTCAGCAGCAGCCCAGGTCTACTCAAAGACCACCAGGCTGCCCTAGCAGGAACTAAGCCTTAATCCCAGCCACCTGCAAGGCTGAGGCGGGGGTGTCTCAAGGGCAACTTAGCCAGACCCTGTCAAAATAAAAAGGCTGGGAATGTGGCTCAGTGATAAAGTACTCCTGAGTTCAATCTCTGGTAAAAAAAAAAAAAAAAACAGACGAAAAAAACCACCCTCCTCCCTCCCTCCATCCATACACACACACACACAAAGACCACCAAGTAAGGCTCTCAAGGAAACAAGACTTTTCTGTTTTTCCCCTTTGGTGCTAAGGATGGAGCCCACGATGTTCTACCACTGAACCACATCACCAACCCTTTCTATTTTATTTTGATACAGGGTCTCACTAAGTTGTCAGGGCTGGCTGGGGACTTGTGATCCTCTTGCCTCAGCCTCCCTAAGTAGCTGGAATTACAGATGTGCACCAATGTACCTGGCAGGAAATAATCTTCAACAGGCAGGTCACTGGCAACACAGTAAGTCAGAGAAAATATAAAAACAATGATATTCTCTGAATGGAAAATAATCTTGGAGAACTGCTAACACACCAGGACACTAAGTTCAGCTGAAAGTCATTGTATTTTTGGTATGCCCTTGTATGCCCACATCTTGTCTAATCTAGTGTGGACTCCCCAAGGACTGAGGCAGAAGACAAGACAGAATCTTGTTTCTTTGAGAGTCTTACTTGGTGGTCTTTTTTTTTTTTTTTTTTTTTTTTTTTTTTTTTGCATGTGTGTGTGGATGGATGGATGGATGGATGGAGGAGGGCATTTTTTTGTAGCAGAGAGTGAACTCAGGATGGACACCACTGTCAGAACACAGGCACTAGGGCAGGCATCTGCCTATGGTGTCCATGACAACATCCTTTATGCTGAAGTGTGAGGAGGCCTTAGGGGCCCTAGGACAAACAGAAGCACTCCAGTCCTTACTCCCAGGCTGACCCTGCCCCCCGGGCCACTCCTGAATCAATCCTGGGCAGAGTTGCTTCTCCTAGGCCAGAGGAGTGAATATGGCTCACATTCATCCATGAGATGCCCAGCTCTGCCATGGCAGGACAGGGCACATGTGCTGAGGACCAGGAACAGGGCCTCAGAGAGCATTCACCCTTCTCACCTCAGGCACTCATGTAGAATCCACCACCCTAGCTGTAATAATCAGCTTACTTATAAAAATGCCACAGGCTTAACCAAGAAGAACTGATGCCCAGACATGCATTATGCTTACCTTGGGGTCTACTGCATGTAGAGATAGAATTTATCAATCAGTTTCCTGGGGCTGGAGGTACAGCTCAGTGGTAGAGCACCTGCCTAGCATGCATAGGACCCTGGGTTCCATCCGCAGCACCAGCAAAAAGAAATTTATTTCCTAGATATGGCTGGGTCAGAGTCCACTTTGACTGGCAGGTTACTCTGTCTTTTTTCAAGACTATGCAACTGCTGGTATGTCCCTCAACCAGGAGCTTTATTCTAATGTCTTACATGCAAAGAAAAATAGTCCACATGGGTTTAGAAAGAACCAACTCTCCTCAGAGGCCATGAGCCACCAACTCAGTATGATATAGCTGCTTCTAAGGCTTTCTAGTGCAAGAGCCTCTGAGTGTCCAGACTGCCAAAGGTCATCCCGTCCTCTGCTTCTTGGCAGCTCCAGGACCCCATGACTCAGGACATTTATGACAGGGTTCCACATTCACCCTCCATGCTGTCCACTGGACCATGGCTGACCAGACGGAAGGGCAGCCTCAGACACTTGTGCCTTCAGCACAGTCCCTGACCCTGTCAGAACACCCTGACCCTCACCTGGGGAGCAAGGTGCAGCACCAGATGGGAAGGTCTTGCTGCGGAGGGCAGACTGGTTTCGAGGGCAGCGGGGGCTCCGGGAACTGATGGTCACCACCTTCCCTGGGGGGGTTGTTGACTGCTCCTCCTGGGCAGGCCTCACGGATGCCGTGGATGTGGCGTTTGCTTCTGAAGCCTGGACAGAAATCGGCCAAAAATGTCCAAACTCAGCACAAAAAAAAAAAAAAAAAAAAAAAAAAAAAAAGACTTTGATGTGAGTGCCCCAAGGAGGTGTGAGCACACCCTTGAGAATTTGGAAGATGGTGCAGGGATCAGAGCCTGATTTCCATGATGGCAAAGGGCGGGGTGTCAAAGACACCTGACCTTGGCATCCCCAAAGCCACTCAGCAGTTCGCCAGTTTCAAAAATCACTGGTCCAAAAAAAAAAAAAAAAAGAAAAAAAAAAAAAAAAAAGAAAGAAAGAAAGAAAAGAAACCAAAAGAGAAAAAAGGTACAAATCACCAGCCAGATAAGTAATGAAAGCTACTGCTCCCCTGCTTGGGAGAGCCCCTGTATGTCTCCAGTGCTTGCATGAGTGGTGAGAATGGGCAGGTGGACCACAGCGCAGGGAAAGGTTTCACCCAGTCAGAGCAGGGCCCGGCTGCAGGGAGGAGGTACTGGGCACTGGAAGAGAACACTGCGCTTTTAAAACATCCACAGTAAAAAGCCAGCGTAAGAGGACTTCAGAACTCTTCTGAGTCACAAGAAGGAAAGATTTACACAGCCATAGCTCCCACAGCACCGCCAGTCCCAGTGCCTGTCTCCTTTGCCTTACTTCTCCCATCTCTGCCCATCTCCCGTATCTCAGGCCTTGTGGGGCACTTATCACAGCTCTGCCAGGGAAGGAGAAGTTGCAGTCAGATGGAAAGCCACAGGACAGGCTCCCATCTCTGACCCAAGGTCTCCTATCTCAGTGAGCCACTGGCCAGTCTTCTCTACGCCTGTATTGCATACAACAGTCTCCTGGGGTCATCCCTACAGTCTGTGCTCCCTGCTCTGGAAGCTGCATGTCTAACAAGTTCCAGGTGATGCTGAAGCTGCTGGCAGCCCTGATTTGAGTGCTTCTACTGAACTTCCTGCCCACCATGCTCCACACCCTTGTGCTTCCTCCTCCCCTAGGGCACTCAACCACGTCACTTCTCTCCATGCAAAGCCAAACCTGCATGAATTCATAATCCGTCTGGTCACAACTTACTACCCCCAACAGCCCTGACACTGGGCCTTCCCGGGAGTCACCTCACTGCTCAAGCTGCAGCCACCTTCACAACCAGGCCTGGTCACGGCCTGGGAACACTTCCCGCAGGGCCACACCAACCCACTCACCAGCTTGGGGTTGACCTCTGTGGAGATGAGCCTCAGGAGGCAGTTCAGGAGGCGTTGCTCATGGGGGGCCGGGGGGCAGGGGCGGGGAGCCCTGCCCTCAGGACCCAGCACAGCCAGCCAGTCGTACTCCAGCTGCAGCTTGCTTGGCTTGCCCATCATGAGGTAGACTTCGGCCAACGTGAGGCTCTCAGATGTCTGCAGGCTCCAGCCCTCCTCACGCAGCTGCTGGGCCAGCTGGCTGGCAGGGACCTCTTTTGGGGGCCTGGTGGCAGGCTGTCCCTGAGGCGTCAGAGGCTCTGCAGGACTTCCCTTCTGTTGGGGCTCCTCTGAAGGTGCATCTGCTGGGTCTTTAGTGCAAACATCCAGGGAAAGCACGGGGCTGGGGCCAGGCTGAGGGTCTGGGCCAGGGGGGATGAGGTCAGGAGCCTCCCTGCTGCTGGGGGTGAGAGCCTCAGGGGAGGCTGCCCTGCCAGGAAGAGGGTGATCTCTCCCAGGCCGCGTGTCCGTGCAGCGGCACTGTTCCGGGACGATGAGGTCCTGACAGGACTTCAGGTAGCGGGGCAAGGGGTCAAGGAGAGACAGCTCATCCTCCAGGTCTGGGAGCTGGCCGCAGGCACATGGCAGGGCCCCCGGCTCTCTCGTGAGGCCATCCCCGCCCTCTGCAGGAGCTGCTGCAGGGGTCTTCTCGAGACTTGGCCCGGAGTCCTGGTGCCCAGGGGGAGGCCTGTCAGGAGCGTCCGGGCTGCTCAGACTTGGGGTGGCCCCCTCCCCAGGGGCACTTTCAGGGGAACTCTCTCCAGAACTCTGCGACACATCAGTGGTAGGAGGGGGCCGCCCACCGCCCTTGCCCTCAGTGCCACCCCTTGGGCACTTCACCTGGCCCCTGGCTGTTCCCTGCCCACTCTGGATGCCCAGGATCTGGGCTGGGGGTAGTGAATGGGCATCCTTGGTGTTCTGCTTGCACCGGCCACCCTCCTGCCAGTGCACCGTGCAGAAGGCCTTGGAGTGCACCACGCGGGCCACACCAGGCAATGGCGTCAGCGTGCAGTTCTCGCCAGGGAACAGGTGCAGCGCCACCTTCTCCTGCGCCTGCAGGGCGCTGGTGCCCGGGAGCTGCCGCTCCTCGAGAGTCTTCCGCTGGGAACGCTGTCAAGGAGCAACCCTGCCAGCTATGCCATGGTTCTAACTGCTCACCAGGTGAGGGCTCAGGGCCCTGCCAGGAGCCACACCTGCTCCTTTGCATCACAGGGCCTCAGATCGGCTTTGACCCCTGATCTAGGGACTTTCCTCAAGCCACTGGCAGATGATGCTGGCCCAGGGTACAGCGTCTCTGTGAAATGCACACCTCTGAGGTGCACTGCACATAGGGAACAGGCAGGGTCAGCAGCCAGCCTACAACACAGGGGGGGCTGTATCTGTGTCACATCACCCAACCTGCTGGCAGAGGTCCTTCCACAGCACCATATGGGCAGATGGCTGGCCAGTCACAGTGTGGAGAGCTGGTGTGCCTGAGTGCCACCATAGCAAGGAGGGGACATGTGGGGCTGTATATCCAAACCCCAGTGGCAAAGGGCTCCTACAGGGTCCCGCAGCAACAAGAAAGACTAGAAAGTGAGACCCCATTCTCAAATAGGAGGAGCTGTAGGGCTTGTAAGATTTGTTTACTCGTGAAAAGATACAACTCGCACTTCCTGGAGTGCCCACTTCTGCTTCAAAAACTCGATGAGGCTGGACACCTTCCGATGCAGCTCCACAATCATCCTAAGGGACAAAGAAGGGAGGCTGCCACGACATGAGGCCAAACAGAAGGGGCAGGGCCTCGTCAGGGTCAGGGAGGGCACTAACAGGACCCAAGCTCCTTCTCCTAAAGATCAGCCCTATCAGCTGAGCTAATACAGATTCCCACAAATCACTGAGGAAGGACCACACAGGACTGACCAGGTGTGACACTGCACCCATCACTGCCTGGTGCACTGCGTGGGAACTGTGGGCTCCAGGGTTGGGGTGGCCAGGCCTCACCAGTCCTAAGGAAATAAACACTGCATGGATGGGGACGAAGCCCCGATAGTGCCAGAGATCGCCCAGTGGGAGCAGCTGGCTTCTGCAGACTCCACTGGTGCAGCGTCTGCAGACTGGAAGGAGCCAGGAGCACAAGCACTGGTGGGGACTCTTAGTGGCACTGGGCCCCGGGGTGAGGAAGATATTCTGGACAGACAGGGGTGGAAGTTGCACAACACTGAGAATGTACCAAATACTACTTGACTATAAACTTCCAAGTGGCTAATAGCTTATCTTACAATGTGTGATTTTACCTCAATTTTAAAAAAATGTTTAAAACAGTCCATCCCCACAGCAGTGCCTTGTGCACAAAGCAGACACAACTCTGGGAAGTCAGAAGAGAAGCAGTAGGGGCTTTATGGGGCAGAGAGGAGAGAAAAGGTTCTGCAGCCACTGGGCCACCTGACCAAGACTTCCTCTTACCATTCACACTCCCCCTCCTGAGAATCCTGGGCAAGCATGGGACTGCAGCTCAGCACTTGCAGGGCCCCAGTCAGACCACCACTGTGGCAACATCACACCCCACACCCTGTCCTCAAGTGACGCCAGAACACTGGGGTGAAACTTGCTCCTTGCATCAACTCCCTGAGGGAAACCCAAACAGCATCCCTTACCCCTGCCCAGACAACAAGGAACCCTCTTCAGGCTGAAGGCCACATTACCTAAGGCGTGGGTTCTGGGCAAGGCTCTGCACTCGTGCCCAGGCATGGTTGTTCCGCGGTTGTAGCTCTACAGGGACTTTCAGGGGCAGGCGCACTGGCTTCTGGTCCTCTTCATCACTGAGGCCTGCAAAAGGCAGAGACCATGAAAATCCAAAGCAGATCAACCTCAAGGCAGAAAGTAAAGTGCTTCACCAAAAAGCCAACAGAATCAGAGAATTGTGGGCAGACAACCTTGGGACCAGAGGCAAAGAATGCAGAGAAAACCCAGCAAGAGAGCAGCTAATTAAGCCACTCGCACATTCACAAAGGCCACAAAAGACCTCCACCTAATGGCTCTGACCCCTCTGTCATGATGCTGCAATGGCTTCTGGGCTAAACTTGACCTACTGAGTGGATGCACTGTTGTTAACAGGTACATTTCAAATGGAACAACTATCCATCTGCAATACTGTATTCAGTAGGACCAGGATCAGAACTAGTAGGTAGAAAACATTCCTAGTTCAGGCTTTTACCAATCAACAAAACAAATGAGCTACAAGGTGTCCTGGCCCTCCCCTGGTCACCTACCATCAGGATCACAGAGCTTCTTCAGGGCCCGGCACATGGGTGCTTTGATTCGAAGGTTCCTCCCTTTGTAACGTACTGTGGTGGCTCTGGGAAGAGAGTTGGGAGGAAGTGCTGAGGCTGCTGGACCAACAGACATGAGGAAGGGGCACTATGTAGGAACAAAGGCTCCCACGCTGTCACCATGCTGCCACCCAGGACCCAAGTAAGGCTGTGGCTCTGGACATCCACTACTTTTTTGACCAAATGTCTGCTGTTTACGGGAAACGTGCTGTGTCCTCCCGACTCTGTTTAAAGCCATAGTTCATGTTCTAATGTCCAGTTGTAAGCAGGATTTGCTCACAATAACATTTTTTAAAATTACACAAATATTATGTAGCATGCTCAGAAATTTTTCAAACAACACAAACATAAAATAGAGCACAAGCTCTTGTCCCAGCCCATTAAAACCCAGTATTCTGCAGCTGGGCAGATGGCTATCCTTTTTTCCACCCATCCAATCACATCCTGGGGCCTCAGAGCACAAACTGCAAAGCTACCTCACATGACCACCAGGTGACACCTCAATCCACCCCTACATAACCTCTATGTACCCTCTTCCTGACTGCCTTGCCACACCAGTGTTGTACCCCAACCCTCTGTAAACTACACTGGTGGGCCCAGAGTATATACAGCCAGAGAATAGGGTAACACAGGCCCTAGGGAAGGCCCTGGATCTGTTTTCCAGAGCTGCAGTTTGTTAGAATTACATGAGGTAAAGAAATACTCTAAGCCGGGCGCGGTGGCGCACGCCTGTAATCCCAGCACTTTGGGAGGCTGAGACAGGAGAATCGCGAGTTCAAAGCCAGCCTCAGCAATGGCGAGGCACTTAGCAACTCAGTGAGACCCTGTCTCTAAATAAAATACAAAAAAGGGCTGGGGATGTGGCCCAGTGGTCGAGTGCCCCTGAGTTCAATCTCCAGTACCACAAAAAAAAAAAAAAAAAAAAAAAAAAAAACAAAAATATTACTCTAGACTACCAAAATGGACATGAAAGCCAAGGGCAGTGGGGCACAGTGGCACACGCCTGTAACCCCACTGACCAGGGAGGCCGAGGCATGAGGGTCACAATTTCGAGGAAGGCCAGCCTCAGCAACTTACTGAGACCCTGTCTCAAAATAAAAAGTATAAAAAGGGCTAGGGATGTGACTCAGTGGCTAAGCGCCCCTGAGTTCAATCCCTAGTAACAAAAAAGAAAAAAAGCAAGAGGACAGTTCCTCCAAAACACAGCTGGAATACTTGTGAAACCCTCCATAAAGCAGGTGGTTTTAAAAGTGGAGGTGAAGTGAAGGGTGGGCAAGACCCAGCTGAGACCCAGCTTGACCCTGGCTCTTAACTCTTGCTGCCATGGGTCCCTACTCATTTCAAAAACTAGAAAGCACAAGGGACGCCGCCAGAGTTTTTGACCTGAGAGTAGAACAGCATGGAACCCCAAGGAGTGGATTCTAGTCCAAGGAAAAGCTGTGGCCTGCGTCTGGTCGGGAGGAAGGCGTGTGAGTCTGCATTTCACAGAACACTCCAGGTGAGGACACGCCTGACGTTTCATGGATTTCTGCTGTAACCAATCTTTCTGATTGACCCACATCCAGTTGCAATCGTGTTAGTTCAGCTGCTTCTGTACTTGCCACTCAATTTCTGAGAAGTATTCAGTGAAAAAGTGACAGCACACGTATGTGAGTCTAAAGATGTGCAGACAAGGACACATTCATATCTGCACACATTTATGCACATAAATTCCCTAAGAAAAAAATTCATTAGTGTACATGGGAAGAAAATCTCTGGCTAGGAGAACAGGACGGGGTAGTTGTCTATTTTATGTTTGTGTTGTTTAAAAAAATTTCTGAGCATGTTACATAATATTTGTGTAATTTAAAAAAATGTTATTCTGAGAAAATCCCGCTTACAACTGGACATTAGAACATGAACTATGGCTTTAAACAGAATGAGCACAGGAGGGACTGTTAGTTCCCCAGTTTGACCTAAGAGTAGTTCAACTGTGCACATGTAAAGACATCCAGCTACAGTAGCCTCAGATAGGAAGAAAAGGCCACATTACTTCTACCTCCAGACATAGCTGACTGAAACATGAAGAACTCTCAATCCCTATACAGTGGATTTCAGCAATGCCTCCAAAACCTTTAATGTGCTAATAAGGCCAGCCAAACAGTGAGGTCCCAAGGTGGCATGGCGGGAAGGGAAAGTTCAATGACTGCTCAAGCCATGGTAGCTACAATCTCATTTACCATTCTTCCACCTGTCCACCCATCCACCACCCACCCATCTGTCATCCATCCTTCCACTCACTCATTTGCATTGACTCATCTGTCCATCCTTCCATTCTTCCATACATACTCATCTATCCTATCTTCCATCCATCTCATTTGTCTCTTTATCATTCACCCATCCATCCAGTTATCTGTCCATCCATCCACGCATCCATACATCTGTCCATCCCCCTACCTACCCACTCAACCATCCACCCATCCTTTCATCTGCCCCTTCAATCATCCATCCATGAATTGACTCGGTTGTCTTTTCATCAGTCAATCCATCCCTCCACCTGTTCATCTACCCATCCTTCCATCCATTCACTCATCTATCCTGGCCTCCATCCAAGTACTGACTGAGCTCCCTCTGTGCTTGACACCAAAGAGCAGAGCAGAGACATGGAAAACCCGGCTAAGGAAACAAGACCTCAAGAAAAACTCTTTAACTTCCCACCTACATTTGGTCTGGAGGGATAATTCGGAGAGAATGAATCTCCAAGTAACTTATTCTATTGAGTTAATATTCTTGCCAGGTATGGTGGCACATGCCTGTAATCCCAGAGATTCAAAGATGAAAAAGGGGGAATCACAAATTTGAGGCCAGCCTGGGCAACTTAGTGGAGATGCTATTTCAAAATT
This sequence comes from Tamias sibiricus, assembly GCA_025594165.1. Classification (NCBI taxonomy): domain Eukaryota; kingdom Metazoa; phylum Chordata; class Mammalia; order Rodentia; family Sciuridae; genus Tamias; species Tamias sibiricus. The sequence continues at coordinate 1,357,562 of CM046674.1, read as the reverse complement.
TTTAAAATCTAAGAAAAGGGCTGGGGATGTAACTTGTTGGTATATAAAGCACCCCTGGGTTCTACCCTCTGTATGGAACAACCTTATCCCAGGTAGAACCCATAGACAACAAATAGTACATAGTTCAATACATTAGTGATGCTGGGGTAGGGCTGCAGGAGTGGTAACCAGGAGTAATGTTTAAAACAAGCAGCACTGCAGCATGGAGTCAGCTCAACAACCTCCTCCAGTCAGAGTTCTGGAAGCAAATGGGCTTTTCTGTTCATCACTACTTGTTCCATGGCCCTCAAAACCAAATAGCACAGGCAAGACTTTAACAGCAGGCGAACTGGGTGACGTGGCACCTGTGCTTGCAATATCCTAGTTTCTGTTAAACTGCTATTTTGTGACTTCCTTTTTCTTCCTTCAGCAAAATGAGGTGAGTGCGCCCATGTTTATTACCAGGGAACCACTCTGAGATGACAACCCTTTTCCTTTTCTCTAAAATGCAAATTCCATGAGCAGCCCAAGCACCAGATCAAGGGTCATGTTCTGGCTTACAATGAGTAGGGCTGTTTTTGCACCCCCTACCCCTCAAGAGCTGAAGGGCAGACCAGTACGCCCACAGGGCACAGGTGGAAGAGACTAGGGAGGAATTAAAGCCTGAGCACCTCTGGATAGTCACACACAGGGCCTCTGTGAGCACCTCAACTGGATAATCAACAACAGACCCCAGGGCGAGTCCATTACACAAGGCAGCATGGCTTTCTTTCTTTTTTTGTACCAGAGATTGAACTTGGGGGCACTCGACAACTGGGCCACAACCCCAGCCCTTTTTGGTATTTTATTTAGAGACAGGGTCTCACTGAGTTGTTAAGTGCCTTGCCACTGCTGAGGCTGGCTTTGAACTCGCGATCCTCCTGCCTCAGCCTCTCAAGTGCTGGGATTACAGGCGTGTGCCACCGCACCCAGCTCTGGCTTTCTTTCTGACATGAGATTATTTTCTTCATTGCAAAACTACTGGGTAAATCTAATCAGCAGATGCTACATTCTATGCCATCGGGTCTCTAAATGATGTAACAGAATTTCACTTTAATTTAGAGCTTTCTCAATTCATTTATTCTTTAATTTATCTTATAATTCTGAAACTGAAAGGAAATTCACAGTTAACTAGAAAAGGCCTGTGTGGGAAGGGCAGGTTAAGCACTCTGTTGCTTTGGGGATTGAATTAAGAGGCATTTTCCACATGCACTGTACTAATTTATCTCTATTTCTCTTCTATAGCAGCTTGGGAGGCGGAGGCAAGAGGTTGGAAGTTAAAGGCCTGACCCTGTCTCAAAATAAAATGTAAAAAAACAAAAGAAAGAAGCCGGGCGCGGGGGCGCACTCCTGTAATCCCAGCACTTTGGGAGGCTGAGGCAGGAGGATCGCGAGTTCAAAGCCAGCCTCAGCAATGGCGAGGCACTTAGCAACTCAGTGAGACCCTGTCTCTAAATAAAATACAAAAAAAAAAAGGGCTGGGGATGTGACCCAGTGGTTGAGTGCCCCTGAGTTCAATCCCCAGTACAAAAAAAAAAAAAAAAAAAAAAAAAGGGGGGGCTGGGGATGTGACCCAGTGGTCGAGTGCCCAAGTTCAATCCCTGGTACCAAGAAAAAAAAAAAAAAAAAAAAAAAAAAAAAAGCAAAAGAAAGAGAGGTCCAAGGCAGGTGCTCCCCATCTTCCTCCTGGGGTCTTCCTATCTGAAGGACATGCCAGCACCCCTGTCTCCATGAAAACACGACTGTGACCCCACAATAAGTGTGGAGCACTGTGTCAAGTGCTCCCTTGCATTGCCTCATGTACACCCCACAGCACCCTGTCCTAACAGTTATCTCTGCCCCTCTCTATAGAGAAGGAGACTCAGTGCCGGCTTGGTGGAACGGGGGTCCAAACCCAGATGGTCTGACCCCAGAGTTTGGGTGATCACCATCGTACCCAATCCTGGAGTGCTTGCACCAGGGAGATCCATTGTGTGCAGGAATAAATAACCAATAATCAATTAATCATTAACCTTCTATATATTTATTTCATATTTTAAATATTAACTTTTGTAGACAATATTAAATATTGCTAATATTTAATATTAAATATTAGTATATTATGTATCATATTTGTCATTTTTCTGTTATATATTTATACTACCAATAGTATATGTGTATACATTTATGTATCAAATTATGTGTGCATACTTGTGTGCTTAAGTATTTTATTTGATAGAGACATTCAATAAACTGCATTTTCAGACAACCATTGCTCTGAATAAATAAAAAAATAAAAAAAATGTAAAAAGGGCTGGGGCTGAAGCTCAGTGGTAGAGCACTTGCCTAGCACGTGTGAGGCACTGGGTTCGATCCTCAGCACCACGTATAAATAAATAAATAAGATTTTTAAAAAATAAATAAAACGTAAAAAGGGCAGGAGATGTGGTTCCGTGGCTAAGCACCCTTGGGTGCAATCCCTGGTACTCATGCTCTTGCTCTCTCATGCGCACATGCACACACACACAAAAGAAACAACAACTAGAAAGTCTTTAGGGGAAAGAATGGACACATAAATGAATGAGAAAGTACAGAAGGGCCATAAACAGCTGCACAGGACAATGCACTGGTCTCTGGCAGGGCACAAACACTCACAAGAGATGGCACTGGAGCAACACAACACCCACAGGCAAGAAAACGAAACACCACCTACACTTTACATGACCCAGAAAACTTAACCAAAGTACACAGCCATAAAAACTCTAAAAGAAGCCACAGGGAACAATCTTGACCTCAGCTGGGCAGTGTTCTTAGACACCACATGGAGAGCAGACCACAGAAGACAATGATGACAGACAGGGCTCTATCAAAATGAAGACCCCTGCTCGTGAAGGACCCTGAGCAAAGACAATCAAAAACAGGACACCCAGTAGCTCGGGAGGCTGAGACATGAGGATTGCCAGCTCAAAGCCAGTCTCAGCAAAAAGCAAGATGCTATGCAACTCAGTGAGACCCTGTCTCTAAACAAAATATAAAATAGGGCTGGGATGTGACTCAGTGGTTGAGTACCCCTGAGTTCAATCCCTGGTACACCCCCCCCCCCCCCCCCCCAAAAAAAAAAACCCCACAGGACACAGAAGGCACCTGGAGGTGGCATATCTGAATATACAGAGAACACATTGAGCTCAATAAGAAGAAAACGTGCACAAGGTTTGAAGAGACACTTCACCAAAGACACAGAGGGCAAATATGCACAAAAAAGTTATCAACCTCATGGATCATCAGGGAAATGCAAATCAAAGCCACAATGAGGATGGCTCAGAACACACAACCTGTACATACTGAGTGCTGGGAGCATGGGAGCAGTTGGTGGTGGTTTGGCAGTGTCTTGTCAAGTCAGACACTGGCTGGCCATCCCTTCCTCGTGGGGGTTACCAGTGAAATGGAAACCCTTGATGACACAACAGCCTCGTGGCAACAGGCCAGCAGACAGGTACACTGCTAGGTGGGGGGCCACCTCCAGAGGCTACCTGGTGGCTTCATTCATTGAGTTTCTGGAAAAGACAGAACTACAGGGTACGAAGAGCAGCAACAGTGCTGGGTCTTGGCTGCTCAATGTACCCATTTAACTCAGCATGAGGAGTGGAAAATGCCAATCTGAACCAAGGGCTACTCAGGAAGGCAGAATGCGGAGACAGCAAAGAGCAGAGATTGCCAGGGACTGGGCAGAGGGATTTTCACAGCAGGGAGAGTGCTCTTAAGAGACTGTAACAGTAGACATGTCATTAAGCACTTGTCCAAACTGACTTGACGTCAACAAGAGGGAGCTCTTAAACGGTGGACTCTGGTGATAACAATGTCAGTGGCGGTTCATCAACTAACAAATGCACTACCCAAATGCAAGAGGGTAGTAACTGGGGGAGGCAAGAGGAGGGTGTCAGAACTCCATAATTGATACAACTTTTTGCTAAACCTAAAACTGCTCTAAAAAGGAAACATTTTAAAAACACCAAACTCTTAGAACTGTACACCATCAAGTAAAAAATATATAAATTTAAATATGAAAACAACAACAACAAAGAGAAAAAACAAACAGATATCTGTATACTACCCAACCAAGGCATACCCCAAACCTATCTTCCACAGGGCAAAGTGGACTGGTTTTGCCCGCTTCACCTCCTCAGGGGCCTTCCTGAGATGCTTAGAGACCACCAATGCCCAGCATGCTGAGAGCAGGGCCTGGCCACACTTTAGGATGCTCTGCACCTGCCCTCTCCTCCAGCCACTGAAACCCTTTGTACTTCTGTGCCCCCAGGCTAAGTGCCATGCCAGAGAAAGCCTCCCTAGTGGCTCCGGGCAGAGTCCCTTCCTGTTACCTCAGTGTCCCCACTCCATGCAATTCCCTGTAAGGTTCAGCCTAGTTTGCTGCAGGCACCTATGAGCACACACCCACTGACAGACCTGCATTCACTGCCACGCCAGTGCTGCCCCCACTGCATACCCAGTGTCCCCCTCACACCGACCTCCACTCACACACAGAGGAACACTCTGTGCAGTCTCCCTGCCTCAGGCCCCACCACATCACCATCAGCTGTCGAAGCACCTTCTGCACAGTACTGTCAGGACCTCTGAGCAAGCTCATACCAGGTGAGCCCCCAGAGCGAGAACAACAGGCATCTCATGGGTTCTTGGGTCCCAGCTCACATGCTTCCCTGGGCCTCACTGAGCACTCAATCTGGTCACTTGCTGCAATTCTTGCTCACACTAGCAAGCTCCCTGTCAGCACCCACAGCCCTCAGCCACCTTCTCAGGCTTCAGATAGGTGCTACCACAAGGTCAGGGGAGCCTCACAGATACTGGACTTATTAAGGAAAGGGGAGCCAGACATGGTGGGGCACGCCTGTAATCCCAGCTGCTCAGGAGGCTGAGGCAGGAGGATTACAAGTTCAAAACCCACCTCAGCAACTTAGCAAGACCCTGTCTCAAAATTAAAAACAAAAAAGGGCTGGGATGTGGCTCAGGGGTTAAGCGCCCTGGTTGGAAGGAAGGAAAGAAGGAAGGAAGGGAAGGGAAGGGAAGGGAAAATAATCTCTAATCTGCTAATGTGCCACCTTCCAGGGCTACCCTGAAGTCACTGCACTGTGGAGAGTGCAGTCAACCTCAGCAACCAAAATCCAAAATCCAACTGGGGCCATCACCAACCCAGCAATTCAGGGACAGGAGGCTGGAAGGGACTAGGGGAAATTCAAGGCTGTACTGCCATTGCTACTTTCCATTGATTCACATGGAAATAGGGCTACACCTCTGTAAGCAGCACCAAAGATGGTGCCTGACCCACACCACACTTCAAGGCTGCTGTCCTATCTGCTGTCCAATGTTGGCTATACGCAAGCTCAAGGCCACACCATGTGTCAAGGGCTATCGTGGCCAGGGAAAACACAGCTGAGGCACCAGTCTGCTCCCTGCCCTTCAAGATGGCTTGCCCTAAGTGCTTCAGCAGGGTATCGGGCGCTCCAGAACCACAGCCCATGGTCAGTCACGCAAGGAAACCCTGAACAACACTATCACCTAGCACACAGCCCAACAGCCACCTGACCACCAGTCACTGTGATCCCTTGGTGACTGGTTCTTCCCTTTATTAAAGATCCAGGAGCCGGGCGTGGTGGCGCACGCCTGTAATCCCAGCACTTGGGAGGCTGAGGCAGGAGGATCGCGAGTTCAAAGCAAGCCTCAGCTGTGGCGAGGCACTTAGCAACTCAGTGAGACCCTGTCTCTAATAAAATACAAAAAAAAGGGCTGGGGATGTGGCCCAGTGGTCGAGTGCCCCTGAGTTCAATCCCTGGTACCAAAAAAAAAAAAAAAAAAAAAAAAAAAAGATCCAGGGTCCAAACCTCACTCCCCACACCTGGTCATCAGGTGTCCTTGGTCTGTGATCTAGAGAGCTAGCTGCTCCATATAAACATGATCCTTTTTGGTCAGAAGGAATCTGCTGTTTAGAGACGCTCCCCTGGGCTACTTAGTATATGCACTCAGCAACATGAGTCCTGCAGGAAATGCACCCCCCACTGGCATACCCCTAGCACTGGGCCTGCCTTATCCTGGAGAGGCATCAAAGGGCCTAGAAAACTGGCTTCATTCAGGGAATTCAACTCAGCCTGTGTACAACACTGCTCAGCTTGACAGAGGAGCAGGTGTTAAGAGGAAAGGAAGGTGGGACTCTGAGGTTAAGACAGAGATGCAGGGCAGGGTGATCCTACCTCCTCATCCCCCCACAAGCACAGCTGGTGGGCCCCTTTCCTGGCAGCCTCTAATTCATCTGTGTATTAAAATCATCTCTACTCCAAAAGTTCCATTGTTCTTAAGTCTCTCAGGAAGCCCTGGCCAGTCATGGCTCTTTCATTTGACAATAATACAACCTAGTCCTGCCATGTGGGGAAAACACAGCAGGACTCCAGGTGCTCACCAAGGGAGCACCCAGGAGTCAGGCTTCCAGGATGCAGACAAGAGTACAAAGCTTCAGAAGGCTATATTCTGCAGACAGAGACCAGTAAGTTCACAACAGCTCAGAGTCGTTGGTGAAAGCACAGATCAAATGCCCAGAGAATAAGAAAGTACCTGGTGGGGTGGAGGATGAGGGACACGGCAGCCACCAATGAGGGCCCCACACCAGATGAGGAACCCTCCCAGACTGTAGCATGCAGTGGCCAAGCTGGGCCCTGCAGTGTAGCTCAGCAGCAGGCACAGCAGATGAATCCCCAGAGCTGAACTAGGGTGGCTATGAGGACCAAGGAGGGAGGTGTGGCCAAAACTGGGCCAGAGACAGAAACACAATCAAAGCATGGAAGTGGAGGCTTCCAAATGGTGAGATTTACAACCGAAGCACAGACTTGGGGGGATGAGTAAATTTGGAGTCCTTCAACCAGAAGAGGTGACAAAGGACTGGACAGAATTAAAACATTAAAGGAGGGGCTGAGGGTGGCCTCAGAGGGGTCAGCAGGGCAGTTGTGGAACTGGAGAGAAGCTGGGATGCTGACACCTGCCTGGCCTAGGAACTGGCTCAGGAGAGCACCAGAAGCTAGAGGGACTTGAAGCTAGGGGGACTTGAAGGTTAACTGTACACAGTCCAGGAAGGCAGGTGCACAACAGCACAGCAGGAAGAGTCAACAACTGGGCATATAGAAGTCTTCACACAGCAAGTCCTATGTAGGTAGTGTCCCTGGAGAGAAATGATCACAAAGCCAGGGCTGAGCAGGCAGGCATCACCTGAACTGCCAAGGGCCCTAAGATCATCTGAGCTCTGAAATCAGGAGCACAAGAGGACAGGAGAAAAGCAGAGAGCCAGACCAAGTGTCAGCTCCACGGCAGGAACAGTCACAGGCACAACAGTTGAAGAAGAGTCCACTAGAAGTGGCCAAGGGGAGTGGAGAAGCACAATGGGAAGGAAGACTTTCTAGAGGCCAAGGGACCAACACACAAGAGCACAGAGGTGAAGAAAAGGGGAAGCAAGACCCAGGGATTGCCCAGACCCAACCATAGACAGAGGAGACTCAGGTGTCTCGGGACAGGCATCTGAAAGAACCAGAGTTCTAACTCCAGGGGTCCTTGTTTGGAAATGGAAGAAAACTGCACTTACTTCAGCTTCTGTCTTTTGGTGTGTGGACACAAACGTCCAAAAGGAGCAGACACTGTCCACCTGCCCAGTACTTACCCAACCTGGATGAGCTCATTCAGCTTCGTGGCGTTCTTGTCGTCCATACCTTTGAACGGAAAGGTAGACAAATGAGGCCACAGGGGTCAGAGCAAAACAGCAGGTTCCCACAGGACTCTTTCCACAGACTCCACATCCTGCCACCAAATACTCAAATTCTTCCAGAAGCAATCTCTGCAGCAGCTGCAGCCCCCTCCCCAAAGTCCCCCAGCAAATCCACTGAGCAGCACAGCTTGGCCAGCTGGCACAGTCTCTGCCCAGCCTCTTCTTCAAGGTCCGTCATGTTCCCTGCATAGCTGACCTCTCCTTCCAGAAGCCCCCAATTCCCTGCCACTGCCAAACTGCTGCCTAGCCCAGACTGTCTGATTCTGACAACTCTGCCTCCTCTGGGTACCATGCTGGACCTGTGTACTTTTCCTGCTGGGCTCCACACCCAGCAGAGTCCATGCAAGGACCCTTGGGTATAGTTTGGAATCCTCAGGACCCTAGGCCTGGCTGAATGATGAATCCAACGCCCTGGTGTTTGCCAGAGCATAAGTTCCACTTCCTCCAACCTCATCACTATCCTCAGATGTGCAGGAAGGCAGGTGAGAAGCTAGTGGAACAACCCAGGTGGTGGGCACTAGAATGCTCACTGTAAAAATCCTAGGCTCCTTGATTTCTTCTGCATGTTTGGGAGAGTGGAGGACCATAAACACACAGCCAGGCTGGAAACCAAAGACAAGATGAAATCCTAAAAGCAGCCAGAGACAGACTGCAATTCACACAGAGGAAAATGGACCCAACGATTGCCAACTCCTCATCAAAACAGTGCAGGCCAACTACACTGGATGACGCCTTTTATGTGATGAAAGGAGGAAACTGTCAAATTAGAATTCTGTGTCCACAATGGTATCCTTCAAGAAAGAGAATGAAATGAAGGTTTTGCAGATAAACAAATTCACAGATGGCACAAGTGCATGACAGGAAATAAAAAAGTTTTTCAGATGGAAGAAGGACCCCCAATGGAAACAGGTCTTCAGGAAATAAGAAAGAACATCAGAAAGGGTGAATGCAGATGTGCTCCTGACAAACTAAGCAGGCAGAGCACTGCCTTCAGATGGGCGCCAACCAGCCACTCTCCCTGAGCCATGAAGATTACAAAAGCGTTCAGGACAAGGAGGCCCCCAGATTGGCTGGGAGCTCAGGAACACTGGAGCTGAGGTCTACAGGAGGTGACAGGTTAGGGGAGGGTGGGGCAGGCTGAAGGCTCCTCCATTCTGGGCTGGCAGGTTGTATAGAGAAAGGTCTGGGGGGAGGAGGACAAGGTTGATCACCAGGGCTTGCCTTGTGAGCCACATGGGGTCTTCTGCCTTTTTCCTGGGAGAAATGGGAAGGAGTGATGAGGAGGAAGAAGGCAAGGAGCAAAGCCTGTGTACCCCTCAGTGACCTGTGACTGCCCAACCACTGACCAAGGGTTTCTCAGGCACTAGCACCACTGACTCCGCACCTCAGTGGATCCATCCCGGATGCTCAGAATCCAGACACTGGAACAGGAACCAAGAAGGGAACCTCTGCCCAGAAGCTCTGCTCGAGATGGTGAGGACTAGAGCCAGTCACAAGAACCACCACATGGAGCATATCACCCAGTTCTGTGCCCACTTCACCCCTCCCAGAGCCAGTCACTTGCTTCACAAAGAGAGCACGTCACTTCAAGCCTGAGCATCCTTGAGTCCTTTTTTAATTGGCTGATACCAGTCCACAGAGAAGCCACGAGAACGCATGACTCAATGTGTGGATGCTCAAGTTGGCTGTATTAGGACTTGCATCAGTCTGAAGACCCGAGGCAGAATGAGCCATGTCAACAAAGCTCACTTCAATCTCCAATCTCTCTCAAACTCATCTGTCAAGTGGCCAGAGACAGCAGCCCATGCGCAGTTACTCAGGGAAGCGCTAAGAGGTCTTTCAAGAATGCACTTTTCCAACGCCAGGCGCAGTGGTGCACACCTGTAATCCCAGTGGCTTGGGAGGCTGAGGCAGGAGGACCATGAGTTCCAAGCCAGTCTTAACAACTTAGTGAGTCCCTGAGCAATTTAGCGAGACCCATCTCAAAATAAAACATTAAAAGGGGTAGGGATGTGGCTCAGAAGTTAAGTGCCCCTGGGTTCAATTCCCAGTATCAAAAAAGGTGGGTGGCTGGGGTTGTGACTCAGTGGTAGAGTACATAAAAATAGATGAATAAAACAAAGGTATTGTGTCCAACTACAACTAAAAAGTAAATATATATATATATATTTTTTTTTTTTAAAAAAGGCACTTACCCAAAAAAAAGATATCAAAGGATACAACAAAGTGATGGGGCCAAGGAGCCCAGCACGTGACACACTAACCAAGTGGCATTGGGGGTTCGGAGGGGAGAAAGCCTGCAAGGTAAAGGACTCAGCCAGCTCCATCACTGAAAGCCCCATGTTGATTCAGGTGCATGAGAGCAATCGTGCACACGAGTGCACCCTACGGCCAGGCCAGGCAGGACCAAAGGCATACCCAGGAACTGAGGGCAACACAAGCTGAGCCATGGAGTCAATAAGTCCATGGTGGCAGGGGTGAGGAGCACCCAGCAGAGGAGCAGGGTACAGCCACAAAGATAAGCCTGAGGTCCAGGTGCAGAGGCTCTTGATCAGGGAGAGCAGTGTTAACATGGGCACAACAGAAAACTATCTGACCCAGGCATGTGGCGCACACCTGCAATCCCAGCAACTTGGAAGGCTGGGGCAGGAGGATTGCAAGTTCAAGGCCAGTCTGGGCAACTTAGCAAGGCCCTAAGCAACTTAGTAAGACCCTTTTTCAAAATTAAAAAAAAAGGACCGGGAATTAGCACCCCTGGGTTCAGGGTTCAATCCCCTGTACCCTCGCAACCCCCACTAAAAGAAAGAAAGAAAGAAAGAAAGCAAGCAAGCAAGCAAGCAAGTTGGCCAAAGTCATAAGCAAGAATGGACACATGAAAGCATCCAAAGGCTCATGTGGAATCCAAGATGACCTTGGGAGGGCCACAGCACCAGCCCAAGAAGGCATGGTGCCCAATGTGCTGCCATGATCAGAAGCCCTTCAGGGTGAGTCAGAGTGGAGGAAGTAGAGAGTAGAGGAGGCAGAGGCCCAGGAGCCCTGTCCCACCTGCAGTGAGAGGTACAGACCATGCAAAGAGGGAGGGTGTCAATAAGTGAAAAAGAAGCCCTCTGCTTCAGGGAGGAAAATATTCAGAGGAAAGACAAAATAGGGGAACCAGTCAGGAAGTACATTCACCACCTGCTCCACAGGGAAAGAGATGGGGCAGAAGGTAAAGGGCAGCTTAGGGCACCCTGGGGCCTTGCCTCCATAGCTAGCCTGTGCTGGTGCCACTGCCTGAGATGAAGACAAGTAGCCAAGGCAGGGTTGGGAAGGAGAGCAAGTACAAGTGCCAGCACTGGCTCTGCTGACTCAGACAGGTGGTCACAGCAGGAACAGTGTAATGGACAGGTCAGCATGCAGGTGCCTAAAGTTGTGGGGCTGGGCCCAGGTGGCTAATGGAGAACCAAGACTCACAACCAAGGAGGGAGGTAAGCATAAGCAACAGTCTGAGGGAAAGGACTCCAGGGCTCAGAGCTGGTCACAGAGCCTCTGACAAGAGCGAAGGATCTGCCTGACTGATGTGTGCTGGCAGAGAAAGAATGGGTCCACACAATTCATTCCAGAAGCTTCTATGGTGGGAAATGGGAACAGGAAGGCTCTGCAGAGGACTATCAGTAGGGAACGGGAAGGCATGTCAAGACGGTGTTTCCCTAGACTGAAAAGCAGAAGCAGAAGCTGAAGCTACTGGGAGTCTGAAGGCAGAAGGGTGGCACCCTGGACAGGCAGGAGGCTACAGAGAACAGAACCAGGCCCTCTCCTCTGTACAGGCAGATCAGGAGAGGAGGCAAAGGGGCAGAGAACAGGGGCTATGGGAAGCACTGATGGTGGTGGCACTCCTAGCAGCCACCAGGTAGTCAATAATCAGGCACAAAAAGACAGTGATGGTCAGGACATGGGCCAAGTGACCACAGAGTGGCTAGTAGACAGCTGTCCTCCCTGGCCCTGCTGCCCACCCTGAGCATTAGATGACTGGGTGTGGCCCAAAAGGGGCTACTGGAAGGAGAGGCCTGCTCCCTTTCTTCTGGAGTCACAGGGAGCAGGAGCAGACCTGAGGCACTCAGGGAATGGATGCTAGAGTGTGCCTACTGGCACTCATGCAAGAATGCTCTAAACGGAATCTGGTTACCATGAGAAGAATGGCGAGGGAGGGCCCTAGGAAGGCAATGCCTGGGTGGTGTCATCAAAGCCAGAGCATACAGTGCTCTTGGCCTCAAAGCTCGGGGATACCTGAGTCACATGCAGGGGGACATCCCTCGGCAGGAGACCTGACTGATGTGTGGAGGCATCCTTGGACGACTTAGCGCGGGCAGGGGGCTGGGTAGATCAACACACCTGCTTGGCAGGTGTGAAGTGTCTCTGAAACCATGGGTGTGGCTGTGAGGGAGAGATAGGCTGGGGCTCTGAGCACGAGATCTTAAAGTCAAGCAATGGAGTGAGGACAAAGTGTGCTCAAATGTGTCAACATGTGTAGGTGTGGGGCAAGCCCCTAGTAAACATGGCAACTGATACCACTGGCATGCCCAACTGAGGCAGGTCCTGTTTTTCTGTTATTTAAATTTTGTCAAGATAAAAGTCACTAAAGATGAGTGGTGACAAGGAAAGTGACCCGCCACAAGAAGCCGTGGCAACCTGAGGGCAGGCAGGTACTCACAGCCCCCGATCTTCTTGCGCAGCTCGCCATAGCAGATGAGGCCGTACAGCTCCTGGGACGACTTTTTCAGCCCTCGAGAGAACACTGGAAGATGAGAGAAGGGCAGAGCTTAGGAAGGGGCCACAAATGTCCTACAGGGCTCAGCCCTGTGTGCAGAGCAAAGCTTGGGGAGCATCCCCCAGCAGGCTGGGGCTATTTCCTGTGCTGATCACACAGTTCCTTGGTCAAGCTGATGCTAACCTCAGCAGAAACTGGCAACAAGCACATTGGAACACAAGGCTGTTTTCTCAATTTTCAAGATTTAAAAAAAAAAAAAAAAAATGAGGGATGGAGTTTAAAAAGTCACCCTTAACAGGCATGGCTACTGTCCCCTGGAGGAGAAGACGCATGGTTCGGCACTGCCAGCTGTCATGGGGAGGGTGAGCACCACCACCCCTGCCATGCAGCTTGGTCTACCATGTCCCCCAAGCACTGGGTGAGGCCAGCAGCCCATAACCCAGGGAGCTCCTTTTCCTGCCTGCTTGTGCCTCCAAGCCCCTACAAACATCCACCCCTGTCCTCACCAACAGGCACTGGCTCTATGTAAAGCAAACAGGCTGTGTGTGACACTTAATGCGGCACCCACCAAGTCCTGTCTCTAGTGTGAAGGGAGTACTGTGAAAGCTCCAGAAGTCTCCTTCAAGAGTCTGGATGGGCAGGCACCTGCCCCTTCTGCCCACTCCTCTTCCTTCAGGTGCTGCTGCTTAGAGCCACCATGGACACTAACAACACACTGAGGACAGGCACCCTGCATGGCCCAGCCCCAGGCACAGGGCAGGGGAGCAAACCCTTCTCAAATGTTCTCCAACACACAAAGCTGAATTCCATGCTGATATGGAAGCCAAGCCACAACATAAACTAGGAGCTGTGGGTCATATCACAGAGCAGAAGCAAACATCACCCATCTGTGTGCTCTCTCAACTGTCCTTTCTGGTTCTCTCCTCAGAGATCTCTTTATCAAACACCTGACTTTCATTTGTGTGTGTCAGGAATATGTCAGTGAATGGCAAATACTGTTTTGAAAACATAATCATAAGGATTCTGGATCTTGGATTGACTCAAAGGTCTGACCCTGCAAATACCACAGGCCAACTATTCCTGAGGTTTCCTAAGACAAAGACCAAGATCTCGTAGGACCTCACAAAGGAGACTGGGGCTCAGGAAACTTTAAGAACCACCACTTGATGAATAAAAATGTGGCACATCCACACAACTGGCTGCTTCTCAGACACGAACAGAAGTAAAGCTGACACGTACTGTGTGGGTGAGCCCCTCACACATGCTCAGAGAAAGACACCAGACACCAAAGGCCACACGTAGCACAAGTCCATTCACACAAAACATCCAGAAGGAATAAGTCCACAGAGGAAGAGCAAGACAGAGGGTGCTTGCTGGTGGGCATGGGGTACTCTTGGGCTGGAGGGGTGTTTTCAACTAGAGGGGTGATACAGAATGTCTCAGATGCACCAGGTGCCACCAAGCCACACTCTTTACAGGGTGCACTTCTCGGCGTGTGAATTACATCTCAATACAGAAAATACATTTTTAAAAAACTATTGGAGCTGGGCATGGTGGGGCACGCCTGTAATCCCAGCAGCTCTGGAGGCTGAGGCAGGAGGATTGTGAGTTCAAAGCCAGCCTCAGCAACAGTAAGGCACTAAAGTAAAAAATAGGCTGGGGAAATGTCTCAGTGATTGAGTGCCCCTGAGTTCAATCTCTGGTACAAAAAACAAAACAAAACAAAACCTATTGGAAATGGCAAAAAAGAAAAGAGCCCACACCCAGAGAGAGAGAGAGAGAGAGAGAGAGAGAGAGAGAGAGAGAGAGGGAGAGGGAGAGAAAGAAAACAGCACCAAGAGCACAAGAGTGCAAAACAGTGGCCAACAGGACGTGGAGCCCAGGGCCAGGACTGAGAACCACAGAACAGAATAGGGGTTCTGAGAGGCGTCTTCACACTGCCCTGTGCTCCCCGAGGCTCTCACGAGGAGCCTCACAGCGCCTGCATGTCTCACTTCAGACTCGGTGGGGGAGACAGAGCTTGCCTTTCAGAACCTCAAGTCTGTGAAAGACCTATGCCCAAGCACAGGCACCAGAGGGGAGAGCTGGCTATGCCTGATACGCCAACATGGCAGTCCGCAGAGACCCACGTCTACATGGGGACAATGCAGGACTACAAAGAGTACTGACGTCCCAAGTCCAGCCACGAGGGGGCCACAGTTCCAGAGCAGGCAGAGTTGAGTTGCGTTCTTGGGCACAACCTTCCCCAGATATCACAGACACCAGGCTCCTGCACAAACCCTTCCTGCCCATCCCCACTTTTATTCTTACTCTGCGAAGGAGTGAAAGAAACTCACAATAAACTACAGAGGGGATGTTCTTCAACACGTTCCAAAGACCACTGAAAACATAACACATGAAATACATTGCCATTCTGTGTGCTGTGACAAGACAGCAAACCTGGAACCCACAGGCACCTAAGCATCCTGGTGACCCCTGCCATCCATGTGGTGGAGCAGCTGAGGCACCTGATGAAACTGCTGATGACAGCATAGAGGCAGGTGGCCCCCAGCCCTGGCCAACAGGGAGGCCTGTCAGACAACCAGGAAGAGGGCCCTTCCAGGGACCAACAAGACATCAGGAACAGGACACACAGTCAGAAGACACCAAGGCTGAGGGACAGTGTGCAGGCTGAGGGAGGACAGGATTGGGCAGGGAAGCTGGGCCCCACATGAACATGCAGAACAGCCACATGCAAGAGCCCTGAGCTCTGATGGGACAGAGGAGCCAAGAGGCACAATGCCTCCAGGCATGTGGGAAGGGGGGAGCTCGACAGGGACAGGTGACAGAAGGAAAGTAAGTATGTGTTCTCAGTGCTTCCAGACATTGACACAGGACAACGAGGATCTGGCAGGCTCCAGGAGTCAGCACACAGGCGGGGCCTTGCACAACAGCAGAGCACATTCAGTCACTGTGCACAGGACCTGCCAGGCCTCCACGTGCCGTCCACGAGCCTCCCACACTCTCTGACTCGCTGTGCTCCTCCTTGAAGAGAACCTTTCAAGACAACAAGAATGGCCCACTCTCAGCTCCAACTTCCTGAAAGCCACAGAAGAACATGACATCCAACAAGAAAAGAAAGGTGACCATGTGACCAAACCAGCGCTGAGATACTCAAAGGAGCCAGGGGTCCCACATGTGGCACAGCAGTGACGAGTGGAAAGAAAACAAGTGGTGCTGAATTCAGCACAAAAACCTCATGCTGATGGTGACAGGGACGCTGGAAGCAGAAGACCCACTAAGTCCACCCAGGGGCACCAAGGTGGAGACAGATAGCCCAAGAGAGGAGGGTATGTGCCCACAGAGCTCTGCTCCACAGCCAGGGGAAGCAGGACGTCAGCTTCTAAAGCCAGGGGGGCACAATGCACTCCAGGGTCAAGAGGCAGTAGCCTGGCTGGGAGGACACCGCAGGAATGGTGAGGGAAGCCTTGGCACATGACATTGAAGGCCACCACGAGGCTCAAAGGTGAAAGGAGCAATGAAGCCACAGCTATCCCAGTTCTCCTGGGTCAGAAAGAGTAATATCTGGAGAGAAGAATTAGAAATAAGTGTAGGTGTCAGAATGGAGCATGGAGAAGGAGCCCACTGTGCTGCGGAATACAGAGCACAACCCAGCATTCTGGGACTGAGTGCACAGAGTGCAGGCCGTTCCCAACTCAGGCAGGAAGCAGCAAAACGTTGATGACAGATAGTGAACAGGTCATGGACCAAGTGCCATGGGAGCAACCCAGGGTGCACTAGGCAAAAGCCAGAACCAAACCTAGAGGTGACCTTGTTCCATGCCTACGGACTGCACAAATTGAATTCAAACAGTCTGGACAAAGCTAGCATCCACTCTAGCACACCAGCGCCGGGCCCCGAACAGCCTAGCCCTGACATGGGTGGGGAGTGCCTGCAAGGGAATGCTCCAATTCCTGCCAGCAACTAAGCCTGCAGCCCCACTATCCTTGCTAACAGGCAGACTCAGAACACACCCACACTCAGAGCCCTTCAAACACAAATCCTAACCCAGCATAGGGTTCCTAGAGCACGGACAGCCGTTCCCTAGCCATAGATCCTGACTCACGGGCACTGGACTTGTGGCCAGCCAAGCACAGGGAGGCACATCCCAGGTCTAGCCAGTGACTGGGTGAAGGCAATACCAGAAAGCATGCCCTGCAGGTGTTTGCCGGAAACCAGGCCCACCCGAGCAGAAGCCAAGCCCCAGTGGCCTCCCAAAGGCTGAGCCTGCGCACACTCACCATTGTCAAAATCGATGTACTTGGTGATCTTGTGCCAGGTGCGATAGTAGAAGTGCCGCACCTGCTCTTTGTTCTTCACCATGCTTGCCGGCTTGCCCTTCTTCTTGTACTTCAAAGCAATGTTGTTCTGAATCGCTTCAAAGTCTTTCCCATGCTGGAAAACAAAGTCCACCATGAAAGCACAGTGGTCAGAACAAACCACCTTCTGTGATGTAGGCACCATCCAGAAAGGAGAGAGAGGACCAGCTGCGGGCAAGCAGGCTGTGCTTCACAGCTCCAGTCTGCCTGTGAACTTCAACTTCGCTTCCCTCAAGTCTCTGGCTCTAACTGTAATAAAGCAGCAATAGGAATCCAGGGATGAGACTTTCACAGCCTGTGGTACCAAAGGGGCAAGGGCCTCACTACAGTCTGAATGTGTCCCTTCCAAACTCTGACGCTGTCAGTGTTATGCTATTAAGAGGCAGGGCCTGCAAGAGGCGATGAGGCCATGAGGGCCCCGCCCTCACAAATGGCACTGAGACCCTTGCCAGAGGCTTCCAGAAGCACTTAGCAAGCTTGCCCTTCTGCCTTCTGTCCAGGGAGGACACAGCACACCTCCCCTCAGGAAGACATGAACATAAGGAGCCACGCTGGAAACAGAGAGCAGACACTGAACCTCTGGGAGCTTGATCCTGGGCTTCCTAGCCTTTAGAACAGAAAATAAATTTGTTTCCTATAAATTGCCCAATGTCAGATACTATTGTTGTAACAGCACAAAACAGACTACATGGCCCCCAGAGCAGGAGAAACATCAAATCTATTATTGGGATAAAACAGTTTAATCCTGAAGATCTTGAGAGACCACAACTGAGACACCTGCACAAGAACACCGCTGGCAGACAGGAAGACACCACAATGGAAGATCTTGGGGTACTTCCACCCCGCATTTTAAAATAAAAGAATGGATCACTCTTCAGAAACACCTCATTTCTGCCAGGTGCAGTGGCGCACACCTGTAAATCCCAGTAATTCAGGAGTCTGAGGCAGGAAGATCGCAAGTTCAAAGCCAGCCTCAGCAACTTAGTGAGACCCTGCCTCAAAATAAAAAATAGTTCAGTGGTAGACTGGGTTCAATCCCCAGCACAAAAAAAGAAAAAAAGGAGAAACACCTCATTTCTCTGATCCTACAGAGTGTATTCTACATTCAAATGGTTGGTAATAGAGATATCCACAAGGAAACCCACACAGAATATGCCCGAGTCACACCTGGGGAACAGCCCTTCCTCGAAGGCCTCCATGCGAAAGCTGTGCCAACCTAGATTTTGAGAACCCTTGTTCCCAGAGAACCAAATGCTCCTTGGCCTCATTAAACCACCTAGTGAGAGGTCTTGGTTTCTAAATACCACTTCCCAAAAGCAGGCAGAGCCCCCTGGAGAATTGGGATTCCAGGACAGGGTGGGGAGAGCATTAGGTAAGCACACAGCACCTTGAGGTAACAAGGTGAGAATATGCTTCAGGAGCAAGAAAGTCAAGTTGCAGAGGCTCCCAGTGGCAATAAAATCAGCAAAACCAAGAATGAATTACAACCCACAGAATGAACTAGACACATGAATCCACATTCACACAGGCAAGTCACTGATACTTTGTGAGTGCAGAGAGGGAGGGCTCTTCCTGGCACGGGATTTCTCAGCTGCAGACACTGACCAAGGGAAACAGACCAGGTGAAATCACCACAGGGCAAACTGCACTGGTCAGTGGTCACTGCTGCCACTGGAAACTAGTCAAAGAAGGAAGATGAGAACAGGGTATTCATGCAGGCTCAGAGAAAAGCGACCCACCTGGCAAAGGGGGAGACCTGCAGATGCCACCCCAACACAGGGACCCATCACTTTGCACAGCTCCAGGCCAAAAGCACCAAGAATTTATGAGGAAACCACACACAAACCCAAACCAAGGGACACTCTTTCCACTAACATGCTGGGAGTCCTGAAGACCAACTGAGGAAGTGTCCAGGCTACAGAGGACCTAGGAGTTCCTCCAGCCAAGCGTAACTCTGAGGGAATACCCCCCTGCCAACTCAGCACGAGGACTGCAGATGGATGAGCAGGAGCCTGTCCCACTCCCTTTCCTCATTCCATTTGTCACACCGAGGGTATGCAAACATCAGGAGGGATGATGAAAGGCACATGGGAATTCTTTGTACTCTTTATGCAACATTTTTTAAGTCGAAATTGTTTCAAAGTAAAAATGATTAAAAACCCAATGAAGGGGCTGGGATTGTGGCTCAGCAGTAGAGCGCTCGCCTAGCACATGCGCGGCCCGGGTTCAATTCTCAGCACCACGTAAAACTAAAACCACATTGTATACAATTAAAGCAAATAAATAAATATTTAATTAAAAAAAACAATGAAAATGAAAGCTTGCCCACTGTTTAAAAACAATAATGAAGCCAGGTACTAGTATGTGTCTGTAGCTATAGCTACTCAGAAGGTTGAGGCTGAGGGATTATTTTGAGGCCAGCCTGGCAACTCAATGAGACCCTGTTTAAAAAAAAAAAAGGGAACATACAACATGAAGAGGCAAAGCTAGTATTAAATGCCTCCCTAGTCTCCCTGACTGTCCTTGGGCAGAACTACAATAGACACAGTTGCAGACGTCTCCTCGGCCTCACCAGGCCAGCCCAGCATTGACGAGTAGCCTCTGAAGTCTTGTGGCATTTGAGCACAGCCCTTCAAATGCTCAATGGGAAATGCCTGTTGCATATTCCTGATGTGATGGTAAGGCCCTGAAGGGCAGGGCTTTCTCTGCATTCCCTGCACTACTGTGCTACGGTCACATGAATTCATAAATTTGTGTTGTAGTGGCAACCACAACAACAAATTGGCAAAGTTGAAAACCGGAGAAAGCTCTCTAAGCCAAAGAGATGGAAACTCATAGCCTATGGTGAGAAGCCAGATGCCCCTGCTGCTACCTTGATAGGACAAAAGGCTGGTTGTGCGGTAGCAAGTCAAGGGCTCTACAATGAAAGCAAAAAAGGAATGAAGGGACGGGTAAGGGAAACAAGACCTCAGCAGTAGGTTCTGCACAGAACCTCCAGTGAAACAGGGGCCTAGGACATATGGCAAAGAGGAGGTCCAGGGTGTCACCTGCCCACCCCACCCCCAGGACTGGTGCCCAGCCACAGGGAGGAGTCTGGATGGCCACCACTCAAGAGACCAATCTGCAATAGGCCCAGGACTGTCCTCACTAGGGTGGGAGCAAGGCAGCACTTGCCTCTGCAGGGTGTCTGAGGAAAGAGAGTAGAAACAGACTGAGGCCCAGGACAAGGACAGTGCGGAGTCCCTGCATCTAGTCCGTCCTACCTGTCCCCTCAGAACAGCCCGCTCAATTTCTTCTGCCTTTGGTACTGTTCTGAGCTGGGTCTCCACCACCAGAAGCTTATATAACTAAGTCATATGTGTGTGCATGGAAATGGGAGTGAGGGGCTCAGGTGTCCTCAGCAGCAGCCCCAGGTTTGATCCCATCACTACAATTAAATAACAAAGAAGGCAGCAAAACTGTGAGACACTACAGAAGTGCTTCTCAGAGCAGAGGCCTGTGCCTGAACACACCACCAGCTCAAAATTTCAGCTTCCCACACTCGTCCCCACTCATCAGCCATACAACAAGATCCCACCTTGTTTTGGTCAGCATAAAGCATGTGCATACACACTGCTTGAAGTACACGGTACCGAGAGCAAAAAGCACTAAGTGATGAGTGTACCAGTGACTATCATCACTAACCAAGGGTTTCAGGAGGCCTAAGGTTACATACCTGCCTGGTAGAAGAGAAGGCTAGCCCAACAGAAGGGAAGGCACCGCTGCACCTGAGAAGGGCAATGGTGGTCACTACTTCTAATGGAGATCGCACCTCCAGCACCACTACCACTGTGCACATCCAGGTCATAAGGCCCTCAGGCCCAGCCTCCCCAGGAGGGACGGCCACACTGCAGGAGTGATGGCTCCTGGTGAGGCTTGGCAAAGGCTGTGGATCCTGACAACATTGTGGGAATTGCAGTTCTATGCCTGATGGTTTGACAAAGTCTTAACTTGGGGATACCATCTCTGCAGAGATGTATTTTATCCTAACACTCTTAAAAATGAGCACTTATATTTGTTCAAATTATTTCACATTTCCCAAAAAACACCTTGTGTGCACACTTCCTTCTTTCCATGGACAGCTGAGTCAAACCAGACTGCACATCATTCACCCACTGGGATGGGCATGGCAGCCATCAGCCCCAGGAGGGAGTGGTCCCAGCCACAGAAACAGTCAACCAAGTTTGCTGCGATGTTCAAGAGTGTCTCCTTTTCCAATCACTCTGTAAACACTTCATGGTTTAAATTCCAAAGTCTCATGCCTTTGGTGACTTTCTGTTTCCCAAGCTTGGTAAGACTTTCCCATTACCCCCATGAATTAGCCATTAAAAGGATGAGGCTTGTTGATCCTGATTCCACATGTCAAATTTGTTGTCTAAAATAAGGAACACGCAAAAAGATGGTCATTGTAGCACTGTCTATACCAACAGAATCTGGAAGCACCCTTGATAATTCACAATATAAGAATGGTCAAAAGTGCAGGCATTGATCAGCCTCGTGGGACACTTGATATCTGCTGTAACTATTCAACTCTATCACTGGAACAAAGCCAGCTGCACACAGCACGAAAGAATGGGCACAGTTGTGCACCAATAAAAATTTTATTTACAACAATGGGCAATGTGAATTCAGGCCACGCTTGAAGTAGAATATTTATAGGCATTAAAAAACAAAAACAAAAACAAAAAAATGCCGGGTGCAGTGGTGCACGCCTGTAATCCCAGTGGCTCAGGAGGCTGAGGCAGAAGGATTTAAAGTTCAAAGCCAGCCTCAGCAAAAGCAAGGTGTGCTAAGCAACTCAGTGAGACCCTGTCTCCAAATAAAATACAAAATAGGGCTGGGGATGTGGCTCAGGGGTTGAGTGTCCCTGAGTTCAATCCCTGGTACCAAAAACAAACAAACAAACAAACACCAAAAACCGGGATTGCAAATGTAGCTCAGTGGTAAAGCACTTGCCTAACATGCGTAAGGCCCTTGGTTCAATTCTCAGCATCACAAAAAGAAAATAAAAAATAAAAAATAAAAAAAATTTTAACCAAGCAAAGGAAACATGAAACACCATGAAAAATGCATTTAGGGATGGGGTTGTGGCTCAGTGGTAGAGCGCTCGCCTAGCATGTGCGCGGCCCGGGTTCAATCCTCAGCACCACGTGAAAATAAACACATTGTGTACAACTAAAGCAAAATAAATAAATATTTTAAAAAAAGAAAAATGCATTTCATATTAATAAGATAGTATATCCATGATAACTACAAAATTTTAAAAACAAACACCCAGCTGGGCACAGTGGCACACACCTGTAATCACAGTTACTCAGGAGGTTGAGGTAGGAGGATCGCAAGTTCAGGGCCAGCAACTGGGCAACTTATCAAGACCCTGTCTCAAAATAAAAATTTTTAAAAAGGGTTGGGATGTAGCTTAATGGTAGAACACCCCTGGGTTCAATCTCCAGTACTGGGAGAGGGGGAGAGAAAAAAACAAACACACACCTGTGAGAACAGCCAGTAGGGAGCATTGGCCACTTCCTGGGCAGCAGATCTAGGCAGTGGCTTCTCCATTTGCAGGACCTCCCATTTGGCTTCAGATTAGTGCAATATCTCCTGGCATTTAGCTGCTACAGGTATCCCCTGCCCCCTCCGTACTCAGGGAACACACAAGTCAGCCAACCCTGCAGCCAAGGGAAGGCCCTAAGACTAGAATGTATCCATGAGACTATGAGAGACCCCTAAGAAAGACAGGAGTCAGCATAAGCAACACCTCACAGCCCCACCCAGTACGAGCTTCTACACCCCATCTAAAGGGCCAAGATTCCAGGAGAAACCCCACCCCCACCCCCCGCCAATTCACTCACCTCATACAGTCCCTCGAAGAAGGTGTTCTTGTCCTCTGTGCTCCATGATTCCCACTGCCGCCGGACCTTCTTGCCTTCCTCCTTTTCAGCCCCTGAGGACCCTAAGTTCCGGGAAGAGGAGCGCGAGCCCCCTGCAGGGGCAGCAGGGGCAACACCAGACCCGTTTCCAGAGGTTGACCCGTTACCATCAGCTCCTTGGAGAAAGAGACCATACAGTGACCTGCTCCAGAAAACTGGGGGGCCAGACAAGGCAGGCAAACAGGCAGGGAGGGCTAGGGCCCACAGCCCAGCCATTCTACTCTAGCTACTCAGCCATTGACCCCAGGCACCTGGGACACATCACATCTGGAATGACAGAAGCCCAACCAGACTGAATGACTCTTTAAAATGTCTTCTGAGGAGGAAAGAAAGTTTGTGTGGACTGTTTAAACAGCACAGTGACACCACAGCATTTGGTGTTCCATCCACACAGAAGGCAGTTCTGTCCCCTCCACAAAGCCACACATAACATGCATTTCATAGTGTCCCTTGTTCAAATGAGGTTTGGGCTGAAATATACTTCCCATCTTTTTTAATAAACAGGCTAAACTTCAAGCACAAGAGGACATTAACAGGTGACACCACCTCCTTTTGGATGTGATCATTATTTCAGAATAGGAACATTCTATGACTGAGGGGATGCCATCTTAAGGCTCTGTCCTTGACCCACTGCCACAAACATCTCTGGAGTCCTAAGAGTGCCCACTGACCTTGCAATTTATAGGGCGTCAGTCCCTTCCCTAACTTCCATGGAGTTCTTCAAAAAGAGCACAATGAAGCTAAGGGGCTGGGAGGCCACACACTTTTGTGACCTGACCCAATCCAAGAGCATCCTCTTGGAGGAAATGGGAATTCACAGCACATCCATGATAACCAGTTCTCTTTTATAGGACCAAGGGACCATAAAATCCTGAGAAACCTGCCAACTCGGAAATAACCTCATGAGGGTGAAAATAATATCAGAGAAGTAAAAGTGCTTTAAAAAGCAAAAGCCAAACATTTGTAGATGATTGTTATAATGCTTTCCTAACAAAATGACTGGGGGCATTTCCATCCAAGATCTGCCTCCTGGTGGGCCTAGACAGACAGGCTGGAGACTCAGGCACTCACTTCTCTTCCTCCTGGGCCCACGGTCTCCCTTCACAGTGAGGTGGAGAAGAAGCTTCACAGAGGACATGAAAGGTAAGAAAAATGAGAAACTACAAGTCCACCAATCTACAAAGACTTGCTTGCAAAGACTGTCTCTGCACAGAACATGAGTGACAGGTGCAGAGGCTGCCTGGGAAGACACAGAAGGTGGATTCACCCCTCTGTGGCAGCTGGTCCAGCCTGTCCGAGTGTGGGCTGTCACTGCAGATGGTCCTGACTGAGATGGCTTGGCCTGGACATTCCAACTTCATGACAGTGTGAAACCATGAAACCAACTTTCAATTCCCAGGCTGGGAACATGAGCATGACCCCTGATGCTGGGCAGTGACACAGAGCCAACCCCTGGTCAGCCACATGACCAGGAGGGAAAACAGACCACTCCACAGTGGACTGTGCTTCTGGGCCAGGACACTAAACAGACGTATGAAATGCATTTTAACATACGATATTTTTAACTTAGGATGAGTTTATTGGGATGTAATTCCATTGTACATCAAAAAAAATCCATATTTCAAACAGTATTTGAAAACAGGCCATGACTTAGCTATGGGAAGGAAGAATGTGTTTCACACAGAGAAAATCTTCTTCAGCTACATGGAACGTGTTTGATCCTCTCATTTGGAAAGGTTCACTAGTTTAGATGAGCTAACTTTATGTGACAATGTGATCAGATAGGTAGAAATTTGTGGTGTATCAGAGCCGCATGTTCCACCACAAGAGGCTATTTAAACAATAATTAATTATAAAGAAAAGCCCAGCAGGGCACGGTGGTACATGTAACCCCAGCTACTCAGGGCAGAGGCAGGAGCATCACAAGTATTAGACCAGCCTCAGCAACTTAGTGAGACCCCATATAAAAAAAGGGGGGGGGCAGAAGATGAAGCCCAGAGATAAAGCACTCCTGGTTCTACTGTCAGTACCACAGGAAAAAGAAAAAGGAAAAGAAAAAAGAAACCCAACTCCACCATCATACCACATTTCCAGTGGTCACTGACCAAGTGTGACTCATGGTCATTGCACTGGACAACTTAGCACTCTGTCACCATACAAAGAACTCTGGAATATGCAGCATCTGAATGTCCAACATTTACCATCATAAACACAGTTACAAGATCAAAGATAAGCTCAAATCCTGCCCTCCACTCTGTGTGTCCATCAGAAACACAGTTAAGGCATCCCCTGTACCATCAGGTGGGCCCAGTTCTCCACACAGCCCAACTCTACCTGTTCTTTACCAAACCAAACCTGACAAAGCTGGCATCTCCTGAGATGCTTTCCAGGAGGTTGGAGCTGCTTTTGTTGCAGACTGCAAAACAAGTCACAGGTGAATTTAAAACAGCTCTGAAATACCCGAAGATCTGGTTCACATGGAGCCTGTAATTCCTCGCGTACAGACATTTGAGCAAGGGCTACCTGTCCACCTCTGCACACACAACAGAAGGCCTCATAGTCATTTCCAGTTTCTGAGGAACACTCACTAAGCTCTTCCTCCCAAAAACAGGGCTTGCCATCCAGCACTACGTTGCTGCTCGGGTTAACATCTGCAAGTCCATGCTGGCACCGGGCTGCCTGAAAGCAGCAGACACAGCCACTGAAATAATTACCATCTCTCGCTCCCTGAGGCTGCTGGATAAGTGCTGGCAATCAAGACAAGGAGAGTGAGAGTTAAGGAAACAGAGGAAGCACCTGAGCTGGAAGGGACCTCAAAGGCAGAGAAGGACAAATCCCACTGGAGGATGTTGAAGCCAAGATATACCAGTAAGAGCAGCTCTGAGGCAACACGCTACTCTCCCACAAGCCCCTGGCCACCTGAGATGCTAGGTCTTTCCTTCTGGTGTTCCAAAAGTTATCCTTCCACAGTGTAGAAAATTAAAGTGACATGAACCTTCAAATGAGAAAGCAAATCACCCTAAGCAACCATTTCTAACATCCAGTGTCCTTTATGTTAAACCTCAAAAGCTGTACAGAACTAGATCAGAATCATACTTCAGAGAAGAAAACAAGGTACCTGGTTCACCCCAGAATTCCAGAGAGGACACAGCTTTCTTAACTCAAGCAGAATAAAAAAAATAGAAAGCAGAACCAGAGACACTCTGGTAGAATACAATGGCGATCACATCAGCCCAGAAGAATCCAAAGGAAGCATGGGGGAAGGATTAGGGGTAATCCAAGGGAGAAGAGCAAGAAGCAAGCAAGGAGGAGGCAGCGGCAGAAACGTAGGAGAAAAGGCGAAGACAAGACTAAGTAGGTAGGGCTCTTTCTTCAGGGTGGAGTATGTGCCAGGGCCTGAGAGCCGGCTCTGTGGGCGACCATGGTTTTGGGACCACCCTGGTATTCAGCAACAGTTTGCATGAGAAGTCAGCACCCAAGGAACCTAAAGGGATCCAGGTGCTCCAGCACACACCTGTGATCCTAGCTGCTCAGGAGGTTGAGGCTGGAGTCTTGCAAGGCAGCCTGGGCACCTCAGCAAGACTTTGCCTCAAAAAAAGAAAGGAAAGGGCTGCAGATGTAGCTCAGTGGCAGAGCACTCCTGGCTCAGTTCCCAGCACCTCAAGAGAAAAAAAGTGAAAGAAACCTGAAGGAAAGCGGTGCCCGTGAACAGCCACCCCCCCTCCCCCGCAAGCTCTCTGAAAGCAAGAATGGTGTCTTGCTCCCCTAGGCCCAAGCCCCACACCAGGCCTCACACAGCAGATGTTCAATGACAGCTCCTGGACCAGTGCAGGCAGATAAGGGACCTCTGGGTACCCCAGCTGCAGTGGCCTCCTGAGGTCTTCTCTACTCCCCGCTGGGCCCACATCAGCATATACCAGGCCCTGAGGCCTGACACCTCCACCACTGACCACACCCTTTCCTCTCAGCCCAAGGCAGGACCACAATCCTCCAGCTGCCCCACTGCCACCATACTTCTTTTGGACTAGCTTATGTCCCCCTAGTTCCAACAGCAAACTCTCTGGCCTTCCAAGCAATCATTTCTTCCATAGCCCACACTCTAGAACCTTCACTTGAGGGTCACAGCCATATGGTCTTGACCTGCCCCCAACTCCAGCTCCAGACAAGGAAGACCACAGCTCTCTTCTCCACTCCTCCCCATCACCCATGCCCTCTTTCTCCAGTGCCCTCATTACCACCTTAGGAAGACAGAGCCGCCCTATCTTTCACCTGAACTGGTGAAGCTGAGGCACAGATGGAGAAGCTTGTCCACCAAGCCATGCCCCTGGCCTTGTACCCAGCAGGCCTCGGAAGAATACAACTTGTGCTCGCATAGCACCTTCAAAATACACAAAAGTGCCGGGCGCGGTGGCGCACGCCTGTAATCCCAGCACTTTGGGAGGCTGAGGCAGGAGGATCACGAGTTCAAAGCCAGCCTCAGCAATGGCGAGGCACTTAGCAACTCAGTGAGACCCTGTCTCTAAATAAAATACAAAAAGGGCCAGGGATGTGGCCCAGTGGTCGAGTGCCCCTGAGTTCAATCCCTGGTATCACAAAAAAAAAAAAAAAAAAAAAATACACAAAAGCTCAGCTCCAACTCATCCTCACAGTTTACAAACAGGGAAACTGAGGCTACCACACAAGAAAGCCAGGCAGGTCACCAGGCAGCAAGAGTTAAGCCTGAGCCCAGGGCGTCTTCCTATGCTATGCTGCTAGACACCTCCACACTGACAGCGTGCACCACCCTGTTCTTCTTGGGGCCACCACAACACATGTCAGTCAGTGGCTGCTTCTTCACACATAAGGCTATAGGACTCAAGTTTGAAAGGAGAAGAAACTTGACCTTGAGGTCCCCTCTCACTTTGTGAAAGATGAGGAAAGTGACTCAACCAAAGCCACCTGGCTAATGAATAACAGGACTTAAGTCTTTGGGAGTTTTCTGCTGCTTTAAAAAATAAAAATAAATCTTGGGAAAAAAAAAAAAAACAACCTTGTGACTTAGGTAAGATACAGAGGATGTCATCACAATCCATATTTTAGAACATTAACTCACTGTCCTGGAGTTCCTTCTGAGGGTTGGAAACGATAATCTAGAGCAGCAGAGTTCAACTAAGCCTGAGGAACAGAGACTGTCCTGGTGATCCACAAGACTCTGGTTCACTTGGTCATTCTCTCAGAAAGGCATTTTTGGGATCACCTCATGGAAGAATGTCTCCAGGCTAATCTGCTCCCAACTCCAGCACACGGAATTGTCCCATGGCCTTTGTCTGCAGAACGAGAGGGCAAGGATCCCTCACAGAGCCACCCATGTGGGAACACAACGTGTATTTCTACAGCACCTGTGAGATGTACAGAAGCACAGTTTCACCTCACTCTCGCAATGTGCAGTCACTGTCCCCATTTCAGAAACAGGGAGACGGAGGCTCTCAAAACATCAAAGTCCCAAGGTCATCAGGCAGCAAGTACCAAGTCTGAGACCAATCCTAACATCAAACCACCAAAGCCACCATGGCTACCTCAGTTTACAACACACCCGGTTGAGACAGAAGGTCCAAGGTGGTCTCCCTGGGGTTCAGTGCCTCTCCCAGCATAGGACATTCTCGTCAGGTGGTGGTTCAAGCACCTTTACTTTCAGGAGCCCAGATGTGACTAAGGGGGGATCATCTCTACAGAATCACACAGGAATTGCTTCAAGCAAGCCAGGTCCCAGTGAGTGTCACCTTGATGGTAAATCTGAATGCCTTCCACTGGTGCAATCCTGTCGTCATCCACGCACAAGGTTACCGCCTGATTCCATGTGACAGAGGCTTGACCAACAGACACAGAGCCCTCCCGATGTTCCTCATAGCAACAGTCTCTGCATATGCCATTCACATGCTTCAGCTGTGCCTGAGGAGCCCAGTCCAGGGTCACCAGTCTCTGGGACATCCTCCAGGCTCTGAAGATGACCCAGAAATTCGTGTTTCCATCCTACATTCACCCACACCATCTTCCTGAACAAAATGCCTCCTTTCACTGGGTCCCAACCTCAGCACCTGCAAGATTCAGTGTCTTCTCATGTGTTCTGACTAGGACTAGCATCCCTTAAAGATTCTCCCACCTCTCGCACAAATACTCCAGGAAAACGCAACTAGAATCCCATCACCTCTGTTAAAACTTTGCCCTCTTTGTAGAATACCATGAAGACTTTCTAATTATTTTCTACAGGTAATTCTCATTATCCCAGTGAAACCACAAACTCTTAGGTGTATGTTTCTTTTCTGGTATTTTTCAGATTGTTCCTTAGTGCTAATACCACCACAGATACTTGCAAAAAAAGGCTCCTTACACCACCATATACAGCAAAACTAATTTTTCATTTGTGGCTTTGGTAGCTGAAATCATTTCTCTATAATTATCTTTGGTATCTCTGTACAATCAAAAATAAGACACAAGGGGCTGGGGTTGTGGCTCAGCGGCAGAGCGCTCGCCTCGCACGTGCGCGGCCCAGGTTCGATCCTCAGCACCACGTAAACATAAATGCATTGCATTGTGTACAATTAAAGTAAATAAATAAATATTTTAAAAAAATAAGACACAAAATTCAAAACTCTAAAGTATATTTCATTGGCAAAAGATAATTCCACAATCAGATACCATAGAAACAACATTCATTTTAACATTAAAACAAAGTATTTGAAAGTTAGTTCTGACTTCAAATGAATAATCAAGTGCCCTGTCATAATTTCTCTCAACATGAAGCAAATACAATTTGTAAAACTTTGAACTTCACAATTTATCAAGAATCTGTGTGTGACATTTTCCCCTGTCCTGTATGACACCAGTCTCAAAGAGTGGCCTGGACCTCAGCTCTCATAACCTGCTGAGTACAGGTGGGTTTGGTCACAGAGCAGGACCACATGTACTGTCCTCAATGTCACACAGAGTGGGAGGGGGTTGGCTGTGAATGGGACAAGACAAGTCCCCCTTTCTTTCTCTTGTTCTCCCACGCAGGTCTGAAGGCTTTCAACACAGCTCAATGTAACTGCCCAAGCATGGCTTAGCTTCCATGCAGTCCTCACTGCATCTAACTTCAGTACACATTATTTACCAGATGAGACTCCACAGAGGAACCATGGCACTTAGCCTGTGGTCTTGTAATAATCTGAAGTCTCTCTCTTCCTGAAAGCATGGAGCCAGGACTTCTCAGCAGGCACTACTGTGCCTCAGCCCACCTGCCTGGACAGGGCACAGGTCCTAATGAAAAGCCAGGGAGAGCAACCACAGCATGGCCAAGAGTCTGCACCTTCCACACACGGCCACCCATCTGCACAGAGAAGGGCGGCATTCTCCTGGAGGTTCAGGCTAGGCAAAGGCCCACAAGACACAGATGGATGCTGATTTCAGCAAATTTATCTCCTGAAATGCTCTCTTAAGAACATATGGAATCCAAGCTGCTGCTGCACAGTTGCATCCTTCATCCCTAAACATTACAGTAAGCTCTTCGCCACAAGCTCCCTGACTTGTGTTAAAAGGAACCTGGCATTCAGGCATAGTGAACAACTTCCCTTCAGCCATGCAAGCAGAGAGTCTTAGAAGACTGGTACCATACTGGAAAGAGGTTTCAATCAGCAGCCATGTGGCAACTCCAGGATGGAAGCCCGGTCCTGCTGGTTCAAGCCTCTTTTTAGCATGGTGTCAGTCTCCCTAAGGCTGATCACAGCAGGTGAGACATTTCAAAAGACATCTTTTGAAACCAGTCCATGAAATACATAGGCACTTGAGTTATCCCCATCTGAGAGATGGGCTAGTTTGCATAGGGTCAGCCAGATCATGAACTGGCCAAGAGGGAATGGCATTGGGACTGATGTCTCTGAACCTGGGTTCTACAGACACAAGTCTGTCAAACTCTGGATTTTAGTCTCAAATACATCCTCCAGTCATTCTAGCAGTCTGGCAGAGCTGGAGAAGTCAAACAAATCCACCTATTTCTGATCTGCAGTTTACAAAACAGGTTGAGCACAGACGTCAACAACAAACTTCAGTTTCTATGCCCATTCAAAAGTAAGTTAGACATGCCAGATACTCTACTAAGTGTTAACTACAATGTCTATTAATTCAGAATGAATCTGAAATCATACTAGAAAAAAATTTTTTTCATAGAAGTCAATGGAAGAGTCTAATATTATAGAATTGGAGGAAAAAACACAGGGAGACCTCTTTCTCTGTTACATCTGACCTCTTTCACAGCTGACGAAGGCAATGACAGAGTTCTCCCTGAAGCGTGGTGGGGAAGGTTCAGGGTGTGGTGAAATACATCCAGAAGAGGCCTCAGCAGCCCAGGGCAGCCCAAGGAAGCTGGCTGAGCAGCTCTGAAGGTGAAGAAGACAGGCTTCCCTCTCCTGAGGGCACTGTTATACCTGGGGCTTTACGTTGCGCTTTACTAATTTTAAAAACAGAATGAAAAGTTATTCTCTGCTTTAAGTCGCACAGTGGGACAAAGAACCAGGAACAGAAGCACCAACCTGAGCAAGCCACTCAACTGCAAACACAAAAGCAAACCTCCTTTCATCACTCTGCTACCTGGACCAACTCTATCGGTCTCATACGAGGAGCTAGGAAGTCAGTGATCTTGTGCCCTGCGTTTCATCCAGCAGCCACTTCCAGAGGGCAAGCCATCGTGACTATTCTTTCTCTCAAAGTACAGACACCTCACTGATGCAAAGGCAAATCAGAGAGGTCGAATGAGGGGAGCAAGGTCTGAGGGCCAAGGAGAGGGGACCAAGGGCACCAGAGGGACTCCAGGTCCAGGACTTCTGAAACTATCACCACCACAAAAGGCTCCCAAGGAGATTATGTAAGCTAGGTTCAGACCAGAGAAACTGAGGTGTGCCTATAAGCAGCAATGGGAAGCTGCTTTTTACAAAACAAGTAGTGCAAGTAAAGCAAACTAATGTTTTCCTAACAAGTCGGCAGTGATCACACCAAAATAAACTTGTCTGAGGCAAGTTTTAATTTTTGAAACATACAAAGTTACCTTATACTTACACCTTAAAGTTAGTATATGCTCACATCAAATTTCTATCCCAAAGCCCGTCCTCTTCAGTACTGAATGAGTGAATTTCATGGGACACATTTGGGACTGAGCTACAAAAGGAGTTCCCTGTTAGCTCTTAAAATATTTTCTTTTGGGCTGGGATTGTGGCTCAGCGGTAGAGCACTCGCCTAGCATGTGGGCAACCCGGGTTCGATCCTCAGCACCATGTACAAATAAAAGGCACTGTGTACAACTAAAAGCAAATAAATAAAAATATTTTAAAGAAATATATTTTCTTTTTAAGACTACCAGACTACTTAAAAAACTAAAATTAATCTTTCCCAAGGAACTAAGTGAAAGACTTTTTTTTCCACTGAAAACTCACATTTGCTACTTATAAAGAATGCAATAGGGCTGGGATTGTGGCTCAGCGGTAGAGCGCTCGCCTAGCACGTGCGCGGCCCGGGTTCGATCCTCAGCACCACGTACAAATAAACCCCATTGTGTACAACTATAGCAAATAAATAAATATTTAAAAAAAAAAAAAAAATGCAATAAACAGCCAGGCGCAGTGGTGCAAGCCTGTAATCTCAGCACTTGGGAGGCTGAGGCAGGAGGATTGCGACTTCAAAGCCAGCCTCAGCAATGGCAAGGCACTTAGCAACTCAGTAAGACCCTGTCTCTAATAAAATACAAAAAGAAAAAAAAGGGGGGGGGGCTGGGGATGTGGCCCAGTGGTCGAGTGCCCGAGTTTAGTCCCCAGTACCCAAAAAAAAAAAAAAAAAAAGAATGCAACAAACTTGTTCTGAAACAAAAAGTAAAATCAATTTGCCTGCAAAAGCTAAGAAAAAGCACAAAGCTGAAATACAGATAGATAAAAGCAGACACCCAAAAAGTATGGATATGTGGAGGACAAAAATGATATTTGCTCTATTACTTTAGTGGGGCCCTAGCAAAGCATTAATATTCTCAACCCAGACGGGCGTGGTTGCGCAGCCTGTAATCCCAGCACTTTGGGAGGCTGAGGCAGGAGGATCGCAAGTTCAAAGCCAGTCTCAGGAATGGCCAGGCACTTATCAACAGTGAGACCCCTGTCTCTAATAAAACACAAAAAAAGGGCTGAGTATGTGGCCCAGCAGTCAAGTGCCCCTGAGTTCAATCCCTGGTACCACACACACACACACACACAAATCTCAACCCCCAGGGAACACAGGACAAACACCAGAGCTGGCTTTGAGGTCAGACCCAGACCCTGACCATGACCCTGACCAACCCTGGGGCAGTGGGGGATCCTTCCTGTGGCGCCAAGTTGGCCTCAGTGCAAACCCTAGGGACCATCAGAACCTTCAGACCCCTTCATGCCCAGAGCACCTGAACCAAGGCCAACTCTTATCAGTCTCCCCAAGGGAGTCTAAAAAGCCAGCTCTTTGTTGCACCCCACCTGACATTCGGGAAGAGACAAGGCGGGCACGTTCGAGTTCCCCCTCTGACCTAACCCATCGGCCCAGGCCCTCCCGCACCGCGGCCCACGCCCGCCTACCTCTCCCGCGGGGCCCGGAGCAACTGGCGCCGCCGCCCGCCGCGCCCGCAGCGTCCTTCCGGGGCCTTTTGCTCTGCGGCCGCACGCTGGACCGGAGGAAGTGGTGCTGGTCTTGCGGGCTGCCCTGCGGCGGGCAGGGCGCGGGCGGCGCTCCCGGGGGCGCGGGGCCGTCGGCCCGCGGGCTGGGCTCGGCCCTCTTTGTGCCGCTGCCGTCCTCCGCCGCGTCGCCGCCGGGCGCCTCGCCCTCCAGCGACTCTTCATCGGCAGCCCTCTTGCCCAGCTTCTTGAGGCTCTCCTCCCCGCTGCCGGCGTCGCCCAGCTTCACTGTCATCCTGCGGCGGGGAGAGGGCGAGGCGCGGTGAGGCGGCGCCAGGCGCAAGTTTACCGCCGGGCCGCAACATGGCGGCCGCTGTTGTTCAGCCCGCCCGCCGCCCGGCCGCCGCCCCCCGCGCCCCGGCCCGCCGCCGCGGCCCTCCCCGCGCGGGGCTCGGTCGCGCACCTGCCCGCAACCGCCCGACCGACCGCAGGCCCTGCGCCCCTCACTACTCGGGCGCCCGCCCGCGAGGGTAGCTCCGCGGCCCAAGGCCGCCGCCCGCCCGAAGCTGGCCGCGGGGTGACAGGCTTCGTGCGGGAACCCTCTCCACGGGCAAGAGAGGAGCGCTGCTCCAGGGTTGTGCCTACTAAAACGCTTTTGCAACAATGGAGCCTGTTGCCTGGAACAGGTTGGGGGCACCCGGGAAAAGCGACAGCACAGTTATGTCCTGGTCCAGTTGAAAGAATCGGAAGGGGAGAGTTGTGTAAACCCTACTACCGACAATTAATCAAATGTTCGCACTAACTGCTACCTGCAGACATGTAAAAAAAATTTATATGCACCGACTAAAAATGTTTGCAGCCCAGAAAGCACAGCCACACGGAATAAACTAAGAATCAGGTGCACGCCAGCATCTTCAGCACAGACAAGGTCCACACTGTGTGCTCAAGCAAGAAACATGTCCCTCCACATGCGTGGACACTGTGTTCAACAAAATGCAGCACAGGGCGTCTCAGAAATACAAGAACGTTGGCAAAACTTGAAACAACACGCTGCTCTTAAGTATCTCTCCCAAAATGGTGTGCAGCCGTTCTCATTCATTGCAACCGACCTTAAAAAAACCCTGCCACGGAACAGAACTATGCCAGACACGTACCCAAACTAAAGGACTCCACGGCACTGGGCATCTCGACCCTCGTCCTCAATCTGCCCATTTCCACCTGACCCAACCCCGAGTAACGAAGGCTTCCCAGTGGACAGGGCTGGCGGACGCCCACTCTCGGGACAGTCCTTCCCCCTCTGCAAAGCACCGCGCGCCAACCCCGGCGGCGTACACCAGTCGCGCGCCAGGCGGGTCTGTGCGGACAGTTCCCTGCGTCGCGGACGCGGCGTGAGCCGGTCCCCGAACTCCATCATTTCCTGACGGAGACAGGCGTCGGCACCGAAGGCCCGGTCCGGCCCACACCCTTTGTCCCGTCGCGAGGCGGAGAGGCTCGCCTCCCCCACAGGCGAGTTGCGTCCGCACGGCGCGGCCCCCAAGCTCTGCGGCCTCCGAACGCAGCCTGCCGTCACCTTCGTCATCCACGCCTCGCGGCAGCCTGGCTCCCTGGGTCCCCGGGCCTCCCCGGGCGCCCGCAGAACGGGCCGGGCCCAGGAGCGCCAGCAGCGGCGAGTCCGCGGCGCGGGGCTTAGAGCCGCGCGTCGGACACGGTCGCCGAGCGGCGCTGGCCCCGCAGGTCCGCTCCGCAGCTGACGGGGCTGCGGGCGCCGCTGCTGCCGCCGCTCGGCCTCCGAGGCCCGGCCCGCCGCGCTCAGCACAGTTCCGGTTACGGCGGCCGCCGAAGACGCGGAGACGGCGACGGGGCGGGGCGGGCGTCGTGCGCGGAGGCGAGCACGCCCTAGCTTTCTGGCGGGCGCGCCCCCCCAGCAGCGCTTCCATTGGCTAGCGGCGGGCGCGCACGCTTGCACGCACCGGCTCTGAGGGCGGACCCCAGGCGCGAGGCATGTTGTGACGCAGGCCTCGCGCTAGTGCGGGCCTTGCGTCGTTTCCGATTGGCGGACTGGCAGCCAATAGGGCCAGCGAACTAACTGTGATTGGCCGCGGCCGTGTTGACGGATGCGTGAGAAGAAAACGCTGCCTCAGCGCCGCGTCTTGAATCGCGCGCGAACCCGGGCTAGGACGAGTAAGGTTAGGAGCGTAGAGCTGGTTGTCACTTTTCCTCACTGTGGTGCAGGAACGACTTTGAAACTCCAGTGTTTACCAAAGTGGGGCTTAAAAAAATAGGACCCCCCCCGCGTACGTGCGCGATCCGCGCCTCTCGGAATTCCACCCGTTCTCCGGAGCGGACCCTCCTACTGCTGCGTTCGCTTTCGACGACACCGTCTGCAGGCCAGGCGCCGCTGGGTTGCGCACGGCCCCAGGCTCCTTGAGGCGTCGCGCGGCGCTGACGTACTGGATGCGCGCCACAGGCGGGCACGGCGTGGGCCATGGGCTGTCGCGGGAAAGCGCTGGCCCCGCGCCCTCCGTTCTGAGGTGACGCTGCGGAGCCCGCGAGGGGCCGGCCGATGGCCCGTGTAGGGTGAACGGGCCGACCCCGAGGAGAGCCGCGGAGCCGCACGCTGCCTGCCCTGGGCCGGCCTAGTCCCAGTCGCCCCCTCCATCCCAGAGCGACCGCAGCTGGGACTGAGCCGCAACGGGGAGGTGCGCCGAGTACTGCCGACCGCTTTCGGCTCTTTCCGCCGCTCGCGCGCTCGGGGCGGCCTCGGCAGCTAGTCGCTCTTCCTCCGCCGCTTCCGCCTTCCAGGCGCGGCGTTGTCCTGGCAACGCGGACGGCGCAGCGGCGGGGGTAAGGTGAGTGATGGAGCCCGGCAAGGAGGGAGCCCTGGATGGCGGGAGACCCCCGCGGGCTGGACTGAGTCGAGGGGGCCCTGCCGCCCGCGACTGTCCGGAGAGCCTCGGCACGGGCTGTCACCTCCGGGCACAGTCCTAGGGCCCTAGCTGGCCCCGAGTTGTGGTGTGGATCTCTCTGGACCTACGCGGTGGGGAGTGGGCAGTGCCATCCGCGTAGACAGGAAAGCAGGAATGCAAAAGCATCTTGTGTTTTGGCAACCGTCGGGCGACCTAAAACGATCCCTACGGTCTGAGTGGACCGCATTGTATCAAATTCTCCTGCTTGACTTTTTCAGTATACCCTTTAGATAAAGCCAGTGACCCTGAGCTCCCCTACAGGGTGAAAGTGTAGGGTGCCCACGGGTGCGTGCCCTTGAAAATCGACGCAAGCCCATCCTAGCTCTCCTTGCACAGTTACCGAGGAGTGATGCTTCTCAAGCTTTGTTACCACGTGCCCCTTGGCAGATTCTTGCCACAGACGGGCCCTGTAGCCGAGGAGAGTCACTTGGTTACAATAAGTGACTTGTTTTTTCCTTTTACCCAAAGTTATGCATTGGCTAATTATATATCCTAGATACTGGGAGCTACTTTTAGACCATAAGTATAAGTACTTGTTTCTGAACGGAGG
This sequence comes from Tamias sibiricus, assembly GCA_025594165.1. Lineage (NCBI taxonomy): Eukaryota > Metazoa > Chordata > Mammalia > Rodentia > Sciuridae > Tamias > Tamias sibiricus. Next base: position 1,320,531 of record CM046674.1, on the reverse strand, counting down.
TTGTTAATAGGTTGCAATTAAATAACTGTTGTTAGCATCTGCCTGCTTGAGTTTACCTTAGTTACTTTTCTTTTTTTTTTTTTTTTTTAATATTTATTCATTTGCTTCAGTTGTACACAATGCATTTATATTTACGTGGTGCTGAGGATCGAACCCCGGCCGCGCACGTGCTAGGCGAGCGCTCTACCGCAGAACCACAACCCCAGCGCAGTTACTTTTCTTTTAAAATTATATAGGTAATTCAAGCTGGGCCTGGTGGCGCATGCCTGTAATCCCAGCACTTGGGAGGCTGAGGCAGGAGGATCAGGAGTTCAAAGCCAGCCTCAGCAATGGCGAGGGACTTAGCAACTCAGTGAGACCCTGTCTCTAAATAAAATACAAAAAAGGTCTGGGGATGTGACCCAGTGGTCGAGTGCCCCTGAGTTCAATCCCCGGTACCACAAAATAAAAATAAATAAATAAAAGAACCAGGCAGGAAGGAAACAGTTTGAATGACCCTTCCTAGCATTTGTAGTTGTTATGAAGTGGTGTTGGAAATACACAGGGGAAACCAGCTTTAATTTTATTTAAGTACCGTAGTAATTCTTCATCATTATGACAAAACTAACCAGAAGTGGAATTGCTGGATCATATGGTAATTCTGTCTCTCACTATTTGAGAAACTTACATAAGACCTCGCCATTTTACATCTCCACCAGTAATGCACAGGGGTTTCAGTTTCTCCATATCCTGACCAATATTTACTATTTTCTCTTTCTGGTAATAATTGTTGTAATGGGTGAAATTGAACAATTATTTTAAATATTGGAAAGCCAGCCCACAAATAATTCTTTTCTCTGCCACTTAGCTTCTCCCCCTCACTCTGGGGTATGAAAAGATGAACAGTAGTTAGACTATCAATTCATTCACTATCCTGCTCTCCTGAAAATGGACAGTACAGGTATCTTCCAGATCAGAAGGAAGAATGAAAGACTCAGTCAATTAATTTAGAAGTTAGTTGATTAGGCTCATGTAGCAAATCAAGTTCAACCTCTCCATGGCTGCTGTGGTTTTGTGTTCCCAATTTAACAACAGAGGGAACTTTCTGTTCAGTACCACTTGGGAGTCAGAGTCAGAAGATATTCTTGAATTTTATGCTTTTTTCTGAAATTGAACATAGGGTTTTTTCCTGTATAGGTATTCTCCTGTGAGGCAGTTTGTTTTTACTTTGTTTGAAAGTTTTGCTTAAAAAGTAGCTATCAAAATAAAAATTCACGGGGCTGGGGTTGTGGCTCAGCAGTGGAGCGCTCGCCTGGCACGTGCGCGGCCCGTGGTCGATCCTCAGCACCACGTACAAATAAATCCATTGTGTACAGCTAAAGCAAATAAATAAATATGTTTAAAAAATAAATAAATAAAAATTAAAAATAAAAATTCACCTTAAGACTGAAATAAATGTTATCAAGAATGATGTCTTCAGGCTTCAGTGCTGGCTGGCTTTCATTCTTTCTTTGATGGCCACAAGTTGTTTTATTTTCCATCACACTGTGCGTCGCTCCAGGTTCAGTTCTTTACTTCTGATTTTGTATTTTTTCTCTATCAGAGATCTCTTCCAAATAAAGTTGCCTGCATCAGTCCAAAGGAGCATTTCTAAGTTGCCAAATGTCTTTATGATTACACGTTTGCTTCCCTTTCATAATTCTATAGTTGTTCTTAATTGATTTTCCCCCCTTGTAGGTTTCATCCCCAACTAGATCTGTGTTTCATCATGGCCTCTACTTTGACTACCAAATCAAAGCTCCAGAAACACTTGGGTCCCCCTCTCACATCAGTTGGCACCCTGTTCATCCGTTCCTGGGGGTCGCCTTCATGAGCACCACCTCAGGGGGCGTTGTGGATATCTACCTGGAACAGGTGAGCATTCAGAAGCAACAATTCTGATTTTAGTAGATACTGCCTCATTTTTCTTTTATTTTTGAGTACACTTGTATGTGTCACTACATGAGTTCTGTTCTAGCTTTATCCTCATCAGTTCTCCCTGAGGTCTAGATTAATAAGATTACAAATAACCTAGTATGTGGAAGGTCGTTTATCCCTGACACGTAGGTTTGGGGAAAACACGTAGGTATTTAGGAAAACTTAAGACTAATTCCATGGTCAGTTCGTGGCTATGGCCCTCTAACATTGTCTTGGCTCCTTACCACTCATAAGCTCCCTCTTTGACTCTTTATCTGGCTGTTTGAAACCATTGTAGTTTCCTATGGCTGTCATAACAAATAACCACAATCTGAGTGACTTAAAACACTAGAAGCTGGGCATGGTGATGCACACTTGTAATCCCAGCAACTCTTGAGGCTCAGGCAGAAGGATCGCAAGTTCAAAGCCAGTCTAAGCAACTTAGCAAGGCCCTAAGCAACTTACTGAGTTGTCTCTAAATTTGAAGAAAAAAGAGGGAGTGGTGTCCTGGGCATGTGGCTCAGTGATTAAGCGTCCCTGGATTCAATCCCTGGTACAAAAAAAAAAAAAAAACCTACTAGAAATTCATTCTTGCTTTCTGGAAGCCAGGAGTCTAAAATCAAGGTGTTGGCAGGGTTGTGCTTCTGAAATCTGTTCCATGTCCTTGCCTTGGCTTCTGTTGTTGCCAGAAGTCTGTGGTGCCTCTTAGCTTTTAGACACATCTCTCCAGTTTCTCCTGCTGGTATCATATGACCTTCTACTCAATGTGTTATTTACCTTCTCCTGTTACTTTTTTTTTTTTGGTTTTTTAACCCAGGGCCTTGTGCAAGCTGGATAAGCACTCTACCACTGAGTTACATCCCCAGTCCCTCTTCTCCTCTTGAAAGGACACCAGTCATATTTGATTAGGGCCTACTCAATGACTTCATCTTAATTTGCTGACATTTGCAGAGACCATATTTCCAAAAAGGGCACATCAAAGGTACTAGGGCTTAGAACTCAAATCTGTCTTTTTAAGGCACACAATTCAACCCATAATGAAACTTTGTACAAGCTTCTCAACTCTTAGAACTCCCCCCATCACCTTCAGTGCACAACACACTTCCTACATCACAAAGAAAATTGAGTTTCCCTCCCACACATTCCTTGGCCTTCTGCAGGTTCTCTCGCCACTACAACTTCACCCATGACTTCTGTGCATTGCCCTCTGAGCATTTGGGGTCACCCAGCTACACATTCCCATGAGGCCTTCCAAGAAACGGGGGTTTCTTCCACAGCTGCCTCAGTGGGATTTGCTCTGTTTCCTTTCACAGCAGTGGCATTCTCCAGAGCTTATTCGAGCCCTGGTCCTATCTGTCTTTCTCCTCCTGTGATCTTGGCCTCCCTGGTCACTTCCGTTTCCATCTCAATGGGTGACTTGCAAACACCTCTCCTGCATAGAAGCCCTCTCAAGCTGTTGATGAGAAGTCAACTGCCTTTATACATCTCTTGGGTGTTTTAAACAGACCTAAACCTCCAAAAGTCCAAAACTTAACTAAAATTTTCTTGTACCCCTACTGTGCCTCACATCTCCCTGCAAAAGCTGACTAGTGGCACCTATGAAATACTCCTGTCCTGGTCATGATGCCCAGAACAGAGACTTGGAAAAGACTTGTCACTTCCTGCCTCCCTGCCTTGTAATTAGTTGCCCAATTCTTCCAGTTTTACCCCAGATCCTCTGGCACATCTGCGGCTTCTCACTCACTCTCATTGACCCTTCCCTCATCCAAGCTCCTGTCCCCTTTTTCCTGAAGAGCAGTACAGCTTCCTCACTCAAGCTGCTAAGTCCTCATGGGCCTATCCCACTGTGTCCCCCCCACCGTGGTCAGAGCTGCCTTGGAATTGTAGAGCCATCATTCCCACTTCCACCTCCCCACCCTGATTTACTTTTAGGGTGAGCATGGAATTCCCTGACCTCACCCTAGTGCCCCCAAGGCCAAGCTCCATCTGAATCTCACATCACACTCTTCCACACACCAAAACCTGCCAACGTCTGCAACTGCAGAACCTCACTTATCCTTCTGCTCAGTTAAGGAGTTAATGCTTAAGATGGTAGTGGCTTGGTGGCCTCATCCTCAGGACACGTGCACACCCACCTAGCTCCTCTGCAGCTTGTGCCAGTCTTTCTTGAGCTTATCTACACACACTGGAAGCTTTGTGAGGGCCACACCTGCTTTACTAGTCAGTCTATCCCCAGTGCCACGTGTGTGTTGTAATTTTTTTTTAAGAGTAAATATAGTTAAGTTCCTAAATGATTATAACAATTTTAGATAAGATTTTTGAATTTAGGAAATTCAAACGTATTATTGCAAAACTAGTCCACAAAGCGTACTTCTTGTGTTTCCAAGTGGCACAAGAAAAATTTCAGGATTACAAAACAAAAATTTATTGGGCCATGATCAGGTCATATCCAGTCATGGAAGGTATAACTGTAGATTGCTGGTAAGCCCAGCAGAACTGAGAACATACACGTTTATGCCCTAGTCCTTCTTAGAAAATCAAAAAACAATGATATATAAGATCTAATATTCCATTAGCTGTCAGAGCAGTGACCTCATTACATGTCATGGAGCTTTTGGAGAACCATTGTACTCTTGGGAGAATGAGAATAAACATGGCACATCACTGCTAGTACCATTCCCAAAATACCATTGATCTCTCAGGTACCGAAGTCTGAAACTTGCTGAAGAATCTTGAGGCAAGAGCCTTTGCCCATGACCTACCCATTTTTGGAGGTAGTTTTATTGGAGCCCAGTCTTTCCCAGGGAGTGATTGCTGGCATCAGGCAGTACTGTGAGTGTGGGGCCACACTCCTTGATTAGCTCACAATGTGTCACGGTGTTGGTTATCTTCTGCTGGGTTAGCTAAGCCAGAGGCAAGGTGACATTTCCTTAATAGATCTTTTAGCTGATGTCATTTCCATGAATCAGGCAGAAATTCCTGAAGTAACTGCCACTATCCACAACATGGAATTTTACCTCTTCTCCAACATAGGGTGAGCATGTGCCAGACACTCAAGTTGAGAGGTCCTTCCAGGTCACTTCCCTGTGCTGGCACCCAACGCGGCCAATTCTGGCTATTGGCTGGGAAACTGGAGAAGTGACTGTGTTTAACAAGCAGGACAAGGAGCAGCATGCAGTGCCCCCAACACACACTGCAGACATCACCGTTCTCAGGTGGAGCACCAGTGGAAGCTGCCTGGTGTCTGGGGACAGGGTAAGTGCATAGTCATCTACATCCCCCACCACACTCTCACAGACATGGCGAAGGAGAGTAAAGACCAAATTATTTCAAGTATAATTCTCTAAATTCAACTGATCTTGTTGGATGTAATTGCAGGTTTTGTTTTATATTTGAAGCAAGGCTTGAAATTTTTATTCTAAGATCTCATTCTATGGCAAAGGTATGTCTGTAATGTTTTAAATGAACTTTCCTAGAAAATTGCATTCATAGAGATGGAGTGAATGCCCCAGATACTGTTACTTTTATGATACCTAAGAGTCACCCATTTCCAAGGTCATGCTCCTCAGTTATCCGGGAGTCCCTAGTATACACACATAGCTTAGGTACAGGTGTTCCAGGTGTTGGCATGCAACTATTTTTTTTCCCCAAGGCTGCAGCCTGTAAATCCAAAATGCTGTGTGTCTAATCATGTTTAGGAACCTGGTCAGACTGATTATTACACTGATAAAGAAAGGTCTCTAGCCAAGTGCAGTGCCACATGCCTGTAATCTCTGCTACTCAGGAGACTTGAGGCAAGAGGATCACAAATTTGAGGTCAGCCTGGACGACTTAGCAACACCCTGTCTTAAAATTTAAAAAGGGCCAGGGGTGTAACTCAGTAATAGAGCAATTGCCCCTCATGCACAAGGCTCTTGGTTTAGACCCTTGGATCACGAATATAGAGCATGAGAGAAAGGTCTGTAAAGTTGTTATGGGAAAATTTATGTGAAGAACAGAGCAGATGAGCATCTTAGAAGATGCTGCATGTGATGCACCAAGCCACCTTAGTGCTCGGCTCTGGGAGGGGTCTTGGCACAGGAGAAAACTGGCGTTTTTTTTTTTTTTTTTTTTCTTTCCTTGCCTGCATTGTTTCCTCGCTATGCAAGCATTCTTTTTTTTTTTTTTTTTTTTTTTTTTTTAATAATCATAAACAAGGCTGGGGTTGTGGCTCAGTGGTAGAGCGCTTGCTTAGCATGTGTGAGGCACTCAGTTTGATCCTCAGCACCACATAAAAATAAAGGTATTGTGTCCATCTACAACTAAAAAAAAGAATTATAGACGAAACCGGTGGTCTTTTTCTCTTTCATAAAACTGTTAGAGTCAAGAGTAGTCACTCTGATAATAGGTGCTGGTCATGTTATTTTGTATACTTATGTTTCACACTGTTTTAGATCTTGTGGAGTATAAGCTGCTTTTAAAGCTGATTTGATTTGAAAATCCTGTCCTTTCTACAATAAAGTTGATGTCAGCCAGCATTTGGGGATGTTGGAGTTGGTGCTGATTGAAAGGAGAGTGAAAAGAAGAGTTGGCACCTGTCAAAATATCTCCTTGCCTTGAGCTGGGAAACCCCTTGGGGGATACTGGGCATTGAAGTGAAGGTACAGACTGGAGTACCTCTATCCAGCAGAGCTTGGCTCGTACCTCTGAAGCTCTCCTGGACCAATTCTGATAGTTGACTCCTCCCATACTTGGACTTGTCCAGCACCTGCCAGTGCCATTGATCCGATAATTGATAACTTCAAAATTGAAAATACAGCATACTTCACACCAGATCTTGGTTTCTTTTTTTTTTTTTTCTTTTCTTTTTTTTTAATATTTATTTATTTGCTTTTAGTTGTACATAATGCGGTTTTTACATGGTGCTGAGGTTCGAACCCGGGCCGTGAACGCGCTGGGCAAGCGCTCTACCGCTGAGCCACAACCCCAACCCAGATCTTGGTTTCTTAATGCCATTCTTTAATAAAAGGAGTGAGAGCTCCTGGGAGAAATGGCTAACTCTAGGGCTGGTACAGGAAAATGAGCCCAGAAAATCTTGGAGTGCCAGAAAGTCAAGAAGTGCTTCCAACCGGTCCGTGATAGGGACCTGTCAAAGGGACACAGGACCCAACTGGAAAAGCTCCTAGTGGTTAAATCTAGACCAGTTTGAGCAACAAAATAAGCAATCTAAAGTAGGAAAATATCCTCAAGTCCATGCTGATGTAGATTTGTGATTGAGTTAAGTAAATGATAGAGCAGAAACAAACCCCATGTTGAAGAATTCCAAATAATTTGTGTAGACAATCTGTCCTTAAGAAGGCAAAACATGGGACTGGGGTTGTGGCTCAGCGGTAGAGTGCTCGCCTAGCACGTGTGCAGCCCAGGTTCGATTCTCAGCACCACATAAAAATAAATAAAGGCATTGTGTACAGCTAAATAAATAAATAAATATTTAAGAAACAAAAAAAGAAGGCAAAACATGGTTCTCCACCCCTTGAGTGAGGAATGCATGAGGTACCTTATTTCTACATAGCACAGGAAAGAAAGGCAGGTCACTCCACAGTGGACACACCACCTCCCCCAGGGTGCTGAGGTTAGCGCCCATGGTGATAAGCTGTGTTGACAGTGTGTGATATGAGGGCACCCCCCCCAAAACCCACAGTTCCCATCTAGTCATAGGGAAGCCTCAGACAGATCCCAGTGGAGGGGCATCCCATGCTATACCTGAGCAGCAAGGTCATCAACCAGCAAGGAACGTTAGCGAAATTCACCCCAAAGGTGATGTGAGGACCGAACATTATGGAATCCTAGGTGGGCTTAAAAAAAAAAAAAAAAAAATAGCCGGGCGCGGTGGCGCACGCCTGTAATCCCAGCACTTTGGGAGGCTGAGGCAGGAGGATCACGAGTTCAAAGCCAGCCTCAGCAATGGCGAGGCACTTAGCAACTCAGTGAGACCCTGTCTCTAATAAAATACAAAAAAGGGCTGGGGATGTGGCCCAGTGGTCGAGTGCCCCTGAGTTCAATCCCCGGTACCACAAAAAAAAAAAAAAAAAAAAAAAAAAAAAAATGTAGGGAAGCCGGGCGTGGTGGCACACGCCTGTAAAATCCCAGCACTTTGGGAGGCTGAGGCAGGAGGATCACAAGTTCAAAGCCAGCCTCAGCAATGGCCAGGCACTTATCAACTTAGTGAGACCCTGTCTCTAATAAAATACAAAAAAAGGGCTGGGGATGTGGCCCAGTGGTCAAGTGCCCCTGAGTTCAATCCCTGGTACCACCAAAAAAAAAAAAAAAAATGTAGGGAAAGCTGAGGAACTCTAAAGCATGGGCTATAGTTAATAGCAACATAATGGTATTTATTTGTTAATTCTGAGAAATGTGCTGTACTAGTAATAGGGGAGTCTAGATGTCATATGTGGGGATTTTCTACACCATTTGTGTGGTCTTGCAGTAATTCAATCTACTCCAAAATCGTTTGTTGTGAAAACTGAACATGTTCTAGTTGGTAGCCCTAGAGAGTAAGTCAGGAGAAGATGCAGAGAAAAGTTTCTGCTTTAAACACTTGAATAGTTTGACATTTTCGTGGAGCCCATGTGGTAGTTTTGTAATTTCTTTGCATAGGAATTTGCCTGTGTTCTGCTCTGCCATTTGCCTTCTGCCAGTCATTCTGCAGGACGTGTTTCCTGCACATGTGCTGTTGGCCTTTTGCAGCTTGGTGTCCTGCTTCTCTGGAGGTTGGATCAAAGGGGTCGAGTACAGGGCACGCCCCTGCTGAAGCACGAGTATGGAAAGCACCTCACTCATTGCATCTTCCGGCTTCCCCCGCCCGGCGAGTAAGTGTGAGGCTCCCACTAGGCAGAGGCATGCGTCTTCCTCCTGGGCGAGTGTGTGCTCCTGACCCCAAGAGTGCCCTGTTACTCCAGGATTCCTGATCACCCTGTCATGTCTATCCTCAGGGACCTGGTTCAGTTGGCAAAGGCAGCAGTGAGTGGCGATGAGAAAGCCTTGGACATGTTTAACTGGAGGAAAAGCGGCTTCGGAAGTTTCCTGAAGATGGGGTCTCAAGAGGGCCTATCATTCTTTGTCAGTCTGATGGATGGTGAGGAACTGCAGTTGCAATTCTACGATTCAATGTTTTAGGGGTGTTTGGCAAGGATTATAAACTGATGGTGGCACTTAGGGATGAAATAATGAAAGCTGGCACACCTGTCTTGGGGTCCCACATTGCACGAGTTGACTCTCTGAGAACACTGTGCTCTGCTCTGGCAGAGATGAGATGAGCTGAATTTGTGTTGAAGCGTTTTCATAAGGAAGCATGTGTGTGTGTGTGCGTGCGTGTGTGTGCGTGCACACGCACGTGCGTATTTTGCTGGGGATTGAACCCAGGGCCTTGTGCATGCGAGGCAAGCACTCTCCCAACTGAGCTATATCCCCATCCCTTCATAAGGAAACTTTCAATCAACAGTTTCTGCACAGCACCAGAGGCTTTGGTCTTGAAATACTCTGTTATTCAGTCTACAGTTACCAAGTGCCAGGTACTTGCTAGGACCTGGGGGTGAGGCCTCAGCAGAACAGGGCTGGGCTTTGCTTCCGCCTGGCAGCCACAGCCAGCCCTCATGGGCGAACAGCATTAAGCACCATCTGTTGATTCCAACACAGCTCCTCCTCAGTGTGAGCAAGGACACTGCCATCCCAGCCAAGACTGAAGCCTAAAGGGGAAGGAGTCTGAGAGTCACAGCAGGCTGCACTGTTTCTGTTGCTGGAAGAGGCCCAGGAGATGAGAGCTACACGGGTGACTGACTTGAGGAGGAGGGAATCTGTTACTATTGATTTCACCATATAGCCTGACCATGATGTGAATAGGAGGGAAGGTGGTTGTGTAGAGGACTGTGGGGTTTGTAAACTTGGAAGGTAAAGAGATGGAGCTGATGGAGAGGGGAAATTGAGGAAGTCGTGGAGGGGACATCTGAGTGGGCACAGCATTGTGGGATGGCAAGGAGGGGACACATGACGGGGCATGTGAGGGTAAGGGTCCCTCAGGAAGGAGAGCCTACAAGTTGGGTGGGACAAGGCACATTAAGGGAAATATGCTGGTCACTTAGAAGTGGAAGCATGCCAAGCCCAGGAGGAGCCTGTCTCTAGAGGGGTGCAGATTCCTACCTGTCCACCAGGAGCTGTGTTATTCCATGGACCTCCACTTCACCATATGGCGGATTGTGACTACTTTGATTTTTACCTCATGATTACCTGTAAAAGTGCTTAAAATCAAGCTCACCATACATGTCCCTATCAAATACTAGTTATTGTTACCATTAGCCTAGATAAGCTTGAACTTTTCAGTTCAATGAGAACTCAAGTTATCTATTTGGAGTGAGGTAAGAGACCTGGAAGGTGATAATGCTGTTAGCAAAACTGAGCCAGAGAATCCTGAGAACTCTCAAGGGACCTCTCCCGCCAAGCTCAGATATCCAAGAAGGAACAAAGGAGGCACACGGATAAGCTGGCCAGTGTTAGAGCAGAGGCCATGGCAGGGCCAGAGCAGGGGAAGTGCAGGTGGGGAAAAGGGGCACTGTGGTGCAGCTGACAGAAGGAATTGAGAGACTAGCGCCCAGCAAGACAGCAGACAACACATCAGCAGTGCAGGCCTGGAAGGATAGGGAGAAGGGTCACCATTTAGGACCTTGGCTTAGAGGATACAGGTGCACCTCAAGATAGTGGACAAGATGAAAAAAGATTTAGGAGCCTGCAGAATCAGTGGGTTCAGCAGTACAGATGCTAAAAATACCCCAAGAGAGTAGTGAAGAAGACTGACAGCCCAGCTCACTGCAGACCTGATTCAGAAGAGGACCAAGTACAGTCCAGGTCTAGGTATGCCTGAACCAGCAGAATGGAGACTTTCCGAGATGGTAGACACAGATCATGTGCGAATGCTTAATTTTAAAATCTTTTAATGAAGTTGTTTTATTTTGAAATGTTCTTAAGTAGATAGAAATGGCTGCTGATAAGTGTCATGGAAACAGTCATATCAGAAGTCCCAGCATAGTGACCCACCTCTGTCCCTAGGGACAGTTCACTACGTGGATGAGAAGGGCAAGACCTCCCAGGTGGCATCCACAGACAGCTCCATCCAGATGCTGTTCTACATTGAGAAGAGGGAGGCACTGGCAGTGGTCACAGAGAACCTTCTGTTGTTCCTGTTCATGGTGACTCCTGAGGGCGAAGCTGATGAGGTGATGAAGGTAGGTGGGAGAGCGGTTCCGGGGCACCTCACTGCCCACCATGCTGAGGAACCGGGGGCTAGATTCTCCTGCCTACTCTGCCCTTTCTATCTTGGTTCCAGGACAGCTAAAACTGACTATTTATTTAGTGTCACTTTTTATCATCATAGGACAGTCTGCCCTTTGGTGAGGGAAAAGGAAGGTTTTCTAGTATCTCTGGGCATATGTAGGGAAGGTTTCGGGAGCCCAGGCTGTGCCCCTCTTTTTTATTTTTTAGTTTTTATTTTTTTCCCAGTACCAGGGGTTGAACCCAGGGGTGCTTAACCACTGAACCAGGTGCCCTGCTCTATTATCTATTTTATTTAGAGACAGGGTCTCTTTGAGTTGCTTAGGACCTTGCTAAGTTGCTGAAGCTGACTTCAAACTTGTAATCCTCCTGCCTCAACTTCCTGAGCCACTGGGATTATAGTGTGCCCACTCTGCCAGACCAGGCTGGTTATCTTTTTTTTTTTTTTTTTTTAATATTTATTTATTTGCTTTAGTTGTACACAATGCAATGCATTTATGTTTACGTGGTGCTGAGGATCAAACCCGGGCCGCGCACGTGCTAGGCAAGTGCTCTACCGCTGAGCCACAACCCCAGCCCAGGCTGGTTATCTTAAAGCCCATGGACTTGGGGTATGGCAAAGAATAATACCAGCCGGGCGCGGTGGCGCACACCTGTAATCCCAGCACTTTGGGAGGCTGAGGCAGGAGGATCAGGAGTTCAAAGCCAGCCTCAGCAATGGTGAGGCACTTAGCAACTCAGTGAGACCTTGTCTCTAAATAAAATACAAAAAAGGTCTGGGGATGTGACCCAGTGGTCGAGTGTCCCTGAGTTCAATCCCTGGTACCACAAAAAAAAAAAAAAAAAAAAAAAAAAGAATAATACCACTCACCTTGTAGCATCTTATTCAATTTCTACCACAGTTAGGTAGGACATGGGATATTGTCCCCATTTTCCAGCCATGTCCAGGAAAAGAGCTTTGAGGAAACTTGCCCAATGTCTGAAAGACCAGATGGCTATCACCTGGTGTATGTGGACTGTGCTCTATACCACAGTCTGTGGTTGGCCCACATGGGCATTGTTTTACCTAATTTGTGTGTGTTACTTCATTGGGTAGGGGTGTTTTTATATGGTTCCTGAAAGACACCATTGTATCCATGAAGGACAAAGCATGGGGTGTTGGCTCTGAAGCCATCCCTGCAGGCAAAGGTAGCAGCTGCCATGTGCTTCTGTATGAGGTTGCTACACCACAAACTGCAACTCACTGAGGATGCTATTGCCTACCATCCTCCTGGTAGTTTGTTGACTTAGACTGTAGAAACTCATCCTCCTTGGATAACAGTGAACTTTAAACATATTCCTACAGATTGAAGAGTTAATTATTTTTTTTAAATATATTTTTAGTTGTTGATGGACCTTTATTTTATTTGCTTATTTATATGTGGTGCTGGGATTTGAACCCACTGCCTCACACGTACGAGGCAAGTGCTCTACTGCTGAGCTACAACTCCAGCCCCCAGAGTTAATTATTTTGTAGGTCAGTTTGAGTTTGGTCATGCTGTAACAGCAGCTGAGAACATGGTCACTGAGCCATGTTGATCTGGGGTCTTAGTCAGCTGGGGCCACCCTAACAACCAACCACAAGTTGTAAGGCTTAATATCAGATATTTCTCATTCATAGTCTAAGCCAGTTCTGGGTTGGAAATCTCAGATCAAGGCTCCAGTCAACTCAGGTCCTAGTGAGGGCTCTCTACCTGGCTTGCAGAGAGCCCTCTCTTACTTTGCCCTCACACAGAGGCAGGGCAGAGCTGGGTAGAGAGCACATTGGAGGTTAGGGTGAACACCACAGTCCTATCAGATGAGGGCCCCATTGGCCCCACCCACCCCAAGGTGTCTAACCTTAAATGCTTCCTAAAGGGTCTGTCTGCAGATAGAGTCACATTGGTGTTTGGGGCTCCAACATGTGAACTTTAGGGAGAGAGAGTTCAGTCTGTAGCACCTGGCTTCAAGTGCCCTGCTCAGCTACTGAACTGACTGGCAGGCCCTGAACAAGTTTGTCTCTGCAAAATGGGGATGGTAAGACCTGCCAGGAAGGTGTGGTTGAAACTGAACAGGGAGCACCCAGCTCAGCTTGATAATCACTCTTAAGAGATGTCTGCCATGCAGCATGCATTAGGTGGCCATCATTTCACAGATGAGTCATTGTTTGCTTCAGCCTCTCCATACTGAAAACCAAAGATACCTCTCAGTTCTCATCATTTGCCCTGTGTTTCCTCCAATGAGTGGATCACCATGAAATCACTGAAGACCAGATTCCAGCTTAATGGGATCTCAGCAGGAGCCGTATGCTTTTCTCGGGTTGCTTTTTTTCGTGTACAGGTGAAGCTAAGTGGGAAGAAGGGTCGCCAGGCAGACATCACTTTGATCGAGGGCAGCCTTCTCGTGACAGCCACAGGGGAAGCAGTTCTCAGGTGAGAGCTTGTCTTTTCAGTGCACACTCCTGGAAAATCCTGTCAGGAACAGACTTTTAAGTGGACTTTTCCTGGAGAGTAGCATACATAAAGAAAATTTAGCCAGGCACAGTTGTGCACGCCTATAATCACAGCGACTTGGGAGGATGAGGTAGGAGGATTGGTAGCTTCTGCAACAATGAGGCACTTGCAACTCAATGAGACCCTGTCTCTAAATAAAATATTTTAAAAGGGCTAGGGATGTGGCTCAGTAGTTAAGCACCCCTGGGTTCAATTCCTGGTACCAAAAAAAAGAAAGAAAAAAAATATATATATACATGTTATAATGGCCCCAGGAGTCCCCACCAGTCCTCACTGTTCTCCCTGCAGTTTCCACCCTGGCAGGTAGCACAGCCCCAATATCTGCCCACGCTTGGAGTTTTAGGATTTTGTTGTTTTGTTTGAACCCAGGCATGCTTACCCACTGAGCCATATCCCTAGCCCTTTTTTTATTTTTTGTTTTGAGAAAAGGTCTCACTAATTTGCTCAGAGCATTGCTAATTGTTTTGTTTTATTGAGACAGGGTCTCACTGTGTGACCCAGGCTGATGTTCAACTCCTGGGCTCAAACAGTCCTCCTGCCTCAGCCCTGTCTTTTTTCTTTGAGCTTGGCGTAAATGGGATCAGGCATTTTTGGTCTCCTTTGTCTTGGCATTTTAACACAGCATAATATTCAGAGCCTTTCTCATATTGCTACATGTAGTTAGGGATCTGTATTCTTTGTTGAGCTAATGTCATATGCTAACCAATTGCTCTCTTTAATTATACAGGCTGTAAGATAGTACAAGGGGCTGGAGTTGTAGCTCAGTGGTAGAGCGCTTGCTTAGCATGCATGAAGCACTGGGTTCAATTCTCAGCACTGTATATAAATAAATAAATAAAATAAAGGTCCATCGACAACTAAGAACAAATATTAAAAAAAAAGTCCTAAAAATAACATTAGCTCGCCATACCAGGAGTCTGAAGAGTGCATCTCTTTCCTGATCTTTTTTTTTTCCTTTTAATATTTATTTATTTGTTTTAGTCGTACACAATGCTTTTATTCTTATGTGGTGCTGAGAATCGTACCTGGGCAGCGCAAATGCTAGGCAAGCACTCTACCGCTAAGCCACAACCCCAGCCCCTCTTTCCTGATCTTTAAGTGTTCTTCACAGGTTCAGCAGCCCTCGGAGCAGATGCAGAAGCCACTAACAAGGCTCCTCCATGGGATATCTTATTTCCATTGTAGATTCTGGGACTTGGAACGAGGAGAGAATTATATACTGAGTCCAGAGGAGAAGTTTGGCTTTGAAAAAGGAGAGAATATAAATTGTGTGTGTTACTGTAAAGCCAAAGGTGAGGCTTCCTGGAAGAAATAGAACAGCTTCCAACATGATGCTCAGTCTGCAAGCTAATTATGGTGAAATTCAGGGGGCTATTCACAGAATAGCAAACAAGTCCTAAATATCATCAGTCAAGGATCATCATGTGACAAACTGACTGCATGCACGTGTCCCCTCCTGAGCCCCATAAGACAGCACTGGGTTTGCACGCACACGGAAGGGATGGGAGGTGAGCCAGGGCGACGTTTGGTGCATGGCTTCTGAGTGCTCACCCGTGTTAGAGCAAGGAGTCTGGGAGCCACTGGACCCAGGGAGGCTGCCGCCTCAGAGAAGAGGGTCGGAATCTGGGATGCTTCTCAGTCAGTATATGCTTTGTTTTCACCTGTAGGTCTTCTGGCAGCTGGCACTGATAAAGGGCGAGTAGCCATGTGGAGAAGAGTGCCAGGCTCCTGGAGCCGCCGAGGGGTGGAGGGCAAGGACATGTGGACCCTTCAGACCCCTACAGAGCTTGAGGGAAGCATCACACAGATAAAGGTAAGCTCTACTGCAGGGTTTGATGCTTTTTTCAGTTATATGAGTTAGAACTACATAAAAATAGCAATAATGAAAAAAATTCAAAGATCTTTTGGATTTCATAATTGCAGATAAGAGATTGTGGACCTATATTTATACCTATCCACCTATCCATCCTTCTGTCTCTATGTATGTATATACCTATATGTTAAAAACAGCTTTACTGAAACATAATTTGCATAATCAAATAGTTTTTAGTATATTCACAGAGTTCTACAGCCATCACAATGAATCTTTTTTTTTAAATATTTATTTATTTACTTTAGTTGTACACAATGCAATGCATTTATGTTTACGTGGTGCTGTGGATCGAACCCAGGCTGCGCACGTACGAGGCGAGCGCTCTGCCGCTGAGTCACAACCCCAGCCCACAATGAATCTTTGTGTGTGTGTGTGTGTGTGTGTGTGTGTGTGTGGGTACTGGGGATTGAACTCAGGGGCACTAGACCACTGGGTCACATCCCCAGCCCCTTTTTTGTATTTTATTAGAGACAGGGTCTCACTGAGTTGCTAAGTCCCTCACCATTGCTGAGGCTGGCTTTGAACTCGTGATCCTCCTGCCTCAGCCTCCCAAAGTGCTGGGATTACAGGCGTGCACCACCACGCCCGGCCCACAATGAATCTTAAAACATTTTATCACCCTGAAAAGAAGCTTGTGTATACTGCCTGTTTCCCCTTCTTCCAGCCCTCAGCAGCCAGTAATATACTTTTTTTTTTGTGGAGGTGCTGGTGCTGAAGATCAAATCCAGGGCCTCAGCCCTATTTACTTTGAGATTAGGTCTCACTAAGTTGCCCAGGCCTCCTGAGTAGCTGGAATCATAGGCATGGCCACCACACCTGACCAGTGGTCCACTTTCTGTCTCTGGGTTTGCCTCTTTGGGATAGTTCTTCAAAATGGAATCATATAACATGAGGTCTTTTTTATTTATTTGCTTTAGTTGTACACAATGCCCTTTATTTGTACGTGGTGCTGAGGATTGAACCTGGGCCGCACACGTGGTAGGCGAGCTCTCTACCGCTGAGCCACAATCCCAGCCCGACATGAGGTCTTTTGTGACCGGTTTCTCTCACTGAGCACCAGTCTTTCCAGGTTCATCTGCACTGAGCAGGTGTCGGCGCTCCCTCCCTTGAGTGCCAAGTAGTACTGTGCGGTGTAGATGGACCAGCTCAGGTTTTCATCAGCTGATGGGCACTGTGGGCTGCTGTGAGTAATGCTGCTTTGAATGTCTGCATGGCTTTCATTTCTTGTGGGCATTTGGTTCATCTTATAATCGCCATTGCTCGTTTGATGTCCTCTGTTTGCTGAGACAGGAACCTTGCGCCTTCCTGTACTTCATAGGCATGACTCGTAGCAGCACATGTATCGTGGCAACTGCTTTGCAGTCTTCCCCACGCCAACATCTGGACCACTCGTGGCTCTTTTTTTCTTGTGTATGAGTTATAGTCTTTTCTTCAGTGGTTCTTAATTTTTTGTTGAAAACCGAATATCTTAGATTTGAAAGCTTAATATGAAGTTAGGAAACTGACATTTCACATCCCCAGAGGAAAGGTGAAATGCTTATCAATTCGTAGAAAATAAATGTCTCTATGTCATAATCAGAAAAGCAAATTTCTAGAATAAGCCCTGCCAATCAGAGCAGACACAAGCTAGAAGAGCCACTCGGATGTCTACCTGCTGACTCACTGCTCAGCATATCAGTACTTTGTGAAATTTCTCTACACAAATACATATTTAATCCTTATGAAAAAATTTAAGTTATTTTTTAAAGAGTAAGAAATGGGTGTTGGGGTTGTGGCTCAGTGGTAGAGTGCTTGCCTAGCATGTGTGAGGCACTGGGTTCGATTCTCAGCACTGCATATAAATAAAGGTCCATTGACAACTAAAAAAAATAAAAAATAAGAGTCAGGCACAGTGGCGCACACCTGTAATCCCAGCACTTGGGAGGCTGAGGCAGGAGGATCACGAGTTCAAAGCCAGCCTCAGCAGTGGCGAGGCACTTAGCAACTCGGTGAGATACATCTGTTCTTTTTCTTCTAACATGCGACTGAAGTGGGGCTCCAGGAAGAACCTGCTGGCAGTGAACAACCTCAGCTCTGTGGCAATCCTCAGTGAGCAGGCCATGTCCTCGCACTTCCATCAGCAAGTGGCTGCCATTCAAGTCTCGCCAACCTCAGTCAATGTGTCTTTCCTGTCCCCGGGGGCAACACACAGCCTGCGCACAGACATGCACATCAGTGGAGTGTTCGCCACCAAGGTGACTGCCAAGATTGACCCATAGTGTCATGAGGGGTCTTCAGCGTAGATGAAAAATGTGCTCAGTCGTTGGGGTAATCAGGATAGCAAGGATCCTGAATGGCAGCTTGGACCATTCCCAGTTCCATCCTGGATTATCTTATTTCCTGAATCTCCCATCCCCCTGTTTATCATATAAAGAAAAAAGTAAAACTTGGATATTCTCCATAACATGAAAGTCAGTCCTAAGCTATATATGTGGAGGATCGGTGACCTGATGTTAGGCTGACAGCCTAGCAACACTCAGCGATAGAGGAGGAAGAGGACAGGCTTTGGAAGTGTCAGCAGCATCAGCACCTCTGGCCCCTGACCTTGCTTTTCGATACTCATGTTCTCTAGGATGCTGTGGCTGTCTGGAATGGAAAGCAGGTGGTGATCTTTGAGCCTTCTGGAGCCGTGTTACGGAATGCAGGTGGGAGTCCTCGCACACCCACAGAGGGGACTCTACCACCTAATGAGAGGGGTGTGGCCAGGGCTGACATGATGGCTGGCCAGACCCTATGTCAGTTCTTAAACCTGGGCCTGCATTTCCAGAGCCAGGATGTGCGCTCAGCCTGCCAGCCTTCTGCACCGTGCTTCCCTTCACCCTGCTGACCAAGCTCTTAACTCAGGAGACTTGTCGTTATGCTGTCCTGGGGGTGTTCGCCTCCTCCCTCTCTGGGAATGTTCCCCACCCCCTCATGTGTTTCCCACATCATTCTTTGTCTTCCCCAACACTTTGTTGCCTAAAAGTCCCTGATATTTTTCACTGGCCTTCTCCCCTTTTCTGTGCGGATTCCCGGAAAATGAGGAAGAGCTCCTTCCCCGCATTACACCCCACACAGCAGATACTGAGGTGTTTCCAGTTTTGAGGTATCATTGCCTTCCTGACCAAACAAGAACCTCATTAGCACCAGACTAGAGCACGCGGCCTCCAGTGCCACCTGCCATGACTACTGAGCTGTGCTGCTAGGAGAAGAGGAGATGACGTCGACCTCTGTGTCTCCATGGCAGGCCCTGTTCCTCAGGAGCTGCCAGTCCCTGTGCTCAGAGCCTCAGCTCCCCCTTTATTTTTAGTTGTAGTTGGACACAATACTTTTTTTTTTTTTGGTACTGGGGATTGAACTCAGGGGCACTCGACCACTGGGCCACATCCCCAGCCCTTTTTTGTATTTTATTAGAGACAGGGTCTCACTGAGTTGCTAAGTGCCTCGCCATTGCTGAGGCTGGCTTTGAACTCGCGATCCTCCTGCCTCAGCCTCCCAAAGTGCTGGGATTACAGGCGTGCGCCACCGCGCCCGGCTTATTTTATTTATTTTTATGTGGTGCTGAGGATCAAAGCCAGGGCCTTGCACATGCTAGGCAAGCACTGTACCCCAGCCCTCTCAGCTCCCTTATTTTTTTTTTCTAATTCCTTTTTGTCCACTTTTATATTGTGTTTATTTTGCTGCCCTACTTTTTGTTTTAATATTTATTTATTTACTTTAGTTGTACACAGTGCAATGCATTTACGTTTACGTGGTGCTGAGGATCGAACCCGGGCCGCACACGTGCAAGGCGAGTGCTCTGCCGCTGAGCCACAACCCCAGCCCTGCTGCCCTACTTTTAATTTTCATTTTTGGTTTTTCCTTACCTTTTTGTTTCATTTTTCATTCCTTTTTTGTTTTGGAGCTTCATTTGGCTCATGTGCAAGATTCAGGTAACAGGTTGCTCGTGAAGCAGCTGTAAAGGCCAAGATGCTTCGGGGCTCTTTGCCAGAGGCTTTTCCAGCCTGTGGAAGTCTGGGGCCGTGAGCTGCCATTGTTCTGATACTCATCCTTGATTTCAGGGGCCTTCCTTTGTGAGTCCCCAGTGGTTGCCATGTACGAGGACAGCATCTATACAGTGGAGCCAAACCGAGTTCAGGTTCGGACCTGGCAGGTAGGTGGCTGCTGCTCAACCAATGGACTCTGGTGATGAAGACAACACTGTCCGCTGTCCGGGAGCCCAAGCCTGGTGCTGACCTCACCTGGCTTTGTTCACGTCTCCCTATTGAGAAGGGAAAAAAACAGGTCCTGAGACAGCTGCTGCACCTGTGACTGCTGTGACCTCTGAAATCTGAGGACAGTGTGAGCTTTGTTGGACCTGGAGCACAGGGCTAGGAAATGGGAGGAAACACTTCCTGGGCTTAGTGTGCTTCCCAAAGGGTGAGTGGCCTTCGGTTCAGGCTGTGGTATCTGCTGTGTCTCAGGGCAAGCCGTGTGGGAGTGAAGTCTGCCTGCAGCGCCACAGGCCTCCAGCACACCATCTTGTTCCTCTTTGGCAGTGTGGAGCCAGATACCCCTGTCCTGTCCGCATCCCACACATGCTGTTGGAACCTGAGACTGACATGCTATTAGCTTCCTGTGGCTGCTGTAACAAATTACCACAACTGGGTAGCTTAAAACAACAAAAGTGTATTCTCTCACAGTTCTAGAAGCCAGAAGTCTGAAATTCAGGTGTCATCAGAGCAGGTTCCTTTGTGGGAGGGGGGTTAGGTCTCTTCCTTCTTCTGGTGGTACTGGTGATTTTGGCTATTCCTTGGCTTGTGGGATTCCTCTCTCAGTCTTGTCTTTATATGGCCTGCTCCCTTGCATCTGTGTCTCCTCTTCTGAGTCTTAAGACACTCTTTCTCTGGGGATGTAGCTCAGTGGTAGAGTATGCACTTGGCATGCAGGAGGTTCCGGGGTTCAGTCCCCAGGAACCCCCAGAAAAAACAAAAACTTGTCATTGGCCCACCCTAAGCTAGAATGATCTTATTTCAGAATCCTGGGCTTAATCACATCTGCAAAGACGCTTTTCCCAAATAAGATCATATCCACTGACTTGAGCAGTCATACCTTTTGGGGATGCCACAGTTCAATCCACTGTATGTAGAAACATTGTATGACGGTGGAGAGCCTCGGCCACAGCCCTGGTTTTAGCTATGTGGTTTTCATCCAGCTTTGAGCTCCTTCTTGGAGCTCAGTGATTACTTAGGGCTGTGACCTCGCACCTCACCTGCTGCTCATGCAGGCCCCTTTCATGGAGTTGTCATTTTTAGTTGGTGGTCAAGAAGTAAACAAGATGGTGATAAGTGCCGATGAGAAAACCAAAGCCAGAAGAAACAGCTACCACCATGGTGGGAGTGAGACTCAGAGGACCGGGGTCTGTCTATATAAAAGGCATGCCACAGAATACCAGGCCTACTCAGGCAGGACTGTGGCATGCTTTCCAAAAATCAGGAATGGTGAAAGTGACTTTCTAAAAAGATAAGTGATGTGAAATCATTTCCCAGCCCCAAACCCTGCATAGTCTTTTGCTTCACTTGGAATAAAATCTGACTTCCCTTGACTTGCAATAATGATGCCCACATGGCTACTGCTTACCCTCAGAGCAGGCAGCTCCCACCGTTGCTCTCTCCTGCCCACTGTGTGGCTCTGGGATACCGACCGCGTGCTCTACTTCAGTATGTCTCACCTTCCCTGGAATGCCACCCTGGTTCTCCAACTAGCTAGCCCTTTCCTTCCTGTCCTTGCCTCCTTTGAAACATTGCCCCAGACAAGACTTGTATTTCTTAAACATTTGATAGAAATGTGAGATACACATAGAAGATGTAGATGTGTTGTGCTTTGTGCTCAGCTCAGTAAATTTCCACAAGTGGAATGTACCCAAGATATGACTAGCATCCTGGTAGCGCTCCTTCCTCTCCCAGCCTCCCCACCTGAGGTAATCATGCACATGACACCAACCGTGTAACAAGTATCACTGGGGCTTTAGCACAACACTTTACTTTGTAAAGCCCCCAGACAAACCCACAGAGAGAGAATCCACCTTCTTCCTGCATACTTTCCGCATCCTGTGCTTGCCCACAGAGTGCTTCTTAGCTGAAATAACTCCTGTTGTCTTGTTGGCCTGACTGCTGTCTGTCTCCCCTCTAGCTGTAGGCACCAGGGCTTTCTTGGAAGGGCCCATCTTTCCCCCATAACACTCAGTTGAGCACAGTGCTGGGCCCATGAGTCACCGTGGGTAGTACTGAGTGACAGAGGAAATGCTGTGACTGAGCCACTGCCTCAGCTCCTCCTCCTCCCTTCCCTAGGGGACTGTCAAACAACTCCTGCTGTTCTCGGAGACAGAGGGGAACCCGTGCCTCCTAGATGTCTGCGGGAATTTCCTGGTTGTAGGGACAGACTCCGCTCACTTTAAAAGCTTTGATCTTTCCCGAAGGTACGTTTTGTTTTGTTTTGTTTTGTTTTGTTTTGTTTTGTTTTTTTGAGTGAAAGTGTTACATTTGTTGAGTTAGGAGATAATTTGGTAAGTAGAAAATGGAATAGATGCCAGAAATCTCAAGTTTTTATTTCGACATTAACATACCACTTTGTGTGTGTGTGTGTTTGCCAGTGATTGAACTCAGGCCCTTGCATGTGTTAGGCAAGCACTATCACTACTGCTGCTGAGCTATACCTCCAGGCCTTCACCTCACTTTTTTTTTATATAATTTTTTATTTTATTTTGAGACAGAGTCTCAGAGTTGCTGAGGCTGGCTTTGAACTTGCAATCCTGCCTTGGCCTCCTGAGCTGCAGAGATTACAGGTGTGTGCCACCATGCTTGGCTCCACCTCACTTTTTGATATGCCCTGTGTCTGGCTTGAATTCTTAATCTTCACAGTGCAGGGGAAGGTGAAGTATGGGTGTGTTCTGGTGTGAAGCATTTCTATGTGACAGGTACGTGACATTTCATTTGTCAGAACTGTAGGACTTCATGCCCAAGTGTGAACCTTAGCACAGGGAAAAAATAAAAATCATTGGAACATTGGGAGATCCCAGGACAGTATAGAGAAGGTATGAAACAGTCCAGCTATGTTCAGATGTCTGAAATAACCTCACTGGAGGGTGTGGGGAAAGGTGCTGCCCCAGTGAGCCTGGATGTGCACAGAGACCCTAGTTCCAAGGGCAGGAGAAGCATACAGAACACTGCTCTCTGGTTGAGAGGCCTCTGCTGCTGTTGCTCACGTAGATGGAACTTAACCTAATGTGAAATAAGTGGATGGTGAATATAGGAACCCGGGTTCTGTCTGCTGGAAGTGGGCAAGAGCCAGAATGATCATGGGACGGTGGTTTAGGCCTGAAGATGTCAGGGTAAGCCCATGGTTTACTTTATATGGATGTGGGTACCGCCTAAGCTGACAATCGCAGGTGTGTCTCTGCACTCATTGGTGCACATGTGTGTTTCTGTGCTGTCAGCTGACTGGGCCTAGAAGCAGCAACACCCCAGTAGCAACAAGCATATCCAGTACCCAGCTCTTGATTTCTAACACCTTCTCCAACAAAAGGAACCAGGGCTTTGGAGAAACAGCTGATTCTAGTGCTGGGGCAAAAAAATAAGATGAATTGCACCATCTTATACCAGAAAGTAAGGAAGTTCTAGAAACAAATAAAGAAAAAAAAAACATCACAATGACAGGGGTAGGTCAGAGACAGGAACCAACTAAAAGGGCCCAATAGCCAAAATTGAAACAATTTGAGCAACAAAATAATAAAGCAGCATTGAATTAAAACCCAACATAGAAAATATACATGAGTCCATACTGATATGAATGACCAAGTAAGTAATAAATGGGGAGAAGAGACAAATTCTCCATACTAAAGAATTGTGAAGAATTGATGGAGCTACTCACCGCTCTTCAGTGTGGACTGCACAGAGTTCTGTCCAGAGAGCAGAACATAGGAGAGTCACTTCACAGTAGAGAAACCCAACATGCAAAGTCCATAGCAAGAGATGGCCTGGATGTGGTGTGAGGAGCCAGCACCTCACCTCTCTGGTCTTCCTCCAAAAGCCCATAACACTACTCCAATAAAGAGACCCCGATAGAAGCCGGGCGCGGTGGCGCACACCTGTAATCCCAGCACTTTGGGAGGCTGAGGCAGGAGGATCGCGAGTTCAAAGCCAGCCTCAGCAATGGTGAGGCACTTAGCAACTCAGTAAGACCCTGTGTCTAATAAAATATAAAAAAGGGCTGGGGATGTGACCCAGTGGTCGAGTGCCCCTGAGTTCAATCCCTGGTACCAAAAAAAAAAAAAAGAGAGACCCCGATAGAGGGATCTTACCCCACACCTGAGCGAGACTGCACAACTGTCAGGCTCATCACAACCCAGCCAAGGAGAGCCTGAGGAGACATGCTGTATCACGTGGGTTCCAGAATGGACCCCTGGGATAAAAAAGACATTAGGGGAAACGAGGAAATGTGAATAAAGTGGGAAAGGGCATACTGTATACCTAGTACTTTTGTTATTGGGAGCAAGCTAGAAATAGCTGAAGGCCTCTAGCAGGGAGCTAGTCCCATACAAGGTAGAAGACAACCATAGGGAAATTGGCCCATTGTGCCACAGGAGGTCCCCAAGGCCTGTGTGAAGGGAGAGCACAAGGTGCAGAGCAGCATCCTCATGAGCTGCTGTGTGAACAGGAGGGGCGCCAAGAGCATGGGTTTGCATTTGCTTATGTGCAGCTTTAGTCAGACCCGTGGGCACGCAACCAGTACTCCCTGCTCCTGGAGATGCAGAGTCAGGAGGATCTCAAGCTTGAGGCCAGCCTGGGCAACAGAAAAAAAGAAAGGACCAATAGATGAGGTCAAAAACCTCACAGCATTCTGAGCTTGGCTTGTGCCCTGTGCACACATGGCAGCAGGGTGAGAAGCAGTGAGTTGCCAAGCAGAACTCGCCACAAGCTGAGGCCTAAGGCAAAGAAACAGGCCTGTTCTGCGACCTGCCTGTGACAGGGTCTCTGACTTGCACTGGATTCTCCCTTCTTTCCCACAGAGAGGCAAAGGCACACTGCAGCTGCAAAAACCTGGCCGAAGTGATCCCTGGGGTGGGGGCCATCGCTTCTCTCAGGTGCAACGCCAATGGGAACAAGATCAGTGTCCTCCTCAACAAGGTGAGGTTCACATCCCTGCTGGTGACCCCACCATGCCACATGGGCCTTGGTGTCCACTGGGACCTCTCCTGCATGGTCCCATCCTCCCGTGCCCTCCATTTCTTACCGCACACCTGCCTGCTCACTTTTAATCTTTTCCTGTCTTTTTATTTCATCAGAAACAATTATTTCTTCAGAGAGCCCTTCACCCCTTATCTTTTTTTAAAAATATTTGTTTATTTACATTTTAGTTGTACACAATGCAATGCATTTATGTTTACATGGTGATGAGGATCGAACCCGGGCTGCGCACGTGCGAGGCATGCGCTGTGCTGCTGAGCCACAACCCCAGCCCCTTCACCCCTTATCTTTTTGCATGTTTTCTTCACCCAGTGACTTAAGTTCTCATTGACAGAAGAAGGGGTAATAAGGACTTGCAGATGAGCCTTTAAAGTGTCTTGCTTGCGGACTAGGAGGTGGTGTGAAGAAGGCATCTGGTGGGCACATGGAGAGGGGCTGCCTCCACCAGCCCTGCTCCTTTGTTCCTTCAGGAGCTAACTGCTCCTCAGAGGGGCAGGCACTGGGCAGGTTACTGAAGTGCAAGGACTCAGCCTCCCCTGTGGGTGAGCATACAAAAGTGACCACAGAGTTTTCACTTTGTGGCGACTGTAAGGAAGTGGGTTGTGTCAGCGGAGCACTGAGCAGCTTGAGGAGGTAATAGTGGGACCAAGACAGGAGCCCTCAGAGGTGAGAGCACAGCAGGCAGAGTGTAGCCTCCCCAGAGTCAGCCTCAGTGTGAAAGGAGCAGCAAGGCTAGTGTGGCCGCCTGGCCAGCGTGGGCCTTGGTGCAGAGAGAAGCATGGTGTCAGTGTTGAGGGTAGTTTTAAATGATGGATTAAGAGAGGCAAGGTGGCCGGGCGCCGTGGCGCACACCTGTAATCCCAGCACTTGGGAGGCTGAGGCAGGAGGATCGCGAGTTCAAAGCCAGCCTCAGCAATGGCGAGGCACTTAGCAACTCAGTGAGACCCTATCTCTAAATAAAATACAAAAAAGGGCTGGGGATGTGGCCCAGTGGCCGAGTGCCCCTGAGTTCAATCCCTGGTACCACAAAAAAAAAAAAAAAAAGAGAGAGAGAGGCAAGGTAGGGGTTGGGGTTGTGGCTCAGCGGTAGAGTACTCGCCTAGCATGTGCGCAGCCCTGGGTTCAATCCTCAGCACCATGTAAAAATAAATTAATAAAATAAAAGTTTAAAAAAAAGAGAGATAGAGGCAAGGTAGATGCAGAGGTTCCCTTGGCATCCATCACCAGTGTCCTACAGGGACTGGCCGTGAAATGGGAGAGGCAGCCACTGGGCTTGGTAGCCTGTGGTCCTGTTTGGGAGGGCAGGTACTGTCGAGATGTCTCCCAGTTTCTAACCCACATAGCATTTGCAGAGAAGGTGGGCATGTCAAGTTGTGCTGAAGGGAAGGTAGGTTTGTTGAGCTAGGTGCAAGGACTGAAGTTGTGTCCAGTGGTGGAGGGGCAGAGAGGTGGGCATGTCGAATTGGGGGTAGAGAAGGAAGGTGGATGTGTTGTGTTGCGGGCAGCATGTGGGCAATTCCATACCTACTGGCAGCAAACTTAGATCTCGAGAGAGGGCTGGCTGGAGATGGGGATAAAGGGACAGGCATTGGCTTGTGCCCAAAGGAGATGCTTCAGGAGGAAATGAAGCAGGTGCTGCTAGCCCCAAAGAACCCAACTGGGCCCTGAGAAAACTATGTAAGTAGGTTTGGCCAGGGAGGCAGGGGCTGCTGAGGACAAGGTGGCAGCTTAGAGCCAGAGGAGGTAGACCGTTCCCATCTTCCCTTCAGCAGCTGGGCAGTGCTGAGTTGTGCATGCCAGAAAACAAGAACAGAGGCCAGGGACCATGTGTACCAGTCTAGTATCACTGGAGGTCCTTGAGGCTCCAGAGAGGCCTGTGGTACTGAATGGGGACAGTGCACAGAGACTGCTTGTACCAAAGGGGCAGAAAAGAGGTTGCAGGTGGAGGCTGAGGGAGGTTAGTACTGCTTCGAAGATTCTTAAAACAGAGAGGAAGCTCCAAGGTCCTGGGGGAAGGGGGATAGAAGAGGGCAGGGCGGAGCAAGGACTGGCCCTTGCTGTCACTGCATCTCATCAACAATGCTCGTCCACGTAACAAAAGCAAGAAATGAGTATAAAGCCTATCCTCAACTAGAACAGCAAAGCAGGCACTGAGGGGCATCCCCAGTCCCACAGGTTCCCATGGCAGCCACCAGTGGCCAGGATAGGGCCTTCTCATGGTCCTGGACAGAGGGAGGCAGGATGAGAGGCCCCCAGGCCCGTGGCAGTAAGCATAAGGGCTATGTTGCAGATGCTTTCCCCTCAGTGCTTTCACCTTATTTACTGCATTTATGAAGATGTTGAGAAACTGATGATTTTATGTAGTCAAACCTATTGATGGTTCCAGTTTGAGATTTCTTCTGTGGCTCTTAAGTCTACAGTATCTTCTTCTATTTAAACTTTTGGAGCTGGGCGCTGTGGTGCACGCCTGTAATCCCAGCACTTGGGAGGCTGAGGCAGGAGGACTGCGAGTTCAAAGCCAGCCTCAGCAATGGTGGGGGCACTTAGCAACTCAATGAGACCCTGTCTCTAATAAAATACAAAAAAAGGGCTGGGGATGTGGCCCAGTGGTCGAGTGCCCCTGAGTTCAATCCCCGGTAAAAACTGTTGGCAAATATTCATTTCCTTGCTCTTCCTTTCGAAAGTACTCACATCCTGTTTTCTGCTCTCATATCTGCTGGAATAAAGATTCCCACAGTCTCCTCAAGTTCTGGACATGTGTTCCCCTAGCACTGCTCCATGGGTTTGCAAAGCCTAGAGCTGGCATCTGAATCATGTCCACGGGCCAGAGCTTCATCTAAGAATGATGTGCATTAACAGAGGCCAGTGGCAGAGGAAGACTATGATGATTGAGGTGCTGGAGCTAAGCAGCTTCCCTCTTTTTTTGCGGACAAGGCAGCACATACACACAGCACCTTTCCTATCATGGGTCAAAAAAAGGAAATAGATGATGAACTAGTGACATGATGACATTATCAGTTACATTTTGTACCTGCTGATTCCCTGGTCTTGTCTTTTTTTTCTCTTAGTACTGGAGATTGAACCCAGGGTATATTTTGTTTTTTGGTTTGTTAAGTTGCTTATGGCCTCCAAAAATTGCTGAGGCTGGCCTTGAACTTGCATTCCTCCTGCTTCAGCATTTCAAACTGCTGGGATTATAGGCATATCCCACTCTGCCTGGTTCCCTGATCCTGTTATTGAGGATTCTGGTATAAGTTCCTTATCTGAAGAGCAGCCCAGTATGTGTTGAAGCCAACATTCGTTCTCAGTGCCCTTCCTTTCATAGCTTGGCTAGGTCCAGGGAAGAAGGAACGTGAGAGAGAAGTGCAAGAGATGGAGGCATCATGAGCTTATGGAGAGAGGCCTGCTGAAGGAAGACAGGGAGACTGGGACTGTGGGAGCACTCGGGACAATCTCCAGGGAGAGACATCCTCTGCCCTGAGGAACAGCTGCATGTGGATGCAGACCACGAAAGCGGGTGCAGGGCAGTTCTTCCGCCAGAATCGCCCAAGGCAGCCATGTCAGAACCTGCGGGTGGAAGCCAGGATCCGCTCTGTGCTCTGTCACCTCCACAGGCATTCAGGAGTGCTTTCGACAGGAAAGGCAGTGTTCCAGGTTTTTCAGGGACTGGTACACAGAGGCTCTTCAGGAAAGGCCGCCACTGCTAACGCCTCTGGGGTTTGGGTCAGTGTTTGCCCACTGTTTTCCTCCATAACCGAAGATGGAGGATCTCTAAAAAGCTGAGGAGTGATTCACATAACCCAAAATGAGCAATTTAAATTGAACTATTCAGTGGCACTTAGTACGTTCACATTATTGTATAGATACCACTTCTATCTAGTTCTAAAATTTTTTCATCAATCCAAATGCTATACTTGTTGGGCATAGTAGTGCACACCTATAATCCCAGCAACTTGGGAGGCTGAAGCAGGAAGACCACAAGTTCATGGCCAACGTCAGCAACTTAGCACAACCCTGTCTCAAAATAAAAGGGGCTGGGATGTAGCTCAGCAGTAAATCACCCCTGAGTTCAATCCTCAGAACCAGAAAGAAAGAAAGAGAGAGGAAGGAAAAGGACAGACTTGGGGGAGAGGGAGAGAGAGAGGAAGAAAATGCCATCCCCCTCAGCAGTCTGGCCCAATTCCCCTCTCCTCAGCGCCCAGCAGCCACTAGCCTGCTTGCTGTCTGCGTTTGCCTCTTCTGGCCATTGTGTACAGTGGAACAGTGGTGCGTGTGGTGACCTCTGTTCACTACGCTTGTTTCCAAGGCTCCTCCAGTTGTCTCAGTGTCCATGGTCAGACCTTCTTGTGGCTCAATACTTCTCCTAGGTAGTGTGGGCCACATTTTGCTGACCATTCATCCATCTTTGCACACTTGCTGTCTCCACTTTTGCTCATGAACAGTGCTGCTGTGAACCTGTGAGTAGAGCAGTCATTTTAGAGAGCTCCCTAGGCCACCGTGGACAGCAGGCCGAGTGTGAGCAGTGTGGTCTTGCTTGGCATGGTGGGTACGGTGAGCCTTGTGATGCTTCCACTCCTGGCCTTATGGTGGACAGTACTTACTCCCTAGTGTAGCCAGCCCCAGAATAGAAATGTCCAGTTGTCCTCTACCTTTTTCTTCTTTTTTTGTTGTTGGTGCGGGGGGGTACTGGGGATTGAATCTAGGCTGAGTTTATCACTAAGCTATATCCCCGCCCCTTTTAGTTTTTTTTTTTTTTTTAATTTTTTTAAAAGTATTTATTTATTTACTTTAGTTGTACACAATGCAATGCATTTATGTTTACGTGTGCTGAGGATCGAACCCGGACTGTGCGTGTGCGAGGTGAGCGCTCTGCCGCTGAACCACAACCCCGGCCCATTAGTTTTTTTTTTTTTTTTTTTTTAATATTTATTTATTTGCTTTAGTTGTACACAGTGCAATACATTTATGTTTACATGGTGCTGAGGATCGAACCTGGACCGCGCACGTGCTAGGCGAGTGCTCTACCGCTGAGCCACAACCCCACCCCATAGTTTTTTATTTTAAGAGATGATCCCACTTAATTGTCCAGGCTGGCCTTGAACTTCCAATCCTCCTGCCTCAGCCTCCTGAGATGCTGGGAGCACTCCGCTCTAGCCTCCATTTTCTGAAGTTTATTTCATTTTTACCCTGCATGTTGCTCTGTCAGAATCCCGATTCCTTCTGGTTTCCTGGGTTAATCAACTTCAGCTAGGAAAATATTTCTAGTCCATACTAAGAGCAGGTAAATGTTCCTTTAGAATTTGTTTTCTGTTCTCTGACATCATCATCAAGTAGTCACTTGGACACTACAGCAGTGGGACAAAGGGAAGCTGGCACTGGGAGCATGAGTTCTGAAAGCGTGACCCACACAGCACTGGTCCAGGCATGTCCCTGACTTCTCTTATCTTCTATCCCCAGGTGGACAACAGCCCCGATTCCAAAATTTGTTTCTATGATGTTGAAATGGACACAGTGACTGTCTTCGACTTCAAGGCTGGACAGATTGATCAGAGAGAGTCACTGTCCTTTAATGGACAAGAGACTAACAAGTAAGATTGTGGTTGGGGATTTTGTTAAGGAATGTTGAAAACAGTATTTGCCTACTTCTCATCTTCTGTCCTGATTGTTCCTAAGTTATATTTCAAACTTCAGAAGTTTACTACTATTAAACTTCACAGCATTTACTAGTAGTAAGAACAAGATGTATAACAAAAACTTGTGCAGTTGCAGTAGATTCGAGGCTTTGGTCTCTGTCCTCCAGAGCTAGGGTTCTGGAGTTGGTTGCGTAGAAACTTGAACTTTGCCTGTATTCCCAGCAGCTCAGGAGGCTGAGACGGGAGGATCGCAAGTTCAAAGCCAGCCTCAGCAAAAGCAAAACGCTGAGCAACTCAGTGAGACCCTGTCTCTAAATGAAATACAAAATAGGGCTGGGGATGTGGCTCGGTGGTTAGGTGCCCCTGGTACAAAAAAAAAAAAAAAAAGAAAGAAGAGAAAGAAACTTGAACTTTGGGGGGGCTCTGGCCATAGGGTCTGTAGAAATGGCCTAGGAGTCACAGAACAGAGGTAGTGGAGTGAGCCTCACACCCATTGCTGTCTCCAGCAGAAGGGAGGGTGCTGTCTTTGTAGAGAATGTATTTGTCCTTCAGAGGTTAAGGGAACATACATGAGTAGTTCTTTTTTTTTTTTTTGGTGGTGGTGAGGATTGAACCCAGGTCCTTGTGCATGCTAGATAAGCACTCTACCAACTGAGCTATATCCCCAGCCCATACGTGTGCAGTTCTTTCTGCCATTGAGAACACGGTCTCAGGACCTCAGGTGCTTAGTATAGTTCACCTTCATCCACATTGATTCTGCATGAAGTTAGGCAAGCCGTATGGCAGAGGGTGCTGGGGTTGAGTCTGTCCCATGTCAGTGGAACTGAGGCCTAGCTGACATCAGAAGCAGGTGTGTGAGCAGTGAAGTGAGTGCTGACAGGAACGCATGCTGTGGGCCAGGAGCCATCACCATGCCTGTGATCCCAATGGCTCTGGAGGCTCTGGAGGCAGAGGCAGGAGGATTGAGAGTTGAAGTCCAGCCTCAGCAACTTAGCAAGGCCCTGAGCAACTCAGCGAGATCCTGTCCCAATATAAAATATAAAATGATCTGGAGAGTGCCTGGGGTTATAGCTCAGCGGTAGAGCACTTACCTTGCGTATTTGAGGCACTGGTTTTTTTAAAAGGTGGGGCAGGGGCCTGGGGTTGTGGCTCAGTGTAGAGGGCTTGCCTAGTGTGTGTGAGGCACTGGGTTTGATTCTCAGCATCACATTTAAATAAATAAAGTCCATTGACAACTAAAAAAGTTTTTTTATGAAAAGGGGGTGGTGGTATGTGTATATGTGACTACATAACCAATATGATTCTGCAACATATACACTTTGAAAAGTGAAAAATTATATCCCATCTATGTATGATATATCACAGTGCATAAATGCATTCTACTGTCATGTATAACTAATTAAAACAAATTTTAAAATTAATTAAAAAGGGAGGGGTGTGACTGGAGATATGGCTCAGAGGTTAAGCACCCCAGGTTTGATCCCCAGTACCAAAAGGGGAGGAAAAAAAAAAAAAAAAAAAAAAACACGCCCTGTGAATCTTAGGCCTGGTCAGTGGCTCCTGGAAGAGCAGAGGAGCTGAGTGGGGGTCCGTTGCCTGGCTCTTCTGGCGTCCTTTCTGTTCTGCTCGCTACTTTGGGTAGGTGTGGTTTTTTTTTTTTTTTTTTTTTTTTTAATATTTATTTATCTACTTTAGTTGTACACAATGCAATGCATTTATGTTTACATGGTGCTGAGGATCGAACCCGGGCCGCGCACGTGCGAGGCGAGCGCTCTGCCGCTGAGCCACAACCCCAGCCCCTGGGTAGGTGTTTTTATTTTTGGTTTTTTGTTTATTTGTTTTTCTGTGCTGAGGGTAGAACCCAGGGTTTTTCACATGCTAAACAAGTACTCTACTACTGAGCTACACCCTCAGCTCCACTTTTCACTAGTTTTAACAGATCTCTGCTTTCCAGCACACCTTCTTTTGCCCAGCCGCAGAGTCCCCTGCCTTTCCTAAGCAAGTGCCTGCCTCATCAGAGCCTGCTGTGGAGCCCTCTTTAATCTGGCATGCTCTAGCTTGCACCCCTGAGGCTTCCCCAGTTTAACACTCTCACCTTCACTTCTCTCCCAATCCAGCCCCAGTTCTCCTGCTTCTGAACAGATGCCCTTGAGCATCTTGCCCCTCAGGGACAGTCAGGGCCCATATCCCAGAGGTCCAGTTCTCACGGCGGCACCCTCCTTTTGGCCACCCATATTTAAAACTTGAGAAATAACCCCTTCTTCAATCTCTACTGTGACCCAGGTCCCCAGTTTTCCCTGTAAAATATCTGAGTTCTTGCTTTTCTCTCTATCTGCTATTCATGGCTTCCCTTGCAGGGGTGGCAGCCTTCTTTCTGTCCATTCCTCAGCCCTTGCCAGGCCAGTCTCACTCCTAAGGAGCCACTGTGTGTCTGGCACTCTTTGTGCACTCAGGAAATGCTCTGTCCAAAACACTGTGCTCGTCACATCTGCAGTGCTGGAGAAGGATGTGGCCCGTGGGCACACCTCCAGCTCTGGTGCCAGGGGCGTCCATGAGGAATGTTCTTCTGTAGGACTGGGTCCTGCCCTCCTACATAGCCAGCGTGGGCTGATGAGCCAGCAAACCCCCCCGCCCCCCGGGGGTGGCAGATGAGAGTCACTGTCTTTCTCAACTCAGGCGCCTTCCTTCTTTTTAAATCTTTTTCTTTCTTTAAACCAGTTCCTTTTTGTCTTCCTGCAGTACTTTGTGGAGTTCGGGGACAATAAAACATGGAATTTTAGAAATGAGAGGGACCATGATAAAATATGAAACATCACACAGTCACCTCCAGGGCTGGAACCCGGGTCTGCATTTATAAGCCTTGGCCTAGCAGGGGCACCATCCCACTAGTCCTGGCAAAGGGCCTTCTGGGGAGAGTCCTGGTCCCTCCACAAGATCTCCAAAGCCCAAGCGTCATGTTCTACATCCCTCAGTCTGCACTTCACCAGGACCCTTCAACCAGTTCCCCAAACTCTGAGTGTGCTCTGACAGGGTGCATGGCAATACAGGGTACAGAGCTGCCCCAAGGCCCAGCACCTGCACAGGGAGCCTGCAACCTGATGACTGGAACTGGGACAAGTGGGTGTGGGGACCTGGCCACAGGAATGCTCTTCTCATTTGGAGATGGCTCTTCTCTTCTGTTCCAGGAGCCACATTTTTGCAGATGAAAGGCTGACAAATCGTGTTCCTGTGAGTCATTTCTGGGATCAGAGTGAGCCCAGGCTTTTCGTGTGTGAGGTCGTGCAGGAGGGGCTGGGACCCCAACCACAGGCTTCAGACAAGCAGCCCCTCACCCAGGACAGCGCCAGCCCCACGGTACATACCACTTTGCCACATAGTGTCTGTAGAGACACACGTGGTGGCCATGTGCCAAGCACAGGGTCATGCTGACTTGGCTTGTGGGAGAGTTACTAAGGAGATCCGTTCACGTGGAGTGGAGTGGAGTGTCTGCCTGAAGGCGTTGTTGCCATTCAGAACCGTTTCTCTGGGGTGATGGTGCACAACCCTTCTTGAGTGTAGGAAATCTTTGCTGTGTGGTACCTCTTTCCTCCCTGGGCTTGGTACAGTTGCTACTCTACCCTTTCTGATTGGTCTGACTCCAAATGTTATTTCCAGGTTCTCTTGTTATCTCAGCTGTTGTATTATTCTCTCTGAGTTGAGAACTGTATTGAAGCAGCTACTGTGAACTAACCCTGATATTAGCCCAGGCTGCAGTTGGACCTGAGGTAGCATGGCCGTGCTCCATCTGTCCAACACACCACCACCCTCAAACAAGGCAGATTCCTACCCAAGTCCTTCCTCTGCAGAGCCTCCTACCTCCATGTACTCCAGGGTACCAGAGTTGTACTCTGGGGCCCTCTGACAATATCCAACTCTTGTGTCTTACAGGACATCAAACATTGTGAGCCTCTCTCTAACCCACCTCATTCTCAGAGGAATCTATGTGGGCTCTCAGATAACTAAGCAAAGGGCAGTCCACCCTGTAACTTCAGGACTTGTCTCCATGCCAAAGGCACATGCCTCACCAGGACAGTGAGGATTGGACCTGAGCCTGTCTGCAGTCAGTTCAGTGCCCCAGGATTCTCAGATCCTATCCTTGGTCCTGAAACACTGGTAAAATGTGTTGAGGTAGTTCCTCTTTTTTCCTTTTTTTGATACTAGGGATTGAACCCAGGGAAGCTCTACCACTCGACCACTGAGCCACATCCCCAGCCCTATTTTGTATTTTATTTAGAGACAGGGTCTCACCGAGTTGCTTAGAGCCTCACTTTTGCTGAGGCTGGCTTTGAACTCATGATCCTCCTGTCTCAGCCTCCTGAGCTGTTGGGATTACAGGTGTGCACCACCGTGCCCAGCTCATTTTGATTTTTAATCTTTTTTTTTTTCTTTCTTTTCTTTTAACCTTCATTTTATTTATTTATTTTTATGTGGTGCTGAGGATCGAATCCAGGGTTGCGCACATGCTAGGCAAGCACTCCACCACTGAGCCGTGACCCCAGCCCTCATTTTTAATCTTAAGACTGGAACTCACTAAGTTGGCCAGGCCAGCCTCAAGCTCTAGGGATCCTCTTGCCTCAGCCTCCCCAGTCACTGGGATTTTAGGCACATGCCACCACACCCAGCCCATTGTTGATTGTTAAATCAGAATAAAGATACCCAAGGGGAAAACTTTTAAAACACAGGCCATTTTTGAGCTTATGCCACCAGCTCAGGTGGAAATGACCAGTCACTGGTGGTCACAGCCTAGGTGGACTGGGTCCTTCCAAAGGGGACAGATAGCAGTTGAGAAGCCCTGGTGGAGACAGGGCCACATGCTCTGAGAAGAGTTGACTCTCCTCTTTTCTCTGGGTTATGTGAACTTCCTGGCAGTGCAAATGGAGATGAGAAGGAAATAGAAAATCATATTTCCAAATTAAAAACAGTGTTGTCCTTTCTCTCCAGGAGGACGTCTTGGTCCTGTCATTCTTCGTTTCTGAGGAGCAGAGCTTCCTGCTATATGAGAGCTTCCCCCGGCCTCCTGCCTGCCTACCAAGCCCTAGTGGGGATGGAGGTGCCCCATTATTACTTCACGAGAAAGGTGCGGCTCTGCAGGCTTCCCTGCCTCCTGCTCATCAGACCCACACCAGAGCTGATGGTGTTATCCAGGGGACGTTTGGCTGCTTCCTTGCAGCTCATTCATTACACCAGGCAGGCAGAAACTCCCTGTTCTTTTATGTCCATTTTCTGAATTTCCACTGGGTGCAGAATCTGTCCAAACTCTTTAGCCTTCTGCCAGGTATGACCCAATTATACCCATGTATGGACTCTACACTCAAGCTGCCCTGGACATGGCTGCCTCAGAGCCCTTGTTATGCTCGTTGCTTTGCTTAGAAGGACCTCCACAGCCACAGAAGGCCTGACAAGGTCTAGGTTGAGTGTTTCTCCTCCAAAGGATCTGGTCCCTGAGGCTGCAGGTCAGGAGCTCATGGGAACTGAGCTGGGGAGAAAGGTGGCCAGAGATACCCTTCAAGAAGTCACACGGAGCCGGGCGCGGTGGCGCACGCCTGTAATCCCAGCACTTTGGGAGGCTGATGCAGGAGGATCGCGAGTTCAAAGCCAGCCTCAGCAATGGCGAGGCACTTGGCAACTCAGTGAGACCCTGTCTCTAATAAAATACAAAAAATAAGGGCTGGGTATGTGACCCAGTGGTCGAGTGCCCCTGAGTTCAATCCCTGGTACCACAAAAAAAAAAAAAAAAGTCACACGGTGTTAGCAGATCAAAGCAGGCCCAAGGAGGGTGTGTCACAATCTTCTTGGTATAGGAAGTGCATGTACTCGTTGGAGAAACACCCTGCAGAGAGTAAGCAGGGCATGAGGTACAGAAGAGCTGTTAGACAGCAAGAAGACTGTGGTGGGGACAGCCGGAGTCTCAGTAGCTTGTGTTTGGGGTCCTGGATGGAGGAAGTTGCCCAGGTGAGGAAGTTGGCCTGCCCACTGTACATTGTGCCCTATAGGAACATCTCTCCTTCTCTGGGTGCTTATTTGGGGAGCACTGTACTAGGTTGACATTTCTTCCAGAAAATACCAGTGAGAATCATCCAGGTTATCATTTTGGAAAAATTCTTCCTGAAGTCAGACTTCTGTTCTTTTAACTTTCAGAGACCTGACAAAGATATATGCATGTGTTTGACTTGATGATATCAAGCTGGCAAAAAGTACTTAATGAAACATACAGAAGATGAGAACAGTCATAGCGATTTTTAAGTGTGAGAATCTGACTTCAGTGAGTTAGAGGCTGAAAACAAGTTCATACCTGGACAACTTTTATTGGCTTGTTATCTGCAAAGCATGGGTGATTCTCAATGATCCTAAAGGGATCACTTGGCCTGTGGCTGAGCAGGGTGCCTGTCTTTAGATAGATTTTCTCCATGATGTGAATCTAGAAAAGAATTAGGCATAGGCATTACCTTTTTTTTTTTTTTTTTTTTTTGGTACCAGGGATTGAACTCAGGGGCACTCGACCACTGGGCCACATCCCCAGCCCTTTTTTGTATTTTACTAGAGACAGGGTCTCACTGAGTTGCCAAGTGCCTCGCCATTGCTGAGGCTGGCTTTGAACTCGCGATCCTCCTGCCTCAGCCTCCCAAGTGCTGGGATTACAGGCGTGTGCCACCGCACCCAGCTTGGCATTACCTTTACATGTGAACAGACTGACAAATGAGGCCTTTGTCTTTCAGCCTGGAGAAGAAGACAGAGAAGACAGGGTGGATTCTGGGCACCACCATGTCCCCCAGATGGTGGCCAGGAGACCCCTGCGAGACTTCGTGGGGCTGGAGGACTGTGACAAGCCCACTCGGGATGCCATGCTCAACTTCAGCTTCTTTATCACTGTTGGAGACATGGACGAAGCTTTCAAGTCTATCAAGCTCATTAAAAGGTGAGGTGCTAGGAGGTGACACACCCTGCTTCCTTTCTCCTTGCTTTCCTTCTTGATTGGATTTTAAAATATCAACTGTCATTGTATATTGAATGGTGTTTTCTCTCAATGAAATGCCACTGGGCTTGGGCACCTAGACATTCCTGGCCAGCTCAGGTGGTACACTGTGTGGCAAAGCAGTGAGCCTGGCTCTGGCTTCGGTGGTGCTAGAAGCCTCTAGGCTGTTTTTAATGGTGGTTTTGTTTCCTTTTTTGTTGTTGTTGTTGTTGTTGTTATTGTTGTTAGAGCAGTTCGGCACTGGGGTTTGAACCCAAGGGTTCTCTACCTTCGAGCTGCATCCCCAGCCCTTTTTGTTTTTATAAATCCTGCAAAGTTGCTGAGGCTGGCCTTGAACTTATGATCTTCCAGCCTCATCAGCCTCCCAAGTCTCTGGGATCATGGGTGCACCCTACCACACCCAGCTGTTTTCCTTTAATTTGAAGTGTTCATGATACTTAATAGTAGAAAGTTTTGCAGGTGATAAGTCTTGCTGAAAATTTTTGATAAGTAAATCCTAAAAACACCAAGGTAAAAACACAGAGTTGCTGTAACAGTTACCAGTCAGGGCCCTGAACCTCATCTTCATTACCTAGGGAACTTGGAAATCCTTCACAAGAGCATTTGACGGATTTTAATTTTGAAAGGGTAGAAACATATGGAGTAGTTATGCAAGAAAGCTGTGAAACTCGGTTGCCTGGAGCAGGTGTTGCATGCTGCGATGACTATGATGTGGGAGACACCCTGAGATCTTCGTCCTCTGTTACAGACCAAAGTGGCCAGGCCTTTGCTGCAGCTCGAAGGGCCTTTGTCCACGTTGGCCACGTAGACAAGAGAGCCTTTGGTTTGGAGGTGACCTCCAGGGGCCAAATGGTTAGCCCAGCCTCTCTTGGATTACTTTTATTTCCAATGAGCATGATCAGCCAGAACGAATGCCATGGCCAGCTTTAAGCCTCAGTGAGCTTCTACATAGTCACCCACATAGTGCTAACAATGTCTAGGAAGAATCAAGTGTAAGAAGGCAAGAACTGAATGCTTACATAAGTGTGCCAAGTTGCAAACATTATATCTGGTCATTTCTGTACTGTGGGCTGAGTAAGTCATAGATGGTTAGTCCATAATTGTTTTTCATTCATTATCAGTCATTTTATATGTGTTAAAACGTGTACCCATTTTACCATTTATTCTTTTTTTTTTTAATATTTATTTATTTGCTTTTAGTTGTACACAATGCATTTATTTGTATGTGGTGCTGAGGATCAAACCCGGGTCGCACACGTGCTAGGCGAGCGCTCTACCGCTGAGCCACAATCCCAGCCCCCATTTATTCTTACTAACGACAGATTCCTGACACAATGTGGGCTTCAGAATCCAAACTGATTACCTTCTGTTCACTGGAAGGCTGAGCACCACAAAGCTAGACATTTGGTAGCTCTGGGGCAGCCAGGAGGCCAGCTTACATATTGCCTCCAGTGTCAGGTGCAATGTTAGGCTCCTCTTCTACCCCCTGGTGACCATGGTCAAGCAGAGGCCCAGCCAGCCAGCTACCAGGCCTGTGGTTATAGGCATGGACTGACAGCCCTGAGTTTTGGGGCCAGTTCTGATCCCTGAGGTGCAGACCTGTGGCACTTCCTGCCCAACCTGGGGAGTTTGCAGACTGAGGGACAGGTTTAGCTGGAGGCAGCTTGGCTCTGCAGGCACTCCACACCCACAGAACCTCTCTGGAGAGGCTGGAGGTCCCCTGGGGAGAACTAACAGAGTTCTTTCCTCTCCACCTCTTGTTGATCTGCCATTCCAAGGCCATAGTTTTCAGAGTCCACAGAGGCTTAGTTGCACAGAACCATGGATAAAGGCCATGTGCTCCCACCAGATCTTTAGGGAGATCCTTTCTCCCCTCTTAATGTCAGCCCACAGAAATTCCCCTTTTGGCAGTATGGATAGGGTAGACACAGTTTTTAGACAGATTTAAGAGGGTTTAAATTTATTTTAACTTAGAAAAAACAATCAAGAGCAAAATGCATACTACTAACCTGATTCTGGCATAAAACCATTACCATCTGTTATAAATCCTGATTCACTCAAGGAATATCAGGGACCCTGCATGAAAAACTTCCTGGGTGTTCTGCTTTGTGGAAGGAAATATAACCAGGGATGCCCTCTCAGCAGATGCAGAATAAATTAATCCCAAAGGAAGGCAGAGAGCAGGATGCCTACATAACCTCTTCCCCATCTCAGCTTCTTGTCGCCACCCTTGAAACACACATGGTATGAAGCCATGCTGTGCTAACCAAGGAAAACTGTGCTGAAAGAGTAGGGTGGTCCATAACATATAAGACATAGGATATATTTGTATGTAACACAGTAAATATACACAAGTATCGTACAAATTTATATTATGGGTTACCAGACTTATCCCACACCTCTGCACAAGCAGGCATGGAAGAGTCCCTCCGTTTCTAAACTATTCCGTTACAATGGCTATTCATAGGTAAAGTCCTGAGAAGGGCCTCTCAGCATGGAGATTCCACGTAGTCATTGTCCAGCCCACGGCGGAACCGTGCTGTTAGGGAGCGGCTGATGACAATCACCCGGGGTGCCATGCAGTCCTCCCTCCGGTGAAGCACGTTCCAGATGAGCATGGCAGCTGCCAGTGTAGCCAGAAGGCAGGCACCGATGTTTAGGTAGCAAGACCAGGACAGGTTGGTGTAGGGGCCAATTCTGTAGAATGTCACCAACCCAATGACCAGCACGAAGCCTGCAGAGAGAAAAGAAGTGCTTAGGAAGTCCTGCTCTGAGCTAGAACTCAGTCCAGAGCTCCCCAGAAAGCAAGTTGCACCCCTTTCCCCAGCCCCTGGGCCTGGGGGCTGTGGGTGGGGCACAACTCTGGTGGCTTCAGGAGACAGTTGTTCCTGGGATCTGCCAGGTGTGGGTCTTTCCTTGCTCACAGCACCCACGCTTCCCTACTTGGGTCAATCTCAGCCAGACCTAGCAATAACTTTGTGTTAAATCCACCTCTGACTTTTATAAATGCTTAGTTCAAAGCAAAAATAGGTGTTTCCTTTTTTTTTTTTTTTTTAATATTTATTTATTTACTTTAGTTGTACACAATGCAATGCATTTATGTTTACGTGGTGCTGAGGATCGAACCCGGGCCGCGCACATGCAAGGCGAGCGCTCTGCCGCTGAGCCACAACCCCAGCCCCATTTCCTTAATCTTATCTAGAAACAGAGTCCCAATTCCTATTCCTGTGTGTCGTCGTCTTGTTCGTGGCTTTGCTTTCAGAGGAAGTAGAGATTCTCTCCGGAACTCAAGATTACCTAGAGTCTGTGCACCCAAGGAAGAGAGAAGGGTGAGGGTGGAGAGTGGAGATTAGGGACCTGAAGAGGGTGGCCCACATGGTGCTCTGCTTCTGCCCTGCTCTCCTTACTTCGGCCTGCCACAGCTACATGGGAGGGGTAGGATCACCTGGCCCAGCTTCTGGGCAGCAGCACCAGGCCCTCTCGTCCCTCTCACCCTACCATCTGGGTTTCCCGACAATTAAGACCTGCAGTTCTGCCAGACATGTGACCCACACCTGTAATCCTAACCACTCGGGGCGCTGAGGCAGGAAGTTCAAGAGTTCCAAGCCAGCCGTAGCAACTTAGCAAGGCTCTAAGCAATTTAATGAGACCCTGTCTCAAAATTAAAAGGGGCTGGGGTTGTTGCTCAGTGGTTAAGTGCTCCTGGTGCAAAAATCATCACTGGTACAAAACAAGACCTGCAGTTCTGCTGCTGCTGACTTTTCTATCACACAGCGAGCCAGTCCCACTTCTTCCCCAGTAGCAGCATCCTCCATCTTCAGGTGACCTGAGTGAGTCTCATTCATACCAGACTTTTCATCGCCTGCACTGGTTCAGGTCATATCCCCTGCCTGGGCTCTGGCCAAGCTGAAGCCCCATCACTGTCCCACCATTAGCCTCCAGGCTGACACTGTGTGTCTGTTAGCGATGGCCCTGTGTGGCCTCAGCAAAGAGCAGCATGCCTAGACACAGGGAGAGAGAGATACATACAGATGGGGAAGGGGTGATCGTGGGCTTTGACTCATCTAAAACACAAGCAATGACATCAGTGCAGTGACGTTGCTTCTGGAAAGTGTAAGTGAACATTGCCTGCCTCTGTTTTGTCCTGCACAGCAGCAGTGACGACCATGCTGTGAATTGGTGCTCTGTGAGTTTGTGGGTGGAGGGCTTCTGAGTGCTTGTTTCCACCCCTGCAGCACTCTGCCTGCCAGGAACTTCTGGTGTTCCTTTCTGTCAGCAAAGAGTACAATATCAGCATTTGCATTAGTGAAGTAAGGCAGTTATACCAGTGTTTCATGTTATGAAAGTGAGAATACTTTCAGTAGGTGTCCTTCATTTTCTTTCTTTAAAAAAAAAATATATATATATGTTTTTAGTTGAAGGTGGAAACAGTACCTTTATTTTATTTATGTGGTGCTGAGGCTCGAACCCAGGGCCTCATACATGCGAGATGAGCGCTCTACCGCTGAGCCCCAGCCCCCCTT
This sequence comes from Tamias sibiricus, assembly GCA_025594165.1. Lineage (NCBI taxonomy): Eukaryota > Metazoa > Chordata > Mammalia > Rodentia > Sciuridae > Tamias > Tamias sibiricus. The sequence goes on along the minus strand of CM046674.1, from coordinate 1,278,482 downwards.
CATTTTCTTGATGTCTTTGGGTATGTTTTGCCAGCCAACAGTGTGTCATGCTTGAGATTGAGGTACAATGGGTACAAAGGGTGCCACCTTGTGTCTGAGATGAGAGGCAATGTAAGCAGGGCAGGGCATGAGGACTGGGGAGTTGAGGCCAAGCAGACAGTAGCCAGCAACGTGGGGCAAGCTAGAAGGAATTTGCCCACAGAGCAGCAGCTGGTGCTACCAGGTGTCCACCCACCACTGCCGTGACAAATGCTGTGCTCCCTTTACTGAGCTTACCTTCAGTTTGTGCGTGCTACAGAAGCATTTTTAAAATTTGATATGTGGTCTCAGATCTAATCCCATAGCATCCTTCATCAAAATGGAATATGGTGAAGGACTTGGCTCCCATAGCCTCACCACACCCCGTGCCCCACCCAGCTCCCTTGTCTAAGGTGGGGTCGGTTTATATCACTGGTGTGTAAAAAGAAAGGGTCTGTCTGCAAGTAATCGCTGGCAACAAACCTTATTATTTGGAGACTTGTAAGCTACAAGAACTTGATTGAAAGAGCTGACCCTGAACCTTCTGGGAAGGACTGACATGGCAGACACCAACTGGCACATACAAAGCAGAGGGAATCTGCCCTGCCCTCAGGGGCCCAGCCTTGTGGGAACAGCCTCGTGTAGCCTGGGAGCCATAGTCCTACTCCCAGGAGTGTTGCCAAGGAAACTCACCTTCATGGCCCCAAATCAACTGCCTCTGAAATGCGCATCCATGGTAAACAGCCCAGCAGGGGACTGCAGTAAGAGTGTGAGCAAGCATCTCACCAGGATGCCTCAGATGTGGCCCAGGAGATATCACAGGGGACACACAGGACAGTTCCTGCATGTACAGTCCAAACACAGTCTCAGCTCAAAAAGCTGCACCTTAGGAAAAGTTAGAGGGAATAAAGCTAGCAGGAATACCTGGGTGTGGCTGAGCCTCTGGGGGGCGAAGGACCTCTGAGGGCCCTTCTGTCATGTTCCAAGTGCCACTGTTTAGATTCTGCCTCACTGAAGCTGGGCACATGGCAAGCAGCACATTTCCAGGCTCGTAGCTGTGCTGACAGACCTTGTCAGCGCACTGACACTCCTCCCACAGCCCCACACAGCCGTCAGAAAGCACTTCTGTCTCCCCCACCATCTGAGTTTTGCTGTCACTGTTTCTCAGTGCTGGGCATCTAACCCAGGGCCTGGTGTGTGCCAGCCAGGTACTCTACCCCTGAGCCACCCCAGCACTCTCATCGCCCACATGGTTAAAGGCCCAGGACTTCCCCTTCCCTTAGAAGGTGACTGCACTGCAGCCTCGCAGCCCTTCGTGGCCTCCCATTTCCTCCCCACCACCTATGGCTTCCCCGCATCCATACCAGCCCTTTTCTGCTCCTCCAAAGTGCCACGTCCATCTGCTCTGGACTTTTCCTCATGCTGACCAGCCCTGGGGAGGAGTAGCTTCTCCTGTCCCCAGTCATTCCAAGTTCAGTTTAGAGTCACTTGGCCTCCTCCCCTATCACTTGCATGCCTCCTTTCTGGAGGCCAGGTTCCCTGGGGCTGGAGCTTGTCCCACCCATTGACCACGTGTCCGCCCCCCCCACCACACTCTCAGCAATTACTTGCTGAGTATATAATTCAAGGCAAATCACAGTAGGTGTGAAAGGGAGTGGGCTGCAGTGTGGATCTTTGGGAAGGGAGATGAAGGGAATATCATCCTAGGCTTTTTAGTGACCAGCACCCATCAGAGGGACAGTTCCCCCACTGACCACTGTCAAGTAGAAGCCACATTGGAGCTGGTGCCCTTCAGAGTCCTTGTGCATAGCCTGCATGAAGCTGACCTGAGAGACTCACTGGCAAGCTAGGGACCATCACTAGTGATCTCAGATGGCTGAGACCTAGGATTTCTCTTTGGAGAACTGGTATTCTTGGGTGAAGGTGAAATAGTGATACCCAGAGTAGCTGGGGAGCAAGGGCTGGGACCTCTCCAGGAGTGGCATTTGGTGAGGTCCCACCATCCCAGAAGGCACAGGCACCAACTCTGGACAAACGGGAAACCTGACATCCTGCATCCTGGAGCAGATGCAGAGTGGGTAGAGCAGCAATATCACCTCCTGGCCCCAGGGGCTCCCGCTTGCAGCACAAGATGGAGGCCCGGCCCAGCCCAGACAGGCCCCTGTCCCTCAGGAGCCCATTGGGAAGGAATGGAGAGCAGCTCCCTCTGCCTGCCTGGCATTCACCAGCATTGCATTGAGAGCCACAACCAGTCTGTTTCTTTCTCCTCCCCCTCCCTTTTTTCCTTTTTGCTTTGCTAGGGATTGAACTTGGTGGCTTGTGCATGCCAGATAAACACTACCACTGAGCTTTACCCTGAGCCCTTGCTATTTTCTTAAGATCCGCATAGTATGTTTTTGAAAATGGGCAGACCGTTTTAACCATTTTAGTCTCTTTATTGCTTCCCCAGACTTATCTATATCGCTTACCATGTACACAGGTTTCAGAACATGTAACTGCTTCAACAAACACTATTTTTCATCTATAAGATTAAAGAACACTCAGTGTGTGGATAAATTGATCAGAGAAGCAAAGCTTCACATGGGCACAAACAGCCTGGACATAGCCACCTGTGTCCTAAAAATACAAGTCGGAAAAGTGGGAGAGATGGTGGAGCAGGTATGGCGAACAAGCCAGGTCTCCACCTCGTTCACCATCAGTCTTGAAAACTGTGTGGAAACCCAGCACCAGGCAGCACTGGGCTGATTTCCCAGAGTTCCAGGTGTCTCGCTTGTCTGACAGGAGTGTGATTCAGGGCCTGTACCTCATCAACTTTCTCCAGAACAGTATAAAGGAAAGCCGAGGACTGTGACCTCTGCAGCAAAGGTGGCTCTCAGCACTCAACTGCATTGAAGCCCAGGCTCAGCTATTGTTTTTGTGCAGCTTAGAGCACATACATTTGTGGGGGGGATGGGGGCTGACCGGGGGTTGAGTCCAGTGGCACTTAACCACTGAGCCACATCCCCAGCCCTTTTTTATATATTTAATTTAGACAGGGTCTTGCTGAGTTGCTGAGGCCCTCACTAAGTTGCTGAGGCTGGCTTTGAACTCCCAATCCTCCTGCCTCAGCCTCCCAAGCTGCTGGGATTATAGGCATGTGCCACCACGCCCCAGTGGACACGCAATTCTCAGAACACAGGCCTAAACCCTGAGAAACCTGAGCACGGGAAGGGGGCAGACCTGCCCTCGTCCCAGCATGCAGGAACAGGCACAAGGGCACAGCTGTTAGCATCACTCAGCTCCTGCGCTTGACCATTGTCCAAATCCTGCTCTGAGACCACAGAAGGGACTTTATGGACAGTGTAGACACATAGAACAAGGGATTGTCCTGTGCATATGTCAGTGGTAGAAAGCAGACAAAACACAGGAAAACAGAGGCACACGTGGCTGTGCACTGTTGCCAACCTGAGGTGGGTGAAGAGATGTTTGGAGTTGGCTGATTGGTCACACTGCACTACAGGCAGTAATCTAAAAGTTAGCTTTCACTTTCGGGACCTTCTCTGCTGGGAGAGACAGGAAGGAGATGGACTTGAGCTAAGCCTGGCCTTCAGCTTGAAGCTTCCCACTGTCACTGCCTCTAAAACAAGATTCCCTTTCTCCTCAGTGTCCTTTCCCCCTGAAGACTTTGCTCCCAAAACATTTTAGGGATGTAATCGGTTTGTTCAGAAACAAATCTAAGGGAAGAGCTTTAGCAAACACTCAGTTCTACACATGGGGTTGATTCCGTCTCCACAAAGTCATGTTGCCAAAGCAAACAGCCTCTTCCTGTGCGCTGGCTGGCCACGGGCGGTGTGAGTTACAACGCAGCCAGAGCATCCCTTTCCTCTCTCCCTTCCTTCCTGCCTGCTTCCCAGGGCCTCGGCTTCTGTCACAAGGCCTTCCTTTCAGAACGACTGTCTAATATACACACAGGTGGCATCAGAGGAAAGACCCTGGGGCTGACCCCTGACGCTCCCCGTGTGGCTTCCGACCAGCAAATGAGGCGCCTGCCCTTCAGATCTAACACCACTGGCTTCCAAAGAGAATGCTGATAAGAGACCGTCCAGACTCCGCTGGGGTTGGCATGCCTAGCATTTGTGTGTAGCAAGATAACGGTGATCTGCATGGTTCTGGGAAAGGGAGACCATGTATTTCCACAGGAGCCTGAGGCTCTTGGGTGTTCTCAGTTGGAGGAGGGAATGGAGAGATGAAGACATGCAGCTGGGATGGTAGACTGGTGCTCAGGGGTTGGGTACAGAAGACAGAAAAGTGAATTATTTAGAATAAACAAAGACTATTTTCCCATGACAACCCCCAGAAAACAGCAAAATTCCCAACCAGCTCATGAGGTGCCTTTTCAACAGCGTTTATCCTTTCAACAGACCTTTCAAGGTTGGATCTAGTCAGCATCCTGGGGGATGAGCTAAGTGACCCTGCGTATATGGTGAGTTTGCCATCATAAGAAGGTTGTAGACGGGCGCGGTGGCGCACGCCTGTAATCCCAGCACTTGGGAGGCTGAGGCAGGAGGATCGTGAGTTCAAAGCCAGCCTCAGCAATGCTGAGGCACTTAGCAACTCAGTGAGACCCTGTCTCTAATAAAATACAAAAAAGGGCTGGGGATGTGGCCCAGTGGTTGAGTGCCCCTGAGTTCAATCCCTGGTAGCAATAACAAAACAAAAAGAAAGAAAGAAAGTTGTGATTTCCAGCAGAGGAGAAAGGGAGCTGGGACTGGAGCCAGGGAAGGCTTGTGGCCGCTTCTTTGCCAGCATTCTGCACTGGCTGTATGGGAGACAGCCAGAGCCCAGTGTGAGAAGTGGCCTTGGTGAGCACTATGAGCTTGGATTTTCAGATGGGCTCTGAACTATGGAGATAAAGGTGTGAGCAGGCAGAAACGGACATGGGCAAGCCTGTCAGCATGAGAGGACGCTCAGCATGTGGCACGAAGCCTGACAGCTGGCTTCCGTGGACATTTACACAAGAGCCCAAGTGCTGCGTGTGCAGGCATGGAGGGAGAAGTCTGAAGATGGCAGCTCCTTGGGGTGGGGGTCACCCAGCCAGACTCCAGGGGACAGTTAGCAGGACACCACCAGCTGCCTCCTAAAAACGCACTCCTGTGGGCAGGGTCACAACGCCCCTCCACATGAGTAGATGGCACAGGGTGGAGGAGCTCATTCCAGGATCCATGGCAGCGAGGATAAGGCAGGTATGGAGCCCAAGAGCACTGGGACCGTTCTCCGGTGTAGAGCTAAGGAGCCCCCCGAGCTGCACCTCTGCAAGCCCCTGGTTCCCTGTCGTACACTGAGTGTGGCCTGGCTTGCATAAGCAGAGGCCAGAACAAGCTCACCACTTTGTAGGCCGTGTGCCCTGATCCCCTCTTCCACCTGCACCTGCCTACACAGCTGGCAAGACCACAGACCATGGAAGAGGTGCAGGGGAGAGAGGAGAGGAGGCCATAAGAATAAGTCAGAGAACAGACGTGGGAGTAGGACTACAGAGCAAGCTGGGCAGCAGCTGCTTACAACCCCTGTGGCTGCGCATCCTGCTTGTGTGAGAGGCTGGGAGACCACACTCAGGCCTGAATGGGCAGGCCCGAAGTGCCTAGATGCTCACTGGGGGCCCTGAGGCAGTGAGGAGGGAGCCAGCCCCCACAGGCACACGCACGAGCTCCTCCAGTCGCTCACCTCAGCCCTCCCTTCCCCTGGTGTCCCGAGCACACCAGCAAGGAGCCTGTCATCACTCATGTTGCTTGAGGTGCTCTGGGAGGGCTTCCGAGGGTCCTACCTGCATGAGCTGATGGATCAGTGGTATAGGAACTGTGCCCTAAAAGGGCCTCGGGAAGGAGAGGAGAGAAAAACACTGGCATTTTATACCTCCCATGGTGCGTCTTATACAAAGAACCCAGAAAGGGCGAAGAAGAAGGCATCTGGGGGAAGGAGAGAACAAAGGAGGCAAAGTGAACCTGCCCATGGCAGCTAGAGTACCAAGAGCCACGGCCTGTCTTGCTTCCTGAGGACCTTGGCAGACACTCCCTAGTTGCATGGACCTTGATGTCACAGGCCTGTCTGACGTGCAGAAGGATCCATTACAGGGAAAGTGCAGATTTCCACAGGTGTCCAGTGTGTGGACAGAAAGGAATGTTTTCAACTTTAACGTAAAATGAAACCAGACTTAAAAAATTGAGCGAAGATGGCATCACCACTGCATGTGTTAGGCAGAACTTTTGAGCCTACACCACCAGACAGCTGATGTGTACATTCCTGACACGCGAAGACCTGTGGGATGCAAGGAAGGGCCTTTTACCAACCCAGGGCCAGGCAGAGTGTGGCCCTGGTGTCCAGAACCGGCTGTGAAGTGGGGTGGACAAAAGCCCAGACCCCTTGTCTCCCTCCTGGATAAACCAGGAGCCTCCCTTCAGCACATTGTGCTTTTGCTGGTTGCCAGGTTTCTCCAGCCTCCTCCTGGGGTTCGTTGCTTCCCTCCCTCTGTGCGTTAGCATCTCCTCTTTCTTCCCTGCCCACCTCGCCCCAGCTCTAGGACTGAGGTTTGCTTGACAACAGGTAACAGCAGGCGTTTCCTCGTCCTGTGACAGGACATCCTGGCGCCCTGTAGTCTCTCCCTGGCTTTAAAACAGACCAGAGCACAGGAAAAAACCCAGCGCTAAAATTAGCAGCGTGATAGAAGAAAGGCACTTAACTGTTCTCTGTACTGTTTGTCAATGAAACGAGTCTAAACAGACCAAATGCATTTCCTTTTGGGGCAAAATGGACCTGTTAGGGGTGTCAGGCAGGAGGGGTGAGGCAGCCTTTGGAGGCTTGAAAGATACCCAAATGCCCAGGGCCACTGCTGCCCAGTGTTCTGGCTTTTTCTGCTGGCCTCTACCTGTCTGAAGGTTTTTGAACAGAGTCTGGTCCATCCCTTTCAGAAGTTGTGCTGGCCTAGAAATACTCAGGGAGTGCAGTAACCACAGACACCCCTCACATACAGGACAAGGCCCTGGGAGGCCTTTGGCACATCCCCAGGACTGCTGCAAAACAGCTCAGTTTTAGTTAATGGGAGACTTTTCCCCATTTTGGTATTTCAAAATATATTATTTGGAAGCAACACTGCCTTCTGAAACCAGAGTTTGCAATTGACAAGCTCTCAATCTGACATGCTAGGCCCCAAGTAGTTCTAACAATTCCAAATAGGAGTTTTCAGGGGAGACAGTAAGAAAGACAGTGATCAGTTTGATTACCCTGCTAGGAGGTAGGAAATCAGAATTGAGAACTATCTCTTGGCATTTCTTTTATGCCACTAAAATATCTTTTTGTTAATTTTGTTCTTTTCTGTCGTTTATTTCCAGACATTGAACTTTCTGTGGTATCTATTCAGTGTTGTGCTTCTAGAAATCTTAGTTTTTGTTTCTGGGTTTGTTCTCTTTCTAAAATATATTTTTATAGCCCAGTTTTTCCAATCATGTTTTTAAAATCTTCCATTTCCTTCTTGAAGGGATGGAATTTTAGAGGGTCACACATGATAGAGGTCTGGCTTTAAGGAAAACGTTTCCTGTTTTATGGCCTTTAGGTCAGCAGAAGGCAAAGCAGATAACTTTCCTAAATATGTCTCATCGTTTGGAATTCTGTGTTTTTACCTGCAGTCATGGAGTAGGACAGGAGACAGAATTGATCCTTGATCTCATTACACCTACTTCATTTATTCTCATAACCAGTTGGGGCAGGGCACTAGGTAAACTGCAGTTGGCTCAGCAGTTTTCCCAAGTTCACAGTGATAGCCATGGAGCCAAGATGCAATTCCATGTCTCTTGCTACTGAGCCTTGTGTTCTTCCACTGGGATGTCATGAATCCCCCCTTCCTGCTCTGACTCGGCCATGGGGAAGTGACTTGCCCAGGATCATGTTGCTCTGCTATTCATAGCACTCAGCCCAGTTTCCTGACTACACTCAGGCACGTTCTAGCCCAGAATGCCTGCTGGCCTCATTCTGGAAATTGCATTTCTCAAGAAAGATAAGGATCCAGGATCCATTATTCCTAGAATGATTCACCTCAGACTTCCCACAGTTTCCTCTGTTGGGACTATACATTTGACACTGGGAAAGGCTGGGGTTAGACACTAAGAAGAAACGGTAGATGGGGCAACTAGCAGCACCACATGCCCTGGCCCTGCAGACAGGAGCCCTGTGTTTCTGATGAGCTGACTTGTCTCAAATGAGTAGCAAGAAACGTGAACTTCCTTAGGTTGGCCATGATCCTTAAAACTCTTGAGTCCACAGGCTAGAGCAGAGGGACCCCCAGGTCATTGCAGGGAGGGGTGGTCACAGACATTTGTCTGGAACCACCAGAACAATTCTCTGGATCGTTTTTGACAGTGCTCATGATCTTGCCCTTTAAAGACAGCAAGGTGTTCTCATGCTCTGTCCCACCTTGCCCATAGGGGCACAGATCAGCCCAGATGGCAGGTCCAGTGTTCCAAACAGGCTCATTTTCCAGTGACCCAGATTCACACCAAACCTAGAATCCTGGCCTCACCGCAGGCCCCACCAAACAATCTGCACAGGGATGGGGAGGCAGGTCATGGCCTTTGTCTGTGACGGCCAGAAAAGAAGTCTGTGTGCACACTTATATGAACCTCCTCAGTCCTCGGGCAGCGTGGGACACATTGGCATGTCCTCCTGTGTCTTATGCTGCTCATGAGAAGGGGCTACACTAAGGGAAGGAAGGAAAGCCGTGTTGACAGCAGAACATGTGGTCAGCTGGCCTCTGGTGCCTGTGCCTGTGAGCTGGGGCATCAGGAGCCCGGAGTTAGGCTTCTGCTCTCCTGCCTCTAGCCAGTGCAAACCAGCTCTTCCTGGCTACTCGAGCAGAGAGCAGGAGCGTGAGCCTCAGGTGCCCCCATGTGGGTTGCAGAAGGGCAGGCCAGGTACAGATCCCACAGACTGGGAAAAGCAAAGCACATCCCCCCTGTATTCGAGCACTGCATTCAGTGGGGAAAAGGTGGCACAGACACAGGCCCGGTGACCAGGTCCTCAGCACTCCTCACCGCTGAGTGCACGTCTGTCTCGCTCTTGCCCACAGTGAGTGAGGGATGAACATGGGGGCCACCTGTGCCCATGTTCAGAGGTACAGCCTGTCCCCCACATCACCCAAGGCCCTGGGGCCCCCCATGATGTCAGGAGGCCCTAGCAAGTCTGCCAGCCTGATGGGCTGTGGCATGGCCACTCTGCCTGCCCAGAGTACTTACTCGCCAGCTGGAAGGCTGCAGCCATAGCCTCCTCCCAGCACTGGGAGTCAGGTGACGTCAGAGGCAAGCCCGTAAGCCCCAGGACGAAGGTGAGCTGACCCATGGCGAGCGCTGCTGTGGCCACCATATTGCAGGCACGCATCATGTCGAACTGCACTGCGGGTCGAGAGGGAGAGGGAAGACGTGTGGTCAGCGCAGGAAGCGACCTGGAGAGGAGCGGAGTCAGGTGCACTGGCTGCACTCGTCCTCCCCGGGTCTCTGCTAGACCTCTGAAAAGGCAGTAACATGTCCACCCACCTCTGACCCTGGTCCTGCCCATGCAGGACCTGGCCACTAAGTGCTCATCACAACACTAGTGGTCTTGTCCCACCGCAGATGGCCCTTCTCTGGTTTTTGTCTTGTTGGAACAACTATTCCATAAAGGCCCCACGTGGTGGGTTGAAAGTGGAAAAGGAAGCCTGTGCTGACGACGCTCAGGACCCCTGCCCGCCTGCCCTCTGCTCTAGCAGTCAGCTTTCCATGCTGTTGTCCCTCCCTCCTTATACATGAGGGACTTGAGCCTGTGACATTAACTAATCTGTCTGGACCTTTCACAACCAGCAAGGGGCAGAGCAGGAGCCAAACCTGAGTCTGCAACATCAAAAGCCTTCACCTGACTCATTTCTTCCATCACCCCAGCCTCGTACCCTACCTCCAATTCTGCTTCCCACCCTACACCCTGGTCCCAGGAGGGCAGACAAGAGGACCAATCCACTGTGGGTGAGCTGCAGAGGAAGGGTGGACTGCGGGGAGGGCTGGTTGCATGTCTGTGAAAGAGAAACTTTGTCCTCCCCCAAATAAAACCTCACACAGAAGCCTCCATGGGGTTCTGGTGATAGTATCTTCCTGCCATGCCGTCACTTGCAGGCTCCAGTTTAGTCCAAAGCCAACAGTGAGTATCAATGAACACGGTTAGAATAGAGGGACTGTTCATGGTAGCAGCAGCTCACTTAGCCCCGGACTCTGGCATTTCCATGTCTTCTTGTGATGGAGCAGTAGTTAGGAGGTTCCCATGCACAAAGTTAAATTGGTGCAGATAGCACATTTTTAAAAGGTATGCCTCGAAGACTTAGGTGCTCTTCCAAGAGTTGAAAAAGAATAGACAATTGGTTTTAAGAATTGGGTCACTGAAAATATCATAATCAGAAAACGCAAGAACCAAGCAAGAGGACAGAATCCTCTAAGAGCTGTCATCTTCCTGATGACCACTTCCTGATGTCACCCTTCATGGCCAGATGGGGACAAGGAAGGTGGGGAAGCTGGCCCGCGTCTTGTCAACCAGGCTCGTGCACTGGACCGGTGGCCTGTTTGTGTAGAGTGAGAGTAGCCAGCACATGTGGCCTATTCCGAAGACTTGTGGGTCCCTCAGCCCATGCCCCTCAGAGGATGGAGGGTGTCCTGGCCTCGTGCCTCAGCAGAGGCTTACAGGGCAGGGAGGGGGTGTAGTCTTTGTGAGCCTTTACATAGTTGAAAGACTGTTTCAAACTGCTGTTGCCAACATGAGCAGGTACATATTGCTCAGTCTCGGCGTTTGTTGAAATGCAGTTTAGGTTCAGGGAATAGCTCAAAGCACTCTGGCTCAGAAGCGCCTCTCCTCCCGTCTTGTGCTGGGCTTTGCACCCTAGCACATGATGGGCAGCTCCCCCTGGGCATCCGTCATCTATGCACTGCCTCTGTTCTTCTGCCCTCCTCTGTCCCATTCCCAAAGCCCCAACCTCCCCTGCTCCCCTCATCTGCACACCAAAGGCAAGCCGCCCCCAGGCTCCCTCCTCCCACCCTGCTCTTGTGACCCAGGCAGGTGGGTGACCATCCAGAGTTGTATAAAGCTGCATTGAAGACATGTCTCAAAAGTAATAATGGGGATGTAGCTCAGTGGCAGAGCACCCCTGGGTTCAATCCCCAGTACTGAAAAGAAAAGAAATGGTTTTGCCATGTGCTGGTGTGGCCCTGAACATTTGTTTAAAACCCCATGCTATCCACCATGAAGTGAGACCCCTTTCCTGTAGGTCCTTCTCAACCACTAAAGCAGTTTGAAAGAAGCCTTTCAGCACATGAGTAGAACACAGACCTATTTAGGGGGCCCTGTGCCACAAACCATATGCCCAGGGCCTCATATGTGCCCCACCCCATCTTCAGGCCAGGATGGTGTATATGATTCATGCTCCTCGTGGGCTGCATCTATATTTAGGATGTGGAGTCACAGAGTCTTCAGGGGATCTGTGCCACTTCCCGCCACCGAGGGTCAGCCTGTCCTGCCCATTGTGTTTTGAGCTGTTTCCTCCATGGCGTCCCCTCCTGTCATTTGGAGCTTGAGGGACTCTTCCTAGATCCCAGGCTTTTCCCAGTGTTCTTGCTTCAACCTGGGGGTGGTGCAGCTAGCTCTGAGGCCAGCAGGTCTCATGCACGCTGCGTATGCAGAGAGCCTCACAGATGCACGAAGCCCCCGGGCTGCTGCACAGTCAGCAGCCACATGCAGTGACCCAGCCAGTGTGCTGCCAGAGAGCAAGCGGAGGTGCTGTGGGAACGGCGGCCACCGTTGCTTCACCCTGCAGCGTTCATGTTCTTGAACCCTCAGAATAGCCACAGAACACGACTCAGGGGAGATGCACAAAGGGCCAAAGGGAGCCCCACTTGGTGGTTGAGGGGCTCCTGGCAGGCAGCAATGGGGCAGTCCTCTAGTGCGTTCAGGCTCAACTTGGAGAGGATGAGAGTGGGCAGGCGTGGGTTCCAGAATGAGAGAGGAGTGGCATTTGAGGAGCTGGGGTGTGGGGATCAGGGATGACACCATGCTGAGGCTCAAGGCCTGGGAGGAACCAGGACTTAGCTATCCTCACTTCCCCAGACTGAGGGACCAAAGCCTGTGGCTGAGGCGGTGGTGACTGCCCAGGTCAACTTGCCAGAACCTTCCTGACTGCAGAACCCCCTCCACTGTCAGTTCTGACAGGTTCCTCCCCTGGTTCCCTTCCTATTCTGATCTCCCATCTATTTTCATAATATTCACCACCACCACCTTTTTTTTCTTTATCTTTCGTATGTGAGAGAAAACACATGACCCTTGACTTTTTTTATCAGGCTAATTCAGGCTTAATATAACACTCTCAATTTCCATCCAGTTTTCTGCAAATGACATAATTTTGGTTCTTCTTGATGACTGAATAAAACTCCACTGTGTGTACATACCACATTTTCTTTATCCATTCATCGATTGACAGACACTGAGGTTGTTTCCATAGTCTGACTATTATGAATTGTGCTGCTATAAACATGACTTTTTAAATTCTTTAAAAGGGTTGGGTACCAAGGAGTGGTGTAGATAGGTCATATGGTGGTTCCATGCCTGGTCTTTTGAGGAGCCTCCATACTGATTTCCATAGTGACTGTACTCATTTACAATGCAACCAAGAGTGTAAAAGTGTTCCTTCCCCCTCCACACATCCTCACCAGACTTTTTTAGTATTCTTGATAACTGCCATTCTGACTGGAGTGAGATGAAATCTCAATGCAGTTTTGATTTGCATTTCCCTGGTTGCTAGGGATGGTGAGCATTTTTCATATATTTTTTGGCTGATGGTACTTCTTTTGTGTCTGTCTAGTTCATTTGCCTATTTATTGATTGTTGTGGGGGTAAGTTTTTTGAGTTCTTTGTATATTCTGAATATTAATCCTCAGTCAGAAGAATAGCTGGCAAAGGCTCTCCCATTCTCTAGGCTCTCTCTGCACATTCCTGTAGTTTCCTTTGCTGTGTTCCTGCAGGGTTCTGTAAGGTGCCATCTCCACGTGTAGGACGGTGTATGCTCCTGAAGGCTCTTTTCCGGTCTGATCTGGAAAACTATCTGTGACTGTCTGTGGAGGGTGGCTCTGTCATATATACACTTAGCATACTCTGTAGTTACTTTTGCTATTTATGACCGACAGTGACCTCTCTGCTTTAAGATGATAGAACTGGGGAGGTGTTGAACTGTGGCACGACTATTAACAGTATAGGAATGGCCCGGTGGTGTCCCAAGCTCCACCTGGAAGGCCAGGAAAGACCTCCAAATGAATGGGGCTGGCCATGTTGGCTGGAGAAGAGTGGCCTGAGAGGCTCTGTGGCTGCATATGTCGCTGCCGTGAGGCCAGAAGACCACCGCTCCCAGAACCAGGAAGGGGGCAGGCACTGACCCCTGGCCTGTCCTTCCACCCACCGCCCTGCCCTCCCACTGCCCTGCTCCTCAGCTGGCTCTTGCATCTTCCTGGCTGCTTGGAACACACAGCACTGTGACAGAGCTTCTGTGAGGCCATCCAGCCCACAAGCCACTATGCAGGCCTCTGCATCAGTGTGGGTCCCAGTGGCTCACCACGGGGAGCACCCACAGAGCCACACTCCACCTGAGAAGGTAGAGCTCCTGATGAAATCCGTTCCCTCAGCCCCATGGCCATCCACCTATAGAGTCCACTGCGTCTAGTGTGTCACCTGTCCTGGTGCTGCCTGTGCTCACAGCCTGAGATGGTCCCTGGAAAGTAGGCACAAATGTGCCTGGCCAAGCAGGGTATTAGCCCAGGTAGCGAGCCAGCCTGTCCAGTCAGGAATGCCTGATGTCCAGCGGGATGCTCCTGAGCCTCCTGAGAACAGAGGTGGGGCTTCCCCTTTGGGAGCACTGGGTCCAGCTGGCCCGCCCCTAGGCTCAGTGGTGTGTTCATCTGTTCACATGTAGCCTCAGACTTAGGGTGCCTGACAGAATGCGTGAGCTACAGGAAGCAGAATAAATGTGAAAAGTGAAGCCAACCCTGAAGTCAGGCAGTCAGATGGACCCCGGGTCTCCAGGCCCCCGGCTCCTTACAGGGAAGAGAGACCCTGATCTCTAACAATAAAGTCTGGGCACCACAGGAACAAAACAGCCAGCTGGTGGGAAACCCAGGGTCCCAGTGTGACACAGGTGTTGCACGGGGCCTGGACCTGCACAGCATAGGACTGGTCCCCCACAGCCCCTGGGCCAGCAGGCTCAGGACACCCAGCAGCACAGGGCAGAATGTCTTGGGGTAGCCGCTGGGGTACTAGCAAGGCAAGCATGCTGAGTGGTTCCAACTCAGTATTCTCCAGGGCAGGACCCCAGGGTGCAGAGCTAGCAGGTGTGCCTGTGCTCATGGGGGTGCAGTGTGGGTTCTGTGGCCTGCCTGACCCCCACCTGAGCTCTGGGCGTGTTGTCAGGGTGGCACTGAGGAAACCACTGTGTCAGCCCCACGACACTGACCACCAGCCTGTTTGTGGGGGACATCAGCCTGAGGAGGATGTCGGCCCTGAACTGACTCCACCTGTCCAGGCAGTACCCTTGAATGGCTGCCCCTCCCCTGAGTGCTGATTCTAGACCCCTGTGGACTGAGGGGTGGCATTTAACATGAGTATTTTGAGGCTGGGCTCAGGTAGCAGCTGTCTATCAGCCTAGGGCAAGTTTGTCCCTGGGCCGTGTGGATAGAGGGCAGAATGTCTCTGTTGGTAGGGAGAGCAACATGTGAGGCTGCTTTTGAGTGGTTGGCACAGGGAGGGAGCAGGCTTCATTGATGGGAGGAGTCAGGAAGAGGAGCCAACACCATCATCTCCACCTGGACACCACTGGGTGTGGCACCATGCTGCCCCCTTGCCAGTGGCCCAAGCCCATGGGTTAGGATCTGTAGTTTCCCTTCAGAAAATGCTGACTTAGGTCTGCTTTGTTCCTATCATGTTTCAGACTCAACATGTGTTAGAAGTTTTGTTGGCCACCAGAATTACCTGTTCAGCCTGTTTTCCTAAATTTGGTCTTGTCAGTCATTCCTGAGAAACTTTGAAGGGACCACTTCCATTGCTTGAACAAATAGTTGCTACTCAGATTCATTGAGTGTCAGCTACCTGCAAGTGCCATGTTAACTAAAGAGAAGTATTTAAAGATTGTGCGACAAGTTTGTCGGGTGTTGTGGGCAGAGCCTGCAGTCTCAGGGCAGTGGGAGCCCTGAGGACCGGCAGGTGGGGCTAGCACTCAGAAGGAACAGGCAGGAGTAGGCCTTGGGGGACCCCAAGGGTTCAGCTGGCCTGAGGTAACAGGCCTCAGCAAGTGGTCAGCAGGGGAAACAGGGCAGCTGCACAAGCTGCTCCTCCTGCCCCGGGACTGCAAATGCAGGAGGCAGTGGGGGGAGGTGGCCTTCTTTTAGCCGCCAGGGAACACCTGGGCCATCGGGAGCCCTTGAGGCCCAGGGCAGAGACTGGAGGCTGGTGGAGGTTCCCACCCCTTGGGTGGGCCAATGCTGGTCCCAAAGAACAGTGAGAGCCCCGGGACCAGAAACCCTGCCCGTGTCCCAGCCCCAAGCCAGGAGGTCTGAGGCCTCCAGGTCTCTGTGTGTGGTCACAGCCCACATAAAAGGCGGGCACAGAGCCGTGAGTTGCTCGCTTTCCTTCTTAGAGTGAGCATAGGCTCCAGAGTGAAGGCTCTCTGCCAACAGGTCACACAGAGATGCAAGTTCAGCCGTATTTATTTGGTTTCCCACAAGACACATGAGTTCGGGGAGCTCGTAGAGATTTTGAAAATGTCCATGTGCTTTGATCTTTTTCAAAGGAAAACTGTTGCTGGGCACCGTGGCAAACGCCTGTAATCCCAGTGGCTCAGGAGGCTGAGGCAGGAGGATCACAATGTCAAAGCCAGCCTTAGCAACTGAGAGAGTCCCTAAGCAACTTAATGAGACCCTGTCTCAAAATAAAAATATAAAAAAGGAGGCGGGGCTAGGGATGTGGCTCAGTGGTAAAGTGCCCCTAGATTCAGTCCCCAGTACCAAAAACAAGAAAAGGCTGTTGCCTCCCTGCTTGTGAAGGATGAGGGAGGACACAGACCGTTCTTTTTACCAGCCTCTCCACCTGTGAGGGGGGGCTGTGTCCCCCAGTCTTGGCTCCTGAGCTCGTAGCAGTCAGGGCCCTGAACTGACAGTCGCACTCAGTGTTGCTCGAGGACTTCCAGGAACAACTCGGAGCTCTGAGCAGGCACCTACCTCGCCTTGCATTTCCTTTAAGGCTAGTGTTGTTTCCAGAACAGGCAGGATCCAACTTTGATACTTTGGGGTCTGCGACTGAGACCCCCTGGTCAGCAGTTCTAAGGGGTCATCAACAATCTGGGGAGAACTTGGATCTCAGCAGAGTGACTGTTGTAGATTACGTGTCCTGCAGCAGATGTCTTCAGAGCCAGGTCTAGGCACCCTGCCTTCACTTTGAGAGTGAGTTCCCCAACTTCCAGGGCAGCAGATAGGCCCTTGGACAAGAGGGGGGAGCCAAAGGCAGAACAGCATTCTGCCCTGGGCCATCACACGGCCTCCCTGGACTCCTTCCACTTATCCCAGCCAAAGTCAGGCCCCCAGAGTCTCCCTTGCTGCTGCTCACAGCCCTAAAGGTCCTGACTAATGTGGAAATTAAGTCAGAACTCAACCGTGTATTCTTTTTTTTTTTTTTTTTTTTTTTTGTGGTACCGGGGATTGAACTCAGGGGCACTCGACCACTGGGTCACATCCCCAGACCTTTTTTGTATTTTATTAGAGACAGGGTCTCACTGAGTTGCTAAGTGCCTCCCCATTGCCAATGGCTGGCTTTGAACTCGCGATCCTCCTGCCTCAGCCTCCCAAAGTGCTGGGATTACAGGCGTGCGCCACCGCGCCCGGCTTCAACCGTGTATTCTTAAACTTCTTGTTTATTTTACTCATAAACTTTTTTTTTTTTTTTTTTTTTTTTTTGGTATTGGGATCGAACCCAGGACCTCACATGTACTAAGCAAGTGCTCTGCCACTGAGCTACATCCCTAGCCCAACAAAATTGTTTTCAACCAAGGAAAAATATCTTTTGTTGACTTGATTACTGTACCTGTCCTTCAGCCATGCATAATGGCAGAGAAAGCCCCCACTCGTATAAGGTGAATTCCCTGCAGAAAGAGCCAGAGGCAGAGGATGGGCCAAGCAGGAGCGAGTCCTGTGGCCTTGCTCACCAGGTGAGGGTGGGCGTAGGCCCAGTTTCCCTCTCCCGGGGCACAGACTTCCCCACCCCATCCCCTCTGAAGGTGACACAAAAATAATTAGACTCACATTTCACGGTTCCTCGAGACTCCTGGAAGCCTGCTGTCTCGGAGCCCCAGCCCAGCGCCTCGCAGTCCTGTGTGTCCTCCTGCCCAGCTCTGGTCCCAGGGCTAGGGCCTCCCCGGCCCTTGTCCACCAGCCAGCAGGACTTCCACAGCCCCACACTGCGCTTGCGTCCGTCCTCCAGCGTCTGGTAGACCCAGTTAGGGGTGAAGGCTGCCGCGTTGTTGAGAATGAGGGAGACGAGGGCCACCAGCACAGCTGTGGCCACGAGCTTCTGGATGGCCATCGCTGGCCGGCACTGTCTGTCAGAGGGGAGAGGGTGCCGAGTCCCCGTCAGCTGCTGCGTGCCCAGGGAGAGCTGCGGTGCTACCTGGGCAGCTAGAGGACGTCGCCACTCATTCTCCAGCCAGGCACAGGAGAGGGGCGCGTGGGGAGAGGCCCATGGGACAGGGCCAGGTGAGCCACTCACGGCCCTGCCTTATCCTCCCTCCTGCACCTGGAGCAAGGCCAGGCCTGTGCTGAAGCCCGTCGCCATGAGGCCCATCCCGGGCAGGAAGCAGGGGCACCAGCGAGAATCCAGAGTCGTGAGTGTGCCGTCTTCCTGGGAACCAGAGGCCAAGGAGGCCGTGTTCACAGCACCTCTTCTCGCCTGCAGCAGCAGAGAGCAGAAGGTGACTCAGGAGGCAGGCGCGTGGGGGAGTCGGCCTGGGCACGCTCCTCAGAACCAGCTCCCAGCAGGGCTGCGGGTGCAGTGAGAGTTCAGCCGCTCTGCTGTCTGGGCCCTGTCCCAGTGCCTCCGCCACAAATGGCAGGTCCTGGAAAGCAGAGCCTGCTGCAAGGAAGTGTGTGTGCGCGTGTGTGTGCAAGCTCAAGTTTCCCCATCCCTCGCAGAGAGGAAATGGTTGTTTGTGAGGTGTTTTTGGTGAGCGGGAGGCGTAGCCAACTGCAACAAATAGCAGCCCTACCACAGAGCCAGACACCAACAGGATGTGTTTCCTGACGGGAAAGGCCTGGGGAGACTTAACTCCTCCAGCTGTTCCCCTGCCACCGCCCCCTCCCCTTCCTGTCCCAAAGAGAGGCCAGGGATGCCAGCCCACATACTCTAATCACCTGTCACATTTGAGCCTGGCCAGCTGCAGAGGCAGCAGTTCTTGTGCTGGGCCAAGGGCCTAGGGACACTGCAGACAGGTCCTCAGGGAACAGGCACCCAGTCTTTCAGGTGTCCCATGCAAAGTAGGCCACGATGCACCAGAGCCTGCCCTTGAGTGGGGACACACGCTGGGAGGGAGCAGAGAGAGAGACACCCTTCATATAGGCTGCTATCCGCTGCCAGAGGCCACACGCCTCAAGGGAAATGTTCCACCCAGAGCTGAAGGGGTAGGCCCCACTGGGAGAATCTCCTGCTGGGGTGGTCCCTGGGGTGGCCAGACAAGGTGAGATTCTGGACATGTAGAGGTGGGCCATGGGGCAGGAAATATGGATTCTAGCCAGCTGTGTGCAATGTTGATGTGACTGTCATTTCTTCAAGGCCAGACAAGGAATGAAACTGGTGATTTGGCATGCTGTCATGCTGCCAGGGAGCTTGGAAGGCTTCTCTGTTCTGCTCAGAATCCATCAGCATCAATGGACAAACACAGCAGAAGAGTCTGATGTTCCCTTTCATCTGCAGAAACCCTAGCCCAGCACTGGAGCCCGCCCTCCAGGGCTCGGGAGCTGCGGGGATGAACACAGATGCAGGTGCCATGTTCCACCTGAGCACAGGACGTTATTTGTGTGCAGAGTCCCGTTGCCTGCGAGGGCCCCAGTGTAGGATAGCAGCCTCTTGGCTGTTTCCTGCCCAAGTGCATTGCCAGCCAGGCCCTGCTACCCGCCTCCTGTTTCCTGGGACTGGGGTCTTTGGTCACATGATGGAGTGTGACTGTGTGTCTGTACCAAGTGTACAAGAGCCTGATTTCGCACACAGGCTGAAGTGCCTCTGCCCAGCCTATGGCCAGGTGTTGGTTCTCAGAAGCCCTGCTCCTCATTTCCCCGAGGGTGCTTACAGGATTGTTCCTCTGGAGCTGGCAGTGGACACAGTTGCTTCCGCCTGCGTGTCCAGGAGCGAGGGCAGGTTTAGGACACGGTATCTCCAGCACTTGGCACTCCTAAGCAGGTGTTTTTGAAGAGGGTTATCTTCCCAAAAGTGTGTGTTGGGAAGGATTCAGTTTCCCTCCATGATTAATTAAATCGCTTATTTTAAATAGACTTTAAATGGTTAATTTCCAGTGAGAAGAAAGCAACAGGTCCAAAACCCAGAGACTTTTTTTCCCCCCTAGTACTGGGGATTGAGCCCAGGGGCCCTCTACCTCTGAGCCACAACCCCAGGTCTTATTTTTTGAGACAGCATCTCACTAAATTGCCCAGCTGGCCTTGAATTTGTCTCAGTCCCTTGAGTATCTGGGATTACAGGCATGCACCACCATGCTAGAAGACATGTTCTGATTATCCCATCAATAGCCCTTGGGCTAGTTCCAGCCATCTTTTTTCTGGAGGTGGGTAAGGACGACTGCAAGACCTGGTTCCCTCCCACTGGGGCACCTGGAGGTCCTCAAATAGAGCAAGACACTGGAAGTCCGTTGTACAGCATCCACATCAGCCGCCTCATGCCTTCCCTGCTTGTTTAGGGGGCTCCTGTCAACCTTCCAGGTCCCTGTCCCCTAGGCCATCCACCTCTAGCTGGCAGTGTGGAGACTGGGCATGGGCAGGCAATGAGCCCAGGAGCAGAGTTCAAGTTAGGCATCCTTGGGGAACAAAGAGGCAGGCCAGAGGCTCCCAGGCTGCCATGCGGGCACCTCCCTGTTTTGCTGTTGTCTGTTGTCTGTGGTCATTCCTCGCCCTCAGTCTGCCTGCAGCTCCCACATGTGCTTCTGTTCCTCTTGCTCTCCGACCAACAGGGAGCATCAGGTAATAGAGAGAAGCTTCAGGGAGACAGGCAATGCCACGGGCCCTCCGGCAGCCCATCGTCCTGACTCGGGACAAGTCCAGCTGAACTTCTATAGAGCGCGGGTTTTCCAGAAACCAGGACTATCTTAAGGCCAGCCCCCTTGCTGGCCACATCTGCTTCTCATTTTAGACGCCTGGGAGCTGATGAGGTGCAGATGTGGTTACTCGCCACAGACTGGGTTGGACAACAGGAAATTCTCAAGACCTGGACATAGGACTGGGTGTGTGTGTGGCGGGGGGGGGTGTTTACTTCTTGGAATTTATGTCAGATGCAAAAATCCCAGAACTCTGCACTGGAGTCCACTGTCCCCATCTTCAACAAGTTGTGTGCTGAGAATGTCAGGAATTTTGTGGGGGAAGTTTGCAGCCATCTCTTTGGGTCTAGGCTCTTGTAGCAAGTCTGGATTTGGCTGGGAGGGGGCCCTGCCCTCCCATGGCCTGTGCACAATGGTCTCAGCCCAGCAGGGAGGCCCTGTCCTGGCCTCCGAGGGGCCTTCCCAGCTGCTCTCTGCCTGGGTGGGGATGCACTTCAGCATGCACTCTTCAGAGTCCCCACTTGATAGAGACTGCTCCTGGGACCCAGGGCAGTGTGAAACAGCCAGGCCTTTGTCATGGACGCCTGGCCAAGTCTCCAGGTCTCTGTGTCCTATCACAAGAGGCAATGAGCACAGCCTGCCGGCCAGAGAGGCAGGGCCTAAGACCAGACACCAGCTGACTCTTCCCACCCCACTCCCTAGGCTCTCCTTGCTTAGATGGTTTTCCACTGATTAAACACAGACAGGAGCCATTTGCTTTCAAGACAAGGCAGAGGAAAGGGAGCTACCCCAACAAGTAAAGGCAGCAAAGAACCATAGTCCACTCTGTGTCCAGCACCCTTACACCTGGGCTTCAGGAAACAGTGAAGAGTAAACAGATGTTTAGAGGTCATGGGTATAGGGTGATAAAAGGCTTGTGTCTGAATAGCACCTTGTGTTAGGTGAAACAGGTCCACATACCTTACACACTCTGTTTGTACAGCAGGCCTGGCAGGGCTCTGTATAGCCTGTATGTGAACACAGAAGTTGTGTGCAACTTACTAGAGCTAGAGCTGTGCCTTGACCAAGTACTTTGAGATTCTAGACTTGACCACTGGATCCCACATACTGTCCCTAACTGGTATTTCTGGAACCTGTTAGTGTCTCGGAGAGTTCTCATCTACCCGATTGGTAGGTGTCCCACAGGGCCTTGGGGTGGGGCCCAGAGAACCACAAAAAGGTTGACTTCGTCTGGGCCATTTAGAGACAACTGGTTTTTGTTTTTGTTTTTTGTTTTTTGTTTTTGCGGTGCTGGGGTTGGAACCCAGGGCCTCTTGCATGCTAGCAAGTGCTGTACCACTGAGCCACGCCCCAGCCCCAACACCTGGCTTTCACCTGTGGCACATCCATCCATCACCTCAGGATGGAGATGAAAGGCAAGCTTTGGGTCTCTGTATGTAAGGGAAGGAGTTTGAACGATAAGACGTTCTGCCTGCTGTCCCTGGACAGTTAGGTGGTACACAGCCCGCGACACCTATGACAGCTAGGTGGTACACAGCCCGTGACTCCTGGTGCAGAACTGGCTACAGCAGCGGCTCCTGCAGGGAGGAACACTGGGCTGAGCAGGTGTCTGTGGCTTCTGCTGCCTCACAGGTGCTGTTAGCCATTTGGATTCTGAAGCAAAAGGGTCAGGGTAGCAAGGACACTTCCTGAGAATGTAAACCAGGTGCTGCCCCACAACCTGGCCCTCCCGAGAGGCAGCACTTGGGAGCATCCCAGAAGTTGCTGACCAGTGTATGACAGGTCTCAGGAGAATTCATCAAAGGACAAACCCAGCGTTGGGTAAAGGAAGATGAACTTTTCCAGAGGTCCTGGGTGGAAGGGCGGAAGCCCTCCCTGGCGCAGCGCCGTGGCTCCATGCTGCCACGCCGTTCGGTGCAGTGCAGCCTTGGGTCAGGCCTGACCTCACAGCCAGCGGCTGCCAGCAGACACCAGGCATGCCTGCCCTCTGTCACTCACTAATCCACAGCTATTGAGCCAACCAGAGTTCCACGGGACCCACGCAGATCCAAAGGCACCATTCATTGGCTTGCAGAAAGGGCTCCTGGGTGTGCAGGGTCACGGCCACAGACCCCACATCAGTGGCCATCCCAGTGGACAGGCCCCTGCCCTGGGTGCACACGAGCTGACTCCACTGGTGCTGCCATCTTGGGAGCAGCTTTCACTCCACTTCTATCCAAGTCAGGGACCCTGAGACCTAGTCACCAATTTGCCACAGAAGTAAGTGCCCGCAGTGGGACCGGTCCTGGCCACACTGTCTTCTCAAGAAGCCTCCTTTCTGTCCTCCCACCTGGGGAAGGCCACAAGGGCCCAGCATGTTCAATTCGCCAACCCTGAGTACCTCACCAGGACGGCAACTAGCCTCCTGAGGACGGCTGCCCTCCAAGTCCCTGAGTCGGAGCCTGGGAGGGAACAGACCTCTCCCTGCTGAGCTGGGCTGTCACTGTGGTCAGGGCTGTATCTGGAGGGAGCAACTGGAACGTGATAGGTGGGCCTGGACATGCTACCGCCCACATATCCGTGGGGCTCCACAGCCCCCCTCCCTGGGGTTCGCTGCATACATGTGTCTGCGTGTGCATGAGAGTGCATGTGTGCTTGTGCGTATGTGCGTGTGCACAGGCCACACTGCCATGATGTTGGAGTAGGAAGGCCTGCGTGCAGTAGATGATGCAATAAGTGACCTTCTTCCCTTTCCTTTCTTCTACTGAGTGTTTGTCCCAAACTTTCTGTTTACAAAGGGGGCCTCTGTGTCTGAGGCCTCAGGCCCAGTGTCAGATCTGAAGACAGTCCAGGCAACATCATGGACAGGTCTGAGTGGTTGAGGAGGGCCAGGTTCACAGTGGACTACCCATAATGAGGGACCAGAAAGTGTCCACGCCCCAGGCCCCTCACCTCATCTCACCTCCTGTGCCCAGCTGATGGGAGGTGGGGCAAAGCCACTGCTGCCCTTCCCCCCACCGGGGCCCCCACACTGGGAGGTGTTTTATGAGAGGCTGTGCGGGGTCTCCTGCTCCGTTGGCAGCAGAAGGCTATGTCTTGGACCAACTTGGTATGTGCTGTGACAAAGAACAGTGCCACTGAACCAGCAGCAAAGCAGTGAAGAAGCAGGAGATGGTGACCTGCACGGAAGGCCACCTGTCTGTGAATGGGGACCTATCCCCACCAAGACCTTCGGGACCAGGGATGTCACACCATACATGCCTGGCTGCTGCCCCTGAAGCACCAGCCTTGGGGCTCAGGACACATCGCACCTTCCTTCTTTCTGGGCAGTGGGCAGTATTGCCTGGCCTGCAGCCTTGCCTTGCAGAGCGCAGCGCCTGAGCGCCGCGCACGCTGACAGACTGCTGAGCGAGGAGGCTCACGGGACCTGTCTCTGCCCACAGCGAGGCTGTCTGGGAGAACATGGCACGCATGTGTGTGAAGACCCAGCGGCTGGACGTCGCCCAGGTGTGCCTGGGGAACATGGGCCACGCCCGTGGGGCCCGAGCACTGCGGGAGGCTGAGCGGGAGCCAGAGCTGGAGGCCAGAGTGGCCATGCTGGCCATACAGCTGGGCATGCTGGTGAGTGGACCACAGTCCTCCTGGGACAGACTGGCAGACACCGCCCTGGAAGGCAAAGGAAGGAAGGTCACCTACCTGAACGGGGCCTGCAGTAAAGAGGGCAGAGGTTGCCAACACAGACCCTCCTCACTGGGGTTTGGGCCCCAGGAGAACTGGGCAGGCTAACAGGCAGGGCAGAGGCCAGTCACTAGGTTTCTGGGACCCTGCATGGCAGACGGGAGGCTGCGGGTGTGCTTGTCAGGCCACTTGTTGGCAAACGGAAGCCCCTCAAGCTAACCTCTGGTGTTTGCCAGGGCCTCCTCCTATCTGCTCCCTCTCAGAGCTCACTGCACACCCAGCTGTCTCAGAGGGGCCGGGGGTTGACACCCCCAGAGACGGGCTGAGGGCCTGGCCATGGCAGCAGATGACTTGTTGCACACATGGGCAGCAGGGCAGGCTGCCTACCCGCGTGTCGGTAGGGTGGGCAGCAGTGTGCCAGAGGGCTTGCTCATTTGCAGGGGTGCACAGGGGTTCCCCTGGGGTGTGGCAAGGGCGGGGTTCCCACAAAAGAGGCCGGGGGACAGTGGAGCCAGTTCTTCCCTTGGCGACACTCAGGTGGGCACGAGGAGGGTGCTGGGCATGAGCAGTGCTCGTCTAGGATAGGCCGACCTGCACCTGGTGTCCACGTGTGCAGTGTCCGTCCTCCCTTAGTGTGTGCTGCACCTCTCCGGGGCCTGCTGGTAGCAGCTGCTGCCCTGTGCCCTCCCACCCGGTGAGCTCCTGGAGCAGTCTGCCCCGAGTGGCAGCACCGAGGCCGTGACGGTGCCCTCTCTTCTCCAGGAGGAGGCCGAGCAGCTGTACAAGCAGTGCCGGCGCTACGACCTCCTCAACAAGCTCTACCAGGCCTCGGGCCAGTGGCAGCACGCTGTGGCTGTGGCCGAGCTGCATGACCGCATCCACCTGCGCACCACCTGCTACAACTACGCCAAGCACCTGGAGGCCAGCGCTGACCGCAGCCTGGCCCTCAGCTAGTGAGTGGGTCTGCCTCCAGGAGGCCTGGGCCACCTTCCTTATATGCTGGCCTCCTTGTCCAAGGAAGATGACAGAGTCTGGCCTACTGTGGTGTTAGCCACTGTGGCACAGGTGGGGCTGGGGTCTTCACTAGGACACTCCTGCCACCTCTGGGACCTGGCCAGAGAGCAGCCCTTCCCAGAGCAGGAGCTGTGCTTAGGTCCTCTCGACAATCTGGAACTCTTGTGTGGAGCCCTGAGCTGTGACTGGCTTCTTGGGCCACGCAGCTCAGGACACTCCACTGTCCCTGACCTGTCTCTGTGACATGGCCTCTGATCACGGGGCCAAGACCAAAGGGAACAAGGTCCTCTGTCTCCCACTCCATAGCTACGAGAAGTCCGACACCCACCGCTTCGAGGTGCCCAGGATGCTCTCTGAAGACCTGCAGTCCTTGGAGCTCTACATTAATAAGATGAAGGACAAGTCAGTGTCCCAGCGGGCAGCACTCAAGTCATCCAGCAGAGTACTGCCTAGGGGCCCTTGCTTCCTGTGGGAATGTAGGAGTGTCCTCTTGGTCCCCAGTGCTAGTCCTGGGGCACAAAGACCCCCTCTGTCCCTGGGCCTCCCCCTTCCAGTCTCATGTGTCTCCCTAGCTGGTCTGAGTGTAGCATGGGAGAATGGTCCTATCGGGGAGAACAGGACCTAATGGAAGCCCTGTGGCCCTGGGGGCTGCTCTGCAGGACGTTGTGGAAGTGGTGGGCCCAGTACTTGGAGAGCCAGGCAGAGATGGATGCCGCCCTGCGCTACTACGAGCTGGCGCAGGACTACTTCTCCCTGGTCCGCATCCACTGCTTCCAGGGCAACATCCAGAAGGTGAGTGTGTCCGGCAGGAGCCAGCCTGCTCAGGGGGCGTGAGACTACTAGGTTCTTTGGGTCTTTCTAGGCTGCGGAAATAGCCAATGAGACCGGAAACTGGGCAGCGTCTTATCACCTGGCCCGGCAGTACGAGAGTCAGGAGGAGGTGAAGCAGGCGGTGCACTTCTACACGCGGGCGCAGGCCTTCAACAACGCCACCCGACTATGCAAGGTGACAGGGCAGCTTCTGGCAGCTTCTCCTGGGCAGAGGCCAGACAGTGCTTGCATTGCTGTTTTCAAGGTTTTATTATGAGTGTTTTAGTTGGGCGTGATGGTTAAAACCGCTGGGTGTAATCCCAGCAGCTCAGGAGGCTGAGGCAGGAGGATCCAGAGTTCAAAGCCAGCCTCTGCAAAAGGTAAGGCACTAAGCAACTCAGTGAGACCCTGTCTCTAAATAAAATACAAAATAGTGCCTGAGTTCAATCTCTGGTACTCCAAAAAACAAACAAACAAAAAAAGTGTTTTGGTGGCAAGGGTGGAGAGAATCGAGGTGCACACCACACCCTGCCACTGTTTTGCACGTCCTCCTGGTTCTGCCTGGCTTCCTCCCTTCTCGATCCCTCCCTCTGATGTGGTGAAGCTCTCAGTGGCCGTTGGGTGCTTTAGCGCTAGCGTCCACCACTCCTGAGCCAGTGGGGGGCAGGCTGAATGTAGCCTCCTGGACAGGCAGGCACCTCATCAGAGACTGTTGGACATTCTGCATCCATAAAAATGTCCCAGCCAGGGGGGCTGGGGCTGGGGCTCAGTGGTAGAGCACTCACCTGGCACACGTGAGGCGCCGAGTTCGATCCTCAGCACCACATAAAAATAAAATAAAGGTATTGTGTCCACCTACAACTAAAAATACATATTTAACAAAAATGTTCCAGCCCGGGGTCTCGCTCCTGGGAAGACCCCTCGTGTCGGGTATCTTGCAGTGCCCTGTGAAATGAAACACTGCGAGTCCTGGTGCACAGACCCAGCGAGGCATGGCACTGGCTGAAAATCGTGATGGAGGGCTAGAGGTGCAGCTGAGGATAGAGGCTTGCCTAGCATTTTATGAGGCCTTGGGTCCATCTACAGCACTACCAAACAAAAATGAGAGAGAGAAGGAAAGAAAGAAAAAAACTATGAGGCATAAGTCGCCTGGCAACACCAAACTGAAAGGAAGCAGACACTCAGCTGATCACAAACCTAAGTGGGCCTGGGTGTGCTGATCAGGAACTGCCCACTCAGCCCTGTCCCCACCCAACAGGAGAATGGCTTGGACGACCAGCTCATGAACTTGGCCCTGTTGAGCTCTCCAGAGGACATGATTGAGGCAGCCCGTTACTACGAGGAGAAGGGCAAGCAGATGGACAGGGCAGTCATGTTGTACCACAAGGTGAAGGGTCAGCCCCAGTTGGGGACCCATGGACCTGAGGGGGAGGTGACAGGCTCCAGCAGGGACCAGGGACACTTGCCTTTGCAAGTCCCCAGGAGACCCAATTGGGTAAGGTTTGGGGTCCCCTGACCCTGAGCAGGCACTCAGAGCCCCACCACCGTCCACAGGCTGGCCACTTTTCCAAGGCCCTGGAGCTGGCCTTCAGCACACAGCAGTTTGCAGCCCTGCAGCTCATAGCAGAGGACCTGGACGAGAACTCAGACCCCGCCCTCCTGGCCCGATGCTCCGACTTCTGCATTGAACACAGGCAGTTTGAGAAAGCAGTGGAGCTGCTGCTAGCTGCCAGGAAGGTACCGGGCTGGCGGGTGTGGGACCTGCATGCTAGGCACGCGAGTTCAGGGGGGAATAGCTCCACTCCCTCTTGGTTACAATTTCTCAAAGAAGGCTATGGCTGCTCCCTTTGCTAGAGGCAAAGGGCTCCGAGGACAAGAGGCACCCTTGCCTCCTGCCTATTGTGTCTCCAGGTCAGCCGGTGAGTCAGCATGCCTCTGTGTGTGAGTTCTCTGTGACATGCACACCACATAGAATTGCACATCTTAGCCAGGCGCAGTGGCGAACACCTATAATCCCAGCACTTGGGAGGCTGAAGCAGGAGGATCGCAAGTTCAAAGCCAGCCTCAGCAATGGCGAGGCACTTAGCAACTCAGTGAGACCCTGTCTCTAATAAAATACAAAAAGAGGGCTGGGGATGTGGCCCAGTGGTTGAGTGCCCTGAGTTCAATCCCCAGTACCCCCCAAAAAAAAGAAGAAGAAGCAAAAAAAAAAAAAAAAAAAAAAGAATTGCACATCTTACCTCTTATGTATGTATGTATGTATGTATTTATTTATTTATTATTGAGACAGGGTCTTGCTATCTTGCCCAGGCCAGCCTCCAACTCTTGACCTCAATTGATCCTCCTGCCCCAGCCTCCTGAGTAACTGGGACTACTGGTGTGCGCCACCCCACCCTGTTTAGCCATTCTTCAAGGGAACAGTGCAGGAGTGTTGGGTACATTCACATAATCGACCAATCTCCATAACGTTTCTGTCTTGCAAACCAAAACTCTGCCCTCAAACGACCCCTCACTCCTTTCCAACGCCTGGCAGTCCCTCTTCCACTTTCTGTCTTTATGGCTTTGGCTCTTCTAGGAGCTTCAGGTAAATGGAGCCAAACAGTGTTTGGTTTTCCTCTCTGACTCCTGCCGACACAGCCTCTTGTCCTCCAGGTCCCGGTACTCCATTCCTCCCAGGGATGAGTGACGCCCCACTGCACAGACGACCACACTACTGGTCCCTGCCGCATGCTCTGGGGGTGCTGCTGCCGTGGATGTGGGGTCCCTGCCTTTCACTCTGGGTGTGTGCCCAGAGTGGATCTGCTGACCCACAGTCGCTGCCAGCCTGTGCCAACCACCTGCACACGTCCCTTCCCTGGCAGAGCAGGGCTCCGGGGCGCCTCCACCCCCGCGCCACCAATTCAACGGACATGTGCCTTCACTCTTTGTGTGGGGTACTGGGAATTGAACCCCAGAGGTCTACTACTGAACCACATCCCCCAGCCCTTGTTATTCTTTGAGACAGGGTCTCACTAAGTTGCTGAGGCTGCCCTCAAATGCAATCCTCCTTCCTCAGACTCCAGGTCACTGGGCTCCTGGGCATGTACCAACCTGCCCAGCGTCGCTCATCTTGTTTAAGCAGAAAAAATTGCTCTCAATAGAAACCTGATGGATACATAGAAAACTGTAAATTATATGTAATTTTAGCCCATCCACACACTTTCTTCCTGCAGCCAGTTAGGTGTGCAGTTTTGTTTTTTGCCACTAAGGAATAAAAGAATTGTTGCCCAAGTGAGAAGGCACACGCCATTTTCTTGTTTAGGAAGACCTGATGAGTCCATGTGGGGGTCCTTCCTGAGGAAGTCTGCAGGCGCGCTGCAGCCCCGAGGGGAGGCCAGAGCGTTTCCCTGACTATAGACGTTGACTCTGCAGCCTCACAGTGAAAACTCGGATAAGTCAGAATAACCAGTAAAAGTCTGGAAAAAAAGACTAAGAGGAGGCAATTGAAGCTCCCAGATAATAAAAGAAACCATATGAGATCTAAAAGAATTGGGGTCTTGTAAATGAACAAGCATCCAGATTGGGGAGTTTTAAAAAACCCAGAGACCAGCTGGGCATGGGACTCATGAGGCTGAGACAAGAGAATCATTCAAGACCAATCTCAGCAACTTAGCTACACACTGTCTCAAAAATAAAAAGGGCCGGGGACTTAGCTCAGTGGTAAAGCGCTCCTGGGTTCAGCCCCCAGTACCAAGGAAAAAAAAGAACAAATTATAGCTGTGCGCAGTGGTGCACGCCTGTGATCGCAACAGCTCCGGAGGCTGAAGCAGGAGGATCATGAATTCAAAGCCAGCCTCAGCAACTTAGCAAGGCTCCAAGCAACTCAGCGAGACCCTGTCTCTAAATAAAATATAAAGAAGGGCTGGGGGTGTGGCTCAGTGGTGAAGTGCCCCAGGGTTCAATCCCCAGTACCAAAAAAAAAAAAAAAAAGAAAAAAAGAATTACCAGTTTGAAGTACCCTTGTCCCTTCCCTATCCCTCAGCTGCAGACAGTGGTCACTGTGGAGTGACAGGTGTGAGGGCCACCCTGACCCTGGTCCTCCCAGCAGCTCCAGATGACAGCTCCTTATTTCCTTGGCACTCTCACAGTACCATGAGGCTCTGCAGCTGTGCCTAGAACAGAATATGACCATCACTGAGGAGATGGCTGAGAAGATGACCGTGTCCAAGGACTCCAAGGACCTGTCTGAGGAGTCCCGGCGCGACCTGCTGGAGCAGATCGCAAACTGCTGCATGCGTCAGGGCAACTACCACCTGGCCACCAAGAAGTACACCCAAGCCGGGAGCAAGCTTAAGGTGAGGCCAGCGGGGCTGCTGCTGTGCCTTTGCGTGGGTCTCCCTTCTCTGTGTCTGCCTGAGCAGGGGATGAGCTTTCCTGGTCACGGCTTTGAAGGAGTCCTGTGGGGACCATGACATGTAAGGCCTATTGCCTGTTCCTCTGGTGAAGCCAGAGGCCCACGTCCAGCATGAAGCTCATCCTCTGGTTGGCAGCGAATGGAAACCGTCTGCCCAGAACATTTCCGGGCCAGCCCTGCTCACCGGAGCCTGTTCTCCCTCTGCCTAGGCCATGAGAGCACTGCTCAAGTCTGGAGACACGGAGAAGATCGTGTTCTTCGCGGGCGTCTCCAGGCAGAAGGAAATCTACATCATGGCTGCCAACTACCTGCAGTCCCTGGACTGGCGGAAGGAGCCGGAGATCATGAAGAACATCATCAGCTTCTACACCAAGGGGCGGGCCCTGGACCTCCTAGCTGGCTTCTATGAAGCCTGCGCCCAGGTACAGATCCTCCTGGGATCCCCACAGGCCTGGGGAGGGTTGGGGAGCCCCGGTCCTGACACATCTCCTCATGCAGGTAGAGATCGACGAGTACCAGAACTACGAGAAGGCCCACGGGGCACTGACTGAGGCCTACAAGTGCCTGTCCAAGGCCAAGGCCAAGAGCCCCCTGGACCAGGAGACCAAGCTGGCCCAGCTGCAGAGCAAGATGGCACTGGTGAAGAGGTTCACCCAGGCCCGCAGGTGTGTCCCCACAGGAGACAGGGCAAGGACACAGACAGCCGGCCCTGGACCTCATGTGCTGTGTGCTCTTGGTTTGCACCCCATGCCTTTTTTTTTTTTTTTTTTTTTTTTGATACCAGGGATTGAACCCAGAGGCACTCAACCACTGAGCCACATCCCCAGCCCTTTTTATTTTTGAGACAGGGTTTTGCTAAGTTGTTAAGGCTGGCACTGAACTTGCACTCCTCCTGCCTTAGCCTCACGAGCCACTGGGATTCCAGGCGTGTGCCACCACACCCAACTGTACCCCATGACTTGCTACTACCTTTACAGGGAGAGTTTGGACTGACTACAACAGACCAGACCAGACCAAGCTTTTGTTTCTTTTTTTCTTTTTTTTGTACCGAGGATTGAACTCCGGGGCACTCAACCACTGGTGCCGCACCCCCAGCCCTTTTTTGTATTTTATTAGAGACAGGGTCTCACTGCGTTGCTAAGTGCCTCGCCATTGCTGAGGCTGGCTTTGAACTCGCGATCCTCCTGCCTCAGTCTCCCAAGTGCTGGGATTACAGGCGTGCGCCACCGCGCCCGGCTCTGATAGATACTCTTAAAGGAGTTCCTCTGAGCTCCTCTAGGAGGGCCCCTCACAGCTGGGCACTACCTTGGGAAGTCTGATCCAAAAACCAGCAGAGCTGGGCTAGGCCACCACACCTGTAATCCCAGCAGCTTGGGAGGCTGAGGCAGGAGGATCGTGAGTTCAAAGCCAGCCTCAGCAACTTAGGGAGATCCTGTCTCAAAATAAAAAATAAGGGCTGGGGCTAAGCACCCCATGGTTAAGTGTACTTGGGTTCAATCCCTAGACAGAGAAGGTATGTCCAAGGGAGCCTTGGACCTGGTCAGGGGGTGCAGCCACCCTGGTGGGGTCATCCTGAGGGTGGGGCTGTTGTGCTGCACAAGGTGGCAGGGACCTGGCTCCAGTCCCTGGGGAGGAGGCCCAGGTGGGCAGCGCCTTGTCCTATCTCTAAGCGTGGCTGTGGGTCTGTGTGTGGATCCTCCCAGTTCCCGTCTGTTGGTAGACAACGGAGCTTCTCAGAGCGCTCACTCTGCCACCATGAGGTGAGCAGACATCTGTGTGCCCCAGGGCTCAGCTTCTGCCCGCACCGTGCCAAGAGAAGAGTTCCAGAGATGTTTTAAACGATGCTGCGCTAAGCAGACTCCTCGGAGGGTGCTGCCCGCTTGGCCTTATGAGGCTTGGAGTCGGTCTCTGACCTAGGTCTCCCAACAGAGCTGAAGGATGGGCAGGAAGCAGTCTCATCCACAGGACAGGGTGTGTGTGGATGAAAAGGAAATGAGCGGCGGGTAGGAGTAGCCCGTCTGGGCTCAGCTGTCCACAGTGGCACACAGGGACAGTCAGCATAGCTGGGTGGATCCTGGACCCTCACTGGCTGCAGTTGCCTGCCCTGGACCAGGTTACATCCTGCTGGGTCCCCTCCCTGGTCTCTGCCACAGACCCTGTGCTGGGCACGCTTGCCAACCTGTACTTAAGCCAGCCCTTCTGCCTTGGGCAAGGTGGCACATCCCTCACCACCCCCACTTCCATGTGACACTAAGCCCCTGCACATCAGTCGTAGCCTAGAGGCTTCTGTCCCCTCTGGACTCTAGGGCAGCAAGGATTACAAGCTCCTGATCTTGGTGTCCAAGCATAGGACCCCACACTGTAAGTGAGCAGGGAGTGTTAGATTTATGAACGAGCAACTTAAGGAATTCACGAACTTAATTCACAGAAATTACCTTCACAAAAAATGTGCCCCCCCCCTTCCCAGAGCTACCACTTGCAGGACAGGGACTTAACTGCCCCCCGCACACAGTGGATTCTGGGGTCAGGACTCAGGCCTCCCCTTTCCCTGGGCAGGACCTACACGGAGGACCCCCAGGAGTCCATCAGGCAGTGCGAGCTGCTGCTGGAGGAGCCCGACCTAGACAGCACCGTCCGCATTGGGGACGTCTGCAGCTTCCTGGTGGGGCACTACGTGCAGAGGGAGGAGTTCCAGATGGTGAGGCACCCGGGTCCTGGAGCTCAGCTCAGGTGGTTTTCAGTCTTTGTCACGGGGAGGGGGACTGAACCCTCAGTCTTGTGCACTTTAGGCACACACTCTACCACTGAGAATTGTAACCCAGGGCCTTGCACATGCTGTGCAAGCACTCTATCACTAAGTAACATCCTCAGCCCTTCTATTTTTTTGAGACAGGGTCTCAGTTCTGAGACTGGCCTTGAACTTGCAATCCTCCTGCCTCAGCTTCCCAAGTACCTGGGATCACAGGCATGCACCACTGGGCCCAGCTCCTTTCGCTCATTCCTGAGGAAGCTGTCAACAACACACCCACATGTGAACAACTACTTTATCTTTCAATCATTTTTACCCAAAAAAGTTAAACGTCAAGACAGCTGACACCCACGGCCTTTCCTCATCTTTGCCAGCATGTGCGTGATCAGTTTGTCGTTGGCCCTCACGTCCTTGGTGAGCAGCCGTGCTGGGCATCTTCTCATCTTACTTCTCAACCCATGGTCACTGTGCTTGGCTCTTGCCTTCCTATTGTTGGTCATTTTTCATGTCTTCTAGTTACGTTTCCTTTATCAGACACACGCATTTGCAAGTCTCATCCCAGACTGAAGACTGGGTTTTTTGGTTTTTGGGACTTTTGGTATCAGGGATTAAACTCAGGGCACTCGACCACTGGGCCACATCCCCAGCCCTATTTTTGTATTTTATTAGAGTCAGAGTCTGGTCTCACTGAGTTGCTAAGTGCTTCACCATTGCTGAGGCTGGCTTTGAACTCACAATCCTCCTGTCTCAGCCTCCCAAGTGCTGGGATTACAGGCGTGCGCCACCACACCCGGCTCAGACTGAAGATTCTGTTCCTTCTTTCCTGTACTCTAGCTGCGTGGGCCTACTGCCCTCTGGCTCTACTCACTCTTCTATCCACTCACCCCTAATATTTTCCATTTTTCATTCTGGGAAGCTGCTGTTGCTCTAGCTTCACCGTCTCTCCTTCTATCGTGTCTACCGATGTTAATCCTACCTAAATTTTTCATCTCAGACATCATTTTCATCCAAACAGTCCAATCTGGCATCTTCCCAACTGAGTTAGCATGCCTGCTGGGCCTGGCTGTGCAGATGTACACGGGTGTCTTCTCTACCCCAGGCTCTTTCAGCTCCTCCTCCTTCCCTTCCTCCTCGCTGGCCAAGTCCTGATGTGGTGGCCAGGCTCTGCTCCCGCCCTGCTCACCGTGTCCCGCACACCCAGCCTGGGTCCTGATGCACATAAGGTGGTCTGTGAACCCCTGGGCAGTCTCTGCATGTAGGCCGAGTGTCAGGGATCCTTCCAGAAAGCAGAGTTCACCTTTACTTGCATGAGCTTCATTCTCTTCTCTGTGCGTACTAGCTTTATCTATCCAAAATAAAATTGTTCCAAGTACTTCACCATCTTTAAGGAATACTAAGATCAAATTGTTATTCCTCATTAACAAATTTAAAAGCTGCTAAAATTTTTGGTCACATTCCAAATTCACGTGCCCTGTCGGGGTGAGCCCTAGCAGCAGCATAAAGTCCCATTATCTCCTCCCCCATCTGTGTGTGCCCCCCCTCCCTGAGGTGGAAGAGGCCTTAAGCACAGTGCTCGGAGGCGGCTAAGGCCCATCTTGCCTTGGCCCCGGAGCTGCTCTATGAGTACCACCACTGTACCCTTCCACGTGTCCCCTGGCAAGACCAGATGAAATCCCACAGGAAACCCATTGACATTTCCAGTTTCCAGGCCTAGGATCAAGGACCATTCGTACAGGAGATGCGAATTAATCACAGGCCCAAAATATTGGGATCAATCTTATATTCAACTGAAATGAACAGTGCCTGCCCTGCATTCCAACCAGCACGTGTGCTAGAGTGGTGGAGACAGAACCCGCCCCGTCAGCAGGTCTACACACCATCCAGGGGAACAGTTTTAGAGGGAACGCAACTCTGGAACTCAGACCACATTCTTGCTATGGGCTACGAGAGGACTCTCAGGGGTTCTGATTTTCAGTTTGTTCATACTGGCCACAGCCTGAAACGTGCCCTGCCCTGGGACACACGTCCCCTTGTAAATGCCAGAAGTCTCAGAAGGCATGCTTCCCTGCTCACAACCCTGGGGCAGAGTGGGCACCTCAGTTGAGGTGACCTCATTACAGTGAACAAATGAGATGGCTCCCTGGGCTCTCACATGACAATGGTGTCCACTGGGCCTGTAAGGAATGGCTGTTCCCTCTGCCCTAGGCCTACAGGTACCTCGAAGAGATGCGCAAGAGACTTCCTTCAGCCAACATGTCCTACTACGTGGACCAGCAGACAGTGGACGCTGTGCACCAGGGCCTGGGCCTCCCTCTGACACGCATGGTGCCCGAGCGGATCCGCCACAACAGCATGGAGGACCACGAAGAGGTGGTGGAGGAAGTCGAGAACGAACCCTGATGGGCCTTGGCCATTGTCCTGCTGAGAGCTGCTTCTGGAATTTTCCATTCTCCAGTCATCTCTTTTTTTGTGGGGCGGGGGAGGAGCCATGTTCATTTCATAGCAAGTGAGCAGGGCTATAGGACACAGGCCCAGCCCACAGTGTGCAGAAGACTGCACCCCAAGCCTTCCCTCAGCGGTCTTGCTTCTGGGTCCTTGGCAGCTCCTGTGGAGTTCCAGTTTAATTCCTTTCAAAGGGAGCTGGATTCAGCTTTCCCGGGTTCTCCCAAGGCACTTGTAGAGCGTGGTGCACTGAGGTTGCGCCAGGTCTTGGAGGTGCCCACCACTGCTGATCACACCCACAGACGGCTCCAGGACGGCTCTCAGCAGGGACCACTGTGGCCAGGCCTGAGTCCTGACAGTCATACCTACCACCAGATGCTGGCACTCCTACAACTCTATTAATAAAGTCTACTTTCTCAGAGGCCTAGGCCCCTTTGACCTTTCTTTGCCTTATATTACACCCCATTTTCATGGCTGCCCCTCACAGTCCTCTAGGAACTGAAGTCCCTGCTCACTGAAAACCACAAAGGAAGACTGGTGACACCTACTGCCTTATTTATTCTCCTGGGATAGCACTGAGCCACAGGGCCAAGGGCCAACCCTGCTCTGCTACTGGGCTCTGAGCAGCTGCCTCCTTCCTGCTCCCGGTGTTCCCTGACCACAGGGCCCACTGGGAGCTGCAGGCCAGCACTTGGGTTGCTCTGCCTGTGGGGGCCAGGCCGAGGCCCTCCGTATTTTTAGCTGAACACTCAGCCTTGCTAGGCTATGAACAGCAGCAGTGGGGGGGGCAGCCTTCCTGCGTGCACACACTAGGACCAGATGGCCCTCCAGACCTGGCCACACTGCACGCCCACTCTTTGAGGCCTTCCTCCCACCCAGCAGGAATGCCCAGGGTCCAGATGGGCTAAGAGGGAAGGGGGAGGAGTCGCTCTCGGAGCCGCTCCAGAAGCAGCAGCAGCGCCCGCACAGCCAGCTCCCTGCAGTCCTCGTCAACATCCTTCTCGGCCACATCTGCCAGGTAAACACAAAGAGCAAGCGCACTGAGGGCTAGTCGCCCCTCTTCCCAACAACTCGCCTCACTCACCTGGCAGAGAGCCGGGACAGGCCATGGAGACACCTCCACTGGGAGGGAGGGAGCCAGGCCGCAGTCCAGCCATGCAGCCTAGCCATCCCTAGCACCAACCTGGGCTGCAACCAGCCTAGGAGACGGGCCCGGGCTCCTGCAGCTCTTCAGACTGCATGTGGGGAGACAGAGCTGGTGCCTCCACCCACCAGGACTGACCCAGAAAGTGGGGCCAGGACCTAAATAGGAGCCTGGGACTCTCCCGAAGGCCACGGGGAGACAAGGGACAATGGAGGGAGGGGCTCTGGGCATCCCTCACTCCCCTTCAAGGGAGATGAGGCCCCCTGCTTTCTCTGAGACACAAGCTCTGGTGGTAAGACATGCTCATGGGACCTGGCAGCCCAAGCCCAGGTGCTGGGGAGGGGTCAGGTGAGGCCAACCCTCTCCACAGCCATCAGCCCTGCTCTTGGCTCTTCCTGGACCCCAGTGGTTCATCCGTTCCACTGCCTGTGGACAATGCCCCTTCAAACTAGGACTGTGCTGTGGCGGGAGCTAGGCAGGGGAGAAGCCCACAGCTGGGATGGAACAGACAGCAGGAAAGTCCTCGTCACCACCATGGGAAGGCAGCCTTCCTCTGAGGACCCTGCCCAGAGCTCCCGACCTGGGGCACCGGCAGCATGTGAAGAGGGACCCTGCCTGGCCTAGATGCCTGACAAGCACGTGGAACCTGGGGCCTAATGAGTGGGGCCTTCCACAAGCCAATGGCTTCAGCAGGAAACGCAAAGCAACAGAAGATGCCCAGGCCCGGGCCCGGGCCCAGCCAGGAGCCCAAGAGGCAGGGCAGCTACAAGTCAGTGGCAACCTCAGCTGGACCCTGCACTGGGGTCAAGTGGAAAGAAAAAAAGACACCACAGAGCACCTGGGTTCCCAGGGCGGCTGTGGAGGGCCTAGCCACGAGTCCAGCTCAAGAGCCTGGGGAGGTGTCCAGCGTCTGGAGCTGGGCGAAGGGAGGGAGCACGCAGACGCTGCACCTGCGGACCTGGGCGCAGGCTCCCGGCACTCATGCACTCCCTGCACAGCCTTCCTTCAGGAACCTCAGCAGAGTCCCCAGAGCAACCAGAGCTATGACCGTCCCCTCATCCTGGTGCCCCACACTGGGCAACCACACTTCTCAGCACAATAAGGAGGGCGTGCCCACTGCGATGAGCTGGCCCGAGCTGGGTTGCTCCAGCCTTCTCACGTGCCCAGATGTCCTGCCTGCCTGGCCGCTGCAGCCAGGGCCACTCACCTGCCAGCCAGGACCTGGCTTCCAGCAGCTCATCTGGCAGGTCCTCCAGCAGTCGCTCTGCAGGCACGCTGAGGAGGACAGAGGAGACCGCAGACAGCAGGCCCCGGCGCACGTAGCTACCAAGCCAGAAGGTAGAGAAGGAGTGGTGCGACTTTGTGACCAGAGCCCCCAGAGGGCACTGCCAGAACTGCAGGGACACTTCCCCGCGTCCAGCAGACCAATCTGCAACAGAGTGCACTGGGCCGCTCAGATCACCTCCCTCTACACAGCCCGGGCCATGCTGCCATGGAGACCCCGTGCCCACAGCCCTCAGCCCACTCACGTGTCCACATGGAAGCGAAGGGCCCACACGAATTCCAGCAGGGCCTTGCCCATGGGCACAGCCACCTGAAGACCAGCAGAAACATGGGCACCCTGTTCAGCACGCTACTGCCCTGACCCAGCACACATCTGATGCCCCTGTGCAGCTCCACGGGCCTGTCCTCAGGCCCATAGTAAAGGGAGAATGTGCTGCAGGTATACAGTGCTCCAGGCCCATGACCCTGGCCATCACCCCCACACACAGGCAGGACAAGCCACACAGCACTCATGACATCACGCGAACACTTGGGTGAAGCCCACACTCCGCAGTGGTGGACAAAATGTTGCAGGACCTGAAATTCCCACTTTCCAACTCACTGTGGTGTTGACTGCCAGGTACATCAAGGCCCCCAAGGTATGAGTCAGTCTTCCAAGAACCAGCTGGTCATCTCCCAAAAGGTCAAAGGTTACTAGGGGCCTACAACACAGAATCAAATAGTGGCATAGTCACGGCACCTCAAGGCTGGCTGTCTAGCCCCCAGGATGCGGAGGGAGAGCCTGAGTCCGGAGGCTCTGCAGAGCTGCCTTGCTCCATCACCACCGACCCCAGTGGCTCCGGCAGAGCCATGGAGAAGGCGTTTCCAGGTGCCCAGCACACATGCTGGGCCCTTGGTGAGGAGCACACCTTCTCGCAGTCGCCTGAGGGCCCATACCTGCTGGTGGGTGGGAGCTCAGTGCTGGCCACTGCGGGAGGAGGCGAGCAAGTGGCAGTCAGGGTGTGGACAACATGCAGGGCGCTCCCAGTCCCATCCGAAAAAGTGACACCAGGAGTGGAAACAGCAGTGACAATGCACTGCAAAGCTTAATAGCAAAGGGAACCTTCCAGAAAACTTCACATTGGTTTAAGCCTACAAAACAACACATTCCTAATCCCAGCGGCACGGGAGGATTGCAAGTTCAAAGCCAGCCTGAGCAAAAAGAAGGCATTAAGCAACTTAGTGAGACCC
This sequence comes from Tamias sibiricus, assembly GCA_025594165.1. Classification (NCBI taxonomy): domain Eukaryota; kingdom Metazoa; phylum Chordata; class Mammalia; order Rodentia; family Sciuridae; genus Tamias; species Tamias sibiricus. The sequence goes on along the minus strand of CM046674.1, from coordinate 1,239,367 downwards.
TGTCTCTAAATAAAACACAAAAAGGGCTGGGGATGTGGTTCAGTGGTTAAGCACCCCTGGGTTCAATCCCCAGTACCAGAAAAAACCAACCAAACATGTTCCTGCCCAAAGTCCCACTCAGACCCCATGCTGTGATGTTTCTCCAGCCAAGGAGTATGTGCAGGCTACAGAAAACCACTCACCTGTCGAAGTGCTGAATGAGGGGGAAAAAGAAGCAGCCAGCCACGGAGGCAAATTCATTGGGGCCACCTGCTGGCTCCTGCCAGGGAGCGCCCTGCCAAACACAAGCACGGCACCCCAACCTGCATGGGGTGCCTGGCCCCATGTCCCAACCCCCCCACGCGCAGTGCATTCAGAGCTGGACGGGTATCACGGTGCAGCAACGCTGGGCACTGGGATGTGAGTAGCCTTCCTGGCCTCCACCCCCGCCACCCCATGACTGCTCCTCATCACCAGACATCCCAGGGAAAGCAAGGGCGAGAACCCCTCAGGATTCTGGGACTTCTCACTCCTGCACCTCTAGTCCGCTAGATCCACGCTAGTCTGACTACCCTCCATCTGCATCATGAGCCCTCTTCAAGGAGTGCCAGTGTTGGTGCGATCTCTGCCCCAGGACCCTGCCTCCCCCTGGCATAGACAGCACTGGAGGAATCTAATTGCTTGTCCTGCCACCTAGAGTGCCCCTCACCATAAGGACCTGACCAAGGTCCTAACTGACCTTGGAAAAGCGCCGGGTCTTGCTTCTGATCCGATTTTCCACCACCACCCTCCAGTCAGGAGCCATGACACTACCAGACTGACTGACAGGCAGTGCTGGCGGACACTGGGTGCCAGGACGCAGGGAACTGTGTTGAGGAGACTTCCCAAGGCGCCCGGGCCGAGACAGCTCCTGGGCAGCCAGAGTCAGGACCTAGAGGAGAGGAGCGACCAGGGCCGTGCTGTGGCTCTGGAGAAGGACCGTCTTTAAACCAAGCCCCCACAGGCCGGACCAGCAGCAGCACCCAGCAGCCTCACGGTCTCCGCACAAGGGGGTGTTCTGGAAGTCACAGAAAAAGTCATCTCCAAGTCCTCGCGGACCTGTCTGTGCTTTGCTGGGAGGGCAGGCAGGAGGGTGGGGCACGCCAAAGCCAGCCTGCCACCTCGTCCAGGCGCACCAGGCCCTTCACACAGAGCCACTCCTCCCAAGAAGGCGGCCTTACCGGAAGGCTAATGAAGCACTGACACGTGCAACACGTGGAGTGACCCACGAGCAAGCTCAGCAAGCGCAGCCAGGCTCCGGACAGCAGTCCTGCTGCTGCTGCTGCCCAGAACACCCACAGCGGGCACAGCCGCGAGTGGAGCAGAAGGGGTGTGGCCGGGGTGATGGCCACGCTGCCCGCGGGGTGTGCTTAGGTATTCCGTGGCGCTAGGAGACCTCACTCCTCGCTAAGCACTGCGCGCCCAGCCTTGCTGAGGCCACCCGCTCCTGGCAGTCCTGCCACAGGCGGTCCTTCGCCAAGGGCTTAGCGGAGTCGAGCTCCTCCCACGTGCCGCGAGCATCGGGTTCATTCTCTTTGGTAGCTGGATGATGCTCGACCGTGGGGACGCCACACTTTGTTCATATTTAAGTGGTGCGTTTTGTTATTTGAGACAAAAGAACTCAGCTGCCAGAGCCCCTGGTCCCCACAGTGGTGAACCTGCACACCTAGTTACACTCAAACGGCAGACAGAAGTCACCCGGCCCTCTCACGTCAACAGAGACACTCGGGGAAGCTCTGGTCACTGTCCACGCAGGTTTTTACCTCCCCACACTAGGGCAGCTGGGGACTGACGACAGGGAGAGGGGCCCAGAGGCACTTACGTCCAGGATGTCCATGCGCTGCCGGAGGCTGTAGTTCAGGGCATAGAACTGAGAAGTCAGGTGTGCAGCTACCTAAGCCATGCAGAGAGAGGCCACTGAGGGCCAGGCCTGGGCCGTGGGCACATTTTCCAGGCACCAGTCAACCCTGCATGAGGTCAGGTGCTCAACTACCTGAGCGCCAGGCAGAGAGGCCACCGGGGACCAGGCCACAGGGCACGCCCTCTGGGCACCACACCCAACCTGGTACAGAGGGCTGTCAGGTGCTCCCCAGTGCACCTGCGCTGGATGGGGTCACCCACGCTGGGACTTACCTGGGCAGGGTCTGCGACTGTGACTGCCACCAGGGCTCTCTGGCGCAGCGCCTCAAATCCCGCCACACAGGTCCTCTCCTCCAGGTGCAACAGCACCTTGGCCAGCTCCACGCTCACCTACACATGGGCTAGAGGTCAGTACGCTGGCGCAGCTCAGGGCCTGGGCCACCCACCTGCTACCCGCCTGGCAGCAGCTCCAGGTCTCCCGGAGACATGCAGCAGTCAGCAAGCTGTCCCCACCCTCCATGACCCAGCCTGCAGATGGCACAAGAGGAGCTGCCATCACAGGGGACCTGCCACCAGGGTACTAACAACCTTCCTTCCCCCTCTGCCCTGACACCCCCTTCTTGCTCACCTCCCGTGTGGCCTCAGGGTTCCTGCGGACAAGGCCCTCCAGGGCTTGCAGGGCAGCCTCCCAGCGCTCCAGATCCTTGTCCTCCAGCGTGGTCAGTGCTGCACAGAACACACAGAGGCCTCAGCCAGTTCCGGCCCGACCCTGAACGGGGAGCAGCCAGTCAGCGGACCCAGAGTGCCAGGACAGGGCAGGTGCCTCAGAGGAGAGCTGTGGGTGAGACCTGCACGTGACCCACAAAAGCTCACCTTCCATGCAGTCCCGCACGTACTGGGGCGCCTTGCTGCTCTTCAGCTCTTTGTCCCCTGACATGTCGTAGGGGATGAACTCATCATCACTGTGATGAGACAAAATAGGCACTGGAACTGCCCACCTCCAGTGAGGACACGCGGACTCGGGTGCCACTTATGTACCCCTCCTCAAGGGCAAGTCCTGAAAATGCTGAAATTCACTCCCAAGTCCCTGGAGCCTGTGAGAGAGGCTGACAGGTGAAGGCCACAGCACGGCCGCAGGCTGAAAGGAGTGTGAGGGGTGGGGCGCACGGGCACCCCGCAGTGTGCAGCCCCACTGTGCTGACAGCCTGCACAGCTCACCTCTGCTGTGCAACCACTGTGCCACCCTCAAACACAGAAGCCCAGCCCTACCTGTCCAGCTCCGAGTCAGAGCCCTGCGGCCGGGCCGGGGACACACTAGCCTCTGTGACCTCCGCAGGGGTCTCTGCTGCAACTGGATCCAGTGATGAGGCCCTGGGAAGAAGAGGGACAGGCTCTCAGGGTTGCCCTGGGGACACGCCCAGCACCTCCCCCACCGCTTCCCCAGCTCCTGTCCTGCGACTGGAGTCCGGAACGACAAGGCCTGTTCACACAGGGTGGGGACGAGGGAGGCGACAGCCCTCACCCGGCCTCCAAGGCGCCGTCTCCTGCAGGCTGGGCTCTGGCCAGGGCCAGCATCTCCCGGCTCAGCTCATCGTTCTCATACTGTGAAGGGGACACACCAGCCTGTGACACCCGCCAGGCTGCAGGCACCGCTTCCCTGTGGTCACACACAGCTGGACCAGGCCTCCTCGCAGGCCGTCTGGATCCTGCTTAGCAGCCTGGCCTTGGTCAGTCACCTTTTCCAGAGAAAATTCCAAGTGTGCACCTTGAGCTGAGGGTGGCACTCGGTGTGCCAAGGCTATAGAGCCACTTCCTCCTGAGCAGAGGGTGGCACTCGGTGTGCCAAGGCTATAGAGCCACTTCCTCCTGAAGGAGCTGGGGCTCCCCAGGAGACGGATGCCCCTGAAGATGTCCCAGGGAGGGGATGTCTGCCACGAGGCCAGGCAGAGCCCAGCAGTCAGGGAAGCATGCCAGCCACACAAGTGGCACTCACACCAGGAAGCAGGCAGAGGAGGGCCAACCCCTGTGCTGCCGGCCCAGAGCAGCCGTGGCAGACCAGCCCAGGGCAACAGCTCCCCTGCCCAACCTTGCTGGGAGTCCACGTCCAGGGATTCTGTTCTGAGGATCACGTGCTCGAGCGTTCAGCCCTGACCCTTGTGCTCACCGGGAGCTGAGGTGACTCCCACCACACCCAGGGCTCGGCCCTCAGCATAGCCAGCGTGGGATACTCCATGAGCCTGGGCCCCAGAAGGGCAGGCACCCAGTTGGCTGGAGTAACAGGAGATCCAGAGCCTGCTCACCTGGAATCTCAGCGGAGGGCCCTCAGGGTGGATCCGGGCGCTGACGGCCTCGGCCACGATCATGCCCAGGCGGCGCACGGCAGGCAGGCTGCTGTCCAGGCGGCACTTCACACCTGCCATCATGCTGGCCAGCAATTCTGGAAGCATCGAACATGCACCTGAGGGGTTCTCCCGTGCCTGGGGCAGGGGGTGCCCTCACCACCTGCTTACCTTCCCGGCTGTCCTGCAGCTCTGGCTCCCCAAGGTGCGCCAGGCAGATGAGCACCGCCTTGCTGACGTGGCGCTGCTGGGCCAGGGGCGTGTGCCGGACAGCACTGCCGCTGCCCCAGGTCTCCAGCAGCTCCTTCAGCGCCTGCAGGCAGCAAGGCCCGCCCGTCAGGCCGCAGCTCTGCGGGCCCAGGACCACATGGTGCTGTGTCCACGGCCACCCCAAAGGCTCCAGCAGGAGCAAAGCTGGGACCTCCAGCCTCCCCTTCTCTTGGGGACACCACAGGGTCAGAGGCAGGCAGCACTTACCTGGGTGAGGAGTGGACGCCGCTGGCTGTCCATGGCCAGGTACCCCAGCAGGCTCTGCAGCATGGGCGTCTGTAAGAAGAGTGGCGTCCTTAATGAGGCAGAGGCTGCCCACCTGCACGAGGCTCCTGAGGGTGAGGGCGTCATGCCCAGGAGTCCAGGCTGAGGACTGGGATGGCAAGTGCTGCCCTCCACCTCCCGGCATGCGCCTCAGGCCCCTCTGCTTCTGCGTTTGCCAGTTTTGTTTCAGTGTTTTTTCCTGAGTGCTGGCGATCAAACCCAGGGCTCCCTGCACGCCAGGAAGGTGCTCTCCCGCTGCGCCCACCCCGGCCCCACCCCAGCCCGGCACCCGTCCGCTTGGGCACATACATTTTTCTGAGGAGATTTTCTATTTCATCCATGTTTGAAAGCCAGTCGCCGTCAAGCTGCTGCACTGCGGAGGTCCTGGTTCTTTCCGCTCAGCCCGGGTGCACCTCCCTCCTCAGCACTTCCTGCTCTGCTGTTCAGCCTGCTCTTTGCTTTGCCTTCTTCCCTTTTGGAAGTTCTATTGCTGAGCTACATCCCTAGTCCTTTTACTTTTTATTTTGAGACAGGGCCTCACTAAGTCGGCCAGGCTGGCTTTGAACTTGTGATCCACCTGCCTCAGCTTCCAAAGTAGCTGGGATTATAGGCGTGCACCACTACGCCCAGCGGTTCCATCACCTCTGCCGTTTGGTGTTTGGTCGCTTTACTCAGCACTATGCCGTGCAGCCATTGTTCTCTTCTGCTGCCGACTTCCAGCTCGACAGCCCGACCCCCAGGACTGGCAGCCGGACGTTCACCCCAGCACTTGGGGTGTGTCCCACTGGCTGGCTATGTTCAGGGCCTCAAGCACCCTACAGGACAGGGATTGGGGGCCACATCTGGCTGTCCACCTGGACTGCACTGTCCACCGGCCCCTCTGAACCTCACTAAGGGCATGCAGCCAGGGTTCAGGAGGCTGCCAGGCCTCGTGATCCGGGCTGCCGAGCCTGTCATCCTTAAGCTCTGCAGGATCCTGCTGCCTCGCCCCCACGCACCCAGGGCCAGCTGGCTTCCCCTCCCCCTGGCCTCCACCATCCTCTGCACAGGAGCCAGGGTAGGTAGCGCACACTCAGGTCTGGTCGCCTCTGCTCGGACCTCAGCTGCCCACCCCAACCTGATGCAGCCCACCCTTGCCTCACCTCCTGCTCTCTGGGACACAGGACCTACTGCCAGCCGGCTTGCTGGGACCAGCGTTCAGAGGCCAGCCACACACTCCACCTGGCCAGCCCTGTCAGGACCATGGCTCTGCACCTGCCAGATCCCTCGGAGGGTCTCTGCAGACCCTGCGGCACTGAGCCTGCCTCCTGGGTCCCGCAGTGCCAAGCGTGCCGTGCTGTGAATTACATACCATGGCTTAAGCCGGTAGCACCGTCTCCCTGCCTATAATGTGAGCTCCTCAAGGAGGGACTACGGCTCTTCTGTCCACTTGGGACAGAGCTGGGCACACAGTGGGCATCAATGCACTGCTGGCCCCTCCTCAGGCCATGACACCTGCTCTTGCTCTCCCCTGCCTGACCACCACAGCCCTCCAGTCAGAGCCTGCGCGCCAGGCCACAGGCACAGCTGCACCATGTCTGGGAAGCACCCAGCAATCCAGTCCTGAGGCACCGACCCCCTTGGGCTCACAGGGTGTTGCCACAGCGGGGCGCAGCCGGGCAGGGCAGGGCCGCCGCTTTGCTGCGGATTCCCAGGTAACTGCTGTTTTCTTTTCTGTGGCTGGGGATCAAATCCAGGGCTTTGTGCTCGCTGGGTACACATTATCCCACTGAGTCCCCCCCACTGCCGCCACACACCCCTGCTTTTAATAGTGATTCTTCTGGTAACGAGGGTGGCCTTCAGCCCAAGCCCCGCCCTGCATTCTCACCGTGCACCGGTGCTGCAAGAACAGAAGCTTCCGGGTCATCACGAACTGGGCTTTCTTATTCTTCACCACCAGGTTCCCCAGCAGTCGTGACAGGACTTCAGGCCTACGAGGCGGGGTCAGAAGGGGCCAGTCATGAGTGCCGAGCAGGCAGGTGGCAGGCCAGGAAAGCACAACCCCTGATGGCACCAACAGCCTGGCCCTACCACTTGCTCACTGTGGGCCCTGGGGTAGCCTCAATGGGTCCTTAACCTCCCTCCCCCAGGCATGAATGTTGAAACCCATGCAGATCCTGGGTCCCACTCCTGAGCTAAGGGGGTCAACGTGGGAGGAAGTCCCTCCCTCCTCTGCCAGGCCCAGGGTGCATGCTTCGTCTAGAGCAGGGCAGCAAGCCTTTGTTGTACAGGGCCAGAGGGCACATGCTTCAGATCGACAGGCCAGTCTCTGTGCCAACCACCAACGTGGCAGTTGTGACTGAAAGCAGCCATAGGCAAATGTATGAATGAGTTAGCATGGCTGCATGCCCGTAAAACTGTGTGTGTGTGTGTGTGTGTGTGTGTGTGTGTGTGAGAGAGAGAGAGAGAGAGAGAGAGAGAGAGAGATCCTCCTGCATCAGCCTCCCAAGTAGCTGGGATTACAGGCACACAGCACCACAGAGGGCACCAGTGAAAGTCCACAGAAAACACCAGGTGAACCAGATTTGGCCCAAGAACAGTAGTGCGCAGGCCCCAGGTGTAGAGGATGGGACCTCCCTCAGCCAGCATGGAGACAGGCCGGACTTCTCCCTCACTCATCACGTAAAATTTCACAAACAGACATAAAAGCTCGAAAGACAAAGAGGGAGTACATTAAAAAAAAAAAAAAAAAAAGACCTGCAGACTGATACCCAGCCTCACGCAAAAGGGGGCTAAGCCGGAGACAAGCCAGATACCAGAGAAGGTTCCAAACACCGAGCAAGGCCCCCACTGAAGCACCTGTGACAGCAACAGTGCGTCTTCACCACCCCAAGCCCAGCAGCTCGCAGGAAAGAGCCTAGAACCTGCAGAGAACTGTGGCAACCCACACCAGGAACCCACAGGGGAAGAACTCAGGTCCACACACCCCCAAACCACAGGCCACAAAGCCCGCCGAGGCAGACGTGGGAGAGACATGCCGGAGGCAGGTGCGTGAGCAACCCTAGGCCCAACAAGGCTGCTTCCACGAGTGCCACCTACAGACGCACCACACACACACGGAAGGAGCAAAAGGGCGTCACCTCACCCAAGTCAGAGCCGACACCCAGAGCATGAAGCCACGTGCAGGGGTGCGGAGTCCCTGCACGCCAGGGTGAGGCAGGAGGAGGGGAGCTGCAGCGAGGGCAGCCCTGTGACAGGATGCCACGCCACGCACACAGCGGGCAGGGGCTCGAAACGTCTGCGGGCTGCTTCTCACACAGGCCTCCTGTCCAACAGGGCTTTCAGGACACCTACGCTGTCCTTGTGAGAAAGAAACAGGACCCCAAGTCTGAAAAGAGCTGCTGCCTCTGCAGATTATGGTTCCCCCAGCGTGGGGACCTGGGGAGCCCGCCAGGCTGCAGACCTCCTGTACCAAGCCGTGGACACACGTGAAGGCTCCACTGGCAATGACAAGGGTGGGCGCCATCAGCGGTGGCCAGCCTAGAACAGCAGTGCCAAGGCAGGACCAGCCACTGCACGCAATGAGCACAACAGGGCCACCCAGCTACAGCAGGGCCGCCAGCACAAGCGGCACAGGGAATGGCCGCTGCCACAGAGTCCACCCGCCCCAGAGACACACTGACTGGAAGGACTGCGCTGCTGCTTACCCCGCAGCGGCCTCCACCAGCCCCGCGAGCACAGCCTCCATGGCCCCGTCCGGCACCTGCTCCACCAGGCGCCAGCACACCCGCTGCCACAGGCAGCTGCCCTGGGTGAGCGCTGTCAGCTGGGGCACCAACCCGCCCAGGACCTCTTCTGAGGAAACAGAGAGGGCCGAGCCTCAGGAGCTGCGCTCAGCCAGGGCACCGCTGGCCCAGCGCACGCAGCACCACGGGCTCACCAGCCAGCACGACGAAGCCCCGGAGCCCACCTCAGTGGACCCAGGGCTAGCAAGGGGACCCCACGGGAGGCTGGGACCAGCTCCCACTGCTGCTGGGGGGGCTTGCAGTGATTCTCAACCTCCCCCAAGGGCCTCCAGGGAGGCTGAATGGGGGAGGCAGGTGCTGGTCCCCGCAAGGCAGGCCCTACTCACTGTGTCTCCCCTGGATGCACACCTTCCCAAGGACTCGAGACACAAAGGAGACAGAACAGTCCAGGCCACCTGGGAGAGAAAGCAAGGAGGTCATGCGACAACACACTCAACACCTGACCAGGTGGACAGACCTGCAGAGACTCCAGGGTGCCAGCTTCCTCCTGGGCTCTGAGTCCCACAGGGGTGCAGGTCACAGGGGACCTTAGAGTGTTGGGCCTAAGCACATGGAAGGGCGGTGAACCACAGTGGAACTCAGCACCACAGCAGATTGAGTAAAGCAGTCAGAGTTAAACAAGCCAAGCTGAGGTGCAGCTCAGGCGGGAGTGAGCCCACGACAGGAAGGAGAAGAAAGGGCCCACACTTCAGGAAGAGACAAGCTCCGGTCAGTCCACCCACTGGCCTTGCCTTACAGGCCACTGACCCATGGAACTCACACTGCCCCAGACCCTCCTTGCTCTCAAAACTGTGGAAGCCATGTCTGCGATGCCCAGAAGAGGCAGAGCCAACCCCAAACAGCACGCAGGGTTATACCTAGTGCTCTGCAAGCAACGGGCAATTCCTCCAAGTCCACCAGCAGCACCTGCCTCCAGACCCAAAGACCCCCCCGGCTCACCTTGCCTTCTCAGTGGTGTGGGAGCCCAAAATGCCATCGCCAAAGGCACAGGAGACAAACCCCAAGTTGGCAGGGGAAGTGTATGGGGAGGGAGGAGATGACAGCCGAGAAGAGGGGCAGGAGAAGAGCACTCACCTCGGAGAGAGTCCACCACTGACTGCAGCGCCCGCACGGCCTCCTCGCCCAGTAGAGGGAAGTAGTTCTGGGGGAAGAACGGGGCCAGGTTGTCCTGCTGCAGACGGTTGCCCAGGTGGTCAGGCAGGCTCACCACCTTGCTGAGCAGCGTCTCCTGGAGCAGGGGGAAGCTGGGCTTCATCTGTGGCCGGCACTGCTCCTCCATCAGGGCCGCCACCCTGCTCTCCTTCAGAAACCTGGCCAGCAGCTGTGCCATCTTCATCAGACGGAAGCTGGGGCTGAATAAGGGCAGGTGTATTGGGCAGAGCCCCTAAGCCTCCTCCGGGCGGGCCAAGGGAGTCTCCGCAGCCCCCCTTAGGCAGCGGTTCCCACAGCTCAGTAGCATTTTGTCCTGACTCATAAGCTTAAAGAAACCACTTTGCACTCCACTCCTACGTCAGTCACCAGTGGGGTGGGTGCAGCTGGGCCCTGCCACCTCTCCCTTGCTCTACGTGGATTTTCAGAGTACGCGTTTTAATCACAACAACCTCTAAAAGCCCAGCTTCTCAAGACTCCTCAGAGTCCTCCCAGGACTGGTGTGTGCTCTGATGCTGAACCTGGGAACTGCGGGGGCAGGAGGGTAGGGATGGGGGTCACAAGCACGTGTCAAAATAGCGTGGATCCCTGGAAAACCTGAAAATGTCCCAGGAGGCCCCAAGAGCTGCCACTGTGCCCAGGAAGCCTCACTGCAGGGCTGGGGAAGCAGCAATGCTAACTGCCCTGGGGAGCTGGCTGCTGCCTGCTGCGATGTGAACACCCCTGCTCCGGCCGCCCGTCTCCCGCCTGGCAGAGGTCTTTCTTGGGATGCCGGCAGGTCCTCCCCAACGCGGAGAACACAACCACTACCAGTTCCAGGGGTTCAGCAGGGCGCAGGCTCTGTTCTCTCCCTGGCACCCACCACGATGAACCCTGCAGTTCGCAATTCCCCAGGCCCTCTGTGCTTCCAAGTCACAGGCCGCCGCACAAGCCCCCAGCCCCGCTCACCCTGCAGTGCCCTCGATGGCCTCCATCAGCACTAGGAAGGCCTGGTCAGCAGGGCCCTCCAGGAAGAAGCTGCCGCAGAGCTGCTCCAGCCGGCCGCCGGGCGACAGCTGCAGCCAGCGCGGGCTCAGCCTGCTGACCAGACAGCGCAGCACCGCGGCGAAGTGCTTGGCGGCGAACTCCTCCTGCTCGCCCGGCGGCGCGGGCTCCGCGGCTCCGCGCAGATAGCGCTGCAGGGACTCCAGGGCGGAGAGGACGCGGCCGCCGTCCTCAGAAGACTGGAGGGTGTGCACCGCTTCCCGGACGCTGAGTCCGACCGCGGAGCGCGCGGGCTCCATGCTGCCGGCAGCCGGGCGTCCGGGGCAGCGGGGTCCCTGAGCGCACCGGCCACCCGGCCCGGCCCGGCCTCAACCGGCGGGCGGCCGCGAGCTCCGGTCCCAGCGCGCGGAGTGGCCGCGGCCTTCAAAGTCCCCGCGCCGCCTCCCGCCGGGTTCCGCGAATCTGCAAAGGCAGCCGGCACCGCGGCGTGTGCGCCTGCGCGGCAGGGCGGGGCGGGCCGAGGGAGGCGGGCGTGATCTAGCGGGGGCGGGGCGCCGGGGCCACGTGACTGTGGCCTGCGCCTGCGCCCTTCTGTCGGTGGCCAACACACGGACAAGAGCTCTGACGCTAATGAGTGCAGGCGGCACGCACCGGAGGCGGGTGGAGGGATCTGGAAGCCGCTGCGGGGTGCTGTGTAAACTAACGAGATGGAGCTTCAGGTTCGGTTCCGTAGACGCGCTAGCCACGTGGGAGGGCCCCCTAGGTCCTAGGGCCAGCGGCCACCCTGCTGGACGTTGTGGCTTGGAGCACCCCCTTGAGGGAAAGTGGTACTGCAGTAGTAGAGCCCTTGCCTGGAGCGCGTGTAGTCCGGAGTTCGTCCCTAGGACGGAAAGGAAAAATCCAGAATGTTCTAGTGAGTTCCTCGGAGAGTGGGTGGGCTTCTCCTTTGGGAAGGGGTGACACTTCAGCAGAGGTGAATGTGGGAGAAAATCTGGGAACATATTCATTCCACAATGATGCAAGCATCCTTCTCCGGCAGGGGTGCTTAGCCACTGAGCCACATCCCCCCAGCCCTTTATATTTTTTATTTTGAGACAGAGTCTTGCAAGTTCAAAGTCAGCATCTGCAATTTAGCAAGGCCCTAAGCAACTTAGCCAGACCCTGTCTCAAAATATAAAAAGGGGTGTGACTGGGGGCATGACTCAGTGATTAAGCAACCCTGGTTCAATCCCTGGTACCAAAAAAAAAAAGGAGATACTTTGGAGGCTGAGGAGGACCGTTGCTTTAACCAGCCTTGGCAGCATAGTGAGACCCTAAGGACAAAATAAAAAACAATCTGGGCACCATGGTACACTCCCAGGATCCCAGCAACTTGGGAGGCTGAGGTAGGGAGGACCTGGGCAACTTGACAAGACCGTGTCTCAAAAAGAAAAGGGCTGATGACATAGCTCAGTGGTAGAGTTCCCCTAGGTTCAAATGCCTGCACAAGAAAAGAAAAAAACAGACAATAAATACATAAAAATTAAAATCAGGGCTGGGGGGTGTAGCTCCGCGGTAGAGCACTTGCCTAGCACTTGCACGGCCCAGGTTCGATCCTCAGCACCACATAAAAATAAAGGCATTGTGTACAACTAAAAACAAATAAATACTCACAAAAAATTAAAATCACCCTGTCCTGAGGAAAAAATAAGGTGATGGCCAATCACATTTCCGTTCCCTTTGCAAGGGAGAGAGGGCCTCACAGGATGTGGCTGAGCCCAGCTGGGGTGCTGGCACCAACACACACCTGGCTCCAGTGACTTCCAGGCCCCTGCTGTGTTCCCTGTCCTTCGATTTCTCGTGGGAACATGAGCCCATGTGCCATGTGCTTCTGCTAAAGCCGTCAGCGCTCGCCCGCCTCTGAACCTGCAAGGCAGAGTGGCTTTCCAGAGAAGCTGTTTGCGTCTGTTTTAAGCTTGTTTCCCTGGGAACCGGGGACCCACAGAGCCTTTCCTTAAGATGGCAGGAAGTGCCTGCCCCCCAGCCAGGGCCACAGAAGGAAAACCGCTCAACTGGAGAGCCAGGAGGAGTGGGGGATGAGGCAGACACTGGGGCCCAGGCCACCTCCTGCATCCTGCAGACTGCTGGAGCCCCCTCATCTCTCAGCATGGGTTGGCCAGGGAGGATGTCCCTATCTCTCCTCCTGGTTTTGGTGCCCATGTGTCTACATGGGGCTTCTCTGCAGGAAGCTGGACCAGCAGGGCAAAGAAAACCATTTTTTGAGAGGCTCCGTAGACTAGAAGAGCAGGTAGGTGTACCGCTCTTGGATCTTTAAAATTGGCAACAAACGAAGGTTGGGTGTTACACCATCGTGGCGGCAGCTGTGAGCTGTGAGCCAAGCAGTGCTGGGTGGGCACTCCAAGCAGTTTGTGGTTCCTGCTGGCAGTGAGTAGTGCCCGACCCTACAACTGAAAACCAGGAAAGGGTTTGCTGGGCTCTGCTCTGAAGATTCACGGGATGATGTGTGGGTGGCAGGGGACAGGAGTCTGGAGGGCTCCGGAAGGCCCGAGGAACACAGCCTGTGGGGTCTGGGGAACCGATAGTGCTGGGCACGACCACTGGGTATGGGAGCCTTGAGGTCCCTAGTCTACCTCAAAGCAGAGGGCATGGATGGCCCCCCAACTCCGGTGTAGGGTCTGCACGCAGTGCCCCAGCACCACGAGTTCTGCTTTGAGCCCCGTCAAGCACACACGCAGCCCAGCCCAGCCTACACCTGAAGCACCTGCTGTGGCCACTCAGGACCTGGGGCATTGGGGCGGGGGGACAGAGCCTGCAGGGTGAACCCAGGCTCCCCTGTTGCGGGGGCCCGGGCTCCGTCGCCCCCTCTGAGCTTGGCATCCTGCCTGCATCTCCTGGTGTCATGGCAAGGGTCACTATGCAGGGCTGACCACAAGCCCAGCACACAATAGGTTCTTCTGTGCTATGAGCAGGAAGGCCTTGTCCCTGTCTCCCCCCGACCCCTGTTCTCATAACTGCTGTGTCTTCTTTACAGTTTCGGAGGTTCCAAGAGGTGACCTTAACACACCTGCAGGGCATTGCCAACAACTACAACGTGTCCTGTGACATTGATACCCGGTTACAGAGTCTGGCAGAGGAGAGCCAGGCCATGGCTCTGACAGTCAACAGGTCACAGGCTGCCATCCAGGGGGACCTGGCCCACCTGAGAACCTGGGTGAGGAAGACCCAACGCCGAAGCCGGAAGGTGGACATGCGACTGCAGGCCTTGGACCTGGCCCTGAGTGCGAAAAGCAGGCAGTGGGTACAGGCAGGGAAGGAGCACAAGGCACAGAGGGATGTCATCTCAGGCCTGGCCCTGGACACGCAGGCCCTGCGGGAGGCACTGGTCCACCTGACACACCAGGTCCACAGCCAGGGTGCCAGGCTGGCTGCTCTCAAGGGTCAGCTACAGATGGCCAACCCTGGCACTGCAGCCCCAGGGTGGACCCCAGCCCCAAATCCGGCTCAGCCTGGACAACCAGGCCCACTGATGATGCTGAGGGACAGGCAGCTGCTTGCTCCTCCACCCACACACGGAAGTCCCCCCCAGGACTTCACTGCCCATCTCCAGGGGACACAGAAGCCCCCAGCCCCAAGCAGCCACTGGGCACCTGGTGGGGCTGCTACAGTCCCAAGGGGCCCTCCTCAGCGACCAGGAGAAGGTAAGCGCCACAGGCCTAACCCTCCCCATGGCTTCCAGGGTTCCCTGCAGCTCCTCCTGAGCCCGTGGTGCCCCCACCATTTCCTTCCTCCCCACAAGGAGAGGACACCCTGCGCCTCATCCGGTGGTCGCCTGAGTGCAGGTCCCCAGCAGTTTGGGCCCCCTGTTCCTCACGTGGCAGAAGCAGTGCTTGAAGAGCTGGTTAGGTCCTGAATTACCAGATGGCCCTGTGTAGCCACAGGACTCAGAGTGGGGTGGGAGGGTCAGCACCAGAGAAGGGGACATGAGGACAGAGACGGGTTGGAGGGATACACTCTGAAGACAGGAAGGGCAGCCAGAGCCTCTGGCAGCTGGGAAGAGCAGGAGACAGTGTCTCCCTGGAGCCTCCAGGAGGAGCCAGCCCTGAGACACCTCCTCTTGAGCTCTGAAGACTTGCGTCGGGCTTCCAGCCTCCAGAAACACAAAATAGCAACCCCGGGCTGTGCAAAGACGCTAAATTTGTGGCAATTTGTCACAGCGGCCAGAGGTGCGCTGGTGCTGAGAGTCGTCTGCCCCCCTTCTTAGGAGACAGCTTACCTGGGGACTGGATGCCCCGGGAAGGGGAAGGCTCACCGCATTCTCCGCTCCTGCGGGGGTGGGGGGCCCTCCTGAGGGCGAGCCAGACGGTGCTAGAGGAGCCCTAGGCCTTCTCAGCTCCTGCTGGTGCTCCAGGAGGTGCGCCTGCCGGGCCAGCGTCCCCCTCCAGACAAGGAGCACTGTGGGGCTCCTGCTGCAGGGCTGACTGTCCCTCCCTCTGGTTGCAGTTTGCCACCTGGGTCCTGTGTTCACGTTCCCGGATGCCTCCCCTGAGAACGTGATCTTCCTCAGCCCCAGCTTCCTCACACCCCTGCGAGCCCTGTCCTTCTGCAGCTGGGTCCGCACATCCTCCGGCCGCCTGGGCACCCTCCTCTCCTACGCCACCGAGGAGAATGACAACAAGCTGGTACTGCACGGCAGAGACTCCCTGGTCCCCGGGTCCCTCCACTTTGTGATCGGAGACCCAGCCTTCCGGGAGCTGCCTCTGCAGCTGCTGCTGGACGGCCAGTGGCACCATGTCTGTGTGATCTGGACGTCTGTCCAGGGCAGGTTCTGGCTCCACGTGGACCGCAGGCTGGTGGCCACTGGGTCCCGCTTCAGGGAGGGTTACGAGATCCCTCCTGGAGGGTCCCTTGTGCTGGGCCAGGAGCAAGACAGAGTTGGTGGAGGGTTTGACAGCTCTGAGGCCTTTGTCGGGAGCATGTCTGGCCTGGCCATCTGGGACCGGGCACTGGTCCCTGGAGAGGTTGCGAACCTCGCCATCGGGAAGGAGCTCCCTGCTGGTGCCATCCTGACGCTGGCCAATGCCTCCTGGGTAGGCAGGTTTGTGCAGAGGGCCAACTGCACTTGTCTGGAACTCTGCCCATGAGGCCTCACCCTGCTGAGGCTGTGGTCGTGCCCTGGGTCCGCAAGAGGAGCAAGCCTCCTCCAGCACATTCCAAGGGCCCGTGCGCCGTCCAGGGCTTTCCTGCACTGGGTGGTGCGGGGTCCGTGGTGGGCTCCGCAAGAGGTGCAACATAGCGCGATCTATCGGGGGGCTGCCAAAGTGGGCTGTTAGCCGGGGGGTGCTGCGCCAGTGCTCAACGTAGCACGAAGTAAAGGAGTCAGCGGTGGAAGAAATCAGCATGCACAGACAACGAGTCAGGCTGCGGAATCTGGTCTCTTTACTTTCACTTTGTTGTAGGTTTTTAAGCATAGTTTTTGGCAGTACAAATTGTTTATACATTTTTTTTGTGTGATTTCATTACAGACATGACTTAATTTATAGATTACATTTTAGACATTACATTTCTTATTTTATATGTTTCAAGGTTTTGAGGTCACTTACACCTTTTCAAGGCCCTGTCCGTGACTGTCTGGACATATTATAATTTTGTCATTTTTTTATCTAATTAGTTTGGGTAAAAATTTATTTCTCACGGATTCCCTGAAACTGTTTTCTCTGCACACCATTCAGGCTATCTGATAAAAGTCAACTTTCTCTGTCTGGGATTCCAAAGCACTATTGTTTTTCTTTTATAGCACTTGTTTATAAAACCTAGAAGCAGGGAAAAGGGGAGGCAAGGCTGAATGTTAACTCTGAAGGACTTTTTACTCTAAGGAATTTATATCTACTTTTAATGTAAAAGAAATCTCTTTTCAATCACAAAAAGACTCTTAAAGCTTATTAACTAGGAACTAAATACTTACAGAAAAAGGTTTGTGTTACTCCTATTTTTTTATGTTTTTAGCTAGATTTCAAAAAAGATAAATTTACAGAATTAGTCTGGATCTAAATAATTGAAATAGTGACATTTGGTGGCCATATATATGAATAAAGAACAGAACAGCAAGTAAATAGGAGAACCTATGCAGTCAAAGTTAACGCTTTCAGCACCATGACATCTTTCATGAAAAAAGAGAGGGTTTTATCAGTAGAAAGGTTATAGGGGAGCATAGGGAACACGAGCAGATCACATTGGAGGAACAGCTATTAGTCAATCCTTGTGGTGGTTTGATTTTTCGTCATGTGTCAGGGCAACACCCCTGGGCTAGGCCAAATCCATATATCAGGAAGTCATGTTTTTGGCTGACGTGTTTTCAAGGTCCTCGACATTTCTTTTCCCCTTTTCTGTTGATGGGAGTCCACCCTACTCGAGAGTGCGTCTGTCTTAGGTTGCCCCCCTCTGGGGATCTTACTGTCACTGACTGCCACCCTAGCACTTCAGGTGGACTTACCCAAGGCCAGCAAGCTGCGGCCGAGGGGAAGACATGGGACAGAACAGTCGCCTTTGGGAAGGCTTCCCATGGATGATTTAGACTTCCACATCCTGTCAAGGACCGTGGCCTAGTTCATAGGGCTCCCGACCATCATTGCTGAGGGCAGCATATTGTTGGAGGACCACCATAGGCTGTACTGATTTTACCCTGTCCTTAAGGAAGATGCCACTAAGATGCTATAGAAGATGCCACAACAGGGCGGGGTGGGGTGGGAAGCCGGGTAGACAGAGCTGCCTCTCCCCAGGCTGTGTCGTTCTCCTGTGCTGCGCCCCCAAAGCCTCAGGTCACCCTGAGTGGCCTTGAAGTGATGAAAGGCCAATGGAAGTCTTGTTTCTGGGGGCTCCCCTTCCTTGAGACAGCAAGGACAGCATCTGCCACATCACTGCCACCTCTCAGGGTCACCATGGAGAGGGGCCCGTGGGTGAGGGCTGTTCCAGTGTCCTCGTGGAAAGGCCTCTGTGTGCTTCCTGGCCCTCAAGACCACAGCCCCTCCCCAGGCGCGCCGGGGGCCCTCGAGGCCAACTGGTCAGTCCTGCCCTCTCGTGGTTGGTGGCTGACGACATGGAGATGGACCAGCTGTGCTGCTTCCTCAGCTTCACGAGGCGTCATCTTCACGAGGCGTCATCTTCACATCGTAAAGTGCACCCGTTTTAAGTGTACAAAGACTTGTAGAAAGAATGCCGACCTGGCAACCATCCCTGCGACGTAGTCCTAGAGTATTTCAGTTGCCCGCTCAGCGCTGCCCTGGGGAGAGCACACCTGCCCCAGCACTGGTGACCCTCCTCTGCGTGAACTGGCCTGTCCTGGACACCTCCCCAGGTGGACTCACACGGCATGTGGTGGCGGAGTGCAGCCCCAGAGTGTGGACGGACCACGTTTGTCCATCATTCCCAGCCGATGGGCACGTGGGTGGTCTCCAGCTTTAGTTACTGTGAGCAAAGCTGCCGTGTGCACTCTCCCGCAGACCACTGGCTGGACTCCTCTTGTTTTGTGGTGCTGGGGATTGACCTTGTACATGGCAGGCAAGCACACCCCAGCCCTGAGCGGACGGGGATTTTGTTTATTTTGGACAGGTTCCCAAGAGTGAATGCCATATGGTAAATTCATCTAGACATTTTTCCCTTTTTCCTTTTTCTTTACTTTTTTGTGGGGGGATGGAATAGGAGTGGGGGAGGTTCTGGGGATGGTATACTACTGAACTCTATCACGGACCTTTTATTTTATTTTAGGACAGGCTTCCCTAAGTTGTTGAGGCTGGCCTTGAACCTGCAATCCTCCTGCCTCAGCCTCCAGAATCACTGGGATTACAGGTGTGCACCATCACACCTTCCCGTTTTAAAAGTGCAAAAGTACACTAGAGAAGGCCCACGCCCAGGCCTGGAAGAACCCTGGAGGACCAAGGCCCTCTGACCCCTGCCCTACCTCAGGCGTGGTGATTTCAGGTCTGTAGAGGCCTGGGAAGCCCAGCCACCTCTACCCATGAGAAGACAGCTAGCCAGCAGGCACACTCTGGCCCAGCTCTTCTGGCGGGGGATAGTGCCCCAAATCAGCCCTGCAGTCTCGCCAGCATCTCTCCAGCCTCAGTGGACCCCGCACACCCGCCCCCCCACACTGCCTGTTCATGAGTCAAGGTCAGGGAGGTATTTTCGTACTGGAAACCCCCGTGAGCACCCATGTGACACTCCCTGAATCACTGGCTTCTGCTTCTCCAGCACAGTCAAGCCTGAGGAAGAGCCCGCCTGCTCTGTTGAGTTTTTAGATGGGGCCAGCCCGGCCAGCCTGACTCAGCTCTGGGCTTGAGCAATCCCCTGCTTCAGGCACCCAAGCGCTGGGACCACAGCCGTACATCCCTGCTTCTTGCTGAGAGCCCTCCTTCTCACACCTCATCCTGCCATTTAGCTTTTCACCCGACATCTTTCTTTTGGAAAGACTGGCAATCTGATTAGTTAATACTCTGGAGGAACAGAATGCTAGTCCCATTATAGCTATCCTGCACAGGACCTTAGGAGCTGGCAGAAGTTGAGCCTCGCGTGGTTTGATTTCAAAACTCCTGATCATCCTCAGCCAAAGGCAACAGGGAGCTCCCTCACCCTTAGCAGTGCAGAGCCAGGGCAGAAGGCCCACAGGGTGTCGTCGTTTCCACCCCTGCCAGCTTTCAGGTGCTGAAGAACGAGGATGTCACAATGGCCACAGTAGCGTGTGGTGGAGACCACAGACCATGGAGCTCCTGGCACTCGGCAGAGGCGGGTGTCACTGTGAGCGAAGGTGTCGGGATGCTTGGTGGGGTGGGGGCTGCAGCTGGGCAAGACGCTGGAGCAAGGGCTTGGAGTTGGGGTGAGTAGGCGGGGTCACAGGCAGTGTGCAGACAGCTGGGTAGGAGCCCGGTGGGGGCAGGCAGGCCTGGGAAGCCAGCCTAGTTTAGGAGCCAGGCAGTCTGAACACGCACTATCCAACATGACTCACCGCTGCTACTGGAGGCAGAAATAAAGTCACCTGTATGCTTTCGGGCATAAACCACATACCCCTCTAATGCCACCAGACTCTTCCTTTATCCCAAGTCGGTTCCATTCCTGGGCAAGGAAAACAAAATGACACCAAGTGGCTCCAGGGAGTCAGTTCCAACAAAGAGCCACGGGCTGGTTTCTCTCCTCCCACAGCCACTCCGCCTAGCCCAACTGTTTTCTGACACAGACAGCTGTCCCTAAGACGACAAGTTGAGGGCTGGGGTGGGGGCAGAGCACTCACACTGCAAGGTCCTGAGTCCAGTCCCCAGCAGGGACTGTCTTTGGAAAACAGCAACACCCTCCACGAGATGGTCCACCCTCCCTGGTACTACCTTGCATCCAAGGCACTGCTCTTGTCATGCCCACTCCCACATGACCTGCCATGCCCATGCCACATTCTGTTTAGCTCTTCTGCCTTCCCACGGCCTTCCCCCAAGCCCTATTCACCTAGCAGACCTAAGCCTGTGCACCCAACTGAATGGGCAACTCATTGCACACCTACTGTGATCAGATGGCAGATGCCTGCTCCCAAGGAGACTGGGGAGCCAGGCGCAATTGTGCACACACCTATAATCCCAACAGCTGGGGGGGGCAGAGGCAGGAGGATCCCAAGTTCAAGGACAGCCTTAGCAACTTAACAAAGACCTAAGCAATTTAGTGAGACCCTGTCTCAATAAATAAAAAGGGTTGGGGATGTGGCTCAGTGGTTAAATGCCCCTGGGTTCAATCAATCCCAGGTACAAAAATAAAAAAGAAAGGAAATTGTTTTTGTTATTTCATAAAAAGCACTGCAGAGCAAGCAGGGAGCAATGTCTGCCTGTCATCCCAGCAACTAGGGCAGCTGAGGCAGGAGGATCACAAGTTTGAGGTCACCAACTTAGTAAGACCCTGTTGTTAGGACTGTTAACATAACTATGGGTTAATTAAGAAAGTTAAGTCAAGCTACCTCTATTCTGCCCAGACACCTCCCCTGTGCCCCCTCCTCTTCCAGCTTCCTGCAAGAGCCTGCTCACCCAGAGGCTGACACCTCCACCCACCTGCACCCTGACTGCAGTGCTCGCAGACAGGGGCCTGCCAATTCCAGGAGCTGGTGGCAATGTGCCTGCTCCTCCTGCCCCCTCCCCTCTGTGGTTCTTGAGGTTTTGAAGCTTGCTCTCCACCTGCAATAGCAAGGGCTAAGCCCACCCCCAATGTACAACCCAGGCTCTGACTTAGAAAAGTTTGCTTCAAAGGAGGTCTGCTGCTGTTCTCTCCGCGCAGAGACAGCCTTGTCCGATTTTCTGACAATACACATTGCTTCTGCTTCGCTTCGGCGTGTCCGGCGATTTAATCCTGCACCACTTTCCTAATAGCTGTCTCAAAAAATATAAAAATGGGTGAGATGTGGCTCAGTGGGTTCAGCCCCCATCCTAAGAAACAAAATGGTAATCATGGGGAAAATTCAAAACTCTGTTGGACTTCCTTCCTCTTATTCTGGGTTTAGTTTCTGTTTTATTTTGAATTATATTGGGGAAAGAGATGGTCTATTATTTTCTCAGCCTTGGAGACTGAAAAGAACTTTTTTTAAAAAAAATATTTATTTATTTACTTTAGTTGTACACAATGCAATGCATTTATGTTTACGTGGTGCTGAGGATCGAACCCCGGCCGTGCATGTGCGAGGCGAGTGCTCTGCCGCTGAGCCACAACCCCAGCCCCAAAAGAACTTTTAAAACCTAAAAAAAAAGTTGTAAGACTAATACTTCACACACCATATACATGTACCCTAGAGTGACCTTTTTTGTATATGTAAGACTTTGTCACCACTTAAAGTCTGTATTTCACATGGATTCCTGGAGTGGGGGCTCACTGTCACCAGCCTGTTCCAGTTCAGTCCCCGTCTTACCCCTGGTGGGTCAGACCTTCTCCATGAGCCTCGAGGTGCTTCCCAACACAAACCTGGGCTTCCTCAGCATGTTTACATTTCCATGTGGACATGGAGATGATGTCTTTTCTGCATCTTTCCCAATGCTGTCTGGGACTGATTTATTGAACAGTTTTTTCCCCCTAGTACTGGGTATTGAACCCAGGGGTCCCTAGCTTTTTTTTACTTCTTATTTTGAGACAGGGGCTAACTAAGTTGCCAAGGCTGGTCTCAAAAACTTGTGATCTAGCCGGGCGTGGTGGCACACGCCTGTAATCCCAGCACTTGGGAGGCTGAGGCAGGAGGATCGCGAGTTCAAAGCCAGCCTCAGCAATGGCGAGGCACTTAGCAACTCATTGAGACCCTGTCTCTAATAAAATACAAAAAAGGGCTGGGGATGTGACCCAGTGGTCGAGAGCCCCTGAGTTCAATCCCCAGTACCAAAAAACAACAACAACAAAAAAAAAACCTTGTGATCCTCCTGCCTGAGCCTCCGGAGTCCAGATAGTCATCTTCTGGATCTGGCAGATTTGGTGCCGAGCATGAACAGCCTTTACAATCTGCTTGTTGCATTTTTTAGTAAAACCAACAAAGAACAAACGAAATAAATCAGCATTTTTTTCCCCCTCACATTGCTGGGGCCTGAACCACGACCTCACGCTTGCTAGGCAAGCTCTCTTCTTCAGCCGCATCCCCTACCCCATTAATACTCCCGATATCTGCATGAGCTTCAACAATGGTCTGCCATTTTGGGACCCTGAGCACAGCTGTCTAGGGTAAAGTCAGGCAGGCGGTTTTTAACTTGAACTTTTTTTTTTTTTTTTTTTTTTTTTTTTGTAAATGCAGCTCCATCATTGTGCAAATAAGCAAGGCTCACTTCAAAAACATGGCCCTTCGGTATGATACACTTTTGGCTCCTTGAGTCCTTGTGAACAGTGTTTTTCCAAGCACCTTCCCCTCCCGCTCCGCTCCGGTGCTGGCGATGGAACCCAGGGCCCCGCACTTGCTAGGCAAGCGCCCCCCGCTGGGCTGCAGCCCTGGCCGGGCCAGTATCTCCGCTGACCACGCTGGTGCTCTCGCATCAGACACCTCCCTCGGAGGGCGGACCCACCCCTTGGTCCGGCTCCAGTCCACCTGCTTCTTGTCCCATGGGGAGCTGCACACTGTGGCCACCGGGGGGCGCGGTGAGGCGCAGCTCCCGAGGGCAAGCGTGGGACGGTCAGGCTGGGAAACGGCCCCTGCGGTGACAGTGCCGTCTTGCAGGTGACACCGACAGTTCGCCAACTGTCCGCAGCGCCAGGTCCCGGGCCGCCTTCAGCCGTCTGCCTCACTGGGGGGTCTCGCGACGCGGGCGAGAGGAAGACGCCCGCCACGGCTGGGGCGCCCCGGCCCGCAAGGGCTCGAGAAGGCGTCTCTGCTTGGCCCTCCGTGGCCGCCGTCGCCGGTCACGTGAGCCGGGCGGGTCACGTGAGCGCGGGCGGGTCACGTGGCGCCGGCGCGGGTCACGGGAACGCTTTCCGCCGGCGGCCGCTTGCCGCCGAGTACCATGGCCAACGTCTCCAAGAAGGTGTCGTGGTCCGGCCGCGACCGCGACGACGAGGAGGCGGCGCCGCTACTGCGGAGGACGGCGCGGCCGGGCGAGGGGACGCCGCTGCTGAACGGCGCCGCGCGCCAGGTGAGGCGGGGGGCGGCTCGCGGCGGCGCCTCACAGTGGAGCCGGAGCCCGCGCCGGCACCGCCCGCCCTCCGCTGCTGCTGCTTTTTTGCGGTGCGGGGCATTGGGCCCAGGTGCGCTCCGTACCGAACCGCACCCCCAGCCCTTTTAATTTTGAGACAGGCTCTCACTAAGCTGCCCAGGCTGGCCTCCGACTTGTGAGCCTCCTGCCTCGGCCTCCTGAGCCGCTGGCTTTATGGCGTGGCCACCGCGTCCTGCCGGCTTTTTCGCTTTTCAAACTGTGATTTTTATTTAATTA
Organism: Tamias sibiricus; assembly: GCA_025594165.1. Taxonomy (NCBI): domain Eukaryota; kingdom Metazoa; phylum Chordata; class Mammalia; order Rodentia; family Sciuridae; genus Tamias; species Tamias sibiricus. The sequence goes on along the minus strand of CM046674.1, from coordinate 1,215,787 downwards.
ATTAATTAATTTGTTTGTTTGTTTTGGTGCCGGGGATTGAACTCAGGGGCACTCGACCACTGGGTCACATTCCCAGCCCTTTTTTGTATTTTATTAGAAACAGGGTCTCACTGACTTGCCAAGTGCCTCACCATTGCTGAGGCTGACTTTGAACTCGCGATCCTCCTGCATCAGCCTCCCAAGTGCTGGGATTACAGGCGTGCGCCACCGCGCCCGGCTACTACTCAAACTGTGATTTTCACTTACTGCTTTTTGAATCCCAGGATATTTTAACAGTTTAGATGGCAGGGTTTGACATTTCGGCGAGAGTGACTGAGAACCTTTCTGTGGGAATCAGTCCTGACTTTGGGAGTTTTATGTTGTTGGTTTTTTCCTTTTTTCGGTACTGTGGATGGAACCCAGAACTTCACACGTGCCAGGCGAATGCTCTACCGCTGAGCCACACCCCATCCCCACTCAGTAGGTGCTTGGCCAGGACTCTCAGCATGTAATTGGATTTGGAATGTGCAGCCAGTGCAGTAAGCATGGAGTTTAGGGGGTGAGAACTGCTCAGCTGTCATCACAGCTTGCGTCTTTAAATGCATCAAGGTTGGGAGAAGGATTACAGTTTGCTTATTTGTCCCTGGGTCTGTCTGCCTGTGCGGATTGCATTAATTTTGAGTCAGTGAATTACTTGTGTTGACGACTTGGTCTTTGTAATTATCTTTCACCTTTTCTTCTGTTTTAGATTTGTCTAGTAAACACTTGCGCAGTATTTAAAGATTGGGAAGGGGGAAAAAACAAACAAGCTATTTTTGTAAGCTTATATGAAGGCTTTTGCACTGCCTTGGAGAGGCATCAAACAATGAGAATCAAAGTCTGATGGTTGCTGGTAGGAAGCAGCTCAGCTCCCTTGAAGTGACAGCTGCTTGCAACCCATGATCTAAAGTGGTTAGAGTGGTGAGACTGTGCGATTAGCTCTTTTCTTCTTGGGATGTTTCTGTGATTTATATATTTTCTCTGTTTAAAAGTAATGTAATCTGGGGCTGGGGTTGTGGCTCAGTGGCAGAGTGCTTGCCTCACACATGTGAGGCACTGGGTTCAATCCTCAGCACCACATAAAAATAAATAAACAAAATAAAGGTGTGTGTCCAGCTACAACTAAATATATATACATACATACATTTATTTATTTATTTATTTATTTTGTACCAGGCATTGAACTCAGGGGCACTCTAACACTGAGCCACATCCCCAGCCCTTTTTTGTATTTTATTTAGTGACAGGGTCTCACTGAGTTGCTAAGTGCCTCGCCATTGCTGAGGCTGGATTTGAACTTTTGATCCTCCTGCCTCAGCCTCCCAAGTGCTGGGATTACAGGCATGCGCCACTACACCCGGTCTTCATATATAAATTTTTTAAAAATAAAAGTAATGTAGGGGCTGGGGTTGTGGCTCAGCGGTAGAGCGCTCGCCTAGCACGTGTGCGACCCGGGTTCGATCCTCAGCACCACGTACAAATAAACACATCGTGTACAACTAAAGCAAATAAATAAATATTTTTAAAACAGTAATGTAATCTGGAGTTAATAAAACAGAAGAAAGAAGAAAACTAGGCTGTTAGGTAAAAAAAACAAATTGGAACTTTGGCAGAGATGAAGTTTGGGGTTATTCTAGAAATGAACAGGCATGGGGTTTCCGGTTTTCTTTGCAAATAGATACAGGAGTTTCTGTGTGTGTGTGTTTAAGAAGGTGTTTATTTTTTCCTTTAACTGTATTTATAGGCTATTTTATTTGCAGTTACTATTGATCAGCTCCTCTCAAACAATTTAAACCACATGGTCTGCCTGGGACACCGTAGTGCATTAATCAGCTTCTGTCCCACTAGAAACAGGCCAGCATCCTGGGAGCACTGTGCAAGGCACCCCACTGGCACAGAAGCCTCAGGCTGGTGGAAAACAGCAGCAGTAGACAAAGGGGCATGTGTTTGGGACCCTGCAACAGCGTGGGGCGGGAAGGTTGGAGCAGCGAGCACAGGTTGGCTCTGAGACGGACTCAGCTCTGGGGGAGACCAGAAGGAGGCTGGGCCTGCAGTGCTTGGGTCCTCCTGCCTCAGGGTGTCGGACAGGTGCAGTCTGGAGGCTGGGTGTCGTTGAAGACCTTTGCACAGGAACACTGGATGAGCCCCCCCAGGGTCCTGAGCACGGAGCCTCTCAGAAAAAATGCTCTTGAGTGAGACTCAGTGGTTCCTAGTAGTGTAGATGCAGCGACTCGAGAGTGACTTGACTTTGCACATGCATCAGTGCGTGATGCCGTAGCAGCATTTCTTGTGTGGGGATCTCGTCTGGGTGGTGGGGCAGGCTTGTGGGTAGGCTCAGTGGCAGCCCAGGACTGCATCCGGCAGGGCCTTGGAAAGCTTCCCTTGCTTCAGGGCCCTTGTGAACTAAAGCAGCAACACAGGCCCACAGCTGCCGGGGAGAGCAGGTGAGCGGCAGGAGCTTGCTCTGCCTGCCTCCTGGCCCTTCCGTTGTGCTGCAGGAGTTCCAGGATCGGACGCTGGCTTGGTTGCCATCTTGGCTAGGGCACAGGTGGCGGAGCACCATGAGGTTGCTGCCATGGACAGGGCAGACTGGGGAGGGTCTGTTCATGCCTGGACTCCTATAGAAAGCTTGGTCCCTTCAGAACCTGTTCCTGTTCCCAGACCCATTGTGCCAAGCACTGGGCGATGGTGGGAGAGGGAAAGGGTGAGGTCACCCAGCAGGTCATGGTCATGTGTGTGGGCCATCGGAAGCACAGCATTTGGAGAGCTTATTGAGGGAAGTCTGCTTGAGCCAGGCACAGGGGGGCAGGGCAGGGGCTGTGCACCCCAGCAGTGCTGGCAGATCCAGGACTTCCCTGCAAACGCCGGGCTCAGGTGGGTGTGGGACTGTGTCCTGCCTTGGCAACCCGGAGCTACAGACCACGGGGTCTGAGGGCGCTGTTGGAGACCTGGGGTGTCCAGTGTATTCTCATTGTGCAGCCAATCTCTAGATTTTTTTTTTTTTTTTTTTTTTTTTTTTCTCTTGTACCAGGGATTGAACTCAGGGGCACTCGACCACTGGGCCACATCCCCAGCCTTTTTTTTGTAAGTGCCTCGCCATTGCTGAGGCTGGCTTTGAACTCGCGATTCTCCTGCCTCAGCCTCCCAAAGTGCTGAGATTACAGGCGTGCGCCACCGCGCCCGGCTTCTGGCTTTTTCTGAGGAGCCGCAGGACTGTGCTCCGCGTTTTGCACCCAAAACAGCCCCATGCCTGCTGGCCCTGCTGCTTCCCTTCTCCTCTGCAGTGGCCTCCTGGTGGGTGGGTGTTGGCAGCTCACTGGGGCTCGCGGCAGCTCCCTTGGGCGTGCTTACTGGCCAGTGTGTCCTGTGCCTGGCTCTTGTTGGGGTAGGTTGCTTGATTTTTTTTTTTTTTAAATATTTATTTATTTGCTTTAGTTGTACACAATGCGTTTATTTGTACGTGGTGCTGAGGATCGAACCCGGGCCGCGCACGTGCTAGGCGAGCGCTCTACCACTGAGCCACAACCCCAGCCCAGGTTGCTTGATCTTAGCAGGTGACCCGCAGGACTCCTTTTTACGTTCTGCCTGTCGGTCACTGGTCATGTCACAGTGTCGCACAGACCTCCTCCTGTCTTGGAAGTTGCCTTTTAACTCTGTTGATGTTTCCTTTGACGTGCGGAAGTCTTTAATGTGATTTTCAAATAATTATGGCTGGGGGGGTGGCGTTTTGCAACACCAGGGCAGAGCAGGCCTCTGCACCCTCACCTGTCCCCCTGCCGTGGTCTTGGGCCAGGTCCTGCAGCTGGCATGGAAGCCAGGAGCTGCTGTAGTGCCCTGCCTCAGAGCCCTCTGAGCCCTGCTTTCATAGGTCTGTTACCCAAGGTCACCTTGCCCCCCCTCCTCGAGGCCAAGCTCCATCCCGCGCTCTTCTCCGCTGGCGCCCACCCCAGTCTGCCAAGGTGGCTCAGCAGCAGGGGCGGAGGGGCTTCCTGGTGGTCCTGCTGTCCTGCCTTCCTGCCAGCCTCCTGGTGGCTCATGTTTGGGGCTCTGCTTCCTGTTGCCGGGCGACGCTCTTGGAGACTGTATCTCTGCTCACCTCGAGTACTCTCCGGCCTGGGGACTGTGTGGCAGGCTGGCGCACATCTGCATGAGGGCGTGGGGGTGCCCGAGCCTCTCAGCCTGGCCTCTGCTCCTGAGGAATGGGGCCAGCTTCACAGATGAGGGGTCCTGGGAGCTCCCTGCCGGGGAGAGGAGGAACCTTTGGCTGCAGAGAGACAGGAGCTGCAGGGGCCCTGGGAGGCACGGGACGGAAGCCCCTGAGTTATCTAGGGACTAGAGGCAGCAGGCCAAGGGTGGTGCCCTGGAGAGCAGGGGCTGGGAAGGTCAAGTTCTGGCGACTAGTTGGCATGTGGTTGAGGGGCAAACTGTCCAGAAGAGCAGGCTCCCCGTCCAGCCAGGCTGCAGAGACCGCTGGCCTCCAAGTTCCTTTTCTGCTTTTGTTTCCTCGCCTGTTGGCTAATCACCAGCTGGGATGGGGGTGGGGTGGAAGCAGATGGAGCCCCGCTGCCAGACCTGCCTCTCCCTGTCACCACGCCTTCATGGGGGAGGGCTGGTCCCCAGAGCAAGAAAGGCACAGGGAGGGGAGTTGGTGGAAATGTTGGCCACCAGGATGGCTGCTGCCCTGGTGGAGACAGCTCTGGGTGGCCTGGGCATGGCATGGAGTTCCTCACGTCCGTGCTCTTCTTTTTTCCCTCGTGGGCATGTTGCGCTCTGACACAGGCAGCAGACCGCCCTCACACGGCTCTCCCTTGGCTGAGGAACCGGCCCTCTGCCTGCCCACCCAGCCCCTCTGTAAAGACCTGGGACGTGGTTGGGCACAGCTAATCAGATGGTCTCAGGACAGAGGATGGGCAGGAGGTGCCCAAGTACACCTGGCTGGGCAGGTCTGGGCACAGCCAGGACGTGCTCCTGAGTGGGGCGGGACCCACAGAGTCAGGGGAGTGTCACAACAAGGGCATTGCTGCCCCAGCTGAGCTGCACCACCCTGGAGACCCAGTAGGGGCCCCCCACCCCAGTTCTGTGCCCCAGGCCTTTTGGGAGGCTGTGCGCATACTGGGCTCCAGGCATGGCGAGAGCAGCCATTCTGGACACAATGCTGAGGAGGTGGTGGGCAGTGGGCCCCTCGGGACCAGGGTGAGTGGGGAGGGTGGTGTGGACGCAGGCTGGTCTGGGTGTATCTCCAGCCCTTCATCCTGGTGAGTGGTGAGCGCCCCACGTCCAGCCTAAAACAAGAGATGGGCGCTGGGCTTCTGGGTGGGCCATGGGGGTCAGAAGCAGGCCTGGCTCACGCAGCAGGAGGGCGGTGCTGGGTGGGGCAGGAGCGTGTGGCACACTTGCATGCTCATGACCTCTGTTCTGCTCCTAGTCGCCTCACTCCGCGTCTTTCCGCATTGGACAGATGAGCTCCGTGGAGCTGGACAGTGAGCTCCTGGACCCGGTGAGTGGCGGCCTTGCCCCCTGCTCCGCCCCTGCAGAGCTGTGTCCTAGCAGAGGGCAGAGGGCCCGTACCCGCAGTGCGGTGGGGGCCGGTGCAGACAGGCAAGCAGAGGAGGAGGGGGCCTTGGAGCCGAGGCGCAGAGCGAGCCAGGTGTGAGGCTCGCAGCTCCCTGGGAACATTTCCTGCACCCCACTAGCTGGCAGCCTGCACCCTTCTTGGGGGTACCTGCTGTGGTTCATATTTGTCCCTGATGACTAATGCTTTACCACTGTGCTACATTCCCAACCCTTTTTATTTTTTATTTGAGACAGGATATTGCTAAGTTGCTTATGGCCTTACTAAGGTATGGAGGCTGGCCTTGAACTCATTATTGTCCTTCCTCAGCCTCTCGAGTCACTGGGACTATAGGTGTGTGCCACCATGCCTGATTTACATTAGTATTATTATTTTAATTTTTAGTTGTAGATAGACACAATAACTTTTCTTTTTTTTTTTTTTTTTTTTTTTTTTTTGGTACCGGGGATTGACCTCAGTGGCACTAGACCACTGGGCACATCCCCCGCCCTTTTTTGTATTTTATTTAGAGACAGGGTCTCACTGAGTTGCTAAGTGCCTCGCCATTGCTGAGGTTGGCTTTGAACTCGCGATCCTCCTGCCTCAGCCTCCCAAAGTGCTGGGATTACAGGCGTGCGCCACTGCGCCCGGCTAATAACTTTTCTTTTTAAATTTTTTATAGTTGTAGATGGACAGGATGCTTTTATTTTATTTATTTTATGTGGTGCTAAGAATGGAACCCAGTGCCTCACACATGCTAGGCAAGTGCTGTGCCACTGAGCCACAGCCCTAGCTCAATACCTTAGTTTTTTTTTTGTTTGTTTGTTTGTTTTGTTTTTATATGTAGTGCTGAGAATCGAACTCAGGGCCTCATACATGCTAGGCAAGTGCTCTTACCACTGAGCCACAACTCCAGCCCCAATACCTCTGTTTTATTTATTTTTATTTTTTATGTGGTGCTGAGGATCAAACCCAGTGCCTCACACATGCTGGGGCAAATTCTCTACCACTGAGCCTACAACTCCAACCCCCCATTATTGCTTTTCAATAACTGAGTTATGGGAGGTTTTTTTTGTTTTGTTTTGTTTTGTTTTTGTACCGGGGATTCTGTTTTTTTTTTTTTTTCTTTTCTTTTTTGCAGTGTTTGGGATAGAGCCCAGGGCCCCAGAACTTGGGCAAGCCCTCCACCACTAAGCCACACCCCTTGCCCATAGAAGTTCTTTCCATGTTCTGGACACAAATATTGTACTAGATAAGTGACTGGCAAATACTTTCTCCCACTCGATGGGTTTTCTTTTTGCTGTCTTGGTGTCCTTCGATGCACACACGTTTATTTTGATAAAGTCCCAGTTACCTGCTTGCACTATTTGTGCATTGGGTGTAGTGATTGACAAACCACGCCTGAACCCAGGTCCTGGAGACTTGTCTGTCTTCTTGGTCTTTCGTGGTATGGGGATTGAATTCATCTCCAGCCCTTTACTTTGAGACAGGGACTGGCTACGTTGCTCCGTGCTGGAATCACAGGTCAGCGCCACCATGCCCAGCTGTATTCTACTTTGGATGCTATTATAAACAGAATTGATTGTTTGTTTTGTTTGTGGTTGTTTGCTGCAAATGCAGAGGAACACAGTTGATTTTGTACCCTTTAATCTGACTGAACGTTGTTTACATGCTTACTCAGTAGTTGTTGTTGTTTTTTTTTTTTTTGTACCGGGGATTGAACTCAGGGGCATTCAACCACTGGGCCACATCCCCAGCCCTTTTTTTGTATTTTATTTTTAAAGACAGGGTCTCACTGAGTTGCTAAGTGCCTCGCCATTGCTGAGGCTGGCTTTGAACTCACGATCCTCCTGCCTCAGCCTCCCAAGTGCTGGGATTACAGGCGTGTGCCACCGTGCCCGGCTTACTCAGTAGTTTTCTGCATGTGAGAAATTCTGGCAGGAACCTCCAGCCTAGAGGTGATTACTGAGAGCCCACTCCTCGTCCTGGCTGGGTGTGTCCCACGGCTCGGGGGCCGTGGGGTGCTGCCTGTGGGCTTTCTTGGGGCCTCCATCAGGTTCAGATGCTGGCCTGCCATCTGCTATGTTGATGTTGAATCAAGAAGAAGCTGGATTTCTGCCTGTCCAGATGGCCCCGTGGGCTAGGGGCTTCCTTCTGCCAGCACGGTGGCCTCATGATCTGGGCGAGGTGACTGTGGGTGCCGGACCTGCCTTGCAGGACAGGCCACCTTGGTGGTGGTGTGGCTGGGCTCCTGGTGCGCAGACCTGGTGTTTGAAGGAGCACTGGGCTGCGGGTCCCTCGTGAGATCTGGCCCATGCGGCATCTGGATGAGGCTGGCTCTGGGCCGGGTTGTGACGTGGCCCCTTGTGCCTTGTTCCAAAGAGCGTGTGCCTTTGCCTTTCTATCCACAGGAAAGGGACTCGTCCCGCCCTTTCCCCAAGGAGATTCCACACAACGAGAAGCTCCTGTCCCTCACATATGAGGTGAGTCCCCCTCTCCTGTGCCTGGCTCCAGAGCCTGCCCTCAGCCTCCCGCCCATGCCTGGCTGCGCTCGCGCCCGTCCCCTGTCAGTGACTGAGCAGCGGTGCGGCCCTCTGCCCTGTTCCGCAGAGCCTGGACTACGACAACAGCGAGAACCAGCTGTTCCTGGAGGAGGAGCGGCGGATCAACCACACGGTGAGCAGGAGGGCCCCTGCTCCCCCTCTGGTGCTGTCCCCCAGGCTGGACAGTGCTTCTGCTCATCTCCCTTCCTCCTTTGTCCCCAAGAGTCTGGTTCTGCAGCCACTCTCTGTGCCTTTGTCCTTGGGGGAGCCCTAATCATGTGACCCTTGGCGCCACATACTCAAAATGTCACGAGTGTCGTTGTCCTCACCAGGAGGCTGCTGTGGAGGTGCCAGGTGTGGCCCCAGGACATGCACAGCTGGTTGGGAACTTGTTGGGCCCCAGGCGTTCTGTAGTCGCTGAGATGTTGTTTAAAGACTGAGGCGTTGGTCAGAGGCTGCCTTGGGAGGACTTGGGTCCCCAGCGTAGCCCAGTGTGTGAGGTGGCGACCGTCTGACTCCCAGGAGCCCCTCCTGCACCGGAGCATCTGGCTGCCATCTTTTCTTTGTTTTTTTTTTTGGTACCAGGGATCCAGGGATTGAACCTAGGGCCCCACCATGCTAGTCTCCTGAGCTACATCTCCAACCCCAGAGGAGATTTTTTTTTTTTTTTTTTTTGTACCGGGGATTGAACTCAGGGGCACTCGACCACTGGGCCACATCCCCAGCCCTTTTTTTTTTTTTTTTTTTTGTACCGGGGATTGAACTCAGGGGCATTCAACCACTGGGCCACATCCCCAGCCCTTTTTTTGTATTTTATTTTTAAAGACAGGGTCTCACTGAGTTGCTAAGTGCCTCGCCATTGCTGAGGCTGGCTTTGAACTCACGATCCTCCTGCCTCAGCCTCCCAAGTGCTGGGATTACAGGCGTGTGCCACCGTGCCCGGCTTACTCAGTAGTTTTCTGCATGTGAGAAATTCTGGCAGGAACCTCCAGCCTAGAGGTGATTACTGAGAGCCCACTCCTCGTCCTGGCTGGGTGTGTCCCACGGCTCGGGGGCCGTGGGGTGCTGCCTGTGGGCTTTCTTGGGGCCTCCATCAGGTTCAGATGCTGGCCTGCCATCTGCTATGTTGATGTTGAATCAAGAAGAAGCTGGATTTCTGCCTGTCCAGATGGCCCCGTGGGCTAGGGGCTTCCTTCTGCCAGCACGGTGGCCTCATGATCTGGGCGAGGTGACTGTGGGTGCCGGACCTGCCTTGCAGGACAGGCCACCTTGGTGGTGGTGTGGCTGGGCTCCTGGTGCGCAGACCTGGTGTTTGAAGGAGCACTGGGCTGCGGGTCCCTCGTGAGATCTGGCCCATGCGGCATCTGGATGAGGCTGGCTCTGGGCCGGGTTGTGACGTGGCCCCTTGTGCCTTGTTCCAAAGAGCGTGTGCCTTTGCCTTTCTATCCACAGGAAAGGGACTCGTCCCGCCCTTTCCCCAAGGAGATTCCACACAACGAGAAGCTCCTGTCCCTCACATATGAGGTGAGTCCCCCTCTCCTGTGCCTGGCTCCAGAGCCTGCCCTCAGCCTCCCGCCCATGCCTGGCTGCGCTCGCGCCCGTCCCCTGTCAGTGACTGAGCAGCGGTGCGGCCCTCTGCCCTGTTCCGCAGAGCCTGGACTACGACAACAGCGAGAACCAGCTGTTCCTGGAGGAGGAGCGGCGGATCAACCACACGGTGAGCAGGAGGGCCCCTGCTCCCCCTCTGGTGCTGTCCCCCAGGCTGGACAGTGCTTCTGCTCATCTCCCTTCCTCCTTTGTCCCCAAGAGTCTGGTTCTGCAGCCACTCTCTGTGCCTTTGTCCTTGGGGGAGCCCTAATCATGTGACCCTTGGCGCCACATACTCAAAATGTCACGAGTGTCGTTGTCCTCACCAGGAGGCTGCTGTGGAGGTGCCAGGTGTGGCCCCAGGACATGCACAGCTGGTTGGGAACTTGTTGGGCCCCAGGCGTTCTGTAGTCGCTGAGATGTTGTTTAAAGACTGAGGCGTTGGTCAGAGGCTGCCTTGGGAGGACTTGGGTCCCCAGCGTAGCCCAGTGTGTGAGGTGGCGACCGTCTGACTCCCAGGAGCCCCTCCTGCACCGGAGCATCTGGCTGCCATCTTTTCTTTGTTTTTTTTTTTGGTACCAGGGATCCAGGGATTGAACCTAGGGCCCCACCATGCTAGTCTCCTGAGCTACATCTCCAACCCCAGAGGAGATTTTTTTTTTTTTTTTTTTTTTTTTTTTTTGTACCGGGGATTGAACTCAGGGGCACTCGACCACTGGGCCACATCCCCAGCCCTTTTTTTTTTTGTGGTACCGGGGATTGAACTCAGGGGCACTCGTCCACTGGGCCACATCCCCAGCCCTTTTTTGTATTTTTTTATTTAGAGACAGGGTGTCACTGAGTTGCTAAGTGCCTCGCCACTGCTGAGGCTGGCTTTGAACTCGCGATCCTCCTGCCTCAGCCTCCCAAAGTGCTGGGATTACAGGCGTGCGCCACCGCGCCCGGCTCACTTTTTTGTATTTTATTAGAGACAGGGTCTCACTGAGTTGCTAAGTGCCTTGCCATTGCTGAGGCTGGCTTTGAACTCGCGATCCTCCTGCCTCAGCCTCCCAAAGTGCTGGGATTACAGGCGTGCGCCACTGCACTCAGCGGCTGCCACCTCTTCTGACCAAGCTTCCTCCCGGCAGGCCTTCCGGACGGTGGAGATCAAGCGCTGGGTCATCTGTGCCCTCATTGGGATCCTCACGGGCCTTGTGGCCTGCTTCATTGACATTGTGGTGGAGAACTTGGCTGGTCTCAAATACAGGGTCATCAAGGACAGTATCCTTTCAGCTGACCACACAGAGTGAGGGTGGGAGCTGGGGTTCGGTGGTGGAGTGGGCAGGCAGTGCAGTGGCCAGCCCTGCAAGACACGGCCAGCTCCTGCTGCGAGAAGCCTGATCTGTCCAGCCAGTACTGTGGCCGTGCAGGCAGCCAGCGGCCTCTGTGCAGGGACACACCTGCCCCACAGGCAGGCTGCAGGAGTGCGTGGGGCTGGGCGCGTGGGCCCAGGTGGTGCAGCACCCATCCCTGACAAGCCGCCAGATATCGACAGGTTCACGGAGAAGGGCGGGCTGTCCTTCTCCCTGCTGCTGTGGGTCACCCTGAATGCCGCCTTGGTGTTCCTGGGCTCCGTGATCGTGGCTTGTATAGAGGTATACCTGCTGCAGGAGGCCCCTGGGCGCTTCAGGCCCAGCGTGGGCTGGGGGTGTCAGCAAGTGAGAGGGGCCCTTTGGCTGGTGACTGCTGCTTTCCGTTAGTGAGGTCCACGTCTGCTTCTGGTTGGTCAGGTGGCACACGTGGGAGGCCCTCAGTAGAAGCAGGAGCACGTCAGGGCCTCCTCGCCCCAGGCCAAGCAGTGCCACTGCTGGCCCAGCTGCACAGGCCTGCGCCCACCCCGCCTCATCCCACCCACCACCAGGCCCGCACCCACCCCTGCTCACGTGTAGCAACATCTGCCCTGGCATTGTCACAGCTAGACATGGGTGTTCCGGGACCCGCAGGGTCTTGGGGGCAGGGCCAGCTGCCCAGGGGTCCAGCAGAGGATCAAGCAGGACCACGCTTCCCCAGGGCACTGCACACACCCACCCAGGGTGTTCCTGCATCCTGAGGCACCTTCCCTCTGTAGGCCCCTTTGCTTCTCGTCCTCGTCACGGGGGCTACAGTATCCAGCACCTTCTGTTGAGGGTAGAACGGCGCCCCCTGCGCAGGAAGCTTGCTTGCGTGGTGCATGATGAGTGCCCTGTCATCCCAGGGCATGCCCCATCCTCAGGGGCCTTTTGGCTCTTCCAGCAGCCCCTCCCACATCTGCAGAGTTAGCTGGGGCTGGTTCTGGGCAAGGGGTGAGAACCCGTGTCCCCCAGGCCAGGCTTGGTGGGGCCAGGCTTCCTGCCTCGGGCTGCGTGCACTCCCTCCGCTGCCAGCAGCCCCTTCTCTCCTTCCAGCCCGTCGCTGCCGGCAGTGGGATCCCCCAGATCAAGTGTTTCCTTAATGGGGTGAAGATTCCCCACGTGGTGCGGCTCAAGGTGAGGCACGTGTTGGCCCTGGGTGCCACAGGTGCTCCCGCGGGGCCTCTGGGTCCAGAGGCTCTCTTGTCATTGCCCCTCCAGACCTGGCCCAGGGGCAGAGACTGGTCTGGGCACCTCTGCGTGGTGCAGGGATGCTGAGCCTGTGGGTGTGACTGCAGCCGCGTGGAGCATGTCTGGGACGAAGGACTGTGCTGGCCAGTTTTGAGAAGCCCAGCGGCCAGGCGAGCGCTGGCCTTGGCCGGCCTGCCCCCGTTCTCCAGCGCTCGCCTGGCAGCGTCTCGCTCAGTGTCCTCCGTGGCAACCTGACGCCACGGGCTGGGCCACGGCCGTTTAGGTCTGCGTAGCCACTCTTCCTAGCCTGAGACGGCCGGGCTGCTTCCTGTCGCCATCCCGGGCTGGGTGGGCGAGCAGCAAGCTCCCTGGGGTGCTCCAGGCCTGTGCTCTGGGGCCAGGGAGCAGGGACCCTTCAGCCGGCTGCGGGGCGTCCTGTGCTTTGTAGAGTGGGAGGGACTGGAGCTGCTGGGGAGGCCTTGACCTGGTTCCCTCCAGGGTGACTAGAGCCTTCCAGAGGGTCTTGCTGAAGGGCTGCTGCCTGATGCCTGGGTGGGAGGCTGCTCACTGCTCCCCTGTGGGCACGGGTCCCACGTGGGTCATGTAGTCTCTGGAGACCCCACCCCGCCCCCGGCTCCTGGCCTGGCATGGGTGGCTGATGAGCCTTCAGGTGGGGGTGGGAGGTTGGACATCCGTGCAGGGGCCACCTCTGAGAGTCTGCAGGAGGGCTGGGGAGGGAGGACAGACCCCCTCCTTGCCTGGGGAGTGCTCGGGCCCAGCAGAGGGCGCGTCACCGTGGGAGCACAGCTGCCCCAGTGTTTTGCCACCTGGGGGAGAACTGGGAGAGGCCCTCCACCGAGGACAGTGCTGTGGGCAGCGGCAAGCCTGTGTGGCTGTGGCCTTGCTGCTCAGGTTCCGGGCGTTCTGCCCTCGGCTTAGAGGCCATGTTTTCGTGTGTTTCAGACATTGGTGATCAAGGTGTCCGGCGTGATTCTGGCCGTGGTGGGGGGCCTGGCCGTGGGAAAGGTAACTACGTGGGGTGCTGCCCCAGCCTGTGTCCCGTCCCCATAAGTCACCGAGGCCCGTGGGTGTCCCTGAACGCTGCACTGTGCTTCCAGGAAGGACCAATGATCCACTCTGGGTCCGTGATCGCTGCGGGGATTTCCCAGGGGAGGTCAACGTCATTGAAGCGAGATTTCAAGGTGAGTCCCCCATGCGGACCTGTGCATGACCCTCCCTCAGCTGTCGCTGTCCCCTGTGCAGTCCTACTGGGACCTGCGGCTGGCTCCAGCAGGGGCAAACAGCCTGTCCCCACCTGTCTCAACCAAGGGACACCTGGCCTGGCCAGATGCGGCATGCACTGCTCCTCCACCACCACCAAGCGGCCTCTCTGCCTTGCCCTGTGGTCCTGGTGCTGTGTGGGGTGTGCAGTTGTGAGGACAGGGTCTGTGGCTCCGCCCTGTTCACCTGAAATGGCTCAGTCTGTGCGTGCAGTCATGACACTTACTTACCAGACACTGGGATGGCTTTCTGCTGTCTGTCCCTGGCATTTTAATGAGTATTGCACTGAATCTCTTTGAGTTAAGAGAAAACAGAACCCTTCTATAGTACTTTTTCTTTTCTTTTTTTTTTTTTTAAAGCAGCGTGTGTGGAGCCCAGTGGTACTTCACTACTGAGCTACACCCCAGCTGCTTTTGCTTGTTATTTGGGACAGGGTCTCACTAAGTTGCTGAGGCCAGCCTCGAATTTAGCATACTCCTGCCTCATCCTCCCAAGGATCTGGGATCACAGATGTGGCCACCGTGCCAGCCAGACGATCCTTGTCCTTGTTCATGATCAAGGGTGGTGTGTGTTGCTTTGGGGTTTTTTTTTTTTTTTTTTTTTTTTTTTTTTTTTTTTTTTTGGTACCGAGGATTGAACTCAGGGGCATTCGACCACTGGGCCACATCCCCAGCCCTTTTTTTGTATTTTATTAGAGACAGGGTCTCACTGAGTTGCTGAGTGCCTCACCTTTGCTGAGGCTGGCTTTGAACTCGCGATCCTCTTGCCGCAGCCTCCCAAAATGCTGGGATTACAGGCGTGCGCCACCGCGCCCTGCTTCAAGGGTGGTTTTTAGTTTTGTGCTCGCTTGTTTTTTTCGGACCTCTCGGTGTGCAGCAGACTCCCGACAGGCTTCCCGTGTGCGATGTTGCGCCCGGGCTTGGCCGTGGCACACATGCCAGCAGCCTGCGTTCCGTGCACCTGTGTTGTCACTCTTGGTGGCTGGGGCAGGCCGTGGGGTTGTGGGGCAGAACCCTCCCCACCCTCCAGTCTCTCAGGCCTCCTTTCCTGAAAGGCATGCTCCGGAGCCCCTGCCACCTCGCCCCTGCCCCTCCCGTTGCAGATCTTTGAGTACTTCCGCAGAGACACGGAGAAGCGGGGGACTTCGTCTCTGCAGGAGCAGCAGCTGGGGTGTCAGCTGCTTTTGGAGCCCCCGTGGGTGAGCAGGGCTCCTCCCCACCAGCGCTGGGACCTCGCAGAGTCCCCTCTTCCTGGGGCCTGGGGTGGGTGGGGCCAGGGCGTGGCGCCCTTGCCCCCAGGTGCGCTGCGCCAAGCCTGGCCACTGCTTTCCAGGCGGGGTCCTGTTCAGCCTGGAGGAAGGCGCCTCCTTCTGGAACCAGTTCCTGACGTGGAGGATCGTGAGTGCCTTTGGCCCCTCTCCAGGGCTCCTGGGGACAGGCAGCACTGGCAGCCCCCTCAGCGGCAGGGGGGGCATCTCACCTTTCTGCTGAGCCCTGTCCACCTGCGGGCTCCTGGGACTGCCCTGCCTTCCCCCATTTCTCTGCTGGCCGGTCTCCAGTGCTGTCCACAGTGGGCCAGAGGCCCAGCCTGCTCGGTCCAGCGCCTCCTGGATGACGGACCCCAGCCTCCCCACTGGCTCGGGGCATCGTGGTGGGGTGGGGAGCTGAGCTGAGCCTTCTCTCCCCGCAGTTCTTTGCTTCCATGGTCTCCACCTTCACTCTGAACTTTGTTCTGAGCATTTACCACGGAAACACGTGGGACCTGTCCAGCCCAGGCCTCATCAACTTCGGGAGATTCGACTCGGAGGTACCCGCCCCACCGTGTGCTGGTGCCAAGGGGGGCTGGCCTTCACTAGGGCCAGGGTGGGGCTTGGCCCTGAGGAGCTGAGCCTCAGCCCGAGCCCTGGGGTGCCCCAGAGTGAGCGTGGGGACCAGCCGCGCAGGGCCTTGGCCTCCCAGCTCCGGTGCAGCTGCGGCCACACCTCAAGGGTGGGCCGCCCAGACCACCCAGACTGACAGCAGGGACAGACTTGCCCAGTGCACGTGCTCCCACTTGGGGACCTCCGTGGCCCTGTGTGCAGGTGTGGGAAGTGCTGTGCACAGGGCAGGTGTCGTGACAGCACACTTCCTCTGTCCTCTGTGCCACAGAAGATGGCCTACACCATCCACGAGATCCCCGTCTTCATCGTCATGGGCGTGGTGGGTAAGGCCCTCCCCCGGGACAGGCGGGCTGGAGACCTGTGCTGGGGCCTGGTGGGTCGGGGACCATCCCCTGCCACGGGCACTGCTCCTCAGGCTTCTCTAGCAGGGCCACTGGAAGTGGGGCTCAGGAGTGTCCCAGGTTTGTGCGTCCTGCAGTTTCCTCTCCCTGGCAACTGCAGGGGCAGTGATGGGGTCCCCTGGAGTAGAGTGGGCCCTGTGGCCTCCATGGTGAGGGTCCCTGTCCAGGGTGCTCAGGACCAGCAATGGTTCAGAGTTTCGATTTTGTTTTGAACTTTAGAACATTTTCGTGTTCATGAGATATTTGGAGAAGGGACCCACGTCTCAACAGAAAGGTCCTCTGTCCCCTGCTGCAGTGCACAGAGCCTGAGCTGGCTCAGTAGGGTTTTGAGAGGGCCTGTCTGGGGTCGAGGCCTGTGTGAGGGTGTGGGGTTTCCTCCTGTGGGACGTGTGTGCACTCGGAGTTTGGGTCTGAACTTTGTGGTGAGGAGCGTGTGAGCCGTGCTGCTCTGTAAGCCCATTTTCCTGAAAGGAAGGCAGAGCCCAGAGTGCGCTGCTGCCCTGCACCAGGGTTCCGGCTGCTCTGCTCTGGACCCGCGGCGCAGGCCTCCACCACCCTCCCTGTGTGACTGACGGGAGTTTGCCTCCTGGTTGTAGGTGGCATCCTTGGAGCTGTGTTCAATGCCTTAAATTATTGGGTGACGATGTTTCGAATCAGGTGAGAAAGAGCCTCGTCTTGGATGCCACATTGACAGCTGTGTTCACACGGGGCCTCTGAAAATGGGTGGTCTCCACGGGCTGAACTAGGGAGGGGACTTCAGGCCTGAGTCTGGATTGCCTCCGGAGAGAGTGCGAGGGCTCCTCACCCAAACGATGGCACCTGTGCTGGAGAACAAGCCTGGTGGGTCTGGTGGCCCTGACTTGGGCACGCTGTCCTTCCTTCATGGTCAGCCTCTGGGGAGAGCCCTGGGCTCGCAGAAGCGCTCACCCAGCCGGCCCGTGCTGGCTCCGGGCCGCTGCCCCGGGGCAGGAGTGCTGGAGGGAGCACTTCCTGCAGCAACGGGGTCTTGCTGCTGGGAGGCCTCGGTCACTGCAGGGAGGGAGCGAGGTGCCAGCGCCCCAGGGTCTGGGCGGATCGACCACCACCCTCTGGCCCACCTAGTGGGTGTCCAGTCAGGGTGCCGTGGCAGCTGCCGAGGGGGTGGCCAGTGAGGCTCCCCTGGCCGTCCCTGCAGTGACCCCCCTGGTCTTGGCTCCAGGTACATCCACCGGCCGTGTCTCCAGGTGATCGAGGCTGTGCTGGTGGCTGCCGTCACTGCCACCATCGCCTTTGTGTTGATTTACTCCTCCCGGGACTGCCAGCCCCTGCGGAGCTCCATGGCCTACCCGCTGCAGGTAGGCCTGGGCCGCGGGTGGGCAGGTGCGTCCTGGGAGCCAGCCTTCAGCCTTGCTCGTGTGCCCCAGAAAAGGGAGCTCCAGAGCCTGTGGGCTGGTGGCCGCAGGCCTGTCCTGTCCAGGGTGGCACCGTGCTGGCTGCTCTCACCAAAGTCCTCTTCCCAGACTGGCTTGAGTGTTCCAGGTGAGGCTTGAGCTCTGGGCTCAAGGGACACAAACCCCAGCCACAGAAGAGCCTCCTGGGGTGTTCCTGGCCACTCATTTGTAGTAACCCAAAGTGCAGCTGCCCACATGTCCATCCACTAGCAGAGTGAAGTGCCCTCCACAGGGGAGGCCAGCTGTGGCACAGACGAGCCTCAGAAACCTGCTCAGTGAGAGGCCGACATGGGGCCTGGATTCCCCTCGCAGGCAGGATGCGGACGCCCAGGGCGTGGGCAGGGGGGAATGAGTGCTGATGGGGACAGGTGTGAGCAGACTGGCGGAGCTGGTCAGGGCCGCGGTGGACAAGCCAGCTTTGCTGCGGCCCAGTTCTGCCTTAGCCCAGGAGGAGCAGGGCCAGGCCTGGGCCCGCAGCAGCTGGCATCTGACTTTTGGCTCCGACGGCGGGCTCACAGGGCCCCTGGGTGCCCGTTTCCCCAGGCATGGGGCAGGGTGGGCCCGTATGTAGCCCCAGGGCCAGCTGCCCAGCAGCACATTCCCTCCCGACCTGCAGCTCTTCTGTGCGGACGGCGAGTACAACTCCATGGCTGCGGCCTTCTTCAACACCCCCGAGAGGAGCGTGGTGAGCCTGTTCCACGACCCGCCAGGTGTGGATCTCAGCCCAGAGGTCCCTGTCCTGGCTGGAGGGGTTGTCCTGGTGCGGTGCAGTGTGCTGGAGCGCTGGGGCCATAGAGGTCACCTTGTGGCCAAGCACATGGAGGGCCGCCAGCCAGGCGTCCCCTGGCCATGCCATCCCCTTCCTCCCTGGGGTCGTCTGGGGTCGCCTCTGGCTCACCTCCCCGCGGGATCCAGTCAGAAACCCAGCCTGCGGAGTGCCCGGGTGCCAAGGCTGTTCTGACGGCAGTGCAGCAGTGCCCAGGGCTGGGCCTTGTGCGCCGGCCACACACAGCTGACCTCTCTGGGGCCTGTCTCAAGCTCCTCTTCTGCCTGGCCTGTCACAAGGCCAGCGGGGACATCCTGTCCTCGGGTCTGGATCTGTGTTCGTATGAGGTGTCAGATTTAGCAGAAACCCTTTTAAGCATAGGATGAGGTGGGTCCAGGTCCCTGTGTGCACACCAGGTCCTGCCCTGGGCGTGGTTCTAGTGGTGTCTGGCTGGTCTCCTGCGGGTGGTTGCTTGGTGTGGGGTGTGCCTTCCCCCAGACCTCTGCCTGCCCCGTAGACCTCTACCTTCCTGGCCTGCCCCTGCCTGGTCCTGCTGGCCTGTGCTACAGCACTCTTTGCCAGGGTGCAGGCAGCACCTCCCTACCCTACTCCCTGGCCTTGCTGGTCACCAGCCTTCAGATCTCTGTTCTGGCCACCCTGGATGTCCCCTCTCCACTCAGCCTGAGCTTCCAAACCTGATCTCTCAGCACCTTGTCCAAAAAGGAGCCGCCTCCTGGGACTTGGCGCTCAGCCAGTCTCCAAAAGTGGCTCCCGAACTAGCTAGTGTCACCCTCCTAGACATGGCATCTCCAGCAGGACGCACCTCAGGCACTCGCTGCAGCCAGGAGGGTGTCCGCCCTGTGACCCTGGCCATTTTGGACCCCAGGCCTGTCCCCCGAAGTCAGGCTGTGCTCAGACTTGGAGGAATGACCTCTCCCAGCTCAGCTGGTCAGTTTGTGGTCAGACTGAGGACAAGTCCAACAGGGCTGGGAGCCCAGCTGCTGCCTCTGCAGCCTGTGTGCCTCCCTGACCGGTGACAGTCGCCTGGGGGCAGGCTTTTCCGGGGACCGGGATGGGCCACGGGTGTGGGGTCTAGGCCGTTGCCCTGGGCTGCACATCTGCTCTGCAGGCTCCAGGTCGCTGTCCCCACGCTTCCCTTTCTGGTTGACCAGTCCCTTTTTTCCCCAGGAGGTGGAGAGTTCTGAGCCTTCAGGGAGCCACTGGTCCAGGGTCTTGGGGGGGGCCTGGCTCCCTGGGTGTGGCCACGTGGGCCGGTTGTGGCAGTGCACACAGGCACGAGTTGGGTGAGCAGCCAGTGGCCTTGCTCCCCAGGTTCCTACAACCCCATGACCCTGGGCCTGTTCACGCTGGTCTACTTCTTCCTGGCCTGCTGGACCTACGGGCTCACCGTGTCTGCCGGCGTCTTCATCCCTTCCCTGCTCATCGGGGCTGCCTGGGGCCGGCTCTTTGGCATCTCCCTGTCCTACCTCACGGGGGCGGCGGTGAGTGGGAGCTGGAGGAGGGCAGCTGGGCCCTGCGGTACAGAGCTCTGTGACCCCTGGTCTGGGGGCCGCTGCCTGTGAGAGCAGGCGCTCAGCGCAGCAGAGGCAGTGGGCAGGCTGTGCTGCCCGTGCACTGCAGACTGCGGGGACAGCGGGGACGGCGCTCAGCTTTTTATTAAGAGAACGTAGCAAAACTTAGGAAGAGCCAGGCTCAGGGACACTGGGCCAGAGTGGGCTGGCATCTGCCCCAGGCCCGCCACGCAGGGCAGCCTTCCAGCCCCGCTCCTCTGGCCTAACTGCAGGGCCGGGGTTTTGGTTTTTGCTTTGTGTTTTGGGTCTGTTCTAACTTTTCTGTCATCCAGGAAAGATTGAAAAACCACAAGATGGGGCTGGGGTTGTGGCTCAGCAGTAGAGCGCTCGCCTAGCATGTGCACGGCCCGGGTTCAATCCTCAACACCACGTGAAAATAAAGGCATTGAGCCGGGCGTGATGGCGCACGCCTGTAATCCCAGCACTTGAGAGGCTGAGGCAGGAGGATCGCGAGTTCAAAGCCAGCCTCAGCAATGGCGAGGCACTTAGCAACTCAGTGAGACCCTGTCTCTAATAAAATACAAAAAAGGGCTGGGGATGTGGCCTAGTGGTCGAGTGCACCTGAGTTCAATCCCCGGTACCACAAAATAAAAAAAAAAAAAAAAGAAAAAAATAAATAAAGGCATTGTGTACAACTAAAAAACAAATATTTAACAAAAAATAAATAAATAAAAACTCAAGATAGGCCACAGTGGTTGGATGGTGGTGCAGGCCTGTGATCCCAAGTACTCGGGAGGCTGAGGCACAGGAGGGCTGCAAGTTCAAGGCCAGCCTCAGCAACTTAGTAAGACCCTTCCTCAAGCTTTTAAAGATAAAGGGGCTGGTGATGTGTCTCATGGCTAGTGCCTGGTTCCAGTCCCAGCACCACAGAAAAGGAGGGCCTCAGCAAGGGGGCTGTGCCTGCCCCACTTCACTGCCCAGGGCCACTCAGGGCTCCAGTGCTCTCTGGCGCAGTTTTGGTTTTGGTTTGGCTTTTTGTTTGTTTGTTTTGTTTGTTTTTTTGTTTTTTGGTACTGGGGAGTGAACTTAAGGGCACTCAACCACTGGGCCACATCCCCAGCCCTTTTTGTATTTTATTAGAGACAGGGTTTCACTGAGTTGCTAAGTGTCTGTCCATTGCTGAGGCTGGGTTTGAACTTGCAATCCTCCTGCCTCAGCTTCCCAAGTGCTGGGATTACAAGCGTGCACCACTACACCCAGCAGGTTTGGCTTTTTCTTTACCCCCACCCCCCACTCCCAGTACCAGGGATTGAACCCAGGAGTGTCCTACCACTGAGCCATGTCAACCGCTCTTTTTATTTTGTATAATGAGACAGATTCTCACTAAGTTGCCCATTTTAGCCTCAAACTTGCCATCCTCCTGCCTCAGCTTCCCGAGGCCTGGGATCACAGGCGTGTGGCCATTGTGTTTCAGACTGAGACAGCATTCACATGGTATAAAATTCTGGCTTTGGAAAGGGACAGCTCGGTGGCGGTGAATGCATTCACAGTGCGGTGGGGCTGTCCCTGCCAGCCGCAGAGTCTCCTCTCCATCTGGGAGGGAGCCTGGTCCTCCTCCCTGCCCCTCTGCATTTGCCTGTTGTGGACACTTCCCATCAGTGGGTCATGGTGTGTGGCCCCTGTGTGCTGGGGCCTGCTGGAATGCCCCCGCTGGGCGCCGTTCCTGTGGTCCAGGTGTGCACACAGCCCACTTGGAGCCCTGGGGCCTGGGCGCAGCCTGTCGAGCCCAGCTCACTAGTGTGTGCAGGTGGTGCAGTCTGCTCCCCCGCCCTGTGGTGAGGCACCCCTCGGTCAGTTCCAGAGTGTGGCCACGTCAGCGGGTGTGTGGGCACCGTGGGGTGGCCGGGCCCCTGGGGTGCGTCCTGGTGGGTTTGGTGGGAGCTGCTGCCACACAGACTTCTCCTGGGTTGCCTCCCACAGATCTGGGCGGACCCCGGCAAGTACGCCCTGATGGGTGCTGCAGCCCAGCTCGGTGAGTCCTGGGTCCTGCCTGGGTGGTGGGGTGGGCCCCACAAGGTCAGGAGGGGCTCCTCCTCAGCGGCCCACCTGTGGTGAGCACACCAGAGCCGGCCTCACATACCCAGTCGGCATTTGGTTTAAAAGAACAGTTTAGGCATAACTGGGTGCGGTGGCGCACGCCTGTAATCCCAGCACTTGGGAGGCGGAGGCAGGAGGATCGCAAGTTCAAAGCCAGCCTCAGCAATGGCGAGGCACTTAGCAACTCAGTGAGACCCTGTCTCTAAATAAAATACAAAAAAAGGGCTGGGGATGTGGCCCAGTGGTCGAGTGCCCCTGAGTTCAATTCCTGGTACCCGAAAAAAAAAAAAAAAAAAAAAAGAACAGCTTAGGCTAGGGGCCATGGCACACACCTGTAATCTCGGCAGCTTGGGAAACTGAGACAGGAGGATCGCAAGTTCAAGGCCAGCCTCAGCAACAGACCATCCCAAAATAAAAAACCAATTAGGGCTGTGACTCAGTGGTTAAGCACTCCTGGGTTCAATCCCCAGTACCAAAAACAAAACCAAAATCATAAGCTTGGGAAATGGGCCTGAGGCAGAAGTGCTTATCACCCCTGGGGCATGACCACTCCAGCAGTCCCCTAGTCCCTTGGCAGCTGGACCCTGCTGTCAGGAGGCTGGGGCTCACGTGCACTTCCCGCAGGCGGGATCGTGAGGATGACCCTGAGCCTGACTGTCATCATGATGGAGGCCACCAGCAACGTGACCTACGGCTTCCCTATCATGCTGGTGTTGATGACTGCCAAGATTGTGGGGGACGTCTTCATCGAGGTGTGTTGGCCACACAGCCAGATGCAGAGGGAAGGGTTCCCCTGAAGCCACCTGCAGTGACCCTCCCTAGGGGCAGGCACAGTGTGCCTGGCGCCCTGCTCGGGGCTGGCTTGGTGGGGCCCTGGGGCGGCACTGAGTCGTCGCCCCTCCTGTGGTGCCTGCCCCCAGGGCCTGTACGACATGCACATCCAGCTGCAGAGCGTGCCCTTCCTGCACTGGGAAGCCCCGGTCACCTCACACTCGCTCACCGCCAGGTACGGCCGGCCTGCTGCCACTCAGCCCCGCCCTCCAGGCCGAAGGGCAGGTCTAGGAGTCTGCTCAGGTGGCAGGTGGGCAGGGGGGAGGCTGCCTCCTGGGGGAGGCTGCCCCAGCACTGGGGGGTCCCCGAGCTCTGGTTTCTTGGTGTGACAGCCTGTGCCCCTCGAGCCTCAGCATGGCGCACCAGAGGCTGCTGAGGACAGCTTCCTGACAGGGCTGAGTCCAGTCGGTGTTGGTGTCCCCAGTGACGGGTGGCCTCGGGGGTGGCTTCCCTGGCAGGGAGGTGATGAGCACACCCGTGACTTGCCTGCGGATGAAGGAGAAGGTCGGCACCATCGTGGACATCCTCAGCGACACCTCGTCCAATCACAACGGCTTCCCCGTGGTGGAGGACGTGGACGGCGCCCAGGTACCAGGCCCTCCCTGCAGCCCAGCTGCCCCCGTCCAGAGCCTGTCCGGCAGGTGCTGGAGGCGCAGCACAGACACGAAACCCTGCAGTGGTGCGACAGGACCTCGCTGCCCGCGGGGGGCGATGAACAGACGCCCGGGCTCGGCAGAGCCGTGCGCGAGGCTCATGGTCCTGACCCGGTGGGGTGGTCAGCGTGGCACTGGCTGCCGCCTCGTCAGGGGGCGAGGCTGGACCTGAGTCGCTGCACATCCCTTCTCCTGGAGGAGTCATCAGACGTGGACTCTGGCGGAGGGGATTAGGTTGGGGCTGCATGTCCTCCCCAGCAAAGCGGCCCCCCCATCACCTCACCTGCGGGCCGTGCAGTGTTGGTGGCCCAGGCCGGGCCGCCCTGCCCCTAGTCCCTCGGGGTCAAGGGCCCTGTGCAGTGCCTGTGGCAAGGCCAGTGCTCGGAGGAGCTGGGGTGTGCTGTCAGCCGGGTGGGGTTCGGGCTGGAGCAGGGGCAGCCGGGCCTCCCTCTGGGGCCCCTGGGCTGCCTCTGAGCCCGCGTCCTTGCAGCCGACCAGGCTCCAGGGCTTGATCCTGCGCTCCCAGCTCATCGTGCTCCTCAAGCACAAGGTGCGTCAGGCAGCCGGTGGGGCGGGCCTAGGGTGCCGGTCCCACATGAGCACCTGACTGGCCACTGCCCGCAGGTGTTTGTGGAGAGGTCCAACATGGGCCTGGTGCAGCGGCGGCTGAAGCTGAAGGACTTCCGCGACGCCTACCCACGCTTCCCCCCGATCCAGTCCATCCATGTGTCCCAGGATGAGCGGGAGTGCACCATGGACCTCTCTGAGTTCATGAACCCCTCGCCCTACACGGTGCCCCAGGTACGGGCACAGGCCGCAGGGCATGGCCACCTCCCTAAGAGCTCAGGGACTCCTAGGGCATGGTGATGTGGCCACCTCTGATGGGACGCAGAGGCAGGGAGAGCGGGGGCCCCTGTGGCTACCCAGGGAGGGTCTCTTGGGGGTCTTGGGTCTCTGTGCCCCAGGAAGCAGGCAGGCTTCAGGAGCCCCAAGGCAGCATGCTGGGCCAGGCCCGGCGGGCAGGAGTGGACCCGACCTTGCTGGGATCGGTGCAGGCCAGGCGGGCGGCCCACTGCAGGCTGTGCCTTTGCAGGATGCGTCTCTCCCTCGGGTTTTCAAGCTATTCCGGGCTCTGGGCCTGAGGCACCTGGTGGTCGTGGACAACAGCAATCAGGTGAGTCTGCTGGCCTGTGTCCTCGGGGCTGGCCAGGTCAAGGGCACGTGCTCTTGCTTCCGTGCAGGCCCGTGGGGGTGAGGCCCAGCCTGGGCTGCCCCTGCATCAGTGCTGGCACAGCGGCTGTGCCCCTCACTCTGCCCCATGCTGACCTCAGGGTCTGTCCACACCCCGAAGGCTCCCCGCACCAGCCACACGTGGGGTAGGCGGGTGCTGGCCCAGGGGCTGTGACCTGGTGTTGCTTCCGCAGGTGGTCGGGCTGGTGACCAGGAAGGACCTGGCCAGGTACCGCCTGGGGAAGGGAGGCTTGGAGGAGCTCTCCCTGGCCCAGACCTGAGGCGGCCCGCCCTCCGGCGGCGGCACTCCCAGCCCCTTGTGCCTGCTCCCAGGGTCCCTGTCCTCTGGGCCACATCCTTGCTCCTGGGCGGTGTGGCACTGGGAGCAGGCTTCCCCGGATGGCCCGGCCCCCGCTGCACAGTCCACTCCCCGCTGGCCCTGCCCTCGGGGATCACAGGTGCAACAGCACCTTCCCCTGGACCGAGGGGGCGGCTGGCGTGCACGGGGGTGGGTGCGCTCATCGTGCCTGTTGCACTCATGTGCTGCCTGTGGGGACCAGCTCCTGCTGGCACTCAGGAGCTGGCCTGCCTCTCGGCACAGGCTCAGTCATGTCTGCTCAGAGCCCCAGCCTGGGGCCCTGGCCTGGGCAAGGCCCCCATCTGTGCCTCTGCAGCCAGGGCCTGGGAGCTGCGTGCCCCAGGGCTGCTCCACCAGGAAGCCCCGTGTGCACCCTGAGTTCACACCCAACTTGGGCAGCCCCAGGTGCAAGGGACGTGGCAGACAGGTCTGTCCAGGGCCTTGGGAGCTGAAGGTCATCCTAGTGCCTGACTCCCAGGTCCTGCTTCCTCTGCCACTCTGAGCACTCCAGAACTGGGGCCACCCGACATTTGGACAGCAGCCAGAAAGCTGGGCCTTTCCACAGCACCCAGGGGCCTTGGCACTGGCTGGCACATCTTTTCTGGCAGCAGCAGATGCCACTGGAGGTAGCCTCCTGCTGGCCTCAGGACCCCCAGGCCATCACAGTGGCTCTGGGTTGGACTAATGAGAACCAGAGCCGAGAGGCTCCCCTGCCCACCCCCCAGCTGGGTAGCCACCTTCAGACAGACGGCTAGCTGTGGTGTCCCTGTGGCTGCAGTATCCCTGGCATGTGTCCTGAAGGCCACTTGGGTCCTCCTGTGGAGGCTGCCAGGTGCAGCCCCGGCTGTGCTTCCTCCTCTGCTCTCCGGAGGGCCTGGTGTGAGAAATAAAGGACAGGGGCCTGCAGGGCCAGGGGTTGGGCGCCGAGCCGGTGATGACTGGTGTGTGGCACCGTGGCCTCCCACTCTGTGGACTGGGGAGCTGCGGGCAGGGCAGGTCTGGAGGTAGCCAGCCGTCTTGCTGGGCCCTGCTTGCCTCGTCACAGCAGAGCCCCATCTCTACCACCCCTGCTCTCGGGCAGGAGGACCCACACCTGGGCGAGCAGGACACTGTGCAGTCCCTCCCCCGGATCCCTCACTCCACAGGTGGACCTGGGGGTCAAGGCAGGAGGCTCTCCAGAGGGGCAGGGCCGCATCTGAGTTGGCCCTCAGGGCGTGAGAAACTGCCAGGCCCCAGAGTGGTGGTACCGAGAAAGCGTGTGCGATCTCCGTGCGCACCGCTGTGTCGACTACGTGTCGAGTGGTGTTTGGACATATTAGGTGAATAAAAGAAATTGTCAGAACTCTGTCGTCCTGGCCTTCTTCGTGGCTGCTGGGAGAGCCGAAGGTGCCCTGAGGGTGGCGGCCCCTCCTGCAGCCTGCCCCTGGGCCTCTGCCCTGGGGGTGGGTCAGGACTGCCCTGCTTGGTTCCCCTCCCGCTGCCCCTGGAATGAGCCCCTTTGCAAGATGAAGCTGCCCAGTGCCCCTCAGAACCTTCCAGAAGCTGGCAGTTGGAGGCCATGCGGGCTGAGACAGGTGAGGCCAGGTCCACTGGCAGTTGGTCCATGACTCTCAGGTTCTGGTGAGGAGAGAGAAGTTCCAGGCTGGCTCTGTGGCCCAGCTGCTCCTGCCTCCCGCATGTCCTCTGGGAAGCAGGCGGGGTGTGAGGGCAGCGCATCGAGTTGCAGCCCGCCCGCTCCCTGACGCCCCCAGCCTTCTAGCCCACTTCCCTGCTGCACCCTCAGTCCTCAGCAGCCCTGGCCTAGCATGTAGCTCTGGGCGGTCACGGGGACGCTAGGCCCAGCATCAAAGCTGCAGGGGGGACAGCTGGTGAAGCCATGTCAGGTGAGCCCGATGCGCGCGCGCAGTCTGCAGCGGGAGGAGCAAGGCGCGGGAGGACCGCCCAGGATGGCTGTGCTCCTGGACCCTGTGGCCGCTGCTGGAGCTGGCCAGGGTGGGGGCTGCCTTGTGTCTGCTACCCAGTGCTGTGCATTGTCAGGCAGGTTCCTGTAGCTCTCTGAGCTACGCCCTTGCCTGGTTTGGGCTGTGCCCAGCGACAGCAGACAGGCTGAGCTCGGGGTGGTTGGTGGGTGTTGCCAGCAACGTTTAGGCACCTGCAGGCTCCAGCAGGAGCTGGGGCGGGGTGCACTCCCAGAGCGCTTCCTTGCAGAGCCAGCGGACAGCTCCCTGTCAGGGGTGTCACCCCCCTCTCAGCGGAGCACCGTCACGCTGGAGGACCTGGAGCTCCTCCTGACCGAAGGCCTGACCAGCCCTGAGCCCTTGAGTCGGGAGAACTCAGAGTCCAGCCACCTGGCGTTCAGCGCCTGTGTCCCCGAGCCGCGCGGCTCCAAGTGCTGGGAGAAGCTGGAGCAGTGGTGAGCCCTGCGCCTCGGGGCGGAGCACCGGGGACTGCGAGGAGGCTGCCCTGTGACAGCCCTCTCCGACCCTGGCCAGGGTGGGTGACCTGCAGGCCGAGGTGGCCTGCCTGCGGGGACACAAGGAGCGCTGTGAGCACGCCACCCTGAGCCTGCTGCGGGAGCTGCTGCAGGTGCGGACCCACGTGCAGCTACAGGCCTCGGAGCTGCGGCAGCTGCGGCAGGAAGTGCAGCAGGCGGCCCCCACCCCCGAGAAGGGGGCCTTGGAGGTGCGCCACGCAGAGGCAGCAGTGCCCCCGGTCGGTCTTCCCTCCCAGGGGTCAGTCCCGAGCCAGGCGCCACCCCTGCTGCTCCTCCCCGGGCCTGGCTCCAGCCCCACACCTTCCGCTTCACAGTTCCCTGGACCCCAGAACCAGAACCAGATGCAGGCCCTGGACAAAAGGTACCCACACTCCGGCGGGCATGGCTTAGCAGGTGGGGAGGCTCAGGCCTGGCTGGCACCGGGCCCGTGGGACTCGCTCGGGACCCCGGCCCCCAAGTCGGCCGTCTCGTCGGGGCACGCAGCACCCACACACTGGCCAACGCAGATGGCTCGCCTCTCGAAGCCCAGGACAGCCTGAGGCCCTGAGAAGGCGGGGGCTGACTGCAGGGCCCCGTGGCCAGACCCCAGTCCCAGAGGCTGCCGGTGGCCTGGGCCTGCAGAGACGCTCCTTGTGTGCCAGGCTGGTGGAGGTCCGGGAGGCCTTGTCCCAGGTCAGGAGGAGGCAGGCCCTGCAGGACGTGCAGCGGAAGGGTGCCCAGCAGGAGGCCAACCTCAGGTGGGCGCCACTCCCGGGCTGGCTTGGACCCACCCTGTGCCCCCAGCACCACCTGCAGGGCGTCCCCTGCCTCGGTGCTGAGGTGCTGGATGCTGGGGACCGCAGCCCACGGTGGACCTCGCAGGGGCCGGGGCCCTGCCCTCCCCCCGGCTCCCTGCTGGGGACTCTGAGGTGTGTCTCCACTCCCCTGTTGCCCGAGCTGAGAAAGACTGCCCCACAGCCCCAGCAGTCCAGCCCTCAGCTGGTCCGGCTGGCGACTGCACTCGCTGTCCCTAGGCTGGCTAAGCTGACCGGCTTGCTGCAGCAGGAGGAGCAGAGCCGGGAGGCGGCCTGCAGTGCGCTGCGGAAGAGCCAAGAGGACGCCAGCCAGAGGGTGGACCACGAGGTGGCCAAGATGCAGGTACCAAGGGAGGCCAGTCCTGGCCCTGGCAGGCCCTGGGGCCAGCACCCCCAGCCTGTGCCCTTGCCATGGGTGGCCCTTCCCTCCCTGCTGATGGAACCTGGGGAGGACCTCTCATCCTGCACTGTCCCCTGTGGTGACCTCGCACCCCAGTGGCCCTGCCCATTGAAATCCTTATGATTCTACAAACCACAGCTCGGTTCCATTGCCACACAAGCTGCATCTCACATGCCAGCAGCCACATGCTGGTGGTGCAGGTTTGGGGCCCTGCTCACAAAAGGCCATTGGGGCGGGCTCTGTGGCTGCCACGGCCTGGAGCAGGGGGTGGCGGAGCCGCTGCAGCCTCAGCCTTCCTCTGTGGAGCAGGAGTCAGGGATCCCAGGCCCCATGCCGCCTGCCACTCAGGACCCCCAGGAGTGACCACCTCCTCGGCTCTGTCAACAGAGCCGGGACCACAGCCTGTCCCACACACCCGCGCTCCTCCAGGCAGGGCCGCAGGCAGCCGCTCGCCCCGCCGCTCCCCCGTGGCCCCTTCCCACTGCCGTTGGGAAGCGGATATGTTGGTGCCAAGGCCAGGGCTGAGGGGTCCCGACACTGTGTGTAGGGGAAGCTGCCCCTCCTGGGGCACCTGCCTTTTCCTCTGAGCACCCCAGGATGTCCAGGGACTCTCTAGGGCCAGGGTCGGCACGCTGTGGCCCATGGCCTGATTTTGTCTGTACGTCTGTTCACTTGTTTTTTGAACTGGCAATTGAACCCAGGGCCACTCTACTTCTGAGCTACATCCCTAGCCCTTTGTGCATTGGGACAGGGTCACTAAGTTGCTGAGAGTTTTGCTAAGTTGCTGAGGCTGGTCTCCAACTTGTGACCTTCTCGCCTCAGCCTCTTGATTTGCTGGGGTTTCAGGTGTGCCCACTGTACCCAGCCCACTGCCTAGTTTGTAAATAAAGTTTTATCAACACAAAGCCAACAAAGCACATTTATGTATTGTCAATAGCTGCTTTGAGGTCACAACTGCAGGGTTAAGAAGCTCCAATAAAAGCCCTGCGAGCTTCAGGCGTT
Organism: Tamias sibiricus; assembly: GCA_025594165.1. NCBI lineage: Eukaryota > Metazoa > Chordata > Mammalia > Rodentia > Sciuridae > Tamias > Tamias sibiricus. The sequence goes on along the minus strand of CM046674.1, from coordinate 1,186,382 downwards.
TGCTGTGGGGCTGCGTGGGAAAGGCTGTGGACTGACTCTAGGGCACCCTCCTTGGGCCTCCCTCCTCTACAGGGCCTAGGCAAAGTGAGGGCTTCCCCGGGTCCCACCCGCCGACCCCGGGCAGAGCCTGAGTCCTGGGCCCCCTGGGACGGAGGGGCGTGGCCTGGGCCGGGCTTCATCCCCCTTCCACACCCTCATGCCTTGGTATAGCAGGAGTGCCATGGCCTGCCTGCCCTCTGAAAGGGCTGTCCCCATGTGCGTGGGGAGTTGTCACAAGCACACCTGCTGCCCTGCCCCAGCCCAGCTCTGGCTGGGATCTGGCCCTTCATCTTTCCTGGTCTCTGGGGGACAGTGGCCCTGCCTTTCTTCCTGCCCAGGGTACAGTGGACCCAGTTCTGCAGGTCCCAGGGACAGTAAGGGGGATGTGGCCTGGGACTAGGCGGGATGTCCAGCAGGGAGGCTGAGGGTGATGCTGGGCCTCTCCCCAGGCCCAGGTGACCAAGCTAGGCGAGGAGGTGAGCCTCCGCTTCCTGAAGAGGGAGGCCAAGCTGTGCAGCTTCCTACAGAAGAGCTTCCTGGCCCTGGAGCAGGTAGGGTCCTGGGCCAGGCCGGGCACCCTCACCCGTGCACCTGGGCCAGGCAGGGCCCCTGCAGACAGTGGTGTCGCTGCAGAGAATGAAGGCCTCGGAGAGCGCGCGGCTGCAGGCAGAGGGCAGCCTGCTGGAGGAGATGGAGGGCCGCTGGCAGAGGCTGCAGCAGCTGACCGAGGAGCGAGTGCAAGCCTTGGGGGCTCAGCGTCAGGTGAGCCTGGTGGGTGGGCGTGGCCAGGGCAGCCTAGGAGGGCACCGGATCAAAGCCACTCCCCCACGGCAGGAGGAGGAGGGCCACCTTCTGGAGCAGTGCCGGGGCCTGGACGCGGCTGTGGTCCAGCTGACCAAGTTCGTGCGGCAGAACCAGGTGTCAGTGAACCGCATCCTGCTGGCTGAGCAGAAAGCCCGGTGCGTAGCCTCAGGCCACGGGGAGCTGCCTGGCTGGGCAGGCCACCCAGAAGCCATCTACCTCCCCTGGCAGGCACTAGCAGAGCACTAAGCCTTGTCCAACACACTGGAACAGAATAGGGACCCTCTAGCTGGGCCCCGTCCCTTCCCTAACCCTAACCCTCTTGGTGGTACCCAAGAGACCACCCTGTCCTCTGATCCATGGGCTGCCCTGGAAGATTCCAGAGCCATGCCCTCCTCCCTGGCCTCCCTGAGAAGCAGCGTCAGTGGTGTCAACCCACAGGGATGCCAAGGTGTGTCTGGAGGAGAGCCAGGCAGGGGAGCTGGCCTCCTTCGTGCAGGAGAACCTGGAGGCCGTGCAGCTGGCCAGCGAGCTGACCCGGCAGGAGATGCAAGCCGCCCTGGAGCTGGTGAGGGGTGTCCAGGGGCAGGCACACCCTGCACACGGCACGGTCACTCAGCTGAGGCCTCCCTGACCTCCTCTTGTCCCTGCAGCTCCGAGAGAAGAGCCAGGTCCTGGAGGGGTCAGTGGCCCAGCTGGCCAGGCAGTTGAAGGACCTGAGTGACCACTGTCTGGCTGTGAGCTGGAGGCTGGACCTTCAGGAACAGACGTTGGGGCCTGAAACTGTCTGAGGTGAGCGCTGAGGGGCAGGAAGGCACGTTCTGGAAGGCCTGGGCCCTGAGGGCAGAGGCCTGACCAGTCCAGCCCCACTGCTGAGGCCTGAGGCTGTCCCTGGGGGTGGGATGGGCAGAGGTGGCGGCCACCGTGGCCCTGAAGTTCATCTCCCTTCTGCGTGTCGCTGAGCTGTGGCCCACAGGCCGGCCGGGCCCTCAGGTGTCAGGTGTGCGGCTCGGGGGTCTCGGTGCCTTCAGGGCTGGGCAGCCCTATGGATCTCAGGACTTTTTCTTCACCCCAAATGGAAACCCCAGGCCCATCAAGTCCCCCCAGCACCCCAGCCCCTGGCCTCTCAGTCCACCTTCTGTGCTTGTGTGGCCTTGCCCACAGGGCCTTTGGTGTCACTCAGGTCGCACACGTGGCTGCTGTTTCTGGCTGCTCTCTGGGCCAGGCCTTCGCGGTGCATCCCTGCCATAGTGTGGGTCCTCCTGGCTGGGTGACACCCCCTGGTGCGTGAACAGGCCACCTTTCGTCTACACAGGCGCCTGCTGAGGGACACGCGGCTGCTGCTCTCTTTAGCTTTGGGAAGCAGCCCGCCACGCTGTGAGGACCACCCTTTGACCTGGGGCTGGACCCCAGGACCTCCCTGCAGCCCCTCTGGGCACACACTGGTCAGAGCAGCTCACGACAGCCCTGTCCTGCAGGTGGCGGCCTGCCTTTCATCCCGTCCCCTTCTGCTCAGGGTGCAGCTCTGCCAAGCCTGGCAGCCCACGTGAGTGGGCTCTGGGCACCATGGCCTCTCCGGCGTGGCTGTCCCCTAGGTGGCTGTGCACAGGCCTGGCGCAGGCTGCGGAGAGTCAAAGGTGGATGTGGGGTGCTGGCCCTCGGGAGCTTCCCCCAGCCTCCAGGGGCCTCTCCACGTGCTGGCTCACGGCCCCCCGTCCTTCTGCCTGTCCGTCCTCCTGTCTGGGCCCGGCCCTCACTGTGTCTGAATCCCAGGTGAAGACCGAGTGGGAGGGTGTGGAGAGGAAGTCCCTGGAAGACCTGGCCCGGTGGCAGAAGACAGTCGCAGCTCACCTGCGGGAGGTGCAGGAGAAGGTGGACGGCCTCCCACAGCAGGTGGGCCTTGTCTGCCGGGCTCTGCCAGCCTGGGCGGCTTCTCCTCCCACCCTGCCCCTCTCCTGCCTGCCTTGCTGGGCCTGGACAGCCCGGGGCTCCCCAAGCTGGCTGTGCTCGGGGTCACTCCCCAGGCTGCCCACCGGCTCCATTTTAGATAGAGGGCGTCTCGGACAAGTGTATCTTCCACAAGAGCGACACAGACCTGAAGATCTCAGCTGAGGGCAGGGTCAGGTGAGGGAGCCCCTGAGACGCGGGCAGAATCTGCCAGCCAACCCAGGTGCCCACGTAGCCCTGTCGCCTCCCTGGCCTGGCCAGCCCTACTCTGGGCTCGCTCCCCTCTGGTGCAGCTTCTCCCCTGCCACCCACTGGGGACCCCCACTGTCTGCACTGGAATGGGGCAAGGCCAAGTCCTCTCGGGCTCCCTTTGCCCCATGGCAGCTAGGGGAGGCACCTGTCTGTCCCACCCGGCACTCCACAGCTGCCCTCGGTGCCCACAGAGAGTTGGAAGTCGGAGCCATGCGGCAGGAGCTGGCCGTCCTCCTGTCCTCCATGCAGCTGCTCAAGGAGGAGAGCCCTGGGCGCAAGATTGCCGAGATCCAGGGCCAGCTGGCCGCGGTACCTCGGGCCCGGGAAACCACCACGCCTGGACACTCGCCAGAGCTCCCAGTGCTCGGGGACTCCAGGGCGGGTCCTGGGGCTGGCTGGACACCAGAAGGCCACCTGTGTCTTGCCTGTGACAGGGACTATGTTTAGTTTCAGAAGCAAATGATAAAACTGGAGAACAGCATCCAGGCCCACAAGACCATCCAGAACCTGAAGTTTAACACAGAGACCAAGCTGGTGAGAGGAGCTTGGGGGGCTGCCGGGGCGGGCCCGGCCCGGCTCCCTCTATGAAGATGAGGGCCCCTGGCCTGGCGGCCCCCACCCCCATAGTCTCTCCCACAGTCCTGGGGTCCTCCTTTGTCCTGCCCCCGTGGCTCCTGGGTAACGCCAGGGGCCCCTGTGTCCTGCAGCGCACAGAGGAGATCGCAACCCTGCGGGAGAACGTGCTGCGCCTCTGGAGCGAGGAGGGCCCCTGGCCACTGACGCTGGGCAGCAGGCGGGTGCTCATGTCCCTGGTGAGACAGAGGTTCTTCATCAAGGACGTGGCCCCTGGAGAGCTGGTCTCCGTGAACTGCTGGGGCGTGTACCAGACTGTGAGGTGGGCAGCAGGGAGCCCAGCGGCGGCCCCCAGGCTCCAGGTCCAGGGTAGGACTGGGAGGTCCCCATGGGGCGGTGGGTAGTGAGAGGTGCAGGCCATGAGCTGGGTTCCTGGGCAGGTGGCTGCAGTGGAAGGCCGTCCTCATGAACCTGCTGGCCCGGCAGAGGCAGGCGTGGTCTTGAAGACATCCCACCAGTAGCCTGCACCCAGCGCATGTCCTGTCCTTGTCCCTTTCCCAGAAATAAATGTGCTAGCTCTTGTACCACATGGAGCCATTATTCCCTGACACCTGCCAGGGACATCCTCCCCAAGGGCCTGTGGGACTGACACGCAGGTTGAGCAGTGGAAGGGACCAGGACCAAGAGACCCAGTTCCTGAATCCCAGGGCCCTTCCTGTCCTGCCAGTCTCTTCCCCCCACAGGGCCCTTCCTGTCCTGCCAGTCTCTTCCCCCCCACAGGGCCCTTCCTGTCCTGCCAGTCTCTTCCCCCCCACAGGGCCCTTCCTGTCCTGCCAGTCTCTTCCCCCCACAGGGCCCTTCCTGTCCTGCCAGTCTCTTCCCCCCACAGGGCCCTTCCTGTCCTGCCAGTCTCTTCCCCCCCACAGGGCCCTTCCTGTCCTGCCAGTCTCTTTCCCCCCACAGGGCCCTTCCTGTCCTGCCAGTCTCTTCCCCCCCACAGGGCCCTTCCTGTCCTGCCAGTCTCTTCCCCCCCCCACAGGGCCCTTCCTGTCCTGCCAGTCTCTTCCCCCCCACAGGGCCCTTCCTGTCCTGCCAGTCTCTTCCCCCCCACAGGGCCCTTCCTGTCCTGCCAGTCTCTTCCCCCCCACAGGGCCCTTCCTGTCCTGCCAGTCTCTTCCCCCCCACAGGGCCCTTCCTGTCCTGCCAGTCTCTTCCCCCCCACAGGGCCCTTCCTGTCCTGCCAGTCTCTTCCCCCCCACAGGGCCCTTCCTGTCCTGCCAGTCTCTTCCCCCCCACAGGGCCCTTCCTGTCCTGCCAGTCTCTTCCCCCCCACAGGGCCCTTCCTGTCCTGCCAGTCTCTTCCCCCCCACAGGGCCCTTCCTGTCCTGCCAGTCTCTTCCCCCCCACAGGGCCCTTCCTGTCCTGCCAGTCTCTTCCCCCCCACAGGGCCCTTCCTGTCCTGCCAGTCTCTTCCCCCCCACAGGGCCCTTCCTGTCCTGCCAGTCTCTTCCCCCCACAGGGCCCTTCCTGTCCTGCCAGTCTCTTCCCCCCACCCCGGGGCCCTTCCTGTCCTGCCAGTCTCTTCCCCCCACAGGGCCCTTCCTGTCCTGCCAGTCTCTTCCCCCCCACAGGGCCCTTCCTGTCCTGCCAGTCTCTTCCCCCCCCCCGGGCCCTTCCTGTCCTGCCAGTCTCTTCCCCCCACCCCGGGGCCTGCCAGTCTCTTCCCCCCACCCCGGGGCCCTTCCTGTCCTGCCAGTCTCTTCCCCCCACAGGGCCCTTCCCCCCACTCTTTCCCCCCCACAGGGCCCTTCCTGTCCTGCCAGTCTCTTCCCCCCACCCCTTCATGTCCTGGTCTCTTCCCCCACCACAGGGCCCTTCCTGTCCTGCCAGTCTCTTCCAGTCTCTTCCCCCCACCCCGGGGCCCTTCCTGTCCTGCCAGTCTCTTCCCCCCACCCCGGGGGTCCTGCCAGTTCTTCCCCCCCACAGGGCCCTTCCTGTCCTGCCAGTCTCTTCCCCCCACCCCGGGGCCCTTCCTGTCCTGCCAGTCTCTTCCCCCCCACAGGGCCCTTCATGTCCTGCCAGTCTCTTTCCCCCACAGGGCCCTTCCTGTCCTGCCAGTCTCTTTCCCCCACAGGGCCCTTCATGTCCTGCCAGTCTCTTCCCCCCCACAGAGCCCTTCCTGCCTGCCAGTCTCTTCCCCCCACCCCGGGGCCCTTCCTGTCCTGCCAGTCTCTTCCCCCCACAGAGCCCTTCATGTCCTGCCAGTCTCTCCCCCCTACAGGGCCCTTCCTGTCCTGCCAGTCTCTTTCCCCCCCACAGGGCCCTTCATGTCCTGCCAGTCTCTTTCCCCCACAGGGCCCTTCCTGTCCTGCCAGTCTCTTCCCCCCACCCTGGGGCCCTTCCTGTCCTGCCAGTCTCTTCCCCCCCACAGGGCCCTTCCTGTCCTGCCAGTCTCTCCCCCCCCCAGGGCCCTTCCTGTCCTGCCAGTCTCTTCCCCCCACCCCGGGGCCCTTCCTGTCCTGCCAGTCTCTTCCCCCCCACAGGGCCCTTCCTGTCCTGCCAGTCTCTTCCCCCCCACAGGGCCCTTCCTGTCCTGCCAGTCTCTTCCCCCCACAGGGCCCTTCCTGTCCTGCCAGTCTCTTCCCCCCCACAGGGCCCTTCCTGTCCTGCCAGTCTCTTCCCCCCCACAGGGCCCTTCCTGTCCTGCCAGTCTCTTCCCCCCCACAGGGCCCTTCCTGTCCTGCCAGTCTCTTCCCCCCACAGGGCCCTTCCTGTCCTGCCAGTCTCTTCCCCCCCACAGGCCCTTCATGTCCTGCCAGTCTCTTCCCCCCACCCCGGGGCCCTTCCTGTCCTGCCAGTCTCTTCCCCCCACCCCGGGGCCCTTCCTGTCCTGCCAGTCTCTTCCCCCCACCCCGGGGCCCTTCCTGTCCTGCCAGTCTCTTCCCCCCACCCCGGGGCCCTTCCTGTCCTGCCAGTCTCTTCCCCCCCACAGGGCCCTTCCTGTCCTGCCAGTCTCTTCCCCCCCACAGGGCCCTTCATGTCCTGCCAGTCTCTTCCCCCCCACAGGGCCCTTCCTGTCCTGCCAGTCTCTTCCCCCCACCCCGGGGCCCTTCCTGTCCTGCCAGTCTCTTCCCCCCACCCCGGGGCCCTTCCTGTCCTGCCAGTCTCTCCCCCCCCACAGGGCCCTTCCTGTCCTGCCAGTCTCTTCCCCCCACAGGGCCCTTCCTGTCCTGCCAGTCTCTTCCCCCCACAGGGCCCTTCATGTCCTGCCAGTCTCTTCCCCCCCACAGAGCCCTTCCTGTCCTGCCAGTCTCTTCCCCCCACCCCGGGGCCCTTCCTGTCCTGCCAGTCTCTTCCCCCCACAGAGCCCTTCCTGTCCTGCCAGTCTCTTTCCCCAGCAACCCAGGAGCCCCATGTCCCCAGGAGGAAGGGTCTTGGCCCAACTCTGCACAGGGCCACCCAGGCCCGCTCCTGCCAGGACCCACTTAAAGCCCCCAGCAGGAGTGAGGACACTGGGGCTGCAGGCTCCTGGCCAGCACACCTCAGGCTGGGCCCAGTCCTGCCAGCTGACCGGTGGTCCAGAGTGCTGGCGAGGAAGCTGCTTCTCAGCACTAATCCAGGGAGTAAACACCCATGTTTGCTCAGTCAGGCGCCTCTTCCTGCCTCTTCAAGAAAATCCAGGCCCATCCTATGTCCCTGGCCCTGCTGCCTGCCTCTGCTACACCAGGGGCTATACCAGGGACCATCAGCTCTGGCCCGTGGGGCTGGGGGCTGGCCCTCGCCACTGACCTGAATCTTGGGGGATGGCCTGGCAGCAGTGGCGCCTCCCCGAGAGGGGCACGTGTATAGGCAGGCGTCCCGAGCCCATGGCCTCAGGGAACACAGCTCCTGCCCAGGCTCTCCTTCCTGTGACAGAGCCCTGGGGCCCCTGTGCACAGTGGGGTGTTTCTGGGGGCTGAGGCCAGGGGCTGGCTCAGCCTGGACACCCTCACTGTCCTGCACCCTTGCCAGCCCTGTGACCCCTGGCTGTAGCAGCTGTAGGCTGCAGGACAAGACAGACCCTCCTTCAGGGCCTGGAAAGGCTTTGCCTGAGGCGGGCAGCCAGGTGGCTGTTGCCTGGAAGGAGGGAGGGAGAGTCCGGGCACCCTAGGAAAGGCGGCCTCTGCTGCCCCAGCGCAGTCTTGACCTTGCCCCGTCTCTAGGTTTCTGTCAGTTGTGTCCCCTCCAGTGCCTGAGCACCCCCACCCTGCAGCTCAGGGCTGGCCTCAGATGACCAGCTGGCCAGCAGGTCACTGAAGTCTGGTGTGCCAGGGTGGAGAAGGCCCAGGGGACTGGGTGCTGGCTCCTTCCAGAAGGACGGGGGCAGCTTCCTCTGGGTCATGGGGGTGATGTGGCTGTATTTCTGCTCCAGCCTCAGTCTGTGTCCAGCTGTTGCCCTGGGCCCCAGGAACTGCCGCAGCCCATAGTCAAAAAGCTCAGCCAGCGGTCCCAGGGGCAGCGTCCCATCCTCGCTGAAGCCTGACCTGTGTGCCTGCCCCTTGGATCCCTGGGGCAAGTGGACCCCAGGCTCAGTGGCCTGCTCGTCCTCTGGGGCCCCGTCCTGAGCCAGGCGCACCAGGTCAGCATAGTACAGCTCCCGGGCTGAGTGGCTGGCCAGGTGGCCATCCTCGGAGACATCACAGGCATCTGGGTCCTGCCCTTTGTCCTTGCGACCAAAGTACCGCTGGATGTCACCACTGATAAGCTCTGAGAAGCGCAGCAGCCGCAGGGGAGTCTCTGGGCTGCTTGGGCCTTGGGGAGCCGCCCCCGAGTTCTGGGGGGACCCCTCGCCCTCCAGCTCCTCGCCCTCCCCATCGTCATCCTCCTCCTCTTCCTCCTCCTCTGAAGTGTCAAGGGGCTCCGGGTCTGAGGGCAGGAAGGGCTGGTGGGACTGCAGGGGCAGTTGAAAGCCACAGAGAGGCCGGATCACGCCAGCAGCCATGTCCTGAAGCCACTCGAGCTCCTGGGGCCTCTGGGGCTGGTGGCTGGAGAGGGAGGTGGCAGGCAGGTGAGCCGTCAGGGCTCAGAGCCCACGTGCGCACCCCAGAGAGGGCTCCCCCTCCTGCCTCCCACAACCCCAGGCTTCCCTGACCCAGCCCAGCAGGAGTGAGGTAGCAGAGACTGCAGAGGGTGGGCTTGGGGGGCACGGGGCCCAGGAGTGTAGCGGGCCATTGGCAGGAGCAGTTGGATCCCATTTGTGGGGTGGGGCAATTGTGGGTGCAGGGAGGATGCGGGGTGGGACGGAGCCACTACAGCCACTAAAGTCATGGCCAGGGGGATCCGGGGGTGAGAAGTCCCCGGGGCTCAGCCTTGCCCGGGGCTCCCAGAGTCCCTCCCCTGGGTTGCTATGGCTTCCCACACCCTGCCTAGGGCCCTTGCAGTTGCCATGGGGGGCATTTGGGGACCACCAGGGCCCAGCCCACGTCGTTGCTTCCAGTGGCAGCGCCGACCCAGCCTCGGGCTGACTTCTGATGAGAGAAGGACACCTGGGTGGACCCGACCTAGGCGCCTCCTGCTGGGGATGGCGTGGAACGACCTTGAAAAGTGGGCTCCAGGAGCCTTGTCCTCATGGGAAAGCAAGTGGGTGCCCCAGTGGGAGGGAGGAAGAGGGGAGCCGCACCCGGGAAGCCCAGGGCCCAGCTCCTCAGGAAATGAGGTCCCTGAGAGGACCTGGAGGAAGACCCCCGGAGCCACGGCCCCGAGTGCTGAGCCCCCGTGGCCCTCCCCACTCACCACCAGGCCCCGGGTCCTACCTGGCCTCTGCTGCACCTCTTGCTCGGCAGGCCCACCTCCACCTAGATGCAAGCATTTATAGCAGGGCTCTGCAGCCGCCTGAGGCTGGCAAATATTTGGCGACGGCATTGTCATCGCAGACTGGACAAATAGAGCCCGTTTGCTTTAGCGCCCGGCAACCAGGGCCCCGCGGGGGGAGCGTCCGAAGACCAGCCTCGCCTGCACGCATCCTGCCGGGGGACCGTGGAGTGTTTGCCGCAAGCCCAGCTGGACCCGAGGACTCTTATCTCTGCTGCTGATTGGGCCTGGTCCAAGCCTTGTCAAATAGGCGGAAAATTAAATTTCATGCTATTTTGAGTTCTGGAGTAGGCCTCTCTAGAGGACATCCTGCCTCTGCAGTGTGCTGCACAAACAGTGCATCGCTGGCAGCAGGGCCCTGGGCCAGCGGAAGGCACAGGGGCCACCGGGCCACTGGGGTGGGCTAATGCAGGTGGCCCCTGGAGCCCCGGCCTAGCCCCCTCCAGCCATGCACTGGGGGAGGGGGTTCTGGGCAGCTGTGCCCAGTCTCCACCAGCCCAGAGGGGCCATGATGAAGACCCCGCCCAGCAAGGCTGCCCTCCCACCTGCACAGGGTTCCAATCACCCGGTGAACCTACTGCTGCCCTGGGCTTCCTCAGGGGCCAGGCTGAGATGGCATCCCCGGCCTCCTTCAAGGTAAGGGACTCTGACTCCAGCCACCTTGCCCAAGTCCCACTGCTGCTGGTGGGGCTGGTCCTGCCCAGCCTGGCTTGGGCCATCAAGGGCCCCACAGTACTCACGTTCTGCACGTGGACACCACCTGCCCCTTCCCAGGTGCGCCCCCTCCAGGTGGGGACGGCCCCTCACCCACTGCCATCTCGGCACAAGGACCTGGCCTTCCCTGCAGCTGGGTCTCTGCTGGTTGCTGCGGCCCTTTCCTCACCGGAGGGCAGGAGGGCCCAGGAGACCGGCAGCCATGTGGTGCTCGGGAGCTGCCCACTCCTCACAGACGCTGTGCCTGAGCGGGAGTGGCATGGCAAGGGGCAGACTGCAGGGCGTAGGAGGGGGATGGCATCATCACAGCAGCCAGCCACCATTTATCACCACCTCGTCCCCAGAAGGAAGCCCAGGCTGTGACCCAGGCGAGGCCATGTCCTGGTGATGCCAGTGTCCTGGGATGAGGGGCATCTGACCAGGCTCGACCCTGAGCACCCGCCTGTCCCCAGAGACCAACCTCAGCAGGCTTTGCTGTTCTGTCTTGTACAAGGGCTTGAACCTGGGGCACTCATCCACTGGCCTACACCCCAAGCTGTTGTGTGTGTGTGTTGCTAAGGATTGAACCCAGGGCCTAGTGCATGCAGAGGCTCTGCCTCTGCCAACTGAGCTATATCCCCAGCCCCCAAGCCCTTTTTTTAAAAAATATTTATTTATTTATTTTAGTTGTACACAATGCAATGCATTTATGTTTACATGGTGCTGAGGATCGAAACCCGGGGCCGCGCACATGCGAGGCAAGCACTCTGCCGCTGAGCCACAACCCCAGCCCCCAAGCCCTTTTTATCTTGAGACAGGGTCTCAGTTTTTTAGGGCTTCACTTAGTTGCTGAGGCTGACTTCTGCCTCATGATCTGCTTGCCTCAGCCTCCCAACTTGCTGGGATTACTGGCATGTGCCACCACACCCAGCCTGACCTCGGGCTGGACCAAGTTTGAGACTTCAGTCCAAAGACACTAGCCCAATCCTGGCTGTGGGGTGGTTCTGCCTCAGCAGCCTTCCCTCTGACCCAGCGCCGCCCGGCTGTCAGCCCAGATCTGCAGGAGGCCCAGGGTCGGGGTTCCAGGCTGCTGGGGCCTACTTGCTGACCATATTCAGCCCCTCGCCCTCTTGCTGGCTCAGGGGGCTTCTGCTCAGAACCATGGCGCCCCCTGCTGCTTGCTGTGGGAAGGGGCTGGAAGTAGGCTGAGTTCTGTGTGCTGCCCACTTCCACCTGGGGGCAAGCAGCAGAGCCGGCAGCCGAGGGGCCTTGGCAACCTGGCAGAGGACCCAGGAGGCATGTGGCCGTGGGCTCTGTGTCCCCCCGACCAGGAGGTGGGAGAGGCCATGCGGGTGCTGTGAGCGCAGGCAGTCGCCAGCTCACCCAGAGCAGCCTTGGCCTGCGCGGCCCCCGGGCTGGCCACTGCCCTCGAGAAGGTCCCGCCTGTGTGATCAGAGGAGGGGCTTCAGGGGTAAGCTGCAGGAAGGCAGAGTGTCCCCACGAGACAGAGCCTGGGGAGACCCCAAGTGCTGCTGCAGAGCTGGGGACCCCTGGGCTTCTCGGGGTCCTTGTGAACAGGAGGCAGCAGGTCAGAGGCAGCCCGAGTGGAAGATGCTGCGCTGACGGCTTGGAAGATGGCAGAGGCAACAGGCAAGGGGTGCAGGGGTCTAAGAACCCGGAAAATGCAAGAAAGCAGGTTCCCGCAGGCTCCGGAGTGCGGCCTGCGACCTGATTCCAGGCCAGCTCCCCACGTGGAGCTCCCGGGTGCTGAAGGCTCGCAGCTGTCACATGTGCGGGGCCTCAAGGCGGCCATGGAGGTCAGATCCTTCTCCCAGCCACAGGGGGGCCCAGCGCCGATGAACTCAAATCCCAGGTGAGGCCATGCACCCTAGGCCTTGGGGACAGCACTGAGACTAGGGAGGGAGGCACCAGGGTCCCACAGGATGGGCTGAGGCAACGTAAGGAGCAGGTCTGGGGACCCAGCGGGAGTCAGCAAGTCATCCTCCCCTCACCCCGCCTGAGCATTAGGCCAGGATCAAGGTAGACCAGGTGTCTCTGGCTTTTGTTCCTGGTGAGGCCAGGTCAGTGGGTGACAGGGAATCTTGGGTCAGTGAAGACACACTTGCCAGGAGTCGTTGCCTGCACACATCTAGCCGGTGTCGGGTGGGTAGCCAGGCCCAGACCAAGCAGCTGTGTTCCCCGGGCTCTGCCACCCATCCACACCCCTAGAGGAAGCTGGGGCCTGAGCTCATGTCCCAGCATCTGCCTGGCTCTCACTGTGGGCTGGCCCTGCACAACTCTCGGCCCACTGCCCCCACCGGCACCCCCCACCCCTGTTGTCCAGTCTCAGGCCCTGGGAGAACAGCTCTGCCTCTCCAGAGGCAAGCTCTGCCTCCCCAGGCACCCCATATTGATCTTTCCAGGAAAATCAATAGCTCCAACATGTCAGTGCTCAAGTGGCGCTACAATAAATTTCCCCGCCATTAAGCACACAAGGGCCGTAGCCTCCGCCCCCCATTAGTGGGACGTTAGGCTTCCAGTGAAATTTCTCTGTGTGCTTTGAGATAATGCAGCTGAGGTGTTGGTTTATGTCCCCAGGGAGGGGAGAGTGACTTGGAGCTGTGGCCTTTTCCTCTCGGGTTCCCAGCCAAGCCACTGGGAACCAGCAAGCCTGGAAGCCGAGGCACCTCAGAGGCAGGAAGCAAGGAAGGACTGCAGGGCTCAGTGAGGCTAGCGGCTGCAGGAGGGCGGGTCCTGGGGAACAGGGCTTTGCCCTGGGCTGGATGCTGGGCCACTGGTGGGGCCACTGCAAGTGAGCACTACAGACTGGACAACAATAGAGGAGCCGGCACGGTGGTACACAACTATAATTCCTGCCACTTGGGAGGCTGGGGCAGGAGGGCTCCAAGTTTGAGGCCAGCCAGAGCAATGTAGTAAAACTCTGCCTCAAAACTTTAAAAAAAGGGCTGGTAATGTGGCTCAGTGATATAACACTTACCTAGCATGTGTGAGGTGCTGGGTTCCACCCCAAAACAAACAAAAACAACAGGGCTTCTTTACCTCACAGCCTTGGAGACTAGAAGTCCCAAACCAGGTCTACTCCCAGTGACAACTGGGGAGATTGTGCCAGGTCTCATGCCTCTGTCAGTGCAGTCTTGGCCGGCAGACACACCATCCCAACTTCTGCCTCTGTGGTTATGTGACCTTCTACCTTGTATACATCTGTCTTCTCTTCTTGTAAGGACATGTGTCACTGAATTAGCCCACTCTGATGTAGCATGACCTCAGTTTAACTAACAACATCTGCAAAGACCCTGTTTCCAAACAAACACCATCCTCTTGTTTTCTGATGGGAACTACAGACTCCACACAGCATCTTCCAGTCCAGTCTCAGCAGTAGCCTGAGTGTGTGACATCCAACCACAGCTGAAAATGCTCAAGGAGGCTCAGAGGATCAAGTTACCCTCTAAGGGTCTCATTTCTGGTTGTTTTTTTTTTTTTTTTTTTTTTTTTTTTGGACCGGGGATTGAACTCAATGGCACTCGACCACTGGGCCACATCCCCAGCATTTTTAGTATTTTATTAGAGACAGGGTCTCACTGAGTTGCTAAGTGCCTTGCCATTGCTGAGGCTGGCTTTGAACTCGTGATCCTCTTGCCTCAGCCTCCCAAGTGCTGGGATTACAGGTAAGCGCCACTGCGCCCAGCTCATTTCTGTTCTTGATCCATGACAGACAGTCATCAAGACTGAGATGAAGCGGGGCACAGTGGTACATGCCTGTAATCCCAGCACTTGGGAGGCTGAGGCAGGAGGATCGCGAGTTCGAAGCCAGCCTCAGCCATGGCGAGGCATGTAGCAACTCAGTGAGACCCTGTCTCTAATAAAATACAAAAAGGGCTGGGGATGTGGCCCAGTGGTCGAGTGCCCTGAGTTCAATTCCCGTACCGAAAAAAAAAAAAAAAGACTGAGATGGGCGCCCTGTCCCTACCCTACCTCCTCGCCCAAGCCCTGCATGGCTGCCGTGAAGCACCTCAACCTAAAACAGCACCAGGCTGAGCTGGTGCCTCCTCTGCAGCTCCATCTAAGCCTGCAGACCCTTGACCTCTTCCTCCAGAAAGCTCTCTAGACCGTCCACTATCCACACTTCAGTCGCCCTCCTTGCCTGCACCCTTGGTGCTCCCAGGTCCTTGCAGGGCAGGTTGGTGTGCCCGTGATTCTGGTGGGGTTCTGAGCTGGAACAGGTGGGGCGGGCCCATGGAGCTGGCAACAGGTGCCTCTGTTGACACAGCAGCTCTGAATGCATCCTGGGCTGGGCCTGGTGTTAGGAGCGGGGCGGGGACGCCCAGGTGTCTTTGGCTGGAACACCTCCAGGCTCTCCCAGCTTAATGCTGTGACTGCATCTCCTGCCAGGAATATCTGAGCCTGGTGCTTCTCTCGCCGGGAAGCAGGCCCAGAAAGACGTCGCATGCTCCAGGTCACAAAGTGGCTTTTTGTGCCATCCCCAGAGCAGATTATGGCTCCCCGGAGAAATCCTAAATGCGTATTTCTAAGTGAAAGAAACCAAGATGAAAAGGTTGAAGCGTGAGTGGCGGCACCCCAGAGTAGATGATGGCTTCCGCCCGACGCCGTACACCAAGAGGTGGCGTGTGGGGAGCGGACGACAGAGGACAGCGGGCAGGAGGTCGGTATGCGCCCGGCTGGTCCCAGTACCACGACCCAGGCCGGATGGACAACTACACTTCCCAGCAAGCCGCGCGGCAGCCGGGGCGGGACCTAAGGCGGAAGTGCTCCGAAGGCATGCGTCATTTCCGCGGTGCGGCTGGGCTCACGTTCCATAGTCGTGAGGCCAGGTATGGCGCCGGTTTCCGGTTCTGGACGACGGAAGTGACGCATGCTGTGCGCCACAGGGCGGAGGTCGCGATGAGCCGCGTCCTGTGGGCGCCGACCGCAAGGTGGGGGCTTCGCCCTCTCGGCGGGCCGGGGCTGGGCGGGTGCTGGGCCGGGGCCGAGACCAAGGCCGCGTAGCCCATTCACTGCTGTCTCTTTTGTAGGGCCATGCGGGCGCTCAGGCTCGCGGGCTGGGCTCCGCGGAGCTTTCACTCGCCGCCGGCTGGCCGAGCTCGTGCCCAGCCCGCGGACGACGAGGAGGACCCCGACCGCCCCCTTCGGTTTTCCTCCAGCAAAGCCAGCCCGTCCCGCTGGACGGTAGAGCATTCCCTGGGGAAGGAGCAGCAGCGGGCCTGGTGGAAGGTGCTGCCCCTTAGCCTCTCCCTCGTGGCTCTGGTCTTCTGGTGCTTCCTGAGGAAGGAGAGCGGCGCGGACCAGTGGTTGAGACGCGTGCTGGAAGGAGAGGGGCCCGAGCCCAGCGACGCCCCCGAGCAGCCCGGGGCGCGGGCCGTCTACCCGCCGAGAACCTCGGGTGCCGGCTGGGGTTAGCTGGACGCCAGCGCGCAGCCACCCTCGGGCGCGAGGTGCGTTGGAGGTTCTTGTCCCGGTGTGCGTGCGAGTCCGGCCCCGAAGGACTCACGCTCCTGCGCTGAGGCGCGTGAAGGCACCGGCAGGTCAGCAGGAACCTGCTCCTTGTCCAACACCGTTGCCCAGTGATTGCGTCCAATAGACTTTGAAGATCCACGGGGAAGGGGTTGGCTACACTGTGTGCCACTGGATTTGTGATGTCTTTGTACAACCTAAGCACGTTTCCAAAGCGATTCTGCGGATACTTGTAATCCAGCGTTACTTTGTAGGCCATTTGCTTTCTGAAACACAATAACTGACCTAAGTGTTAGAACGTGCTCTGCAGTGTAAATAACATCTGTTGATGTTAGTTTTACATACTAACAAATTGAAAATACATTTTAATACAATGACGCACTAAGGTGATTTGGGTGGCTTTTTCCTTTTGTTACATCTAATTGAAAAAGTATTTTTAGCCGGGCGTGGTGGCGCACGCCTGTAATCCCAGCACTTTGGGAGGCTGAGGCAGGAGGATCGCGAGTTCAAAGCCAGCCTCAGCAATGGCGAGGCACTCAGCAACTCAGAGAGACCCTGACTCTAAATAAAAAATACAAAAAAAGGGCTGGGGATGTGGCCCAGTGGTCGAGTGCCCCTGAGTTCAATCCCTGGTACCACCAAAAAAAAAGTATTTTAGTAGGCGAACAATCACCTTTTAAAAAACTATAGTTTGTTCATTGTGTTGCTGGGGATTGAACCCAGGGACCTCAGCCCTTTATTTTGAGAGGTCTCTCAGGTGCGGAGGCTGGCTTCAAACTTGTGATACTCTTGCTTCAGCCTCTGCAATTGCTGGGATTAAAGGTGTGCACTAGTGCACCTGGCTTTGCAGAACTTTATTTGTAACACGTGAAATATTTTTTTTTACTTGTAAATGGACACAATACCTTTATTTATCTTTATGTGGTGCTGAGGATGCTAGGCAAGCACACTCCACCTCTGAGCCACAACCCCAGCCCTCTTTACTTTTTTTTTTTTTTTTTTTTTTTTTTTTTTTTAGCACCGGGGATTGAACTCAGGGGCACTCGACCACTGGGCCACATCCTCAGCCCTTTTTTGTATTTTATTAGAGACAGGGTCTCACTGAGTTGCTAAGTGCCTCACCATTGCTGAGGCTGGCTTTGAACTCGCGATCCTCCTGCCTCAGCCTCCCAAAGTGCTGGGATTACAGGCATGCGCCACCGCGCCTGGCTTTTACTTATTTTTATGTGGTGTTAAGGATTGAACCCAGCGCCTCACACGTTCGAGGCAGGTACTCTACCACTGAGCTATAGCCCCAGCCTAATAAGTATTTATTTTCACAAATTACAGTCACTATTTTGGATTACCTGAATATATTTTCCAACTGTTATGTAAGAAGAAACTTGCTTAATTTGAATTAAATGCAAAATATATAAAAAGTAGCTTTCATTTACTTGAACTTCTGCTGGAAGACTTTATTATCGTGTGGTGCTGAAGGTACTGTTTTTTGTTTTTTGTTTTTTCTCCCCTGGATGCATATGTTTGAAAAACAGGTTTTGCCACTAGGTGTAGCAATGTACACCTTCTACCTCTCTGCAGAAGTGTGCTGAGGATCTGGCACCTTCATAGACTACCAGGAACTGGGGTGTGTACCAGCATGCTCATTGTTGAAGGATTGAGCCTGAGTCCTGGAAAGACTGCCTAGGCTTAGCTCCCCTGGCCTTGTCCTAGAGGGGACAAAGAACTAAGGTGCTTTCTCTTTGCCTTGGGGTGGTTGTAACTGGTTTGGTTGTGAGCATTTTGTTTCAGAGCAGTCATTCAAACCAGAACTCCTATTTCACTTTACCTTCAAGAACTTTTGTATTAACAAAAAAGGTTTTTATTTTTTGTTTTGTTTTCTTTTTTTTCTTTTGGTACCGGAGATTGAACTCACTCGGGGCACTCGGCCACTGGGCCACATCCCCAGCCCTTTTTGTATTGTATTTAGAGACAGGGTCTCACTGAGTTGCTAAGTGCCTCGCCATTGCTGAGGCTGGTTTTGAACTCAGGAACCTTCTGCCTCAGCCTCCCAAGTGCTGGGATTACAAGCATGTGCCACCTATTTTTATGTTTTCTTTTGTAGTGCTGGGGATTGAACCCAGGGCCTTGTTCATGCCAGGCCAGAACTCAGTACCACTGAGCTACACTTCCAGCCTTTTTTAGGTTTAACTTGAAACAGGGTCTTATTAAGTTGGTCAAGATGACCTTGAACTTGGGATCCTACTGCCTCAGCCTCCTAAATATCTCAGATTATAGGTGTGTGACACCACTCCTGGCTTAAAGTAATTTTCCTATGACAAAGCAATATATATATATATGTGTGTATATATATATATTCCCCCCCCCCCCCCAGAAGATACTAAGCAAAAGGGAATGAGAAGCACCAACTAGAACCACTTTGGATAACTCATCATTTAGTTATTTGTGTGAATATATAAATACTGTTTTTCAAAAACACAGTGGGTTTTTCTTTTTTTTTAATTGTGTTTTGTTTTACAGTGCTGGGAATGGAGCCAGGGCCTGAGCATGCTAGGCAAGTGTTCCTCCACACTGACCTGCACCTCCAGCTCCTATGGGATTTATTTATTTATTGGAGTACTGGGGATTGAACTCATGGCCACTGGACCACTGGGCCACATCCCCAGCCCTATTTTGTATTTTATTTAGAGACAGGGTCTCACTGAGTTGCTTAGCACCTTCCTTTTGCTGAGGCTGGCTTTGAACTCAAGATCCTCCTGCCTCAGCCTCCTGAGCTGCTGGGATTACAGATGTGTGCAACTATGCCCAGCCTCTGTGGGATTGTTTTTCGTGACAGCACTCACCCCATGTAGCACATTCTGAGTGCGTCCAGGCTGTTGGCTTCACACTAGTTAGGATAGCTGGTGTCATGAGCAAAAGGAGGATCCCTTAGCCAGTTAGGGGCAGTGGGCAGACCGCTCAGACCTGGAGTTTCCAAGGGTGACAACTGAGTAGGGTGATGGATACAGCTAGTTAAATCTTTTATTTAACTATTTTTGTAGAGTGCTTGTCTTATTCCTTTATTCCTTGCTCTCCTGGTCTGTAGCTTTTATTCTTCCTGGAGTGCTGGCAGGTTGGCTTCCCCAGGTGAGTGCCCAGAGGGCATCTGCAAGGAAGAGCACCGCAGAACACAGGCAGTGTCAGGGATGCCTAAAATGAGCTGCTGGACAGAAGGAGGAGGAAATTGTTGAAGAAAGAAAGGGCTGGGATGGTAGTTCAGTGGTAGAGTACTTGCCTTGCATGCTAGGGCCTTGGGTTCAATTCCCATTACTGGAAAAAGGCTTTTTTCAAGGAAGAGGAGGTTGACTAAGTGGCCACATCGTGTAAGCTGCTAAACGATAAGCAATGTTGGAAAATCCTGGTAGTCCTGTGCATTTGCTCCCCTCCTAACCCCAAAAAAGGGAATACTACATTCATAATAAAAACCCTGGTGGCTGGGCATGGTGATGCACATCTGTAATCTCCAGAGGCTGAGGCAGGAGAAAGCAAGTCCAGCCTCGGTAATTTAGCAAGAACCTGTCTCAAAAAACCCTGGTGTTACTTTATGTAAGCATGGCACCATCCCAGATTTTAAAGACTATTCTTCAAAAGCATGGAAAATTCTTTTAGTCATTGTAGCCTATCAATGAGGAAGACATATTCTGTGGGAGAAAAAGGGACCTTCATTCACCCAAGTTCCTTTTTCTGGCTGTGTGTGTGCTGTCTTCTTAGTTTGACTGTCTTACTAGGCTCGTTGGGTGTTGTACCAAGGTGGAGGGCTTGGGGTTACCCTAGACATTTTCATTTGTACATGTTCACAGACTGCAAGATGTTTGTTCCTCTGAGGAATCTATGGGCCTTGCTCTCCTGCTTCGTCCTGCTTGATTTTTTTTTTTTTTTTTTTTTTTTTTTTTTTTTTTTTGGTAGTGGGGATTGAACCCAGGGGCACTTAGCCACTAAGCCACATCCCCAGCCCTTTTAAAAATATTTTATTTAGACACAGGGCCTCACTGAGTTGCTTAGGGCCTCACTAAATTGCTGAGGCTCCAAGAGTCTCTTACAGGCAAGTGCCACCATGCTGCCTTGATTTGCTTTAACATATGTTCTTGATTTTTTAAAAATATTTACTTATTTGCTTTTTTAGTTGTACACAATGCAATGCATTTATGTTTACGTGGTGCTGAGGATTGAACCCAGGCCGCGCACTTGCTAGGCGAGCACTCTACCGCTGAGCCACAACCCCAGCCCCTGTTCTTGATTTTTTAAAAATATTTATTTATTTACTTTAGTTGTACACAAGGCAATGCATTTATGTTTACGTGGTGCTGAGGATCGAACCTGGGCCGCGCACGTGCGAGGCGAGCACTCTGCCCTGAGCCACAACCCCAGCCCTGTTCTTGATTTTTTTTTTTTTTTTTTTTTTTTGTACTGGGGATTGAACTCAGGGGCACTGGACCACTGGGCCACATCCCCAGCCCTTTTTTGTATTTTATTAGAGACAGGGTCTCACTGAGTTGCTAAGTGCCTCGCCATTGCTGAGGCTGGCATTGAACTTGCGATCCTCCTGCCTCAGCCTCCCAAAGTGTTGGGATTACAGGTGTGTGCCACCGCGCCCAGCTTCTTGATTTTTAAAATCACTTAATTTCAAGATTAAACTTCAAGTTTATAAGGTAATAATTCATTTGGAAAAGTGAACAAATAAAAAAGTTATCTTGGGGGCTGGGGATATGGCTCAGTTGGTAGAGTGCTTGTCTAGCATGCACAAGTCCCTGGGTTCAATCCCCAGCACCACCAAAAAAATAAAAATAAAAAAGTTATCTTGGGCTGGGGTTGTGGCCTAGTGGCAAAGCACTTACCTAATATGCATGGGCACTGTGTTTGATCTTTAGCACCACATAAAAATAAAGATGTTGGGGCTGGGGTTGTGGCTCGGTTCTGGCCTCGCATGTGTGCGGCCTGGGTTCGATCCTCAGCACCACATAAACATAAATGCATTGCATTGTGTACAACTAAAGCAAATAAATAAATATTTAAAAAAATAAAGATATTGTGTCCACTTAAAACTAAATATGATTTTTTTAAAAAAATAAAGATATTGTGTCCACTTAAAACTAAATATGATTTTTTTAAAAAATAAAGATATTGTGTCCACTTAAAACTAAATATGAATATTTTTTTAAATATTTATTTGCTTTAGTTGTACACAATGCAATGCATTTATGTTTATGTGGTGCTGAGGATTGAACCCAGGCCGCACACATGCGAGGCCAGCGCTCTGCCGCTGAGCCACAACCCCAGCCCCAAAAAATAAATATTAAAAAAAAAAAATTATCTTGCCGGGTGAGGGGCACATACCTGTAATCCCAACAGCCAGGGAGACTGAGACAGGAGGATCATGAGTTCAAAGCCAGCCTCAGGAACAGTGAGGCACTAAGCAACTCCGTGAGACCCTGTCTCTAAATAAAATACAAAATAGGGCTGGGGATGTGGCCCAGTGGTCCAGTGCTCAATCATTCCCCCCCCCCCCAACCACAAAAACAAACAACAACAGCAACAAAATATTACCAGCAAGTGATAAATTTTAATTCACGGTGTTATTAGCATTTCAAAAAATAACTTACATACTTGGACAAATTATATTTGCATGTTATTCATTATTTGATTCTGATGTTGTTTACATTTAGATCACTGTTCCTAGAAATGGAGTACCTTAGTTTTCAGAGGGTCAGGACCCTTTGCCCTCTAGCTATTTCCTTTCCGGACAAGTCTCCAGCATTAGAGTCGCAGAGACCCATCTGCCTAGGGTGCTTCCTTGTTTCATCTTGCATTTAAAATGTCTCACGCCACGCGTTTACGGATCGGTGCATCGCAACCCTGGGCTCCCCCTCCTGAACCCCCAGCCTGCGCGTCTGCCCCTTGATTGCCAGCTTCTTGCATTCCCGTTTCAGGAAGCAGCTCTACGGAGATATGATTCACGCTCGATTCAGTTCATCCATTCAAAGTACACGATTCCAAAATCTCTAGTATATCGCAGGGGCGACCATCGCCACGCTATGGTTTTAGACTTTTTCGTGCTCAAAGGAGCCTTGTCCGCGAGCAGTCCGCGGGCCCCGGCAGTCCCCCGGCGCCCCAGCCCAGCCCCGGACCTGCCCCGACCGACGGCGCGCCCTCAGGTACCGCGGCGGCAGCGCGCGCGTGCGGGGGTCGGTGTGCGGGGGCGCGGGCGGCCGGGGGCGGGCCGGGGCGGGGCCTGGGCGGGGCCGGCACGGCGGGGGGCGCGGGGGGCTCGGTGCGGGGGGAGATCCGGGGGCGGGGGCGCCGGCGCGGCGCATGCGCGCTGCATTGTTTTGACTGAAAATGCCGTCGGTTTCGAAAGCGGCGGCGGCGGCGGCGCTGAGCGGGTCCCCCCCGCAGACCGAGAAGCCGACCCACTACAGGTCAGTGCCCGGGCCCCCGCCCGCGCCGCCTGGATGACGGCGCGCCGCCGAGGCGCAGGGAGCGGCCCGCGCGCGCCCGGCCGGGCCTGGGTGTCGCCACCGAGGTGCGCCCGCCGCCCGC
Source organism: Tamias sibiricus (assembly GCA_025594165.1). Classification (NCBI taxonomy): domain Eukaryota; kingdom Metazoa; phylum Chordata; class Mammalia; order Rodentia; family Sciuridae; genus Tamias; species Tamias sibiricus. Next base: position 1,164,164 of record CM046674.1, on the reverse strand, counting down.
GCCCCCGCCGCCCGGCCGGCGGCGCTGGACTGCGGGGCCGCGGCTGTCCACACGCGAGCGCCGGCGCCCGAGGGGAGAGAGGCGGCGCCCGGGGCCTGGGGTGGTCCCGGGCCAGGGCGGGGGGCGCGCGCCTGCGCTCGGGGGTCCACGCGTCGCTGGCTGGGCATCGGGAACAGGGCCTGGGCTAGGGTGCCGAGGCGCGCCTAGGCTCCGGATGGGCGCAAGACTGCACGCTATCTGCCGCCGCCTGAGGTCGAGAGGCGGCGCCCAGGATTTGGGGTGGTCCCTGGGTTGTGGGCGGAAGGCCGCGCCTGGGGTCGCGGTGGGCGCTTGGGCTCTGAGATCGCAGTGCAGCGCCTAAGGCTGAGGGTCGCGTCTGCAGTAGATGGGCAGCTGCGCCTGATGTCTGGAGAGTCGCGCCTGGGGGCCGTCTGGAATCTGAACCGGGAGGCGTGCCTAGGGTTGGGGATGGAGGGCTGTGTGTGGAGTCTGGGAGGTCGCGCCTGTGGTCTGGGGACCGCGCCTGGGACCGGAGAACCTTCCCAGGCGGGGCTAGGGTACGTTTGTCTGGGGTCATCTGGGCTGTGAGTCGAGGGCTTTGCGCCTGGGGTGGGGAACCGCGTTTGGGGTTTGGGAGTTGGTGCCTAGGGCCCGGGAACGCCCCCCGGGCGTCCAGTCGCCTCGAGTCTAGGCCTGGGGAATGGGTGCGGGCGTGTTGTGACTGGCGTTCGGGACCGAGCTGGGACGGGGTTGGGGGGTCCTCTCTGGTGCGCCTGGGGTCGGAGAGTTCGTGCCCAGGCGGGTTGGGCCGCCTGGGATCATCTGGGCTCTGAGAGGTGGTGGGGTCTGGGCTTCCAGTGGGGGTCGTGGCACCACCCCCCACCCCGCAAGGAACCCGCCCCTTTCCACGAGTCCCTGGGGCCGCCCACCGGCGGCGGCGGTGGCGGCGGAAGCGACCGCAACCCTGTTTGTCTTTCCAGGTATCTAAAGGAGTTTAGGACGGAGCAGTGCTCCCTGTTTGTGCAGCACAAGTGTGGCCAGCACAGGCCGTTCACCTGTTTCCATTGGCATTTCCTAAATCAGCGTCGGCGCAGACCCCTCCGCAGGCGCGATGGCACCTTCAACTACAGCCCTGATGTGTACTGCTCCAAGTACGACGAGGCCACCGGCCTGTGCCCCGACGGCGACGAGTAAGTGGGCCCGCGTGGGCACTGCGGTGCCTCTCCCTGGACGTGGCCTGGACGCGCTGGCAGCAGGTGCCCTGGTTCTGTTCAGCGCCTGGCACCAGTTGGAGGAGTTTACCCTGAAGTCTCACAGTGTTGGGTGGGTTTGGGTCAGTTCGGGAGGCATCCTGCGCATTTTAGGTACGACTCTTGTGTAGTTCAAACTGACTCCGATTCGCTTCTCCTTCTTGATTTCCTCCCCATTCTCTACATTACGTCCTTAGGGTCGCCCCATAGTAGATGTTTGGGATCCTTTTGATCAGTTGCTTTTCGTTCAAGTGAGTCGGAGTGTGTGCTCACACTGCAGAAGGGTGGGGATGTTTCCTTTCTTACCTTTTACATGCTTAGTTTATGTATGTGCCTGAATGGTGCTGGGGATTGAACCCAGGTGCTCTATCACTGAGCTACCTCCCCAGACCTTTTTATTTTATTTTGAGACAGGGTCTCACTAAGTTGCTGAGGCTGCCCTCCAATTTGGGATCCTCCTGCCTCAGTCTCCTGAGTCCCTGGGATTACAGGCTTGTATCACATGGTTACATGTGTACTTCAAGTTAAAAAGAAGTTAATAGGAAATTATTTTATTTGCAGACTTGTTTATGTAACACTTCAAAAGTTAACGAAATCAGGGTTTGTTCGGATTGATTTTTTTTTTATGCATTTCCTAATGGCGTTATCAACAGATGTCTTTATTTTGAAATGAGGAGGCAGGGAAAGTCCAAGCCAGGTGGTATGTTCACATGAGGGTGCAAGGTGGTATCAGAAGGCTTCGCCTTTTTTTGTTTGGGGAAGGCAGGGGTGGCCTATTCCTGCCTGGAAGTGAGGTGGCAGTCTTGAAGGCTGCATCTCCTGACCCTTTGAAGGGGTCTGATTCTTGGGGTGCCCCCTCTTTTGATGATAGCTTTCATGGTGCAGCACAGAGACCCACATGTGATCTATTTTCCTTTATTTAAAAAAAAAAAAATGGGGGCTGGGGTTGTGGCTCAGTGGTAGAGTGCTCACCTAGCACGTGCGCGGCCCGGGTTCAATCCTCAGCATCAAGTAAAAATAAACACATTGTGTACAAGTAAAGCAAATAAATATCTTTTTTTGTGTGTGTGTGTGGTACCGGGGATTGAACTCAGGGTCACTTGACCACTGGGTCACATCTCCAGCCCTTTTTTGTATTTTATTTAGAGACAGGGTCTCACTGAGTTGCTAAGTGCCTCACCATTGCTGAGGCTGGCTTTGAACTTGTGATCCTCCTGCCTCAGCCTCCCAAAGTGCTGGGATTACAGGCATGCGCCACCGCGCCCGGCTAGCAAATAAATATCTTAAAAAAAAAATGACTGGACTAGGAAGTAAACTTTAGTGTGCATTATAGTGGAGCTTGAACCCAGGACCTTGCACATTCTAGGCAAGCCCTTTCTTAAAATTTTATTTTGAAGCTGGGCGTGGTGGCACACGCCTGTAATCCCAGCACTTTGGGAGGCTGAGGCAGGAGGATCGCGAGTTCAAAGCCAGCCTCAGCAATGGTGAGGTACTTAGTAACTCAGTGAGACCCTGTCTCTAATAAAATATAAAAAAGGGCTGGGGATGTGGCCCAGTGGTCGAGTGCCCCTGAGTTCAATCCCCGGTACCAAAAAAAAAAATTTATTTTGAAGCCGGGCGCGGTGGCACACGCCTGTAATCCCAGTGGCTGGGAAGGCTGATACAGGAGAATCACAAGTTCAAAGCTAGCCTAAGCAATGGCAAGGTGCTTTAAAGCAACTCAGTGAGACCCTGTCTCTAAATAAAATACGAAATAGGGCTGGGGATGTGGCTCAGTCGTCAAGTGCCCCTGAGTTCATTCCCCGGTACAGAAAAAAAATAAAAATTATTTTGAGACAGGGTCTGACTAAGATGCCCAGGCCAACTCCCCCCATCCCCAGCCTCAGTGCTGGGGAACTAACTCAAGGTCTCATATCAGGCATTCTACCATTGAGCCATATCCCCAGACCCCAGGGTGACCTTGAATTTAGAATCATCCTGCCTCAGCCTTCTGAGTTGCTGGGATTACAGGTGTGCACCACCACACCAGGCTCCAGGAAGGAAAAAAAAAATAAGATTTTAACTGGGGATTGACCCAGGGGCATGTTACCATTGAGGTACGTCCCTAGCCTTATTTATTTATTTGTTTTTGAGGTAGGGTCTCACTAAATTGCTGAGGCCAGCCTTCAATCCTCCTGCCTCCCTCTGCTGGGATTACAGGTATGTGCCGCTCTCACCCAGCTAGAGAGTAAACTTGATCTATGGTGATCATCTCGTAATTATTATTATTATTATTAATTTTTTGGTGCTGGGGAATGAACCCAGGGCCTTATGCATGCGAGGCAAGCACTTTACCAACTGAGCTAAATCCCCAGCCCTCATAAACTCTTTTGCTAAAAAATAATTTTAGTTGTAGATGGATACAATACCATTTATTTAGGTAGTTATTTAGTGTAGTGCTGAGGATCAAACCCAGTGCCTCACACGTGCCAGGCAAGTTCTCCATCACTGAGCCACAACTCCAGCCCTCATAAACTCTTAACACTGGCTGAATGGATTTTAGTGGAATACCAGGTCATTAAACAGTTGCTGTTAACCAGCTAGAGTAGCTGGGTCCAACTAGTTTAGATGGTCTTCTCCTAGAACTGTGTTATTTAATTGCTTTTTGAGCAGCTGCTTCCTGCAAATATGCCTTTAGAAAATGGGTGACTTTCTGTCTAAGGCCTGGGCTTAGTCTCTAATTGCCCAGCTCTCCTGGTCTCCTTGGGGTGCTAGTGCCTGAGGCTGGAGCTTGGAGCTGGTATCCACTGGAGTGCGAAGACCAGGTCAGTACCTGGCCTGTCTGACTCCAGCCCATGATCAGGGATGGGAACTCCTTGGTGTTATTTCCTGGTGATGGTTTTAATGTAAAAAAGCTCCCCTTTGCGTGTATGTGTATATGGTGCATGTGCGTGTGTGCACACGCTCTACTAGGGTTGAACATGTGCACACTAGGTAGGTGCTGTACCACTGAATTACATCCCCAGCCCAGAGAGCCCCGCCCCCACTTTTAAATATTTTTTTTAGTTGTAGATGGACACGATATCTTTTTTTTTTTTTTTTTTTTGGTACTGGGGATTGAACTCAGGGGCACTCGACTACTGGGCCTCATCCCCAGCCCCCTTTTTTTTTTTTTTTTTTTTTTTTTTTTATTTTTTATTGAGAGACAGGGTCTCACTGAGTTGCTAAGTGCCTCACCGTTGCTGAGGCTGGTTTTGAACTTGAGATCCTCCTGCCTCAGCCTCCCAAGTGCTGGGATTACAGGCGTGCGCCACCGCGCCCAGCTTCTTTTTTTTTTAATATTTATTTTTTAGTTGTAGTTGGACACAATACATTTATTTTATTTATTGATTTTTTACATGGTTCTGAGGATTGAACCCAGGGCCACTCATGTGCTGAGTGAGTGTGCTACCACTGAGCCACAACCCCAGCCTTGGACACAATATCTTAATTTTTATGTGGTGCTGAGGATCGAACCCAGTGCCTCACGCATGCGAGGCAAGCGCTCTACCACTGAGCTACAGCCACAGCCCCCAGAGAGCCCCCTTTAACAGTACTTTTGGGTTCCAGATCTTGGATTTCTTGGTGTTGATTCAATCTTTTGCTGGGCATCTGGGTGGTGTCCAGTTCTTACTGGAATGAACAATGCTACAGTGGACACCTATCAAGAGTTGTCAACATTAGCTGTGCTCAGGTAGTAATTTGAGGACGTGCACTTATTGCAGACACGCCAACCTTCAGCTGAAATGGCTTGAAGTTTATCACTGAGACACAGAAGTGGGACCAGGATGCTGGTTTGATGTTTTGTTTTGGATGCATCCTGTGTGTTTTATTGAAGGTTTTGTTTCTTTTTTTTTTTTTTTTTTTTTTTTTTTTTTTGTGGTACCAGGGATTGAACTCAGGGGCACTCGTCCACTGGGTCACATCCCCAGCCCTTTTTTTGTATTTTTATTTAGAGACAGGGTCTCACTGAGTTGCTAAGTGCCTCACCACTGCTGAGGCTGGCTTTGAACTCGTGATCCTCCTGCCTCAGCCTCCCAAAGTGCTGGGATTACAGGCGTGAGCCACCGCGCCCGGCGGTTTTGTTTCTAATTTTTGTTGAGCACATGAAATGACTTGCTTTAGCCCTTCCAGAAGTGTTTGACAGGCTGCCTCCCCTGGGAATCTCTCCTTAGCAACTACTACTCCTTCCACAGCAGAGGGACTTTTTCATCCCTGCACAAATGGAATAGCCAGTTTATCCCACTGCATTACATATTCTGGTTTCACAGGGTTGCCATGGAAATTGTAAATAGATAGTACCTTTCAGAGAAAGGATGGGGTTTTTCTTTTTATTTCAGATCATTAGTTCTTGAAATTTCTTCCTTGGGTATATGTATTACTAACCTATTAATTTTTTCAGTACTGGGGACTGAACCCAGGGGCACTGGGTTGAACCACATCCCCAGCCCTTTCTCATTTTTTATTTTGAGACAGGATCTTGCCAAGTTGCTGAGGGTCCTGCTAGTTTGCTGAGGCTGGCCTTGAACTTTTGATCATCCTGCCTCAAGAGCTGCTGGGAAGGTGTGCGGACACTGTGCCCCACCCAACCTATTTTTGTAAAAACATGAATATGCATCAAAAAGCAAAGACCCCTCAGCTCGGGTCAGGCAAAGTAACTGTCCTTGACACTGTCTGAGCACACCTTGAGGCAAGAGAGGGCCGGGAACCCCAGCTGTCACTTGATTGGCAGTCCTGCTGTCACTTCTCAGTTTTCCCTCCTCTTGTGGTACCCCCACCATCACCCCCACCATCACCCCCTTTTCTCAGTGGTCACCCTCCTCCACTCCTCCCTGTCATACCTCCATGGTGCCTGGAGTGTCCTTCCACATACCCCTCGTGGGCACCCACCTCCATCACTCCTGCTGTCACCGGTCACTCCCTTGCTGTCGCCCATTCTCTCAGGACCCTCTTCCTCAGGGGCCGCCCTCGGACACTCCCACAGTCACCATCCCAGAACCAGCCGGCTTTGGACCGGCGGCCCCTCTGAAGGGTCTACGTGCTCTTTGTTCTGGCGGACACGCCCCCTTCCCCGCGCGGGCCGCGGTTGGCTGTCCCGGGTCACGTGCGCCGACGCCTCGCCCCCGTGGGAACCGGCCTCCCCGCGGCGCGTGGGCTGTGCGGGCTGCGCTCCCGCCGCGCGCCCAGCACAGGTGTTCCGCGGACTGTGAGGAAAACGCCTCTTTGCGGGAGGTTTCTAGGCTCCGTCCGGCCACAGAAACAGCGGGCAGGCCGCTCCCGGAGAGAGGGCCTCGGCCGGGCGCCGGCCCCAGTCCGAGCCGCTTCTACTCCCCACGCGGGTTTTCACCCCCGAGCCCGCGTTGGTCGGCACCTCCTGCCTGCACGAGAACCCGTGCGCACGCTTCCGCGAATGGCTGGCGCGTGTTTGTACCTTACTGAAGATTGAACCGCACCCTACCACTGAGGCACATCCCTAGTCTTTTTTTTTTTCTTTTTCTAGCAGTATATGAACACAATAGCTTTATTTTGCTTATTTAGTTTTTTTTTACGTGGTGCTGGGGATCGAACCCGGTGCTTCATGCATTGCTAGGCAAGCGCTCTACCACGGAGCCACATCCCCAGCCTTTTAAAAATATTTTATTAGAGACAGATTCTGGCTGAGTTGCTAAGTGCCTTGCTAAGTTGCTGAGGCTGGCTTTGAACTCATGATCCTCCTGCCTCAGCCTCCTGAGCTGCTGGGATTACAGGTGTGTGCCACCGTGTCCAGCTATCCCCAGTCCTTTTCATTTATTTTATTTTTTAAAGATTTATTCTTTTTTTTTTTTTTTTTTTTTTTTTTTTTTTTTTTTGGTACCGGGGATTGAACTCAGGGGCACTTGACCACTGGGCCACATCCCCAGCCCTTGTTTGTATTTTATTGGAGACAGGGTCTCACTGAGTTGCTGAGTGCCTCCACATTGCTGAGGCTGGCTTTGAACTCGAGATCCTCCTGCCTCAGCCTCTCAAGTGCTAGGATTACAGGCGTGCGCCACCGCGCCCGGCCCTTTTTATTTTAACACAGGGTCTCGCTAAGTTGCCATGACTGGCTTCAAACTTGCCATTTTCCTGCGTCAGCCTTCCAAGTCACTTGGATTACAGGTCAGCGCCAGTATTCCTGCCTTTTTTGCTTTTGAATAATTTTTGGTTCTGATCTATATAATTAGCAAAGGAAGTGAGTGGCTCCTCCAAAGATCCATTGTAGTTTGAAAAAACTCCAGTAACCCCCTGCCATTGCAAGGTACAAAGTAACCCTCTTCCTTTTGTTAGCCCTCCTCCTGCCATTGTCCCTAGGGGTGTGGACCACTAGAGCACCTTTAGTTTTTCCTGTTTTCAGTAAAAATTGGGTCCACCCCACCAGTGGGCCTACCTTTTGGTGTTGGCATGCAGGTTCGCCTGCTGTTTGGGCCTGCAGGGGAGTGGCCTCCCTTCTCACTTGTCCTGCAGTGCAGCCCTCCCGGGACCCCTGGTTCCCCTGGTTGACATTTGGGGATCTGGAACAGAGGTGCCTTGTCTAGGTGAGCTGAGACTCTGAGCAAACGGGTGAGAGGTGCTTGCTATTTTCTGAGTTTCTAAGAAAGACCTACTATTTTTAAAAATATATATTTGTTTATTTGCTTTAGTTGTACACAATGCATTTATTTGTACGTGGTGCTGAGGACCAAACCCGGGCCGCTCACATGCTAGGCGAGCGCTCTACCGCGGAGCCACAACCCCAGCCCAGAAAGACCTACTGTTGAGGCTTGTATCCTGCATGTCTTGCACCTAGTATTTCTATAGAGAGACCCTTTTGTGGTGTTTCATGAGGCTTAGACAAGAGCTGCGTTCCCTGTAGGTGACTGTGAGGAAGCCAAGGGCAGGCTCAGCCATTGAGTGGAACGTTTAGAGCTGGGCTAGCACTAACCAGAAACGCAGGCTTTGTCTTAAGGGACTTGCAAGAAGCCATTGGAGCTGGGATCTGTAATAATGCTCCTGAGGCTGCAGTGCGGAGCCTCTGAATGACAGGGCTCCAGTCCCTCCCGCCCTAGGTGGAGCAGAACTGGAGGAAGCTGGGGCTCTGCATGGCAGGTGCGGAGAGGGTGCTGGGGAGGTAAGGTCGCGCCGTCTCAGGACATGCCCAGTTGGTGTTAGGTTGGTAGTTTGGAGCTGAAGCCACATGAGCCACAGTGACCAGAAAAGATGGTTAGGAGCCGGGGCACGGTGACACACGCCTGTAATCCCAGCACTTTGGGAGGCTGAGGCAGGAGGATCTCGAGTTCAAAGCCAGCCTCAGCAATGTGGAGGCACTCAGCAACTCAGTGAGACCCTGTCTCTAATAAAATACAAAAAAGGGCTGGGGATGTGGCCCAGTGGTCGAGTGCCCCTGAGTTCAATCCCCGGTACCAAATAAATAAATAAATGAAGACCGTTAGGGCCGTCTTTCCTGCCTGTGCTGCCATAAAGACGCTCTGGGAAGGGGTGTCCCTCCCTTGCCAAGGCCAGAAACTTGCCTTGGCCACTGGAGACCAGTGGTCAGGGCCCTGCGCGATGGTCCTGAGTAGACGTGCTCAAAGCAGCCCCCGCCTTCCAGGAGCTTCCACACCCTGTGCCCCTCAGTTGCACCCCTGGAGTTTCCCCACCGTCCAGAGACACGTCCGTGCTCTCTTTCCTCCATGCGTGCATTTTCTGTCTAAAAATGCAAAAGTGTCGTGTTCTGGCCATTTCTTCAGACTAGCCTCCCCTGTGACAATCCCGTGTACACGTTCATCTAATAAAACTCATACGCTTTTCTCTGGTTAATCAGCTCTTATTTTAATTGGGTTCCTAGATCCGGAGAGCCCACCCAAGAATGTGAGGGGTAGGGGGACCTTGCGCTAGTCAGTTCTATGGGGTCTGAGGATGAAGGTGGGCTTGCTGCAGGGCTGTGGTTGGTGAGGGTCCTTGACCCACTGAGGAGAGCAGCCCCTGGAAGCTGTAGGCTGGGGGAGTATGGGGCATGGCGTAGCTCGTGACCCTGTTGCCCAGCGTGCGGCAGGAAGGGCAGGCCTGAGATGCCCGGCTCTCCCAAGGCTCGCCTTCTGCGGCTGCTGGGAGGCCATTCCTCCTCCCCTCTGTGCCTCTGCTTTTCCTGCCCCTGCCCCTGCCCCTGCCCCTGCCCCTCCGTGTTGCTGTGCTGTGTTCTGGCTGCCAGCTGTGCTTGTGCAGGGCCTGGGGCCTCCGGGGAGCCTGAGGCACACAGGCTGGAGCTGCAGCCTGCCCCGGGCTTGGTCAGACCTGCCCGGCCTGCCGAGAACCCACCTTTGTTTTAGGTGAGGAAGTGACTGTTTGCTGTGCTCCTGGGGATTTGTCTGGAGTCCTCGTTCCTCCGGAGCTGGGTTATGGTGCAGAGCACGGTGGCCGAGCTGTGTCTGGTGGTGGCACAGGCCATGCCATCAGCAGCTGTTTTCACCACAGTCTGGCCAGCGTTGAGTGGGATTGAGGTCACACTTGTCACCAGGGCACCTGGGGCGCCCTCCTTTTCCTCCCTGGTTGTCCAGGGAGCCGGGGGCCATTCTGCTTTTTTTTTTTTTTTTTTTTTTTTTTTTTTTAATATTTATTTACTTTAGTTGTACACAATGCAATGCATTCATGTTTATGTGGTGCTGAGGATCGAACCCGGGCCGCGCACGTGCGAGGCAAGCGCTCTGCCACTGAGCCACAACCCCAGCCCTTTTTTTTTTTTTTTTAATATTTTTTAGATGTCAGTGACTTTTATTATTTATATGCGGTGCTGAGGATCGAACCCAATGCCTCACACATGCTAGGCAAGCGTGCTGCCACTCAGCCACAACCCCAGTCCCCATCTGCCATCTTAGAGTGTCCTTTCTTGCTTCTTAGATGTCACTGGGGCCAGGGTATTTTCTTTACATTGAAGGTGAGGTGGGGCTACAGCTCAGTTGGTAGAGTGCTTGCCTCACATGCACAAGGCCCTGGGTTCAATCCTCAACACCACAAAAATAAATAAGTAAAACCACTTAAAATTAAAGAAAAAAAGAAGAAGAAGCTAAAGTTCAAGTTAGGCAAATTAGCACAGGCCTGTAATCCCAGCAACTTGGGAGGTTGAGGCAGGAGGATCTCGACTTTGAGGCCAGCCTCGGCCATTTAGCGCACCTTGTTTCAAGATGTAGCTCAGTGGTGGAACACTCCTGGGTTTAATCTCCAGGGTCAAAGCCAAAAGACCCCGTGCGGTCATGACCGCTCAAGCTTTGAGGTGCCGCAAGGAGCAGGGGTGCTGGCCCAGCAGAGGGTGGTGCCGGGTGGTGGGAGCCCCTCTGTGCTGGGGAGGAGAGGCCTCAGCCAGTGGCTGGCTGCCGTGGCAAGGGCGTGGTGCAGAAACAGGTGCCCGAGCGCTAACCCACAAGAACCGGGAGGGCAGGGGAGGGTTGGTGTGGTGCTGACGCGCTGCAGCGGGGTCTGCCTCCCCGCCCCAGGCCTGCAGCAGCACGGGAACACCAAGCCGCCTTTTCTCACCCTGTGGCATAAAGGTTTAGACCAAGTGGTCCTCAGCCACACCAGGCTGCAGCTGTGTCCCTGGTGAGGTGGACATGGGCAGTAGTGAGAGGGGAAGGTCTTCATCCTTAAATTTGGGTGCTTGTGGTGAGGGCCTGCTCTCTCTGCCTTGCTCCTCAGGCCACTGGGGAGACTCGCAGGGCCCGGTCGGGCAGGGAAGGTCCGCAGGAGCCAGCCTGGCAGGGAAGCAGGTCCTTGGCCTGTTCCCTCTGCTCTGCTGTTTGCGATGCTGTTCTGGTGGGACCACCCTGGCGGTGCCCACAGCCCCTGTGTGCCACAGTGCAGGCACCTTCCAGATCATCTCTGCTCCTGCCCCACCCCTGCAGTGTGGACGCCATTCCCACACCTGCCCTGCTCCGGGAGCTGCCTGGTGCCCGTGGCCCCGACCTGCTGGGTGGCCGAGATGGTCGTGTGGCATCACACCGTCTGTACCCCACCTGCTTCCCTCCCAGCCTGGCTCCCGAGGGGCCTCTTCCCTGCCACGTACCAGGCCCTGTGTTTCTCCCTAGGCCTCTTCCCCCACTCCCTCTTGGAGTCCCAAAGGCACAGGAGCCAGAACACAGAGGCCATCACCCTTCTCAGTATGACTTGTCAGGGAAATGACATGACCTGAATGCAGGGTGCGAATGCAAGTGTAAAGAATTCATCTAAAAACTAAAGGGAGCCGGGCGCAGTGGTACACCGAGGCAGGAGGACCCCGAGTTCAAAGCCAGCCTCAGCAATGGCGAGGTGCTCAGCAGCTCAGTGAGACCCTGTCTCTAATAAAATACAAAATAAGGCTGGGGATGTGGCCTCGTAGTCGAGTGCCCCGAGTTCAATTCCTGGTACAATAAATAAATAAGTAAACCAACAAGCAAACTAAGAAGGGTGATCCTCGTGGAAATCCAGCGTGCTGTTCTGCTCTGCATAACCACGGGGCCTGCCGCAGGGCGTGCTGCAGGGGAGGGTCCCGGAATAGGAGGGCGGCTGCTGCGTCCACGGCAGCTCTCGCAGTCACCCCGACGTCTGCCGGGGAGGAGGGCGGCGTCAGCTGCTCCCAGTGCCGACAGGGTGGCAGCGAAGCTCAGGTTGTCTCCCGCCCCAGGAGCTACACGGAACGTCCGCCCCTCTGCTTCCAGGTGTCCCTACCTGCACAGGACGACCGGGGACACGGAGCGCAAGTACCACCTGCGCTACTACAAGACGGGCACGTGCATCCACGAGACGGACGCGCGCGGCCACTGTGTGAAAAACGGGCTGCACTGTGCCTTTGCACACGGCCCCCTGGACCTGCGGCCACCCGTGTGTGACATCAGGTGAGTGGGACATCCGCAAGGGACCAGCTTACCTCCTTGCTGCTTCCAGCATTGCCGGCCCAAAGCTGCTCTCTGTCTGAGGCCCGGTTTTATTTCTCGTGTGAACACGGCTCCCTCCTCAGACTGGGTGCCTCCCCGGGTCCCTCGGGCGCTCAGCAGGCCGGTCGTGAACCACGCCTGTGTCGGGCTGCTGCAGGAAAGCCAGTCCTTCCTGTTTGTTCACCCCCTTTGGTACTAGGGATTGAACCCAGGGATGCTCTGAGCTGCATCTCCAGCCCACTTTGGTTTTTTACTTTTTTAAGATGTTTTCTCAGTTGTCAGTGGACCTTTATTTTATTTATTTATGTGAGGTGCTGAGAATCGAGCCCAGTGCCTCACACATGCTGGGCAAGTGCTCTACCACTGAGCCCCAGCCCCAGCCCTTGTTTTTTATTTTGAGACAGGGTCTTGGTAAGTTGCCCAGGCTGGCCTCAAACTCGCAATCCTCCCACCTCAGCCTTCCAAGTTGCTGGGAAGTCCTTCCTAAACAAAGCACAGCTGTTGCATGGTTAGGATTTGGGTTGGGACTGTCATCCCAGGAGAGGCAGCCCCGAGGCTGTGACAACCCCAGCCTGAGTGGTCCAGGGGGTGGGATGCATGGAGTGGCGGACTGGTAGTTCCAGAGCTGGGCATTGCCTTGCCTTCCTCTCCCCGTGAGAGGGCTTGGGAGGCTGCAGAGCTGTGACCACTGTGCTGTTGGTTGCAGGGAGCTGCAGGCCCAGGAAGCCTTGCAGAACGGCCAGCCTGGCAGTGGGGACGGCGTGCCTGATCTGCAGCCAGGGGTCTTGGCCAGCCAGGCCATGATTGAAAAGATTCTGGGCGAGGACCCCCGGTGGCAAGGTAAGCCTCTGCTGCTGCCTTCCACTTGGCACCTGCTTGGTTCATTGGTATTTGTGAGATCACATGCAGGGTGAATTATACACGTATGTAATTTTTATAATGTGTTTCATTATCTTTTTTTTTTGTTGTTTTTTGGTACCGGGGATTGAACTCAGGGGCACTTGACCACTGAGCCACATCCCCAGCCCTTTTTTGTATTTTATTAGAGACAGGGTCTCACTGAGTTGCTAAGTGCCTCGCCATTGCTGAGGCTGGCTTTGAACTTGCGATCCTCCTGCCTCAGCCTCCCAAGTGCTGGGATTACAGGCGTGCGCCACCGCGCCGGCTGTTATCTTTATTGATATGCAGGTAGTCCCGATTTTGGCCAGTGGGAGCTTGTTCCGTTTCTTCTGACTTCTTTAACACGATACTTTGAACTTTGGTATCTTCGTTGCTTTCTGATATTGTACCTCAGGCTCTTCTTGCTCAGGCTCCGCCTCAGACCTGGAATCCACGTAGGATAACGGTTGAGAACTCAGGGCTGGAGCTCCACCTCACCGTTTTCCAGTGAGCAGCTCAGGGCTGAGCGGCAGCTCAGTGTAGGGCGTTTGCCTAGCATGTGCGAGGCCCTTGCCACCCCAGAACCACAAAAAATAATTTAAAAAAAAATAAAGTGGCATTTAGTGCACTCATAGTGTTGTGCCACTACCTCCAGTTCCAGGATGTTCTTGTCACCTGGAGGTGTGTGCCCATGAGCCTGCCCCCACCAGCCCCGGCACCACCAACCTGCACCTGTCTGTCCCAGGGTCTGCCTGTTCCCACATGTCATATGGGCAGGGAAGTTCCTTCGCTTGTTTTGGCACCGGAGATGGAACCCAGGAGCGTGCTACCACGGTGCTACACCCTCAGCCCTTTCTTTCTTTTTTTTTTTTTTTTTTTTTTTAGTTGTAGGTGGACACAGTACCTTTATTTCGTTAATTTATTTATTTTTACATGATGCTGAGCGTGAAACCCAGGGTCTCTCACATGCCAGGCGAGCCCCTACCACTGAGCCACAGCCCCGTCTCCCCACAGCCATTTTTATTTTATTTCAAGACAGGGCCTTGCCAAGTTGCCGAGGCTGGCCCTGAATTTGTGACCCTCCTGCCTCGTCGTCTGAGTAGCTGGGGTGACAGGCGTGCCTTACTCCTGCTGGCAGTGGAGTCCCTCGAGCTCTGGCGGCACCGCCACCCTCACGCGGCCGAGGCTTCCTGTGAGGGCTGATGCCCGGAGCCGCGGTGAGGGCTCCCTGCCTCACCGCGTCCCTCCCTGGAGGGGCAGTTGCCTTGTGGCCACGAGTCCAGCGGTGACCCAGTGACCCTGCTGGGGGGCTTTTCCCGACTCCCTCCCGCCCCTGCCTCCTCCCTGCGGCTGCCCTCCCTCCCCCTGGACTTCTAGGGCAGTGCCGACAGGCTGTGGCCTCAGGGCACGCTGAGGGTACTGGGCAGGGAGCAGGGACACCCGTCCGGAGACCCTCCTCTGCATCCCAGGCGATTCCTGCAGGAGCCGCCTCCAGCTCAGAGGTGGATGCTGGAACCGGCTCTGGGGGACGGGCTGTGGCCCAAGCACCATGCCTGGGCTGCCGCCAGCCACCCTGGCGGACCTGACCCAGCGCCAGGTGGGCACGAGGCTAGTGCCTGGCTGCGAGGCAGCTGGCCCCACGCTGGCGCTGGGTGGGCTGGACCCCGCTGGGGAGGCTCAGGCTGAGCCGTGAAAGGACAGAGGCGTGCCTTCCAGGGACCTTCACGCGCCACCCCTGCTTGTAAATGACTCCTGGCTTTTTTTCTTCCTTTGAGATGAAATTTGCATGCCATAAACTTGACCATTTTTACAAAGTACATGTTACTTTTTAGAGCAGTTTTAGGTCCACGTTTTCCCTGTGCTCCCTGCCTGCACACAGCGGGTCGTCTGCTGTGGTTGCCACACCCACATGCCAGCACGCCCTGGCACCTGAGCCGGTGTGTTAGGGTTAAAATGCAGCATTTCAGAGGGCACACGTCAG
This sequence comes from Tamias sibiricus, assembly GCA_025594165.1. Classification (NCBI taxonomy): domain Eukaryota; kingdom Metazoa; phylum Chordata; class Mammalia; order Rodentia; family Sciuridae; genus Tamias; species Tamias sibiricus. Next base: position 1,149,138 of record CM046674.1, on the reverse strand, counting down.
TTGTTTTTAGCACATTCCCACAACCGTCACCTCTGCCTACTTCGAACGTTTTCATCACTCCAGAAGGAATTCTGGTCCTGTTGCAGGCCCTCCCCACCCTCCCCAGCCGGGGCAGCCGGTCACGTGTCCGCCCCTGCGTCCCTGTCCTGTGTGCCTTGTGCGTGGGGTCTCAGCATGGCCCGCGGGCTGGCTTCTCGCCCACAGGGTCCGTAGGTATTCTCCTCACGGGGGGGGGGGGGGGGGGCATCTGGCGGAGTGATGTTCCATCACGTGGACAGACACGTGGGCCACTTGGCCGCCTCGCTGCTGTGCCCCCTCGCTGCTGTGCCCCCTCACTGCTGTGCCCCCTCGCTGCTGTGCCCCCTCGCTGCTGTGCCCCCTCGCTGCTGTGCCCCCTCGCTGCTGTGCCCCCTCGCTGCTGTGCCCCCTCGCTGCTGTGCCCCCTCGCTGCTGTGCCCCCTCGCTGCTGTGCCCCCCCTGCTGTGCCCCTCGCTGCTGTGCCCCCTCGCTGCTGTGCCCCCTCGCTGCTGTGCCCCCTCGCTGCTGTGCCCCCTCGCTGCTGTGCCCCTCGCTGCTGTGCCCCCTCGCTGCTGTGCCCCCTCGCTGCTGTGCCCCCTCGCTGCTGTGCCCCCTCGCTGCTGTGCCCCCTCGCTGCTGTGCCCCCTCGCTGCTGTGCCCCCTCGCTGCTGTGCCCCCTCGCTGCTGTGCCCCCTCGCTGCTGTGCCCCCTCGCTGCTGTGCCCCCTCGCTGCTGTGCCCCCTCGCTGCTGTGCCCCCTCGCTGCTGTGCCCCCTCGCTGCTGTGCCCCCTCGCTGCTGTGCCCCCTCGCTGCTGTGCCCCCTCGCTGCTGTGCCCCTCGCTGCTGTGCCCCCTCGCTGCTGTGCCCCTCGCTGCTGTGCCCCCTCGCTGCTGTGCCCCCTCGCTGCTGTGCCCCTCGCTGCTGTGCCCCCTCGCTGCTGTGCCCCCTCGCTGCTGTGCCCCCTCGCTGCTGTGCCCCTCGCTGCTGTGCCCCTCGCTGCTGTGCCCCCTCGCTGCTGTGCCCCCTCGCTGCTGTGCCCCCTCGCTGCTGTGCCCCCTCGCTGCGAGCACGTGGAGCCAGGCATCTGTGCGTCTGTGTTTCAGACACCAACTTCGTGCTGGGCAGCTACAAGACTGAGCAGTGCCCCAAGCCGCCACGCCTGTGCCGCCAGGGCTACGCGTGCCCACACTACCACAACAGCAGGGACCGCAGGCGGAACCCCAGGAGGTTCCAGTACAGGTGAGCCGGCCCGGCCCAGGACGCGGCCTGTTTTGCAGATGTCACACCCGGTGGGGCCCTTCTGGTGCACGCAGGTCCTGTGTGTGTCAGGCCCAGCTGCTCCCAGTCTCTGGGCCCCTCTCCACCCTGGCACGTGCAGGGGCGCGAGGCCCCTCCTCTGTGGCCCTGCTGTCACCTGTTGCTCTCTGGGGGTGGGTCGCCTCTTCCCTGCTCCAGCTCTGGGAGCTCCCGCAGTGGGGCGCCGTGCCGCAGCCTCAGCCCTGGGGAGAGGAAGGCGTGTTGAAGCGGGGCTCATAGGAGGCAGAATGGAGGCCCAGGAGGTGGGCTCTGTCTCAGGGCTGGTTGTCAGGGCGCTGGGTCCTAGAGGCTGGGTCCAGCGCTCCCCGGCCTTTGCCTGTGTCTGGGCTTGGGTCCCCCCGACCTGGGCACCAGGCAGCCCTGCCGTCTTTCAAGGCCAGGTCGCCCCCTTCCAGCTGCCCCTCCTGGTCCCTTCCCAGCCCCTGAGCCCCAGGGGTGTCTGGGCTGCTGGACCTTCCCAGCCCTCCCTGCTGCATGTGCCCAGCGCTCTCTGCGAGCAGCTTCCTGAGGACAGTCGGTGGCCCTGCATGCCAGGGAGGGAAAGGGTTGGTGTGTGGCTCGTTTCCTCTTCCCCAGTAGCTCAGAGCAGCCGTCCAAAGCTCTAGCCGTCCTCCCTCCTGAGGAGCCATGCATCCGCTCGTGGGAGGGGTGGAGATCATAAAGGGAAACAAAGAAACCCAAAACAAAGCAGAGACCTCGGGTGGCGTTCCCGTGTAAGTCCAGGCAGGGACAGTGAGGTGCCTGGGCAGAGGGCGCCCCAGGCGAGGGCACCGGCACCTCACTGGTGGCGTCCGAGTTCCAAATGGGGCGTCGAGACTCTCGGGCTGGGGCTGGGCGCAGTGGTGGAGCACTTGCCTACCATGTGTGAGGCACTGGGTCTGACCCTCAGCACCACACACACATACATGAAGTAAAGGTCATCAGCAGCTAGAACGACATACATGAAAATGTCCACAGCCTCCATTTGGGCAGCCCCGCGAGCTGGCCCAGCAACCTCCCGGGCCTTCCATGCTGGCTCCGTAGCGTCCCGTGAGGAGTGGAGGGCTCCCGGCCTCCTTCCTGGCTCAGGTGGGCGCTTGTCCTGATCTTCTCTGTCCCCAACCAGGGCAGAGGCATTGCAGGGGCCCTCCGCCCTCCGCCCAGGAGGAATGTGTCCTCCAGTGCCTGCCCTTGTCCCCAGGTCTACACCCTGCCCCAGTGTCAAGCATGGGGACGAGTGGGGGGAGCCCTCGCGGTGCGATGGTGGGGACAGCTGCCAATACTGCCATTCCCGCACGGAGCAGCAGTTCCACCCGGAGGTAGGCGCCAGGGCAGGGCCCAACCTCTGGCCAGGGTCCTTCACAGCCTGGGAGGGGAGAGGTGGGGCGACTCCCCTCTGGCTGCCTCTGGGGTCCCTGAGACCACTCTTGGGTCTGCGATTCACTAGAAGGGCCCAAGACTCTGGAAGCCTGTTGGTCCACAGTACGCTTGTTCAGAACACGAATTAGAATCAGTCAAGAAAGAAGCCGGGGCGCGGTGGCGCACGCCTGTAATCCCAGCACTTGGGAGGCTGAGGCAGGAGGATCGCGAGTTCAAAGCCAGCCTCGGCAATGGCGAGGCACTTAGCAACTCAGTGAGACCCTGTCTCTAATAAAATACAAAAAAGGGCTGGGGATGTGACCCAGTGGTCGAGTGTCCCTGAGTTCAATCCCCGGTACCAAAAAAAAAAAAAATATAGAAAGAGCCACGGGGCCCGCAGGCCACGGCTGCACCCTGAATCCCAGGTGAGTGACCTGCCCAGCGTGGCCCCATTCCCAGTATGCTTCAGGGGGTCACCTAAGTGGACAGGACGTAGCCTTTGGAGCCTGCCGGGGGGTTTGGCCCTGGCCTGCTGACTCCCCCTGCTGCCTGCTGCAGGCAGAGCACATGGCCTCTGTGTTAAGGGGAACCTCGGGGCCCTGAAACAGGGGGTGCAGGCAGGTGGGGGCAAAGGGGCCATGGGCGGGCGTGCCAGTCCCTCTCCTTCCCTGGGCAGCAACATAGGGCCCTGCGTTGCCTGCTGGCCCTGCGGTGAGCGCTGAGCTCTGAGCCCGGGTCCCTAGCAGGACATGTCCAGTGCGGCGCCACCTGCCTGAGCTTCAGCAGATGGGCCACAGGAACGGCCTCGCAGGCACAGGTCCCTGTGACAGGCTGTCAGGGAGGAGGGACTTTGGGGCCAGGATGTCAGCTCTGTCACTGGAGAGGAAAGGCCCATTCTGCCAGCTCTGGAGGGCAGCCTGACGGGGCCGTAGCGGGCGGCGTGCTGACGGGAGCCACGGCGGGCAGAGCCACTCACCCGGAGGCCAGGCGCCACGTGGCCCGAGGGCCTCCCACCAGACCCCACCCCAGATTCCGCCTCCTGCCAGCAGCGCCTCTCTGGGGACCACTCCTTCTAACATGTGGCCTTGGGGACATTCCAGATCCGAAATGTAGCGGGGCACCACGCCCGCCCTGGGCATCATGGCGTGATCTGGAGTCTCCTCTGCGTGGCGGCGTTGGCTCTGCCTCATGGAAGCCCAGGTCCACTCCAGCCTCAGTGCTTGCTTTCCATTTCCAGATCTACAAATCTACCAAATGCAATGACATGCGCCAGACCGGCTACTGCCCGCGGGGTCCCTTCTGCGCTTTTGCACACGTTGACAGTGAGTATGAGCCGAGGCCCCGGGGGCCTGGCTGGACCTCAGGCCGTCCAGAGCAAGCTGGGAAAGCAGGGGCTCAGCGCAGCTCAGGGGCTGGGAGCACGCGCCGGCGCCCACTCAGGTTCCCGGGCGGGAGCCGGTCAGCACCCTGCCTTCTGTAGCTGCGGCCAGTGGGGCTGGGAGGAGCCCAGGGGACCCTGCCTCCACGCCTGCTGGGCCCCAGCTGCCTCCTGGGGAGCCAGGTCCTTACGCCACGCACCGCCACCCTGCTGGGGCTCAGTGGCCGCGTCCTTGTGGAGAGGTGTCTGTCCGCCCCAGCCTCGGGAGGCCGGGGCTTGGCGCCTCTTCCCGCTCGCTCTGTGAGGTGTTTGCTGCAGCACTCGGGTTGGACCCAGGCCCTCCAGCATGCCAGGAAGCTCTCTGTCACTGAGTTGCGTCTCCAGCCCGCCTGTTTAGTTTTTCTGGAGGTTTAAGTGGTGACAGTCACTGCGTAAGCGGGGCAGCCCCGCTGTGCAGGAGCCTGGTTGTGCGTTTGTCTCTGCAGTCCTGGGCTCAGCCCAGGCTCCCGCCACTGAGCCGCCTCCCCCGTTCCCACCCCTGCCTTTGGTGTTAGCCCCGGCAGGCCGTTGCGGTCTCGCTGCCGCCTCCTGTAGGACAGCGGCTGTCACTGACCAGCGCATCAGCCCCGCCTCGCGGAGGCTGCCCCGTGTGGAGTCCGCCCGCGGCTCCTCAGGACCCACTCTCCTCTTCTTGGCAGAGACCCTTGGGACGGCGAGCGGCTGGGGCTGCCGTGATCTCAACCCCACCAGCAGCACCGTGGCCCACAGCGGCCAGCCTGGAAATGTAAGTGGACGGCACTGGGAGGGGCCCCGTGTTGTGAGTACTATTGAACTGTTGGGGACAGAGTTGGGCGTGACATCTGGGCCACATGGTTGAGAGCCCAGGGAGTCGGTGGCTCCTCGCGTGAGTCTGGGAACCCTGCCCCCACGCTCGCCTGGCTGGGCTGTCCTCAGCAGGCCCTCCCCTCTGGGCTCCGCAGAGGCCCAGGTGTGCCACCAGGGCCCTGGGTGAGGGGATCTTTAGAAACTGGTGTGGTCTGGGGCAGCATCCCCCCACCCCACCGCCATCACCTCAGTGTCCTGGGTGTTGCATGAGGGGGTCTTCACCTAGAGAGAAACCGCTGCAGTCAGTGGAGGACAGACCCTGTGGTGGCCACCCGCGGGCAGGACAGGATTAAAACCCAGTCTCAGAAGTGCAGCAGAGGCCTGGGCTGCTCACAGTGGGGCTCTTGCCTCACACGCACACAGCTCTGGTTCAGCCCTCGGCACCGAGGAGAAAACAGAGACGATGAGCTGGGCGCAGCCCGGTGGAGCTGGCCTGGCCCGCGTGGGGCTCTGGGCTCCGTCCCCAGCGCTGCATAGAGGAAAACAAATCCAGCAAGGCCTGCCTCCGGCTCCGAGGCCTGCGGGACGCGGGGACCCCCGCCCCACTGGTCACTCTGCTCGGCTTGGCACAAGTGGCCGTGCTCCTGTGCCCCCGAGTGCAGCGCGTGGTGGGCCCGGGTTGCCCGCCCCTCCACAAGCCCTGCCCTGCACCCTGCCCCAGCGTCGTCACCCGGCAGCTTGCCAACCTCCAAGTCCCCCTGAGCGGCGCTGCAGAGGGTCTGTGTTGAGCTCTGGGGCCAGCCGCTCTCACGGCCTCCAGCCCTCCTCCTGCACTGGGGTCTGCAGGTCGTGCACACTGAGGCAGAGCCTGGGGCCCCTCGCTGGAGTGTGAGTGCCTGTCTTGGGCAGCAGGTCCCCATGTGCGAGGAGGGATGGAAGTTCGTGTCCCTGCATGGGCCGTGGTTGGAGGCCTGGGCTGCTGCCCCAGTTCCATGGTGGGAACTAGCGAGGTCGTGGCACCATGAAGCGCTCCCCAGCACAGTGGCCATGGCGGGCCTCTGCAGGCTACCTCGGATGCCCGCCACGGGTGCAGTTGCCTGGCCTCTGGAAGCACCGCTGGGCTGCTCGTGGTCAAAGCCCGCCCTCCTGTGTACGGTCAGGCCCAGTGCCCCCGGCACCAGGCAGACCCCGGAGGTCTTAGAGTCCAGCCCACAGCATCTGTTTCCTTGCACCCCCAGTGCAAGGAGTGGAACCCAGGGCGCTGGATCGCTGAGCTCCACCCCCAGCCCCGTTTGTCATTTTGGGGCTGTAAATTCGCCCTTTACGGCACAGCTCGATGGCTTTGCCCTTGGAGACTTGGGGTTCCGGAGAGCCTTTCTGCCCCACCAGGCTTCAGGAGTCGGCCTATTCGGACCCCAGTGGATCCTAGGTCTGTGTGTGCAGTCCCTGCTCCCTCCCTGCCTTGCCCACACAGCCCCTTTTCTGTTGCAGCCAAAGCGCAGAGACCTGCTCACCGAAGGCGGCCAGAAAGCCGGGGAGCCCGACAGCAAGCAGGTACAGCCCGAGGGCGCACGCGCACTCTCGACTCACTGGTTAACGTCTGCTCTAAAGTTTTCTTCTTACCTGTCTTTATGTGGCCTTTGTTTTGGTGTTTAAAGACATTTGTGTGGTACCTTGAAAACACCACCAACAACAACCCCCTGACATTTTCTGTTGGGGGAGTCAGGTGCCCTCAGAGGCCGTGGGTCAGTCAGCTGCAGCATGTGACAAAGTGACAGGGCACCACAGATGGGGCAGCTCATGCTACAGAGCCTTAGGTCTCTCAGTCCTGGAGGCTGGAGGCTGGAGTCCAAGGTCAAGGCATGGGTTCACTGCTTCCTGCTGAGGCGTCAGCCGGGGCTTGGGGACGCTGTCGTGTCCTCACAGGCTCGACCCTCTGTGTGCCTGTGTCCTGATCATCTCTCATGAGGAGCCCTATATGGGTGGGGCCTCGCCTAGACTAATTGTGACCCTGTTAGCAGCTCACGTCTAGATTCCTGGGGGCCAGGACTCCTGCCTATGGAGCTGGGGGACACCACTCAGCCGCGCTCTGTCCTCACGAGCCTGGCTTGGTCTCTGGGAGCAGACCTGGGCCCCTCCTAGGGGCTTTTTTCCCTGGGGGCTCCTCTCGCCCTCCTCGGGAGGCTGTGGTGGGCTTTGCTGTCCCCAGCCCCAGGCTTCTCCTGCACAGCCGACCTTGTTCAGACCAAGTTTCTGTGTTGAAGGGACCTTTTCCTGACATTGCCCCCGAGGACTCAGGGACTTGTTCTCTTTCACTGTGAGACAGCAGAGAGCGCTGGAGGGGTTCTGGGTGGCCTGGCCGTGTAGCTGGTGGCCGCTCCCTTTCCTGCCTGCGCCCTTGGCTTGGTTCCCCAGTGGGGCGCTGTCCTCCTCCTCCTCCTCGGGCCTTGCTGCCCCCAGAGCAGCTGCGGGAGGGTGCCCGCAGCCCGCTGCCCGCAGCCCTGTGTCCTGGCTGGCCGGCCCCTGTCTTCCCGCAGCGCAGGTGGACTGCTAGCATTTTGGAGCAGTCAAGTATTTTTCTTTTTTCTTGGGGATACCGAGGATTGAAGTCGGGTGCTTTAATACTGAGCCACATCCCAGCCCTTTTAATTTTGAGACAGGGTCTTGCTACATCGCCCAGGCTGGCCTGGGACTTGTGACCTTCCCGCTCAGCCTCTGGGTGCCTGGATGGCAGGCACGTCTCTGTGCCTGGCTCCAGTGTTCTCCACATTCTGTGTACGCTGATGGGATCTGTCGCCACGTGTTTCTACAGGCACTTGATGCACAGCGTGGCTGTGATTTGGCCAGCACCACTCCCAGCACCTGCCTCCCCCTCCCCTCACCTCCTGGTCCCTTTCTTCTTCCGATCTCCCTTTGATTTTCATGAGACTCACCCCCCACTTTATATTCCTTTTTCCTCTTCGAATATTTTTTTTATATTTATTTATTTGCTTTGGTTGTACACAATGCAATGCATTTATGTTCACGTGGTGCTGAGGATCGAACCCGGGCTGCACACGTGCTAGGCGAGTGCTCTGCCGCTGAGCCACAACCCCAGCCCCTGAATTTTTTTTTTTTTTTTTTTTTTTTTTTTTTCCGGTACTGGGGATTGAACTCAGGGGCACTCAACCACTGGGCCACATCCCCAGCCCTTTTTTGTATTTTATTTAGAGACAGGGTCTCACTGAGTTGCTAAGTGCCTCGCCATTGCTGAGGCTGGCTTTGAACTCGCGATCCTCCTGCCTCAGCCTCCCAAAGTGCTGGGATTACAGGCGTGCGCCACCGCGCCCGGCTCCTGAATATTTTTTTAATGAAAGTAAATACCTTGTTTCATTTGTTGGTTGGTTTTTTTGTTTTTGCTGTCAGGGATTGAACCCAGGATACTCAACCACCGAACCACATCCCCAGCCCTTTTTATTTCTTTTTCTTTCTTTTTTAAAAAAATATGTTTATTTATTTGATTTTAGTTGTACACAATGCATTTTATTTTTACATGGTGCTGAGGATTGAACCCGGGCAACACACATGCTAGGCGAGCACTCCACCGCTGAGCCACAACCACAGCCCCCCTTTTTATTTCTTATTCTGAGACAGTACCTCGATAAGTTGCTGAAGACAGCCTTGAACTCACAATCCTCCAGCCTCAGCCTCCTGAGTTGCTGGGATGATAGGCATGTGCCACTGTGCCCGATCATAGTGTTTAAAAGAAAAAAAATATATATATATATACATACATATATATAAATATATATATATATACATTTATATATGTATATATATTTTAAGTTGTATGTGGACATGGAACATTTATTTAATTCATTTATTTTTATGTGGTGCTGAGGATCGAACCCATGGCTTCACACATGCTAGGCGAGCGCTCCACCGCTGAGCCCCAGCCCCAGCCCCAGCCAGCCACAGTGTCTTTATATGCCCATCACATACTCAGTGGATTCCGGCACAGCGTGAGCATAACTTTGCGTGCACTGGGGAAACAAGATTCCCTGTGAAGTCCCTGTGACTTGGGGCGTTTGCTTCATTGCGTGTCTGGAGCTCAACACACAGCGCGTCTCTGAGGTCTCCTATGTTTCGTTACTTACTAGCTAAAGGGAACCTCTGAGCCACAGTCAAAAAATTCGGACAGTTGAAAGTAAAATACAACTTAATTTAGTTATATTGTGATTCTTGAAAAGCAGAGTAAGATCAGTGTGGCCTAAGAATATGAGATGTGAAATGTCACCATGAACACAGCGCACAAGCCCACGTGCCTCTGGCCGTCCCGGGAGCCAGGGTGCGGGCAGCACAGACGCTCAGCTCCCTGTGGGCGGCCCTCACCCCCGCCCCAGGCTCGGGCAGGATGACGCCAGAGGTCGCTGCCCTGGTCCACTGCCGCCCCCTGGGCTGTGGTGTGCCAGAGGCGGGCAGGGACCCAGCTGCTCTTCCCGGCAGGCTCGGGGTCGGGCAGCCCTGGCCTGGGCGCCGCGTGGCTGCTGTCACCGCACGCCTCTCAGCGGCACTCAGAGTCCTGCTCTGCGCCTGCCCAGAGCTGCCGGAGCAGGAGGGACGCTCCTCCAGGGCCTCCGGCTAGCGTGGGGGGCCCCACGTAGTTGTGGGGCCTCTGGTCACAAGAAGGCTGGCCTGTCAGTGGCTCTGAGGTCAGCCTCTGCGACTTGGGTGGACAGTGTAGAGCGTGGCTCCCTGGACGCCTGTCCCACAGGCCTGGCTGGGAAGGGTCTTCCTCCCCGTGACCTGTCTCCTCTGTGCGTCACACAGGTCCTGGTGTCCTGTCCCATCAGCCTCTGGGGCCTCAGCCGTCTGTCTGGGTGGGGCTCGGGAGCTCTCTGTCCAGCCCACTCCCCAGTTGCTGTCCCCCTCCCGACAGCTCCTTGCCAGGGCAGTGCCACCCAGTCTCAAAAGCCCCTTGTCCTGGGCCTGTGCTGTGGCCGGGCTGGCAGGCAGGACGCACAGAGCACAGTGGCTGGTGTCACTGTGGAGTTGAGGTGTGGCCACCCAGCAGCTGTGTCCACAGGGCCTCTGTCACATTCCGTGCAGGCTTCCAAGACGCTGCCAGTGACGTGCCAGGACCACACGTGGGGACTCAGCTTCGTACCCCAGAGGCTGCGGGGTCCGCGCCTCTCTGATGGCGGGTGAGCGTGCCTGTCATCTCCTCAGCCCTGGGACACAGCCCAGGGACACAGCACACTCACCAGGCTCGCGACCCTAGGCTCCTCACAGACCTAGCTAACGTGCGGGCTCTTCAGATAGCCACCTCAGTCCACCGTCCAGCTCAGCACTGGTGGGCATCGCTGCCCTGCGGCCCGGCAGGACCCAGAGGTGGCCGGAGAAGCTTCCAGCCCCAGGGCTGAGACCGTGCCCTCAGATGTGACCCCAGGAGCACCAGAGAGCACAGGGGTGTGGGTGTCCTCAGAGCTGAAGGGCTTCTGTGCACAGGGCCGCCTGCCGGAGAGCAGCAACGCAGGGCGGGCTCGCCCCACGTGTGGGCCGGGAGGCCTCGGCTGCAGAACGGGAGGCACCGGCAGCTTCACAGCCACGGAGGAGCCGTGCGGGCGGCGCGCCAGCCAGGCCCGGCAGACGCTTCCCCGGGGAGGGGGCGAGGCGCTGGGGCTCGGGTCGGGCACACAGGGCCTGGGTGTGCCGTGGGGCCGCGCTGGGAGAGGCACAGGGTCCTCAGAAGCCACAGTGGCGGTGCGCGAGCTGCGGTTCCCTGTGGGCACGCACCCCCAGGAGCGAGAGCGGGGCTGGCCGGCGTCCACGCCCACGTCCGCAGCAGCACTGTCCACATGGACCGAGTCGTGCAGATGCCTCCAGCACCGGCTGGCAGAGGAGTGGATGAGTAAATGTGGTCCGACCGTAGTGGGATAGTACTCAGCCTTCAAAAGGAAGGAAATACGGAAGAATCTGAGAGACGGGATCAGCTCGGCCGTCCTAACACGACACCCAGGTTGCTGCAGACAGCAGACGCTTGTTGCCTCGCTGGCCTGGAGGCTGGAAGTCCAAGACCCCGTCCCCGCTGTGTGCACCCTGAGGCGCTGCCTCTCGTCAGGACCGCCATGCAGGGGCACCCCAGGCCCTCATCTCACCTCCCACCCCTCACAGGCCAGCACTTCCCTTGCGGGTGTCCACAGGAAGTCTGGCGGACGCCTCAGGCTCAGGGACGTCCTGCTGAGGGCAGACGCCTGTGACCCCGAGCCCCTGAGGCTGGAGGGCAGCTGTGCCCTGGGCAGGAGGAGGAGGGAGGGGCGGTGGGGGCGAAGTCCGGGTTTGGGGGCGAGCTGCACTGGGAGGCAGTGTGCGGTGTCACAGTGCGCGGACGCCAGGCAGCGAGCACGCGGGAAGTCGGGCACGTCTCCTGCCGCACTTGTTGCATCCCAAGGAAAAAAGAGAAAAAGAAAAAGCAGAGCAGCAGACGCAGCCCCCGCGAGGAGGGGTCCCTTGGCAGCCACCGTCTGGACCTGGACTGCTGTTGACTCCCCTTACGGGGTCCTGCCCTTGACCTTCGGCCTTGGGAAGGGGACAGTGTGGGCGAGGGTCTCCTGGACCCCACAGGGCCTGGAGTCAGCAGCTCAGCCTCCGGGGCCCAGCCTGCCTTCTCCAGCCTTCTGCGCCGAGCCACCCCCAGCCTTGTGTGGATTTTCTTCCTTTCTTACATGCCAGGGACTGAACCCAGTTGTGCTTAACCACTAAGCCACACCCCAGCCCTTTGTTATCGTCATTATTTTTTATTTTGAGACCAGGTCCCACTAAGTTGCTGAGGCTGGCCTTGAACTTGTGGTTCTCCTGCCCCAGCCTCCCAGGTCACTGGGACCACAGCTGGCCACTGCACCTCGCAGGCTTTTCTTAGCTGACAAACCCTCTGTGAGCGGGCTGCTGTGCCCCACCTGCCCGCGGGTAGCTGTTCCTGCTGTTCTGAAGCAAAGCCCAGGCTGCACTGGGGTCTAGCTGCAGAGGGTCAGTGTGACCCGTCCTGACGTGGTCCGTGGCGGGGTTCTGTGGCCACCGTGGTCCCTGCACTCTGCGTGGTCCTCCTCATCGCGTCTCCTCTCGTGTGCCGCGTCCTCCGCGTGGCCAGGTGCTCGGTGGTGCGCTTTCACCTTCTACCCACCTAATGGCTGTGGTGTGGCCAGTCTCCCTTTCTCAGGGGAGGAGGTCACAGGAAGGTACACGTGGCTGTCCTGTCACATCCCGAGGCAGTGTCCTGCACGCATGCACGGGACAGGCCGTGAGAGTGGGGAGGGGCGGCCCCCAGGCTGGCCTCTGCTGCTCCTGCACCTGCTGGAGCGAGGCCCACCCGCGGGCTTCCTTTAAGCCTCATTTCCTGCAGTGGGGTCGCAGCCACTCTCTGGATGTGCTTGCTGCCCACTGGACTGCGCGGCGACAGCTGGTAGAGCCGCCCGTGGCTCTGGGGAGAGGAGTGCCCAGCTGTCGATGTCTCCTGCGGCTCCTGCTCATGTTGTTTGTGTGTCTTTGAACAGAACCACCTCGCTGTGTTTGCAGTGGTTCACCCCTGGGCCCCCAGCGTGAGCTCCAGTATGGCGTCCAGCCTGGCGTCCAGCGCTGGCTCAGGTAGCTCCTCCCCCACCGCTGTGCCCGCCCTCCCCGCCCGCGCCCTCCCGCCTGACCCCACTGGCAGCACCGTGGAGGCCGTCCTAGGTAAGTGCGCACCTTCCTCTTCTCCCCGGCCTCCCTTGCCGGGAGCCTCTCTGGAGGCCGTGTGTGCTCAGCCCCCAGCTCTGGGCACGGTGGTGGCAGTGAGAACTGTCCCGCTCCGAGGCTGGGTGCTGTGGGTGTGGGAGGAGCCCAGGGCCTTAGCTGCGGCGGCACCGAAGAGCCGGAGCAGAGGGTGCCTGAGCCCGGCTGCTGGAGCTGGTGAGGAAGGAACGCTGGGTGCGGCCAGCGAGGGCCACCGAGGTGGGCAGTGCCAGCAGCAGCGGGCCGGGACGAGGTCTGCAGCCAGTGCGCCAGCTCTTGGGCCTTGGCTCCAGCGTGGGGGAGGCCACCGGAACCACTGGGCCTGGGGCTGGGGGCTGGTGTGGTGGAAGCGAGTGGGTGACCGTCAGAGGCCCGGCCCAGAGCCCAGAGCCTGGGCAGGCGGGGCAGAGCCAGAGGGTGAGCCCTTGCCCAGGGCAGGGGCCCGTTCTGGTGGGGTGGCCCGTGCTGCACCCACGGAGGGTGACCCTGGGATGCCCTGAGCCCCTGCTTCCCATGATGTCCAGTGCCCCGCTGGCCCCAGCCTGTGTCTGTCCCCACAGTGAGGGACAGAGGGAAGGCTGGTGATCGTGGTGGTCCAAGTCCTCTGTCCCTGTCGGCTCTGGTGCTGGGGGCCTGGAGCACGCCCCTTCCTCTCCCACCTCCTTCCCTGTCGGGCTCGGGGAGGGAGGAGGGCTTGGGACTGGGGGACACCAACTCTGGGGAAGCAGAGCTGGGCCAGCTGTGGGCCCGCGCCGGGGCCTGTGTGGGCACGTGGGCTGGCTGGGTGGTCCGCCCTGAGGCGTTTCTCACCCAGAGGGACAGCGGGCACCCCGGCCAGGAGCGGCATGTCCGTGACCGCCCCATCAACACCGTCCCCGCTGCGGCCCCATTCAGTGGGTGGCTCAGAGATGATGCCCGATGGCAGCAGAGGGCACCTTCCAGCTGCCACTCGGCCACAGGCCGTGGCCCCCAGGGGCACAGCAGAGACGACCCTGCCTTGCATGGTGCCCGCAGGCTGGCACGGGTCCTGCTGAGCCCCGTCCTAGGCCACGCAGCTCTGCTGGGCACCTCGGCTCCTGGGGACCTGCACTGCTGCGCAGTCTCAGAGGGGCCTTTCCACCTGCGTCCACCTGGGGTAGGTTCTGGTCCTTCCAAGGGCCCCTTTCACGTCACCAGGACATCCTGTGGCCCGCACATCGTCCCCCAGCCCTGGTAATCCTATGTGGGCTCCGTTGCGGGTTAGCCGCATCTGCTGGAGAACCTTCTGGAATCCGGGACTCAGCCCAGCTCCGTGAAGCTACAGGCAGCTGCCCCTGCTGCTGCGTCTGGGGAGGGGCAGAGTCTGCTAGGCCCGGCGCCCTCGGCAGGTGGCGTGCTCTGGAGTGGCTCTGCCTTCTGTGGGGTGCTAGCAGGCAGCAGCGGGCCGGCTGCGTGCCCTGCAGAGCTGCTCAGCTCCAAGGCCAGGCGGCCTGTGCCCTGCTGGCGAGACAGTGGTCGTGGAACCCTGAGCTCCCAGGCCCCCACAGAGCTCAGTCAGGGCACGCCTTAGGGCCTGCTACCTCCAGGGCAGCCAAGTGTTTGCTTCTGGCCCTACCTCGGGGCAGGTGTGCTGCTCTGAACACGGACGTCTCAGGAGGCGACCGTGCTCACCTTGGGTTCATATGGAGTCGCCATGGTACGCGACCTGGGGTCCCCTGAGCTGCCCCGTCAGACGTTAGGAGGTCAGCCATGAGGCAGGAGGTCAAAGTCTGCAAGATGACAGAACACGACACAGACTGAGGTCCCCGGAGGCTCTGGCTCTTGACACATCTTGTCCCCTTCGCGGGAGCGAGTAGTTAAAGAGGTGCATTCTGCACCGGGTGTCACGCTCCGCTCCTGAGACAGCGGCCGTGCAGTGTGGCAGTCAGGCCAAGGGAATCCAGAGGAGGCGGGGTGGGGGGGCATGCATGGGGGCTCCTTTCCCCTGCTTAAAAATGAGCTGGACAACCATTGGTGTAAGTGGCATGTTTCAGGGATTTTTAAAATAGATAAGCACAAATTCTGTTTTTAAAATAAACTGTGATCCCCAGTGTAAAAGGAGTAATGGTAAGAACTGACCATAACAGCAGATATTTGGGAAGCTCAAAGCCTCGCTCCCAGATGATGGAGGACATGTGAGTCTGATCACCTGAGTAAAACACGGCACCAGTGCCCATGTGCTTTCAAGGGGCAGAGGAGGTGACCCTATGGGACACTGTGGATGGCAGGTGTGTGTTCCTGGTCATTGGGTGGCCTCAGTCTGCTCCACCTGGTCACCCCTGCAGTGGCCTCAGGTTGGCACGGGCCCTGGATCACCACCCATAGGTCAGGAGGCACGTGGCACTTCCTCAGGGCCCCTCTTGCCCCTGGCCCGGTTTGGTGGTTGCTCTAAGGTCAGTAGTGACCGTTTACTCCAGTGCCGCCTCCACTGTTCCTCTGACCCGCACCCCAGGTCTCAGTGCTGCTGCACCTTGATAAGAGCTGGTCTTAGAAGGTAGCCAACCCTCAGCTGCTCTGGCCCAGGAGGGGCCGCCCAGCCCCCAACGCGGGGCCAGCCCGACCCCAGGCGCTGCGCTGCTGCCCGAGGCCCCTCCTGTGCTCCATGTGCGGGTCGTTGTTCTCGAAGGTCTGGGGACAAGGAGCGTGGGCTGCATGGCGTTTTCCCGGGGCGCTACGGACAGGCGGAAGGAACAGGAACTGTGGAGTGACGGCTGCCGCCTGACAGCCAGTTCGGGGTTCGGCGGCCGGCCCTGCCGCGGGGGTTTCGCCCCCCTTTGCTCTGCGCACGGACAGGCCTCGCACCGGGGCCGAGGAGCGCGGGCGGCGGTGTCTCCCCGGGCGGGCGCTGGGCGGCCAGGACGCCGGGGTCTCGGCCGCGCCGGCTCACGCGCACCTGCTCGCCAGGTGCGGCGGGGCGGGCGGGGGCGGGCAGTCACGTGGGCGCGGGGTCGCCGCGGGGGCGGGGCCGTCACGTGGACGCGGGGCGGGGCGCGGGCCGGGTTTGAATGGGCGGCGGCGGCGGCGGCGCGGGGCGACCGCGGACGGTGAGTCAGCATCGGCGGCGGACCTCGGGCGCCCGTCGGCTGCGCCCCGTCGGCTGCTGGTCGTCGTCTCCCCGGGGTGCCCGTCCCTCTCCCCGGCCACCACCCCCCGCGCCTTTCCTCCTCCCGGCACGCGCTTCCCTTCCCAGGTGCGTCCCCTCCGCGCGGGCGCATCTCTCCAGGTGCGCCTCCCCGCCCTGGTGCACCCCGTAGAATCCACGTCCCTGGACCAGGAGTGGGCCGCGAGGTCAGGGCCAGGCTTCCTGGGGCTGCGCGACGAGGCGCACACACGTGTCTCCACTTCGGAAGCCTGCCTCTTTGGGGGCGCCCCTGAGGGCGCTGCCGCCCTCCCAGGACCAGGGCCGGCCGCACCCCTTCTCCCTGGCCTGCCTGCCCTGCTGCGCGCTGCTCTGCGCTGCAGAAGCTCCGCGGCAGGTGAGCGCTTGCCGGGGCGCCTCCATCCCCCAGTCGGGAATGCCTGCGCTTAACCAGGGTGGTGCAGGGAGCAGCCGGGAGCACCGGGGCTCCCCCTCCTGCCTTTAGCACTGCGTGGTCTGGGTGGCTCTTCCCTGTTGTCCCTGCCCCTCGGGGCCGCAGTGCCTTGTGAATGCTGTGTCATCTCTGGAACCGCCGGAGCCAGGGCCATTACTCAGCAGCTTTCTGCCGACTTCTTGCGCCCAGGCGGCTGCTGGCGGTGTGGCAGGTTGGTTCTGGGTCAGGTGGTGCACGCGGGCTGCACACGCTAACGCCATCTGGCTCACCGCGATTCCCAGTGTCTTTAAGAGTGGGTCCTTGAGTGTTCCATCTGGTCTGACCTTGGGAGCAGAGGTGAGGCAGGAGGCACACTGCTGAGGACGCTAGCCAGGGAGTGGCCTCCAAGCTGCCCTGAGCGGTTTCCAGGGAGCAGTGGAGGCCATGGATTGAGCAGGCCCCAGGGTCTGCGGGTGGTCCCTGGCCTGAGCTAGACTGCAGCTGAGGGCTGTGCCACCTCTCCCGGGGGCCCAGCACCCTCCTGCTGAGTCATGCAGGGCCTGACCCACCCGGTCTTTCATGGGGAGGGAAGTCCCCATCCACTCCTTTGTGCCTTAGTTGACCAGAGTTTCTGGAGTTCTGCTGGGGGTGAGGCATGGGGTGGGCAACAGGACTGCCCTCACCTGATCCCAGGGTTTCAGGTGCCATGTCCAGGCCACCAGCACCTGGGTGTGAGAGGTGGGGGCGGGCAGTGTGCGCCGGGAGGGTCGTCTCCTGTCCTCAGCCTGCCAGCTTCAGCCAGTGCTGTTGCAGCTGCACGTGGAAACAGAAGCCTGGGCGTCCCCTGCGGGGTGCTGAGCAGGCCTGGGACAGGGGCTGCGCTTGCCCAGTAAAAGCTGAGCTTGGCGCTGTCCTCAGCAGGGAGCTGGTGGACAATCAGGGAGGGCCCCGGACACCTGGACCAGCTCCTGCGGGGCTCGGGCACAGGCTCTGTTCTGTCTAGAAGGTTGGGACTCTGGGATGTGACTGGTTCCACCACAGAACGGTCACCCCGGAGCTGGGCATGGCCGTGCGCGCCTGTGACCCCACTGAGGAGGCTGGGCAAGGCCGAGTCTCACAGTAAGAAGGGACGGGAGTGTGGCGTGGTGGTCGAGTGCCCCGGGGTTCATTCCCGGGCACCGAAAGCAAGCCAAGTCCCCCTTGTGGTTGCAGGCTCGGGGCAGCTGCAGAGCTGACCACGTGAGGTCTGGCCTGGTTGGTTTGGGTGGAATGCCTTGGGAGTCCCATGAGGCTGGGCTGGCGCAGCCCTGAGGACCTGCCGTGCACCCGCTCTCTGGAGACCCCCAAGAAGCCATAGCAGTGGTGGTGCAGAGCCCCCTAGGCCTTCCCTGGCAGGAGCCCCCATGCTGGGGGCTGCCCAGGGCACTGGGAGTTAGGGCTAGAGAAGCCACTGTGCTGGGTGTGGACCAGGCTGCAGGAGAGGCTGCCCAGCGCGGAAGAGGATGGTGGGAATGTGGAGGTGGGCCCTGGGGGTGGAGGAAGCTCTGCAGGCGGGGACTGCTCTTGCCAGAGGTGGGCAGAGGGTAGGCCCTGGTGGCCGTGCGAAGGGGCCACTGTGCATGGCTGCAGGGGGGCAGGGGGGGAGACTGAGGAGGCCTGGTCGAGGCATGCAGAAGGGCCGGTGGGCTGCGGCTGGTCCTGGCACGCGCTCACGGCGCGGGACAGAGGCAGATCCATGGTGGAGAGAGCCTTGGGACGCTTGGGCTGAGTCTGTGAAGGAAGACGTGGTTGAGCAGTGTCACCAAGTAAAGCCCCAGCGCCTGCCAGCGTGGCATGATTCAGAAATGGGGTCTTTGCGGATGTCAAAGTTCAAGACGAGGGGACTAGAGGGGGCCAGGCGTGGTCACTAGCATCCTTAGAGGACGTGTGGGTGCAGACACGCAGGAGAGCTGGGGGAGGACTGAGCCTGGAGCCGGGGGCTGGAAGCCGGGGCCGGGCCTCGGGAGCCGAGGAGGCGGGAGGAGCCCTCCCCAGGCCTGCGCACCTCGGCTCTGGACTGCAGGCTTCGGGGCCTGGCCGGCGTGCTCCTGTGCTTGAGCCCTGTGTGGCCCGCTGCGCGCCTCAGGCCCGGGACACCAATGGCTTTGCTCCCTGTGGAGCAGAAGGACCCAGAAACACAGCTCAGGGTGTCCGCCGTGGGGAGACTCCCGGGAGGCAACGGACCTGTTCCCTCCGGGGAGACTGGTGCCCGGCGCTGCCCTGGCTCCTCGGGCCTGCTGCACCTCTTCAGGTCAGCCGTGGCTCTCACGTGCCCTGCTGGCGGTGGGGACGCAGCTCTTGCTCTCGCTGTGGGCCCCTCCTCCACGTTTGGACATTCCCAGCCCGGCCCTGGGCTCACTCCTCATGGTTCTGGGGACAACCCTGTGCATTGAACAGGCATCTGCTGGCCCTTCTGGACTGACCTCCCCAGGAGTCCTGGCCACACATGGCTCATCCAGCTCCGTGCCGGGTCCAGGCCCATTTGGGACCTGGGGTGGTGGGTGGTGGCTGCCTCCTGTCCTCTACCAGGCCCTGTTGACTCTGGGCGTGATGTGTGATGTTGCTGGGGACTTGGTGACACTTGCACCAGGCCGCTGGAGGGGTGGGCCGAGGTGTTGGTACCCGCAGGCAGGTCCCCAGGTCCTCACCTCACTGTGGAGAGGAGGGCTGGGCCCTTCAGGGCATGCAGGTAGGGTGGCTTGTGGCTGCTCAGAGTGGGGTTTGGTGTTCGTGGGGACTGAGGGGTCCTGCAGCCAACGGGCGCAGGGTGGGCCAGTGGCCGAGGACCCCAGCGTGGGCCAGGAGGAAGCTGCCCACGAGACCGATATGCTGTGTTCCCCGCCGAGCGCTCCTGCAGCCTCTCTCTGGGGACGTGCTGCTCCTCTGTGGGAGTGTCCTGGTGGCCCCTCACACGGCAGCAGAGGCCGTCGGGCCCCAGGGCCAGCCCCTCCGGATGCACCCCTGCACTGGCTGTGCCTGTCTTGGGAGTCAGACGTGGTCCTGCAGCCAGTGACCTGACCCAGCCACTGGGGCAGCCGCTGGACCTCAGAGGAAGCCACAGCCCTGGAGGGAGGGAGGAAGGGCCCAGCGCTGGCACAGGGCGGGTGTCTCTGGGTCAGTGGCCCTGCATCGGGTGCTCGTCCTGCAGGAGAGGACCAGGGACCCCTTGAGGCCGTGCCACGCCAGGCACCTACTAGTGTTGGTGCCTCTGTCCCGTTAACAGGCAGGCCTCAGCGCAGAGGAGGACAGCTAGCAGCCTTGCCCAGGCCGGCTGGGTGGGTGGCCACCCCTAGGACACCTCTCTGCCACAGTCTGTAGGGTCCTGGCCACTGTGCAGCCATCGGCCTCACGTTCTCCTCCTGGAAATCCTCTCATAGTCGAATCTTTACTTGGTCAGGTTTGAGGCAGGATCGGGAGGGTGGGGCCGGGCGTCCTCATCCTGAGGGCCCTGGCTCTGGAGGAGGGCGTGAGCCCTGCTGGCCTCCGGGGCCCAGCCCCCAGCAGCCCTGGGCTCCTGGTCTTGCTCCAGGCCGGGAGGGTGTGTGACGCACAGTCTGGTCTCGCAGGTTCTGCCTTGGACCTGCGTCTGGGTGACGTCAACATCGCGGCCCTA
Organism: Tamias sibiricus; assembly: GCA_025594165.1. Taxonomy (NCBI): domain Eukaryota; kingdom Metazoa; phylum Chordata; class Mammalia; order Rodentia; family Sciuridae; genus Tamias; species Tamias sibiricus. Next base: position 1,129,334 of record CM046674.1, on the reverse strand, counting down.
GATAAAGACCTGGACGAGCAGGACCGCTGTGACCTGGGGCTGTCAGGTGGGACACCTGCAGAGCCCAGCTGGCTTCCAGGGCCCTCCTGACCTTGGCGGTGGGTCCGCGGGCCTGCCCCAGCCCGCCTCCTGCCAGGGCCCCTCCTGGCGCTCACCCGCCTCCTCCCTCAGGTCCCAGGCCGCTGGCAGGCTCAGCGCCAGTCACCATCCCGGGCTCCCTGCCCCGCTCGCCATCCCTGCAGTCCTCCTCCTCCCTGTCCACCTCCCCGCTCGCCTCCTCGGCCATGACGCCCCCCCAGCAGCCGCTGCCCCTCCGGTCAGAGCCGGCCGTGCTGGGCTCCGCAGCCTCGTCCTACGGCTCCTTAGGTGAGTGCCCTCCGCTCCTGCCCGCCTGACCACGGGGCACCTCACCTGCCCGGAGGGGGCAACACCACACTTGGCCCACGCCACGCAGGCGAGTGAGCAGGTGTGGAGTGCGCCCACTGCCCACGTGGGCCACGGTGCCAGGGTGGGCTCACTCCGAGGGACCCCCACCCAAGCGGTGGGCTTGCTGCTCGCAGCAGTGCTGGGATCCCTGGAGGCGGGCGCCCGACGGCGGCACTGGGACGGCACTGCCTCTCCCGCCTCTCCATGAAGAGGTGTGTGTTTTGGGACCTGCCACGTCTTAAATTTTTTAAAAAAATATTTATTTGCTTTAGTCGTACACAATGCAATGCATTTATGTTTACATGGTGCTGAGGATGGAACCCGGGCCGTGCGCGTGCTAGGCGAGCGCTCTGCCGCTGAGCCACGACTCCAGCCCGGACCTGCCACGTTTTAAAAGAACACACGTTTGTTTGAGATGAGGTCATGCCGTGTTGTCCAAGCTGGCCTCAAACTCAGTGATCCTCCTGCCTCAGCCTCCAAGTAGAACGTGGGTTTCTGAGTGGTTCGGTCCCCCTCCCTGATGTCACATGAGTGCAGATGTGGCCCATTGAAACAGCAGCTCCTTGGCCAGGTCTGCACGCGGACTGTTGGGAGGACTGCCGCCCCACTGCTGTCCGCGGGAGCCTTGGCTGCCTTTCCTGTCCCACCTGACGGGCGACGGGGGGTGTGCCTCGGTGGCAGAGCTCTGCCGAGCATGCGCAGGACCTTTCGACCCCCAGCTCACAAAAATAGACTCCCCAGGCATTTGGAAAGCGGGCCTGCTGGAAAGGCGTGGGGTGACCGCTCCAGAGCCGCCTGAGCGGCGTAGCCTCCCTGGCGGCTAGGCCTGGACCTGCGGTGAGGGCGGGAGCACACGCAGGCCTCCCGGTCTCCACAGGTCTGAATGGCGTCCCTGGGAGCATCTGGGACTTTGTCTCGGGTGGCTTCTCTCCCAGCCCATCCCCCATCCTAAACACCGCCCCGGCCTCGAGTGCAAGTCCACACAGCGCCGAGCTGGCCCGGGTCAGGCGGCAGCTGGACGAGGCCAAGAGGAAGATCAGGCAGTGGGAGGAGTCCTGGCAGCAGGTGAAGCAGGTGAGGCAGTGGGCACCGGGAGGGCCTGGCGTGCCCTGGGCGGCGGCCCCGGGGAGGGCGCACCCACTGCTGCCACCACCTCCACCCACCCCTGGGTTTCAGGCCTGTGACGCGTGGCAGCGGGAGGCGCGGGAGGCCCAGGAGCGGGCCCGCGTGGCGGACAGTGACCGGCAGCTGGCCCTGCGGAGGAAGGAGGAGGTGGAGGCCCAGGTCCAGCGGCTGCAGGCGGAGCTCGAGGGCCTGGGCCTGTCCTCGCTGCCCGGGCTGCGAGGCTGTGGGGACGTGGGCGCCATCCCCCTCCCCAAGCTGCACTCCCTGCAGAGCCAGCTGCGCCTGGACCTGGAGGCTGTGGACGGGGTGAGTGCTGCGTCCTTGGAGGGTGGGGCCTGCCTGCGAGGGTCCCGTCTCTCCCCCCTCCCCACCACCCTGGCCTGGCCCCTGCCTTCACGCTCTGCTCCCCTGCTGCTGCCTGCTCTCCGTGGAGGGGCTGTCCCACCTCGGCAGTGGGGACCGCTGGGTCCCTGGCCCCGCCTTCTGTCCCACCGTGCTCAGCAGGGCTGGAGGCCCCTTTCACGCCAGGTCACCGTGGAGCCTCTGGCAGGTTCCACGGCCTGCCTTCTGCCACCTGATCATGGCCAAGGCCCAGCTGGCCCGCACTGCTGCCGTGCCTGGGCCCAGCCGTCCTCGAGTCAGTCCCTCCCCTGTGGCTGTGGTTCTGGCTGCTCCCCTCTGGGCCCTGGCCAGGCGTCCACCTCAGCCCCGGCGTTCTGGGCACCTCTGATCCTGAAGCCGTGGCTGCCCTCCTGGGACGCTGCCCTCTGCCTGGGAGCCCCCCTGGGCAGGTGGCCTCAGCCTCTGAGCCGGCTGTGCCCTCTCCACAGGTGATCCTCCAGCTCCAGGCCAAGCGGTGTGGGGCCTGTCGGGAGCAGGCCCCCGGCCCCGTCCTGCGGCCCTGCCAGCACCGCGCCCTGTGCGAGCCGTGCGCGGCCAGCACGCCCGAGTGCCCCTGCTGTGAGGGTCAGCCCCTTCCCTGGTGACCAGAGCAGGGGCCTCGCTCCCTCCAGAGGCCGCAGTGTGCCACAGTCACATCTGGTGCCACCGTCGGGACGTGAGTCCGTGCCTGTTGCTACCAACAGCCTTCGTGGCACTTTTGTCACCCACCGCGTCCCACTGGCGTTTCCAAGGTGTTCTCCAAACCCTAGAGCACCACAGAACCCACTTCCTGTCCCCGCGGTAAGCGCCTTGGCGGCCTGGTGAGCGGAGCAGGCTCGGTGCCATGGCCCTGATGCTGCAGTGGCCAGGCCACTGGGGCCTCTTCAAAGCACTTTGTAAGCCGAGGAAGTTAGTTTTGAATCGTCTCAGCTGCTTTCTGGTCCGTGTTTTCAGTCTGTGATAACATGAAGCTTTACGTGTGTACTGTGACCCTGAACCCCTCAGTTGCTGTCAGCCTGTGGTGTGGTGACCCTTAGATTCCCGTGTCTGAGACTACTTACGAGACGAGCGCTTCCTAGGCGAAAGGCCAACCCAGGGTTCCTGCGTTTCCAAATCAAGTCAGACACAGCATGTGTAAGCAGAGTGACCACTGGGACGCGCCTGACTGTCCTCGACCTCCCCGAGGAGCTGTTCCCGAGTGCGCAGGCGCGTGGCAGCTGGCTGGTGTGGCACAGGAGCCATCCGAGCACTCGGCCCCTGTAAGTGCCTGGGCCTTGAGGACAAGCGGAGGAACCTGTCCTGTGGTTCCGCCCCTCCCTGGAGGCTCTCGAGGACAGTGTGATGTCGGGAATGTGCACGAGAAGGGGCGATGCTGATGGCCGTCCAGTCACTGTGGGCAGCTGTGTTCTCGTGGGCTTCTGCATGGCGGGGCCACTGGCCCACTCCTGATCCGGAGTCCTGCACCTCCCACGACTCCTGCTGCCCTGACTCGGGAGAGGCTGTGCTGGCAGCATGTGGTGTCGAGGGTGATGGCATTGGTGACAGTCACTTGAGCTCATGCATGTGACCAGCAAGGTGCCTCTGCGGCCTGGGCCCCGCTCTGCCCTGCTGGCCAGCTCCAGGGCCACAGTGGTGCCCAGCAGCCTGGCCTCAGACCGCAGCAGGAATGCTGCGAAGGACAGAGCTGCCCGGAGCCCACCCTGAAGCCTGGGGAGGAGTGAGACGTCTGCAATGTACGCAGACCCCACCTGGGTGGCCAGAGGGGCACGGTGGGCCGGGTTCCTACTCCCAGGGCTTTGCCAAAGACTTTTAGTAGCATTTTCTAAAGTGCAAAGTGACCAGGTAAACATTTTTATCAGTGACCAAATTAGAATGTATTTGATACAGTAGGCTATTTAAAAGCAATTTTTTAATATAAGACAAACCAATAGAGAAGTTGTGTGGATCCACGGCGCTCCACAGCTGTCCACTACAGAAGGTCCCTGAGACGCGGGTTAGTGACTGGTTCTGACCACAGTGATGACCTGCTGGCTCAGTATCTAGACATTACTTATATTTTGTGCTACTGTTTTCACTGTTTTTGTTAATATTTATGCACTTGTTTCCATTTCGGGCCTTTGGTCTTTCTGGAGATAACAGGACAGTTTTATTACTGGTGTCTAGCCTAGACATTTTCAAATCATAAAACTTAGCTGTTCTTAATGGTTTATCTAGAATAAGCTACTCTGGTCAGTTCTTTCTGTGGAGTTTGGCCAGTGCTGCTTCTGGGGTAGGGATGGTGGTAGAGTTGGGGGTGCCGCAAGGTGACAGCTGGGACAGCACTGGTGCTGGCTCCAGGAGTAGTGTGCAAAGGAAAACCCAAGAACTGCCCAGCAGGGGGTCAGCGGTGCAGGGTCCCAAGAGGCCACCCCCGACCTGTCCTGGGTGCCCAAGAACACAGCGTGGGGGAGGTGCATGGTCCCCTCCTGGGCTTGGGGGTCATCCTGTAGCGACTCTGTGCTGTTCCTGACATCAGTCACCCTCTGGTGTTAAGTCAGTGTCCCACAGACTGCCTGGGCTTCCGGGGCGTGTCCAGCGCTTGGCTGCATCTGCCGAGTGGGTTCTCCTACCCCAGAGGGCCTATTTATAACGTGTGGTCGTTTACTTGTAGAGGAGAGCCTTCTAAAGTCGCTAACATGTTTGAATTTTTTTACACTATAGCATTTATGCAATGGTTTACAGAACTCATGGAATTATTTTTACCAGTATGGGATTAATTAAAACTTTGAATCTTTATTTTGTCTGTTTCTGAGCACAATGTCTGGCCAGCAGGCCCGTGGGGGTGCCCCAGGAGGAGCCCCAGCTCCCTGTGTAGGTGGGCGCCAGGGCTACACCCAAGGCTCTGCACAGTGTCCCTTCTGTCCCACGTGGCTGCCAGGTCACAAGGTGTTCCCGCGCAGTCCTGGGTCACCTCTCAGCTGCTCCAAGACCCCGTGTGTGGGAGAGCTCTGGCCCGGAGGCTCAGAGCGGGAGGTTTCTGCAAGACACCGGGCAGCAGGTCAGGACGTGCCCCACAGGCAGCGGACCTGAGGCAGGCTGGGCCAGGCCCTGGCTGACCTGTGGGCTTGGCGTGGGGGATGCGGTGCTGGCTCAGCAGGCTGGTAAGCCTTTTTATCTCCTTTGACAGTTCCGAATGTGCCTGGAACGAGAGTCCCAGTGACAGGTGAGACCCCGGTGGGAGACGCGGTGACCAGGGACCTGCCCCCTCTCTCTCTACCTTCCTGCAGTTGTCCAGGGTCTCAAGCCCCAGGCCTGGCGTCCCTCCTTCCTGCTGGGTGGGTTCCTTCTCTCCTGGAGCCTTTAAGTAGCCGGCATCCTCCAAGAGTGCCCTCAGCAGTTTCTCATAGCCCTGAAAGGTGGAGGAGAGATGGAGCCCCGCACCCCCTGGGGCCAGTGGGGTCCCCGCTGAGCCCCGCTCACCTGTGGGGTGATGAGCTCCTCGGCCAGGTCCTCCTCCGCCTGGCCCCACCGCTGCTGCAGGGCCTCTGGCAGGGTCGGGTACACTAGAGCCCAACAGAAGCCAGGCTCAGCGCAGCCCGGCCTCGCTCAGAGCCCCGGCCACCCCCACCCCGAGTCCTACCTAACAGAGAGTGGGGGTGGCAGACGAGGGGCGTCTCGAAGGTCAGCGCGTAGACGCAGGTGCTCGGCTCAGACACGTGGGCCAGCCGGTTGCTCTTGCCACAGGAGAGCTCCACCTGGGGGGGGGGGGACCTCGGTGGGCGGCTGAGGCAGGCCCAGGCCCCCACCCGGGCACCGCTCGAGCCCCACCTTGCTCTGCCGGCTCCGGGAGTGGCAGGAGTCGCCGTCCCGCATCCACATGCCCGTGAAGGTGTTGTTGGTGATCTCCCACTCCTGCCAGATGCTGGGGAGGGGCCGGGTGAGGCAGGTGGGCAGGAGGCGGAGCCGCCAGCCCCGCTCGCCCTGCTCGCCCCGCTCACCCGAGGATCCCGCTGTAGGCGTTCCAGCGGAAGGTCTGCTCGTGCTGGGTCACATTGTGGAACGGGCAGAACTCGTACTTGTACCTGGGGGCACAGGGCGTCGGATCCTGGGGCCTGCCCCGCCGCCCGCCCGCAGGCCTACCCTACTCACGTGGGGGCACAGCGCGTCGGATCCTGGGGCCTGCCCCGCCGCCCGCCCGCAGGCCTACCCTACTCACGTGGACTCCACCAGGCTGAAGCACTTGCCAGAGAGTCTGAAGAGATGCGCAGGCCCTGGAGGAGGGAGAGCCCCAGTGAGTCCGGTGCAGGCCCGACGCCAGCCCAGCCAGGGGACACAGGCACGGCGACCAGGAGCGCCCCGGACCAGGGAGCACCCTCCAGGTTGCCACCAACAGATGGCACCATAAGCCCACAGCACAGTTCTGTGGTGTCCATGTCCCTGTGGAGACCGTGGGGCTGTGCTGTGCCACTCCAAGCGGGGACCACACACCCGCGGCAGCCCCAGGAGACACCAGCTAGGACTGGCAAGCAAGCCTTGGTTTGAGGACTTGAGAGCAGATGCAGGCTCAGGAAGACAGAGGCCCTCAGGCTGACCCCAAGGCCCAGCCCACAGAGGTGGACGGAGCTTTCTCAAAGGACCAATTTTCAACAGCAGAAATCCCAGGCATACAGAGAGTGGGAAAGGGACCAGCTCACAGCAGATCCTGCCAGAAGACGACCCAGGGCTGGGGCAGTGTGTGCCACTTCCTCCTGGGTTCCCGCCATGCACGAGAAACTGCACCTGGGTGAAAGCACCTGGAGAAAGCCACTGAGATGCAAAGCTACGTCTTGCAGCCTTCTGTCCCTCACATCTTAAGTGCTGCAGCAGAAGCCTCTCCCCAGAGACAGGGTCTCCCTGCGTTGCCCAGCTGGTCTCCAACGCCTGGGCTCCAGTGGCCCTCCAGCCTCAACCTTCGAGCAGCTGGGACCACGTGTGTGCCACTGTGCCGGTAGAGCGGCACTTTATCACTGCCCCAGGGACCACTAGAGAGGCTCAGGTTACAAGCATCCACTCTTTTGGTCCTGGGATCAAACCTACGTGTGCTCTATCACTGAGCTACGCCCCAGCCCTTTGTATTTTTCATTTTGACACAGGGTCTTTGTAAGCTGCTGAGGCTGGCCTCAAACTTGGAATCCTCTAACCTCAGCTTCCCAAGTCGCTGGGACTGCTAAAAGGCTGATTTTGAATTTGGACCAACCTGACTTCAGTTACGTACAGAAGCCACTCTTCCCTGGCTCACCAGGCCCAGCTTGGCCACTTAGGTCACAGCTCACATCTCTAGACTTGTGCTCACAGGTGGATAACTGGTTTTTAGGCATTTGTCTTTTAATTACACAAACCAGAGAGAAGACAGCCTGGCCTTCCTGCTTGCCCATGTGCCTGCCTCTAGTGGAGGCTTCAGCCTTCATCAGTCACTGGAGTCCATGTGGCATTTCTGCTAAGGTAGGTCAGTCACCTGATGACCAGTGCCCTGGATTCTGTTGTCTAGGAATGTCCCCACACTCTTTTGGTGGGGTGCTGAAGATTGGACTCGGGGCTTCAAGCAAATGTTTTGGAGCTTTGATGCCTTAAGAGACTTTTAGCTCCCAAGACAAATAGGTTGAGAGTGCAGGGACGGAGAGGACACGGAGCGGGTGGCTGCATGACCACCTCAGAAACTGCTAAACGACACTGCATGTGGACCCGGAGTCACCTGGCCAAGCTGTGACAACTGTGACGCTGAGGCTGGTAGGACGATGGGGAGGCACAGTCCCACCATCAGACTTGGAGACACCAATCTTCTACCTTTGTTTTTCTTGCGGGGAGGTAGTGGGCACTGACCTCAGTGCTGTGCCCTAGCCCCAGTCTTTTTATTTATTTTGAAACAGTTGCTGAGGCTGGCCTTGAACTTGCAATCCTCCTTCCCCAGCCTTCCAAGGGATGACAGGCATGCACAACGTCCACCAATACTCCACTTTTAACGGATGGGAACCAATCGGACCTCAGCCGTGCGTACACGCTGTTTTTCAAGGACAAGCTGCATATCCCACCACAAAGCCGGTGCTGTTCCACCTAGACTGCAGCTAGAAGTCAAGAGCAGAAAAAGCTGGGTGCTCACGGATGTGTGAAGTCAGTGTGTGCTGGGTTTGCCTCAGGTGTGCTAGGCAAGCACTTCACTTTGCTGCCCCCACTGAAAACCATCACCATGTCCTCATGCAGTGGGTGCAACAAAAGTACCAAGACACAGAGAGCTGCAGAGCTTTGTCAGAAAGGAAAGTGAGTGGTGGCGCACGCCTGTAATCCCAGCGGCAGAAGAACTGTGAGTTCAAAGCCAGTGAGACCCTATCTCCAAATATTAAAAATAAAAAAAAAAAAAGACAAGGGATGTGGCTTAGTGGTTGAACAGACCCTGGTACCAATCCCTGGTACCAAAAACAAAAACCCAGAAAGGGACTTCTCCTCAGGGACTGACTTCACGTGCCTAGACAATTAGGAAAAGAAAAGCAAATTAAATCCTCAGGAAGCAGAGGGAAGGAAATAAATAATAAAGATCAAAGCAGAGCTAAGTGAAATACAAAAAATAAATGAAAATTAGTTCTTTTGACAGAGCGTTAGCTGGATTGACCAGGAAACAAAGGGAAGCCTCAAATCCTTCAAACCAGAAATGGAAGTTGGGCTGCTGCTACCAAGTGCACAAACAGAACAGGATTGTGAGAGTTGGTACTCTGGGCAGTAACACAGCAGCACGCGACAACCCAGTGGACTGCACTGGGTACACCCTGGCTGGTGAGGGGCTGGGTGCCCAGACCTGTAAAGCACTCCCACCAGCCCTGCAGCTCAGAGACCTGGAGCAAGCACTCGCTAACCCCTCTGCACATGGCCTGCATTCCTGGCCAGAGCAGACCCCATGCCAAATGTCAAACTGCAGCCCAACATCTTGACGTGCACTTATGCTGAAACCTGGGGGAAAAGAAAACTAGGAACCCAGCCAGGTAGAGTGGCTCACACCTGCAGTCTGAGCCACTTGGGAGGCTGAGGCAGGGGGACCACTTGAACCCAGGAGTCTGGGGCCAGACTGGACAAGATAGCAAGATCCAGTCTCAAACTACGGAGGTCGGGTAGAGCACGTGCCTGACAGGGGCAGCTGGGTCTGCGCCGCAGCACCACGCACAGCACTGGCAAACTGAATCCAGTACGTTAAGGGACTACACACTGTGAAGTCGCCTTCCCCTCAACACAGGAAGCCCAGTGTAACATGCCACACCTGACAGGATGAAAGGAAACCAGTGACCTGAGGTGATGCAGAGAAAGTACTGAGCAAATCTAACACGCTTTCCCGACTGAAACCACAGTGGGGTGGAAGGAACACGTGCCCAGCCACCCTCAGTGTGAGGCTGGAAGCTCAAGACCAGGAGCAGAATGAAGAGCAGCTGAGGGAGGGAGGAAGGCTGGTGAAGGCTCCAGCTTGCAGATGGCACGCTTCCAGGCAGGAGCCTTCGGTGCCAGGGAACTTGCAGGGCCGTCCTGATGGTGTGCGCCTGTACCCCCAGCTGCCCACAGGCTAAGGCAGGAGGGGCGCGAGCTTGAGGCGGCTGCACAACTTAGTATTGCACAAAAGCCCCAGCCCAAAACACGCCTCCCCAGGGCTGGCGGACACGGGCAGGCTGCAGCACCCAGAACCAGCGAGCAATCCGTGTCCATACAACAGCATCAAACCATTCAGAAACGACCCACGCAGAGGCAAAAAGAAAACTAAAGACACGTATGAAAACACTGGTGCTCCACCCGAGATACACGCCTGTTTTATTTTGAGCTGGTCTTGCCGAGTTGCCCAGGCTGGCCTTCAACTTGTGATCCTCCCAAGTACCTAGGATTACAAGTGCACGCCACCACATGTGGCCTGATTTAACGCTTTTTGGGGTTTGTTTGTTTTCCAGTACTGGAGATTGAACCAGTGCTTAACCACATCCCCAGCCCCAGCCCTTTTTTTTAATATTTATTTTTTAGTTTTAAGTGGACACATTGTATGTGGTGTTGAGGATTGAACCTAGTGCCTCTTGCATGCTAGGTGAGCACTCTACTGCTGAGCCACAACCCAACACCCCCAGCCCTTTTTTTAAAAAATATTTATTTATTTGCTTTAGTTTTACACAATGCGGTTTATTTTTACATGGTGCTGAGATCGAACCCGGGCTGCGCGCGTGCTAGGCAAGCGCTCTACCTCTGAGCCACAATCCCAGCCCCCCAGCCCTTTATTTAGAGTCAGGGTCTCACTATTTACTGAGGCTGACTTTGAACTCACCATGCTCCTGCCTCAGAAACTGTGCCTGGCCTGATTTAACGTTTCGGTTAAGATGATGCTACTGGATCTGGGATTGTGGTTCAGTGGTGGAGCGCCTGCCTGACACATGCGAGGCCCTGAGTTCCATCCTCAGCACCATATTAGATAAATAGACAAAGGTGTTATGTCCCTGTACAAGCAAAAAAAAATTTTAAATGATACTACTACTCAAACTGATTATAGGTTTAATGTAATCCCTATCAAAATCCTAATGACTTCTTTGCAGAAAAATCCATACTAAAATTCATACAGAATCTAAAAAAAAAAAACTCCTGAAAAAGAACGACCAAGCTGGAAGACTCCCCCTAACTGACATCAAGACCGTGTGGAGGGGCTGTGGCTCAGCGGTAGAGAGCTGGCCTAGCGTGTGCGAGGTCCTGGGTTCGATCCTCAGCACCACATAACAATAAAACAAAGGTATCCTGTCCAACCATAAATATATGTACACACACACACATACACACACATATATATAAAGTATGGAACAAGTAACCCAAAAAGGGACCTGGGCATACAGCCAGATGGTCTGACAAGGGGCCAAGGCAGAAGGACGAGCCCTCAGAGGCACACCGGGAAGGGGGCACCCGCGCCTGAGGGGCCTGGGCCCTGCTCAGACATCTGCAGACCCCACCGTCAGGTGGAGCCCAGGCTAAAGCTGCAGCTTCTGTAGGACAGGGAATGCCTGGCCCGGAGCGCACAGGGGACTCCTGGGTGTGGCACTCCAGCAGAGGCAGAAGCGTGGACGTGAGACAGGCATGGGGGCCCATGGGGACATGCGCCTGGCACATGCTGGGCTCTGGGGTCTGACCAGCCCCACCCAGGGGGCGTGAGGAGATGTGAAAGGCCAGCCATGGAGTGGGAGGGGACAAGGGCTTGACATGCAGAATAACAGCAACAAGACCACCGATTCAAGGACCCGCAAGGACTAGAGAGCCACTTCTCTGAAGGAGCCACACAGCCCCCGCGCCCAGCCCAGCAGAAAGTGCTCACTGAACCTAGGCGAGCATGCGCCTCTGAGCCAGCCGCCTGCTCCAGAGGCCGAGGCAGGAGGTTCAAGGCCAGCCTCGACAGCTTAGCAAGACCTTGCCCAAAAAGGGAGCTCGGGCGGAACTACTTCATGCTGGTTAGGACAGCCAGCAGCTGGCGAGCACGTCTGGGGGGCGTGCGGGCGGGGACTGCTGAGAGCTTGCCATTTCTTCAGAAAGCCTAACAGTCACCCGGGACCCAGCACACCTGCCGCGGGGTCACCGGGGACCCTGCCGCACTGGGGACCCGGCACACCTGCCGCGGGGTCACCGGGACTCGGCACACCTGCCGCGGGGTCACTGGGGACGGGGTCACCGGGACCCGGCACACCTGCCGCGGGGTCACCCGGACTCGGCACACCTGCCGCGGGGTCACTGGGACGGGGTCACTGGGGACTCGGCACACCTGCCGCGGGGTCACCGGGACTCGGCACACCTGCTGCGGGGTCACCGGGGACTCGGCACACCTGCCGCGGGGTCACCGGGACTCGGCACACCTGCTGCGGGGGTCACTGGGGACTCGGCACACCTGCCGGGGGTCACTCGGCACACCTGCCGCGGGGTCACTGGGGACTCGGCACACCTGCCGCGGGGTCACTGGGGACTCGGCACACCTGCCGCGGGGTCACTGGGACTCGGCACACCTGCCGCGGGGTCACGGGACTCGGCACACCTGCCGCGGGGTCACCGGGACTCGGCACACCTGCCGCGGGGTCACCGGGACTCGGCACACCCTGCCGCGGGGGGGTCACCGGGACTCGGCACACCTGCCGCGGGGTCACCGGGACTCGGCACACCTGCCGCGGGGTCACCGGGACTCGGCACACCTGCCGCGGGTCACCGGGACTCGGCACACCTGCCGCGGGTCACGGGGACTCGGCACACCTGCCGCGGGGTCACCGGGACTCGGCACACCTGCCGCGGGGGTCACACCTGGGGACTCGGCACACCTGCCGCGGGGTCACTGGGGACTCGGCACACCTGCCGCGGGGTCACCGGGACTCGGCACACCTGCCGCGGGGTCACTGGGGACTCGGCACACCTGCGCGGGGTCACCGGGACTCGGCACACCTGCCGCGGGGTCACTGGGGACTCGGCACACCTGCCGCGGGGTCACCGGGACTCGGCACACCTGCCGCGGGGTCACTGGGGACTCGGCACAAAACCTGCCGCGGGGTCACCGGGACTCGGCACACCTGCCGCGGGGTCACTGGGGACTCGGCACACCTGCCGCGGGGTGCTGGAGCAGCCTGTCCACAGCAGCGCCCTAGCCTAAGCACAAGGGGCTCGTCCAGACGGCGGAGCTGGGCACTGCGCCGTGCAGACGGTGTGAAGATGCCTCGGAGTGTACCAAGCAGACACAAGCTAAAGGGGAGGGCCCTGGAGCAGCCACAGCAGGTGGCCACCAGAAGCAGGGGACCAGGATTCAGTGGGGACAGTTCTGGGTGCTGGTGTGAAGGCCACAGAAGCGCGTGCTTGGAGACGGCTGGGGTGGTAAAGTGGCCGTTCAGGTGGTTTGGTTCTCAGCGCAGGCCAGGCGCGCCCGCCACACCAGCCTCCACACCTGTTTCCTATTGTAAAGTGTGACCCGACGCGGCACTGGAGGACGCTGCAGGCCCCAGGGGTGGGGCTAAGGAACAGGCCACAGGGGCCACGGCTGCCAGAGGCTCAGGAGCTTGAGACACCCAGCTCAGGAGCAGAACGCCGTGTCGCGCAGCCACACAGCGCCAGGACCTGCACCTGCGGCAGCAGCCCCGCACCGCCTGCCCACATGCGCCAGGGGTAGGTGCTACAGCACACCTGGCTTTTCCTTTCAGCTTTCTCCAGTATTTTCTATTAAAAATAAAAATACACACATTTGTGGCACCAGGTGACTGACTGTTCCCTGGACACGTGGCTCTGGCCCCTCCTCCTGGCCAGCCCAGAGGAGCCAGAAGTTGACCTAGAGGGCTGCCTCCTGGGCTACCCTCACCCTGGTTCCCACTTGGCCTCTCGGGTCCCCTGCCCCAGGAGAGCAGCAGCCCGTGCCAGCATGGCCTGCCCAATGCTGCCCATACCCACCTTCCTGTTCCCGGATGCATGGACAGCAGGAGACCAAGGAGGTGGGGACAGGGACTCTGGCTCTTAGGACCATCCGAAGACACAGATGCCCCGGCCTCTCCCCAACCAGCCTCCCCTCCAGAAACCTTGACCTGGTCTGCAGGCTCTGGCTCCCGCCGTCATGCCCACCCACACAGCCACAGGGTGCCTGGGGTATCCCCTCCATCCTCACCCCAAAGGCCCTGCCCACGTGCAAGCAGGGCTCCCTGGTGGCAGGCAGCAGAGCTGTGAGACCGTCCTAGAACCCCGTGCCCTGGAGGCCTCTGCTTCACGAGCTCCCTCTGGGAGGCAGGTGGCGCGGCTCCCTGACCCCAGCACGTCCGTGCCCAGCCCCACCAGAGCACACCACCCAGTGAGGGCAGCAGGGCCATGTGTCTAGCCGAGCTGGACCCAGCTTCCTGCGGGAGAAGGCCCTGCCCAGGGGCTCTGCAGCGCTGTTCTCCCAGGGACCAGGGCCACACTCCACGGGCTGCGATGCCGCCAAGTCCCCAAGCGAGCCCCAGCCTGGGGTCCTCTATGCTGGCCAGCAACCGTGTCCCACCGTCTGTGGCCCCCAGGACCTCAGCTCTCAGCCTTCCCAAGGCCACCTACACAGGTAGGCAGCCTTGCCCACACGCTGGTCTGCAGATGGCCACTCCCCTTGCACCTAGGCTAGGCCACTCACACCTGACTGCAGTCTTTTTTTTTTGGGGGGGGGTTACTGGGGGTTGAATTCAGGGCACTCGACCACTGGGCCACATCCCCAGTCCTTTTTTGTATTTTATTAGAGGCAGGGTCTCACTGAGTTGCTAAGTGCCTCGCCATTGCTGAGGCTGGCTTTGAACTCACGATTCTCCTGCCTCAGCCTCCCAAGTGCTGGGATTACAGGTACCACTTGGTACTCCCCCCCCACCAAATATCCACCCCATATTGGCAAGGACCACCCTCTGGGTTCATTTACCTAAAAGAGCATCTGGGACCCCTTCACAGTCCCACATTCTGCACTGCCAGGACAATGGCCAGTGCTTCAACCCCCTGCCCACAGGCCCAGGCTGTCCTCATGGGAGATCCTGTTGGCACGGCAAAGCACTGCCTTTTTCTCTCGTTAGTTCTGCCATGCTGTGTGTGTAGGGACATCACTTGTTCCTGTACATGCTGGTGATGGTCCCTTGTGGAGGGGGCCCTTCCTGGCCTGGCTGTCACCTGGCTGCCCACACCTGAGCGCTATCTCCTCTTCACAGCCCCCTTCCAAGAACCACACCTGGGATTTCCCCACACCCGCCACCTACCCACCGAGGGTTCCTGAACAACCCGCACACTGGACCCACCCACAGCTCCTCCATGAACAGCCCCCACCCTGAGCAGAACCAAGCTTGCAGGCTGCCCTCCAGCCTTGGGTCCCCATCCTAGTGAGAGGCCCCACTTAAGGCTCCTCCAGCCATCCTCCCGGCTACTTGCTTCTGCCTTGCCCCTTCCCCATATCCAAGGTCAGGCCCTGCCACACCTAATCTTTCCCAGCCCCCACTCCTGCCCACCAACACCAAACCAAGGAAACCTCCTCGTGTCACACACACCTGCGGGACCCCATCTGCCTCTCCACACCACAGCAGTCCCAGATCACCCACTGACAGCCTCTACCCATCCTGCTGCTGGGCTGGGGAACAAGGCTCCCCCAAATTGGTAGGGACCCGGGCCCCTGTGCTCAGGGTCCCTGGCTGGTGTCAGTCCTGGCACCCGGGGCCCCTTCCTTATCAGTACGATCCTGCTGCCCTCCTGCTGAGACCTCCAGGCCACCAGTAATGAGCACCACCTGTGTTGGTTCAGCCCAGTTCTCTCCATGCATCTCCCAAGGGACGCGGCCTCCCTCAGGCACAGGGGCATGTGGGGCGCCATGTCGCCATGCACTGGCTCTAGGCTTACGTTCAAAGAGAAACAATTAGCACGCACACACCTGCCATGCGTTGAAGGAATGTGGGTGCAAGATAAAGTGCACACAGCTGACTACACAGCTACAGAAAAACCTGTTCTGGAGCTGGGGTTGTGGCTCAGCGGTAGAGCGCTCGCCTAGCATGTGCGCGGCCCGGGTTCGATCCTCAGCACCACATACATGAAATAAAGGCATTGTGTACAACTAAAACAAATAAATAAATATTTTTAAAAAAAACCTGTTCTGGAAAAAGAACACCACATAACAAAATGAAAAGACTGACTAGGAAAAAATCCGCAACTTATATCCAGATGAAATTCCCAGAAAACACCAAAACAATGGGAACCAAATAGAACAAAATGAAAACGACTGTGCACGTGTCCCCACATGCACATAGACCCACGGTGTTCTGGCTGCTGGCTGGCAAGCCTGGGCCAGGAGCCGTGTGGGTGCAGCACAGTGTTGCCACTCTCTTTTAGGAGGCAGGGGCACGGCACGGCACCTGCGCAGGGCAGTGCATCCCCAGCAAACAGCTCCCGCAGGCTCTCCTGGGCCAGCAGTCTGCCTCCAGCAAGCCCCCACTGCATCAGAACCTGCAGCACCAGTCTGCACACAAACCCTGAAACCACCCACTGGAAACACAGAAAAAAACTATGGCATACAATGGAGCATTAGAAAGGGGGAGGCAGCAGCCGGGCACGGTGGCACACGCCTGTATCCCTGCACTCTGGGAGGCTGAGGCAGGAGGATCCCAAGTCTGTGGCCAACCTGGTCAGCTCAGTGAGATTCCATCTACAAATAGAAAGGGGGTTGGGGATGTAACTCAGTGGTAGAGCATGTGTTTAGCATGTGTAAGGTCCTGGGTTCTCTCCCAGCACCAAAAAAACACGACAGAAAAATCAAAAATACAAATCTCAAGAACATGATGCTGAATGCAATATGTCAGACACAAAAGGACAGAAATCACACATATGCCACCACTCACCAGGTACCTACAGTGATCAGATTCAAAGACAGCAGAATGGTCGCCAGGGCCAGGTGGGGAATCAGTGTCTGACGGCAGTTTCTGGCTGGGAGTATGAGAGAGTCCTGGAGAGGGAGGCAGTGGTGGCTACACAGCACCCTGATGGACCTAATGCCCATGAACCTGCTCCCTTAAAAGTGGTTAAGATGGACCTGCGGATGTAGCTCTCCTAGCTCACAAGGCCCTGAGTTCACTCCCCCCGGGGGGATGCCCTGGAAGGGTGCATCTTCCCTGCAGCCCCACCTTTGCTTCCTGACCTCACCTTAGCTGAGCAGCTTTCCTCCACTGGGTGCTCCCCCCATGATGTCCTACCTCACCTTGGGTCCACAGTGTTAGCGTCAGCCAGGTATGGACTAAGATCTCTGGAACCATGAGCCCCCAAATAAGTTTTCTCTCCTAAGTTGTTCTTGTTGGGTATTTTTGGTCACAGTGAAGGAAAAGCTGACTAAAACCCTGCTTCCCATCCACGTGGGGTTTTTCATACACTTTCTGTACATCTACTGCCCATTTCTGCACCCTGCTTAGATGGCTTGTGTTGTTTACTTCTGCTATCCCAGCACCTGCCCTGAGCCACACAGGTGTTCAATAACAAAATCCTTTGGCTTCTGTTCCTTCTATTTAGTACTCCATGTTTTTTTAAAAACATATATTTATTTGTTTTAGTTGTACACAATGCCTGTATTCTTTTTCCTTTTTTTAATATTTATTTATTTATTTACTTTAGTTGTACACAATGCAATGCATTTATGTTTACGTGGTGCTGAGGATCGAACCCGGGCCGCGCACGTGCAAGGCGAGCGCTCTGCCGCTGAGCCACAACCCCAGCCCCTCTTTTTCTTTTTAAATATTTATTTATTTGCTTTAGTTGTACACATGTGTTTTATTTGTACGTGGTGCTGAGGATCGAACCCAGGGCGCGCACGTGCTAGGCGAGCGCAATACCGCTGAGCCACAATCCCAGCCCCAATGCCTTTATTCTTAGGTGGTGCTGAGGATCAAACCCCGGGCTGCGCAGGAGCCAGGCAAGCACTCTATCGCTGAGCCACAACCCCAGCCCCTACTACTCCATGTTTTAAATACATATACTCCAACCCAGCCATCCCACTTCTGGGATCTGGCCCTATGAAGCCACTCTGGAGTGGTAGACAGTCAACTACAAGGAAGTTCTGCATGGGACTATTTCTTTATCCTTTTTTTTTATATATTTTTATATTGATGGACCTTTATTTTATTCATTTATTTATATGTGGTGCTGAGAATCGAACCCAGGGCCTCACACATGCTAGACTGAGCCACAACTCCAGCCCCCTGCATGGAACTATTTCTAACGATCAAAAATGCAAACCAAGCCGGGCGCGGTGGCGCACGCCTGTAATCCCAGCACTTTGGGAGGCTGAGGCAGGAGGATCGCGAGTTCAAAGCCAGCCTCAGCAATGGTGAGGCACTTAGCAACTCAGTGAGACCCTGTCTCTAAATAAAATATAAAAAAAAGGGCTGGGGATATGGCCCAGTGGTCGAGTGCCCCTGAGTTCAATCCCCGGTACAAACAAACCACCGGAATTCCTGCAAGCCTACCAAAGCTCAAACTACCCAAACAGCAAGTGAAAAGAAAACCTACACCCATCACCATGAAGACATACAGTGTGTGACAGGCGAAAACGACACAGCAGTCAGATACTTCTATAGTAATACTGTTAAAAAAGATTTTAAAAGCAGCGAAGATCGCAAAACCTTACTACACGTTTTGTACGTGTGCGCCCTGAGGATGAAGACACGGGAACGCCCCTGGAAAGATAGACACGAAACCGCTAACAGCGACCGCCTCCAGGGAAGGGAAGGAAGGACTAGGCCAGCGGGGAACCGAACCCCGCGCGAGAACGCCCGGGAGGCCGTGCACAGAAACCCGCACGGCAAGGAAGAGCCGACGCAGGGCCCGCATCCGAGGCCGCCCGTCGCCCCGCACTCACCAGACAGCGGCGACGGCTCCCGCTTGGGCTGCAGGCGGCTGGTCTGGGGCAGGAACGGGTTGTTGAGCCTAGGGGGACAGCAGGTCAGGGCCGCCCGCCGCGCGCCCGCGCCGCCCGCCCGCCAAGCGCTCACCCGAAGGCGTTGGGCTCCTCCACCACCTTCATCTTGGCGGCAGCCGCCGGCGCGGGCCCTGCGGGGAGGGAGGCAGTGAGCGGGCGCGGGGCGGGGCGCGCGGCCGCGGGGAACGGAGGGGCCACTGACCGCGCGCCGCGAGCCCGAGCAGTAGCAGCAGCAGCGGCGGCAGGGCGGCGACCAGCCGGGCCGCCATGGCTCCGCCGCGCGTCACGTGACGCCGGCGCCACGTGTGGGACGGGATCGGAAGTGACGTCACCAGAGCAACGGGGTCGGAGGCGGGCCGGCGCGTGCGCAGTTGCTCAGGGCCGGCTGTGTCTGCGCGGCGCCCGCCATGGGGCGCAGGAAAGCGGTTCGCGGACCAGGGGCCGAGGGCGCCCGCGCGAGGCGTCGCCCGGGCCGCTCCCTGGAGGCCTTCGCCGAGGAGGTAGACGCCGCTCTGCGGGGTGAGTGCGAGGGAAGGGAGAGGGGTCGGGGCGCCCTGGAGCCCGTGCTGAGGCCCGCGACGCTCCTCTCCCTGTGCAGCGTCGGTGGAGCCAGAGGCGGCCGAGGACGAGGGCGGCGCGGGCCCAGCGGCGCTGCCCTGCGCGCTGGCTATGTGGGAGCTGGGCCACTGTGACCCCCGGCGCTGCACCGGCCGCAAGCTGGCCCGCCTGGGCCTGGTGCGCTGTCTGCGCCTGGGCCAGAGGTTCGGCGGCCTCGTTCTCAGCCCCGTGGGCACCCAGTATGTGTCCCCCGCAGACAGGTAGGCGTGGGAGACCTGGGGACTGGGGAGGGGAAATAAGTCTTCTCCAGGTACTGCCTTAAAAGCTTTCCCAGGTAGCCCTTTGCCGGTGGGATAGAGAAAGGACGTTCCCTATCCCTTGGGAGGCCAAGTTCCAGGGGTGTACCTCACTTAGGGGTCATCACCAAAGTGGTGCCGACCCCCAGAACTTAGCCTATACTGTTCCTGGCAGACAGCTGGTGGCACAGTCTGGAGTTGCAGTCATAGACTGCTCCTGGGCCCGGTTGGATGAGACACCCTTTGGGAAGATGCGAGGGAGCCACTTGCGGCTGCTCCCCTACCTGGTGGCTGCCAATCCTGTAAACTATGGCCGGCCCTGCAGACTTTCCTGCGTGGAAGCTTTTGCTGCTGCCTTCTGCATCATAGGTGAGTTTCAGGCCTGTCCTGACAGCCCAGTGGTCTCTGCTCTCAGAAAGGTGTTTTCTCCCAGCAGGCCCCTGGAGAAGGGTAAGGGGTGCACACAGGGAGGCCATCGGTGCAGCCTAGGGCTTCAGTCCCAGCTGGCGTGGAGGCTTGGCCTTGTGAAGCTGAGCTGAAGGCACACGAGGTGTCCTCACTGTCACCAGAAGCACTGCCCTGGGAAACTTCCCTCTCAGCATTCTTTTTAAATTTTATTTGTAGTTGGACACAATACCTTTATTTACTTTTTATGTGGTGCTGAGGATCAAACCCAGGGCCTCACACGTGCTAGACTGGCACTCTAACACTGAGCCATAACCCCAGCCCTCCTTCTCAGTATTCTCAGGGAATTTGTGGTCCAAGGAGAGGCCCAGACGAGACACTTGAGACCTGGGGACAGACTTGATGGGAATGTTTGTGTTTCTCTGGAAAGGAGAGGGACAGGCAAGGGCACTGGGGTGGGGCAGTCAGGACTGTAGTTTGGCAACCATCAGCTCCCGGGGATGGCAGCTGCACCCAGCAGCTGGGATGAGAACACATTCCCTAGGATTGCTGACATCTTTGGGCCTTGTTATCTGTGCTGTCAGGCTTTTCAGATCTTGCTGTCATCTTACTGCGGAAGTTTAAGTGGGGCAAGGGCTTCTTGGACCTGAACCGCCAGCTCCTGGACACATACGCAGCCTGCAGTGGACCAGAGGAGGTGCTGCAGGCAGAGCAGGGGTTCCTGGCCAGTGCCAAGGACAGCCCCCAGGAGGAGGAAATTGGTGAGGCCTGACGTAGGTGGGTGCCCTGTGTGGGAACTGAAGCCCTCCAGGCCCCTGTACATTCTTCTGAAAAGCCTGGGGGGGTCTCGAGAGCGCACTTAGAGGTCACCTCACTTTCTTTCCTCCCTTGGTTCAGACCCCTTTGATGTGGACTCAGGGCGAGAGTTTGCAAACCTCAACAGGCCTGTAACCAGCACCTGGTAGGTCCCGGAGCTTTCCTGACTCCCAGCCTCTACCCTTCCTGTACGTGAGGGTGGTGTCCTAAGCAACCCCTGGGCAATGAAAGCAGAATGTAGAGTGCAAGTCTGCCAGGGAGCACTGGCCTAGAGAAGGCAGGGCATAGAGAAATGTGCCCTCAGTACAGGGATGAGTCCCTGGGGCGGGGGTGAGGGCTGAGTGGGGGAGTGGCTTAGGTGCCACCATGAGGGGACATATTCTCCCTTCAGGCTGCCCACAGACACAGATGATGGAAGCGAGTCTGAGGACCAGGGGCCTGATGCCGAGGATGGAGGAGGCAGTAGCTGCTCTCGCGAGGAGGAGACTCCAGAACCAGGGACTGAGGCCAGCGCCCCAACTGAGATTTGGAAAGGAATCAAGAAACGGCAGAGAGACTGAGAATCACAGACACCACATACATTGTTTGAGCTGTATGACCAGGAGGTCCAGGAATGTGGGGACAGACGGGTCTGGCAGCGTGGCCCCTGCAGCTGCTGTCGGGAGTGTGCTCCTCTCCAGTAGGAGCAGCCTTGGGGGTGCTCTCAATGAAACCAGAGGCTGAGAAGTCGCCCCCAGCGTGAGTCTGGTTCTTTGCCCTTAGCCTGGGGGTTGGGGGACTGCTTGTGTGAGCCTGGGCAATGGTGAGCGATGTGGCCATGCATGTGTTGTGTGGAAGGACAGCTGACCAGCTGATACAGAGCCCTAACCCTGACCTCCTCCTCGCCCTCCTGTCATGGATGACACCGCCTCCTGCCAGCCCCAGGAGCCAGGTGGCGTCTGGAACCCCCCAAGATCTTCACAGACTTCTCTGTTCACCTGTGGGTGAGGGCTGGCACCTCACCCTGCACCCCGTGGCCCTGGCAGCTACTACTCTCCAAATCTTGGGTCCTCTAAACCTGACTCAACCTGTGGGCGCCTTGCTCTTCCTGGAAGAGATGGGGTAGAGCTTCCTCTGAGGGGACCCTCCACCGTGGCATTGTTGGTGTTGGGGACAGGCCATGCTTCTTGGGGGCTGACCAGTGAGTGCACTGGAGGACACTCAGCAGCGTCCCTGCCCCACCCCCCACCACACTACCTCCCCACCTCCAGTTCTAACCACCAAGAGTGTCTCCAGACTGCCTGCTGGCCCTGGGGACGGCTCTGCTGAGACCAGCTACCTGCCTCCCTAGGGAGCTGCCCACCAGTGACCAGGCCCACTGTGATCTCTGCATCCAAGGCGTAGCTACGGGCTGGTCCTGCCAAGCTGGCCTCCTGTGATGAGGGCGGGACGTGCTGGGGCACAAGGGGTTCATCGCACACACCAGAAGGTCACAGCCAGGGCAGATGGAGCCAAGGGTCAGCCAGGGCAGTTCAGGGGCTCTGAGGCCCGGCTGCACGTGTGGCATGCAGGGGACAGTGGGGCACTCAGGGGTCGGCCTCCATGCACTTCTCCAGTTCCTTGAGCTTCTTGACGAACTCTTGTGCCTCCTTGTTGGTGCGGCCTTCCAGCATCCTCAGCGCTGACCTCACTGCAGGTGGGCAGGTGGCGTGTGGGAACCATGCCCACCGCCTCTCCGTCCCCACCACCAGCCTACGCTCACTCACCCTGGGCTCTGGGCCGGCGCAGATGCAGGGTGATGGGCTGCCCAGCCCTCGTGCCCCCTCCCACCTGGGGCCTCGCAATGCCACTGACACTGCCCAGGCTGAGGGCAGCCTCCCCAGCAAAGTCATTGGTGGACAGCCAGTCGTGGTCCATGACGGTGAACAGCACACAGGCCCCACGGCGGCGGCACACTTCTGCGGGCACAGAACTGCAGAGGGGGCAGTTGGGAGCCAGCCGTGGCCCTGTGCACCAGAATGGGGTGGGCACAAGACAGGATGGGCACTCACAAGTGGAAGAGCTCGTCGAATACTGGGTGCAGCGTCCGGGCCTTGACCTGGGTCCTCTGGCTGCGGACCAGTGGGAAGAGGTGAGGTGGGCCCAGCTCCACAACCACGAAGGGGTCGCTCAGGCCTGTGGAGGCACAGCCGTCAGCAAGCCAGCGGCCCCGGCCCCACCCAGCCACGCTGCACCTCACCGTTGGCGTCCAGGGGCAGCAGGTCCGCGGCATGCAGCACCTCCACGGCCAGCCGCTGCTCGGCGGCCTCATAATGGCAGCGGACACTCAGGCGACCAAACCGGTTCTGCTCCAGCGACCTCTGCGGGAAAGGCCTGTGAGCAGGGCTAGGGAGCCAGGCCAGGGCTGGCAGACGGCCGCCACCCACCTGCTTGAGCTTGTCCAGGTAAAACTGCTCGATGCATTCCCGGGTGGAGCACTTGTGCAGGCGCAGCTCCTCCTCCAGCCTCTGCAGGGAGGGGCACTGGTGACTGGCCACATCGCAGGCAGCTGCCCCGTGGCCCCCTGGCTTCACGCACAGGACGGGGCCTACTGTGGGGCAGTGGGCTGAATGTGGTGGCCCCCAGAGGGTCCGGGCCTCACCTTGTAGCTTCCATCTCTCAGGCTCTCCAGGGCAGGCCCTGGCCCTCGGCGTGGAAAAAACTGACCAGAGCCTGGGGCAGGGAAAGAAGGGGGGGACACTCCAGGGGTCTGGCTGGTTGGGGTGTGGAGCCCCCTAGGTGGGTTTGGGGCACCCTGGCAGAGCCACTCGGCACACCTGGGATGGACCAGAAGTCCCAGGAGGCCAGGGGAAATGCCAGCACCTGAGGCCAGACTGTGTTGTAGCAGGTGGCCTGGGTGCTGCTGGGCAGCTAGGCTGTGGGCAGGAAGTGCTGCCCAGCAGGCTACAAGAGAAGCCAGGCAGAGGCTGGGGTCCCAGCGGGGGCCAGTCGGGGAGGCCCTGGGAGCTCCTCGGGGCCCTACCTCCAGCGTGAAGTGGAAGCGTCCGTAAAAGTCAGCAGAGACGTCGCTGTCGGTGCTCAGCGCCTGCAGGATGGCCTGCAGCAGTAGCTCCCAGAGGGCCTCCAGCACCCTGCGGGCATGGCTGGATGAGCCCTGGGCTGGCCCCCCCCCACCGCCCACCTGCCAACAAACCTGTTCAGGTTCTCCTTCACCAGCGAGGTGTTCAGCAAGGCCAGCTTCTCGTCCAGGTACTTCAGGAGTGGGGCCACAGCCTGCAGGCAGGGGTCCTCAGGGCCGGCCTGAGCCTGGACCCTAGCCCGCCCGGGCATGGGCACACCCACGCCCGCTCCCCCGCACGCACCTCGTCGTTCTGGATAGAGTCGGGGGAGAGGCTGATGTGCTGCACGTACTTGCGAATGTCGGCCACCATCTGAGGGGGGCGGTGCTCAGCGCGGGGGTGGGGTGCAGGGACAGCCTCCACACCCACACGCACCCCAAGCCGCCTGCCCACCTTGGAGGTCAGGTGTGCTGTCACGGTGTGGGCCTCCCGGTGTAGGTCCTCCTCCAGGGCCTGCATGCAGCTGAGGAGGGGGCGGGGAAGCACCCCCTCCAGCCCCAAGGCCCCCTCGGGCCAGGCCAGGCCCCTGAGTGCCTGCCCCGAGGCCCTGCGCACTAGCTCCACGTTGTTGAGCACCACACAGAGCTGCGGGGAGTGGCAGGCGGGTGGCTGCGGTAGGAGGCCCCGCCTGCCAGGCCACCAGGGGCCTCACCTGCCCCGCCAGCCACTCACCGGCTCACTCAGGGCCTCGCCGGCAGCCCCAGACTGGGCGTCCACCTTCTTCCGCAGCAGCTCGGTGTAGGAGAGGGCAGCCTCACACAGGTCCTGGAATGGGAGCAGGCTGGGAGCTTGGGTCCCCCGTTGCCCCCATATCCGCAGCCTGCTCCCTTCACCCCCAGCCTACACACCTGGCTAAGCTGGGTGCCCAGCCCCTGGGCCTGGGCAGGGTCCGGCCATGCCAGCCTCACCCAGAGCTCCTGGATGTGGCTGAAGCACAGGCTGGCGGTAGCTGCAGAGCTGCTGTGCCTGGACGCGGTGTCCACGGGCTCCAGCTGGAAGGCAGGAGGAGGCCTGAGCGCAGGGGACGTGGGGCGAGCCCCAGGCCCTGTGGGGAGCATGCACTCACCGTGTCCACGTCCACAGCTCCCTGAAGGCGCCACTTGGCCTGGTCCCGCAGCACCTGCAGCCAGAGCTTCACAGCAGGCAGGAATGGGGTGTGGATGCCAGCCAGTGCCAGTGAGCGGCTGTCCCTGCAGTGGGACCTCACTCAGCACTGGCCCTGACAGACGCCCCGGCCAGCCCAGCCGGTTCCAGGCTCAGAGCCCCAAGGGGCATCCGGGAGAGCCTCCTCCACAGAGCCCGGCTCTCAGGTCCCAGAGCCCACCCAGAGGAGCCAGGGCCACAGGCATCGAGGCACCCACCGGCCGGGAATGTAGCTCCAGAAGTGCTGGATGTCAGCCAGGGTCAGGTAGAGCTCAAAGAGCCCCGAGGCCACCTGCAGGGTCATCTTGGGGCTCAGCTCCTCCGTCAGCACCCAAGCCTCCTCGGCCACCTGCCCAAGATGGCAGGATCGCGCCACTGCCAGCAAGGAAACTGGGCCCTCCTAACCAGAGGTCTCCCACTCCCCACAGCCAGTGGGCACCCAGGGCTGAGGGCCCTCCTCACCAGACGCTCCAGCTGCCGGAAAGTAAGGGTGAAGAAGTCCACCTTGAGGATTCTGCAAAGGACAGGCCTCGGTCACCTGCTTCCCACCAGCAGGTCTGGCTGGCCCCACGCTGCCCTGGCCCCAGCCAGCATCAGCACTCAGGAGCAGGGCCTACCCGTGGAAGAGGCTGGCGTAGATGCCATAGCAGGCCTGCAGGTCCTCATAGATGACGTCGGCCAGCTCGACAAGCCCAGCCAGGCGCTGGGGTCCTGGCTGCAAAGAAGCCTGGTTTGAGCTGACCTCCCAGCCCTGCGCCCACCGTGGCCAAGCCTGCCCGATCCTCACCAGCTCACGAGGACTCTTGGCACGCAGGAGCCTGTCGTACCACTCACGGTTGCCCCTCTGCGAGGTTCACCAGCAAGGCGGCATGGGTGGGAGAGAAGGGAGAGATGGCAAGGGGCCCCGGGCCAGCCAGTCCAAGCCGGCCTGGGCAGGGCCCGTGGAGAGCCAGACGCGTCCAGACACACCTTCAGGGCCGCAGCGATGTCCATGTTCAGCTCCGTCTCAAAGGGGCAGATCTCGAAGGAGGGCTGGAACAGCTGCAGCTTGTCCAGACACCTGGGCAAGGACAGCAGGCTCACGGGGGCCCGGCCAAGGCCCGCCCCACCCCTGTTCCCGGCCGCACCCACTTCAGCAGCAGCTCCAGGCGGTAGACGGCCGTGCTGTTGGTGGCAGGGAAGTAATCCCGGAGCTGGCGCAGCAGCCGCAGCCCAAACTCAGAGAAAGCAGAAAAACTGTCGGCCAGGCTCTCCTCCTGGGGGCAGAGGGTGTCTTCAGAGCTAGAGCAGCTGGAAATGTGCCGCGGCCCTGCTCACCGAAGCTGGGACCGCCTTCCTGCCTCGGCCAGCAGCCCCCCACTGGTTCTGTCCTAGGAGCGCCACCCACCGGTCTCCCCCAGAGTAGTCTCCCCTGCCGGCCGGTCCCGGTCTCAGCACCCGACTCGCTGCACCAAAGGCCCCAGGACCCCTGCACCTGCTGTCCCCTGTGCCCTGTCCTGCCAGTGCCCATGCCCTCCTGCTGTTTCCCATGGCCCAGTCTGGCCCCGGGCCTCCTTCCCCAGTCACTCCAGTGCAGCCTGTGTGCAGTGTGCACTGTCGCTCACGTGGGCCTGGTCCCTCTGTCTTCACGCTCGGGAGGGCAGAGCAGGACCACCCCAGCGCAGACATGGCCAACAGCAAGCAGGCCCGTGGCTGTGCCCACCTGCTCCTGGGGTAGCAGGGGCGCCTCCTCCCAGTGCGCCTGCATGTCCTCCAGCAGCCCTAGAAGGTAGCCGTAGTCCAGGGTGCGGGTCTGATGGTGGCGGCTGCTGACCTGCCAGTGCCTGCAGGGGCCCAGCCGTGGTCAGAGGCCGCTGCCCAGCCCTGCCCACCCACAGCCACCCTCCCATTCCCACCCGTGGCCTGCAGAGCCACTCACAGCACAGCCAGCTGCAAGGGGGACAGGTTGCTCTGGGCTCCGTGCAGACAGAGGACGGTGGTCCCAGGCCCGCTGAGCTCTCCACGCCAGCTGCTGGAATTGGGCTGAGAGAGGAGGCGGAGGGTGGGCGAGGCCCGAGAGACCCCCACCACCATCCATCCCTGCACTGACACCTGGTCCAGCTGCCCCAGGCTCCCAGAGGTGCCCACTACCTCCTCCACGCGGTGCTCGAACCGCAGCACACGGCTGAGCAGCAGCAGGTAGGACAAGAAGCCGAATCTCCCGCGCTGGCTCATGCTGGTGTCCCTCTGGAACAGAGCCTGCCTGTCACGGGCTCTGCCCCAGCCCAGTGGGCAGGGGGCACGGGTGCAGGGCAGGGCTCCCGCGGGACCCCACCTGCGTGGTGATCAGCCTGAGGACCAGGTGACAATCCCCCTGCACGCGGGAGGCGCTCGAACGCGGTTCCAGCTTGAACCAGCGGTCTGCTCCAGCCACGGGCACCTCCTGTGGGGCGCGGGCGTGTCAGGCCTGGGAATCCTCCCCGTGCCCTCCCCACGGACCTGTGGAACCCTGGGAGAATGTGGGAGGGCTCAGGGGTGCCCAAGGGCAAGAGGCACTTCAGGCAGCCCCTCCCCGCAGCCCCAGGAGGGTGGGGGCCCTCGGGGGTCAAAGGTCATGGCCACTGCCAGTGCCCCACGCACATGGCAGGTGTCCCGGGCAGGCTCGCCCTTCTCCTGAGCCCACATACCCGCACTGGGATGTTGAGGCACCCCAGGAAGTCGTCCGTGTGGTCCTCGGTGGGCCCTGCCGTGCCATTCGCCCGGGCGGACTTCACAATCTGCTTGAAGTATCTGGGCACAACCGGTGGGCTCAGGCCAGTGGCCCAGGAGTTGCTGCCCTGGGTCCTGGGCCCCGGGCCCCACCTGCGACTCGGGGTGCAGGCCCACCCCGTACCTGCTCATGCCCTTCAGACCGATCACTTCGTTCAGCTTCCTGCACGCTTCGGCAAGGGTCACGTCGTCGTCGTGGTCCCTGCAGGAGGCGGGGCTTGCCTGGCGCTCCCAGCCACGGTAGAGGCCCGACTCCCTCCCAGACCAGAGGTGCCCACTCCCCTGCCCTGCGGGACACAGGCCCAGTACCAGATGTCCAGGTGCAGCTGGTCAGTGCTGACATCCTCGATCTCGCTGTGGGGGACAGAGAGACGCAGGTGAGGGACCTGGGTGAGCCTCCGCCGGAGCTGGGCCAGTGGCAAGTTCAGGAGCAGCAGGGAGTGGCCACGAGCTCCCTCTCTCCAGACCACAGCTCCTTTCCCAATCCTGCCTCTGCACCGTTACTAGCTGTGTGGCCACAGGGGCTGGATGCCCACTCTGGGCCTGTTCCCTCCCCTGGAATCTGACCAGAAGGTGAGGCATGTAACCAGCACCCCCACCCCTCTGACCTGCCCGGGGCAGCACTGAGATGGGGACCATGGGAGCCACCCTCCTCAGGACCTGGCACCAGTGGGGTGGGGCTTACAACAGAAAGTGCTCCTTCCAGACGGGGTTCAGAGTGCTGCTTTTGACCTCAGTGACCTGGATGCACTTGGCTGGCAGCGGGCCACTGCGCTTGCTGCCCTTACGGAAGCTGAAGCGCTGCTCCTTCTGCCCACTCTGCTCCCGAGGGGTGCCCGAGGCCGGCAAGATGCCCAGCATGCAGTAGGGGTCGCTGAAGCCTGAGACACAGCAGGCTCAGCCCGAGCCTGCCCCCGCCCCGCGGCCCAGGCAGGCCCAGGCAGGCCCAGGCAGGCTGGGCACTCGGGCACACACTCACCGTTGGGGTCTTTGGCCAGAAGGTTCTTGGCACGCATGACAGAAACTTTCAGGGCATACGTGGGGGCCTGCGGGCAGAGGGGAGCTGAGAGCCCCAAAGGACTGGGCCGCCCAGTGTGAGCGCCAGCCCGCCTGTGCCCCGCCCCGGCTGCAGCAGCTGGTGCGTCCACCAGCCTTACCTTGGCCTTCTTCACACGCTCGATGGCCTCGGCGTGCTCCTCTGGGTTGGTGCCAAACACCTGTGGATGGGGGGCGGGTGGGAGGGGCCCAGTGGGCCCCGAGGAAAGGCTACTGCTCTGGGGGCCTCGTGCGTGAGTCAGGAATGGCCAACCTCGCACCGCATGGGGCTGCGGGGGTGCAGGGGTTGGGGAGGGGCCGCCCGCCCCGTCCCGGCACCTGGGAGCAGGCGCTGCCAGGCTGGCCTGGAGCATGTGGGCGCGAGGCAGTGGGGTCTGTGTGGCCAGGGCAGGTGAGGCATGAGAGGACATGGGGTTGTGGTGTGCTGTCCATCCACTGCCCGCCTCTGTGCACCGGTCTGTGCTGTCTGGCCACCTCTGTGGCTGTCCCTCCCTCCTCCTGGGGCCCGCCAGCTGTGTGTCTGCCCGTGTGCCCACTACAGCTCTTGCCCATGCAGGTGTGGGTGCATCTGTCTGCGGCTGGGGGGAGGAGAGGGGCGGGAGAGGGCTCTCAGCAGGGTGGCAGGGGTGGGGGCAGGGCTGCCGGTCACCTGCTGGAGGTAGGCCAGAAGGGCCTCCTCGTCGTCCACCTGGTCAGGACCCATGGTGCCCGCCCGGTGCAGGACCGTGTACAGGGCCTCCTCGTACAGCATCTCCACCTGTGGGCAGGCCCCGAGCCCCCGCACAGCGCTGGACCTCAGGCCCTGCTGGCCTCTCCCGCATGCCCAGCCCCCGCCCTGGCAGCTCCTCCCACTGGCCCGGCAGAGCCCCTTCCTCAGGACCTCTGCCCCACCAGGCCTCTGCCCACCTGCCCATCCCCCACCCCCCTCTGCGGGCAGCCTGTCCTGCAGCCCGGTGCCCGGCCCCAGGAGCCAACCCACACTCCCTTACCTCCTCCTGGGTCAGGGCTCTCAGGCCACGGTTGGAGTCCACAGGCTCCGCCGGGGCTGGTGAGCCGCTGCGCAAGAGGACCTGCGAGGGAGCGGGTGAGGGCCTGGAGGGCTCAGCCTGCAGCCACACCACCACGGGGAGGGGCGTGGGGGCCAGCGGTGGACGGGGCAGGGGAGGAGCAGGGGGGCGTCCTCACCTCGGGGCACGGCAGGCCCTGCCTGCCTTCCCCCTTCTTCAGGATGAGACGCATGTGGGCAAAGAACTCCACGCCGTCCCCAGGTTTCCTGCCGAAAGGCCCAGGTCAGCTTCGGCTCCAGGAGGTGCCAGGCCTGTGCCACAGGACTCGGGGGCCCACGGGAAGGGCGGGCCCTGAGATGCCCCCAGCGTGCCTACAGCCCAGCCTTCTGTGCCCCGCTTCCCACCCAGATGGGCGGGCCCTCAGCAGGCTCCGCCCGGCACCCACCAGGCCCCCGTGGCGGGCTCCTGCGGGTCGGCGCTGGTGCTCGCGGGCTCCTGTTCCGTCTTGCGGCGGAAGGACGGGCACACCTGCACCTGCCTGAGCACGCTGCTCTTGATCTCCAGCAAGGCCGACATGGTGGGGCCTGGGCAGAGAGGCCACAGCCCTGGGTCACCCACTTGTTCTTTGTGCAGAGGGCACCTGAGGGAGGCAGTGGGGAGGAGGACAGAGGGACAGCAGAGGCCCAGGAGCCTGCCCTCCACTTTGGACTCTGCGGGGGGTCCAGGGCTTCGTGGACTCCTGCCGGGTAACCAACTAAGGGCTGTGCCCCCTGCAGGTTGGCTCTGAGGATGTGGCAGCAGATGCCACCCCCCGGTGGTGGTGGTGCCCAGCGCAGAGCTGGTGCGCCGTCTGGGAGCTGCTGGAGCCTCGTGGGTGTGTCCTGCCACGGCCATGTCTAGGGCACCTAGACAGCGCAACAAGGGCTCCTGTCTCCCGGAGCCTCCTCAGGAGGACCAGGGTGCAGGGGGTGAGGGCCCACCCCAGCCCCACTCAGGGCCAGGAGTGACTGCTACCTAGGCCAGAGCATCACCCTGGTGCCACAGAGGAGCACAGGCGAGACGGGCCTAGGGGGCCAGGGGGCTACAGCCTGGGCCTCCTGCCCCCAAGTCCAGGATGGGTGGACAGCTGCGCGTCAGGGGGCGCTCGGGATCCTCGTCCACAGGAATAGCAGCGGGATGTGCTCCTCTTTCCCCCAGGCTGCTCAGAAGACCCAAGGGGGAAGTACCCCCACAAAGCAGAGCCTGTTTCCCAGTCAGAACAACAGAGCTGGGTGCGGTGGCACACCTGTAATCCCAGCTACTTGGAGCCTGAGGCAGGAGGATCACAAGTTCAAGGCCAGCCTCAACAACCTAGCCAGATCCTGACTCAAGATTTAAAAAATTTTAGGGGCTGGGGTTATGGCTCAGTGGTAGAGCACTTGCCTAGCACGTGTGAGGCACTAGGTTTGATTCTCAGCACCACATAAAAATGAATGAATAAAATAAAGGTATTGTGTCCATCTACAGCTAAAAAACATTTTTCTTAAAGATTCTTTTTTTAATTTTAAAAGGCGGGGGTGGGGGCTGGGGTTGTGGCTCAGTGGTAGAGTGCTCGCCTAGCACGTGCGCGGCCCTGGTTCGATCCTCAGCACCATGTACAAATAAACGCATTGTGTACAACTAAAGCAAATAAATAAATATTTAAAAAATAAATAAAAGCCGGGCATGGTGGCGCACGCCTGTAATCCCAGCACTTTGGGAGGCTGAGGCAGGAGGATCGCGAGTTCAAAGACAGCCATCAGCAATGGCGAGGCACTTAGCAACTCAGTGAGACCCTGTCTCTAATAAAAATACAAAAAAGGGCTGGGGATGTGGCCCAGTGGTCGAGTGCCCCTGAGTTCAATCCCCAGTACCAATAAATAAATAAATAGATAAATAAATAAAAGGTGGGGGTGGGGATGTGGCTCAGTGGTAAAGGCACTGCAGGATTCAATCTCCAATCTGCAGCCAGTCAATCAATCCCAGGGCCGCACATCCCGCGCAGACCAGACAGGAAAAGCGGCGGTGTGCTGGCCCTCCGCTCTTCCCCTCCCGACCAACTACCTCCCTGTTGCCTTGGCAACTGAATCACGCTGCAGTATCCTGCTTGGACAGCAGGAGCAGCCCAGATGTCACCGCTAGGAGGAAAAGTGGCCCTGGGCCCAGGAGGGAAGACCCCGCCCTGTCCCCTCTGGAAGGCCCAGCCCACTCCCGTCACTCTTGGGCCCGGGTGGAGACCCCACAGAGTGTACCTGCCTAGGGCTGGGATGCAGAGGGGACTTTGTGGCTCTAGGACTGGGAACCAGGAAGGATGCCCTCCCTTCCAGGTGGCAGGCCCTCGGTGCTGCCCCCACTTGTGCTCGAGTATGCAAGCCCCGCCCACTTGTGTCAGCTGACGTCACACCTGCATCTCCCCTTGGGTGGGGGCTGTTTCCCCTGCAGACCCCACATCGGAGGGCAGGAGGCAGCTGGTGCACTGTGGCTCACAGAGGCCTCCTCTCCCACTGCACCCCCAAGCCTGGGGCCCACCTCTGCCCTTGGTCAGGGCTTGTGCCTTCCCCACATGGTTGCAGGGAGACCCCTCCTCCGCTTAGGAA
This sequence comes from Tamias sibiricus, assembly GCA_025594165.1. Taxonomy (NCBI): domain Eukaryota; kingdom Metazoa; phylum Chordata; class Mammalia; order Rodentia; family Sciuridae; genus Tamias; species Tamias sibiricus. Next base: position 1,097,240 of record CM046674.1, on the reverse strand, counting down.
AACTGTCCTTCCACCAGGCCGTCCCTATCACAGAGCCCCTCTCAGGCTCCCTGTCCCAGCCCCAAGGGCCTCGGGTTCACAGGACTGCCCAGTCCACCACCGTGCCTCGGCACCTGCGGCCTGACGCTCACTCATCTACCCAGACACGTCAGGCCGAGCAAGCGGGCTTTGCTCTCCATCTCACAAAACAAGAAGTGGGCCAGCGGCTCCCACTCCTTCCCTAAGACCTGGGAGGTGGGCAGCCTGTGCAGGCCAGCTCCCCAGTCAGGCGGGCTCCACCTTAGGACAGTGAGCTCCGTCCGACCAGCCCAGCACACCTGGCTGCAAACTCGAGGAGCTCCTGCTGCCCACGGGGCTGTCTGTGGGGGGCTCCGCCCCGGCCTGCACCCCACCAGCTCAGGCCAACACCCCCCACCCACACTTCATCCTGTTCCCTGACTCTCCAAGCACGGTCGACCCCCTATGAGGCCTCACTGACTTCAGACCTGTTAGCGCCCCATGCCCTCCCCTGAATGTGGGGGGCTCAGGCAGGACGCTTCCAAAAGCTGTCACAGCCGCAGCTAGTCCCGGGGTCCCCAGGGGCCATGAGTCACAGCCCTTTCCTCTGCTTGAGTGGAGAGGATGCTCCCCCCTGCGCCCCAAAGCCAGATGAGCCGCGGAGCTGTTGCCAGGGCAACCGCCAGCAGCGCTGTGTGACGGGCGCTGGGGGCTCGAGGCCAGGGACAAAAGTGACGCAGGAGCTAAGCAGCCGAGATGCAGGCCTGAGGGCGTCCTGGTGCGGACAGAGGCGTTCAGGGCAGAAAGGAGGGTCCTCGCCACCTCCCGCCAGCCTAGGGAGGGGTGCCGTCTCCCCTGGTCTCAGACGGGGAGTCTGGGTGTGGGGCTCGGGAACCCTGGGCTCGCTCAGGCCGCCACGTGTCCCGAGGCTGGGGTCCACTGCCCCTGCCCAGCCTGTTGCTAGAGCAGGGTCTCAGCATCAGTGTCTGCAGGCTGGCGACCTTGCTGACCCAGCCGGCCAGGCCCCGGGAGCCACTTGCAAGGAGGCTGTGGCCACGCGCCCCTCAGTGAGGGACCTCACGCGCACTGCCATGACCAGTGAGCACGCGAATGCCTCCCTTGGTGACAGCACCAGAGGCACTGGCTGCCTGTGGGGCCTCCTCCAGTCCTGGCAGGGGAGAGCTAGGTGCAGGGACCCCCGACTCTGGTGGATCCAGCCGTGACTCTACCCACCTCACTGTCTGTCCCTGCTGGGCTTGGACAGTGTCAAGAGCCGGACGTGGCCACATCCCTTGCCATGACTGGCCCCCAAGGCAGTGAGCAAAGCGAGGGAGGTCCTGCCGCCCAGCTCTGGCTGAGCCCACCCACAGCCCGCTCGGTGCTGGCTGCAGGAGGGAGCCGCGGGGGCCGGGCAGCGGCAACTTGTCCAGAGACAGGGCTCAAACCCAGGACTCTGGGGCCGAGCTGTCCCTGATGGGCCACTTTGGGCCTGTTGGCACTGGACCATGAGTTGGGCAGCTGAGCCCCAAAGCCTTCCTGTCCCCAGCACATCATGAACACCTTAAGGGTACTGGGAGTGGAGGGGGGTGCGCCAGGGCAGTTGGGTCCCTGGAGAGCGATCAGGGTGTTTGCTGGGGTGTGTGTGTCACGCGGCACGACGTCCGTCACACAGGGTGACTTTCCACACCCTCCACCTTGGTCTTCTCTCTGATGTCCCCTCTTCCTCCCCAGACCCCCTTGAGCCCTCCCCAGGTGTCGGCCCTGCACTGGCCAGGCAGTGCCTGCTACCGATGCTGTTCTGGGGACCTTATCCCAGTCGCATCGCGGCAGGGCTTGCTCTTGAGCAGCCTGCTCCCCAGTCCTGCGGGGCCTCTCTTCCAGCTCCGCAGAGGCCGCACCTGAGACCAGCAGACCGGGCTGGGCCTCCCCACCTGAGCAGCAGGGTCTGAACCTGGTGTGCCTCCTCATTGTGTAAGGTCCCCTCTTGCTTACCTGTCTCCCCCACTTTTTTGGGTGTTCCGAGTGTGGGTACCCACGGGAGCCCTGCTCCCCAGTTCTATTGGGGTCTCTCTTCCACTGCAAGGCGGGCGGTCAGAGCGTGACTTTGGGACAGGTGGTGTGTGATATTTTACCAGGTGCTCCACAGACCCCAGTCCTGGCGAGAGCCCTCAGCTGTGGGACTGAAATTCCCTAGAGGCAAGGGAGGGGTAGGGCGCAGGGGGCACTGGAAGGGATGTTCGGGTCCACAGGGGTCCAGAGGGCCAGGGCAGGGCGGGAGGGACGAGGGCGCCCCCCACCGGCTGGGGAGCGCAGCGCGCACGGGGGTGGCTGGGAAACCGCGCCAAACGTCTCCTGGGTCCTCGGCCCCGCCCCCATCTTTGGCCTCCACTGCGGAGGCCCCCGGGGTCGAAGCCGGTCGCCCAGGGACTGGCAGGCGCGGCCGGAGTGCGGCGCCGCTCCCCGCCCCGCGCACCGCAGTGCGGACCCCGCCGCGCCCCGGCGCGCTCCGATGGCAGGGCGCGAGCGGCGGCGGGGAAACGCTGCCCGCGACCCGCCCCTCCGACAGGAGCGGCCTCCGCGCCCCCGGGCCGGGGGCGCTTCCTTGCCTCCTTTCCGTCGCCCCAGCCTCTGAGGCTGCCCTGCGACCCCCGTGCCCGAGGGCGCGGGCTGCCTGCCCGCCGGGGTGCGTGGGGCCGAGCGGGACGCGGCCCGACGGCGCGGGGCGCGAGCCTGTGGCACTCACCGTGGGCCAGGGCGCAGGGCCGGGGCGCCTGCGGGCACTGCTCTCCAGCGGCTGGGGACGGCGAGGCACCGCGACCGCTCGCAGCCGCGCGCGCCGGAGACTGAGCACTGCGGGGCCGGCGCGGCGCGGGCGGGGGGCGCGGCGGGGGCGGGGCCTGGCCGGTCCCCGCGTCTCTAGGCCTGCTCCTCGGGAGACCTCCCCCCGGTGCGGGGCTGTCCGTCAACCCACGGTGGGTGCGGAGAACCAGCCGGCTCCGCGCTGTGTCTGGACACCCCTTGGTCCCCCGGGGGCTGTCGGCGGGTCTCCTCCCTGGGCCCCGGGGAAGCCAGAGTCGCAGGAGCCCAATTGACCAGCCCCAGCAGCAGCGCAGACTTTTCTGGAAGGGCTGCGTGCCATCTCCAGAGGCGCACTCCCAGGGCAGTGCTGCCCTCCCACACACACCCGAGCCCAGGCTCCGGGGGACTTGGGTCTGGGGACCTCGCCACTGCGGGCCTGACCGCTCTGTTCTCAGAGGGGCAGTCCACTCTGCCAACGGGGCCTCTGCAGGCATCCACCCTGGGCGCTGGGAGGGTGGGAGGCCCAGGTTGGAGGCCTGGGCGGTGGCGGCCAGGGGACCCTGCGCTCTCTTCCCTGCCCGCCCTCCTGGTCCCTGTCCGGGCTGGGTTTCCCACTCAGCCTCGGGACAGCCGTTCTCAACATGAGCACGCCACACACGGTCCCTTGGAGGACTCCCTCCATTGCGGGACCAGCCGGGCCTCTGGCTCACTGCTGGGCAGGGGGTCTGCATCTCTGACGAGTTCCCTCATACGGAGGGTCCTGGAGTCACACCTGGGGGCCGTCCGGAGGTGCTTGACCTGGAGGGGCACAGGAGGTCTGTGGGAACCCGCCCTGACCCTGGCAGGATACTGCCAAACTGCTGCTGGGGTCCAACTTAGAGGTCCCGACAGCAGGCCTCCAGCAGCATGAGGAGCACGGGGCAGAGCGAGCCTGGGGCAGCGAGGCCTGTGGGCAAGGATGGCCCCTCTGGGGAGGCTGGGCAGCCAAGCTGAGGGAAGGCTGGGACTGGCCTTCAGAATGGGCCTCGAGGCAGGGAGTGCGCATTTGCGGAGAGCTGAACCTTCCCTGACCTCGGCTGTCCGACTGCCCTCGTGACTGGTCCCTGAAGAGGGTTCTCGTGACTGGTCCCTGAAGAGGGTTCCGGGAGAGGTCAGCCTGGCTACAGTTCCCCAGTCCAGGGAAGATACAGGTGCTCGTGCCCCTTGTCTGGGGACATTGCCACCTGTGTAGACTTCTGGACCCCAGCTCGCCTCTGCCCCAGCCCGCTGTGCCTGTCCAGCGATGGCAAGTGGTTCTCCTTCAAGGCCCTTAGCCCCAGGCCGGCCTCCACCCTGACCCAGCCTGGCCAGGCAAATGGGGGATGGCAGGGGAACTCAGAAGTGCACCAACTGCTTGGGTCAGGGTGTCCAGTGAGCAGGGGAGGGGTCCTCAGCAGGGGTGGGAATTGGTGTGGGGCACTGGCCTCCCTCCCAGGATCTGGAACCGATGCCCCCACCCCTGCAGTCTTGCGTCAGTTTCTGCCAACCTGTTGGAACAAACAGGTCTGGTTGTCATGGTGACCATAACCGCTTTGGGGTGAAGGGATGAGACTGCAGTGGCTGTAAACAGGAAGTTGGGGGGGCACCTACCGACTGCCAGGGAGGGGGCCTAGCAGGGCCACTGCAAGGGCTCCAGCCCCTAGACTTAATCTCCTTTCTGCAGGGCTGGGTGGGCCCTTGGAGACCTCACTCTTCTACAGGCAGGGAAACTGAGGTCCAGACATAGGAAGGGGTTTCTCTGAGGCCACAGCAAGGGTGGGTCCCAAACTCAGGGCTGGGTCTCAATTTCCCCAGGATAAGATAAATCCCCAGACCAGGAGTAGTATTATTGTACACCCGTAACCCCAGTGACTAGGAGGCTGAGGCAAGAGGATCAAAAGTCCAAAGGAGATGCGTGTGGTGGCGCACGCCTGTAATCCCAGCTGCTGGAGAGGCTGAGGCAGGAGGATCAAGAGTTCAAAGCTAGCCTCAGCAAAAGTGAGATGCTAAGCAACTCAGTGAGACCCTGTCTCTAAATAAAATACTAAATAGGGCTGGGGATGTGGCTCAGTGGTTGAGTGCCCCTGAGTTCAATCCCCAGTACCAAAAATAAAAAAATAAAAAAAAATGCCAAAGGAATTGCTGGGTGTGATGGTGCACACCTGTAATCCCAGCGACTCCGGAGGCTGAGGCAGGAGGATTGGGAGACGCCGTCTCTGATATTAAAAAGGGCTGGGGAGCCGGGCGCGGTGGTGCACGCCTATAATCCCAGCACTTCGGGAGGCTGAGGCAGGAGGATCAGGAGTTCAAAGCCAGCCTCAGCAATGGTGGGCACTTAGCAACTCAGTGAGACCCTGTCTCTAATAAAAACACAAAAAAGGGCTGGGGATGTGGCCCAGTGGTCGAGTGCCCCTGAGTTCAATCCCTGGTACCGCAAAAAAAAAAAAAAAAAAAAAAAGGGCTGGAGAGCCGGGCGTGGTAGTGCACGCCTGTAATCCCAGCACGTGGGAGGCTGAGGCAGGAGGATCGCGAGTTCAAAGCCAGCCTCAGCAATGGCGAGGCACTTAGCAACTCAGTGAGACCCTGTCTCTAATAAAATACAAAAAAATGGTCGGGATATGGCCCAGTGGTCAAGTGCCCCTGAGTTCAATCCTTGGTACCCAAAAAAAAAAAAAAAGGGCTGGGGATGCTGCTCAGTGAGTGCCCCAGGGTTCAATCCCCAGTATGTAAAAAAAAAAAAAAAAAAAGTAATGCTGATCACCCCCAGCGCTCTTGCCGCACAGATTGGTTCAGCAGGGTGTTGAATGACATCCCACTCAGTGACCCTTCCCTTCATTCTGCCCTGGTGTGGTCTGAGACCAGATCAGGTGGGCCTGGACCAGAGGCCTGGCCCTGGTACTCCTGCCCCAGTCCATCCTCCACTACCTGGTGCCTCAGTTACCTTGTCTATAACGGGGGGACAACAGACACGCACACCCCTCTGGCTACTGGGGGACCTTGGTGGGCCTGTGTCTGCTGGAGTCTCCCCGCAGCGGGCGGGGTAGGAAGTGCAGGGCCCCACTCAGCTCCCAACTCTGTGGTTCGGGGTGCAAGCCTGTCCTTGTGTTGGATCTGGGGGCTGAGAGGGCAGGGCAGGAAGGCGAGCCCCACCCTCCTGGTCCTGGGCCCCAGACCGGGCTCTCCTGCTCTCAGACCAGAGCCTGCAGCTGCTGCTCTCTGGGGCAGAGAGGGGCCGTGCAGGGGCAAGACAGCCTCCCTGCAGGCGTGTTGGGTCAAGGGGCACGCTTGCCTAGGTGGCATGAGGGCCCCAAGAACCCTTGCAGAAGCCAAGGGTTGCATCTGCAAGCCACTAATAAGCCTGGCTGTGTGCACGCTCAGGGTCTCGGGCCGGAAAGGCTGAGGCAGGGAGTGGCTTTTCCTCCTAAGGGCAGAGTGAGGAACGCACCAGGCTCAGGAAGGCCCGCCTGCTCCCTGGCTGCTGAAAGGCACCTGAGAGGGCTTCTGAGAAGTCCAAGTGACCTGCCAGTTGTCACAGGGCCACCCTCTGGTGGCATCCCTTGGAATTGCAGGCACCAGCTCCGTGCGTTAAGCCTCTTCCAGGTCCCCTCCCTTAAAGGTCAGAGGCAGGGAAAGTCCAGCACCAAGAACTCTTGGGTTCCAGACCAAGGTCTCTAGCCAGGGTCCTACTGTTGTGGGGCTGGAGGAGCCTAAGGATTGCAGAAAAGTGGTGGCTGGGTGGTGGCCCAGGCCTGGCCTTTTGCCTGCGGTATTGTCTCCTGGGCTGGGGGTTAATGGGCATCCTCAGGACTCGGTATCACTGTGGGTCTGCAGTTTGCGAGGGGCCTGGGTGGGGTGGGGGAAGAGAAGCAGGTCAGTACAGGACCCTGAGGACCGCAAAACAAAGGATGTTTCTGGACAGAGTGTCTGTGAGGCCGGCAGCGGGGCATGGAGCGCAGGATCCTGGTGCCCGTCTTCGAGCAGGCTCTTCCAGGAGGAGCCACTCCCGCACTCACCCCTTTGCCGGGGCCCAAAGGGGCAGGGGATGAGGAGACAGGAGGCAGAGCTGAACACGCGTGCACCGGGCTCCTCCAGGCCCGTTGACCTGTGCAGAACGTGGGCTGCAGGAGCCCTCACCCTGCCCAGAGGGAGCGGGAGCCTGTCTCTTCAGAGGGGCATCCTGGAGGAAGGACGCAGATGGTCTGGCCTGGAGGGCAAGGCCCAGAGAGATGAGCCTATCCCATGCGCCCAGGAGTCGTGGGTTTGTCTCTTTCCTCAAGAGCTCAGATAGGACGGCCTCCGGGCAAACGCAGAAGTCTTTGGGCCGGGCCAGCAGACAGGCAGGATGGATAGGACCATTGGCTCCAGCCCTTCCCCACGCAATGGTCCAAAGCCAGGGCCACAACCCTGGCCCTGTGGCTTCCTCAGAGAGGTCAGCAGTGTCTGGAGGCCTCTAGAGGGGTTTCTTGCACTGTGGAAGCCCCTAGTCCGCCCAGTGTCAGGGGCAGCTGAGGACCAGCTGCAGGGAACAAGCTCCCACACCCAGAACTCCTCAGGCCCCTCCCTGCTGCGGCTGGCTCAGACCAGTTCCAGCAGGTCCAAGTCAGTGCTGGGCCCTCCAACCTGGCAACTTGTTGCCATGGAGACCCCAGGCTGGAGGCCTGCCAGCACCAGTTCCAGAGGCTGCCAAGCGAGCCCAGGTGGCCTGGGGCCATGTCTGTGGGGGACAGCATGGTAACTGGACCAAGGCTTTGGTTAGACAGCCCAAGAAGGAAAGGGGGACCAACAGCAGGCCCCAAGTCCTGGGCAGCAGTTATGTGCTGTGGTCAGGGTCTCTGTGCCTCCCGCAGCCTGGCTGACCCCAAGTCGCACGGGATAGAGATGGAGGTCCAGACAGGAAGCCGTGGCCCAAGCACAGGCCCATACTCCCTCCCATCCTGCCTGTGGCCAGTTTCCCCTGGGGGGTGCCCTAGGGCCAGCTCTGTCTGCACCTACACAATGGCCTGCAGGAATCCCTCCTGGCACGGCCAGTCCTGGACACACCAGTGTCCCAGGAGCCCTGTCATGGCCTGAACTGCGAGCTCCCCCGCACACCTGGGAACCTGTGTAAGTGTGGGGTGCCCTCTCCGACCCACCCCAGGCAGCAGAGGGAACAGCTCCCAATCCTGGGTCCCTGGGCCAGGACGGTGTGGAGAGACCTGGGGACAGGGGCTTCTACCTTGAGTGAGGTCACTGGCTGCTGGGATCTGAGTCTGGGGGCTGGAGGCTGTGGGGCTCTGCTGGGCATGGTGGCAGGACCAGAACAGGGCCCTGGGGAGGGGGAGGTCTCTGCCGAGGCAGGCTCTACGGCCCAAGGGGACGGGTCAGGGCACAAAAGGACAAGTGGAGCGCCACCGTTTGTGGAAATGCTTTAATTCAGGATTCTTTGATACAGTGGTTCGTCCGTTGCCCGCGACTCCTTCCTAGCACAGGCCTCATGCTGGGACACCCGCCTCCCTCAGGTGCACAGGCTGATCGCGTCGCACGTTCTCATGTTACACGTCACATCTTTGTTAAGCCAGGACCATGGTACAGAGGAACATTTCATAGCTGAAGTCACTACAATTTGCCAGAAACATCAATACTTTAGAATACTTTAACTATAAAATATATTGAATTTCCATATATTAACCATATACATGTGTAACTATTACTAAATGTAGTCAGTTGTCACAAAATGACATTCCGGGAGCAGGCTACAAGGAGGGAGCTGAATTCCCAGGCGAGGCCCTCTGTCTCATGAACTGCAACTGCCAAGCTGAGGGCCGCAGTTCCAGGGCCCCTCCTTTCAACTGCTCCTCAGGTTCTGGGGGTCCCCGTGCACCCAACCTGCCCTCTTGGTGGGTGCACTTGGTCTTCTGGGTGGGAGGGCTGAGTGGCTGCAGGCCCCGCCTGGTGGGCCGTGCACCTCCCTGCCCCAGGGGCTGGCCTGCCCCCACCCTGCAGCAGTCAGCTCAAGGTCATGGTGGGGCAGCTCCTCCTCGCAGGTGGCTCCAGTTCCGCTGCACGGTCAGCAGACAGCAGCGCCTCAGGGCTTCCTGTGACAACACCCAGGCCAAGGGCCCTTCAGGTGCCCAGGGCAGGGCTAGGCACAGGCTGGGGCTCAGGAGGGTGCGGCTTGAGGCTGCCTCCTGGGGGTGTCAGGCAGGCATGCACCACAGCCCGGAAAGGCAATGGCTGGACACCTGCAGGGACACAGCAGTCACAATCGGTCGGGGAGGCCGCTGTCTGGCCCAGCTGGACTGAGCCACCACGTCCTCCTGGGTGGCCGCAGCCGCACAGGCACCAGCTTTGGGTGGGCACACTGTGCCAGGGTCTGGACACCGCCTCCGACTTCACCAGGCCTGCGCGCCAGGGCCCAAGGATCCAGGGATGGGAGGTCGACCCTCAGACGGATCCCACAAGAGTCCTATCCAACAACAGGACAAGATGGTGCCAGGGGCCTGAGCAAGGGTACAGCCGCTGGCCGGGAGGCTGGCACACCAGGCACCCTCTCCCTGTAATGATGATAGTGCAACAGAGCCTTTATATAAACAGTTTATTCACTCTAAACAGCAACACAGACAAACGCCATATAAACACAAGGAAGAGGTGCGGTGGAGACGCTGCTGGCTTTGGATCCGAGGCGCATTAGCAACAGCCAGGTTCTGAAAGAAGGGCGTGGGAGGGAGGGACAGGGACTTCCACACAGCCCGCTGGAGGCCGGGACAGCTCTGAACGGTGAAGCATGCCTGCATCCGAGCAAAGGAACTAGCTCCTAGGGGCTTACCCAAGTATAAAAGTTTATAATTTTACAGCAGTTGAAATACTGACATCAATATTAAAATAAAAGCAAGTTTTACATAACAATCAAAAAATACAAAAGACTGAAGGAAGAGACCCTGTATGAAAAACTGGGGCAATTCAGCGAATCGAGAACTGTATGCCAGTGGCGGAAATGGAAGATGGCGCCCGCCCGACCCTCCCAGGCGACCGGAAACTGCACGAGCGACTTGAGATTTGCAAAAGGTGTAAACAAGTTCTTGCCAGACCAATCCCTTCCTTTTGCGGTGCCACAGGGTCGCTGTCTATGAGGGTGCAAACTTCTTGGCTTGTGCTCGAACCCTTTTCTCATATTCCACTCTGTTTTGGCTGAGGAGGTCAAGAGAGAAAAGACAGGTTAGAAGCGACTGCGTGGCCCACCTCCCAGGCCGCCTGGAGCAGCCAGTGCCCCCAAGCCACTGCTGGGCAGAAGGCAGGAAGGCTGCAGAGGCAGGGAGCTGTGTGGTGGAGCCCACGGGAGCTCCCGTGTGGAGGGTGGGGCAGGGAAAGAGGCCATGGAGATGGAGGAGCAGCAGCCTCCATGGGGAGACTCCACGCAGCAGGCAAGGAGGGCTGGGGAGGGGCAGGTGCCTGCAACCAGTGACCTGTGCCATTCAGCTTTCTCTTCCTCTTCTCAAGAGCGCAGTGGCTGTTCACAGGCGCAGTCCCATCACGGACCAGCACGGGCAGCCTGGTGGTCCCCCACTTGGGGGACATCACCACATTGCCGCTGAACTTACTGTGGACATGCGATCAGCACGCTGACTGCACTATAGCCTTGAGCTCCAGGCTCATGTGACCCTCCCAAGCAGCAGGAATCATAGCTCCACTGTGCCTGGCGAGTCTGCTGCCTAACCAGAGGCTGGCCATCACCAGACAGCAGTGAAAGCTGTGGTCAAGAGACTGCTCGGCACTAGATTTTGTCCCTCATTTCCAAAACCGACACAAGCTTCTGGTGGGCTTTCCATGTGGCTCCCGGCCCAGGCGAAGGCGCAGGAGGCAGCCCTGTGCGGGGGCTGGGGGTCTGGAGCAGCCCAGCACGAGGACCAGCCTGCGCTACTGACTTGGGCAAAACTGGCCGGCCAGGCAGCCAACCCCACACGAGGGAGCACTGTGACCCTGAGAACATGGTGACATTGTGAAGCTGGACTCCCCGGGACAGGGGTTCTAGCCATCGTTACACACTGGGGGCTGACCTGAGACCCCACGCCATGCCAGCTGTCTGAGCGAGCGCTCTGGTGCCAGGGCCAACCCAGAAAGGCCCAGTGCCCAGCACTGGAGAGGCAAGTGCAGAAAATGACATGCACGCCCATCCTGGGAGTGGAGGCCTGGTGTGACAGGAAGGTGACCCAGCAGCACAGGACCCACCAGGCACCCTCATCGGGCTCTGCAGTCACCAAGCGAGGCTGGTGACGAGGTCCACCTGCTGGAACCTGGGAAGGGACTTGAGGCTTGCAGGACGTTTCGCCAAAGGTGCTTTTGAGGTGGACGGCGTCACAGAGACCTCTAGCAGGTGAGGACAAGCACACAGCAAGCCAGCAGCCCGAGCTCCAGAGCCGAAGGCCCCATACCACTGCGCCCCGAGGGGTGAGGGCCCCCCCAGGCACGCACCCTCCACCCGCGAGAGGGCGGCCACAGCCAGACAGCGGGGCTAGATGGCGAGGGCCCAGGTGGCGGCAGCACACATGGCTGGAGGCCATCCCCAGAGGCTCTAGGGCCTGCCCAAGGCCACCAGGGAGGGCGGCATGCACACCTGGGCTGGCCACGCCCAGGGAGGAGCACAGTTCTCAGGAACCAGCACCTTCCCTCCCGACCAGCTCCAGGTCAGGAAATACCCTTGGAGGGAACAGGCTTCTGGTGATAGGGGCCATAGCCCCTTGGGTCCCAGACCAGAGGGACACCTGGGGACGCTGCTCTCAGAAAGCCCTCCACTCCATCCCCCTTGGCGAGGGTGCCCCTGCTAGAAGGAGCTGGGGGTCTTGAGAGCTGCAGATGGAGCTGTAGGGGTGCCCCCCAGGTCTTTCTAGGTGGAGGACCTAATCACACCAGGCCATCCTCCCCAGCAGACCCCACACGGCAGCACCATGGAAGGAAGGCCAGGGCTGTGCCAGGCTGTCGCTGAGCAGCGTCCCTGTCCTGGGACACAGTCACCGGAGGAGCTGCGACAGTGGCAGCGGTGTGCTGTGCTAGGGGACACTGTCTCAGCATGCCACCCGACCTGGCGCCTGCCTCCTCCCTGAGCAACGCCCCGCACACGGGCTCATGCTGCATCCTGCACGTACCCCTAGCCTCCCAGGTGGCCACCCCATCTTCCCCTCTGTGGCCCCACCCTGGCTGCCACCCTGTGGGCTGGCCTCTCTCTCAAGGCCTCCCCCTGGGCTGCTGTCCATGCTCCCTTCCGACAGGCAGCCTGGACTGCACTTCAGGGGAGGCCTGCAGCCAGCAGGCCAGTTGCTACTAACCAGTAAATCGTGTAGGCCTCTGCTTGAGCGGGGTCTTGGATATTTGGTTCATTTAGAAGTTCCTGTATTCCTAACAAGATCTGCGCGAGACAAAAAACGAGAGGGCACAGTGCGCTCAGAGGCTGGACAGGAGGCCTCCACCAGGGCGAGCCCACCGGGCGCGGCCAGCCCGCATACCTGCTTGATCGTGATGGCTGGCCTCCAGTCCTTGTCCTCCTCCAGGATGGACAGGCACACCGTTCCGGAAGGGTACACATTTGGGTGGAACAGCGGTGGCTCAAATTTACCTGGATGGGGGGGACACCGTCGGGAGGCAGCTCCTGACTTCCCCACCGCCCTCCTCCCCGGTGCTGGGCCCTGCGGGGGAGAACGGAGGCCAGGAGAGGACGGAGCACAGCACACAGGCTGCTGCTCAGACACAGGGCCTGAGGAACCGACAGCTCCCAGGGCAGGCCTCAGGGAAAGCCCACAGCAGGAGGGGCCAGGCCAGAGAGGACCTGGGAGGTGTGAGGTGAAGAGCGCAGCAGGCCCGGCCGGACAGCTGGACCTTTCCCTATTTTCTTCAACCCCCTGCTGCCGCACGCGCCCCCCAAAAGAGGGAAGAAAAAAGCCTGCGGGCGGTGGTCTCCAGGGTGTCCCATCTTTTCTCTGTGCAGCCTGTTTCTGGTTTTCTCCATTTTCCATGGTTTGGCTGCACCCAGAGTCCAAGTGCAGCCTGGCCAGCCACGGGAGAGGAGCACCCCCCAGCGCCAAGGGATGCAGCGGACGCCCTCCGTCGGCTGCCTGGGCCTTCTGCCCCAGCGCAGAGCTGCGGGGGCCACGGAGGGCTCGGGCTGCAGAGAAGAGGGCTCCTGTGCTGCTCCGCAGAGCTGCTGCTGCTGGGCACCAGTCGGGGCAGTGCCCGAGCAGGTGCTGCCAACACACATTCTCAAGTTCCTGCCGCTTTGCAGTTCTGCCAGGCCAGGCCTCTGGGTGCCCTCCACACCTCCCCGAGCTGCAGCGGCACGGCCCGTCTTCACCGCCGCCCGCTGGCTGCTCCTCTGGAGTCCCCTCCACGGCCGTCGCCCAGCAGGAGCTGCTCACCCGCTCTGGACACAGTCCTCGCCACCGCATGTCAGTGAGCACCTGTGCACTCGCCTAATTTTCATTCAGTCTGATTCACCAACCTCGCGACTTCTGCCAACAACTTGCGCGTAGGAAAGAACGCACACCACGGAACACCAGCCCGGCCCCGGGCGGCTTCCCTCCAAACTCAGCAGCGGCCCTCCTGACTTTCAGCTCACGACGAGAGGGTCCTGCTGTTGGACTGTCCAGAGAGGACATGACCCCGTGCGTGAGGCTAGGAGCCCTCCATGCTACCAAAGCACCCTGGCCGCCTCCAGCTTTGGCTGCCACAGATGGGGCTGCCCCGGTCTCCCTGTGCCTCCCTTTGTGAGCACACAGCGCCTCCTGGTGTCTTCCAGCACGGAGCTGCCCACGTTTAGCTCCAGTGGTCAGAGCAGATGGCCTTCCAGAGGGATGCTCTCCAGCAACACGTGAGGCCTCCTGCTGCCCGGCACCTTGCCGCACTTGCCCTTCTAAGAGACGCCGCCCTCTCGGGACGCGCAGCTCTTTCCCTGTGTGGACGGGCCTGCTCCACCTCGTGGGGGTGCCTTCTTTGTGACCTGGAGAGCCCTTCTCCGCTCGTTCTCATAGGACCTTGCAGCACTGGGGATGGAACCAGGGCCTCAACCACGCTAGGCGACTCTACCACCAAGCTGCCCCTATCCCCTCTTCTCCGGGGCTTGCTCCTCTCCCTGGTTTCTCCTGATGAAGAGAGTCCAATGGCAGGCCAGTCCAGCTGGCTGATCCCCCAGGGCCAGAGTTCTGTGCTTTCCTGGTACTCTTGCTTATCCCAGAAGACGGCCTCGGTGCCTCCTTGTCTCCCCTTCTGCTGAGGCTGTGAAGCAGGCAGGGTTGCCCGAGGAGGAGGAGACAGCTCTCTTCTCCTACTGTCATCCACTAACAGCACATGTGCGTGGCCTTTCTGGCCGGCCCACTCTGCTCTGTGGGTCTGCCTGCCTGTCCTCACACGAGTCACAGTGTGGACATCCTGAGGCCAGTCTCAGTATCTGATGAATGGTATCTGGCCCATCCCGATAGGTCTGAGCACCCTCTGCCCAAGCCTCAACCTGGGTCTCGTGACATCCCCAGGACTGCAGGGCCCTGACCAGCGCTGCCCTCTGCATTTCCACATGCACTCTGGAGCCTGCTGGGCTCTGGGACCGCATGACCTGTGCAGAGCAGCTGGGGCGCGGCTGTGTTCCCAGCGCTGAGCCCTCTGGGCCGCGCAGCAGAGCTCGCTCCTGTCCAGGCTGTCCTTGCTTCTTTCAGAAAGGCCTTGGCTTCCAGCTAGGGACCTCACCACCTTGCTGCACTTGCTTGGAATTCCAGCAGGACATCATGTCTGTCTCATTTTTGGATATTTTCCCTTCTTAATTAAAAGAAATCACTACAAAATAACTGTGCACAACAAAAGGAATTCAAATGACTGAAGACAACCTAGAACAGAGTCAAGTCTCCACCTGGTGTCTGTTAACAGTTTCTAAGTTCTCCTGTGAAGCTACGAAAACGAAGACTTCTCTCAGCAAAGTTCACACAGAGCTTCCCCCTCTGGGCCAGGGCTCTTCCCAGCACCCACTGGCCGTGCTGCCCGTGGGTATCTAGCCAGAATGACTGATCCTGCTCCCCGCCAGGGTTGGCCTAGCTGCATCGAGGTCGCTTCCCAGTGGCCACTGCTCTGCACTCGGCTCGGCCTTCTCCGAGCAGCAGCTCGCCCGCTGTCACTCAGGCTGCAGGCACACCACAGGCTGGCCGCGAGCCCCAACAGACAGCAGCTAGGTGGCAGCAGACTGGGTCAGGGTGCGAGTCTGAGCCCCGGTCTTGTTGCACGCCTGTCCCTAACAGGGCTGGGGGCTTGCGGGCACCAAGTGCAGATCCCCACAGCTGACAGGCACGGAGGGTGCAGGCAGTCTGGGCCGGGAGCTGCCCGCTGACCAGCTGGGATCGAGACTAAGCTGGTCATGTGCACCCTCCACCCCAGGGCTGGACAGGCTCTACACCTGCACAGGGGCTGAGGCCAGCTCGACCACAGCCGCTTTGATCTCCCACACTGCACCACTCAGCACTGGGGCGGGGTGGCAGCCACCAGGGCTGGGGCAGCCCAAGACTCTGAAGAGGACCACAGGTCTCTGTAGGAACTCACATTTCGGTGGTGAGGATGGATAATCATCTTTGAAGAGCATCCGCAGCTTGAACAAGCCTCCTTCCCACGGAGTCTGCGGGAAGCGACTGTGATTAGTGTGCCGCCCATGTGCAGCAGGCAGGCCCAGGAGGGCTGGCCTCCTCACCCCACCAGCCCCCAGGGGCCAGAGACCCAACACCCTCAGTGGCACTGTGGAGACTCGCTCTGTGCCTGTGGGAGAGCTGGAAAGAGCCCTCCTTGGGAAGGAGCAGGGGCAGGAGCTGGGCTCTGGAGAAGGCAGGGCCTCGGGAGGTCAGGACCCACAGCTCCTGGGCTGCTCCAGGGCTTCAGAGAGCTCAGGTGCTGCAGGCGTGGGCAGAGCAGCTGGGGCGTGGCTGTGTTCCCAGCGCTGAGCCCTCTGGGCCGCGCAGCAGAGCTCGCTCCTGTCCAGGCTGTCCTTGCTTCTTTCAGAAAGGCCTTGGCTTCCAGCTAGGGACCTCACCACCTTGCTGCACTTGCTTGGAATTCCAGCAGGACATCATGTCTGTCTCATTTTTGGATATTTTCCCTTCTTAATTAAAAGAAATCATTACAAAATAACTGTGCACAACAAAAGGAATTCAAATGACTGAAGACAACCTAGAACAGAGTCAAGTCTCCACCTGGTGTCTGTTAACAGTTTCTAAGTTCTCCTGTGAAGCTACGAAAACGAAGACTTCTCTCAGCAAAGTTCACACAGAGCTTCCCCCTCTGGGCCAGGGCTCTTCCCAGCACCCACTGGCCGTGCTGCCCGTGGGTATCTAGCCAGAATGACTGATCCTGCTCCCCGCCAGGGTTGGCCTAGCTGCATCGAGGTCGCTTCCCAGTGGCCACTGCTCTGCACTCGGCTCGGCCTTCTCCGAGCAGCAGCTCGCCCGCTGTCACTCAGGCTGCAGGCACACCACAGGCTGGCCGCGAGCCCCAACAGACAGCAGCTAGGTGGCAGCAGACTGGGTCAGGGTGCGAGTCTGAGCCCCGGTCTTGTTGCACGCCTGTCCCTAACAGGGCTGGGGGCTTGCGGGCACCAAGTGCAGATCCCCACAGCTGACAGGCACGGAGGGTGCAGGCAGTCTGGGCCGGGGAGCTGCCCGCTGACCAGCTGGGATCGAGACTAAGCTGGTCATGTGCACCCTCCACCCCAGGGCTGGACAGGCTCTACGCCTGCACAGGGGCTGAGGCCAGCTCGACCACAGCCGCTTTGATCTCCCACACTGCACCACTCAGCACTGGGGCGGGGTGGCAGCCACCAGGGCTGGGGCAGCCCAAGACTCTGAAGAGGACCACAGGTCTCTGTAGGAACTCACATTTCGGTGGTGAGGATGGATAATCATCTTTGAAGAGCATCCGCAGCTTGAACAAGCCTCCTTCCCACGGAGTCTGCGGGAAGCGACTGTGATTAGTGTGCCGCCCATGTGCAGCAGGCAGGCCCAGGAGGGCTGGCCTCCTCACCCCACCAGCCCCCAGGGGCCAGAGACCCAACACCCTCAGTGGCACTGTGGAGACTCGCTCTGTGCCTGTGGGAGAGCTGGAAAGAGCCCTCCTTGGGAAGGAGCAGGGCAGGAGCTGGGCTCTGGAGAAGGCAGGGCCTCGGGAGGTCAGGACCCACAGCTCCTGGGCTGCTCCAGGGCTTCAGAGAGCTCAGGTGCTGCAGGCGTGGGCAGAGCAGCTGGGCACGGCTGCTCCCAGAGCCGCGCCCTGGGGATCTGGGCCAGCAGCTGCCCCCCCACACGCCTCACATCTGGCCTGGACAGGGACCAGTAGTGCTGACCCACAGCCAGAACCCCTCCCCACCTGGGGTCACGGGGAGCACCGTGGCACACCTCCCACCCCAACACAAGGGGCAAGGGACATTCTCAGCCAAGGCTGGGGATCCACCTGTACCACCTGACAGAGCCACCCACAAATGGCCCAAACACAGCACTGTTCAGGAAAGCCAAGTCCTCCTGAAGATGGCTTTGCTCAGAGGGCCGGAACGTGGGTGGTAAGGCCACCCCGGCATAGCCCAGGCACCTCAGGGGCTCATGAGAGCTGTGTGGATGGCACCAGAATCACGGGAGGCCTCACGCCCAGCTCTCCCTGACACACGACGAGGACAGGTGGCCAGCTCAGGGACGCCCAGGTGAGCCGAGGCCGGGGAGCGCAGGCCTGGGGCGGGCTCCTCTTGCCCTCAGGGTCCCGTGTCCCTCACCACATCCTGAGGGACAGGCCAGAACCTAGTGCCCAGCCAGCTCCCAGAAGCTCCTCACCACAGGCCCTGGCCTGGCCCCCTGGGCCTGCCCTCCAACCTAATGCCCTAGGAAGTTCTTTGTGCTCCCCACAACACACGGGGTCTGACCCTCCCCAGCAGCTATACCCATTACCCGCATAGCCAGCGGCCACTTCTTTCTGATCTCATGTCCCCTCTGGGCTGAGGACAGGCCAGAGCTGTGGATATGACTGGTAGGCCCACCATTCTGAGGCTGTGGTCACAGATAATGAACACCCAAGCCTGAGTCCCTTCCAGTAGTTCTGCTCCTGTTAAAACCCAGGACCAGGGCTGGGATTGTGGCTCAGCAGTGCAGCGCTCGCCTAGCACGTGCGTGGCCCGGGTTCGAAATCCTCAGCACCACGTAAACATAGATGCATTATTGCATTGTGTACAACTAAAGTAAATAAAGCAATATTTTTAAAAAACAAAACAAAACAAAACAACAACAACAAAAAAAAACCCAGGACCAGTGGGCTGGGGCCAAGGCTCAGTGGTAGAGCACTCGCCTCGCATGTGTGAAGCACTGGGTTCCATCCTCAGCACCACATAAAAATAAATAAATAAAATAAAGGTATTGTGTCCATCCACAACAACAACAAAAACTAACAAAAACAAAAACAACCAGGACCAAGTCCTGCAAGCAGCTCTTACCCCCTTCTTTCCTGGGATGGCGCATTCCCAGTTCATCAGGTTCATCGTGCCGTCTGGGTTCTTAGTGGGGACAGCCACAAAGCCCTGAGAGAAAAACAGCCACAGAAGCAGGTCAGCGCCATGGGTCCCTCTCATCACCTCCAAGGCCCAACTGCAAAACCCCGCCAGCGGCCACAAGCAGGCCACAGGCCCACATGCAGGGACCTCAGGGCAAGGAGGCCCGTGCCCTGGGCAGCACAGACGCAGAGGTCCTTACGAAAGGATGGTCCTTCCTCCACGCTTTCCTCTCCTGGGCGAGTCTGCTGAGGGCGATCCCCGACATGTTCAGAGTCCCTGCAACAGACGAACACCACAGGGTCAGGAAACAGACCTCAGGTCCCCGCACCTCCAGCACACAGCCAGAGTCGGCAAGCTGGGTCCAAGGAGCACGTGACCAAGGCTCTAGCCCAGTCCAGCAGGATGTCCCCTCGGCAAGTTACCCCCGATGTGCTCAGCACCACACCCTCCACGTTCACTGGGAGACCACCCAGGACGCTGCTAGGCGGGCAGGTGGGGCACTACTGCTGTGTTCCTCCCCTAGGGCACAGTGGGAAACAGACAGAGGTCTATGGCCACAGCTGTGTTCTGCCCACAGAACACACACACTCCCCAGCAGACACAGAGCACCTGTCCTGCCTTCTGTCCCCCATTCCACTGCTGCACTCCCTGGAACAGGTCGGGGCTGGCAGGGATACCCACAGCATTACTCGAAGACTCGGGGTGCAGGGATGGGGCACTCTCCTCATGATGCACTAGAAGTGGGGACTGCTAGGACCCCAGCTTAGCTCAGGCCTGGCCAAAAGAACAAGCCATCTTGGCATGCCAGCCTGCCTGCCCTCCTGGAGCCCTGCCCACCAAGTGTGTGCTGACTCGGTGCCTGGAAGTCTGCCCCAGGACCCTGTGCAGCAGGTGGTCCCAGGGGAGGGCCGCTTGCACTGCTCAGTGTCAGACGTGACACTGTGCGCAGGGCCCACTGCAGCACACCAGGACAGATAAGGCCTCCAAGGCCCTGACCCCACCTGGCTGCCACCTACTTCCTCCACCTCTGAGTCAGGGCTCAACCACTGCCAAGCTCGCCAGAGCGCTAAGGTCTTCAGAGCCCATGGAAGCCCAGCACTCCAAACACATACCTAAGCACTGAGCGGTGCTCTTGCAAGACCAGAGCATTTCCCTGAAGTGGCCCACACTGAGGGTCATAGGGTGGGGTGGACAGCAGTTTCCCCTGTTCCTAGAGGGACAAGGCCCATACCGAGATGGACCTTGGCCCTTAGCAACGCACATGTGGGGCTGCACTGGGCTGGAAACACCCATTTCCCTTTAGGCCAACCCCAAAGTCCTCTCGTGGCCGGCACAGCATCAGCACAGCTGTGAAGCACTGAGAGAGGACACACAGACCCCGCCCGCGGCACGTCTCAACTCACACCAGCCTGGCTTGGGGCAGGAGCTTCCCACTGCAGCCCGTGGCCGGCCCCCACCTTCCACTCTCCTCCTGTGGCCCCTCTGGCTCAGCTCAGGCCACCCACTTTGCCCACAAGGCCACAAATATCTTAGCAATCAAACCCTTTGCCCAGCCCAAGCCCACGCAGCCTCCCCAAATCAGTCACACTGCCACAAACCCCACGGGCCAGTGCAGCAACACAGCCAGGAGCCTCGCTACCCTGGCAGCACAGCTGTTCTTAATGTGGCCCCCGAGGAGCGCCACCTGGGATGCATTAGAAAAGGAGGCCCACTGAGCTCTGGGTGGAGCACTGCACTGGGGGCTTAGGTGGCTTTGGGGGAGGGGAGCTGAAGAGTAAACCCAACAGTGTTTCACCACTGAGCTACATCCACATCCCTTTTTAAAAATTTTACTTTGAGACAAGGTTTCACTAAGTTGCCTAAGCTGGCCTTGAACTTGGAATCCTCCTGCTTCAGCCTCCAGAGTTGCTGGGATCACAGGTGTGCATCACTGAGCCCAGTTCTTAAATGACTTCTGACACTCTAACCACATAGACAAAGTGGAAGGGGGGTTGGGAGCCACCAGAGGCTACTAGGCAGCCTTCAGCATCACCTGAAGAGCCAGCCCAGGTTTCAGGAAGCTGGGTAGGGTCACCACAAACTACCAACAGGGCACTGGCATTTTTTAGTGGTCACATGCACTTGGGTCTCCATAAGAAAGAAGGTATGTCACCAGGGCAAGAGGAGGCCACAGAGGCCACTGGATCTAGCACCCGAGCCTAGAGCACACAGGTTGAAGGCTCCTACCTTACCTGGACTCAAGATTAATCCAAAATAGGCACACCAGGCTCAGATCCAAATCAGAACTGTCCTCCACCAACACAAAGCGCTGGTGTGCCCACGCCTCCCTCCAGAGCAGGACAGCACTGTCTAGGAACAAGCATGGCTGCCAGGCCTCTGCCATAAAGCCCCCTTCAAGGGGACTCGCTCCTTGGGAAACTCAGGATTGGGGTGGCAGTGGCATTCTTGTAAGCAAAGGGGGAGACGGACACAGAGGAGGAAGTGTGAAGATGGGGAGCACCTGTCAGGTGGGCAGAGCGGGGAGCTGCCTGCTCAGGAGGGCATGAGGGGCAGAGGAGCAGGGATGGTGGGGGCAAACCTGAGAGCCTCAGGGCCACTGTGCGGGTGTGGTGAACAGAGTGAGGGCCAATGTCCCCATTTCCACCAATTCCCCAAACCCTGTGTTCCAACCGGTTCTTCTCAGTGAACTTTCCTAACTACATCCCCAGGACCCTCAAACCACCTCCTGGCTGAGGGCAGGCACAATAGCTACCCCATCCCGCCCAGCAAAAGCGGAGGGTGCAGGCTGCAGGACACCTGCTGTACTTACACTCCCTGGCCCAGCAGGGCTTGTATGGGTGGCAGAAAGTCCCCAGCGAGTCTGAGCAGGGTGGGGAATCCAAGCAGGTCTCTGAAGCCCCAGGCCAGGTAAGTACTCCCAACATGGAGAAGCCACGGGTACTGTATCAGGTGAGCCTGGGCAAGGACGTGGGGGAGGACCTGACTACTGTCAGGACACCCCTCAGGCTCCCAGATCAGGACAAAGGTGCCCACAGAGGCGCCTGGCCCAGCACCCAAATGTGATTGACCTTGGTGTGAATTACACCGAGGGGTCGTCTGATGAGATCGCCTGTGCTTCTTCCCAAGGCCTGGCTGCCTCTTCAATGTCCTCTGCCCCAGGGCACCCTGACATCAGGGGGTGGGCCCACAGGAGATACTGACCCAAGTGAGGCCTGGTTCCCAAGACAGGGAGCTCCATTCCTGCTGGCCTCCTGGTATCCAGGAGAAAGCAGCCAATCTGTCACAGTACAGATCTGTTCATTCAAAATCCCGCTTAAAATCAGACCTGCCTCCCCAAATTGACAGCGTCATTTAATGAGCAGCAAGTGTTATTAACTCTTTAGAGCAGGAGAGTTTTCTGAGGCAAAGACAAAAATAACCCCCAACTACCAAAGACAAGCAAGGCACAAAACCCATGCAGTGGTAAGAGATCAGAGCTCTGCCCTCACCTCTCCTGGAGCTCTGGCAGTGGACTGCCCTTGGTATCTTAAGCGCGGAATTCAGAGCTACTTACAGGATGCACAAAGTGCTTATCTCCCCCAGACTCCACTTGCTGGCGAGTCGCATGGGCGCTAGTACTATGACAGCCCCGGAGAAACCCTTGGCGGCTGCTCTCCATCCAGACGCACTTCTGCACGCACCAAGCACCCTGCCCTCAGGCCCAGCCACACCGGATCTGTCCCAAGACCCAGGCTATTTCTGGAGAAAGGTTCCAAAGCCCGAGAGGAGCCAGACACCCATCACTCCAAACCCCAGAAAGAGGACCTCTATGGAAGCACATCGTGAGTTTCGGCTCTGTGCCATTTTCTGTTGGTTCGCTAGAGCACCTATCCTCCAACGTACACAGGAGTGACCGGCAAAACCCAAAAGACAGGTACAGCAATTCCCCTAAGGGAGGAACTAAGCTGCAGCTCCAAGGATACAA
Organism: Tamias sibiricus; assembly: GCA_025594165.1. Classification (NCBI taxonomy): domain Eukaryota; kingdom Metazoa; phylum Chordata; class Mammalia; order Rodentia; family Sciuridae; genus Tamias; species Tamias sibiricus. The sequence continues at coordinate 1,074,945 of CM046674.1, read as the reverse complement.
ACCAAGGCAGCTGCTGTAACGCCAGGTGCGCAGGTCGACGCGGCCCACTGACCACCGCCTTACCAGAGTCCCGCTCACCCAGCTACCAGTGTCCACCTCCGTCCAGCATCCCCGCGGAGATTAAGGGGGACGCCGGGAAACTACAGTCTGACATCGGGACGTCAGGCCGGAGCCCAACCCGCGGACCGCGACGCAAACCCGGGTGGCCCAGAACCGCGGGGCGGGCGGGAAGGAGGCCGTGGGCGGGGAGAGGCTGCGGGCCGTGACCCCGGCGGCGGCGGGAGGCCGCGACCTGGGGGAGGGAGGCCGCATCTGGAGGGAGATCGCGGACGAGGAGGCAGGGAGGCCGCGTCGGGAGTTCGCGGAGCGGGAGGCAGAGACCTCCGGGGAAGGAGGCGGCGGACGGGGAGGCCGCGGGGGGAGGGAGTTCGCAGACGGGGAGGCCGCGGCGGGCGCGGCGCTCGGCGGCCAGCGGGGGGCGCGGGCCGGCGGCGGCGGCGGGGCCGGGCGGCGCTCACCTGGGCGGCCGCGGCCCGGCGCGTCGCGGCGGCAGAGGCGGCGGCGTTCCCTTTGTCTCGGGACTTCCCTCCGCGCCCGCCGCGCGCAGCCCCGAGCGCAGGACCCCCGGCGGGCGGGGCGGGGCGGGCCTGAGCCGGGCTGCCCGCCGCGCGCCTGCCCCGCGCGCCGCCTCCGCCGCCCCGCGCCCCGCCCCGCCCATGCCGCCGCGCGTCTCCCGTCGCCCGCGCCCCGCCGCCTTGCGCCCGCCGCCCGGGGCCGCCCGGGGAGTTCGCGCCGGGGCCGCCTCTCTCGGCAGGCGGCGCCACGGACGCCCGCACCCTTAAAGGAGCCGCGTCCTCGGCGCGAGGGAGCGTCTGCAAACTCCCCTTCGGAGTGCGCGCGTCCACTCGAGGACACACCGGCGCGCCGTGGGGGGAACGGGAGGCCGAGACCCCCAAGGGCTTCCCGGATGCCCGGCGGGCACCTCCAGGGGCATGGGCCTCGGAGGTCTCCTTGGGGTCAGGGCCCGGGGTCGGGGGACAACGACCGCTGAGGCCTAAGTATCCCCCAATCGTCGCAGGACGGTGACGATCCCCGGAGCGCAACGCCCTGTGACATGCCCTGTAATTGGTCAGCTCGGGGCGATGGGCGGGGCATTCCTAGAATCCAACCAATGAGCTGAGCCCGTACAAAAGACCAAACAAGCGCACACCGACGGGCGGAGACGTGTGAACGGTCCCTAACCCGCTGGCTGCCCCGGGCGGGGGAGGGGCGCGGCTCGGTGCCGTGGGTGGGGGGGCGCGTCCACAGGGACCCTGCCCGCGCCGCGCTTCGAATCCACCCAACCCTCCCGTGGCTCTGCTGACCAACCGCGCACGTCCGGTGGCGACCGCCGCGTGCGTCCCGGCCCCTGGGAGCCGGCTGGGCGCCGGACGCCCGTAGGAACAGGTGTCCGAGCCCCCCCGGAGTCAGCTCGGGACCGGACTCCTGGGATGGCTGGGACGGAGGTGTGCTCCGGGACATCCATTCATTCACTCCCGCCTCCTCCCTCCTCCTGCCTTTTCCCTCTTGACTTGCTCGCTCACCCTCTCTTCCTTCCTTCCGTCTCCTTTCTCCTTTCTCTCTCCCAGTCCCTTCACTCCCTCCCTTCTCGTGCTCTCCTTACCTATCCCTCTCCTTCCTCCCCAGAGTTCCCAGGGCGTGGACTACGGGTCCCTTATCCGCTGGTCCCCCTATGGCCAAGCGCTTTCATGGGTCACCTGTGCATGGCTCCCTGTGCTCCCAGCCATCTTGTAGATGTTGTGGGTCTCTGCTGGGCTGGGAGGAGAGTTGGGGCCTCCCCCACCAGCAGAAGTCTTCCAAGTCTCTCCCAGATTGATCTAGGTCCCTGGATGGGCCGGGCCGGGCCTGGGGACTGTCCCTTCAACAGCTTGACTACAACACCCCATCCAGTCTCTGGACCTTGGGCCTGAGCAGACCTGGGAATCTGCATTTCTAACATGCACCACATTTGAACCTGGCCTAGGCTAGTGTCTGGGGCTTTCCGAAGGAAAAGTGAGGGCCCAGCACCAACTTTGGGCAAAGAGAGGGCAGGGCTGGTTTGGAGGGGTCTCGAGGGATGTAGTTTGGGGAGGTAGACCGGACATGGTGTGTGATTGTGGAGGGCCTAGACCTGATCTTGTGGTCTATGGGGAGCCATGGAAGGTTAGGAGAAGCAAGTCAAGGCTCTGGTTCCTATTCTGTGTGTGGTGAGGGGATGGAAGAGATACTGGCCCTCAGCACTGGTTACTGAGTTGCATACAGCACAGAGAACTCCCTTCCTCATAGTCAGTGGTGTGAGACCCAAAGACCCTCATGCTGGAAGAGGTGTGTGGACTGGTGGGAGGGAGGAAGGGGTATTGGGCTGGAGGAGGGCAGGGGGCCACCTTAGAGATGGGGTCCTCAGCCCAGAAGCCTTTGGTGAGCACCTATACCCTGCACACACATTCTCAGAGGACAGGGGACTTGACTGGGGGAAACCCCGGTGGGGGGGGGTGTGTGAGGTGTTTGTGCAGAATCAGTGGGTATGAAGTCCTGGGGAGGGTTAAGCTGGTGCACCTGCCCTTGGCCTGATACCGTTGGGAGGGGCACAGAGTGTGGGCTACCTGGAACAGAGGCAGGACCCCTCCGCTGGGAGTTTTCCTAGGCAGCTGAGGCTGGGCTTTGCACCCACAGGGTTGTGAGTGGGGTCTGGCTTCAACAAAGAAGATTCACTTGCAGAAGAGTGAAATTGGACCCCTTACCTCACGCCACAGCAAAGACGAGCTCGAGGGGCTGAGGTTGTGGCTCAGTGGCAGAGCGCTTGCCTAGCATGTGTGAGGCAATGGGTTCGATTCTCAGCACTACATATAAATTAATAAATAAGTAAAATTAAGTTCAATCGACAACTAAAAGATATTTAAAAAAAAAGAAAGAAAGAAAGAAAAGAAGACTGGCTCAAAGTGGAGGAAGGCAGGAAAGCCCGACCTGGGATCCACAGTGACACTGAAAGCACAGGCAGCAGGCAAAGCTGTTTGGATTTCAACAAAATGAAAAATGGGTGCGTCAGAGAGACAGTGCAGAGGCGTCAAATGGGACCCATTTGGAACTTGCTGCATCTGATAGCACGTTAATATCCAGAACATGCACAGAGCTGCAGCCCCAGGAGAGCAGCACTGCCCCTCCACCCCAGGTCCAGACCCCTCTGCCTCCTCCTCCCATCGGTGCTACCACCCTGTCCTGCAGCCCCACTGGCCAGGCCAACTTTCAGAGGATAGAACAGGTAGCTGTGACCCTGGTCCTACCGTGCGCTCCCTCTAACCCCAGTGGGCCTCTGACCTTATAACATCCTAAGCAGGGAGGATGGCCAGGCTGAAGGTGCAATATCCCCTTCCTTCCGTGTGGGGGCAAGTGACCTCCCCATCCATCACAAGGATCACTGGGCCCAGGGCAGTAAATGGACAGAGAGCAGGTACAGTGTCAAGAATGGCCTCCGTTTGCCTGGGGACTGGGCTTTGATGGCTCCTCTGTGCACTGCCCGTCCCCGTCCCCCCCCCCCCCACACACACACCATGCTCTTCACTGTTAAACTGTCAAGCTGCCAGTGTCACTAAAGAATAGTGAGGATCAGCCTGGGTGCTCAGAACCTGGCTGTGGTCCTGCCTCAGACTCTGCGTCCCCCACACATGGCTCCGGTTCTGCTCAGTCTTGGCCAGCAGAGCTGAGAGGTTGGAGTGAGAAACAGCTGGCTGGCTGGGGCAGGCAGAGGAAGCGCGATCACCTGGAGGAGCTGGGAGGCCCTCCACTCCTGTGCTTGGAGGGCCTGGGCCCTGATTGGGTCAGGCTCAGTGCTGTGGATCTTTGGCTGCAACCTCCCAAGCTGACCAAGAGACCACGCGCCAGGATACCTGGGGCATGGCCTCTGTCCGCTCCCACGTGACCGTCCTCTCCTTCATTCCCCGCGCAGGTACTGAGCTCAGGCCAAGCTCAGGTTGGGGTGGAGGACAGTTTGCTGCCCAGTGCTCCCCCAGGAGAATGGAAGAAGGCTGCGGCCGTGTGCCCCTGCCCTGCACACCCACAGCCCGTACCCTGCCAAGGTCTTGGCCCAGCCTCTTCCCTGTAGCCCTCAGATGGCCCCCAGATCCCTGCACTTCTGCCCACTCCTACCTCCTCTCATTTTTCATTTTTTTTTAAATATTTTTTATTTTTTTAGTTGTACACAATGCAATGCATTTATGTTTACGTGGTGCTGAGGATCAAACCCGGGCCGCGCACGTGAGAGGCGAGCGCTCTGCCGCTGAGCCACAACCCCAGCTCCTTATTTTTTTTTTTTTTTTTGGTACTGGGGATTGAACTCAGGGGCACTCGACCACTGGGCCACATCCCCAGCCCTTTTTTTTGTATTTAATTAGAGACAGGGTCTCACTGAGTTGCTAACTGCCTCACCATTGCTGAGGCTGGCTTTGAACTCATGATCCTCCTGCCTTAGCCTCCCAAGTGCTGGGATTACAGGCCTGCGCCACCGTGCCCGGCTTCCTCTCATTTTTCTGTGCTGTCCCCTCCACCTATATGTCCTCCCTGTCTCAAATGACAGTCTGGTGGCTCCTTAGCACCTCTCTCAGCTCCTGTACTTTGGTGGAAGGCAGACGGGGGTGGGGGGTGCGGCATTGGAGGATGGAGGACACTGGGTCTGCAGGGGCCAGGTCCGAGCTCAGTTTGGGGCACACTGGGTTCTGGGTGCCGAGAGACCCCACTGACAGCATGGACCTGGGGGGTTGGGGGGCGCGCCGTGCAGGTGCCCAGGCTTGGATGAGGGGCCATCCAGGAGCCAGTCCCTACGGCTCTCAGAGGGCACCCAGAGCCCAGCAGAGGAGTCGGCAAAGGATCCGACATCCTCTCAAGGAGAAGGAAGCCAGGGAGGTGTGCCAAGGGAGCCTCCTGGGGCATTTTCCAGGACCGAATGGCCAGCTGGGCAAGGGCTCCTGGGGAGGGGGAGCAAGGCAGTGCCTGGTGTCATGCTCAGATCATGCTTGTAGCTTCGGCTCTCTGCCGCCCCTGGTGGCCGCATCCGGGCCAGGTGGGGCTAGAGAGGACTACGGGCCGACGGGGCCTTGGGAGCTCAGCGCTGAGCCAGCGAGGACCCAGCGAGGACCCCTCCAAGGACACCGGTGTCTGAGCCCGGAGCCGCACCTGCAGAGCGGGCTGTGGTCGTGTTGGGACGCGGAGGACAGGCCGCGGGCACTGACCGGTGGCTAAGATGTCCAGTGAACGGCCACGGACCTGCAGTCATTTCTCTTGACCACACGGGGACGCTGTGCCACAGTCCTGGCGAGGGGCGTGGCCGTGGGCGGGGCTGCAGGTCGCACCTGTTCCCCGCCCCGCCCGCCATGCAGGTAGCCCTGGGCTCCCGATTTACAGGCGCTGTAGGCTCCCCCAGGCCGACCTTTTAAACTTAAGCTTCTTAGGTGGCCTTAGGAGACTACAGAAATGGCTTATACTCTTTCGCAGATAAATGCGTGTGTGCACACATCCTCGCTCGGTGCCGCCCAGGGTGTCCGCGTGGTTTGCTGACCTTGGGAGGGACAGGTAGCTCAGCTCTCGGCCCAGCTCCAGGAGAGCAGGGACACTGGTGCACTCCCAGTTCCAGGAGCAGTAGCTGGCACACGCTGGGTGCTCAGGAGTGACTTGTGGAAGGCATGAACCAGCCCCAGCCTCACTGGACACTAACTGGGGGTGGGTGGACTGAGTTGGTTGGATCAGACCAGGAGCTTGAGATGAAAATATGGTCTATGAACATGGAAAGTGGATTTCCACCTTTGCACCACCACACAGACTCATGCCATGGTCCCCTCCGCACACCTGGCCTCCAGCATTGCAGTATCTGTCCCACCCAGGGGCAGGGTGAGGAGGGCCCTGGAGGGGGAAGTGGGGGCTGGGGCATCCTGCTGGGCTGTGGGAGAAGGGGAGGGAGCCCTGGTGGGCAGACAGAAAGAGCATTGGAGGAGAGGCGGTTCTCTGGTGTCTTGGTCCCACCTGCCCCAAGACCCAGAGGGCAGGAGCCAGGGAGCTGCTCCTGGCGCTGAGATACAGTGCCCAGACCTCTCACCCTCCCGAGTGGTGCTGCGTCAGCTCCGCTGCCCTCCGCTCCGCCGTAGCGCTTCCAGGTGGGGACCTGATGTGGCCGGCGTCCACAGCATGGCTTGGTTCTGTCAGGTGGCTGTGCTTGGTCCACGTGAAGAATGACGGTACCTACTCCCGCTATCATGGAAACAATGGCTGTCCAAAGACATGTCCATGTCCATGTCCTAATCTAGGAATCAACAAGTTCACATTATATGGACTTCCTGTCCCCACAGCCTTGGAAGGACATGCTGGAGATACTGGGCAATGCGTCTTCTTTGTCAGAGATCAGCAGGCAGGAGGAAGTGCTGCCATATTGGCAGGGCCATTGGTCTCTTGGTGGCCCCTATTAATTTTGAGGCAAAGCACAAAGGCTGCCTTTGGCCGGGGAAGTCCCTGTGACCGGAATAGACTATGATACCAGGCAGTTCCAGAGTCTCCAGTGCCAGCTGGGGAGGGCCTCAGCTAGCCAGTAAGGGCACCTGACCTGCTCTATCGGGTCCTTATAGTGGCCCCACAGGACTACAGACTTAGTCTCTGTTTCCTCAGGAAGAGAAACCTCCCTGGTCCTGCAACCACTGTCCCCAGATAAATAAAAAATGTGAAAAAGGACAGGAGAATCCATTCATTGATTTTTTTTTCTTTCCTCTCTTGTGGGCACTTCTCTTTGACCTATCTTTCTTGTTGCCTATCTCTCCTTTGCTACATTCATTCTGCTGGTTATTTCTTTCTATGACTTTAGATTTTCGTCTATTGCCAGGTGTGGTGGCACACGTCTGTAATCCCAGCAGCTCAGGAGGCTGAGGCAGAAGGATCGAGAGCTCAAAGCCAGCCTCAGCAATAGAGGTGCTGAGCAACTCAGTGAGACCCTGTCTCTAAATAAAATACAAAATAGGGCTGGGGACATGGCTCAGTGTCCGAGAGCCCTGAGTTCAATCCATGGTACCAAAAAATAAATAAATTCTAAAAAATCATCTATTTTGCCTTTTTTTTAGAATTTAATGTTTAAAATTATAAGTTGATGTGGTTTAATTTTCATTAATGGCTGTGTTTAACAATTCAATTAAAAGTTCATGAAAATCAGCTGGGCGTGGTGGCACACGCCTGTAATCCCAGCACTTGGGAGGCTGAGGCAGGAGGATCGCGAGTTCAAAGCCAGCCTCAGCAATGGTGAGGCACTTAGCAACTCAATGTGACCCTGTCTCTAATAAAATACAAACAAGGGCTGGGGATGTGGCCCAGTGGTCGAGTCCCCCTGAGTTCAATCCCTGGTACAAAAAAAAAAAAAAAAAAAAAAAAAAAGTTCCTGAAAGTCAACATTGGCCTTTTCGATCTGAGCTAAGCTAACTTTGTGAACGTGTGTGGGGTCCACCACCTCACTGCCTTCTTGACACTTTCTGTGCACCAGTGCGTCAGAGAAGGCAGATTTGCCCAAATGGCACTGCCAGGCCGTGGTAAGCCCAGGGTGCCCACAGCCTCCTTGACACTCCAACCCCCACCTCCTTGGTGTCATGTCTTTTTCTCATTTGTAAATCTAAGCAGCAAAGGTGTCCCTGGACCAGCAAAGGTGTCCCTGGACCCTTAATGGGACGCCCAGAACTAGTGGTCTAAGCAGCCCTGACCAGGGGCTGCAGAGGAAGGGAGATTCTAGGTATAAAATAAATTCCCCGGGTTGTGGCCATTGGCCACGTGTCTTGCAGGTTGTTCATGGTTGAGGGACCCTGAAGACTTAACCCTGGTGACAGAATGCAGGGAGCTGGGCCAGCCTCCTGGTCGTGTCAGGGGCTAGGAGAGGGCTGGAGAGGCCGCGGGGCTGCAGACTGCTGGGCGTCCTGCACTGCATGTGGGCGGGTTAGGACCGCGGAACTGTGCTCTCTCACCGCCTGGGGGCGCTCTGCCTCCATCAAGATGACCCTGCTTGCCCGTGTCCCCATTTCCCACACCGCTGCCTGGATCTAGAGCCACCCTCCCACGGTGTGACTCATCTTAACCTAATGAAACCTGCAAAGACCCGATTTCCAAACAGTTGCAACCAGTGCGGTGACTGAGACCCAGGACGTGCCCTCCGGGGCACTCGACGTGCTTCTGATTCGCTGCTTACTTTGTGGAAAAGAACCCCAAGCTCAGGAAGGTTGTCCTTTGCCCCAGACCCCCAGCATCCAGTCCCTGAAGCGAGTGTGCGTGGGATGCGTGACTCCTGGTTCACACTCATGCGTGCCCCAGGGAGAGCCCTGGGTGACTTCCCTCCCTTCCGGAGGGGGCTCTCGAGAGGCTGCCGCCCCAAAGGCCCGCAGACAGTTCTTCCTGCCCCCCGGTGAAGGTGGGGGGACCCAGCTCTGAGCCAATGGCACACCTCAGCTGTGGGCCTCAAGCAAGGCCCTCTGCCTCCAGACCCTGGCCCCACCTGCTTCTCCCTGTAGAGCCACTGCCTGGCCCTTGCACCTGCAAGAGGGGAAGGTGAAGCCAAGGGGAACAGGAGCTGAGATCTGAGCTATCTCTTCCCTCCATGCTCCCCACCAGTTGATCAAGGAGACACGCTAAGTGCTGGGACCCAGGTCCATGGCTCTCGCCAGGTGAGACCCCAGACCCCTACTCTCTCCTCTGTCCCCTCCTGGCCCAGGAATTGGGACCCTTCGGACTCATTGAGTCCTGCCTCTCCTCACGGGGTGATGCCGGGGGCCCCACATCTGCTTGAGGAGCTGCACCTGCGCCAGGTGGGGGTGGGGAGTGGGGGACGGGGGCCTCTGTGGTCTTGATGACTCCCTGGCTGAGCACCCGTGTGCTGAGCTCCATGCCCTGGGTCCACCTCCACGTCCCCTGGTCCCAGGCCTAGATGGCCAGGTCTGCCTGCGGAGGAGACCCAGCCTTCCTGGGGTGCTCCTTCAGGACACTCTCATCCCAGCCTCTCCTCCAACACCCAGCGATCCTCCCCGGCCACCCGGCCCCACGCCAGCGCAGTCCTCGCCTGCTTCCTGTGCTCAGGAGAGAGGCAGGGAGGCCCACGGTGGGTCCCCGGAAGGGACGTGCCGGGGAGGACGGGCCGGGTCTCCTGCCTCTGCTCTCCTCGGTCTCACGGGGCTGCCGAGCGCTCCTCCTGTGGCCGAGACGTGTGTCCACTCGGGCCGGCCTCGGGGTCCTCAGGCTCCGGCCCTTCGGGGAGGCAGAGTGGAGCTGGGAGGGGGCTCAGGAGGCCCTGGGCCCGTGTGCTCCCGCCTGGAGGTCCCGGGAGCTGTGGGGATCAGCCTGGCTGGTGGCTTCCCTGCTGCCCCTCCCCGCTCTGCCCACTCCTCAGTCTCCCCTGGGCCAGGCCTCAGGCAGGGGATGGCCCCAGGTGGCTGATAGGAGCCAGGCCCACAGACTGCCTGGGTGCAGCGCAGCTGGTGGAGACATCTGTGCGGGACGAGGGACGGCCTGGAGGGAGGCCCTGGGTGTCCCTGGGCTTGCAGGGCTCCGCGCCCCGCTGACCTCGGCAGGCCAGGCTCCTTGGGGTAGAGCTGAGATGAGGCCACAGGGATGCGCCTGGCCGGCGCGTGGGTCCAGGTGGAGTGTCTCGCCCCCGTTGCAGCTTCTCACCCTGGGATCCCTGCAGTGGCCCCTGACCTTGGAAGGAAGCAGGGCCTCCGGGGTGGGTAGGCTGCTCCGTTCTGCCACCGCTGTCTGAGATGCGGCTCAGGCTCCAGCCCACAACCTGCCGTTCCGGGTGTGCAGCTGTCTGCGGGAGCCCTCCCACACCGTCCTGAGCACGGCACCCTGCGCCCGTGGGCTGCGCACATCGCCGGGTGACCTGCAGCCTCAGCCCTGCCTCAGGCCTGCTGTGGCCTCTCAGGGGAGCAGGGCGGAGGTCCTCCAGACCAGGCCTCTTCCCACCAGAGGGGCAGCGTGGGTGGGCTGTGCCCAGGGTGCGCAGCCGCAGCCCACCTGCGGGTGCCCTCGCGCCCATCCAGCCAAGGTGCGCAGGCCTCACTCAGCCTGAGGAGCCACCCCGGGGTCTGTAGGCCCCTTCTCCTGGGACAGCCAAGCCTCCCTTGCTGGCCTGGGCCTCGTGTCCAGCTCCACCTGTGCCGTGTCCACTGGTGACACAGAGCAGTGGGTCCAGGCCACCTCTGGGGACGCCTGCTGGGAAGCCTGGTCTGGGGGTGGCCTAGTGACAAGAAGCCTCAAGCCAGGCCAGCCTGGAGAAGGCTGGGCGGCAGCTGGGTGTTCACCACCTGCCCGGGGAAGCCAGAGTCAAGAGTGGCGGCCAGTCAGGTAGTGGGTCCTCAGGCCAGTCAGGTAGGTGGGTCCTCAGGTAGGAGGCCAGTCAGGTAGGTAGGAGGCCAGTTCCAGGTAGTGGGTCCCTCTAGGAGGCCAGGTAGGGGTCCTCAGGTAGGCCAGTCAGGTAGGCGGGTCCTCAGGTAGGAGGCCAGTCAGGTAGGCGGGGCCAGTCAGGTAGGGGGTCCTCAGGTAGGAGGCCAGTCAGGTAGGCGGGTCCCTCAGGTAGGAGGCCAGTCAGGTAGGCGGGTCCCTCAGGTAGGAGGCCAGTCAGGTAGGCGGGTCCCCCAGGTAGGAGGCCAGTCAGGTAGGTGGGTCCCCCAGGTAGGAGGCCAGTCAGGTAGGTGGGTCCCCCAGGTAGGAGGCCAGTCAGGTAGGTGGGTCCCCCGGTAGGAGGCCAGTCAGGTAGGTGGGTCCCTCTGGTAGGAGGCCAGTCAGGTAGGGCGGGTCCCCCAGGTAGGAGGCCAGTCAGGTAGGTGGGTCCCTCAGGTAGGAGGCCAGTCAGGTAGGTGGGTCCCTCAGGTAGGAGGCCAGTCAGGTAGGTGGGTCCTCGGGTAGGAGGCCAGTCAGGTAGGTGGGTCCCTCTGGTAGGAGGCCAGTCAGGTAGGTGGGTCCTCGGGTAGGAGGCCAGTCAGGTAGGTGGGTCCCCCAGGTAGGAGGCCAGTCAGGTAGGTGGGTCCCTCGGGTCAGGAGGCCAGTCAGGTAGGTGGGTCCCTCAGGTAGGAGGCCAGTCAGGTAGGTGGGGTCCTCGGGTAGGAGGCCAGTCAGGTAGGGGGGTCCCTCAGGTAGGAGGCCAGTCAGGTAGGTGGTTCCCTCGGGTCAGGAGGCCAGTCAGGTAGGGGGGTCCCTCAGGTAGGAGGCCAGTCAGGTAGGTGGGTCCCCCAGGTAGGAGGCCAGTCAGGTAGGTGGGTCCCCCAGGTAGGAGGCCAGTCAGGTAGGTGGGTCCCCCAGGTAGGAGGCCAGTCAGGTAGGCGGGTCCCCCAGGTAGGAGGCCAGTCAGGTAGGCGGGTCCCTCAGGTAGGAGGCCAGTCAGGTAGGCGGGTCCCCCAGGTAGGAGGCCAGTCAGGTAGGCGGGTCCCCAGGTAGGAGGCCAGTCAGGTAGGTGGGTCCCCCAGGTAGGAGGCCAGTCAGGTAGGCGGGTCCCCCAGGTAGGAGGCCAGTCAGGTAGGTGGGTCCCTCGGGTCAGGAGGCCAGTCAGGTAGGCGGGTCCCTCAGGTAGGAGGCCAGTCCAGGTAGGGTAGGTGGGTCCCTCAGGCCAGGAGGCCAGTCAGGTAGGTGGGTCCCTCAGGTAGGAGGCCAGTCAGGTAGGCGGGTCCCCCAGGTAGGAGGCCAGTCAGGTAGGTGGGTCCCTCAGGTAGGAGGCCAGTCAGGTAGGTGGGTCTCTCGGGTCAGGAGGCCAGTCAGGTAGGTGGGTCCCCCAGGTAGGAGGCCAGTCAGGTAGGTGGGTCCCTCGGGTCAGGAGGCCAGTCAGGTAGGCGGGTCCCTCAGGTAGGAGGCCAGTCAGGTAGGTGGGTCCCTCAGGCCAGGAGGCCAGTCAGGTAGGCGGGTCCCTCAGGTAGGAGGCCAGTCAGGTAGGCGGGTCCCCCAGGTAGGAGGCCAGTCAGGTAGGTGGGTCCCCCAGGTAGGTAGGCCAGTCAGGTAGGCGGGTCCCTCAGGTAGGAGGCCAGTCAGGTAGGTGGGTCCCTCAGGCCAGGAGGCCAGTCAGGTAGGTGGGTCCCTCAGGTAGGAGGCCAGTCAGGTAGGTGGGTCCCCCAGGTAGGAGGCCAGTCAGGTAGGTGGGTCCCTCAGGTAGGAGGCCAGTCAGGTAGGCGGGTCCCCCAGGTAGGAGGCCAGTCAGGTAGGTGGGTCCCCCAGGTAGGAGGCCAGTCAGGTAGGCGGGTCCCTCAGGTAGGAGGCCAGTCAAGTAGGTGGGTCCCCGGGTCAGGAGGCCAGTCAGGTAGGCGGGTCCCTCAGGTAGGAGGCCAGTCAGGTAGGTGGGTCCCTCAGGCCAGGAGGCCAGTCAGGTAGGTGGGTCCCTCAGGTAGGAGGCCAGTCAGGTAGGTGGGTCCCCCAGGTAGGAGGCCAGTCAGGTAGGTGGGTCCCTCAGGTAGGAGGCCAGTCAGGTAGGTGGGTCCTCGGGTAGGAGGCCAGTCAGGTAGGGGGGTCCCTCAGGTAGGAGGCCAGTCAGGTAGGTGGTTCCCTCGGGTCAGGAGGCTAGTCAGGTAGGGGGGTCCCTCAGGTAGGAGGCCAGTCAGGTAGGTGGGTCCCTCAGGTAGGAGGCCAGTCAGGTAGGTGGGTCCCCCAGGTAGGAGGCCAGTCAGGTAGGTGGGTCCCCCAGGTAGGAGGCTAGTCAGGTAGGCGGGTCCCCCAGGTAGGAGGCCAGTCAGGTAGGTGGGTCCCTCGGGTCAGGAGGCCAGTCAGGTAGGTGGGTCCCTCAGGTAGGAGGCCAGTCAGGTAGGTGGGTCCCTCAGGCCAGGGTGGGTCCCTCAGGCCAGTCAGGTAGGTGGGTCCCCAGGTAGGGCCAGGTCCATTCAGTAGGTCAGGTAGGTGGGTCCCCCAGGTAGGAGGCCAGTCAGGTAGGTGGGTCCCTCAGGTAGGAGGCCAGTCAGGTAGGTGGGTCCCTCAGGTAGGAGGCCAGTCAGGTAGCTGGGTCCCTCGGGTCAGGAGGTCAGTCAGGTAGGTGGGTCCTCGGTAGGTGGGTCCCTCGGAGGCCAGTCAGGTAGGCGGGTCCCTCAGGTAGGAGGCCAGTCAGGTAGGTGGGTCCCTCAGGTAGGAGGCCAGTCAGGTAGGTGGGTCCCTCAGGTAGGAGGCCAGTCAGGTAGGTGGGTCCCTCAGGTAGGAGGCCAGTCAGGTAGCTGGGTCCCTCGGGTCAGGAGGTCAGTCAGGTAGGTGGGTCCTCGGGTCAGGAGGCCAGTCAGGTCTGGATGTGGGGAGGTTGAGATGGTGACGCCTGCAGAACCCTTCGTCCACCTGATGAAGAAATCTGCCCTTCTCCAGCCGGATGCTGAGAGAACCTGTCCCGGGGACTGCCCCTCCCTTCAGGAGTTTCCAGGTTGATATCAACCCCCTGGGCCCCCTTCCTGCTAGGCCCCTCAGCCCATCTGCCTCTCACCTTGGGCCATCCCACAGAGCATCTCCTGGGCCCGCTCTTAGCAGGAAGGAGAGATCAAGCCAAGAGGGCAGAGAACCAAGGAAGCCCAGGACAGAGAGAGGCCGACACCCTCGCTGCTTGGGGTCCCAGGACACCAGCGATCCCCTCCTCCCTCCTGGGAGAAGTCTATGTGACCCTTTTTAAATAAGCCCTTCCTTCTTTGCTCGCCTCGGTGCTTCTCCAATGCCACACTGCAACATGTGAGGAAGCGGGACTCGTCACCGGGACCGGGAGTTAACCTGCTTTCCTGGGGCTTCTCTCTGACTGCCCCCAAGCTTTCTGTATGGAACACCAGACCAGGAGGAAGAAGACCAGGCTTCTGCTCTTGGTCCTGAGCCAGGTCCTGGGTCCTTGCCCTTACCTTAGGCTGTCTCCCCAGGGTCATGGTCATCGCGGGCTCCTTGGCCTGCTGTGATGCAAAGGAGGGCTAGGGCTGGGGCTCAGGTTGGCGATGGCCATGGTGGTGGATGTTTGTCTGATTTACCTGTTTGCAGGGCCGTGCTCAGCAGGGCCAGGGAGCATTGGATGTGGGGTGTCGGGTGTGGCCTTGGTTTTCCACGCGTGGCCACGTATCCAGTCACACCACTCCACATTCTTTGCATCATAGGAAGCTGGACTTCAAGGTGATCCAAAGTCCAGTCCCAGCGTGTCTGGGGACTTGTACACGCCCGTGGCCTTGGGAGGGGTCCTCAGCAGAGCAGAGCCTTCAGAAGGTCCAGCAGTTCTGCAGTCCAGCCACTGCTCTGCGTGGCCCAGCGTCCAACCTCACCACCCTCCGAGGCTGTAACAGTGGGCCACTTTATGCTTTGAATGTAGCCCTTGCTGCTCTGCTACTGCAACTGGTTTTTGGGGGGTTACTGGGATTTAACTCAGGGGCACTTGATCACTGGGCCACACCCCCAGCCCTATTTTGTATCTTTTTTTTTTTTTTTTTTTTTTTTTTTTTTTTTGTCGTGGTACCGGGGATTGAACTCAGGGGCACTCGACCACTAGGCCACATCCCCAGCCCTTTTTTGTATTTTATTAGAGACAGGGTCTCACTGAGTTGCTAAGTGCCTCGCCATTGCTGAGGCTGGCTTTGAACTCGCGATCCTCCTGCCTCAGCCTCCCAAAGTGCTGGGATTACAGACATGCGCCACCGCGCCCGGCTCCTATTTTGTATCTTATTTAGAGACAGGGTCTCATTGAGTTGCCGAGGCTGGCTTTGAACTCGTGTTCCTTCTGCCTCAGCCTCCCAAGTGCTGGGACTACAGGTGTGTGCCACTCTGCCCAGCTGTTGCCAGCTTCTTCTGCTTCCTTTTTTAAAATATTTATTTATTTAGTTGTACACAATGCCTTCATTTTTATGTGGTGCTGAGGCTCGAACTCGGGCCGCGCACATGCTAGGCGAGCGCTCTACCGCTGAGCCACAACCCCAGCCCTGTCACCAGCTTCTTAACCCACCAATCTAACAGGCTCGTGCCGACTTAACTCTGTCCTGTGACTGAAGCCAGAATCAGACAGGCAGCTAGGCAAGGGTCCGGTGCGGAGAATGGAGCGGTTGAGATGTTAATTCCTGCAGAGCCCTCCCTGCCCCCTTATCAAGAAAACCAGCCCGGGCTCCAGCCTGCTGCTAAGGTAACCTGTCCCAGGGACTGTCCCTCCCTACAGGGAGTTGTTGATCACCCCGCTTCCTGCCCCATCACCCCCACCTGGGCCCTGCAGCCCATCTGCCTCTCACCTTTGGGCCATACCACCAAGCATCTCCTGGGCCCGTCTCTCAGTGAAGGAGGGCGATCAGGGGAAGAGGGCAGAGAACCAAGGAACCCCAGGACATAGAGAGGCAGGACACCCCCCGCTGCTTGGGGTACCAGGACACCAGCAAGGCCCCTCCTCCCTCCCGGGAAAAGTCTATGTAACCCCCTTTTTTTTTTTTCTGGAACATGAACATTTGTTACTATTGTTTTCTTCAGCAGGATTTATGATCTTGGTCTTTCCTTCTTGCCTTTGTATAGGGCCCAAAGAGAGACATTGGCTACTTTAACAACCTTCAAGCGGACTCCAGGAATGTCTCCAACAGCATGACCTTTTCGATCAAATCCAGCAACCAGGACTTCATCATTTTCCTCAATAAAGTTCAGGCACCCATCATTGGGTACAAAAGCCGTGATTTTCTTCCCATTCTTTTTTTCTTTTTTTAATATTTATTTATTTACTTTAGTTGTACACAATGCAATGCTTCTATGTTCACGTGGTGCTGAGGCTCGAACCCGGGCCGCGCACCTGTGAGGCGAGCGCTCCGCGGCTGAGCCACAGCCCCACCCCTTTCTTGCCAGTCTCGATGGCTGGACCCTGACACGCCTCCTGGTGGCAGGATCTGGCTGTTTGGCTCCACCCCCTACTTTCTCCAGCACGATTCCCTGTGCATGGGAAGCACCTCCAAAAGGGTCGGCCTTCAGGGCTGTGCCCAAATGGGCCTTCTTGAATTGTTTATCATGCCACTTCTGGTCCCGGCGGTGACTACGGAGCTTCCTGGCAGTGTGGAGACCGCGACACTTGCCCATCCTGTAGATGCCGCAGGGCCCCAGCTGAAGAGCTATGTGACCCCTTTTTAAATAAACCCCGCCTTATGTGCCTGCTTCTCTGATGTCGTACTTCAGCTTTTGGGGGAGCACGACTGTCTCTGGTGGTGCCATGGCCCCTGATGCTCAGAGATCTCAGTGCGTGTGTTTTGCCAAGTCCCGACTTCTTTTTTTTTTTTTTTTTGTGGTACCAGGGATTGAACTCAGGGGCACTCGACCACTGGGTCACATCCCCAGACCTTTTTTTTTG
The DNA here is from genome assembly GCA_025594165.1 of Tamias sibiricus. NCBI lineage: Eukaryota > Metazoa > Chordata > Mammalia > Rodentia > Sciuridae > Tamias > Tamias sibiricus. The sequence goes on along the minus strand of CM046674.1, from coordinate 1,058,618 downwards.
TATTTTATATAGAGACAGGGTCTCACTGAGTTGCTAAGTGCCTCACCATTGCTGAGGCTGGCTTTGAACTCGCGATCCTCCTGCCTCAGCCTCCCAAAGTGCTGGGATTACAGGCCTGCGCCACCGCGCCCGGCAGTCCCGACTTCTTTTGTAGGAAGCATTGGGCACCACTTCTTTTTTTTTTTTAATATTTATTTATTTAGTTGTACACAATGCAATGCATTTGTGTTTACGTGGTGCTGAGGATCGAACCCGGGCCGTGCACGTGCGAGGCGAGCGCTCTGCCGCTGAGCCACAACCCCAGCCCTGGGCACCACTTCTTTAATTGGGTCTTTGTTTTCTAATTTTTGGAGTTCTTACAAGGATTCTAATATTTTTTTTTTACTTTTATTTGCATTTATTTCATGCTAAAATTATTAGATTATTTGTTTATTTGTTTGTTTTTGCTTCTCGGGTTCCTTCCAGGACCTTTTCTCCTGGTTGAAGAACAACCTGTTCCTTTCAGTGAGGACCACCTGCAGTGCAGGGGACTCCCGTGGGGGCCAGTCTACCCGGACCCCTATGACTCACCTGGAGGTGTTCAGAGTGACATCTTTTGGACACTTGGTGGCTTTCTGGATCTTCACACCCTTGATGGCCTGGTGGGTTTCACAGATGTTCTTGAAGTGGACGTCAAGGTTTGAACCTCTGGACTTGCCTGGTGGTGTGGGTAGGTGGGGTTCTCCAGACCCCCGGGCAGGCAGAGGCTATGCCCACCAGCTTCTCTCCCTGGGCAGCTCTCAGCTTCCTGTTCATTTCCTTAAGTGCTTTGGTTTGCCCCTTTGTTTTCTGGTGCTGGGGATGGAGCGCAGGGCCTGGCACATGCCTGCCGTGCCTCTGCCACTGAGCCCTCTAAAATGGTTTTTGATGGGGGCAAGCTTAAAATTTTGATGAAATCCAATTAATAATTTAAAAAAAAATTTATTTATTTGCTTTTAGTTGTACACGATGCGTTTATTTGTACACAGTGCTGAGGATCGAACCCAGGCTGTGCACGTTCTAGGCGAGCGCTCTACTGCTGAGCCACAACCCCAGCCCCCAATTAATAAATTTTTAAACATTTTTATGCACTTTTGGTGAATACCTGCTTGCCCCTTTCCCTGTCCCTCCATTTCCCCTCCTAAAGAGCACAGGTTTGAGAGGAGTGGTCTCTGAGGGGCGTGGTCTCTGCACCGCCTGCGGGCTGCGCTCCGCTGACCCACGGAGGCGACTGCCACCCCTGCCTCGTTCTCCTGTGGAGCTCACTGTCTCCTGTGTCGGCTTTCTTCCCTCCCTGCCTCCCCGCCCGCCGCACGGATACCATCTGGACGGTTGGTGCTGGCTTGCTGGGCACGGCTTTCTCCTTGTCTTTGGTGCTGCCTGTTTTCTGAAGATAACAGTGGCCTTTGCTATGATGATGGATTCCCTTGCCGACTGTGCCTCTTGCAACAGTTCCTGAAACCGTCCTTCCATCTGGCCGTCCTGTGGTCCGGCACTGGCTCTGCCTGAGCGTGCGCTGCCTCCTGCCAGGACACCGTCCAGGCTCTCCCTGTCTGCTGCAGCCTGTGGAGCTGCTTGGCCGTCAGCGCCGCTGCCCTGTTGCAGGTATCCTTCCCCATCTCAGGTCCCCTCGTGGGCATGGAGACCTGTGGGCAGTGTGGGGGAGTGTCCCCTCCATAGGGCGCTGTGGTCAGCCCTTTAGTGTCTGGGGCCCAAGAGGAGGAGTGACCCCTGGCAGGCAGGGTTGGGGACAGGGTGATGGCCTGTCCTCAGCCTGAAGCCCCAGTGCTCCTGGGGGCTGTGGAGATGGGGCCTGCAGGCAGGTGGCAATGTGGCAGGCAGGGACGTCTGCTCCGCTGCAGCATTCAGGGGTGTCCTGAGGTGAGGGCCACTTGGTGTGTGGACCAGGGACACCCGAGGCATAGGAGGAGGCTCCAGATAGACCTGTCAGACAAGTGTCCCTGTCTTCCCCTTGATCTGTCTCTTGGTGGCCCTGAGCTCCAGGCCCAGGGGGAGGTGTGGCTGACAGAGGGCAGGTCTGGTCTGGGAGGATCCCGTGCTGCCTCACCCCTCGGCTGTCCATGGCACCTACCACCCTCAGGGTGAGGCCCAGGTAGCTGTGGTGGCCCAGGTAGCTGTGGTGCAGCCTGGGCGTCCCATGGCACCTACCACCCTCAGGGTGAGGCCCGGGCTGGCTGTGGTGCAGCCTGGGCTGTCCATGGCACCTACCACCCTCAGGGTGAGGCCCGGGCTAGCTGTGGTGCAGCCTGGGCGTCCCATGGCACCTACCACCCTCAGGGTGAGGCCCGGGCTAGCTGTGGTGCAGCCTGGGCTGTCCATGGCACCTACCACCCTCAGGGTGAGGCCCGGGCTAGGCCCGGGCTAGCTGTGGTGCAGCCTGGGCGTCCCATGGCACCTACCACCCTCAGGGGGTGAGGCCCGGGCTAGCTGTGGTGCAGTCTGGGCATCCCATGGCACCTACCACCCTCAGGGTGAGGCCCGGGTAGCTGTGGTGCAGTCTGGGCTGTCCATGGCACCTACCACCCTCAGGGTGAGGCCCGGGTAGCTGTGGTGCAGCCTGGGCGTCCCATGGCAGCTGTGGTGCAGCCTGGGCGTCCCACCTACCACCCTCAGGGTGAGGCCCGGGCTAGCTGTGGTGCAGCCTGGGCGTCCCATGGCACCTACCACCCTCAGGGTGAGGCCCGGGTAGCTGTGGTGCAGCCTGGGCGTCCCATGGCACCTACCACCCTCAGGGTGAGGCCCGGGCTAGCTGTGGTGCAGCCTGGATGTCCCATGGCACCTACCACCCTCAGGGTGAGGCCCGGGCTAGCTGTGGTGCAGCCTGGGCGTCCCATGGCACCTACCACCCTCAGGGTGAGGCCCGGGTAGCTGTGGTGCAGCCTGGGCAGGGCCGGTGCTGCTGATGCTTCTGTTGCCGGCCCCGCGTCTCCTCTCTCTGGTGGCACCGTGTGTGGGGACAGAATGAGCTCCAGTGGTCCCGAGGCTGCTGGAGAGCAGGTCCCCAAGAGGTGTTCTGGGGCTACCGGAGGATGGAGCTGGGGCGCGTGCGGGTCCCCGGGAGAGTGAGGTGCCACAGTGGCTTCGTGACGGCACGGAGCACAGCGCGGAAGATCCCTCCTGGGGCTCGCTCCTGCCTGGGCTCTGCACACAAACCCGGGCAGAGAAACACAGTTCTCGCAACTCCCGAGTCCCGCCTCGTGCTTTCTGAGTGCCCCGCTGGCCGCGCCCCACGGCCTTCCTCCTGCGCTGGCCAGCTGGCTCAGGGTCAGAGGAGAGGACTCAGATTGCTGCTCACAACGGGGAGTCTATTCCCTCGTGATCCTGGAGGCCCAAGTCCCAGTCAGGGTGATGCTGCCGGTTTCCTTGGCGCGTCCTCGCTCCCCAGTGCTGACGTATGACCAGAGAAGCACGTGGAGGCCACGGGGGAGTGGAGAGCAAGGGCTTGAGTAAAGCAAGAAGGGGACCCGGAATCCGTGGGCAGGGGTGGTCTTGTCCCTCGCACGTCCAAGGTCTTCTCGGCCCTCCTGCGTCCCTGTCCTGTGCTGTGCTGCTCTCCCTCTGTCCTGCTTGTGGTGGGGATGCTGGTGGGAAGGCCAGAGGTGGAGAGCGGCGGGCCGGTGGTGGGGAGGAGTGACGGGCAGCAGGGCCTGGGGTGGTTTGACCGGCACCTCCCTGTTTGCTGGGAGCTGCTTCATGAACAGTTCTTCGGGATGGCCCTGGCCTTGGGGACAGGGACTTTTCAGTCTCCCAGGTGGAGCTCCAGTTTCCTGGCTCAGCCCGGACTCTTTCTTCATTGCACTTGATTCTCTTTCTCGGACTCATCCCGTTTACCTGCTGCACCAACCACCTGCCTGGCTTCAAGGCTGCGGGCAGGCTGGCTCCTCCCGAGGCCTCCCTCCCGGGCTCGCCGTCTGCCTCCCGCGTCCTCTCACCGTCCTCTCTGTGTGTTCATGTCCCTCACGTCTCCTGTCCTCATAAGGACCCGTCAGACAGGCTTAGGGACACCCCAAGGCCTGCTTCTTACCCTGACCTCATGTCAAATGCAGTCAGGCCCCGAGTCCTGGGTTTTAGGGCTCAACATATGAATGGGGGGCAAAATTTGGCCCACAACAGGGGCGATTCCCGGCTGGCCCTGCCCACGGCCTCCCCCTCTCGGCCTCTGTCTCACACCCGCACGCCTGGCAGGAGGTCCTCACACTAGAGCAGGCGCAGGCTGTCTTTGGCCAGAGTTGCGAAGGACTTCGGGGGCACAGAGGGCGCACGGGAGGAGACCAGGGAGACCCCACAGCTCCCTTTCCCTGACTGGGAACCATGACATAGTGTTCCCCAGCGACCCACCCACCATACAGGGTCCTTAGCCTTGGTTCACAGAGAGGCCTGAGGAGGCATCCGGCACAGGAGGCGACTGTCACTCTTTGGGGGCGCAGGCCCGAGTCCCCCAAGTTTGGGGACTGCCCCAAGGGTCTCAACAGGCCCAGCCCCCCTCCTCCTGTGTGGTCCCCGTCCTGCCTCCCCAGCCTGAGTGCTGTCCACCCCTGGCTCAGCCCACAGGAGGGACCCAGCCGTGCCGGAAGCCAGGGGAGGGGACTCTTGTCCTGGCTGCAGTGGGGGAGCTGTGGTGTCCTGCTCAGGTGGCCCCAAGGAGGTGGCAGATACAGCTCGGGCTCCTCTTCCTCCATGCTACCCTGCACGTGGAGGTCACTGTGAGGTCAGTGTGCCCTGGCCCACCTTCCTAGGCCTCCCACCCACACAGACCACGCTGTCTCTCTGCTCCTCCAGATGACAGGGAGGCCCTCCGACAGCCTTCCTGAGCTGAGGTCCCCAGCCCGTGTCTGAGCTCGTGGCTAGGAGCCCCTCCAGGCAGTGGAGGGGACAGCCACAGCTGGTGTCCCCGGCCCCACTACAGCCTGCTGAGGACAGAGGCGTCCTGCCTGAGGAGGAGCCAGCCTGTGTTCTGTCTGTCACGGTATTTCTCTCCCTTTCCAATGCCACACGCATGTCTGTGTCCTTCGACTGCAGGGGGGCAGGGCACAGGCCGGGGCTTGCCCGCCTGCCCTGGGGCTGCCAGGGGCCCCAGCTTCAGAAGTGCTTGGCCACAACGTGCGCCCCCCGCAGGGCTGGCGTGCCTGTGCCCACATCCTGTGGCAGAGGGATAAATGGGCCCCCAGGGGACACCCAGAGAGGGGCAGTGGGGAGCAGCCATCCTCAGCCATCCTCAGGACTCAGCTCAGGCGCTCCCCGTCCCCAGCTTGCGGTGGCTGCAGCTCCTGGCTCCCCACTGCCTGGGGGCCTCCACTCCCCTGACCCCCGTGAGTCCCAACCCTGCCCCAGGCCTTCCCGCCCCAGGACCCCTCCCCACCCCCAGGCGCACAGGACCATTCCCGGGGTTGCATGGGCACCTTGCTGGCTCCTGAGCCCGGGGAGCCCCTTGTCTGGTCTCTGACGGCCCCTCCACGTGCCTCCCCAGACCCCTGCCCAGGACGGGAGCCGGTGGGCATCGTGGGGGGCTGCCCTGTCTCAGCCAGGAGGTTCCCGTGGCAGGCCAGCTTGAGGTTCCGCAACGTGAGGAGGGGCCTGTGGGAGCACATCCGCGGCGGCTCCCCACCCGCCCGCAGGGTGCTCCCCGCCGCCCACTGCGTTGAGCCGTGAGTGGGCTCCCCCCATTTTCTTGGCTGGGTGCAGGTGGGCACCAGGGGGCCAGGGGTGGGAGGTGGGAGTTCTGGGACCCCTCCGCGGGCTGCAGGGGAGCCTCGGCCCCGAGGGGGTGGCCAGATTTCTGGGCTGCTGCCCAGCGGCCTCCCTGAGGGCCTCCTGCTCCCCTCTCCCAGGGGGGAGCTGGAGGCTTGTGCTTTCGGGGTGCAGGTGGGGCAGCTGTGAAGATGACCGGCTGGTGAGGTGGCCAGATCGTCCGCCACCCGAGTACACCAGAGCCTGTCTGTCAGGGGGGCGGACCTCGCCTGCTGCAGATGGCGTCCCCGGCCTCTGTCCCAGCAGGTGCACCCAGTCACCCTCCCAGCTGCCTCCCTGAGGGTCTCCTCAAGGAAGAGGTGCTGGGTGACGGCTGGGGCGACATCAAGGACGACAGTGGGTGTCAGGGAGGCCGCATGTCCATTCCTCTCCAGCGCTGGGGCGAGGTGGGCCCCTGGTGCTCACCCGGCTCCTCCCCACAGCGCCACTGCCGGAGCCCCCCACCTGCAGGAGGGGAGGCCCCACTGTGGGCAGCCAGGAGTGTGACCGGAAGTACCAGAACGTGTCCTTCCCAGACAGCCCCCGGGGTCATCAGGGAGGGCCAGGAGTGTGACCGGAAGTACCAGAACCTGTCCTTCCCAGACAGCCCCCGGGGTCATCAGGGAGGGCCAGGAGTGTGACCGGAAGTACCAGAACGTGTCCTTCCCAGACAGCCCCCGGGGTCATCAGGGAGGGCCAGGAGTGTGACCGGAAGTACCAGAACCTGTCCTTCCCAGACAGCCCCCGGGGTCATCAGGGAGGGCCAGGAGTGTGACCGGAAGTACCAGAACCTGTCCTTCCCAGACAGCCCCCGGGGTCATCAGGGAGGGCCAGGAGTGTGACCGGAAGTACCAGAACCTGTCCTTCCCAGACAGCCCCCCGGGGCCATCAGGGAGGGCCAGGAGTGTGACCGGAAGTACCAGATCCTGTCCTTCCCAGACAGCCCCCGGGGTCATCAGGGAGGGCCAGGAGTGTGACCGGAAGTACCAGAACTGTCCTTCCCAGACAGCCCCCAGGGTCATCAGGGAGGGCCAGGAGTGTGACCGGAAGTACCAGAACCTGTCCTTCCCAGACAGCCCCCGGGGCCATCAGGGAGGACATGCTGTGTGCAGCAGGGGCCGGGACCCCGGCGAGGTGGGGCTCGCCGACCTGTCTGTCCTCAACTGGCCAAAGAATCGGGGCCGGGCGCTCCAGGCGGGCCCTGGAGGTGCTGAGTCCGCCTCCCCACGGGGTGACTCCGGGCCTCGTCTGCTTGTAGAACTGCACCTGGGTCCAGGTCGGGGTGGTGAGCTGGGGCCACAGCTGGGGCCACAGCTGGGGCCACGAAGACCTCCCGGGGGTGTGCACGCGTGTGACCAGCTATGGGTCCTGGACCCACCACCACGTCCCCCAGCTCCCCGGGTGCCAGAGAGGCCAGGGTGGGGCTGCACGTCGGCGGCGACCCTCCTCTTCCTCGTGACGCCCTGCTTCTCCCCAGTCCCACGCTCCCTCTCCTCGGCACTGAGTCCCCCGCCCTCCTGGCCCCGAGTTCCCTGACTCCCCTGAATCCCAGGGGAGCTGGAGGGGCTCTGAGCTGGTGTCTCTTGAAGTGTGGGGGTGTGGGTGGGTGGCAGGGCCCAGGCCTCCTGCTCACCCTGTCTCCCATTAAAATGTGATTGTCGGATTGATCTGTGTGAGCCCAGAGGTGGACACTGGTGAGCCAGCAGATGGGCGTCCCTGCTCAGTGTCCCCGAGGCCCCAGTGCTGGCAAGAGGAAGGCTCTGATAGCCCCTATTCACCCTGTGACTCTTGTGGCTTTCAAAGGGGGGCAGACTCACAGTGGGCACAGTCCTGGCGTGCACCCGCACTGGCCTGTTTGGGCAGAGCTTGGCTTTGGGGGACCTACCCCACCCAGGACTGTCAAGACGCCTAAGCCGTCGTTCCAGTTCTGAAGACGGGGTGCCGCCTTCACCCTGGCACTTTGCAACTTCCTACCCAGAACCTGCCTCGGGCGGCCCCTGGCTGAACGCAGTGGGCGGGGCGGGTCCCCACAGTGTCGGGGAGGAACCCTCTCCTACAGTTGGTGGCTGAGTCCTGCAAAGTTCACAGTGAATTCTGAAGCCCCAATCCCAGTGTGGTGGCATTGGGGAGGGGAGAGGGGATTAGTGCCCTCGTAACAGGGACCCCAGGAAGCTCGTTAGAGGACACGGGAGGAGAAGGTGCTGTCTATGAGCCAGGAAGGGCCCCACCAGAACCATCCGTGGGCACCTGGACCCCAGACTTGGTAAGCCACCGTGTCCACAGCACAGGTTGGGACAGCCCCAGCCTGGAGGTGACTCCAAGCTCAGGAGCTGGCTCTCAGGTGGGGAACCCCGCCTGCTTCCTGGGACCGAGAGGGGACCACGCAGGAAGGAGCCCACAGATCTCAGCCTGGGGCGAGGCTCAGAAGTCCACAGAGAGGGGATGGGGGTGGGGGGTGGCCGCCAGGGGCGGAGTCGGTGGGGGTGGAGGGCACTGGCGTCTTCTCGGTGAATGCTGTGAAGTCGGCCTGGAGCCGCTGCACAGCTCTGCTCTGCGAGTGTGCCGGCCCACGGCACCACACACCAAGTGGGTGTGTGTGAACTGCATCTCAATGAAGCCGCTAAAAAACCAAATAAACTTTAAAATGTCCACAGTTTTTATTTCACCCTTTTTTTTTTTTTTCTTTTGATGGTGCTGGGGATTGGACCAGGACCTTGCATGTGTGTGGCGAGCCTCTACCACCGAGCTACATTGCCAGTCCTTTTTATTTTTAAATTTTAATTTTGAGAGCAGGTCTGGCCTTGAACTTGTGATCTTCCTGCCACAGCCTCCAGGGTGGCAGGCCTGTGCCACTGTGTCTGGGCCCAGCTTTTCTGAGCTTGCAAAACCAGACACATGTCCCTAGAGAAGCCGCTGAGCACCTGAGTCCAGGTAGGTCCGGGCCCCTGAGCCCTCTTGGACATGGTACACGGGCGTCCGAGGGTCCTGCCGGGAGGCAGGATCTGCAGCAGAATGGTGCTGGCCGCTGGTGCCGAGTTAGGGGCATCCCCCTGTGGGGACTTTCTGGCTTGTGTGTCAGTGACCCGACAGGGCCAACAGGGGGCTCCTGTGTGCAGGATGCCCGGGGTGGGGGTGGAGGGGGAGGGGGTCACTGTTGGACCAAGGACCCAGGGCAGCAAGACTGGGCTCAGCAGGGGAGGCAGGTGCCAGCCAGCGGCATCCTTGTCCCTCAGCTCCAGGGCAGTGCCCAGCAGGGACTTGTCCCCAGAGCCGCGGAGCCCACTGGGACTCTGAGGAGCGGACGCGCCGAGCTTGCTCCCAAACCACAGGCCCCCACGTCTCGCCAGCCCTTGGTGTCCAGGTGCTGAGGGGACAGCTGACGGGACAGGACGCCTTGTCCTCCAAGGCAGGGTGTCCAGTGCCCCGGGGAGGCAGGGAGAGGGAAGGGAGGGGCTGGCCCTCGCTTACAGACCCCAGCTCTCTCACTACGGGGCCCCGTCCCACGTCCCTGGTGTCCTGGGCTCCCACGGGGCTCGTCTGTCTCCTGGGGCTCTCTGGGGCTGGCTGGTGGCGCCCTGTGGAGAACGCGGCTGTCCACGCCCCCAGGGCCGTGCAGGCCCCCACGCACTGTGCGCTTGGCTTCTCCTGCCCCTGGGGTTCCGTGCCTGTGGCGCTGAGTGGGTGCTGGCCCCACCCAGAGCTCCACTGTCCTGGGACCGCCCACCTCCAGGCTGCACTGGCGTGGGAGGGCTGGTGGCCCCCACGTGTGCTGGCCAGGCTCACCTGGGTCCTGGGGAGGTGCGGGCAGCGGGCAGGGGTGAGCTCTGGCAGGGCCCAGTGCTGGGCTGGTGGGCCTCGTGGGCACTTGGCCTCCAAGAGAGTGGCCCTGCAGGCCAGTGGGAACACATGTGGGGGCCCCGCGTGGGCCTGGAGGGCATGGCTGGGGCCTCAGCAGCAGGAGCGACTCACTGCCCACCCGCTCCTGGGGCACGAGGATCTGTGGGGTGAGGGCTCACCTCCCGTCCCCCTCCTGTTCCCTCACACCCGGGGCCTCCTGCTGCCCTGCTGGTCTCTGGGGAGGGACGGCTCCAGCAAGGTCCTCTCTGCCTCCCTCACTGGGCACCTCTGACCCGGGCAACCCCAGCCCCGAGGGAGACAGCGCCATCTGCTGCCCAGCTGCCAGCCCTGGGCCCAGCACTGGCGTCGTCTTGGGGTCTGGCGAGTGCAGGTGGCATTCTGAATCAACCGGGCCATCTGAGCGCCATCAGGTCCCACCATGGGTTTAACAGGAGGGGCACGGACGGTGCAGTTTGCCTGTGGACGGAGCGGAGGCAAATGGCCCAGGACGTGCTCAACAGGTGGGGAAGCATCGGAAGGTCTTGGCTGACACATTCAACCACAGATTCAGATACAGATAAGCTCTTGACAAATTCGCGGGATGTCACCAAAGCCTGCAGCAAATGTTCCGCTTAATGCCAAAATGCAGGTAGCCCCTCCTCTGAGCCAGGGACCGGCAGGGCCTGCCACCTCCTTGCCTCTGCCCCGTGTGGGTGGGGCAGGTGACCTGGAGCCGCAGGCCAGCTGGGAAACCAGGGGAAGGTTAGGGCCAGGCCAGGAAGGAGCAGGCTGCCCTTGGCGAGGACTATGCCACAGTCTTCCTAGACCATCCAGGGTGCCTGGGACACTGCCAAAAAGGCTGGCAGCGCATTCCCAACCAGGAGACTGCACGGCACCCAGAAGGCAGTCTGAAAGAGAGGCGAGGGTCTGCGAGGAGCCATGTAGCCAGACAGCTTGACCTAACTGTGCCCCTATGGGTGGCCACGGACAGGGAGGCTTAGCATCCCCAGGCGCCCGGCAATATTAGGGAGCACTACGGATCATTCCCAAAGCGTGATGGCTGGTCGTTTTAGAAAAATAAATATTTATCTGTTTTAGTTGTATACAATGCCTTTATTCTTACGTGGTGCTGAGGATTGAACCCGGGTCGTGCACGTGCTAGGCGAGCGCTCTACTGCTGAGCCACAACCCCAGCCCAGTGACAGCTTAGTCTTTATGTGTTTAGCATAGATTTGTGCAATAGAAAGTTACATCAAACTACTGATTAAAAGAGAATTAATCTGGCTGGGGCTGGGGCTCAGTGGCAGAGTGCTTGCCTAGCATGTATGAGGCACTGGGTTCGATCCTTAGCACTGCATAAAAAACTAAACAAAGACATGTTGTCCATCTATGACTATAAAGAAATTGATAAGAGAATCTTTGAATGAATTATATTTTGTTGGCATAAAAACTTTAGGCATTAAAAATGCTAGGCAGCCGGGCGCGGTGGCGCACGCCTGTAATCCCAGCACTTTGGGAGGCTGAGGCAGGAGGATCGCGAGTTCAAAGCCAGCCTCAGCAATGGCGAGGCACTTAGTAACTCAGTGAGACCCTGTCTCTAAATAAAATACAAAAAAGGGCTGGGGATGTGACCCAGAGGACGAGTGCCCCTGAGTTCAATCCCTGGTACCACAAAAAAAAAAAAAAAAAAAAATGCTAGGCTTGGGGCTGGGATTGTGGCTCAGCGGTAGAGCGCTTGCCTAGCATGTGTGCGACCCGGGTTCAATCCTCAGCACCATGTACAAATAAACACATTGTGTACAACTAAAAGCAAATAAATAAATATTTTAAAAAAAAATGCTAGGCTTGCCCTGCCCTGCATCTTTTTTTTTTTTTTTTTTTTTTTTTTTTTGTGGTACTGGGGATTGAACCAAGGAATTCAAGCATGCTAGCCAAATGCTCTACTGCTGACCTACATCCCCAGCTCCTGTTTCTTTCTTTCTCTTTTTTTCTTTTCTTTCTTTCTTTCTCTCTCTTTCTTTCTTTCATCACGTCATTTTAAGATGGAGAAAACTGGGCTGTCTTCTAGACAGAGCGAGGTCATGAGGCAAGGAATACTGTTATTTTTGAAGTCTGTAGTGCATGGTTGTGTGATCACAGCCCTCTCACATGCTAAGGAGTGGAGATCAAGGAGCACGTGGGAGGGTCTGTTGTAACTACTGGGGTTACAACCAATCACAGGGTCACATGACTCTCGAGACTTGCCATCAATGTCATCAACAATGATTTGTTCCCCTATATGTTAAAAAAAATTGCTTTTGCTCACTCAAATCTATACATTTTACATTTATAAATCTTACATCATAAGATTTATAAATTTTACATGTGTCACAAAAAATAAAATGTATGGCTGGGTGCAGTGGTGCACACCTGTAATCCCAGTGACCCAGGAGGCTGAGGCAGGAGGATTATTGCAATCTCTAGGCCGTCCTGAGCAATTTAGCAAGACTATGTCTCAAAATAAAAAAAGTAAAAAAGCCTGGGGCTTTAGCTCAGAGTAGCCCTGGGTTCAGTTCTCAATACAAAAAAGAAAAAAGAAATCAAACATATCTGCTCACATGAAAACTAGCCTGTGGGCCTCACAGGCCCTGCTGGGCAGCCCCATCAGCAGAAGCAGTGTCTCTGTGAGTCCTGCTGCCAGCAGGGAGGCCCTTAAGCCCGGGTCTGGTTTCTCCTTGGGGCCAGCTGTGGAAGTGAGGTCCACGCAGCGCTCCAGCCAGGCTGAAGTGGAAAACACGACTCCCTGTCCCCTTCCTCCGGGGGCAGAGGCCCCGATGCCAGGAGGAAGGCTTGCAGGAAGGCAGCCCACCCAGCAGCAGTCCCGGAGGAGGGGCACAAGAGGGCGGCACATCTCCCGCGGCACCCGCAGAGCGCAGCTGGGGGAAGACACTGCGCGGGCCTCACACACCCTGCCACAGCTCCAGCCGTGCTGAGGTCGTTTCTTTCTTTTTCTCTTTCTTTTCTTTGAGAATTTCTGTTTTGCATTGGTGCACTGTAGTTGTGCACAGTGATGAGACTTGTCGTTACATATTTGCACAGCACACAGTATAAAGATGTACTTTGCTTTCTAGATCAGGACTTCCCTTGCCCCCAAGATTATCAAGGTATGAATTTCTACACATCATGTTTCTTCTGGCTTTATTACAACTATGACCCTCACTGTGCTTATATTATCTTATTCTTAACATAAGGGATAGGGCTGGGGTTGTGGCTCAGTGGTAGAGCGCTCGCCTAGCGCGTGTGCGGCCCGGGTTCAATCCTCAGCACCACGTACAAATAAAGGCATTGTCTAAAACAAATAAATAAATATTTGGGAAAAAAAAAGGGATAAAAGTTAATACCCAGCAAAACTTGAGTTTCGGGGAACTGTTTTAGAGAGAAAGCTGGTGTGAATTAATAAAAACTTTAAAAAAAAAATATTTATCTATTTGCTTTAGTTGTGCACTGCAGGAGCCCTGTTTGGGGATTGGCTTGAATTGCAGTTGACTATGAGCCGTGGAGATTTGGGCATTGTCTCCTCCCGTAGTCTCACGGGACTTGTTGCGGGATCTCGAGTGAGTTGGCTGAAATTGCTGATCGGGTCAGCGCCATTTTAGTGGAGTGTTTGGCGTGTGTTTAGTTGTTGTTAGAACCAGAGAGAAAAGTTATCAGAATAAAAAGCTGTTTGTCTCCAGTTTGCTTCTGAAGTTCTTCCCGCGGCTCCGTTGCTCCAAGCGCTTCAGGCGGCGACGGTGCACAATGCAATGCACTTATGTTTCACGTGGTGCTGACACGGATACCTGCAGGGGAACGCTGAGCAGGAGAGAAGCCTCAGGAGAAACCAAACCTGTGGACACCTTCGTCTGGGACTTCTGGACTCTAGAACTGGGAGAAAATAGATTTTTGTTGTTTAAGATTAAAAAAAAAAATGTACTTTGGCCAATGTCACTCCCCAGCTCTTCCCACACTGAAGTTCTTATTATGAAAAAGAAAGAAAGAAAGAAAGAAAGATAGAAAGGAATAAATATTCACAGGGGGACATTATGAATTATCTCTGTCTTCAAGCAAACAAAAACTCTTGTTTTCAGTGCTGGGGGTCAGACCCAAGGCCTTGTGCATGGTTGCAATGACGGCTGAATCACACCCCAGCCCTGGGTTGTCTTAAACAGAGAGCGCAAAACCGAGGCGGGGGAGCTCAGTGGTAGAGTGCTTGCCTGGCGCGTGCGAGGTCCCGAGTTCAATCTTCAGCACTGGAAAGAAAAGACAACTGAAAAAGAGAGAACATAAAGACCAAAAAATGACAAAAGGACAGCAACGATGAGGCGCTAAGCAACTCAGTGAGGCCCTGTCTCTAGCTAAAAAACAAAAGAGGGCCGGATGTGGCTCAGTGACCAAGTGCCCCTGGGTTCAACCCCTGATTAAAAAGGGAAGAAAGAAAGATGAAAGGGAAGAACTGGTGTTCTAGCCACCTGTGAGTCTGAAGCTGGAAGACAGACACCCAGCGGGGACGAGCCACACGTGGGAGGAGCGTAGGGTCCAGAGCACGCCAAGAGCTCAGGTGCTCCATAAGGGACAGGCGCAGGAGAGGGCCCTGGCCGCCGGGGCCCCCACAGCCCGCTGTCCTGTGGGGCAGGAAGGTGGGACCGCCTGCCCAGGCTGCGCCAGCCGCAGGGCTCCGCTGAGCACGAGGCCACCAGGCCCGGTGTGGAGTGAGACTGGCAGACGAGGGAGGCATGGCCTCTCCCAGGGCTTCTGTGTGGCTGCCCAAAAGCCACGGATGAGGCTGGCTTTCCTGCAAAGTCCACGGCAAAAGAGGGTGAGGACGGTGGCCTCGCAGCCACAGGTCCCAGAGATCCTGCAGAGCTGAGCCCCCAGGGGACGGACGGGCCTGGCTCCACACGGTCACGGCACCCAGGGGCCGGCCGGCTCCCGGTGAGGCCCAGGCGGTCAGAGGCACGCCTGGCCCCGCCTCCCAGCTGACTGCCCCCGGGCCCTCTACCTCTGGTGGCATCCCCAGAGCCTGGGCGGCATCTCCACACGGGCTCCGGCACCCGCAGCCACCCCAGCTCGCTGCACTGTGCCCGTCGTCCCTACCCGAGGGGCACGAGAGGGAAGTGCACGCCACCCACCCTGACGTGTCACGCCATGTGCAACAGGAAATGGTCCCGAGGACCCCAGAAACGCTGGGGACGGCCTCTTGGGTCCTGGGCAGCCCAGCTCTGGCCAAGGCAGCTGGTCCACCCTGGCGGGGCTGAGCTGGCCTCCGAGGCGGGGCTCTAGTTGGGGTGTGGACGAAACGTGGGGCCAGGCCCCTCCTCCCTGGGCTCCAGGACCTCAGGCCCTCTGTGCCCTCAGCTCAGAGACACTGGTGTCCCCGTGCTGGGTCCCTCTGCCCAGCCTTCTGCCCAAGCAGCCCTCTTGCAATGCCGCCTGGGTGGCCACACCCTTCACCTGAGCCCAGGCATCTGGCCCCAGCCCCTCGGCCCCAGGCCTAACGGTCACACAACCGGAGCCCACGGGTCCCTGGATCTGTCTCTGATGCTATCGCTGAATGTGCTCGTGGTGGCCTGGTCCTGACCCTATCAGGGTGACCAGATATCCTGTCCCAGGCCTCGTTGCCTAACCACGGCCCTGCTCCAGCAGGGGGGCTGCAGGTGGACCCCTCCTCGCGGAGGGGCCCAGGCCCCAGGCCTGGCACAGAAGCAGGAGGCACAGGGTTTCTGTGGGGGAGGTGGCCCTGGTGTCACTGCCTAGGGTGCCACGCTGTGGGGCACCAAGGGCACAGCCCTGGCCCCACTTCCTTCTCCATCGGGGCAGCTCCCTTGGGAGGGGCCTGGGCGGCTGGGGGCTCCCCAACACGTGCCCCTCTTCCCTCCTCTGCTCTTGCCAGCTGGTCTGATGGCCTCCCTGGACGCCCCAGAGCCCCATCTCCTCCATGCCAGGCCTCCATCTCCCAATCCCAGCGAGACCGCGTCCACGGCCATGTCCACAACCCTGCCCTACTGCGCGCAGCGTGGGTCTCTGCAAGCCAGGACCAGGCACCAGGCCCACGTCAGGGCCTCGGGTCACCCCGTCCTGCACAGTGCCCTCCGCCTGGCTCAGGTCCTCAGTCCCCTGCCTCCTGCTAAGGTGGCTCCTGGTCCAGCTGTGGGTCTCCACAGTCCCCTCTGCAACTGTCCCTGTCCCCAAGGCACTGCCAGCCCTGTCACTCAGAGCCACTGTGACCCGCATCGCCAGCCACCCTAGAGGCCTGCCTGCCCCTGGAGCTCAGGGTCAGCGAGTCATGAGAGGGACAGGAATCTCTGTCCCAGTCGCCTGGGGAGCAAGGAGGAGCTGGGTCCTGCTGGGTGCAGGGCCTGAGGTCCCGGGTGAAGGCAGCCGGACGGGAGGTGGCCTGCGAGCTGGCTCCCCACGCAGCAGGACTGCCCACTCAGAGAGGGCTGTCTGTCATGGAGCATGGATGGGGCTGGTGACTGGGGGCCTCAGGACTGACCCTGACGTGGGGCCATCCCTCAGGGGCCTTGGGCCCTGCACCTGCTGGGCTTTCCCGTGGCCAGCAGGACAGACTGGTGGACAGATTGGTCTGTGCTCGCCCACGCAGGAGCAGAGCTGGGCCTGGCACAGAGGGTGCTGGGGGCCAGAGCCCAGCAGAGGAGCCTGGGCAGCAGCTGCCCAGGACATGGCTCATGTGCCAGTGCTGCCAGCACGGGGGGTTGGCCACCTGGCAGGGAGCACCTCCATGTCTGGGGAGGCCGCTGACCTGCCCTGTCCCCTGCCGGGTGCTGGCCCCTCTTTCAGCACCAATTCTGAGCCAACCAGCCCTTCTCCTCCCACGGCCTCCAGGGACACTCTTCCAGGTCCATGGTGAGGTCCGTGGAATCCTGACCCTGGGTGACCCAGACCCTGGTGAGGACCTAGAACCCCGTGTTTGCGTCACCGGCCCCTACCCATCTCCACTGAGGCCAAATGCCACTTCCTCCCTGCCCCTCCTCCAAGCAGAGTGCTGGGCAAGCCCCCTGCCCACTTCCTGTGGCTGGAGGATAAAGGACAGCGAGGCCCAGGGAGGAGGGAGCCCAGGATGCCTGGCAAGGTAGGCTGCCGTCCCCGCAGACTGCCGCGGCTGGCCCTGGCCGCTCCGCCCCTGCCTCGGGAGCCCAGCCCCTCCATGTCTGTCCTCTGCAGATGCTGAGCCTGGGGTTTGTGACCCTTCTCTTGGTGGGGGCCTCCAGTGCTTGGACCCCGGGTGAGTCCTGACCCATGCCACCCTGTCTGCCCCAAGGCTCCCGTGAGCACTGTCCCCAGGGCCCAGGGACGTGTGCAGGGCCTGCTCCTGCCTGAGCTGGGGAGCTGGGCCTGACCTTCACTGTTGCTTCTAGCACCCGTCTCTGAGAACCACCTGGTGGGCATCGTGGGCGGCCACAATGCCCCTGGGGGAGGTGGCCCTGGCAGGTCAGCCTGAGGATCTACAACTACCGCTGGGCCGCGTGGGTGCACATCTGCGGCGGCTCCCTCATCCACCCGCAGTGGGTGCTGACCGCTGCCCACTGCATTCACCGGTGAGTCCCCTCTCTGCTGCCGGGCTCTGGGTTGGATGTGGGGTTAAGCCAAGGGGAGTGGGCCGCGCCTGGCCTGCACTTGATCTGCCCAGGCCTGCTGGCCTTCCGCGGCGCGCTGAGGACCTAGAGTGAGCCGCCGTGGTCTCTTTCTGACTCTAGGAAGGATGCTGACCCATCCGCCTACCAGGTCCAGGCTGGGGACATTTTCCTCTATGGGGACATGAAGCTGCTGCGTGTGAACAGGGTCATCGTCCACCCTGACTACGTGGATGCCTCCCTGGGCTCGGACGTGGCTCTGCTGCGTCTGGAGGAACCCATGGAACGCTCGGCCAACGCCAAGCCCGTCAATCTCTCCTCCCGCTCCGAAGAGGTCACCCCGAGGGACCAGTGCTGGGTGACTGGCTGGGGCGCCATCAGCACGTCTGGTACCTACAGGGTGTGGCGGGAAGGGCTCTTGCCTGGGTCGTCCTACCCTTGCTCTGAGAACTGCTGGGCTGGGCGGTGCCTGGGTGCAGCTTCAGGGGGAGAGGAGGGAGAGGCTGGGGCCTCGGGCACTCTCACTGTCCCCACCCTCCCCCTCCCAGGGCTCCATGGGGCCTCGGCAGCTGCACAGGCGAGCCTGGGCCCAGAGCTCGTGCGTGGGCAGGGACACGTTTGCTCTCTGCTTTCTGACCTTACAGAATGCGTTTCTGAAACTCCAGAACACGTGGCCTCCTTGTCTCTGCTGCCCGACTGCAGGCCAGCGAGGGCCTGTGTGGAGGGCCAGGGTTCAGAGGTGGACGAGGTCCCTGTGCGCTGGGTCCACAGTGTGTGTCAGGAGGGGAGCTGAGGTCAGGGACGCAGAGGGCCTTGGGCACAGGGCCCAGGCCACGCCTGTGCAGCCCCTTCTTCCTCCCCAGGCTCCCTGCCCCCACCCTTCCGCCTGCAGCAGGTGAAGGTGCAGGTGGTGGAGAACTCAGTCTGTGACCAGCAGTACCACAACGCCAGCAGGCACCGCCACGCTGACCGGAGGGTCATCCTGGACGACATGCTGTGTGCGGGCAGCGAGGGCCGGGATTCCTGCTATGTGAGTCCCGCTCCACCTCCCCGCCCCGTTTCAGCTCTGGGGCCAATACCTAGTGACTCTTTTCCCCCAGGGTGACTCTGGAGGCCCCTGGTGTGCAAGGTGACCGGCTCCTGGAGTGGTCAGCTGGGTGCCGGCTGTGCCCTGCGTGACATCCCTGGGGTCTATGCTCGGGTCCAGTCCTTCGTGCCTGGGATCCAGCACCAGATGCAGAAGTGCACCCGAGGCTGACCACTGGCCTTCTGCTGGTCGGCCGAGCTGGCCACCGAGAAGCCAGCTCACCTCCCAAGCCTGCTGTTCTTGCCTCAGTCCCCACCCCTGAGCCTGACCTTCCCCCGGCCTTTGGGTGCCCAGGCTCTCTCTGACCCCTGGCAGCAAGCGTGGTGATGGGCAGGGTGGGGCCTGGGCTGGCTGTGCAGTCTCTGATGAGAGGACCCGGCCTGGGGGAGGGGTTGTGCTCCGGGGCACAGGTGCCCATTCTGCTTAGTGTCCTGCAGTTGAAGGACGTTTCAGCTGTTTGAGCTTTGTGGCCACGATGAATAAAAGATACTATGAAAATTTGTGTTCTGTATTTTGTGTGAGCGAAAATTCTTTCTTTTGGGCCATCCCAAACCAGCTCTTCCTCAGGAGGGCCCCAGAAACTGCCCAGGTCCTCTGAATCAGGGAAGAAGATTTTATTTTTTGGAAAATCACTGAAAACAGTAAAAATTTTAAAGAGCAAAATGTCTTAGAAAACACTTGCGAGGTAAAGGAGAGAAACCGTCACGATCGAAAGCCGAATTCCACTTGGAGGCCCTCCGCTGTCCAGGAGGGCCACTCTCAGCTGAGCCATCCTGCCAGCCACCCACTTTAGCAAAAGCAATAAGGAACACATAGCTGGCTCGTCCCAAGGCCACCAGACCCACCCTGCACGACGCCTGTGGTGCCACAGCCTCTGTTGCACGCTCTTGGCGCTGCGCTCTGCGAGCTCTCTGGAGACGCGACCGCCCCGGGGCTCCCTAAGGCGGGCATCAGCCCAGGCACTGGGTGGACTTCTCCCTTCTCCTGGGCAGGCACCATCACCCCACTTTCCAGCTGAGGAATGTGGGGCAAAGAGAAGGACCATCTTCCAGAGGCGGCCCTCAGCAGACGCAGGCTGAGGAGCTGCTGTGCAGGTGCCCACCCTCTCCTGGCTCTCCTTCTGCCTGGAGCCTGCCCCCTTGACCACACTGGGTTCAGGATCCCAGATGCGATGGACCCTCCGTGCTGCAGGGTAGGCCTCTCTCCCGGGCTGGGCAGCACACGGGCTCCTGGAGATGGAGCCCGGGTGGGCTGTCCTCACCGTCCCCGACCTGGCCTCCTCCACAGCTCGGGGAACCTCCAGACCTGCGCAGTCGGAGGGAGCGTCTGTCCTGCACCGCAGTCTTCAGGGCTCCCTCGACGTGGCGGCCAGCAGCCATCTCATGGCAGAGATGACCCCAGGCGGGCCGTGGGGCTGTTGAGCTAGGCACCCCTGCTCTTCTCCTGCACTAGCATGCCCACCCCTCTGGCTTCCAAGGGGTCCTTCTTCCCCTCGGACACCCCCCCTACCAGGTGACATCTGTGGGACATCAGGCAGAATGTGAGAGGCAATGGGCTGGGGCCAGAGGGACTCACCCCACAGTAGAGCAGAGCACCCCAGCCTTCTCTCTGTGCTGAACCCATCCAGTAGCCAGCCAGGCCTCCCTGTCCTCAGCAGCCTCCTCACCGGGACCCTCAGCTGCAGGTCCCGGGAGAGGACCTACTGGGAAGGTGCAGCCAGCTGCTCCTGAAGCAGGCCCTGGTTGCTTCTCTGACCCGGACTCTGCGCTGCAGTCTCAGCCTGAGCCCACGGCTGCAGGAACTTGGTGCGCACGTCACTGTCCGCAGGTGCAGGTCTCACGTCTGTGACCCGTCGCCAAGGAGACGCCGTGTGCCGGCTGCTTCCATGGCCATAAGGCTTCTGCAAGGGCAGTCGCCTGCCCACTGAGTCCCCAGCCCACAGTGGGGCCAGGGAGAGTCACTGGACCCTTCAGGCCAGTGGGGATGTGGAAGCAGAGAATGGGTGACGAACCTTCACCAGGTTTGCCAAGCCCATCTCCCTTATCCTCAGCGACCCTGAGAGACTTGAGTTTTCAGTTGGGGGCATGCTCTGGTCAGCGAGGGTGTGGACTCTGCCTGTCACCTTGGCTACCCCGTGCCTAGGACTGTGTCTGCCTGCAGCTGGAACTCGAGAGCACTTGTCCTAAGGATAAGCCTGGAGCCACCAGACGACACAACTCAGGAAACGGGGGGCCAGCTGCGGGGCGTGAGGGGGTGCTGCAGCGGCACCGAGGGGCAGGTGTGACTCCCAAAGGGTGCAGCACACGCCAGACCAAGCGAGGACAGAGACCTGGCCTGTTCACTACACCCGCTGGAACTCCAAAGCCTCCCGGGACACTGCTGTCCCTGGTGTCCAGCCCTGGGGCTCCCTGCCCACCTCAGCCTCAGTCTGAGAGCTCCTTACTCTGCAGCCTTCACCTGAGCCCCAGGCCTGTGCTTCCTCATTCTTCTTCTGGGGTGACAATGGGGCCTCTGGTCTGCGGGTCAGGGACAGGGCAGGGCACAGGTGGTGATGCTGCGCTTCAGCCAGGGCTGTGCCAAGCCTCGGTGTCTGGAGTGAATGCCAGGGTCACTGCCTACCTGCTCCGAGTGCACACCGTGTGCCTCGCACTTTCTGGGGCTGACCCCTCGCAAACCTCTCATCTCTGGGGCTCCTTCTCAGCTGTGTCCTGCTGGGTATCGACCGACCCCTGAGATCACTGTTCCTTTCCTGTGTGGCCAGCAGTCCGCTCTAGGGCAACGGGCAGCAAAAGTGAAGTTTGTGGGATGTAGCCGCCTGCTGCTGCCGCTTGCAGCTACGACGCCGCGGGAGAAAATTGGGAGGCAGGATGGAAATGAAAAAGTTCTTTTATTCTTCTCTCTTCTAACTTCTCTCTCCGGCTCCAACAACCTCTCGGGCTCCAACCCCAACTCCCACTCTCCTCTAACTCCAACCACTCTCACTTCAACCACTCTGACTCCAACCACACCAGCCACTAACCCTCACCCGGTTAAATACATTTTGCTTCAACAAGGACAAGTGCTTACAGCTCGAGCTTACAGGTGCGTCACACAGTGTTCATGGGCATACAAAGATTCTTAGATGAATGTGTGAATATCAGGTGGCACTTGAACACCTTTATGGCTCTCAGCTAACCGCAATCTTAGCTATCTCCTTGATTAGGACACTTGCTGAGGGCAGCGAGTGGGGCTGGAATGGAAGCACCAATGAGGTCCTGCAAAGAGCGAATGCTTGGGAAACGCTCTGGGCCCGTTCACTGGGTCCACAGCAGGGGCTGCAGCGCCAGAGGGGCGCGCTGTTGGTCTGGTGTGGGGGTGCAGGTGTGCTCTGCTGCCCTACCCTCCTTCAAAGGGCAAAAGGCGGGCGCTCCCGACCCCCGCTATTTTTTGAGTCAGGATCGCCTCTGGAGCAGCCAGAGTGGCTGGGACTAACAGGCGTGCGCCGGTTCTTCAGGGTAGCTCTTTCCGTGGTGTTTTGCTATTTTAATGCCCGTCACCCCTGGACACTGGACTGTCCCAGTCTGTGCCCTGCGTGGGGGGCGGGAGTGGGCGCGGCAGTGGGAGCAGGGCTCGGAGGAGCCCGACCCTTCCGCAGGAAGGTGCGGGGGCGGCCGTGCGCGCCCATGCTCCAGGCACCGCGGACACCGCCAGCCGCGGGACTTCACTCACAGCCCACCAGGAACTCCACGCCCGCGCCCAGCACCCCAGGCTCCCCGGGACGCCCGGCCGCCAGCGCACGCGGTCAGCCTGAGCGGACCCACCCGAGGCCCGCACGACCCGCGCACACCTGGCCGCTGTTGATTGGCTGGCGGCAGCGACGGGGGCGCCCGCGATTGGCTGTAGGCCCTACGGCGTTAGGGGGCGTGACCGGCAGTTCCCGGGGCCAGGCCGCCGGTCCGCGCCGCGCTGTGCCCCGCCTCCTCGCCCTCCGGTCTTCCGGCAGACGCGGACCGGGAGGAGGGCCCGGAGACCCCTGGGAAGGCGGGACTCCTGGCTCTCCGCAGGCGGTCCCCTGCCTACGGGCGTCCCTGGGCCACCACTGGCCTGCTTGCTGTCGTGCTTTGTGAGCCGGCTTCTCTCCGGCGAGCTGCTTCTGGGCTCGCGCGCGTTGTGCAAGCGTTCCTGGCCCTGGGTTGTGCAGAGTGCCGTTCCATCGACGGGATCGCCAGGGTTTGCCGATCCGTTCACAAGTGATGGACATCTGGCTTGTTTCCACGTCGGGCCCTTATGAATCAAGTTTCTGTAAACATTTTTCTGGGAACATAAGTTTTTATTTATCTTGTGTAAACACCGAATAGAATTGCGAAGTCACACAGCAGGTTTGCATTTTTGTGGTTTCCAAATTACTCCTGAAGGCGCGGTAGAGAGTGCGTCCTTGCCAGCACCTGGGATCTGCAGTCTCTGTGGCCTCAGGACTCCCGGGGAAGTATCCCACCCTTTTGTTTTCCTTTCTTTTTCTTCCTTTTTTTTTTTGAACTGGGGATGAACCAGGAGCATTTTACCACTGAGCTACATCCCCAGTCCTTTACATATTTTGCTTTTAGACAGGGCCTGTTGAGTTGCTGAGGCTGGCGTCAGACTTGAGTTGTTGGGATTATAGGCGAGCTGTCACCATGTTCAGCTCACGTGTTTGTAATTTGCATTTTTGTCATGGCCAACAGTATTGTGCATTTTGCCAGGTGTATACATTCTCTATTTGTTTCTTTAGTGAATGTTCAAATATTGCCCCCATTTTAGTTTTAATAATTTCGCAAGATTTTTTTTTTTTTTTTTTTTTTTTTGTACCAGGTATTGCACTCAGGGGCACTCGACCACTGGGTCACATCCCCAGCCCTTTTTTTGGTTTTATTAGAGACAGGGTCTCACTGAGTTGCTAAGTGCCTCGCCATTGCTGAGGCTGGCTTTGAACTCACGATCCTCCTGCCTCAGCCTCCCAAGTGCTGGGTTTACAGGCGTGCGCCACCACGCCCAGCTTGGGTTGCCTTTTAACAAATTCAGACTCACTCCATCTTACTCCTGACTTAAAGGTTCGGAAACTAATTAGTCTCTGCAATGAAATTTGGCCCCTCTATACCTTAGACAATGATTCCAAATGGCTGCTTAATGGCACTCTAGACCCCAATTTTTTTTTTTTTTTTTTTTTTTTTTTTTTTGGTACCAGGGATTGAACTCAGGGGCACTTGACCACTGGGCCACATCCCCAGACCTTTTTTGGGTTTTATTAGAGCCAGGGTCTCACTGAGTTGCTAAGTGCCTCACCATTGCTGAGGCTGGCTTTGAACTTGCGATCCTCCTGCCTCAGCCTCCCAAGTGCTGGGATTACAGGCATGCGCCACCGCGCCCGGCTTTCGTAAGATTTATATATATCTCAACTGCTTTTGTCCCTGTACCACGAAGAACTGAGAAGAGTTGTACATGACATGACTAAGGGGGGTTCCAAGGGAGGAGAGGGAGATGGAAGGCCTGAGGACCTGACTTCTTCTCTGTCCAGAACTTTGAATCAGGAGGCCATGAGCCAAGGCCAAAGTGTCTGCCCACTGCAGGGACAGGATAGTCCACCCTGGGCCTGGACCTGTAGGGTGGCGGGGCTCGGCCACACACCTGCTGCCCTGGGTGGGGAGGGAGGAGGAGGGGAACCGGGCTGC
The DNA here is from genome assembly GCA_025594165.1 of Tamias sibiricus. Lineage (NCBI taxonomy): Eukaryota > Metazoa > Chordata > Mammalia > Rodentia > Sciuridae > Tamias > Tamias sibiricus. The sequence goes on along the minus strand of CM046674.1, from coordinate 1,034,634 downwards.
ACCAAAGGCCCCACCTCTTCCTGAACCTCCATGTGGACACTGCAGCTCAGGGAGCAAGCCCAGGGTCACTGCGAGACCACAGAGGGCAGGACGGGACCCGGGCATCCCTGCACACCCCGGGGGGGGGGGTGGCCGCCTTGTCCAGGAAGCCCTCCGTGCTTCCTGCAGCACACACCTCCCAGAGGGTCTCTGGGGGCCCAGCCTGTGGGGTCCTCCTCCTGAGGCCCAGAGCCTGGGGGAGACAGCTCAGGACTGCGTGATCACCTGCCCTCCAGGTGTCCTGTCCTCACATCCGTCCTTGGGCCCATGTCTCCACCACAGACGGACGAAGCCGCCCATCCGCCCGTCCAAGCAGGGCCTCCTGTCTGGCTGGGGCCTGGTGACTGAGCAGATCAGGGGCCCTGGGCTCAGCCGGGGACTTGCCCACCCCCTCCCCAGCCCCGTGCACAGGCTGGGTTGGAGGGCCCACCAAGAGCCCCCAGGGCAGGACCCTAGCTGTGGGGAAACCGAGGCACGGGGCGGCCGTCTGAGGGTGCGGCGGCCGTGGTCCATGAGGCCCAGACGTGGCCCCTCCCCAGGTGCTGACCTGGTCCTGGCCAAGCTCAGGGCGCATGGTGAGGGGCTCGCCTGGCAGGGCTGGGCAGGGAGTGTGCTGGGTGGGGCCCAGCCTCCCTCGGGTGGACCACACCTGGGAGGTGGCCGCTGGGGGAGGTGGGGCCTGCCTGGTCGCACAGCACAGGGAAGCAGGGTGGGGTCCAGGTGTCCAGCACAGGCTGCCCCTACCAGGGCCCAGCAGCCTCTGTTGTCCAGTGAGGGCGGGGGCAGCGTCTTCAGGGAGCGGGTCCTCTGAGACCTGACCCCAGGAGGGGGCTTCATGGCCCTCGCCTGTTCTAGCTCCGTGTTTGGGGACCCCTGCCCCCTTCACACTGCAGAGCCCTCGACACCCCCAGATCCCAGGCCTGCTGTTGTGAAAGACACCCCAGTCGTCCCCTCGGTCCCTTGGCATCCCTGTGACAGGCGCTGCCTCCTCTCACCTGACAGAGGCGCTCAGGGAGGGCGGCCTGGCCTGGCGACGCGCCCTCGCAGGGTCTGCGCAGGCCCCTGGAACACGGGTTGAGCCAGTCCACTCTGGGAGCCGAGCCTGACTTGAAAGCCGGTTCTCCTGGTTTCAAGGGGCCTTTGCCTGGGCGGCCACCCTGCGGCCACCACTCAGAAATCCACCGTCCTCTTCTGAACCAGGGCCCTGCATGTTCAGTTTGCATGAAACCCCAGATCCTGCCGTGGATCGCAGCGCTGTGCATGGTGCTTTCTAGACGCACTGCTGGGGTCCCGCAGGCAGCCCCAGGGCTGCCGTCTTCAGAGCAGGGGGGCCATGGTGGCACCAACCATGACAAGCCACGCTGTTCAGAGCCCATGTGACTTTTCTCTTTCTGCCCCTTTCTGCTGCAGTGTCCAGTCCAGTCTGCCACATGAGATTAGTCAGGGCCACCTCTGCGCCTGCTGATCTGGTATAAACGACTCAATAGAGGAGGAAAAATAACGTTTGAAAGGTGCCCAATGTGGCGGCACACACCTGTAACCCAGTTACTCAGCACTCCTGGGTGCTGCCCAGGTCCCCTGATCTGTTGGGTCATCAGGCCCCATGCAGAGAGAGGACGGTTGGGAAGGGCCTGCCCTGTGCCCATCTGATCTTGCCCATCTGATCTGTAGTGACCATGGGGCCTGCAGCGGATGTGGCCACAGGGTGGTTGCAGAGTGGGGGTTTCCGTGGGGTCACTGCTGAAGGCGTCAGAGCTGTCTCTGGCAGGCTCGTGTGGGCCTCTGACTGCATTTTCATATTTTTTTCATCTTAAAAAACACACTATTTTAATTTGTTTATTTTTATTTTTCCCACTTTTTATTGGTGCATCATAGGTGTATGCAGTGGTGGAAATGTTGTTACATGTTTGTTCATGCACACGATACACAATGTAACAATATAATTTGGCCAATACCACTCCCCAGCTTTTTCTCCCTCCCACCCCAAATACACTATTTTAGAAAAGGTTTAGATTCGTAGAAAAAAGATAAAACAAGATACCCATACACCCTGCATCTGATTGCTGCTGTTGTTAACACCGCATGTTGGAATGATTCATTTGTCATAATTAATGAGGCAATGTGGTACACTATTTAATGAAAGTCCATAATTGATTTGGGCGCCATCACTTTCCCCTGAATATCCTTTTCCTGTCCCCAGGCTCCTCCGGGCAGGACAGCTTCTGACTTCCTTGCTCTTGGCCCCAGAGGGTTTTATAGAAGGTCCTCTGTCAGGACTTTGCCCCTGGTATGAATCTACTAATTTACTGGGATTGCTGGTCCGGGGGGGGGGGGCCGCAGGGGTGAGGTCCCTGCTCCTCAGCCCACATGGGGGCTGTGGACGTCCACCTTGCTCACCTGGTGGCGAGTGCCCAGGTGTGTGCACTGAGCCCCGCCTCCTCGGGTGAGCCCAGTGTGGTGGAAGGAAGCGGCCGTGGCGGGCCGTGCCCTCTGGAGATGCAGCCCCTCGTGGAACTCTGCAGGGAGACGGGCTCTTTCTCCCAGTTTGCTGTTTGTCCAGTTACACACTCACGCCTGTTTGCTCGTGGACGTCGCCTAGCTCCGGGTCCGGGTCCAACAGCCCTTCACTTTGTGGCTGGCTGCTGCGGCCGTCTTTTTTTTTTTTTTTTTTTTTTTTTAACATTTATTTATCTGTCTCACTGTTCACAACGCCTCCACCCCACGTGGTGCTGAGGACCGGCTGCGCGTGCTAGGCGAGCGCTCCACCGCCAGCCACCACCCAGCCCTGCTGCGGCCGTCTTTAGGGGCTCAGGCGAGACCCACTCTTGGGCATCTCCTGCCGGGTCCCGGGGCCAGCCGTCTCCTGGAGCGCTGGTCCCCTTCAGTGGTGAAGGCACTGGAAAGAGAAACCGGGCGCCCCGTGCCCTGCTGCCAGGGCCGTCACTGCCTCTTGGCCTTCTCCGCCAGAGCACAGGCGAGGTCTGTGCCGCGGGTGCGCCCCGCGTGCAGCACTGCATCTGTGTGCCGTCCTCAGCCCCACGTGAGCCAGCCTGGGGCCCACGCCACCCCTCCCCTGGCTCGCTGTCACTCCCGTCCAACAGCGAGGCGCCAGCCCTCCTGTGTTCGGTCCCAGCACCTGCGTAGCAGCCTGGGTGCCAAGGACCTGCACCCCTGTGGGGGCTTTATCCAGGGAGCACTGGCCCTGTGCCTGGTCCTCCCCCGGCCTCACAGCCAATGCCCCCCCCAGTCCAGTGCCAGCGTGTCCCCCTCCCTGCTACAGATCCGCTGTAGGCACGCGCACCATGCTCCACCGCCTGTGTCCCGCTGTGGGGTCCGGTGTTTCCTGCTTGGGCTGCTCCAATAGAGCTGAAGCCAACGTGGTTGTTGTCCTCCCCCAGAGCTAGGTTTCATTCCTCTTGGGAGAGTCCCTCGGGTGCCATGGCTGAGTCCAGGGAAGCTTCGTTTTGGAAAGTGAGGCTGCTGCTGGGGCTGGGGAGGCGGCTCAGTGGCAGGTGCCTACTTGGCATGCGTGAAGCCTGGGGTTGATCCCCAGCAACGCAGAAAAGAAAAAAAAAAAGTTTACAGACCACAGTAGGAAGATCCCACTTACCACGGCATCCAAGCGAATAGGACACTAGCGACCAACGTGGCCCGCGGGTGGGACACAGAGCGCTCCCCTTCCCCACTCTGCCCCGCGCTGTGCTGCCTCTGTTCTTCTTCCCCGCGCTCCTGATGCTCTGGCATCTGAGAGCCTGCCCTCAGGGCTGGCGAACTCCTGGAGGTGGTGGACGAGTCCCCTGGGAGTGCCCTTTGACGTCCCAGCCAACGGACCTAGAGCCCCCGGAAGAGGGGCTCTCAGGTTGGGCTGACGAAGAATCAGCTACTCGCAGAGTCTCAGATCTCCCCATGAAGCGCGCACTGGCTACTAAGGGGAAAGAGCAGGGGGCCTGGCAGTGCCCCTACCCAGCAGTGAAGCGGACACCAGGGCCGGACCCCCTCGACAGGATGCAGCGCTCAGTCCCACCTGTGATATTCTTGCTGAAAGCATATGACCTCAGTCTACTCGTGGGAAAGCATCAGATGGCGCCCCTGAGGGTGCCCTGCAAGGTGCTGGCCTGAAATTCTCAGAAGCTAGGACTCAGAAAAGTCCAGGAGACAAAGGACCGGTCTCCAGGGGTTGAGCCTGTCCCCTGTGCAGACGTGTGGGCGTGCCACCTGTTGACAGCCACCCTTTTCTTTTGTGGAAAGCAGCTGGTGGTGTGTGCGGGCCTGCTGGCTGCGCTGGTGGACAGGCCCCTGCCCTGACACCAGCTCTGAGACCGCTGCAGCCTACAGCAAGTCATCCGCTCCACACGTCTGACCCAGAGCCAGTGTGTGACGGGGCCACCAGGGAGCAGGATCAGAGGGGCAGGTCCCCTTCCTCACTCTGCCAGCATAGGGGTTGGCGGTCTAGCCTCCCGAACCTGCCCCCTCCCCAGAGCCTCTGTGGCCCCATACAGCCTGCAGGAGTCAGAAGCCTCCATGGTGGACACAGAGCCCTGCAGCCAGGCCTACCCCAGCGTGAACGGTGGCATCATCAAGCCAGACGTGCTGTGCCGGGGCCTGGGGGACCCCTGACAGGTGAGCCTGCGGGCACAGAGGAGGACTGGGGGCCTGGAGTCCAGCAAGACTCCCCACCAACCACCACTGGCCCGCCGCTGCTCTGCCCCCAGGATGACCGGAGGCCCACTCGTCGGCCAGGAGGATGGGACCTGGTTGCAGGCTGGCATGGTCAGCTGCAGCAAGGCTGTGGCCATCCGGACCAGCCTGGTGCCTACGGCCACATTCCCATGCCAACTGGACCCTCACCCCAGAATTAGGGGGCTTGGGCTGGGAAACCTGGGGCTCCCCTGGGCCCTCTCCTGGCTGAGCTCTCCCTGCCCGGCTTCCTGCTGCTGCTGGTCTCCTGCATCCTGGTGGCCGAGTGCTGGCCGCACAGACCTGGCTCACCGTCCGCTTCTAACCCCAGATCCTGATTTGCACGACAACCCCCCTCCTGGCAGAGCAGAGAGAGGGCACGGGCCACATCCTGGCGGTTCTGACCTTCAGCAGCCCTGGCTCCAGAGCAGTTCAGTCTCTGCAGAGGGATGCCTTCTTCCTGGGGAAACCAAGGCCGAGAAGGTGCAATCACCTGCCGAGGTCCCGGGCAGGAGGGCCTACCACCCCGGTGCTTTCAGGTCAGTGTCATCCACCCCCGCACGCCCTTTAGTAGTCCTCGAAGGCCCCAGCACCGCCCAGGCCAAAAGGCCTCCTGGCCTAACCTGAGGGCAGGCGGGGTGTCGGGCTGCCGAGCCTGACCGCAGCGGCCCCCAGCGCCTGCCCAGCGTTGATGGCCGGGGCTCCCTCTGGTGGAGGCGCGAGGAACTGCATCGCTCCGAACGCAGCTCGGCTTTGCCAAAGAAAACCTGTTTGCGGACCCCATGATTGGCGCGCCCCAAATCCAAAGGGTCCCACAGACGCAGGTGCAGACGAACTTGGCAAGGCTATAGAGCATAACAAGATACAAAATGCTGTACTTTTTACTTTTGGCACCGGGGATTGAAGCTGGGGGCTCTTTAACCACTGAGCCACATCCTCAGTACGCCCCCCAACACTTTTTTTTTTTTTTTCAATTTAGAGACAGGGTCTCTGGAAGTTGCTGAGGCTGGCTTTGAACTCATGATCGTCCTGCCTCAGCCTCCCCAGCCTCTGGGATTATAGGTTTGCCCACCACACCGGCTCAAAACTCTGTACTTCTTAATATCATCCACTAATAACTGGAAAATAAACTTGGAAGCCCTAGCAAGAGTGAGGTCCTGGGTTCAATCCACAGTACCACAATCAATCAATCAAAACTTGAAAGTCGCCGGGCGTGGTGGCTCACGCCTGTAATCCCAGCACTTGGGAGGCTGAGGCAGGAGGATCGCGAGTTCAAAGCCAGCCTCAGCAATGGCGAGGCACTTAGCAACTCAGTGAGACCCTGTCTCTAATAAAATACAAAAAAGGGCTGGGGATGTGGCCCAGTGGTGGAGTGCCCCTGAGTTCAATCCCCGGTTCCAAAACAAACAAACAAACAAACAAACAACCCCAACAACAACAACAACAAAAACTTGAAAGTCCATACCTTTTTCTATCAGATTTAAAAAATAAAAAATAAAATTCTAGGCATAAAGACAGCACATCATCCTGTTTTTGTTGTTACTTTAAGTTGTCAATTATCTTTATATTATTTTCTTTGTGGGGGTTACTGGGGATCCAACCCAGGGCCTTGTACATGCTAGGTAAGTGCTCTATCACTGAGCTACACACCCAGCCCCTAATAAATTAGTTTTATTTTGGGGAGGGGGAGTACCGGGGATTGAACTCAGGGGCACTCCACCACTGGGCCACATCCCCAGCCCTTTTTTTTTTTTTTTTGGTGGTACTGGGGATTGAACTCAGGGGCACTCGACCACTGGGTCACATCCCCAGACCTTTTTTGTATTTTATTTAGAGACAGGGTCTCACTGAGTTGCTAAGTGCCTTGCCATTGCTGATGGCTGGCTTTGAACTCGCGATCCTCCTGCCTCAGCCTCCCAAAGTGCTGGGATTACAGGCGTGTGCCACCGCGCCCGGCTCCCAGCCCTTTTTTGTATTTTATTAGAGACAGGGTCTCACTGAGTTGCTAAGCACCTCGCCATTGCTGAGGCTGGCTTTGAACTCGCGATCCTCCTGCCTCAGCCTCCCAAAGTGCTGGGATTACAGGCGTGCGCCACTGCGCCCGGCTGAGGCTGGCTTTGAACTTGCAATCCTTCTGCCTCAGCCTCCTGAGCCGCCGTTGATGGATGGACAGGAGCCAATAGGCTTAAAGTTCACCCTCACCCCATGGGCAAAGAGCCAACAGTGTTAAAGTTCGCTCTGGTACATCCCCCACCAGAAATCCCTATATGAGCTCCCCTCTGTTTGGAGTTTTGGACACACAGACACAACAGCTCGTCCCTGCTGAGAGGGGAGGCAGCCACTGCACCAGCCTTAGACCCACCGTCTCCAGCCCGACGGCAGCTGCCCTAGCCAAGAGCTCCAGAGACCACAGCTGGCACGACCAGGCACCCACCTTCCATTCAGAGCTCGCACACTCCCCTCTCCCTGACTCCTCTCTCCCAGCACCTCTTCGACCTCCGACCAGCCATAAAGGCTGGTGAATAAATCTCTTGGCTGCATGGCTGTCACCGGTGTGAATTTTGCCCTTCACTGTTAATAAGTTTTTGACAGAGAAATATGTCCTTCACGTTTATAGATATTTTCACTTCCAGGACTTTTCTTGGTGTGAATCTGGATTTTCACCTCTTGTTTTCTTTTCTTCTTCTTCTTCTTTGTTACCAGGGATTGAACTCAGGGGCACTCGACCACTGGGCCACATCCCCAGCCCTTTTTTGTATTTTATTAGAGACAGGGTCTCACTGAGTTGCTAAGTGCCTCGCCATTGCTGAGGCTGGCTTTGAACTCGCGATCCTCCTGCCTCAGCCTCCCAAGTGCTGGGATCACAGGCGTGGCCACCGCGCCCGGCTCCACCTCTTGTCTTCTTTCTCCTGCAGAATCTCCTTTGACGATTCGGGTGGACAGGAGGTACTGGCGATGGTCTTTCTGCAGCCTTCAGTTCACTTCCTTCTTGCAGCACTTTGCTAATGGCTTTCAACTGTCTGCCAGTGGCCAGTTTCTGAGACTTTCACTGATTCCCAGCCCTCTGTGATGTTCCTCAGCCCATTTTTCTTTAATTGATTCTACTTGGCGTTCACCAAGATCGTCAAGCCGTTTGTTTATAGTTTCATCAAATATGTAAGGTCTGGCCACTTGCTCCTCAATATCACCGCGCGTATCCCCTTTCTCCTGGGCTTGCTGCCTCACGTATTCCCAGCCTGGGTGTCCCTCTCCCCGCTGGAAAGACCCCAAGGCAGTGCGGGTCTCTCCTCCCTACTTGTCCTGCTGTCCAGTGGCCCCTCCCTACCTGGCTGTCTACCCATCTCCCATCTCCGTCAACAACCCCACCTCCCACAGAACGGCCTCCCCAGAGGAGAGGCGGGGAGGGAGCACGCCTTCCAGGGAGGCGGCAGGGCTGGCCAGCACCCGAGCGTGGCTCGCAGGTGTGGGGGAGACTGACGGAGTCCCTCACTTCCGGTCACCCTGAGACCCGTGGCTGTTCTCCAGGACGCTTGGGGCAGGTGCAGCAGACGCTGCCCGCCCATCCTGGGGCTCCCAGGAAATAGACCTGAGGCTCCTTCGCCTCCGGCCCCTGATTGGCCCAGTGACAGCCAATCACAGCAACCACACCCTCACAGCTGTTGATTGGTCTACCTCCCAGGCCTGACCCAGTCAGGGCATCCCTTGGAGGACGAGGGTCCAGAGCCCCTGACTCATTGGTGCCCGCAGCCCCTGCCCCCTGAGCCCGCACCCACTCTGTGAAGGGCAAAAATCACACCGAGACAACCGTGCTGCCAAGAGATTTATTCACCAGCCTTTATGGCTGGTCAGAGGTAGAAGAAGTACGGGGAGAGAGGAGTCAGGGAGGGGGAGTGTGCGAGCTCTGGACGGAGGGTTAGGGCCTGGTCGCACTGGCTGTGGTCTCTGGAGCTGTCAGCTGGGGCAGCTGCCATCGGGCAGGAGACAGTGAGTCTGGAGCTGTTGCAGCGGCTGCCTCCTCTCTGCAGGGAGGAGCTGTTCTGTCTGAGCTCCAGGCAGGCAGGGACTTTAAGTAGGGATTTCTGGTGGAGGGGTGTGCCTGAGCAACCTTTAATGCTATTGGCTCTTTTCCCAGTAACCAGGGCAACCTTTAAGCCGATTGGCTCCTGCCTGGGGAAAATGAAACCAGGTTGCTCCTCATGGAAATTTCCATGGGGGAGGTGGCCTGTGGGCCCAAGCCTATCGCCCTGGAGGCCCCTGTCTGTCCCTGTTCACCCTCTCGCCCCGTGGGCCCCTGTGGTCCCATCTTGCCAGCCCTTGAGAGGGCTCGGGAGTTTGTTAGAGAATGAGTGGGAACAAGGCCGCTGAGCAGGATGGCGCTGCAGTCCCGCGCTGCCCCAGGGGTGTGCAGAGGGCAGGGTGGGGGCAGGACTGCGCTCTGCTGGGGGCCCGGAAGTAGCAGCAAGGCGGGCACAGGAGTGGGGGCCCAGAGTCCAGGTGAGGAGGTAGCCCACCTCGGACTCCCTCCGTGAGCAGCAGGCCCCAGGAGAGCCAGGAGGAGGGGCGTGTGCACAGGCAGGACAGTGGTCATCCCCGGATGTGGCCGGGATGCAGGAGAGGTTTGGGGAAGGAGTGCCCCGGGGGAGGTGGCCGGGGGCCTCTTCTGCTCTCTGGCCCTGACCACCACGTGCCATTGGGCGTGCAGATAAGGCGCAGATGGCAGAGATAATCAGGTACCCTCCTGACAGCAGAGCTGCACTGATAAGCCCAGAGACCTGCTGCGGGATTCTGTTGTGGAGCCAGTTTGATGGGGAGCAGCAGGGCCCCTCGTGACCCAGACTCATGGTGCTGTTCCTCCCAGGGCTGACTGGGCCTCATGTGGCCCTCCCCAAGTTGAATCTTGGAGGGCCGGGCCCCCACCCCATGGACCCAGAGGATTTGGGTAGGGTGACCGTCCCGTCCTGTGCACTGCTCTTTGAGGGTGGCCCAAGGACATGGGTTCATGCCCGTGTTCCTCTTGGGGAAGCTTGTTGGGCAGGACAGCAGGTGGTCCCTGAATGCCACTGTTCCTGAGGCCTCCTAGGGCAGGGGACAGCAGCCCAGCCCTGACAGCAGGGAGGTGGTGCCATTCTGGTGACAGAGACCCAGCTGGGGGAGGGACCCTCGATTCCCAGTGCCCAGCCCATGGCAGGGCCCATCTGGGAGCCCCAGGGCACAGAGGGGACCACAGCCCTCTCACCCTGTGCTCCCACGGGGGCGGGGAGGAGTCTGTCTCCAGAGCCTGAGGAGCCAGGACCACACGCTGGGGGTGCCGTGGCTGCCTGTGCGTCCCAACGTTAGGGCCTGTGGACACCAGATGGGCATCTTGGTGTGGGCGTGTGTCACATGGTGGCCCTGGGTCTGAGTCATCTGCTTCCTCCACGTCTGGATTGGAGGGGGTGCCCTCTGAGCCTAGCCTGGTTTGGAAGGATAAATGGAGGGAGCTGGCTGGGTGGAGAAGAACAGGGACTGGCCAGGGTGAGCGTCCCCACTCAGCCCTGGCTCTCTGTTGCCCTGGAGCAGAGTGCCCGGGACCTAGGACCCTAGTCTGGCCAGTGCCTGACCCGTGGGGCCGCTCCGTTCTGTGTCCCACGCTCTGCCACCCCGGCCCGGAGCCATCCCTGTCTGGGCTCACGCTGCCCCTCCTCACCCCTTCCAGATGCTGACTCTGCTGGTGCTAGCGCTGCCCCTCCTGTCCAGCCTGGCCCACGGGGCCCCTGGTGAGTCCTGCCCTAGGCCTGCCCCTTCCCTGCCCCTGCCCCTGCCCCTGCTGCACAGGCTGGGGCAGGTGGGCTCAGAGAAGCCCAGCGTGGCCCCAGGACGTGGGAGGGCTGATCCAGGGTGGGGCTGCACCCTGTGCTGAGGGTGCCCCTGCCCCAGCCCCAGGCCCAGCTCTGGAGCGAGTGGGCATCGTGGGCGGACGGGAGGCCCCTGAGAGCAAGTGGCCCTGGCAAGTGAGCCTGCGAGCCAACGTCAGATACTGGAAGCACTTCTGTGGGGGCTCCCTCATCCACCCCCAGTGGGTGCTGACCGCTGCTCACTGCGTGGGACCGTGAGTCTCCATGGGCCTGCGGGGGGGGGGCTGGTTCCCCTGCGGCCCCAGGCGCTCTAGGCCGTGGTGCTGGGCCCCTGCAGGCCTCCTGAGCAGGACCCCTCCCCAGGGAGGTCCTGAGCCCGGAGGTCTTCCGGGTGCAGCTCCGCGAGCAGCGCCTGTACTACCACGACCAGCTGCTGCCCGTCAGCAGGGTCATCCCGCACCCCGACTTCTACACTGTCCAGGACGGGGCGGACATCGCCCTGCTGGAGCTGCAGGAGCCCGTGAACATCTCCAGCCATGTCCACCCTGTCTCCCTGCCCCCCCCCTCAGAGACCTTCCCCTCGGGGACACCGTGCTGGGTGACAGGCTGGGGCGATGTGGATGATGACGGTGGGTGGCCGGGAGAGCCAAGGGCTGGGACAGGGGCACGGGGGCACGGGGGAGCAGGGAAGGTGCCCGAGGGCCCCCCTGAGGCTGCTCCCTCTTCTCTCGCCCCAGAGCCCCTCCCACCACCGTTTCCCCTGAAGCAGGTGAAAGTCCCCATTGTGGAGAACCACCTTTGTGACGCGCAGTACCACACAGGGCTCTACACAGGGGACAGCGTCCACATTGTCCGCGATGACATGCTGTGTGCTGGGAACAAAGGGCGTGACTCCTGCCAGGTGGGCCCTTGTCCCCCGCGCCCCCCGCATGTGGGCCTCGCCCCGGCACTGACTCTCGCCCCCCCAGGGTGACTCTGGAGGGCCCCTGGTCTGCAAGGTGAAGGGCACCTGGCTGCAGGCGGGCGTGGTCAGCTGGGGCGAGGGCTGTGCGCACGCCGACCGGCCGGGCATCTACACCCGTCTCACCCGCTACTTGGACTGGATCCACCGCTACGTCCCCAAGGTCCCCTGAGCCGGCTCGGCAGGGCAGAATCAGTCCCCCCCTGCCCCAGCACCCTTTTTCCTTCCCAGGTGGCATCGCCCCACCTTCCCAGTCCCCCTGCCCCTGCCCTGTGGGCCCCTCCACCCGCCTCCCAGCCTGTGGGTGGCAGGCGCTGCTCCTCCCGGCTGCCGTGTTTCATTAAAGCGCAGAGAAAGCATCATGGTGGCCACTGTGTCGATGGCTGTGGGCGTCTCTGGGGAGGAAAGGGTCCAGGCAGGGGCAGGTGCAGTGGCTGTAGCTGTGGGCCTGCCCCTGAGGCTTGGTCTGTGGTGGTGAGTGGCCCTCCCCAGTGCCTGGCCCGGCCACTTCTCTTCCACACTGGCTTGTGTCTTTTGTTGGGGGGGGGGTACCAGGGATTGAACTCAGGGGCACTCGACCACTGGCCACATCCCCCAGCCCTTTTTTGTATTTTATTTAGAGACAGGGTCTCACTGAGTTGCCAAGTGCCTGGCCATGGCTGAGGCTGGCTTTGAACTCGCGATCCTCCTGAGCCACTGGGATTACAGGCGTGCGCCACCGCGCCCGGCTCACAAGCTTGTTTCTTTGTGGGGAGTGGGAGGTAGAAGAATGTGGGCAGCTGAAAAGAGGAAGGTAGAGGACAGTGAGCGCCCGGGGCCAGGTGGAGTGCACGGCAGCTGGCACAGCCCCAGCCCCACCTCTCCCCATCCTACCCCCAGGTGCAAGGCCTCTGCCTAGCTCCAGTGTTGTCTGGTCTGCCTGGGGCACCTCCAGGGCTGGCCTTTCCCTGAGCACCGCCCTGTGACCGCTGAGGGCAGCAGGGGTCCTTCCTTCTCCCTGCTGTGCAGAGTGCCGTGTGGCAGCCGCGTCCGGCTGCTGCAGTGGGTTTGGGGTCTCCCACTCTGGCCCCTGGGCCTGGGGGGCTGAGCCCTTCAGACACGCAAGGTGCCCGGCGCCCGGCCGGCCTGGCGCGGGGAGTGGCTGGGCTCAGGGTGCTTCTCCCTCTGCTGGGGCACCGGCCGTGTTCGCGGTGCGCCCAGCGACCGCCCTGTGCTTCCGCATCCTCTTTCCCGCCGTCTGCACACGCAGCGGCCTCGCCGAGGGGTCTCATGCTGGCGGTGAGCGAGGAGTGCTTTCTTGGATGGAGCCTCCTCCACTCCTGGGGCCTGGTCAGGCTGTGAGCTCCGTGGTCTCCATCTAGGGTTGGGCCGAGTCCTGAGGGCCACGCCTTCACCCGGCCTCGCGCCTTTCCTGTGGGACGCCTGTCCTGCGGCTGCTGCGGTCTGTCGGGCGGTTTGCATTTCATCCAGTCTCCTGGGATCAGGCTCCGCAAGCTCCGGGCAGTGCCTCCTGGCTCAGGGCCTGCTGCAGGGTCCCAGGCGCCCGGCCTGCTGTCGCTCCGGCACAGTCTGTCCTGTGCAGACCGTGAGGTGGCCCTTCCTCCCAGCAGTGCACACATGAGAACTCATAGACAGACAGGGCCCGGCTGGCCTCCTAGGAACCCTCCGTTTGGCACTGTCCCTGCCAGGGAGTGGCCTGGCTTCTGCCCCACCGTCCACATGGAGGTTTCTGGATAGACATGTCACTTGGCGAGCGCTGTGCTGCTCCCAGGCGCGCAGGCATCGTGTGTTTAGACATGATCACGCTCGCACACAAGACATGGAGAAGCCCGCACCCTCCTTTGGGATGATTTTGAGAACTTTGGGGCAAGAAAAAACTTTTTGGGTAGGTGGTGGTGCTGGGCATTGAACCCGGTGCCTTACTGAGATACATCTCCAGATCTTTTCATCCTTATTTTATTTTTATTATCTTTTTAAATACTTATTTACTTGCTTTAGTTGTACAATGCAATGCATTTATGTTTACATGGTGCCGAGGATCAAACCCGGGCCGCGAGTGCTAGGCGAGCGCTCTACCGCTGAGCCACAACCCCAGCCCCTCATTTTTATTTTTATTTTGAGTCAGGGTCTCACAAAGTCGTTGAGGCTGGCCTTGAACTTGCACTCCTCTTGCCTCAGCCTCCTGAGTCTCTGGGATTGTAGGCGTGCACCGCCACACTTAGCCGAGAAGATGTTTTCTAAAGAAAAATTTGCTTCTCTCTCCTTCCAGTCATCAAATGCAAAGATGTTGGTTTAAGCTGCAGACTCTCTGTAAATGATCTCTGGGGGGATCTGAATGGCCTGCCAGTCCCTCATCTGGGCCCTGCTGCTCCTGTGCCTGCTCTGGTCACCCCTCAGCCTCTTTAGGTGTGGGGTCATGAGGAAGGAAGTGCTAGCCCTCTGTGGTGCGCCTTTTGGTGTTCCTCAATGACAACAATGATGTGTGCCTATCGTAAAGACAGAAGATAACCTGGAGATACTTTCCTCCCCCACCTCCACCCCACGGCCTAGCCCTCTCTCTCAGGGTCACCACAGGTCGGGGGTGACCTCCTGTGAGTGCATCAGACACCCTTCAGCAAGGTTGTAGGTTGTCACAGTGGGGGCAAGAGACCAAGGTCTCCCAGGAGAGGTGACACTTGGGAATGGAGGCAGACCGGAGAAGAGAGGGCAGGGTGGCCTCCTCTTCTCTGGCCCTGAATCCTGGAGGAGCTCAGCTCAGCCACAGCTGGTGGATAAAGGTTGGCGCTGGGCCTACCAGCACTGCCAGTCGCAAGGCCAGGCTGAGGGGTTGGGGCCCATCCCATCCCCAGGACAGTGTCCAGATGGTCAGCTCACTGCAGACAGATGCAGCCCCAAGAACCCCCCTCCTGGGGTCTGAGTTACAGCAGACCCTGTGAGGGCGCGTCGCCAGGCCAGGCCGCCCTCCCTGAGCGCCTCTGTCAGGTGAGAGGAGGCAGCGCCTGTCACAGGGACGCCAAGGGACCGAGGGGACGACTGGGGTGTCTTTCACAACAGCAGGCCTGGGATCTGGGGGTGTCGAGGGCTCTGCAGTGTGAAGGGGGCAGGGGTCCCCAAACACGGAGCTAGAACAGGCGAGGGCCATGAAGCCCCCTCCTGGGGTCAGGTCTCAGAGGATCCGCTCCCTGAAGACGCTGTCCCCGCCCTCACTGGACAACAGAGGCTGCTGGGCCCTGGTAGGGGCAGCCTGTGCTGGACACCTGGACCCCACCCTGCTCCCCTGTGCTGTGCGACCAGGCAGGCCCCACCTCCCCCAGCGGCCACCTCCCAGGTGTGGTCCACCCGAGGGAGGCTGGGCCCCACCCAGCACACTCCCTGCCCAGCCCTGCCAGGCGAGCCCCTCACCATGCGCCCTGAGCTTGGCCAGGACCAGGTCAGCACCTGGGGAGGGGCCACGTCTGGGCCTCATGGACCACGGCCGCCGCACCCTCAGACGGCCGCCCCGTGCCTCGGTTTCCCCACAGCTAGGGTCCTGCCCTGGGGGCTCTTGGTGGGCCCTCCAACCCAGCCTGTGCACGGGGCTGGGGAGGGGGTGGGCAAGTCCCCGGCTGAGCCCAGGGCCCCTGATCTGCTCAGTCACCAGGCCCCAGCCAGACAGGAGGCCCTGCTTGGACGGGCGGATGGGCGGCTTCGTCCGTCTGTGGTGGAGACATGGGCCCAAGGACGGATGTGAGGACAGGACACCTGGAGGGCAGGTGATCACGCAGTCCTGAGCTGTCTCCCCCAGGCTCTGGGCCTCAGGAGGAGGACCCCACAGGCTGGGCCCCCAGAGACTCTCTGGGAGGTGTGTGCTGCAGGAAGCACGGAGGGCTTCCTGGACAAGGCGGCCACCCCCCCCCCGGGGTGTGCAGGGATGCCCGGGTCCCGTCCTGCCCTCTGTGGTCTCGCAGTGACCCTGGGCTTGCTCCCTGAGCTGCAGTGTCCACATGGAGGTTCAGGAAGAGGTGGGGCCTTTGGTGCAGCCCGGTTCCCCTCCTCCTCCCTCCCCACCCAGGGCAGCAGGTGTGTGGCCGAGCCCCGCCACCCTACAGGTCCAGGCCCAGGGTGGACTATCCCGTCCCTGCAGTGGGCAGACACCACAGTCCTTGGGCCCATGGCCTCCTGCTGCTCCTGCTGTGCCTGGTGTGACCCAGCCTGGGCGTGGGGATGGTGGCATTGCTGGGGCTGCTTGCATCCTGGCTGGGGTGGCGGGCCCCCGACTCTATTGCCTGGGGCTGCTGTACTTGCCACCAGCCCCGAGCTGAGGCTCGGTGGCCACATGCCTGGTCCTGGGCACGAGGAGTGGCAGCCCCAGGCAGGACTGTGGTGCTCAGGAGGCTGAACCCTTCCTGGCAGGTCCTGGTGTGCTCCTTGGCTGGTTCCCCTGCAGTCAGTCCTGGGCCAGGGCACAGGGTCAGGGGTGCCAGGCTGTGGGCTTCGGAGGGCAACCGGCACCCCGCCCATGTGCCCTGGCCCCACCCGCCAGGCCAGATGGATCATGGCTTCAGCTTGGGATGGGGACATCCACCCCCAGGCTCGCCCCAGGGACTGCAGGGCATCTCTTGGGCCTCCGTGCTGCCAGTCCCTCCCCGGCTGCCGTCCCCATCACAGGCCTGTCCTTCTGTTCGTCCGTAAGGTGTCCGTCAGGCTCTGCAACCAGGTGGTCCTCAAATGGAGTGCGGGGAGTGGAGGGAGGACTGGCGGGGAGTGCCCAGAGGGGACAGGTGGTGCCTGGGGGCCCAGGGAGGCCACAGGCTGGAGTGTGTCCTTGGGAGTCCTGGCCAAGGGCCACCGGGGAAGGCCCGCTCCCCTCAGAGGTCAGTGCGCATCTCAGGGCAGCTACTGCTGGCCTCGCAGGTGCAGCCCGGCTCCAGCAGCCCCCGCCTGGGTCAGCCCTGCCCCTTCCTCCCCGTGACCTTCCGTGACCTTCCCGCTGCACCAGCTACCCCCGCCTGGCTGTCAGGCCTGTTGCTGCCACTAGGCGGGCGCTCAGGTTGACCAGAGCTGGCGGGGAGGGCCCTGCGGGTCGACTCAGAGACGTCGCTTTCAACAACATCTGGGGGGAGATTTGCGCAAGACTGACCATGACCACCTGGCACAGCTGCAGGTGATGTGATGCCCCCTCTGTCCAGTGCCCAGCGCTGCCCGGGCCAAGCAGCCTTCCCTCCCTCCCCAGCGGCCTGGGTCTTCCTAGTTCCCGTCGCTCTGGGCCCCCCTCGATTCCTGGGGGTACTTCCCCTGGTCCAGCCTGTCACTCCAAGGGGCCCTGCTGCAGTGTGTGGAGCACGGTGCTTAGAAACCAGCACGTGGGCTTCTGGGGTGTCCTTTCTTCACCCACAAAACCTCCAGGGAGGGCCCAGCAGACAGGGAGCTGAAGATGTCAGAGGGAGACCCCCGGGAGGACACGAGGGGCAGCAGGGAAGCGGCGGCAGGCAGGAGGCTGGCCTCCGGAGAGCTTCTCTCCGGGCTCAGGGTGGGGCCAGTCCCAGGTCTCGGATGCAGGGGACCCCATCGTGCGGCTCAGGCTGCATGTGGCCATGGTAGGCCAGCCTCGGCCGTGTGGGGCAGGTGCCTGCGCAGCCCCGTGGGTACTCACCGCTGCCCACAGCTTCCCTGGGTGTCCAGGTGAGTGGGGGCAGTGAGTCTAGGCCCGCGGGCACACTGGCAGTGCGGAGGACTCTTCTTGGCCTTTGGCTCACCCAAGCCTGGAACCTGGGCTGCAGTGTCCTCTTCAGTGACAAGGACTGCGGTTGGCAGCGTGCAGCCGCAGGGCTCTGAGGCCTTGCTGGCCACCAGACTGTCTGGTACTGGCCTTGGAAGTTTCGGAGCCCGGCCAACGCGAAGCTGCTGCTGTGTCTTTGCATACCTGGGGGCGGGGAGGGTGGCTCCCTCTCCTCACTGCTGAACCCTGAACTCTACCCCTCTGGACACGTCCCAGCTCAGGCCAGCAGGAGCCCCAGGGGCCGTCCACCCTCCATGCCTGAAGCCTCAGGGGCTGAGCTGGACCTTGGGTTGGTGGGGTCGGGTCTGGGGGGCTGCACACGGACTTCCTGCCTCTGCAGCCGGGGGCCCCCACGCCCATCGGCCCCACCCTTCCAGGTCCCTGAATTCATGTGACCACCAGGTCCACTTGGGAGAGCTGAAGATCTTGTCTCCCAAGTTCTCCACCATGAGGCGGCCTGTCCTGTACTCCAAGTCCCTGGACCACCAGGGGTTGAGCAGGGACACTGCCCGTGACCCCCTGCAGCCAGATCCTGCCTGCCTCCCAGAGGCCTCCGCCGACTTCCACCGGGGACGAGGCGCTGGGTGACGGGCGGGGACCACATGCAGGAGGTGAGGAGCCCCGTGCCACCCCTGGACCCTGGCAGGAAGAGGGGAAGCTGGTCCACAACCTTGTGCACGTGCCACACCCTGCCAGTCAGCTGGGCGAGGCTGCAGCCACCTGACCAGCCTGGGCCCACAGCCACATTCCCCTGTGAACTGGACCCTCACCCCAGAATTAGGGGGCTTGGGCTAGGAAACCTGGGGCTCCCCTGGGCCCTCTCCTGGCTGGGCTCTCCCTGCCCGGCCTCCTGCTGCTGCTGGTCTCCTGCATCCTGGTGGCCGAGTGCTGGCCGCATGGACCTAGCTCGCCCGCTGCCCTCCAGCCCTGGACCGGGACGCAGCAGAACCGTCTCTTAATAAGTTAGTGTTTATTCTGCTTTGCCCCCGGCTTCCCCTTTCCCTAAGCCCAGTTTTCTGTGTCGGATTATTGCAACATTTAACCTGGATTCATAAAACAGACAGAACAAAACCAAGGCTGGCAACCGGCTCCCAGGCCAGAAATGCTGGATGGACGGCCCTGGGGAAGGGCAGGCGTCTTATTGCGCGGCTTCTGTCTCCCTGGCGACGTGGCCATTCCCAGATCCCTGGGACGCTTCTGGAACACTCAGGGGACGGGGCAGGGAGTGACGTGGGGACAGTGCACTGGGGGTGAGAGGACGAGAGGGACTCAGACTCTGAGCAAAGGTGGGGCTGGCTGCGGTGAGGGCGAGAGGCCCAAGCTTGTGCTCCGACACAGCCGTGAGGACTGCGGGGCGGCGCCGCGGGCCCTCCCTGGCCCCAGCACCTCGGGCAGTGGTGGCAGAACTCAGGAAAACCCCAAACTGAACCTGCGCGGCGGGGCTTGTGGGACCCAGAGGGGCTGCCCGCCGCTCTCCCGCAGGGACGCTCTCCCCGGCTCCTGTCCACAGCAGGGCCGGGCGAGCTAGGCCTGCTCACAGCCCGCCTGGCCGCCACCCTGTGGGTGCTCCCAGTCCCGGCATCAAAGCCCTGTGGGCACCAGCCCAAGCTACACGGGTCACTCTGCACTGTCACCCAGGGCAGGGGTGGCTGGGAGTGACCCCGCTTTCCTTAGTGGGGTCTGGGGAACCGTGAGGTACAGGCCCTGGTCCTTCTGTGAGGCATCCCCAGAGGGCAAGGGAGGCTCCGTTTCATGGGGTTCCAGAGATGCTGTGGCCCCTGAGAAGGAAGCTCTGGGTTCTGGGGTCCCACTGTGGCCACTGTCCAGCAAAGGGTCTCCACTGGGGTCCCCCACATCCAGTGGCTCAAAGGCGAAGCTGGGCACAGTCAGATGCTCCGCCCGGCAGGCCTGGCCCCAACGCTCCGCCTTGGCTGCAGGGTCCCCTCCTGCACCTGGGCCCTCGGCAGGCTCGAGGCTGTCCCTGTGCAGGATGGCCTCGCAGGATGGGGTCCTGCGCCGCAGGGTGCTGCTGCCGCCCTCTGCTGCAGGGGGCCGGGCGGAGGTCTCCTCCTCCATGGGGGGGTCCACGGAGATGCAAGGGGGGCTCATCTTCTTCTTCCTGCGTGCCCCCAGGGCCGGCTCGTGCTCAGGGACCCAGGCCTTGCCCTCCCCGGGATCCAGGGGGCTGTCCCCGCTGCCCAGCTCCATGGAGGGCCACCTCTGTAGGTCCACCCGGCCTGGCTTGTCTAGGAAGCCCTGGGCGTCCACGCTGCAGAACCTGCGCAGGTCCTGCCCGCTGCCTGCCCCGCCTCGGGCCACTGGGGAGGTCACCGGGGAAGCTGCGCGGCTGTGGGCAGAGGCCAAGGGCCAGGGCCGGGCGGAGCTGGTGATGTGGCTGACCTCGGCGTCAGCCGGGTCCGAGGCCTCGGCCTCCTCTCCACTGGGGGCTGGCGGCCGGCCGGAGACGCAGTGGGGTCCGGACGTGTGCTTGCGGGTGCGGATGCTGGCAGGCCGCGGGGAGCGGGGTGGGGACCGTGGGGAGCCCCCCAGGGAGGCCTGCCTGGCTGGGGTCTTCTCAAAAGACTCTGTGGATCCCGAGGCACTGTCCCCAGGGCCATCAGCCTGCTCTTCCAGCGACTCTCTGCGCATGGCCTCCTGCAAGGACACCAGTTCAGGTGAGGAACGGGACTCGGGCCAGCAGGGCGAGGTGGGCAGGGAGCTGACGCGTGGGCACCTCCTGCTCGTGAGGTCCTGGGGACGACCTGCACCGTCCACTGCAGCTCCCGTGGAGGGCAGCCGGGGCCCGAGTGCCTGAGGGCAGGGCCTGCAGAGGGCCCAGGGCAGGGCCAGGCCCCACAGCCCTCTAGACACCAGGAGGACAGGACACCCCAAGAGCTGCAGGCAGCAAGGGCTCTCCTGCTGGCCACGGGAGCTGGGCAGAACAGGCAGGGGCTGTGGGTCAGGCTGGGCGGGCCAGGCACAGCTAGGACGCAGGAGGCGGCGCTCTGCCACCATGAGGGCCCGAGGCCACTGCCTGAGGACGACCCTGGGTCCCCGTGGCCAGCTCTGCGGACACAGCTGGGGCCTGCCGCTGTGCTGCCGTGAACCCATCTGAGGTCTGCCAGGTGGCGGATGGAAACTCGAGCCCAGGACACAGCACCTGCCACCCGGGCTCACCATTCAAAGGGAGGAGGCCCACGAGCCCCAGGCCTGCGGGGTGAGGGTCCCCACCTGTCTGCAGAGCAGCTGACCAAGGCTGGGGGAGCGGGGTGCACCACGGGGGCACAGGGCACACCGAGGGTCGCTGCCCCTGGCAGGCGAGGTCGTGGCCAACGGGACCTGCAGGGAGGCAGAAGGCTCCAGGGGCGGCGAGTGAGCAGAGGTGACCAGGCCTGGGGCAGGGACGCAGCTGAGCCAGGTGGCCTGCGCCCACCCCGTCACCCCCCAACCGCGACTTGCCGGCCCCGTCCTCCCTCCCGCCCGGCCCGTCCTCCTGCCCCACCAGGGACACACCTGAGGGGCTGCTGCCCGCGCGGGTCTCCATGCCAGCCTCCTGCAGTGGGTGCGGGTGGGGGGCTGTGGCGGGTGCCACGGGCCGGAACATGCAGGTGTCGCTGGGCAGGGAGAGCGTCCTGGACACAGACACCTTGCGCACAGCCAGGAGGCTGGGGCCGTCGGGGCCTGTGCCCGAGCTCTCCGGGGGCGAGGGGTGGGCAGGGGGCCCCCGCGCCCCCTCCAGCTCGAGCTCGGCGTCCAGCTCGGCCTCCTCGCGGGCCTCCTTGTTGCTCTCCTCCAGGTGCTTCATGAGCACGGCCACCACCACGTTGACCAGCACGAACTGTGCCACCAGCACGAAGGTGACGAAGTAGAGGGGCGACAGTGCCGGCAGGTAGCCGAGGCAGTGCTTGTCCTCGCGGGCACACTCCCGCAGCGTGTCCTGCGGGGGGCGGCCGGTCACTGCGCTGGCCCTGCCCGGCTGGCCCCGGGGCAGGCCCCGCCCTACCTTCATGATCCCGTTCCAGTTGTCCCCGGTGGACACGCGGAACAGCGTGAGGAAGGCCATGCCGAAGTTGGCGAAGGTGGCGTGCCTGCTCAGGCCCTCGCAGGGGTTGTCCTCCGTGCACTCTGCCGGGGGAGGCCGCCCGTCAGCCCAGTGGCCTCCACCACAGCCGCCCAGCACTGGAGGACAGCCGTGCAGGCTCAGCAGGGACGGGGCTGCTCGGAGGGTCCCCACTTGCTCTGGCTCAGACTGGACCTGTCTCCGGACTGGGTCAGGGTCTTAAGGGACAATCCAGGACACACCGCCGCCAGCAGCTGCCTCCTGGAGGCCATGTGGGGTCAGGGCAAGGTGTGCGGGGAGCAGGCTGGTGTGCGCTAGGCCCAAGTGCAGCGCTGACCTCAGGGGTGAGGCCCAAGGTGTCTGTGGCCTGCCTGGGGGGGCTGGGGTCCTGGCCAGCCACAGGCCTGTGGGTGAAGGAACACGGGCCTTCCTGGCCCGGGACTGGTGGTGCCCACGGGGAGCGGGTGACGTGGCCGTGCTCACCTAGCCTCCCGAACAGCTCCACTCCCAGGGCAGCATAGATAAAAAACAGGAGCATGAAAAGAAGGCCAAGGTTCCCTACCTACACGAGAGAGAAGCAGAACAGGGTCAGCCTCGGCCGCAGCCCGCAGACCTGCCCCTGCACCCGGCCCAGGCAAGGGGGCCAGGGCCCAGAGAGGGCCTGGACCTGGTCCTGAGCCCTGTGACCCTCCTGGACCTCCCGTCCTGGCCCCAAGTCCAAGGCCCCTCCTGAGCTGGCCTGACCTTTCTCTGCCCCCGGCCTCCGTCCCTCCACAGCTCACGCCCACTCTGCTTGCCCAACTGTCCACCTCTGAGCCGCTGCCCTGGGGCTGTCCACATGTTCCTAGCAGGTGCTCCTCCTGAGGCCCAGAGGGTATCGCTGAGGACTCTTGTTCACACTGCATAGGGGCCACTTGTGCCTTGGGGTCCCCATGGCAGGGCCCTGGGCCAAGGCTCAGTGCATAGGAGGCCACCAGAGGCCCCGTCCCTGCCTCCTCAGAGCCTCTGCCCAGCCCACAGTCCTGCACAGCCGGCACCGGCGCCTGCTCCAGCACAAGGAAGGTGGCTGGGTGTTGCCAGGCCCAGGCCTCCCTCCCGTCTCCACAGGGGCTGGGCAGAGGTGGGGCACCAACCAGCACTTGGGAATGGCACTCTGACGGCCTCAAAATGCTGGTGAGGACGGTGGGGTGCAGGGCCCAGGGCGTGGTGTCGGCACTCGGTGGGGGAGCGGCCGGAGGGGTGGGAGATGGGGGCAGGGGGCTGCCGGCGTCCCGCTGAGGAGGCAGCTGGGCAGTAGGGCGTCAGCTGCAGGGCAGGGCGCATGGGTGGTGAGGTGGATGGCCAGCAGGCTGGGCCATGGCCAGGGGGCACAGGGGTGCTGGGCACTGTGCAGACAGGGCCACGCCACTGGTACCTTTCAGCCCGCAGGCACAGAAGTGGACACTGGGCAGTCGTCTGCCCACATCAAGCCTGCCTGCGCCCCACTGGCCTCAGCCCTCCCCAGCGCTCTGTGGCCCCTGGCCTCTGAAAGCACACTGGTCAGGGGAGGCTGGTCACTGCTCCTGCAGAGACAGGCCGAGCCGGGCGAGCTGTGCCCCTCTTCCAGCTCAGGGAGCTGCACACACGGGGTGAGGTGAGTTGGGGGGCGGTGAGCCAGGCCCTCCCCAAGGCCTTGTCCCTTGAGGGTACGCAGTGCCCACCCTCAGGCAGTGCCCAGACCCTGACCTACCTGGGGCAGGGCTTGAACCACAGTGTCCAGCAGGGCCCGCATGCCCGTGGCCATCTTCAGCAGCTTCAGTACTGGGGCCAGGAGCTGAGCGTTAGCAGTCATACTGACCCCCCACCCGACGGTCCAGAGACCCTGGACACCACCCCTGCACTCCGTCGGGAAGCCAGGACCAGCCGGTCAGCTACAGACACCTCAGACACAGCCGAGATGGGGACTGGGCAGGGGACTCAGATGCATCCATGGCCCCGCCTGCTGGGTCCAGGCCTCAGAGGCCACCGGGAGGTCCTACTGACAGTCTAGGGGACCCCAGGCGGACACTTGGGGGCCACCTACCGCGGGCGATGCGGAGCACACGCATGATGCGGATAATGGTGGGGTTGATGGGCAACGCAGCGTTCATCTCAATCTCCTCCAGTGCAATGCCCATGATGGACAGCAGGACGATGGCCAGGTCCAGCTGGTTCCACCTGGCCAGCAGAGGACACAGCTCAGCATGGCCACCACCCCAGAGCTGGAGTCTCCTGCCTGCCACCTGTGCTCGTCCCTGGACCGCCAGGACTCCAGGAGAACCAGGGTGCCCTGGGGCTGCTAGGGCCCACCCACAAACCTGTCCTTGAAGAACCGCCGGAACCCGAAGGCCACCAGCTTCAGCACGGCCTCGATGACGAAGACGATGGTGAACACGTAGTTGCAGTACTTGAGGGCCTCGTCCAGCGACTGGGGGCAGACGGGAGGCTGGCTGAGCGGCCCTGGGTCACCCCTGCCGGCTCCACCTGCCTAGGTGGCCTCCTGTGGCCACAGGCACCAGCCCAAGGCCACCCTGCAGTGTGTGTGTGGGCAGTCAGGTCACCCATCTCTAGCACGGCCCACAGGTGACGCCCAACAGTCAGGGCTTCTTGGCCTGCAGGGCCTGCGACTGCGCCTGGCCGCGGTGGCCCAGCTCTGCGGTACGGTGCCTCACGAAGGCCCGTCACTGAGCACCACTGACTGCCAGCCTACACCAGCCTGGGAAGCGTCCCCCAGCGAAGGCCACTCAGCCGGGGAGGCAGGGCCTCATGCCCAGCCTCACAGCAAGGCGTCCCGCAGGCTCAGCGGCTCTGCTGGACAGCTCTGCCTTTCCACACCTGACCACGGGCAGAGGGGAGCCCGGAAAGGCAGGCACAGGGAGCGCAGGCTGGCGGCCACCCCTTGCCGAGGACATCTGCAGCCAGCCTCGGCCGGGGGCGCTCTCCGGGGCGGGCGCTGTGGGTGTGGGCCTGGTGTGAAGAGCGCCCTTGGCTGGACAGCAGCGCAGCGGTGGACTGGCGGCCGTGCCGCTGGGCCCACCTTGGGCTGGTCGTAGTGCTCCATGGACATGGTGACAACGTTGAGGCCGATGACGAAGGTGATGAAGAGGTCCAGGTAGTGGCTGGTGCACAGCGAGTGGACGAAGCGGCGCGCCTGGGAGTAGTCAGCGTAGTAGGGCCGGCGCTGGGCCTCTGCAGGGAGAGGGGCCGTGAGCCGCCAGCGCCAAGAGCGGGCAGCTCAGGCAGGCCCGCCGTCCCTCGGGGCGTGCAGGAGGCTGGAGGGACCTTCTCTTGGAAAGGGCCCCTGCTGCAGAGAGGCTGCAGGGAGGCCTTGGGGCAGGTTGGCCTCCTGGACTGGGAGGTCTGGGCAGCCCGTGGGGAAGGAGTTGAGGTGGCCTCCCTGCGTCCTACCTGGGCCCCAGCCCAGAACCGCCCTCCTGAAACCTCAGGCTGTCCAGTAGGAGGTCTGGCCTCGTTGGCCATCACTGGGAGGAAGGGCTGGGCAGGGCAGCCCCTCGTCTGTCCCCTGCCGAGACAGGGATGTACCCTGGCCACCAGGTGGAGTCCCTTCCCGTGCCGTCTCCGAGGCACCCCTAGTGACTGCTGTGGTCTGGGGTCAGCCTGGCCCCAGCCCTTCTGAGGCCAGTAGGGATGACCTCATGGCAGGAAGGCAGGACCTCCCTGGGGTCGCCCCTGTGTCCCTGCAGGTCTGTCTGCAAGGTGCCCTGCCCACAGCAGCCCTGGTGCTGCCGACTCCTGCGGGACGGTGGGGGCTGCCCCGCGCCCTGGGCCACCTTGGCACACAACCACGCACTCGGGGCTGAAGGCCCAGGGCAAGGGAGAGCAGTGCTGACCGAACGACCCCACCCTGGACCCTCATGCTCCTCGGTCCGGCATGCAGTCACCAGAGAGCTCAGCTCAGCGGGGGCAGCCACGGGGGACGGCAGCCGCGCGGAGAGCAGCACAGCCGGCAGAGCAGGGACCGTGTCCCCAGAGCACAGCAGAGACACATGCAAACCACAGGAGGGACAGGCCAGCGCGGGGGCAGCGGCATGGACACTGGACAGCAAGCCACAGCCTCCCCCGCCCGCTGGCACCTGGCCCTAGCCTGTGCCCGCCCTGGGGGGCCCCAGCGAGCCTGTGTCCCTCCCCATGCGGCGTGGTGGCCGGCCAGCGTTAGCGGGCTAGCATGCGGGCAGGGCAGGTACCTGGGCTGGGGAAAGTGCCTGGAAAGACAAGGAGACGTCTGAGGGCCACAGTGGGGGACATTGGGGCCTGCTGGGGCGGGGGACACCTGGGGCCTGCCGGGGGCAGGGAGGGCACAGGGGCCTGCCTGGGGCAGGGGACGCTGGGGGCCTGTCGAGGGCGGCTGTAATGCCAGGGGCCTGCCAGGGGTGGGGGGAATGCTGGGGGGAATGCCGGGGGGAATGCCAGGGGTCTGCCCGCGGTGGGGCACACGGGGGACCTGCCAGGGCTGGGGGGAATGCCAGGGGCCTGCTGGGGGTGGGGGCGCTGGGGGCCTCTTGCTCCCAGGCTGCAGGCCGAGCTCTCTCAGGGCACGACGGCTCTCCTAGAGGGGACCCATGGGATAAACCTGTCCCTAGAGTGCAGGTGCAGGCTGGGGCGCCCCGTTTCCTGGGCCCCTCGAGGGGGACCCTGCCTCCTGTCGCAGTGGGCGCCCCAACTGCCCACGCCTGCTGGCCCCTCGTGAGGCTGGCCCCCATGCAAGGTGGGCCCCGTGCAGAGCCATTCGGGTGGGGCTGCAGGCCCGGGGCTGGCGCGTGGCCGTGTGCGCAGGTACCGACCCGCCACCGCCACCGGGGGCGCCTTACTCCTGCGCCGCCGCTCCAGCCGCCGCTGCCGCTTCTCCTCGCGCCGCCGCGCCTCCTGGGCCTCCTGGTGCTGCCGGCACTTGTGGAAGTTCTCCACCACCACCACGCCCACGAACATGTTGAGCACGAAGAAGCTCACGATGAGCAGGAAGGAGATGAAGTAGAGCAGCATCCAGGGGTTGTGGTTCTGCACGGGCTGCGGCAGGAGGGGGTCGGCGCCGCCCGCCCCCGGCCCCGCCCCCGGCCCCGCCCCCGGCCCCCCCCGGCCCCGCCCTCGGGGCCCGGACACAGGCCGACTCCCGCCCACGCACCTGCTGGTCGATGCCCACGGCGTCCAGCCCGTCGTACATGATGTTCACCCAGCCGTCCTTGGACGACAGCACGAACAGTGACATCAGCGCCTGCGAGTGTGGAGGGTCACCACCCGGCCGCCTGGCGGTCAGCCCCACCCCAGGAGGCTCCGCAGCGCCGCCCCCACCTGGCCCAGGTTGTCGAAGTTGTACTTGCGCCGCACCCAGCGGTAGTGGGCAGCCCGGCACTCGGCCTTGGTGGAGATGTTCCTGGTGTCGGCGCCCTCGCAGTAGTAGAACTTCCCCTTGAAGAGCTGACCAGGCACGGCGGTCACCCTGGGTGCCCACACCAGGCCCCCACACCTGTCCACCTGGGCGACGGCCCACCCCACCTGCACCCCCAGGATGCCAAAGATGATGAAGAAGGCGCAGCAGATGAGCACGATGTTCCCGATGGCCTGAGCGAGGAGATCAGCGTCTCCACCACCAGCTTGAGGCCCGGAGCCCGGCTGATGACCCTGGCCAGCAGAGGGCACGTGTGGTTGGGTTGCACGGCGGCCACCAGGTGGGGCAGCCGTGCCTCGCCTGCTCTGGACACCTGTGGCGCCCCACTCCGTCCTCGCCTCTGTCCCCGCCCCTGCCCTACCTCAGAGGGCGCAGGGTCCGAAGCAGCCGCAGCACTCGCAGGATGCCCAGGATCTTGGCGCCGCCGGCAGAGGCCATGGCTACGACAATGTCCACCAGGGACACCAGGACCAGCAGCCCGTCCAGCACGTTCCAGCTGCTCTGCAGGTAGGCGTGCTCGCCCCACAGCAGGCCCAGGGCCACCACCTGGGGGCAGTGGGGGCTCGGTGGGGAGGCCCAGGCAGGCCACGGCGGGCGGGAGGCGGTGGGCACGTACCTTCACCATCATCTCCACCACGAAGATGGCTGTGAAGACGTAGTTGGAGACGCTGAGGAAGGCCCGCTCCTGCAGGGAGAGGCTGGTGGGAGGGCTGCACGTGGCTGCCCTGCCCGCCGGCCCTGCGCCTCCATGGCCACTCACGGTGCTGCCCGGGTCGATGTCCGGCCTCTCCAGGGCGATGGTGATGCAGTTGAGGAAGATGAAGACGAGCACCACGTGGTCGAACATCCGGTGCGCGATGACCTTGTGGCAGCAGGCGCGCAGCCTGGGGGTGGCCATGAGTGTGGCCAGTGGGCCCCACCGTCGCAGCCGCTGCCACCCGCGGCCCTGGGTCACCGGCCAGCCCCGCCCGCCCTCACCTGTTCTGCGGGGGGAAGAGGTAGAGGGCCCAGGCCTCGCGGCTGCGGCACCACTGGGGCGTGTAGGGCTCCAGCACCTTGCGCAGGCGGAAGCAGCAGCTCTGGGGAGGGAGGCGGCCCTCAGCCCCGGCCGCTGCCCTGCCCTCCTGGGGGCCAGTCCACCCTGGGGCCTGCAGGGAGCTGCCTCTTCCTCACACTCTCTGCCAGGAACCTCAACTTCCCACCCTCCCAGGCAGTGGGCAGTGACCACAGTGAGAGTCCACTGGCAGGGGCCCCCTGGGAATTCGGCCCCTGAGTTGCCCAGCCTGGCAGACACTGCCCCTTCACAGAGGGGCCTCCGGGCAGTGGCTGACCACAAGGGAGGCCCGGCCTTGAGGGCAGGGGGTCCGACTGGGATCTCCTGGAGCTGGACTCCACCCTGGCCAGCCCACTGCCCTGACCCAGGACGGCCCCAGGACGGGGCAGGGCAGCTGTGGGCCTGGCCAGGTCCACTCACGTCTTCCAGATCGTCGTCCAGCTCGACCGTGTCCTCCTTGTGGCTGTCGATGCGCAGGAAGAACTCACTGGGCAGGGCCACCGTCTGCCCGTTACAGTCATGG
Source organism: Tamias sibiricus (assembly GCA_025594165.1). Lineage (NCBI taxonomy): Eukaryota > Metazoa > Chordata > Mammalia > Rodentia > Sciuridae > Tamias > Tamias sibiricus. Next base: position 1,006,306 of record CM046674.1, on the reverse strand, counting down.
AATTTGGCGGGCAGGAGGGCAGCGGGCCGTGGGGGCCGCAGGTCCAGTGTGCCGCGGTGGTCCAGGGACTCGGTGCGCCGCAGTGGGCTGGCGCGGGGCCCGGGCGAGGCCCTTGGCCTGGAGCCAGTGCCTGGCCTGCCGTCCTCGGCCTCATCATCCGTGCTGCCCTTGCCGTCGCCCGACAGCAGCGACTCGCGCTCCCCGCGCTGGCCGCGGTGCTTGAGGCTGGGCGCCCGGCCCAGGCTGCTCCAGCTGGAGCGCCGGCTGCTCCAGGCGCTGCCGGGGCCCCAGTGGGCGCAGGGCGAGCTGCGAAGGCTGGCCTGGGGGCGGGGGAGCGGGAGCACGCTGGGCCCACGCCCGCCCGCAGGCAGGGCGGCCCGCGGCCAGTCCAGGGCCAGCACTTGGGGCAAGCTGGGTCACACCTGCGAGCTGCCCTGCTGACCAGGGACGCCACCTGTGCTGTGTGCTCAGGTGGACCCTGAGCCAGCTGGAGGCTCAGAGATGCCAGGGCTTGCCAGGGGTGCCCCTGGCTGCTGTGCCCCGTGAGGGTCAGTGGGAGGGCCCTGGCCAGCCAGGCCAGGTGTAGCACCACCTCCCTGAGTCACCTCTGCATACTTGCAGAGAGACTTGGCCGCTGTCTGGGACACAAAACCAGACCCAGGCCTGGGCCTCGGTGGCTGCGCTGCTGGACCCGCCGGCAGAAGCCGAGTCCCACTCCCACAGGGACCCGACAGTGCTGTCCTGAGCCTCCCCCACGCCTCCTCGCTGCAACAGCCTCCACTCCCTCTGCCCTCCCCTCGAGGGGCCAGACTAGGCCACGTCCCGGGGCAGCACTTCCTGGAGCGTCAGCCGAGTCGCCTGGGACACAGCAGGCTGCCTTGCTGGGGTGACCCTGAGCCCAGCCCCGTCCGTCCCCAGCCCTGCTCCACTTCCCCTCTGCGAGCTCTGCTGGACCGCGCTCGCGGCGAGCCGGCACAGGAGCTGGCGGGCCTCTGCTGGCCTGCAGGGCATGCGGGTCTGTTCCAGCTCGTCCACAGGAACGGCTGCCCTGCCCACCCCGGAGCACAGCTGCCGCACTCCCACGTGGCCGGGGCTTTGCGGGGCACGTGGACATTTGCTGTCTCGGGGCAGGAGGTGCAAGGGCCAGGGTGGGGAGGTCCTTACCAGAGCCTTCTGGTCCCCCTGCTGAGGGTCCCCAGAGCTGCTGCTCCCGCGGCGGGAGTCCAGGAGGCCGTGGGCCACGTCCAGGTGTGGCGAGCTCTTGGGGGTAGGCATGGGCGTGGCTGCCGTGTGCGTGATGAGGGGAGGGGGCAGGCTGCCTCGGCCCTCCAGCTGGTCACCGCCGCTGGTCACCACCAGCGAGGACAGCTTCATCTCTGGGTGGAGTGGCCCCTGAGCCACCAGGCCCCAGGAACAGGACCTACCCCCCAGGCCCACGACGCCAGGACGGGTGCCCCACGCACCTGTGGCTCGCAGGACCCTAAACTTGTCGAGGTCCTCCTCAAAGTGGGCGGATGTCTTGTCCTCGTCCGAGTCGGATCTGGTGGCGTCACCCTGTACCCACCACGCATGGGGCAGGCGTGAGGCTCCCGTGGGGCCTCGGCCAGTGCGGAGGCTGCGGCAAGGGCGGGGCGTGGGCAGGAGGGCCCCGAGACTGCCTGCGAGTGCCGGGCCTACCTCTGCCTGGAAGCCCTCCACCAGGATGGCCACCAGCAGGTTGAAGAGCACGTAGTTGCCGAAGGTCATGAGGGCCACGAAGTAGAGGGCGGCCCACGAGGAGGTGGAGGCCATGCCGTTGTACAGGACCACGTTCCAGTCCTCCTGCGTCAGGATCTGGGGACACGGCTCAGGCTCGACCGGCCGCAGGACTGCCGCGCCTGGCCCCGCCCCTGCCACTCAGCGCCCCCAGGCCTGGCCTCGGTCCCCTGCCCACTCAGCGCCCCCAGGCCTGGCCTTGGCCCCCCCTGCCCACTCAGCGCCCCCCAGGCCTGGCCCCGGCCCCCGCCCACTCAGCGCCCCCAGGCCTGGCCTTGGCCCCCCCTACCCACTCAGCGCCCCAGGCCTGGCCTTGGCCCCCCCTGCCCACTCAGCGCCCCCCAGGCCTGGCCCCGGCCCCCGCCCACTCAGCGCCCCCCAGGCCTGGCCCCGGCCCCCCTGCCCACTCAGCGTCCCCCCCAGGCCTGGCCCCGGCCCCCCCGCCCACTCAGCACCCCAGGCCTGGCCTTGGCCCCCCGCCCACTCAGCACCCCCAGGCCTGGCCTTGGCCCCCCGCCCACTCAGCACCCCAGGCCTGGCCCCGGCCCCCCCTGCCCACTCAGCGCCCCCCAGGCCTGGCCCCGGCCCCCCCCCGCCCACTCAGCACCCCAGGCCTGGCCTTGGCCCCCCGCCCACTCAGCACCCCAGGCCTGGCCCCGGCCCCCCCTGCCCACTCAGCACCCCAGGCCTGGCCCCGGCCCCCCCCCCTGCCCACTCAGCGCCCCAGGCCTGGCCCCGGCCCCCCCGCCCACTCAGCGCCCCAGGCCTGGCCCCGGCCCCCTGCCCACTCAGCACCCCAGGCCTGGCCTTGGCCCCCCCCCCCGCCCACTCAGCGCCCCCAGGCCTGGCCTTGGCCCCCTGCCCACTCAGCACCCCAGGCCTGGCCTTGGCCCCCTGCCCACTCAGCACCCCAGGCCTGGCCTTGGCCCCCCGCCACTCAGCGCCCCCAGGCCTGGCCCCGGCCCCCCGCCCACTCAGCGCCCCAGGCCTGGCCCCGGCCCCCCGCCCACTCAGCGCCCCCAGGCCTGGCCTTGGCCCCCCGCCCACTCAGCGCCCCCAGGCCTGGCCCCGGCCCCCCGCCCACTCAGCACCCCAGGCCTGGCCTTGGCCCCCCCGCCCGCTCAGCACCCCAGGCCTGGCCTTGGCCCCCTGCCCACTCAGCACCCCAGGCCTGGCCTTGGCCCCCCCCTGCCCACTCAGCGCCCCCAGGCCTGGCCTTGGCCCCCCGCCCACTCAGCGCCCCCAGGCCTGGCCCCGGCCCCCCCGCCCACTCAGCGCCCCAGGCCTGGCCCCCGGCCCCGCCCACTCAGCGCCCCAGGCCTGGCCTTGGCCCCCGCCCACTCAGCACCCCAGGCCTGGCCTTGGCCCCCCCCTGCCCACTCAGCACCCCCAGGCCTGCCCCCGGCCCCCTGCCCACTCAGCACCCCAGGCCTGGCCTTGGCCCCCCGCCCACTCAGCGCCCCAGGCCTGGCCCCGGCCCCCCCTGCCCACTCAGCGCCCCCAGGCCTGGCCTTGGCCCCCTGCCCACTCAGCGCCCCAGGCCTGGCCCCGGCCCCCCCGCCCACTCAGCGCCCCCAGGCCTGGCCCCGGCCCCCGCCCACTCAGCGCCCCAGGCCTGGCCCCGGCCCCGCCCACTCAGTGCCCTGGCGCACCTGGAACACGGTGACGATGGCCCACAGCAGGGAGTCAAAGTTCTTCCTGTCGGGGACAGTGTCTCCTGTGTCTGTCTTCAGGCTGAACTTGCAGCCGAAGAGGTGCATGCCCAGGATGCTGGGGCAGGAGGGTGCGCTGAGCAGGGGCCCTCTGCCACCCTGGTGCCTGCCCCCCGCCCGGCACCCACACTCGCAGCTTAGGAGGCACCTACACCAGAACCAAGGTGGACAGTGGAGGCCACTCTGTCTTTGGGCAGTGGCCAGGACCAGGGACACCTGTCTCAGCCCTGCTCGGCCACAAGAACCAGCCTGTGCTGCCCAGCCTCCCCAAGCCTGTGCTCAGGCCGGCCCACGCAGGCACTCAGCAACCCCTCCTGGAGCTGCATGGACCACAGTCCCCCCTCACCTGCCCGGGGGCTCCGCGCCAACCCCCACCCGTGAGCTGCACTCGAGCACCCAGCACCCAGTAGGTGTGCGGTCAGGCTGCCTGAGCGCGGCGCCCACCTGAAGATGAAGATGAAGAGCATGAGCAGCATGCAGAAGGTGGCCACGTTGTCCATGGTCTTCATGAGCACCACGAGCTGCCGCCGCAGCGCCGGCAGGAAGCGCACCAGCTTCAGCACGCGCAGCAGCCGGAAGGTGCGCAGCACGGACAGGCCGCCGTCCGCCTGCCCCACGATCTCCCAGACGCTGCGGGCCAGGTGCCAGGTGGTGGGTCAGCGTGGCCGTCCCGACCCAGGGCCCTCTTCCAGAGGCAGCATGGCCTCTGCTGTGCCGCGTGTCTGGAGCAGGCTGGGCTGCAGGGGGCCTGACTGGCTGCCCGCTGCCGATCGCCCAGGAGACCTGGGCTCTGAGCCAGTCGGAGTGTCCTGACCTCGTGCCTCCTGTCCTGACCTCGGGCCAGGCCTGGCTGCTCTGCTCCCCCTCACCTGTCCCTGCACTCCCAAGGCCTGCTCTCTCAGGGAACCAAGGTCGCCCTCGATTCCCCTGCCACTCAGTGCTGAATCTTGTACAGCAAATGCCCCGAGTCGAGTGTGACGCAGCCCCACTGCCCTTCCTCACGGGGCTGAAGGGCTGCCAAGCACCTGCTGGCTTGCAGGGACCAGCTCCTCTGCACACTAGAAACGCCCACTGAGGTGTGGCAGCCCTCACGTGTGCCCCATGTGCCGGTGGGGAGGCACCGTCCAGAGCCGGAGGTAACTGGGCCAGCCCACCTGGACACCACGGTCAGCCCCTTCCTGTAGACGGCGCTCTGCCCTTGGAGACTTCTACCTGAGAGCACCACTCACCAGGCCCCCTAGCCTGGCGGCCTCGCACCCACCTGATGACCACGATGATGCCGTCGAAGATGTTGTAGGGGTTCCGGATGTAGCCCAGCGGGCCGCAGGCCAGCAGCTTCAGCAGCATCTCCAGGGCAAACATGCTGGTGAACACGACGTTGCTGATCTCCAGGGCGTTGGTCAGCTCCTCCGGCTGCAGGCAGGGAGGGGTCAGGGCCTCCTGTGGTGCCCTGCGGCACTGACGCGAGCAGCTTTGGCTGTCCCAGGGCCGGAGGGCTGTGCAGCTGCTCGGAGCCGCTCATCGAGAGCTGGAGAAACGGCGCCCCAGGGACGCCTCTGGGCCTCCACAGGCCTGCCGGCCACCATGAGCTCTGGCCCCCAGGCCCTGCCCAACCTTCCTGCCATCACGGCTCAGTATGGGGGCTGCCACAGGCCTCTAAAGACCCCTCCCCAGGCACAGGCCATGGGGAACGAGCTGGGTGTGGGGCCGGGCTGCTGGGATCAGCAAGGCAGCAGGCGCCCACCTCCCTCCCCTGCAGAGCCCCAGGCCCCCGCTGCTGGGGGGGCTGCGTGTGCGTGACTGCACGTGTGACCATGCAGCGGGCGACACGTCTGTGTGCACAGAAGCCCCTCGGGGGGGGGGGCTGGGCTGCCTGGGCCCTCCCAGGAGGGCACCCTGGTCCAGACGGGGGCTGTGCTGCCTGGGCACCCAACTTCCCAGGATGGCACCCTGCCTGGGGCCTGCCTGGGGCCAAGAGTGGTTGCACTTCCCCAAGTGGCTCCAGGGAAACAGCAACTGGACAGGCCCAGACAGTGGGGGACAAAGGGGCCACTCTGGCTGCTAAGGGGGATACAGCACGGTGGCGACAGCAGCCGGCCCTGGGCCCCAGGAGAGGCCACCTGTCCTACTGGACCCTTGTTCCTGCCCTGGTGTGGCCCCAGTGCTGGGGGCAAGGGTCAGCTGTGTGAGGGGCTGTGGCACCAGGCAGGTGGGGGGTGCTTGGTGCCCCCTGCACCCCTCTTCCTGGGCCCAGGAGTCACCTCGTGGGGGCTGATGCAGGCACCAAGGGACCCTGCGGGCAGGGCCAGGGTCTGGGCCATTAGCCTCCCCCAGCAAGCACTGAGGAGGGTCCACCCCACAGGCCAAGCCGGCTGGCTGAACACCCTCGAGCCACCGCCGCTGGGTGCCCTCCTCCAGGGGGGTCTCTGGTGGTCTCCTGGCTCCCACCCCGCTGGAAGAACCTCTGGGCTGGGGCCAGGAGTCTGTGTCCACCACTCAGCAAAGGCCCCGCCTGAGGAGCCTCGAGTGTCCACTGAACGAATGGTAGAGACCCTACGGACCTCTCCTGCCTGCGAGGCCACCCCACGGGCCCTGGAAGAGGCGAAGCCTGGAGGATGCAGGGCTCTGAGGCCCGGCCCACTCCCCCGCGGGCCCCACCTGCTCGTGGTACTCGACGCCCATGCTCAGCGTGTTGACCAGGATGGCCACCATGATCCCACGGTTGAAGTACTTGCTCTCCACGATGCGCCGCAGCTTGCCACTGAAGGAGGCCCAGAGGCGGCCCGGCCAGCCTGGCCCGCTGGGGTCCGCCCGCGGCTGTGGCCGGCACTGTGCGCCGCCCTGGCCTGGTGTGTCCACTGCAGGGGGTGGCTGCATGGGGTCGCGGCGGTCGCTGCGCTGCACGTCCTGCGTGAACTCGTAGACCCCGTGGGCGTCCGAGTCCCCACTCTCAGAGCCGCTGAACTCCAGCTCAGGGTCCTCCAGGGCGCTGGCACAGTACGGGCAGTTCTTGAGCTCACAGGTGAGTGTGCCCGCCTGGGGGCTGGGCAGAGGGCAGGGCACGCTCAGGCCCGACAGGCGGCTGGAAGCCCGGCCCAGTCCTGTGGGGACAGACAGGTCAGGTCCGCACAGAGCACCAGCCCCGGGTCCCCAGAAGGACCACCTCGTCCTGACCCTGGAGGCTGTGAGGGGGCCTCAGTGGGAAGGGGCCTCCGAGGGGGCCTAAGCGGGCAGCGGAGGGGCCCCAGGCCCCAGACACCCGGCATCCTTGGAAGAGGGAAGCGCACGCGGAGAGTCCTGCGCCGATGCGGGCAGGGCCGAGGCACCACCCAGCAGCCAGCAACGCCTGGGCCTCCGGGAGCCGGCCCACCTCGCCGGCCCTGGCCGCGGCTCCCAGAGCACGGCTCTGCTGCGCGACCCAGCCTGGCACACCCTGCCAGCAGCCAAGGACACAGGGCAGACGCACCTGGGCACTGCCTGGTGCACACTCAGGAGCCCTGGGGACTGCCACTGTGCACCGGACACTTGTCCCCACATGGGCACACGGCACCCACGTGTACACCTGGGCACCTCACACGCGGGCCAGGGGCTCACGCACGCCTGCACACGTCTCGCACACACAGGTGCACCTGGGCATTCGCGCGTACAGATGGGCACTCCTGTCACACCCTGGGGTGGGGACACTGGGGTGGGGCAGTCTGTCCACTCTGGGGCTACACTGCCCATGGACATCTAAGATACCACTTGCTGGCAGCAGGGCACGCGGTGGCACCAGCCCCCACCCAGCCAGTCACCCTCCCAGCTGTCACCGTCCCCCACAGAGCAGGTGGGACTCGCCACCTTCGTCCTCCCTCCAGGTGCTCCACACGTACCCCTGCCACCTCACACAGGCCCTGGAAGGCCTCCAGGACGGCAGGGGACCAGCCCCTGGGAGCCCCGCGGTCCCTTAGGGCCATCTGTCCCGAGGGGACTCCACTCTCCTAACCTGGGGGACCTTCTCCTCCCACACTGCCCAGGCCCCAGTTTGCCCACCAACAAAGGGGCCAGTCCTGGCTGCTAGGGGCTCCGCAAGTCCTCCCAGGCCACGGCAGGCTGTGGACGTGGGCACACGGTGCCCCAGGACCAAGGGGGGCCTGGGAGGTGCGCCAGGCTTTCCGCCAAGCTGAGGCCATCTCAGGGCCTGCTCCTGGGGCCTGTCGCGGGGGCTCCGTGTGGGATGCAGAGACGGGACCCCTCTTCCTTCCTGACCGCGAGGCGCAGGGCACGGAGGCCACAGCCCAGGGCACTGCCAGGCGCCCTCCTCCCCGGTGGGTCGGTCCTTACCATGCTCCCCGACCACCTGCTGCATCTGCTCGTAGGGGCCGGGGCCGCCCAGGCTCGGGGGGCTGTGCCCGGGTACCCTCGGGGGTGCAGCCCGCTTGCCCTTGGGCCCGGGGCTGGTGCTGCCTTTGCTGCCAACCAGGCCCGAGGGCAGGATGGTGGGGTAGTTCATGGTGCCCAGCCCTGAGGCCAGCTTGAGGCTGGCGGCGGTGGTGGCCGCGGCGTGCGCGATGCGGGCCCTCTCCTGTGGACCCTCCACGTGGCAGCCGGCGTGGTAGATGCTGTGCACAGACTCGGAGTCGGGCGGCCCGTGGCCCAGGGAGGGTGGGGAGCGTGGCGTGCCAGCCGGCACCAGCCTGGTGTCGCGGGCGCCTGGCTCGGGCGTCAGCCTGCGAGGGCTGCCGTGGCTGAAGTGGTAGTGGTGGTGTGGTGGTGGTGGTGGTGGTGGTACACCAGGTGGTGCACCGAGGCCGCGGCCCTGCCCGCCCGGCGCTGCCGCTGCCCAGGGCCCTGGCCCTGCAGGCTGCTGCTGGGGTCCACCTTCTTGCACCAGCGGCTCCGCCAGCGTGCGTAGAGGCGCAGGCCGCGGCGCTTGACCTTGCGGAAGACGTGGCCCACGTACTTGAGCAGCTCCTCGTAGCAGCTGCCCGGCTCCGAGAAGCTGGCCAGCGTGCTGTCGTTGGACAGGTAGCGGGCACGCTGCTCGCGCATCAGCTGGTTCTCCCGCTGCTTGGTCTCCGAGAACTGCGTGGCGATCACCACCAGGCACAGGTTGATCATGAAGAAGGAGCCCACCTGCGGCAGGGCGGGCGTGACCACGCTGCTCGGGGCACGCGGCACCTGCGTTGGGAGGGCAGCAGCAGACCACCCTCCCTCCCCACCCGCCGCAGCCCACTCACGATGATGAGCAGGATGAAGTAGATGAAGTTGTAGAAGGAGTGCGCGTCCATGACGTAGTACATGATGTCCACCCAGCCCTCCAGCGTGATCACCTGGGGAGGGAGGCGGCTGCAGCCCGGCCCACGCCTGCCCCGGCGCCCCGGCCAGCGGCCAACACCATGCCCTCCTCGTGGCCCTTCCAGGGCCCGGCCCGCACCCTCGGTGCCCACCTGGAAGATGGCTATCCAGGCGTAGCCAATGTTGTCGAAGTTGATGGCGCCGTTGTGGGGGTTGAGGTCCCCAGAGCGGCACACGTTGTAGTACTGGTTCCAGTTGATGCAGGCATTGTGGCCGGCGCCCACGGCCTGGGGCTGCACGTAGGCCTCCCAGCCCAGCGTGCACTGCACGCGCAGCTCGCGGCGGCCGGGGATGTGCGAGCACTTCTGCATGCCGTTGTCGCGGCGCGAGGAGCAGATGAAGGGGTTCTCCTCGCCCTCCTCCGTCTGGTAGTACGGCCGCAGGAAGGTCAGGTTGTTGTTCCTGCAGGCAGCGGGACCAGGCCCGGCTGGGTCGGTGCCCGAGCCCCACTGAGCCTGAAGACCACTCTGCTGCCTCGGGAAGTGAGCTCAGGACCTGACCACCCCACGGGGACTCCCACTCCTGCCCCCAGGAGAGAGGACGTAGGGCAAGAGCCAGTGGGGTGAGCACAAAGGGCAACGGCAGACCCTGCCCCTGGTGCTGCTGTGGGCACGGTCAGGCCCTGGCCAGGGGACCCACGAGTCCACCTGGCAGCTCCTGAGGCCTGGGCTGCCTGATGCCCTGGCCTCCCCGATGGCCAGGGAATCAGCCCCGCTGGGGGCCAGCCTCCTCATGGGTCCCTCCTCTCCTCCTGTCAGACCTCCCCAGGGCCTCCCAGGCCACTGTGAGGGCAATGACGGCTCAGAAGCAGACATTGGCATCTGTGGGGGACCGTCCTTCAGGGGAGGCAGGGCGGAGCCCAGCTGCCCCTCCAGGCAGGCCTCCTGACCTGCAGGCTCCCAGTGACAAGCACCTCATGCCCATTTGCAGCAAGCTACCCTGGGGCACGGGGAAGCTGCTGCGCCCATCCTGAGCAGGGCCAGGCACTCCAGGACAAGCCGGGGGAGGCCCTCGAGGTCAGGCCCCTAGGCCCGGGCAGTCCAGAGATATCGCAGGGTCCAGGAGAGCGGGTGCACGACTGCGAGTGGGTGGGAGCTCAGCCCCCGCAGGGCCTCCCACCAGCACTCCCAGGCCTCAGGCTGGTGGGCACAACCGGATGCCCGGCATCAGAGGAGCAGGGAGAGAGAGACAAAGAAACAGACGCAGGCAGGAAACCAGGGCAGAGACCCAGAAGCCAGGACCTCGGGTCAGACCAGGGGGTTCCAGGTAGGGACAACTCCCAGCCTCTGGCCTGCTGGGCGGGAGAAGCCCGGGTGAGCAGGCCACGGGAGGGCGGGGCCTCACAGTGGGGGCGGGGCCTCACAGTGGGGGCGGGGCCTCACAGTGGGGGCGGGCCTCACAGTGGGGGCGGGCCCGCACACCTGACAAACGCGCTGTCCAGGAAGCAGCGGTTCCGCAGCAGCCCGGCCCAGAGCTGGACACCGACGATGCCGAAGATGAAGAAGACGAAGAAGCAGAGCAGGAGGACGTTCCCGAGCATGGGCAGCGTGTCCAGGAGCAGGGTGACCAGGATCCTCATGCCTGCAGGAGCGGGGCTGCTGGTCAGCCAGCAGAGCCCTCCCAGAGGCCCCGGGGGCCTGGCCCTGCCTGAGCTTGCCACTGTCCACAGGTGGCCCGATGCCCACTGTGCATCAAGTGTGCCCAGGCGCGCTCTGGGCAGCCATGCTAGTTCCACTGCAACTGGCGCTCCCCACCTGACCACTGCAGGCCCAAGGGACACTCCTGGGTCACAGACACACCAGAGGCAAGCAGGCCACGCTCCGTGGCTGAGAGCTGGCCAGCTCCTGCTCCCCCGGATGGCAGGGCCCTGGCCTCAGGGCCGCCCGAGCACCTCCGGGGCTGTGTGAGCAGGCCCCTGAGGCTCAGGGCTGCCCCGGCTCCAAGCAGGAGGGCTGTCTGTTCCCAGGGGGAGTGTGCTGCGGTGGGGCCTCAGGCCCTCATCGAGGGGCACAGGGGACAGGCACAGCCGCTGGAGGCAAGCCAGAAGCCCCAGGCCCCATGAACCCAGGGCACCAGGAGGCGGGCCAGCCCAGGCCCAGGGGCCTTGCTGGGTCCTCAGGAGGGGCAGTGCCCTGTTCCTCAAGGCACAAGCAGGGCCAGGCTGAGGCTGCGGGCAGTGCCCTGGCCATGTGGTTGGGCATGGGGGGAGAGGTGCCAAGGTGTCACGGAGGCCCAGGTGTGGGGCAGCGGCAGAATGGGCCCTGGGTCTTGGGGGAGTCCAAGCCAGGAGAGACACTGAAGTCTTGAAAGCAGGGAGAGGGACAGAGTCACGGGGACAGACAGACACAGTCAGGGGGCTGCACTCTGGCCAGCAACTGGCTCAAAGTCCACGTAACCCAGGGGTCAGAGTGGACCTGGGGCAGCGGGTGGAAGCTGCGCAGCCCTTGATACATCCTGGGGGTCGTTACGAGCAGGGCACGGTGCTGTGTGCGGAATCGCCCCGTGGGACGGGCGCACAGGCCCGTGACCCAACAGCAGACACCTGTGCCCTGAGCGCGGCCACTCCATCGCTCCCACGGTGGGAGGGCCGCTGGCCCTGTTGAGTGGGCTGAGCACAAGAGGGGGAGCTGGTGGCCCAGCAAGGGTGTGCCTGCCCTGGGAGGTGTGACAGTCGGTGGTGGTAGGGGACTACGCTCCTGGGTACCAAGGCCACCAGGCCAGCCAGGATAGGCAGGTAGAAAAGAAACCACGTGTGGACCCACAGAGCCACACCTGTGAGCCCACGCCCCTCAGGTGGCCTCGTGGGCACTGTCCCCTGCCCCCAAACCATGCAGCTGAGCCTGGCCTCAGCACAGATGGCCGGCGTCTGCAGAGGCCGTGTCCCAGTGTGCAGCCACGCATCTCTGGTAAGCCTCCCTCCAGCCCACGTGAGTGGACGCAGAGGCCCCGGACCTCCCGGGACCATCTGACACCCCGGAGCTTCTAGGGGCATCCCTGGCCACCTGGGCAAGGCCCCTCGACCCCCTGGCTGGGCTCAGGTCCTCCGCATTGCCAGGCTGAGAACCCTGTCCCACCTGGGAGGGACAGGCAGCAGCTGCACAGGGCCTAGGAACAGGCCCTGCCCACAGGCATCTCTGCCAGCCTCAGGACACACGGACGGTCACCGTGAAGCTGCCAGGGACCTGCTCAGCTCCAGCCTTGCCACAGAGGGTACAGTGGCCCCTGCCGCTCGAGCCTGGGACCAGGACCACGTGAACCCGACTGCCCGTCACGTCCTGGCCTGGTTCTCCCCAGGAAGGCAGCAAGTCCTCGGGGCACAGGCAAGTATCAGGGTGGCCCTTGGCCCCCAGCACCAGGGCCCAAGTGGGACCAGAGTGCCCTGGGGCTGTCACCACCCAGGCTGTGTCCCAGCGAACCCCAGGAGGACTCCGCGAGGCAGGCAGCAGGGCAGGCAGGTCTGCCTCCTGTGCCGGCTGGGCCTGTCACTTACTGGGCACGCGGTTGATGGCGCGGAGGGGCCGCAGCACGCGCACCGTGCGGATGGCGGAGAGGCTCACGTTGTGCCCGTCCAGGGAGTACTCCATCATGCTGGGGAGGCGGGAGGCAGGAGGCTGGCGGGCGGGCAGGCACGGCACAGTGCCAGGAGGCCGCTGGGCCCTGAGGCCCAGGACCCGGGCCACCCGTCTCCCTGCCCCTGGCTGCCACCCAGGGCACCTGGCACCGGTCAGCCCTGTGGCTGCAGCCTCCCTGGAGGCACAGCCCCTGGCCGCCTACCCCGCCATGACGATGAAGAAGTCCAGCCTGTTCCAGGTGTCACCCAGGTAGCACTTCTGCCCGAACAGCCCCAGGGCCACCATCTTGATGACCATCTCCACGGCGAAGAAGGCGAAGATGAAGTCGTCGAAGGCCTGGTGGGAGCAGGGGTCAGGACGGGCCGGCCTCGAGGCCCGCCCCCGCCCGCCGCCGCCCACCTCCAGGATGCTGCAGCGCTCCGAGCGGCACTCCAGGTCCTCGCAGGGCCGGAACATGCCCAGGGTCACGCAGTTGAGCATGATGACCAGCATGCTGACGTGCTCGAACCACGTGCTGCTGTTAAGGGCCACGTGCAGCGGACGCCCCGCCCGCCCCCCCCGCGGCCAGCCGGACCCGCCCTGGACCCACGTTCCCCAGCACAGCGGGCCACCCTGGCCACTTGGCACCAGGACACCTCTCCATTTCAGGGGCCACCAGGTGGCGCCCTGGCTCTGGAGTCCACAGCTTTGGGGAGAATCTGCTGCCCCTGCCCTGCCCCCAGCTGACCCCTCAGGAACTCCAGGGGCAGGGCCCCTGTGGCCAGCCAGCTATGTCACCTGAGGCCTGTGCTGGGAGGCTCCCAGGGTTTCCAGGACCTGGCCAGCCTCCATGGGGGCTGGGCTGTGGGGGGGCGCAGGCAGGGTGGCCCGCAGCCAGGAGGGCCCAGGGTAGGGGCCCCCCCACCCCAGGCCTGGCCCATCCAACTCTGGTGGCTTTCCCTGTGCCCCCCCCAGGGCTGCGACCACCAGAGAGCCAACAAGCGGGGAGCTCCCATGGGAGCTGGGGACCGGAGTGGCCTCGTAAGAGAAGACCTGCAGGACGCAGCAGGAGGCCAGGTCCCCTGCAGCCCCCCACAGCCGTCCCCAGCCGCAGGGCGTGGCGTCCACCTCAGACAGGCCCGGCTCCAGACAGCCTGGCTTCGTATCTCCTGGCAGATGACCCGAGCAGGCCACTTGCCTCTGAGCCTCAGCACACCTGGACCTCCCTGTGGGTCGCTGCCTCCTGGCCACCCCCACACTGCCTCCTCGTGGACTGCTGCCCCAGGCCACCCACCACTGTCCCCTCACAGGTCACTGCCCCAGGCCGCCCCACCCCGCCCCCTCGCGGCCCTCTGTAGTTCAGCGAGGTGAAGGCAACTGGCAGCGTGGCGGCACCGGGCACGGGGGCAAGGGGCCTCTGGGGCTGCGACCCCACCTTCAGATGGCACGAGCAAGGGCAGCAACGGGTAGGGACAGGACGGGCCCTGGAGGGGCACCCCTCGGGGGCCCTGGCGGGGCACCCTCTCGAGGGCCCCCCAGCCCTCTCCCCGCCCATGGCGTCGGGCCCCAGCCAGAACTGACCGGCGCTGGGCCCCACGTCCAGCGGAGCCCACCTTCATGGCACCCCGTGGCCGGCAGTCACGCACCTCAGCGGCCACGGGCTGCAGGATGCTGGCAGCCTCGGCTGGACGGCTCTCCTTCCGGGCCCTGGCTCAGCGCACTCCAAGGGCACAGGGCCCTGACCGTCCCCGCCTGGCCCCTGGGCGGTGTGGCTGCCCTCAGCACTGCCCACCTGGCACACACCAGCGCCCAGCCACGTGCAGAGCTCACTCAGATGGGCACTCGCGTGCAGAGCTGGCAGTGTGCCAGGGCCTGGGCTGTACCCACAAGGTCCCCGGGCACCTGGGCTTCCCCTGGCCACTGGACCCTGTGCTGACTCCAGCCCTGGGAGCTTCCTCAGAGTGCAGGGCAGCCCTGCCCTCCTCCGGGGGTGCTCTGCCCCAGCCACACGGGGCCGCCGGCGTGGCCTCCTGAGGCGGGAGGGCAGCGCGCAGGGTGCCGTCCACAGAGCGCCAAGCCTCGGGCCGCCCAGCCGTCCTGTCCAGAGGCAGGCCCTCCCCACCGCCTCGCTCCCCACATTCAGACCCCCACCATCAGAAGCTGCTGCGGAGAGCACCCCCAGGCTGCCACAGGCCACCCTCCCTGTGCCTGCCCGTGTGTGGGGACGGGCCACCGGGACTGAGCAGAGGGCCAAAGAGGTTCCTAGGACTGTGCACAGGAGTGTCAGGTCCCCCCCTGGGCAGGCGGCCAGGTGCACATGGTGCACCTCCTGTGAGGACAGGCCTCGTGTCGCGCCACCCTAGTCACACCGAGGACAGGCGGCACCAACCAGCCGCGTCACACGGAGCCCAGTGACTTCCAGTGGCTTGCTTACACAGATGGATTTTCTGAGTCTTAATGAAAATTCCTGTAGGATTTGAACCAACTTCTACAAATCAGAACCAACTTCCACTGTGGGCCGGAGAAAGCCAGGCCAGTGTGTGGACAGCCCGGTGCTGCCCAGGGCCTGCTGCGGGAGGAGCAGCCGGGCACTCAGCAGGGTGGGGAGGTGGGCCACACGCAGCAAGGAGCTGAGAAGCCCGGAGAGAGACTTGGAAAGGGGGCCTGGGTCCCATGCCCGGAGACCCTCAGAGGGTCAGGCCCTGTGCATGGGACTCCGGTGGGCCCCATGCTCCAAACGCACACCCCCAGGCCCTGCCTCCTCTCTCGTCCCTCTCGGCCTCACAGCCTCAGAGCCTGGCCCTCTCCCGCAGCCCTGCAGGGGGCCTGAGCCCATACCAGCTGAGAAGGCCCTGTCCTCAGACCCCAGGCCTGCTCCGGAGGACAGACTCCCCTGGGGCCTGGAACAGAGGCCCTCCCTCTTTCCACTGGGGCTGCCAGCCCTTGGCGCCCACTCCAGGGTCCGTGGGAGCACTCTGGCCTCTCAGGCCACAGCTGGGCACTGTCCAAGGAGAAGGACTCCAAAGCAACCCCGACAGACTCCCCAGATGTGGCCTCACGGGCAGGGAGAGGAGAGCAGCAGTGCGAGGCCCTGGCAGCCGCTGTCCGTGGTGCTGAAGCGGTCACTCCACCCTGGCCAGCCCCGTCGGGCGGGGCTGGGGAAGGGAGGGCGCAGGGGGCTCCCCGCAGGCTGCAGCCAGCAGCTCTTCCTGGAACCCACCCTTCCCCGCCCCCCCTGTGGCCATGGCCTCTGCTGTCCTGGGTGCAGCCCAGGAGCCCAGCACACTGCCTGGGTGTGGAGAGGCAGGCGCCCTCTGCTGGGCGGGGCCCTCCCTGCTGACAGCCGCTCAGCACAGTCCCTAGACCTGCTGCCTCGGTCCCCGCCTGCCCCCACCCTACCCAAGTGGCAAGCCCAGATCCCGACCCTCCCGCCAGCCCCTCACTCTCTGAGCAACGGGGTCCCAACGCCGTATTCCAGACACTGGGATACGAACTCTGCTGTGGGCTTGGCCCCTCACTGGGCACTTTCCTGTCACAGAAGGGCAGAGGCAGGGTGCTGTTGTCCCTCGCTGGGAAGGACCAGCAAGGCCCCAGAGCCCCAAGCCAGCCGCAGCTTGTCCTTGGAACCACGGAAAAGGCAGCCACGCGTGGCCAGGGCTCCAGGCATGGCTGCTGCCCTGCCTGGTGGTCAGAGTGGCCCCAAGCGGGACAAGCGCCCTGGGAATCCCAGGCAGGCCCCGCTGGGCTGCATCAGGAAGGCGGGCATGCACGGCTGCTGGAGGGCTAGGAGGCACCCAGCAGCAGCAGCCTCAGCCCCACTGCAGCCGGGCTCACCAGGCCGCAGCCGGGCTCACCAGGCCAGGTCCCGGCAGCCCAGCAGGAGGGCTGGCCAGGCTGCTCTCCCGCCCTCTGGCTCCTGGGCACCAGCTGGGGAAGCCCCTTCCTCTCTGCAGGGGCCTGCTGCTGCGGGAGTCCACACGCTGGGCTGCGCTGGCCCGCCCTGGTTCTCAGAAGCACTCAGCCTTACTTTTCCAGTTTGCTCAAGGAGAAAGGCATGTTTATTCATGGAGAAAGCCCGGCCTGCAGAGGAACAGGCCGGCCCCAGGGGGCAGCGCGCTGGGGAGCCCAGGCACACCGGAGCAGGTCCCTGGTGGAGGCACGGGCAGGGCAGAGGAAGGTGTGCCCAGCCCACAGCTGACTCCCCTCTACTCCTGGGCTGCCCTGGCTCAGTGACCACAGGATGCAAAGTGGTTCTGGCCACTGTCAGCAGAGACCTTGGCCAGGTTCAGCAAAGGCCTCTGTCCTCCAGGCAGGAAGCACCTGGCCACACTCGCCAGGCCAAGGGAGTCCACGGGCCTTCAGTCCTTCCCAAAACACCACGGCAACAGACACGGCAGCCCCTCCCTGGGCCTGCGGTGTGGACACCAGGGACGAGGCAAGGACCTGCAGGACAGCTCCGGCCCCCCCAGGCAGACCCCAGGACCTCCCGGGACACGGCGAACTTGCCCTGCAGAGCTGGGAGAAGTGACCACAGCTTGGCAGTTCCTCAAAAAGGCAAAGGAGGGCTCCACAGGACCACAGGCCATTCCCAGGCGCACACTGAGGCCAGCGCAGAGCTTGGCCTTCTCCAGGGACGCGTCCACAGCACCCGCAGCAGCAGCCACGGGCGGAGACTGCTCAAATGCCCGTCAACAGAGTGGAGGGACCACATGGGCGCCCAGGCCAAGCCCACGCCTGCTCCACCCCGGCCCGGCCCGCGCAGGCGAGGCAGAGGCGCGAGAGCGCGGGCCAACACAGCGCACGCACCACCGTCACGCGCACCCCACACTCCCTCACGGGAGGCACCACGCCTGGCACCCCCGCCAGGGGCTGGCCGCCTCCTCTGGAGGACAACTCTGGCAGGCACGGCCACACAGCAGGGCCACGCAGCAGGGCCACCCTGCCCCACCACGCCTCAGCGAGCCGACAGGCATCGGGCGACGCCCTGCCTCCAGCGCACCAGGAGAGCCGCAGAAGTGGGCAGTGACCCCAGGTCCACAGCCTCGGCGCCAGGCCTGGGGCAGGGCCCCACCCGAGGCCTCCAGGAGTTGTAACTCACTCTGACCTGGAGGACTGGAGTCCCCTGGGCAGAGGTTGGCATCGAGAGGCTGTGAGAGCCCCTGCGCCCCGCGGGGCCAGTGTCCACCTCCCCTGCAGCGTCCCCTGCCCAGACGCCGGGCCGACTCTCCTGCCCAGCGTGTGGCCACCCATGAACCAGGCCAGCACACGGCGTCTGAGCTGCCGGGCACGCTGCCTGGCTCGGCAGTTAAGGCCCACTCCGCAGGGTCAGCATGCTTGCAGACGTGGGGTCCCCAGGACGGAGGAGGACGCTGGGGGACATACCAGGACACACACAGCACGTGCACACACGCTCCTGCGGCTCGCGGGCTGAACCGCCTGGCGGTGTTGGGGCCAGAAGCCCTCGCGCCTGTCCCACCCTCCGTGCCAGCAGCTCGTTGGTCCCCACAGACCCCAGCCTCACTCCTCAAGACCCCGGGTCCTGTCCCCAGCTCCATCTGCTTGGGGCAGAGAGAACACACTGCCCCGTAGGCCCAGCAGCCACCGCGTCCCAGAGACAGCCCTCCAGGAGGCCCAGCTCTGCCCTGGCTCCTGCCATGCCCCTTCCTGCCCTGTGCCTGCTGCCTCCAGGCATCTGCCTATCATAGCTGACCAGGGCACTCCCCTGCTCAAAGCCCTGCTGTGACTCCCTAGTGCCCTGGGCCCTCTGTGGCCTGGCCCCAGTGAAGCCATGTCTGACCCACCCAGCCCTGGCTGTTGCACGAACCTGACTTTTCACTCCTTCTTGGAGTGACCTCTCAGTCCCCAGGATGGCCCTCCCCAGCAGGGCTGAGGTCACTGTGGAGGGCTGAGGCCTCCCTCAGTGCTGGCACTTGGTGGTCTCCGGTGGCCACCTGGTCAGGAGGTTCTGGGAAGAGGTGGGGCAGGGCGGGAGGGAGCTCTGGTCAGGGACTGGCCTGCGGAGGTGGACGTGCTCCTGGGCGGGCCGGACACCCGGAGATGGGCGGGTGGAGCAGCGTCTCCACCTGTGGGATGGCTGAGACCCCTGGACGGAGCCCAGGCCGGCCACAAGTCCCTGCGGGCACCACACGTCCCTGCGGGCACCACCGGCGGAGCAGCCGGAAGGAACCTGCTCCCGCCCACAGGCACCTGAGCTGCGGCAGGCAGGACCTGGAAGTGGACCTGCCGGGCCACGGATGGTCACCCTGCCTCGAGGCCTGAGCAGAGTCCCCCCCTGCAGCCCTGGACAGATCCCATGCCTGACCCAGGAGGCCTCGCTGTCCCCCACTCCCAGCCTCAGGGGTGGCAGAGACCCAGACCTATGGCAAGATGGCCCCGGCAGCCCTGTGGGCTCCTGCCCTCCTGATGGAAAGCAGTCTCTTCCCTCCAGAGGCTGTTGCCAAGGTGACAGCTGGGGCAGGTGAGGCCCAGCCACCCCGCAGAGCAGGGCCCAGCCGATCCCGGCCCTGCAGGGTGCCTACAGAGGTTCCTTGGTCTGGTGAAGGGTACGGGACAGGCGGCTGGAACTGCCGTGGCCCCTGGGGTCAGGAGGCAGACGCCCCCCACGCTGGCTAAGGGTACGGGACAGGCGGCTGGAACTGCCGTGGCCCCTGGGGTCAGGAGGCAGACGCCCCCACGCTGGCTAAGGGTACGGGACAGGCGGCTGGAACTGCCGTGGCCCCTGGGGTCAGGAGGCAGACGCCCCCACGCTGGCTAAGGGTACGGGACAGGCGGCTGGAACTGCCGTGGCCCCTGGGGTCAGGAGGCAGACGCCCCCACGCTGGCTGAAGGGTGGCTCTGCACGGGGAGCACGGGTGTGTTGGCAGCCCTGGGCTCCCAGCTGTCCCCAACTCGGGGGACAGAGAGCTGTCCTCGGCCACGCGGTTCTCAGCCTCCTGGAAGTGGAGGGCTCCCCTCTGCAGACCGTCCTGGCCACCGCGGCCGGCAGCCTCCAGGCGGCGCGGCAGGGCTGGGCAGGGCCCGGCCTCCCTCCTGCCCGCCTCCATCAGCCAGGGGCCAAGGTGGCCAGAGGCTGCGTGAGGCAGGCCCTGCTGCCTGGGGCCGCTCAGCTTCCAAGGGCACTGAGGTGGGCCCGGGGCTGGGGCTCAGCGTGCCCACCACCTCCACCGCCACAAGAGGGGCACGACTGGGGCACAGCTGGAGCACGCCGGTGGGGTCCTGCCAACTCACCACCTCCGCCTGGGGGCTGGGGTCCCCGGGGCAGCCTGTCCCCCCTTGGCCGGGCATTCTGGGAGACGCCGTGCCCTCTTCCCCGCGGCCTGGCCCGGGCGGTGTGGCCGGAGAGCGGCTGCGTGACTCATGCTGCGTCTGCCGGGCTGGGGCGCGAGGAGCAGCCCAACCAGCCAAACATGGAGCTGTTTGTTCTCCGCGCTCGGGGTCACCCGGGCAGTGGGGGCTGGGCAGCCCACAGGGAGCGCCTCCCACTGGGGCCCTGGGCCCAGGAGGCCACTGAGTGGCGGGCTCCAGCCGCCGGAGCGCCCTTTCTCCTCCTAGCTCCTCCCTGTGCCAGCGGCCTCAAGCCTCGGGCCCCTGGAGCCGCTGCCTCTGCGGGCGCCTTCGCCCACGGGGGCACCCTGGCTGCCGTGGCCTGCGTGGCGCAGGGCAGATGGCCTGGTCCCCACTGGCAGAACTGCTGAGCTAACCCAGGCCACAGAGTCCTCACCCAGACGGGCACCAGCCCGTCTTCATGGGCGCAGGGGACTGGATGCCCCACTCCAGCCAAGGCCCCGGGCCAGCCGGGCAGTGCCGTGCAGGCCCCGCGTGCACACGCACGCTCCAGCCTCGGCGGCAGGCAGCCGCTCCTCTGGCCCAGGCCCCCATCCTCGGGACCGACGGGAAGGTCTGCTGGGACACCACGGAGCCTGCAGCTCCTGCCTGCACACTTCTCAGACCTGCTGGTCAGGGACAGGCTGGTCGCCTCGTCCCTGACAGAGCCTGGCCCAGGCGCTTGAGGCGCAGCCCTGGAGCCGCGCCCGAGCCCAGCCCTCAGGTCTTGCTGCACAGGAGGGCAGACTGCTGGCAGAGGGGCCACGTCCAGGCCCGGCCAGCCACTCAGTGGCAGCACACACGTGGCCACACCAGAGCGCGGGCCCACAGCCCCAGGACGTTCCTGGAAGTGGAGCCAGCCCCATCTCCCTGACAGGCAGCTCCTGCTCAGCCCACTGGGCACAGAGCTTGGAACTGCCCCTGCTGGAGACCCCTCCCCGAGGCTGGCCTCGCCCTGAGAGCAGAAGGCAGGAGCAGGGGACCAGCCTCATTAGGGGACATCCTCCTAGTCGTGCCCTGCCCATCTGGGTCCCCTGTAGGGGGGCTCTGCACACACTCCAGGCTGTGCTGGGAAAGGGGGGCAGTGGGAATGGAGCTGGGGGACCCTGGGGAAGACGACTGTCTGCGGCAGGGACGGCTCAGGGCCTGCTCTGCTGGAATTCTCTGGGCCAGAAATAACTGCCCGAGCACCGCTGCACAGCTGCCTGCGGCCCAAATTAGCGACCCCAGGGGACTGGACGCTCCTTCCATGGGAACGTGGCCTGCGCCCCGGAGCCTGCGGCGCCTCGGGCCAGCCGGCAGCCGTGGGCTCACGCTGAGGCTCCTCGCTGCAGAACCACGGCCCTGTCTGCATGCAGCCCAAGCCAGCTGTCCTCAGGGGTGCAGGGGTACTGGCCTGGGGCACCCAGGGCAGGGCTGGCCCACAGAACTCAGAGCTGACCTGTTTTGGCTCTTTGGGAGCCGCAGGCTGGCCGCCATGTCGGAGCCAGAGGAGTCTGGAGGCTGAGCAGGGGCCCCGTCTCACGAGGCCCATCCCGGGGGCGGGGGTGGCACAGGGCCCGCCGCTGGCCCTGCTCCTGAGCAAGCCCTCACGTCCCCACTGGCCACTGCCCTGTAGCCCGCTGGGGGTCCAGAGGTCAGCTCTGCGCCTCAGGAGTAGAAGTCTGGGCAGCAGGGGGTGGCCGGGCCCCTGCCAGGCCTGGCCCACCAAGTCCTTCCTCAACCCCCATGACCACAGGTCTCGCGTCTGCACACTGCTGGTGACACCAAAGTCTCACGGGTGTGAAGACCCAGCTCACGTGACACGCATGTGATGCATGCACGTGCATGCAGGGAGCTGCTCACCCTGCCCCGTGGGCACACAGAAAGCCACTGGGGGGCCTGGCCACTGATGCCCCGCGTCCACAGGAAGCCAGGCACCCTGCAGTAGGCGTTGCCAGGCAACCAGGCTGTGTAGGAGAAAGGTGGCGGCTGGTGGCACAGCCCCGCTCCACAGCTCGGCAGGATCCCCTCCAGGCCCTCAGCGCCCCCCCTCAGACACACGCAGGCTGACCCCGTCCAGGGCCCCCCACCGAGCTCCCTGCGCAGAGACCCAGGCACGCTCCCCGTGGCCCCAGGTGCTGGGGACAGGGACGGCATCGCCAGGCTGGCGAGCAGTGCACGCTGGCTGAGCCCCACGGGTCCCATCAGGTCCAGTCCAGGCCTCCACGGCCAGTGCCCACTGACCACTCGCTCGCCATCACAGCCAGCACCTCACGGGAGATGGCAGCAGGACGCAGAGGCCACCCTGGCCTCCCTGGCCGCCATCTCCGGGAGCTGTCCTGCACACTGCTGGTGAGAGGCCCAGGCCCGCCCAGCGTGTGGAGGGCCTAAGGGACTGCTTCCGCACCCGAGCCCAGCGAAGGGCCCCCCAGGAGCAGTGTCTGGAACCTTCCAGAACAAGCCCCGGGCCCGGGGAGTGAGGCTGCGCTCCCCTCCTGCGTGGCCACTAGGACACAGACATTGCAGGACATTGGCCATGCCTCACCCACTGGCCTCCTGCCCAGCAGAGGTCCCTGGGGGCCCCTCACTCTCTTTGTCCACCACCCTGGGCTCAGATCTGGCCACTGTAAGCCTCCTCCACCTGCTCGAAGGGCTGCCGGGCATTCCCATTTCACAAGTGGACGGAGGGCCAGGGTCACGCAAGTTCAAAGCTGGTGGAGCCGCCCATCACCCCTGTGTGCCTCTTCCCAGCCTGTGGGCAGGCCCTGCACCCAAGCCGTCCACCCCTGCACCTGGGTGGCCCTGCCCTCCTCGTGCCTGTCCCTGGAGCCCAAAGGCGACTCACTCTGGAGGCTGAAGCAAGCAGCACCTGGCCTTGGCCCTGCCCCCCCTCCACCAGCCGCACTATTAATAGCAGTGACATTTTAAAAGGGTGGCCCAGACCCTTAGAAAGTCTGATTTCAAAGTAAATCTAGATGGACTTTGGTTCTTGGGGGCTGCTCTCCCCGTAAAGCCAGGTGTCCTGCTGCCCGGCCTCAACCTGGGCCTGACACTTACACACAGCTGCCGCCGCGTCCTCATCCCTGTCCTGGAGCCTGCCCAAAGCTCAGGACTGCAGGTCCTGCTCAAGCCGTGCTCTGGTCAGTGTGCAGGGACCAGGCTAACCACAGGTGGCCCCTGGTCCTACACACCTGCCTCAGGAGCAAGGCCTGTAATCCCAGCACTTGGGAGGCTGAGGCAGGAGGATCGTGAGTTCAAAGCCGGCCTCAGCCATGGCGAGGCACTTAGCAACTCAGTGAGACCCTGTCTCTAATAAAATACAAAAAAGGGCTGGGGATGTGCCCAGTGGTCGAGTGCCCCTGAGTTCAATTCCCGGTATCAAAAAAAAAAAAAAGAAGCTTGGGTTGGGGTTGGGTGCTGGCAGGGACGGGCTCCGGGGACCGCAGCCGCTCAGGGGAACAACTTCCTCTGCGCCCAGTGGGGGCAGAGGAGCCTAGAGGCCTCTGCGGGGGCCTTGTCTCAGGGCACTGATCCCATCCTCAGGGGCCCCATGGCCTCACTAATCCAGACCTCTCCCAAGGGTCCCACCTCCTGAAGTCACCACACTGGGGACAGGATTTCACCACCTGATCTGGGGACAGGAGCGGTCGGACCGTGGCGATGGCTTCCTCCCCCCAGGCCTGGTGGCCTTCAGTTACGGGCTCAGCTGTGTCCCCTGGGTTCCTAACTCCCACACAGGCCCGCACCTCAAGAGAGGACCTCGCACAGGTGGCCACGGCGCACTGAGGCCGCAGGGCAGGAGCCTGCTGCAGGCTGCCTGGTGTCCTCGCAGACTGCACAGGGAGGATCGTGTGAGGACGCAGGGAGAAGGCATTGACCACAAGCCCAGGACTGACTGGCCCTGGCCACCCTAGGCTCCTGGACATCAGCTTCCAGGACTGCCAGGTAACACATGCGTGTCATCTGAGCCACAGCCAGGGCCATTGTGTGGAAGCCTAGGAGACCCGCGTGCCCCGCCCGCAGCGCCTGCCGCTTCCTGGGCCCCTCCCCTCCACGCAGGGAGCTCCTGGGGCAGGTTTGTTCCGGACTCTGTCAGGACCCAGCTCCACAGCTGGGGTGGACAAGGGAGCCTGGGGCAGTGGCCGGAGTAGGACAGGACATGGCTGCTGAGTCGGCGATGACCAGACCGCAGCCACTCCGCAGCCAGGGCCCCCCCCAGCACTGCCCCTCTGCAGGGGGCTGGCACATGTCTCCTGCCAGCTTGGAGAATCCAGGTCTGGCTGCCACCAGGAGCCCACTGGCCACCTCTCCCCGCTGTCCAGAGAGGGGAGTCACACAGAGACGAGTCCGCTTGCTACAGAGGGCGCGGGAGTTGTCCCGTGCCCCAGACCAGGGAGCCCCTGCCAGGCACCAATTAGCCTCGCACAGCTCGAGCTGTCGGGAGGCTCCGGCACAGACGCCTCAAACCGCGGCGTCTGCCTTTAATGCATTCAGAGCCTTTAAGCCCAGACCCCAGCTGGGCCGTCGTGCCAGCGGACCGCAGAGCGGTGGAAGAGGCCACCGGAGCCCTGCGCAGCACGTCCACGTGACTAGGCGGGAGGAAGCACGCAGCTCCCCCGTGGCCCGGGGCTGCCCCTCACCCCGGACACAGGGCAGCCCTGGTGGACAGGGAGCCAGGGACATAAGCCATGCTGCTGGCTGGGGCCTGGGGGGAGAAGGGGGTCAGGTCGGCCTGACACTGGGGTCGGCCTCTGGCCCCAGTGCACTGCTGCCTGCGACACCCCGCCGGTCTCCTGCTGCAGAAACTCCTACTCAGCCCTCAAAACCCACCCAAAGCTCTTCCCCAGGAGCCCTCTGGCTCACGGGCAGCCGCCACCCATCAGGGACTGGCGTCTCTGAGCTGGCGACACGGAGCTGGAGAAGGACAGTCCACAGGAAGCAGCAGGCAGGGCGCGGCACTGGGAGCGGGCAGTGAGGAAGCCCTGTCCGGATCGAGACCACCCTCCCCACAGCCTGGCTTCTGATGCACTCTCCAGAGGGACCCACCGGGGCGAGGGGCCTGCGCGCAGCAGGCTTCAATCCCAACAGAGCGCGTGCACAGTGGGGCTGCGGACACAAACCACCACACCATAGGCTTCAGCGTACCTGCAAGAGGCGCTGTGCACGCACAGTGGGCAGTGCATGGCAGGCCCCCAGAGGCCACCCAGCCAGCCTCAAGGTCCCCTGCAACGACCAGGGAGCAGTGGCCCGCCCATCTGGCTCCCCTCCAGCTGCTGTGTCCGAATCGATCCCTAATAACTCGATCCGTTACGCTGGAGCAGAATTCTTGGAAACCGGCAGGAAAGGGAAGGTTCTGTGAATCGTCTGAGTCATTTTTTTAAACTAACAATGGGCGCCTCCCCCCCAGTGTGGCGGGCTGTCCACGGCTGCCGCGTGTTCCGGAAGGTGCCGGCTGCCCTGCTGGGAGGCCCCCACGGCTCTGCGGAGCGGGTCTCCCCTCCACAGACGGAGGCCCCGCCCTCCCTGCAGCTTGGCCACATCCCAGCTCCCACCCCCTCGATTCCAGCCGTCCCGCTGCCCACAGCTGGGGGAATCCTGGTGCTGGCTCCCCGAGACAGTGCAGGGAGGCCCCCACCCCAGCCACGACCAGCCGTGCTTGCGTCTGCTGGCGGAGCGCTACGCCTGCCTCCCCGGCCCTGCAGAGGCCGTGTGTGCCTCTCCCCTCCCCCCCCCCCCCCCTCCCTTTCCCCCCTCCTCCCCCCCCCCCCCCTTGGGGGTGCAGCCCCATCCCAGGGAGCAGCTGGAGCCAGCCCTGACCTTGGCGGTGGCCTCAGGACCCAGGGTGACCCAGCCAGACCCAACAGCCCAGGGGGCCGCTGCAGGGCTGGGCACACGTGGAGGCAGAGGTGCTGCCCAAGCACCCCAACAGGGGCCTCCATCCCCAGGTCTGGGAAACAAGACCCCAAGGTCACCCTGGGTCCTAGAAGAGCCAAGAGCTGCCTGCTGCGAATGGCCCTGCCCAGCCAGGTGGCCCAGAGACCAGCAAGACCATGCCTTCCTCCCGGTGCCCATGTCTGGAGGAACACGGCCGTTCCCTGTGACAGGGCGCACCACGTGACCGTGCCCGCCGCCGCCGCCACTTCTACACGAACCCGCGTAGGGCCTGCCGCAGTCCCAAGCTCTAGGCACTGAAGAGGTAAGTGGATGGCACCAAGTCACAGCGGCTCCAGGGCTTGCTCACACGTCCCATGTGAAGGGGCCCTGAGACCCCAGACCCGTCCCCGAGACCCAGAGTGGGAGAGCCGCAGCCGGCTGGCGAGCAGGGGCGTGAGGAGCGGTACCCCCAAGGTGGGGGCTTCAGCCGACACCCCCGCCCACCCTCAGCAGCTGAGCCTGTCCTGCCCCTCCTGCTGGGCTCTGGGGCAGCTGCTCCCACCGACTGTGGCCTCCCGGGGACTGCACACCCCAGCTCGAGGCCTCCAGGGCAGCACGTCTGGCCCCGCACGGTGGTCCGTGTGGGCGCCTCTCCTGCCAGACGCCAGCTACCCACCAGGACACCGAGGTCCCTGGGTCTGTGGCTGAGCAAGTTGCCCCAAGGCAGGGCAGGCCGACCCCAGACGCCACCCTGCGCCAGGAGCAGAGCCACGGGTTCCCAAGTCCACCGGACCCCAGAGTGACCTCCCTGGGCTGCTGCTGCCTACAGTCGAGACGTTCCAGACGGGGCGCCGGGCCACGTGCCACCGTGTGCGACGCCTGCTGGGCTGAGGGGCGTTCATTCTGTCCCCATAGCTGCAGGAAGCCAGCGACGAGGAAGCCGGCGGCTTTGATAAGTCGTTTAGTTAGGGGATCCCCAGGCTCCCCTGAGGATCTGCGCAGCGGGAGCGCGGCAGGCGGCTACCTGCTGCTCCTGCCAGCAGCTGGTGCTGTGCCCGGCTCAGCACTGGCAGGCAGGCGCACCCCGCCTGGGGATGGGTGGGCCAGGCGCCGGCCGGGGTCTGGCAGCCCTGGTGGCAGGGGAGGCGCTGCCTCTGCCTGTGGGTGCCCTTCCTGTGGGGACGCACAAGGCGGAGGCCATGGGGTGTCACCAGTGACGTGCAGGCAGAGCCCTGGGCTGGCCTGGCCAGAAGTACCCGCTGCGCTCCATTCACTGCAGACCCCTGCCCAGCCCAGCACCCCGAGACGGCAGCCCTGCAGGCCAGTCGATGCGGACAGGACACTCCAGGACCTGAGCCTGCTGGAGAAGTCACCGTGCCCTCCGGACCCCTCCAAGGCACTGGACGCAACCCTCACGCCTGGTGCCCACCTCAGTGTGTCCCACCTCCTCAGCTGTGCTGGCCACCTGGGTGAAGGAGGGACGATGGGGGCCAGGAGGGGCAGGGTGGACCCTGCACACGCCGTCCTGCACTGGTCCTGGCTATGCAGCCAGGGGCCGGGGGCCTAGGTGGGGGCCACAAAAGTGGCTTCAACAGGAGCAGATGGAAGCAGGTGGGAGGGGCAGCTGGGGACAGAGGATGGCCTGTGGTCCCCAGCACAGCTCCTGGGTCTCCTCCAGGTCAGGTCAGGGGCACGCAGGCAGCAGCCAGCCAGAGCAGGAGACCCCGACCGAGGACCACAGGCCACAGGAAGAGTGCCAGCCACGGGCGGGGGCTGCGGCCAGGCCTGCCGCGTCCTGCTGGAGATGGGACCCCATGCTCCGCGGAGGAGGCAGAGGCGGCCCCTGTCAGCAGCCAGCCAGCCCCTGCCCCAGGTTAGCTCCCACCCAGAGGAGGGGCACAGGCACACACCAACTCGGTTGACACGGCAGCCAGGAAGCCAGCCCAGGCCTCAGCCAGGTCCTTACTCGTGGAAAAAGAGATTTATTTTCTAATTGAAGCTGGGGAGTCCACATTGACCCTCAGGCGGCCATCAGCGCTCACAGATGGCCCAGAGCGGCCTGGGGTGAGGGCCCTCCCCCTCATCCGCTTCTCTGACTCTTTCCAAACCCCAAGGCCAGCCGACAGCTGAGCCTGCCCAGGGACGCCACAGATTCCTCAGCCCTCCCGCGCCCTGGCCCCTCCCCAGGGAGCCCGGCTGGTGGGGACGCCTGGCCAGCCTGACCTGGCCCCGAGCACGTCCGGGAAGGCATGGGGGGGCTTTTCCTCATAGAGAGCTCTGCGGCGGGAACCGGGGGCGGGCAGCGTGCAGCGGGCCCGCAGGGCTGTGGGAAGACGCTCCAGGCTCAGGGGCCATGTCTGCCCCGCAGCACCCTGGCAGGACCCTGCACCCACCAGGCACAGGAAGCTCAGGCCAGGAGGGAGGCACCCGGGAGGGGCGGCGGGCTCAGCCCACACTGCCTCTCCCTGGGGACTTCAGCTCTGCACATAAACAGTCTAAATTAGGAATTAAAACATCCCGCGATCCCAACCATCCGGCAGGCTGTATTTCAAACACGCAGGAGGACACCCCGACCGTGAGCCCCGAGCTGCCCAACGTGACCTGCAGCGCGGTGGCCAAGGACACCTGCGGCCTCCTCACCAGGGAGCAGGCTCTCACGTGAACCTGTGTGGTCATGGCTCGCTTGTCCTGGGACCACAGACGGCCAGGAGGCGCAGGCTGGGTAGGGCTGTGCTGGCCCCAAGCCCCTGGCAGTCAGGCGGCCCTGCAGACCCCCACCAAGTCCAGAAGTAGGTGGGCACCCTGCTCGCCAGGGAGGGAAGCCCAGGAGCTTGGGAACTGGGCAAGGTCCTGTCCAGGGCAGCAGCCCCAGGCTGGGCTCCTCACAGGGAGAGGGGCTGGGGGCCACTGGGGAGCACAGGCCACTGGTGGGGCAGCCACAGCGGGTCCTGAGCCAGGATGCCCAAACTCAGGTTCCCAGTTATGGGCCTTGTCCTCAGGCCGTGAGCCTGGGGACCACCCAGCCAGCAGTGACCTACCAGGCTCGGCAATGGGGACCTGGGCCCCGGGGGACGCCTCCTCTGTGAGCCAAGGACCTTGCTCAGGAACCTGGAGCTGCCTGAGGCGGGGCAGCTGGGGCACAGAGGCACAGTGGGGACAGCCAGCACAGGTCTGCAAGGGCTTCAGGGACATCCAAGGGGGCAGTGGAGAGCCAGAGGGCCCTGAGCAAGGGGGTCGCGTGCCGATTCCTGGAGGCAGGCTGCGGCTCGCGGGCCTGTCTGAGCAGAGGGGGCAAACACCAAGTCCAGCACCGCGTGTGGACACAGGCTGGCCTCTTGGCCTGGAGCCGGTACCCGGCCTCTCCACACACACTGCCTCGACCCTCCAATAACCAGGTGTGACGAGCCAGCAGGCTTGGAGAGACCAGTCCGCAGCTGCCCAGCACCCAGGTCAGTCTCCTGTGGGTGCCTCTGGGAAGGCCCCTGGTTGATCCCTGCAGTGACCCAAGGCCATGGCTAGCGGGACAAGGGCAGCCTCTGCCCTCAGCTCCCCTCAGCCCTGGGCCAGGGGAAGACAGAGCCACTGGGCCCCCCGGGTGTGTGCGGAGCACTCCTCAGTGGGCTGACCTGGCCGTCCCCACCCTCCCGCCGTCCCCCTCGGTACCGCCGTCTGCGGAGCATGGAGCCCCTGCGCTCAGGCCCCTCAGCACTGCCCCAAGACCTGGCTGGGGGCAGGTTCACTCGGAAGGCCAGGGGCTCTCCAGAGCACGGATCCCAGCCCCAGACAACTCCACACACTCCTGGCAGGCCGGGCAATGTGGCTGCAGGTCAGCCCACCCCCACGGCCGGCACGACCCTGTCAGCTTAGCAGCCAGGCACAGCCAGGAGTGGCATTAGGCAGGTGGTGGCTGCAGACACGAGGGTGGCCTCAGAGAGCCTTGCTGTAGGTTCCAACTGCGGTGCTGGCTTGTGGGCGCAGGTCACCTACTCCTGGGGAGGGCTTACTGGCCACATCCCACGTGCCAAGGCCCAGAGGCCAGCCATGACCAGCCTCACAGAGCCTGCTCTCCAGCATCTATGCTCTGCACCTAGAGGACCCCAGTGTGGCCGTGGAGGAGGCTGCGCCTGCCAGAGAGCTGGGTGGTGCTGGGAGCAACCTCGAACTCACCAAATGGCTTTATGTAACCCGGGCGGCGGGCTCCGGGGCCAGCCGGTAAACCGAGCCGACTGGGGATTAGTGACAGTCGTTGCCACGGCAACCCCATTAGAGGGAAACATGTCGTGGTCGGAGCAGCTCCGGCCTTCTCTGCTCCACAAAGGTAAGAGGAAACCCCAGAGATTCATTAGCAACAGGTTCCCATGGCAACCGCGCCAAGCTCATTAATAATTTTTTTTTTATTCCAAGTGTGGGTGTTGAAATTCTCCTGAGAACTGACGGATATCAAGAAAGCACACGCGCCAGCTACTCCCACCCACAGCCCAGGCGCGGCGCCTCCCCACCCGCCAGTGCCTGGGTTCCGGCACCCGTGCCCCCACCTGTGGGCCAGGGCAGGGGTTCCCCAGGCAGGGGCAGCTGGCCAGCTCCTGCCCACCAAGATGACCTTGAACCCGGCAGGCCACATCTAAGCCCTCTTCTAGAGCCGCAGGCAGGGCCGTCCATGCTGGAGACAGCAGGATGTGTCTGCAGGCGGGTGGCCTCACCTGGCTCCAGGTGCCCGGGCCAAGCAGAAGTGGGCTGGCAGCTCCTTGATGAGCCGTCCTGCACAGAGCAGGATTCTGCTCCCGGGCACGTGCCAGAGAACTGACCCGTTCCCAGCGAAGCCCACGTGCGGCCCTCCCAGCACTCCCGACAGCAGCCAGCCAGGTGCGGACGGCCCAGAGGCCCTCAGGAGAAGGAAGTGCCCCACCACAGTGGGACACCCACAAGGACACTGCCCGTCACCACACGGGCGAGCCTAGAACACGACTCTCGGGAGAGCCGCCGTAGAGGGCACAGGCTGGGAGCAGGCAAAGGCGGGCCAACTGCAGCCCACCCACGGGACCCCCAGCAGGCACAGCGTCTCCTCCGTGGGATGGCCGCGTCAGCTTACTGGAGCGACAGCTGCGTGAGTCTGGGGACGGAGTGAAGACCACGGGACTGCACGGGGCAGTGGTGCGCGCCACAGCCCACGGAGGGTCTGGGAGAGAGCCACAACAGAGCCAGTCGGCCCACCCGGCTCGGACCCCGCGAGCCCGTGGCAACCTCCACTGAGCCCAGGGGGCTCCTGGCCGCTGTCAGGAAGAATGCAGCCCGGCACGGGGGCGCGTCCAGGCGAGGCACTTCCGGGATGTAGACCCAAGCTCAGGTGCTCACCACCAGGCCAGCCCCAAGGCCACTGGCCATGGGGCCTGCCCTCCCCTTCCCGCAGCCAGACACAGGCCCCCAGGCGCAGTCGGCACAGGGCACGCTCACAGGGCGCAGCCCCCTTCGCCCCCACGTGGCAGGTGTGCCCGGCAATCCCTAATTAGAAGACAAAACAGGCTTGTTCTCGGCCGCCCGCCGACCAGGCACCAGTCTGCCATCAGGAGGCACAGACGCCCACGCAGGGGCGTCCACAGCAGCTCCCGCGGTGGAGGGCGGGGCTGGCCTCCAGCCTGAACCTCAGGAAGCGGTGCAGGAGGGAGGGCAGGACTGGGCGCTCGGTCAGCCCTGGGGGAGAAGCAGGCAGAGCAGCAGCCCCACGGTGCGCTGGGGAGGCAGGAGAGGAAGGCCGCGCCGGCTGCAGGCCCTCTCCGACCCCTCAGCCAATGTCGGGGGCCAAAGCTCTGCCCAGCCACGACCGGCGCTGACCCAGGCCTCAGTGGGGCGAGGCCTGGCCCTTCCCTGCGCCTGCCCGGCGGCTCCCTGAGCCAGCCGGTCCTCTCCCCACCACTCAGTGACCCAGATTCAACGGCAGACTAGGAAATGCAAGGCTCTGGGACATGGAGGAAGACGGGCCTGAGCGCAGAGGCCCAGCTTCTGAGACCCAACAACCGCTTAAGTCTGCTGTTTGCTGGGCTGGGGTTGTGGCTCAGCGGAAGAGCACTCGCCTAGCACAGGTGCGGCCGGGTCCGATCCTCAGCACCATGTAAAGAATGAAGGCATTGTGTACAACTAAAACTAATAAACAAATATTAAAAAAAAAAGTCTGTTTGCAAGCCGCTGTTCCCAGGGCCACCTGGCAAGCTGTCCCTTCTAGAATGTTCCTGGATGGTGGTGCTCAGCGGACAGGTGGCGTAGGTTCCTGGGCAGCCTCCCTGCACCCCACAACACACTGGGGGGACTCCGTGGTCCTCTCCTCACTCTGGCAAGGCTACTGCCACCATCCCTGCCCCATCTGGGACATCCTTCACGTCACAGAACCTCCACGGAACCCAAGGGCCCTGGGCTCAGTCAGCTGAGGGACATTCCCACTGGCCCAACGCCTGGGAGCCCCGCCTGCCCCGGCGAGGGCAGGGACACAGGGACGTGCTTGTGCCACACAGCAACCGGCTGCACTGGGACGGACCCCGTCGGAAACCCACGTGGGTGGTGGGCTCACCCACGCCCCTCTGGACGGCAGGCCTCAGCCAGCCTCCCCCAGCCCTGGGTGGCCTTGTCCCAGGTGTGAAATCCAGCTCCTCTGACCAGACTCCCTGAGGGCCTCTGTGAGGCTCAGGCACGGACCTCGTGAGCTGGCAGGAGGCCTGGCCGGAGGCTGCCCTGGCTTGGGCCTTGCTTTCCTGAAGTCCCTTGGAGAGCGGGGCAGAGAGCATGTGGCGAGCCCAGGGCTGTGTCCAGGACCTGGAGGAGCAAGGCTTGATGGGAGTGTCCACCTGAGGGTCAGGAAGGCACCCCACCAGGGGTGTGGAGCCAGGCTGGGTGGCGGGGGCATGCTGCCCGCAGCCATCCTGTCTCAGGCAGAGGTGCCCCAGACATGCAGCCGCTGCTGGCCTCCTGGGTGCTCAGGGCCAGCCCACGCCCACCCAGAAAGGAGCCAGCCATGGCCACGGTGCCTGGGATGGGGCTGCCGACTCACAAGATGGAGCAAAGATCCCTTGGCTACACCTGAAGTTCAGATGACAACATCTCACCCAATGCTGCGCACCTGCCCTGGCCCTAGGACATTCCTCACTATCAACTCCCGACTTCAGGGGACGCAGGCCAGGGCCCTGGGGTGTCACACCACGGAGGGCGTCCAGAGGAATGGCACACAACACCCCCGCCTGGACACAGGCCTTGGAGGAGGGACACTGCCTCTCACTGCCCGCCTGACCAGATACTGAGCAGTCTAGACACAGCAGGGGAGGGTCCCGCATGGCAGCAGGGGTGACAGTCACAGGTCCCACCTAGCAGTGCTGAGCCCTGTGCCACACCAGCCAGTGCAGCACTCAGACATCCTTGGGGACAGCCGGGGCCATGGCCGGAGTGGGAGGTGCCCGGCTCCCGGGCAGCCCAAGCAGAGTCCGTCCATCTCAATGAGGCACTAATGCAGGCTGACTCAGACGGCCGCCGCGGCTGGACTACGTCTGCTCCCAAAGACAAAGGGACAAGCAGGGACAGTGCCGTGTGGGCCCTGGGCACTGCTTGGCCACTCTGCGCCTTCCCAACGGGCAGTGGCCATTCCTGGGGCACACACGTCCTGTCTGTGGAGGCCAGGCCAGAGCCACGCTCCGGGGTGGGGAGCAGCACAGCCCTCAGAGGCGGCGGACACCCTTAGGCCCCGGGAGAGGCTGGGCAGACGGCTGTGGACTCGTGGGATGCAGGGCAGGGTCCTCCCAAGGGCAGGCTGCCCTCACTCTGCAGGATGCCTCATCTGCCCAGAGCACAGGACAGACAGGATGGGCAAAAGCCCAGGGACATGCAGCCAGCTCAAGGGTCAGACTTCCAAAAGGACCAGACAGGCAGGAGCATCTGGCCACAGTCTAGGTGGAGCCAGGACACGACCGTGGTGGCACAGGTGGCACCCATGGAATGATGCCAGTTAGCCTGGGGGCACCAGGAGGGACCTGAGGGCCACAAGACCCCCCGCGTCTTCTGAGCTGGGCCTAGGGTGGGCTGGGGACGCAGCTTCAGCCTTCAGCTGTCTTCTCAGGCTGCCTGTGGGCAGGACTCCTCCATGGACACGAAGGGGTGGTCCCTGTCCTCCGGGCACATGGGCAGCAGCTGGAGCCCGACACTCGCAATGCCTCTGAAGCCTGGACGGAGTGAGCAGGCTCAGCTGGGCTTGTCCATCTGAGCCCCACCTGTGCCCTCGAGGGTCCCGGACTCCTGGGCGGGGAGGCCAGCCCAGTGAAAGCTCCACCACCCTGGCCACTCCCTGCCGCCCCGCCCCGGTGCCCGCAGAAGGGCCAGACGGGCCTCCAACCAGGCAGGGAAACCCTGGCTGCTGCGGCCTCCCGCACCAGGCACTCAGAATGACCGACTTCACGAGACACCCTCTCCCCGGGTGGCCTGTCCTCTCAGAGCCCGGGCCAGCACATCTAATCTAATCGTGACTCCCCTGAGGGCAGACTCCCATAGCAAACCCCTGCCTCGGCCTGAACCTCCCGTCTGCTCCGGGGGAGGGGCTCCCCACGCTCACAGCCTCCCGGCCGGCACAGCGTAGGGGTCAGCGTCCAGGGCAGCTGTGACCAAGCACCACGGGCCGGGGCCTTCACACGACAGAACTTGCTCTCGCACAGGCCCGCGGGGCCTGAGTCCAGTGTCCAGGCTCCTCCCGAGGCTCGGGGAGGCTGGCCCTGGCCTCTCCAGCCCTGGTGCCCGCGCCAGCCCTTGGTGTGCCGTGGCCTGTGGCTGCACCGCTCTGGTCTCTGCTTCTGTTGTCAACCACTGTCCCCTGCGACTCTTCTCGTGAGGATGCCTGTCATTGTATCTAGGGCCACCGTGACCAGCACGTCCTCAGCTTAACTTGGTGACATCTGCAAAGACCACATTTGCAAATGAAGTCACATTCTGAGGTCCTGGATGGTCAGATTTTGAAGCAGGTGAGTGTTCAGCCTGGCACAGCAACCTACATGTGGCCACAGGTGGGGGACGTGCTGTCCACCCTCTGCACGGCCACAGGCCTAGAGAGCTGCAGGCCCGTTTCACAGGTATGAAAATGGAGGCCAGAGGCAACCTGTTCGCAAAGGTACTGCAGCTTCTGGGCAGTGACCCAAGAGGCTCCAGCCCCTGGGCACAGCAGGACCCCAGGGGCGGCCCAGTGCCACTTCTGCCCCTAGGGAACACGGGTCTGCTCACACCCTAGGCCCTGCCACCTTCTGGAGGACAGCCTGACCTCATCTCTGATACTGAGCCTGGCGGTGCCCCCATGCAGACCAGGCAAAAACCGCAGGAGGCCCAGGTGCTGCTCAGGGCTGGGCCAGGCTGGTCTGTGCCCCATCAGCCGGCCAGAGTCCCTGCAGTCAGCCACTGCACTGGCCACGTGTGGCAGGACCAGCCCTACCCCCCCAGACTGCATCTGGCCCCTTCTGATGCCAGGACCCCTCTACCAGTGACCAAGAAAGACGCTGAGGTGGCGTGGTGGGGACCCAGGCTCCTGCCGTGCCGCCACCCGGGCAGGCTGGAGGGAGCTGCAGGCCACCTTCCCGCAGCCAGAGACTCAGGGCCCCTGGAGGCCCAGCCCTGCAAGGTGGACTCGCCGTCCCCTGGTGAGCATCAGGGTGTCCCCCAGAGTCCTCACCAGTGAAACGACCCCTCAGTAGGGACCCCACCAGGGGCAGGTGCAAAGGGAGGGGAAGGGTCAGGTGCAGGGCAGGAGCAGCGAGCGGGGGGCCAGCACCCCGCGGGGGCCTCTGCGGCCCAACGCGCCCGCCCACCCCAGGCCACCGTCCCCTCTGCACCAGCACTCTGACCCCACCTGGAGACAGGCGGGAGAGGGCGAGGGGGTGGAGCTGGACAGCCCAGAGGGAAGAGGACAGAGTGACCAGGCAAGCCACCACGCCTGCCAAGTGCAGCCCGTGTGGTGCCAGGGTCGGGCACAGAGTGCCACAGCATTCACGCAGGCCAGGCACAGGGTCGTGCCCACCAGTAGGCACGCCTGGGGGCTCGGCCCGACTCCTGGCCCCTGGTGGCCCCCGTCCTCACTGGAGAGCCACCAGTGCTGGGCTGGCATCCACGCCCTGCTGTGCCGGACGGCTGCAGCTCCCAAGAACTCAGGTCCACGCCCGCATGGCCACCCAGACACGAGGGCCAGAGCCAGCCCTGGCCTGGATCTCCACCCAGGAGCAAGACTGGCACAGGGCCAGGCACGCTGACAGGGAGCCCACACCCCCAGGCAACCCCCGACTTACAGGGCGCAGGGGACTGCGGCCCAGCTCCCGCCCCAGCACAGGCTGGGCTGGGGCAGCTCGGCGTCACACACTTGAGCAGGGGTGCCCCAGAGGCCCCCGGCAGCCAAGATGGACACTGTGCTGGCCCAAAGAGCCCGGGGCGACCCCCGCGACAGGGCTCCCTCTGCCCACAGACCCCGAGGCACCGAGGCGGCAGGGAGGTCGGCGGCTGCCCCACGCGGCGTGCTCTGATTCAGCACATTCGTCAACTGTCCTCGCTAATCATCCCTCTGGGCTCTCAGTGCCACCAGCACCCCGCATCCTCCTGCCAGCAGTACCCTGCCCCCACCGCAGAGACTGCAAGGGCCAGGAGGCCGGGGACACCAGCCCTGGGGCGCCACAGGCTCACGTCAGTTCCGGGAGGCCCTCCTGAGCAGGAGCGGCCGCTCACAGGCCCATATGTTGCCCGGGCGGACGGAGCACTCCGGAGACCTGCTGAACCTGCTGCCAACGCGGGAGCCAGGCGGGGCCGAGAGCCAGCGGGGCGCCTTTCTTCTGCGTCCCTGCCCCTAGACTGCATCTTGTCTGGGCTCACGTCTCCCTGAGAGCCTGGGGCGGTCGCCGACTTCACGGTTTCTGCCAGGACTGGCGGTCAGTCTTTAGTCTCTGGTCTGGAAATGCAACCTGAGCCCAGGGCCTTGAGCAGCTCCAACTGGTGCCAAAATTAACCTTCGAGGGGAGGCGAGCTGTCACACCCAAGGGCCTAAAGGAGGAATGCGTCCCCTCTGCAGCCCTGTGAGGCTCAGCACAGCCAAGGCCGACTTCTGCAGACAGAGGTGGGGATCGCGCCTGACCTTGACTGCTCAGGGCCAAGGTTTAGATGTGGCGCCCGGCGGGGTGAGAGTGTTTGACAGGCTGGTCCACCCCCGCATTCCTTCACATCCTGACCCTGAGGGGGCCTTGGGCCAGCTCCAGAGCCCAGCCTGGCCGGCTGCACGGGGCACCGAGGGGAGGCCCAGACCACCCTGAATGCTCTGCTGGGCCGGGAGGAGCCGACGCCTGCCAGCCACGCCCTTGGCCGAGAGCATGGGCATGCCACTGGATCTGGGGCTCAAGGCCAGCATCAAGGCCAGCACCGCCACATCTGCTTGGCCTCCCCACCTCCCAGGCTTGGCCCCAGCGGGGCCTCCAGCCGCCCTTCCATCTCGGCCTCTCCTTGATAAGCCTGGGTTCAAGGCTGTCCCTCCCCCTGAGAACTGGCCCTGCCTTGCCATCCACAGCCCTGCAGCTCAGAGCAGGCTCCCAGTCCAGGCCAGCTACCTGCCTGGGCCCACCTGCCCCAGGGCCACAGCAGGTGCCCTTCCTGCCTCTGGACACTGCTCGGCCCCTGTCTGATCCATCCTGCTCTCCCAAGGGCCCCACCACCACGAACAAGAGGACCAGAGACCTGGGTGCTGTGGGGAGCAGGGGCCTGGCCAGGAGGCCCCTGCTGGATGGTGTCACCAAGACCCCAGTGCTCACGGAGCCATCCCCACCACTCTGCTTTCCTCACAGACACGAGGGCCTCTCAGGACACAGTGGGGGGTGGCACATGGGGGTCCAGGGAGGGGCTGCCCCGTCCCAGTGTGGCCGACAGTCCAGCTCCAGGACTCTGTCCTTCCTGAGACCAGCAGAAAGGGGCTGTGGGTTCCACAGAGCCAGGGGTGATTGGCAACAGGCAGGAACAAGGCCCGGGAGAGCCACCTGTGTCACCAGAGGGGAGACCTGGGGCAACTGCACAGGTGCCCAGCAGCACAGGCTAGGGGCTGCAGCCAGGAGGGCAGGAATGGCCAGTCCACCCCATAGCCCACACAGCAGGCGCGCGGCCCTTAGCACATCCTTCCCAAACGCACCAAGGGTGCACCGGCCACCCTGAGCCCCAGGGCGGCTGGTCCCTGCCAGGGCCTGGCCTGCTCTGGGCTCCAGCTTCCTCTTGCCGTCCGCCCCGAGGGGTGCTGAGGACCAAGAGCGCCGTGGCAGTCCCACTGCAGGGCTCACGGGGCCTCGCTGCCATCATGCCCATCACAGTGAGGGGACGTCTCACAGGCACGTGGTGAGTGACTCACTAAGAATAAAGGTCCAGGGGACCCCTGCCCAGGAGATGCCCACCTGGGGCCTCCTCCAACAGTCCTGGGGGGGGGACCAGCACTCCCCACGGGGTCCCCACACACTGTCTGCCCTGCCTCGTCTTGTTCCTGTGGAGGGCTGGGCCACTTTCTCCCACCCCAAGATGAGCCCCAGGTGGGAACATGCCCTGTCCACCCAGACATGGTCCGCGAACACCACGGACCAACACTCCCCAGGCTCCGTCTGGCTCCACAAGGCCAGCGGCCCGGCTGTGCTCAGGTGGGGCCTCTCCTGGAGCGCCCTGGCCTGTGCGTGGGCTCCCAGGTCCCTGGGGAGGCCTGCCCCCAGCACAGAGGGCCCGGGGCCCTGGGCAGACACCAGGCCCCTCTGCTCGCACATCCCAAAGTCCCACCCAGCTGAGGTGGCTGTCCACTGGGATGGAAGCTGTGCCCAGCCCACTGGACGTGAGGGCAGACGTGAGGAGCCGCCATGCAGGGCCAATGTGAAGAACTAGGGAATCAGAGGCCAGAACGAGGTGCCCAGGATGGGAAGGGCTCCGGGAAGGAGCGACCTCCTGGGCCTGGGGCCTAGGAACCCATGAAGGAGACTCGTGAAGGACCAGCAGGGTTCCAGAAGCAGAGCCCACCCTCCTGGGCACCCCTGCTCAGAGCTCAGGCCCAGGGGTCTTGGACAGCTCCAGGTCCCCAGGGCCTCCAACTTCCAGTGACCAAAGTAGCCCCCGGAGCCCGTGTGGATGTCCTGACACAGCACAGTTCTGAGCTCAGACAGCAGACGACAGGGCAGGGACAGGCTTTCTCCAGACCAGTGTCTGCATGTCCTCAATGGGTCCCCACACCGCCACAAGTCTGCCCGGGCCCCTGGCAGCCACTGAGGAGCAAGCGGGCAGCTGAAAGCATCAATTTTTAAAAACATGTTGTCAGAACTTAAGGCCGTCCGGCCAAGGATGAGCCAAACACAGGGGCTTCTGAGCCAGGCAAGGCTCGACCTAGCTCTGCCCTGTAGCTGCCAATGACCTTCGGGTGTCCTTCACACCCTCAGAGCCCAGTGACAGGGCATTTGGTGCCTATACCTGGGGGTTCCTCCTAAAGGATCTGGCCAGGCCCCCACCCCAAGTGCCCACTGGCCACCTCTAGCCCTGCACGCCAGCAGCCCACCTCCCTTGCTCACACAGGTCCCCTCCCCAGCCCCTGCGCAACCCTGGGAGGCCCCGTCTGCCAGGGACCAGGATACCAGCAGCTGCGAGGCAGGCGGGCTGGAAGTCAGGCGCCCGGGGGAGCCAGGGCAGAACAGAGCCCAGCTGAGCGGGCTACAACGCACGGGTCCCCACCCACCTTCGTCTATAAATAAGCCGTGTAGGAGAAACAGTGCTCCCCCAGAAGTCCCAGCACGCTCGTATTTTTAAAGAGCAAAATAAATCAACAAGGACAAGGACTGTCCTCCAAGGCTCCTCTGCATGGAGGGCAGCCACCCTCAAGGTGAGACAAGAGCACACGTGTTTGTGCCGGGGTCCTCTATCTGGGGGTTCTAGAAAGGTCCGGGACTGAGAAGGTCCTTCCGTGCATTTCAACAGCCAATCGAAGCCCAGCTCAGGCTAGCGGGCATCTGCGGGCTGCTTCAGAGTGTGGGTTCC
The DNA here is from genome assembly GCA_025594165.1 of Tamias sibiricus. Lineage (NCBI taxonomy): Eukaryota > Metazoa > Chordata > Mammalia > Rodentia > Sciuridae > Tamias > Tamias sibiricus. The sequence continues at coordinate 966,723 of CM046674.1, read as the reverse complement.
CTAGCAGGTCAGACTACCTGCGGCTCCAAGTTCACCTCCACAGGGAGGACGAAGGGTCCCCCAACACCAGCCCACCTGCAGGGAGTTCCAGGCCCCCCAGCAACTGGCTCCCTCCAGTTACTCCACACCAACTGCCCATGGCTCCCCCTGCCTCTCTCACAAAGCCACCCCCTCCCAACTCGCAGGAGTCTGAAGAGCCGGGGAAAGCCTCAGCCCACATGGGCTTCCCCGAGTAAGCTGACACCCCACCTGTCCAGGCGTGCCAGCTTATTTTAGGATCTCCCCAAAGCCTGGATGCACATCCCTATCAGGGGCCTGGCATCTGCTGGAGGTCACACCAGTCCCCATGTGGCTGGGGCCCTGAAGACCCCCCCACCCCAAAGTGCAGAGCTCCCGTGGGACGATCCTGGGAGCTGGGTTCCTCTTGTGACACCCCTTGGGCTGCAGCCACTCTGCACCACCAGGGTGCAGGGGGGACAGTCAAACTGCTTCTGGGTAGCCACAGCAAGAGGGTGACTGGCACAGCAGCTCCAAGCCAGCGATGCTGCCAGAGGCCGGCCTGTAGGGACGGGTTGCTCTCTCCCCAAGTGGAGCTCCCTGGCACCTTCCAGTCCTCTCCAGCAGACCAGCAAGGCCCAAGTCCTTCTTGGAGACGGAAGGGCATCCTCTTCCTCGGGTCAGGAAGGAGCCCAGGCACAGGAGCCCTGAGGCAGCGCCAGCCCCACAGCCATCTGCCCTTGAGGGCTCGCTCTACCTACATGAGCACCCCGCCCCCACCTTCCCTGCACACAGCATTGCAAACAACCTCACCAGAAGTCCTCAGAGACACAACAGCCCGGAACCAGTGTCAGGCTCAAGACACTTGACTGCAAGGGGACAGGGCAGCCAGGCCCAGGCCCTCTTCCCCTAGCTGGTTGGCACATGCCTGGGAGTGACAAACAAGGGCGCTGGCACGGGGCTCATCTCCGTCCCATTCAGGGGCCTGCCAGCACTACCTCGTTGCCCTCCACCATACCCAGCCATGCCACCTTCCTGCCTCATCACCTTTGACCTGGGTTCTGTAGAGCTGGCAGACCCACAGCCACCCTGTAAGCTCAGTCCACCCCAGCACAGAGGACCCCCCCACCTCCACTGCATGAGACAAAGGCGGAGCCTGATTCCCGCTCGGAGGCAGGCTCAGGCTGAGCCACAGCCCGCTGTCCCTCCGACCACCAGTCTCCTTTATAAGCAGGGATGAACCTGACTCACCAGTGTTTGGATTTGAAAAAAGAGAAACACTGGTTTTATTACTTTTTTTGGTACAGATTTCTCTTTTGTATTTAATATTTATATAGTTAAACACACAAGATAGGGAAACAGACACACACATTGCTCATCTTGCTTCTGTCTCCTTGACTCGGATGGAGAAAGTTTATGAGCACCCTGTCAACCCTCCCTCAAGGCAGACCAACGACCACAGCCGTGGCAGGAAGGAGCAGCACCCACTGCCAGCCACCCCGGGGACCAGCTCCGCAAGCCCGAGGGAAACAAGGCAGCACCAGGCACAGGGCAAGGCCCTTTTCAGAGCCAGCCCCTAAAGGCCACCAGCTGGGGGCCACCAGACCTCTATCTGCATCCCAGGAATTGCCTCTGGCCCATCTCTACTCTGTTCTGGAACGTTCCTTTAAAGCCTGTGTCCCTGTCACTTCTTGGGCCAGGGAAGGAACTAGGGAGAAGGGGTTCCCAGTGCGCAGTGCTAGTTGCCTCCCTGCCCCCAACCTCAGCTGCGCATGACTTAAATCAGCCCCAGCACCGGCACCGAGTTCAGCCTGGAAAATCGAGTTCTCAACCAACGTCACCGCCTCTCTCCGCGGAGAAGCGGCGACAAGCCCTGCACCGCACACAGCCCTGCACCGCACACAGCCCCCAAGGGTCTCTCGGGGGCATAGAAGCGCGCAAGGCGCAGGTGGAAAACTTTGCTCCCTTACTTGAGCCCCTCTGGACTCCCCCTCCCCAAGGAGGGTCCCGCCTCAGACCGGAAGTTCAGAAAGCCAAGAAGAGAGATTCCCGTCCTGGCCTCCATCAGTGGGGCACAGGAGTTACAATTTCTCCTCTAAGCCGCCGCTTCTTCCACCCTCTCCTGTTCTGAGTTGGCTTTGAATCGTGACACCCCGTGCGAATCGTTCGAGGAGTCCCCACCCCCCCCCCCACACACTGCCATCTCTTTCGGAAGAGCGCTGCTCTCGTGCCCCTGCCCTGCGCCCCCGCGCGCCAGGCCCGCACCAGGTCCAAAGATCCAGAGCGCACGAGGGCGCACACGGAAAGGGTCCCGCGCCCCAGACCCCCGTGCCCCGCCGGCCCGCGAAGGATATGGGTTACAGACCAGTCGGAGGCACCAGCTGCGCGGCCGCGTGGTCTGCCCGAGGCAGAAGAAGACGGTCGCCGCCAGCGCCGGGTACGGGACAGGCTGCTCTTCGTCGGCGCCCAGCTCTGCGCCGCGCTCGGCTGCCGGGCTTTCAGGGGGCGAGGCGACGGGACTGGACCCCCGCTCCACCTCGCGTCCCGGCGCCCCAGGACTCTCCGGGGACGCCCCCACCGCCGCTGCAGGGCCTGGGGGCGGCGCGCCCAGGGGCACCCGGACCTCGTCTGCGGCCAGTGCGCCCTCGGTCATGGTGGCGGCGGGCAGCACCTGCGGAGGGAGGGCAGGCGGTGACCCGAGCCCCGTAACGACGCCCCAGCCCCGCCTCGGGCGGAGCGGAGCTGCGGGAACAGCCGCGGCCGCCGGGATGTCTTTGTCTTTCCTTATTAGAGACAAATGCGCCCCCCGCCCTCGTCCGCCCCCGCCCTCCCGCGAGGGCTGGCGGGCCCCACCCCCATCGCCCGGGCGAGGGGCGGCGGGTACCCAAAGGGCTCGGCGCCCACGGCGCCCAAGTTGAGAGGGTCCCAGGCACGCGGTAGGATCGCTTCCCCGCCGCCGCGTCTCACCTCGCTCCGGAGGCCGGCGGCGTCCCCGCGGGCATTGCCCGGGCGGCGCGGTCACCGCGGACCCAGTCCGGCTCCCGCCCGCGGCCCCGCCGCCGCCGCCCTGACCCGCGCCCCCGGCCCGCCCGGCGCCGGCTCCGGCTCCCGCTCGCCCGGCAGCGGCGACGGTGGCGGCCCGGCGCGGGGGGCCGCTGGGTGCACGGCGGGGTGGGCGCGGGCCGGGGGCGCGGCCGGGCCGGTGAAGCGGAGAGCGAGCCCGAAGCCCGTCCGCGCTCAGCGCAGGAAACTTCGGAGTGAGCAGCAGGCGGGGGGCGGGGCGGGCGGGGACAGCCGCGGGGCGGGGCCAGCGCGGCCGGGGCGGGCTGGGGGCGGGGCCGAGGCGGGCAGGGGGCGCCCTGCGGGAACCCGGCGGGGACGCCGGGAGGGCCAGCCCTGCCCCCACCCGGAACGCCCGCCCGCCGACACCCCGCCACGCCACGGCCCTCACTCGCCCGCCCTAGGTCTCGGGGGCTGGCAGACCCCGCCCTCGCCCCCCCAGCGGTCCCCCACCCTCCAGCTTCGGGGCGCGCGCTGCACCAGGGGGCGCTCGCGGGGAGGCTCGCCAACGTCCTTCCCCGCCCCCCACTGCAGGGGCGCGGAGGCGGTGCCCCCCTACCACGCCTCGCGCACCGCCCCTTCCCCTATTGAGAGGGTCGGCGGAGGGGGCGGGGCCCGGCAGACGTGGGAGGTGCACTGTGGCCGTGACCGCGCGCGGTGTATGCCCCTCCCCCGCCGCGTGTGTCCTGGGTGTGCCTGAGCGCGTGTGTTGGCCGGCGTGGGCGTCGTGGGGCTTGACCCGCTGCCCAGTGTCCCTGGGGGGTGCCTGGGATGCTCTATCCCTACCCACCCCACGCATGCACCAGCAGTTTCTGCAAACTTTGCCCTGTACCCATCCCCCTCCCGCATGGAGACGGAGCCACTCCAGGGGTCTCACTCGAGCAGTGCATGCAGAGCAGGGCCTCCCCGATACCCGCTCCAGGGCCAGGCCAGCAAGTCCCCATCAGGCCCAACAAAGGCCCCCTGCTCCAGGCCTCTGGGTGCAGGTTACTGGGTGGGGAAGAGGTGGCCTCTTCAGATGCCAGGGACAGCAAGAGCCACGTGGGTGGGGACATCAACAGAGCAGGGCTGATGATGCTCAGACTCCTGACTCCCCACCTCAGGTCCCTGTTCCTGGCTGAGACTCTGCTGCCCCAGGAAAGACCAGTCCCAGGTCACGAAACCTAAACACCCAGGTGTGTGTTCCCTGATTTTCCAGCCAAAGAGGGGCTTCTTCCCTTTTTCTGTAGCTCACCCCCAGACCCTGGTACTGGAAGAGTCCCCTTCTCGTCCAAAGATCGGGGTTCCAGGCTGCCCCACCTGCTGGTGTTGTGGGTGGAAGGCCAGCGCCCATCCTGGACCCCAGACTTGGAGAGGCCCTGCAGGCCTGCGGCTCCTCATTCCCTGGGAGAGCCAGAGAAGCGGGTTTCCAGCAGGTGCTGCTGTGCAGGGAGGGCTCTGGCGGGCCTGGGAGTGCAGCTCCACCTGTGGCTGAGGGACCGGAAGGCAGGAGCCATGGCTGCAGGGGTGCAGGCTGCTTGCAGCTCAGGGACACCCCTTCCTGTACGTGTTAACTTTTCAAGAAAAGGAAAACATTTATTTTATTTTAATACCACTACTTAGCAGTGGATGGCTGCTGGTGGTAATTAAGGCCCTCAAAGAGCAATTAAGGTCCCAACCACCAAGGAGAGGGACCCTGGCAGGTCCAGGCCCATGGACACAGCTTTGAGGGAGCTCATTCAAATGGGGCAGACACACAAGTCCAAGCAGGCTCCCTCCTTAGGGTCAGCTGAATGCTTTTTCCTCAACAACCCCCCACCCCACCCCCCAACTCCATTAAGAGTTAGGGTAAAGCATTAAGAGTTAGGGGGCGACCCGAGTAAAGCTCAAGATTCTTGCTGAGGCTGTTGCTGATCTCGTGGACAAATATTAGTTGGGGATGGACAGTGTGCCAGGCCCTGGTGGAGCTGGAAGTATAGTTGTGGTGACCACTACAGGTCCCGTCCTTGTCCCAGGGAGCTTCAAGTCCATTGGGTTGGCACATCACAAGTAAGTGCACGGACAGCGAAGAAAACATTCGCCACCCCGTTCAAGTGCCTTGCAGGCCACGAGAGACCTTCTCGGGGACAACGGAGTGGCCAGAGTGGAGCAGGGCTCTTTCCAGCACTGAGGGCCCAGTGCAGAGGCCCTGTGGTGCTGGGGGACAGGGAGAGCCTGGACACCCAGGCCGAGGCCAGCCACAGCACGGGCTGGGCAAGGGTGGGGGACGTGGCCTGATTCCTCCAGGGCCCCGTGGCGCCTGCAGGGAGCTGCGTGGTGTTCTGAAGGCAGCAGCTGTCACCCTCCTGTGTCACCCTCTACCCACCAGCTGCAGCAGGGAAAGGGTCGTGGATCTCCCAAACATTGGTTTTCAAAAGTGTCTGCAGTCTGACACAGCCTGTGGCCAGCAGGCCCCCTGTGGCCCTCTGCAGACCAGCAGGACCATCTCAGCCCCTCTCCTCTGCACCCCACCAGGCCCTGGCAGGGTCTCACTCTGTGTGCTCCCTGTCCCATGGCACCTGGTGCGCCCTGGACCCAGGCTGCACAGGAGCACCTGTCGGTCAAAATGACGCAGCCGAGACCCGAGTTCAGTCCGCTGCAGTCGGGCCACTACTTCCATGTGACACACTGGCCGTGGAGAGGAAGAGCAGGCCACAGTGGACAGGAGGCGTGGACGCCGTGAGGCAGCACAACGTGGCGCTGGCACGTGGCCGAGGTGGGGTGCCGGAGTGCTGGAGCAGGGGACAGTGAGGAAATTGGCATCGAAATTGTTTAAGCAAACTGTACGGCATGTTCAGATGTGTTTTTAAATCCTCCAGGCCTCTGGAAAATTGGGTTCTGCTTTTTTGCTGTCTCCTTTTTTTTTTTTTTTTTTTTTTTTTACTTCAAGGGTAGAGCTTTTGCTTGACAAGAGCTGTTGGGGGGACAAATGGCTGGGACTCCGGCCAGCAAGAAGCCCGGAGGACTTCTTACGCAGGTGTGGGGCCGGGTCCTGGGCTAAGAAGCCCCTCCACCTGGTTGTCACGGTCAGCTGGAGGCTTAGGTCCCTGGGCACCTCCAGCTCAGCAGGCTGGGGCACCTGCCCAGCGCAGAGGCCCCTCAGCATCCCCACCGCCAAGCCCCTGCTGCAGGGCACCTGTCCACATGCACTGCAGCCCCGAGGCCCTGTGGGTGGAGGCCCACGGCTTCCCAGAGCTGGAGCAGGCCGCTTTCCCCGGCACTGTCTCCGGCCTGTCCTCCCCTCCTGCCCTCTTTGGACCATAGACCCCCACAGGCTCAGTGGGCCTCCAGGCCCCAGCCCTGGCCCCACCCTCGATTGTCCAGCTCCCCCAACACAGCAGGCCCATGCTCAGGGGCCTCTGGGACCCGCACTCTGCCAGCCCAGTTCCCAGCTCCAAAGCCCTCCCCTCAGTGCTCACGGGGCAGGGTCTGTCTTCAGGCCCGATGTGGCTTCCTGCAGGCGGCCAGCTGCCTCACTGTGATGTGCCCACCCCCAGGCGTGAGCCAGTCCCCGAGGGTGGAGAGGAAACACTTGCCACATGAGTGAGCCATACAGGACATGGTGGCCCCAGGGCTTGGAGAGGAGGAAGGAGTTGTCAGTGGGTGACATTCTCCAGGAAGGAGCCCGGGGCAGGAGTGGAGCTGGGCCCGGGTCTCACCCCAGCCCCTCTCCCTGGCGATGCGGAGCAGGCTGGGGCCCCCACACTCCTCTGGGGCTGGCTCAGGCTGGTGGCCCCTAGATTCCAGCCTATTCACCTCTCAGGAAGGAGGGACCCAGGGCACGAGATCCAGTGTAGCACCAAGGGACACGTGTCACGGTGCAGAGGTGACCTGCTGTGAGCTGGACCCAGAGCTGAATGGACAGAGTTGTGCTGGCAGAGCCAGAGACTCACTGCCACTGTGGCTCCCGCCTGGGGTCCAGCAGGGGCCCACTCCCAGTTGGCTCTGGTGTCCTTGGTGGTGTCACCCTCTGGCCATCATCACCAAGGGGCCATCCCAGCCCACTGCTGCTTTGAAATCAGGCCTAAAGGTCCTCCTCGGTGCATAGGCTGGAGTCTGACCTGGGACCCTCTGCAGGAATTGGCCTCCAGGGCAGGTGGCAAGGCTACCTCAGCTCTCGCCTTGACCTTGCCTGGCTGGGCTACCTCTCTGTCCACACCTGCCCCGGCCCACCTGAAACTGCAGGTTTTCCCTAGCCGTTCAGGGTGGACCAGCTGCCGTGCTTTTCCCTCAGACCCCAGGACTGAGCAAGAGGCCGAGGGGTGCTTCCCTGATGGGGCTCGTCTTCCTCGAGCTCAGGAGTGTCTGGTGGGCAGGCTCAGAGGAACGCACGCTGGTCCCTGCACGTCCTAAGTGTCCTAAGTGTCCTGTGCTTGTCTCTAATGCAAACCAGCCTGCCGCAGCCTGGAAGCCCTGGGAAGCCCCTTGGTTCACGTGGCCGGGGTCCTCTGCCTCCTGTCCTTGCGGGGAGCAGGGCAGCAGCAGGACAGAAGGGGCTCACCCCGCCTTGGCCTCCCTGCAGTCTCCGGCTGCAGAAAGGGCCGGGCTGTGATTGCACTGAAGACAGCTGGGGGACCAGGGACCCCCAGCCTTGCTGGGAGGAGCAAGGCGACCCCGCCTGCAGGTGATTGGCTGGCTCTAGCAAACGACCCGAGCTCCTGCCTGGGGGACTCCACCTGGGGCCACGGGACATTTCATCTTCTGGTCCTGACTCGGCAGTGACAGTTTCCCGAGTTTCAGAGTCAAGTGGTTCAAACCTGTAGGAGTAGCGAGCGAGGACCCGCCCGTCCAGCACACTGAGGGGGGGCTGGCTCTGGTGACGTCTGCGCATCTGGCCACCGTGCGGCCAGGTCTCGTCCTTCCTTGTCCCTTCTCACCTTGGCGAAGCCTGGACACACTGGGGGGCAGTGGAACCCCTCCCCAGGCCTGGCCCTGGGCACTGTGAAGAGGCCCTTTCTGCAGGCTGTGCTGTGGAGGCCAGGCAGAGGGAGGAGCAGGAGAGGGCTCCGCCTCTCCTGGGCTCTCAGGTGGCATGTGTCTGCATCCCAGCTCCGTGACTTCCTGGCGGTATGGCCTTGGGTGAGCGTCTTGTCCTCTCTGAGAATTAAACTTTCTCTTCTGAAAACACATTTTTCTTTGAAATGAAAAGCGATGATGAATCGCAAACAACCAACAATGGAATGACCACAGGGCCCTGCCCAAGAACGGCCAAAACACAGAGGCCTGCACACAGCGTCTGGAGCAGCACCCTTCACAGTGGCCAGGAGGCGGGAACCACCACGGTCCAGCAGACACCTGGGCAAGCAAGCTGCGGTCTGCTGGTACAGTGGAATAGTATTCAGCCACAAAGAGGAAGGAAGCACTGACTCTTGGATGAACCGTGCAGGCGTTCTGCCTCATGAAGGAAGCCAGGCGCAGAGGACAGCTGTCCTGTGATGTTGATGTGGAAGTTCCAGAACAAGCCAGCCTGGACAGGCGAGCCCGGGGAGGGGCTGCTTCTGGGGGTCGACATGCACTTCAAGTATGGGCTTGCAAGTGCCTCACAGCCCCATGAGGCATGGTGAGGACAGAGGCCGACCTGAATTCTGGGGGCCTCAGTGGGGGTCAGCAGGCCCCCAGGTGGGGGGCTGCAGAGGAGCAGAGCCTTCAGCCTGTCCCTTGGGGTCCTCAAGATCTCTGAGGCCCTGGGGCGCTGGGGCTGCCCCTGCAGCGACATCTGGCCAGGCTGGGCAGGAGGTGGACACGGGACAGGGCGCAGCGGGCAGATGCCAGGCCCCTTCCCCCCACCCTGCTCGGGCCCTCTCTGGCAGGAAGGGCTGAGGCCAGGCCGATCCTCCGTCAGAGCCCTCCAGGCCACCGTGTCCTTTCCAAGAGGGATCCTGGAGAGGTCCACCTGGCGGTGCCCACATCACGGGTCAGACCGCCAAGCAGCCTCCTCGGCAGCTCCGCCCCCTCCCCATGCCAGGGACCCTCTAGGTCTCCCTGACGCCCCGGCCCCTGGCATCGGGAGAAGGGGACTCGCGTCCCGCACGTCCTGCATGCAGCCCCGGGGCCTCCCCCTTCCCCAGGAGCCCTGCCAGGCACAGACCCTGGCACCAGCAGATGGCCAACGGGGCCTGGGGCAGGTCTTGGCCTGAGGCGCCCCTGCTGCCTGGTGCCATCTGCAGGTCCAGCTGAGCAGACGGGCTGGAGGTGCCACGTTGAACAGCCTGCAGACTCCCGGGGCTCTGGGGTGGGGGCTGGCGGGGTGGTGGCCTTGCCTCACAGCCTGGTCTTTGTCACAGAGACTGAACGTGAGGCAGTGGTCAGTGGGACCAGGCTGCAGAGGCCGCTCGTGCCCAGCCGGGAGGTGGGGCGGCTCTCCACCCCGGGGTCAGGTCGTCCACTGCCTGCAACAGGCCGCAGTGCCTCTGGAGGGACGCCCCTCCCAGCTGTGACCAAGGTCAGCGCCCAGAGGTCCCAGCCAGGGCCAGGCAGATGGCGGTGGCAGGCCTGCCCCTGGGCCAGCTGGTGACTCCGAAAGCGTTCACCTACCTGACCGCAGGTCTTCGTGCCGTGGAAGCTCTGCCAACTCCACCCAGCACTGGCGTCCTCAGTGGCGGGCCGAGGCTGTGCTGCAGAGTGGACAGCTCAGGGCGGGAGAGCCGCAGCCCACAGGGCAGGTGCAGGTGGTCAGCCTGGTGAGAGCTGTGGCCGGGCCTCCAAGGCGGCACCTCTTGTCCCTCCATGCCCAGCAGCTGCCGGAGCCCGCAGCCAGGCCCTGAGCCCAGCACCCCTGCGCGGGAACGCGGTCCTTCCCTGGAGCGTGGATGAGGAAGGTGGAGCTTCAGCTGCGTGGGCTCAACCCTGGCCCAGAACTAGTCCCTGGAGGGTTGATGTCCAGCCGGTGGCAAGAGCAGGCTGGCTGCAGGGACCCGGGAGCTCTAAGGAACCGGCGCCGGAGTGCTGAAAGACAAGCCAGTTTGGAAATGGTCACAAGATTAGAATAGAAGCCACCAAAGTTCCAAAGACAGCAAATAAGCAAAGGGAAAGTGCAGTGTGGAGTCACCAGGGGCGCAGGTCAGAGCAGGATGGGACGGCACTTCAGGGCCACTGGACGGCAGGCATCTAAGAGACCGCTGGCTCCAGGCGCTGGGCGGGCTGAGGAGGAGCTGGAGCGCTCACACTGCCTGCAGGGCTGCGAATGCTGTGGCCACCGGGGAGAGGGACTCCAGAGGTCCCTGCACACTCCTTCCTCTGGTGTTATTCCTGCAGAGAGGGGATGCAGGAAGAGGAGCGCCCAAGCTCCTAGCAGCTCCAACCCCAGACCACACCTGGGCTCCTCCACAGGTGCCCAGCAAGCCACAGCCTGATGCCACTCCGAGGACCCGGACAAGCAGACTCAGCACGTGACAAAGGCGGTGCTCAGGGTGGCTGTGCTCAGTGGAAGAAGGCAGACCAAGTGTGGACTGCAGACTTCTGTTCAGGTAACTCGAAGGCGCAGACTGGCCGTGGGACAGGAAGCCGGTGAGCTGTTACTGGGGCAGCTGGGGGGGTGTCACAGCCTGGGAGTGGTGACGTTCTACTGTCTTAATTGGGATGATGGTTTTGCAGGCACATACGTGTGTCAAACTTTAAAGGCATATGGTTTACTGGACATTGACATATCTCAATAAAGCTGCTTAGAAACACGTGTGCGAGGGCTGGGGTTGTGGCTCAGAGGTAGAGCACTCACCTAGCACGTGCGTGGCCCAGGTTTGATCCTCAGCACCACGTAAAAATAAATAAAGAAAATAAAGGCATTGTGACCAACTACAGCTAACAAATGATATCCAAAAAAATGTGCAACCCCCTTCAAAGACCTGGACACTCCAGGGCCATGCCTTTCATTGCATGTGAGGATGTCCACACGGAGGGCAGTCTGCCTAGAGACTTGTGAGAGGCCCGCCCAGGAGGCCGTTGCTGCTGCGCCTCCCGCAGCCCAGCCTGCCTCCCGCAGGCCGCCCCAGCTGTGGATTCCCACAGGCACAGCGCGTCCTCAAGCAGTTTCAATTCCAGACCCCACACAGGCCCTCGCTGCACCTTCTTCCGCCCTGCTTCCCGGGCTGACCCCTCTCCTGCAGGTGGAGGGGACAGCCTCGGCCTGCCCCAGGGGCCTGGGCAAGAGGCCCCAGATGGCTGGTCCAAGACTCTGGGAGCAGCAGGCCCCAGGGACCCTGCAGTGCCCAGTGTGTGTCCCCAGACCTGGGCACTGCTTACAGAGCCCCGCTGCAGGCCACCAGAGGGTGCCCCCAGTGCGGGCCACACCCTGCCAGGCAGCCGCAGACAGCCAGGGCTGCTCCCTGCTGGGACGGCTGAACCCGGGGTCTGCAGGCCCCTCCGTCTGGTGCACCCTCAGCTGCGTGGCCCAGCGAGAGGAGGAGCTCGCCTGGGGCAGACTGAGGGACAGCAAGTGCCACAGCAGCTGGAGGACGGGGAGGGTGGTGCCCACCTGACGACTTTGACCCTGGTACGAGGGGGCAAGTCCAGCATCAGGCCTGCTCTCTGCGGCCTGCGGGCTTCCTTCCTCTACAGTCGGGGAGAGCCCAGCGCAGTGCCGTCCTGGCGCAGGTGGGTGGCCCCTGCCCCCGCAGCTCCCCAGACGCCCTCCCTCCTGAGAGCCCACGTTTGCCAGGTGTGCCTCTAGTAGCCAGATGCTCCTCCAACCTGAAGTTACAGGAATGAGCCCCCTCCCCACCACTGCCCGGCTCTGACCACTCTGTGTGGCTGCGGGAGGTCAGAGGCCCAAGTCAAGATCCAACTTGGTTCCAGTGCCCAAGGGCAAGGTGCTGACCCCTGAGCCTCAATTCTCCCCTCTGTGGAATGGACACAGCAGTCATCGCCCCCCCACCAGGGTTGCTGGCCACCAGGATGTCCAGCCCCGACACGAGTGAGGCTCCAGAACACTGGCCTCTAGACACTCCCTGCACACGTGGCCTGCACTAGGTGCCACACTCCAGGTGGCCTAAGGCAGCAGGAGCTGCCTCACTGTGCTTCTGGAGGGAGGGTCCCTCCAGCCTCTCCCCGCACCCCTGGTGTCCCTGGGTTGTGGCTCGAACCTCCACCCACCTTGTCACAGGGCCTCCCTCCTTGAATCCTGGGTTGGCCATTCCTCTCCTCTCATTAGGACACCGTCACTGGACTTAGGTCCCACACTGGTGATCTTTTACACTGAGGACCTTTAACACAATCACACCTGAGATGGACCCCTTGTCCAGCGAGGTGACGCTCATGGGTTCCGGGCTTAGGGTGTGGGTACATCTGGGGGCCACCATGTACCCCCCCATGCAGTCCCAGGCCCTGGCCCTGCCTGCTGTGGCAGTCACCTCCTGACCACCGAAGGCAACTCCAGGTCCAGCCCGGCACCTCCTCCCTCTGCTCAGCCCTCCCTGTGCCCAGTCGCCCGCGGATACCTGGCCCCGGCCCGCCTCCGTCAGACTGTGCACAAAGCCTCATCTGTGGCCTCGGCACAGGGCCCGGGCCAGGAAAAGCTGCCGCGGCTTTGTGGGTCTCCTTCCGGCCACTGCCTGCAGCAGGGCCAGCCGCCTGTGGCCACCTGGCAGCGGCCTCCTTGTATGGCCAGGAGTGACGTCCTCCCTCTCGCTCTTCTTCTGCCTGGGTTGGGGCATGGGCGGACAAGCACAGGGCCCACTCCGAGTCCCCGAGGAACACCCTGGCCATGGGCCACGTCTGCCCTAGGAACCTGGGCTCAGGGCTTTGCAGGAGGCACGGGGTGTATCCAGGCCACAGTGTCACACAGGAAGGTCAACCTGAAGTCCACCCCAGTAACACCCGGAAACACCACGGGGCAACCACATGCAGGTCAGTCCACCAGAAAGAGGAAGCTCTTCGACAGGCCTAAATGAGGGGTGCAAAACCAGGCAGTGGGCTTGGCATCCCCTGGGGGACTGGGGTGCTGATAAGTGTGAGGACATGGACGATCAAGGCTGGACTTGGAGCCCCACAAAGCTGGTCCACTCTCAGGCACCATCCGTCTGTCCCTGGCCTCTGCGTGGGAGGGAGAGGAGTCCCTGGGCGCCGTCCGCCTGGGAGCTGTCCGTCTGGGAGCTGTCTGTCTGGGAGCTGTCTGTCTGGGAGCTGTCTGTCTGGGAGCTGTCCGCCTGGGAGCTGTCCGTCTGGGAGCTGTCTGTCTAGGAGCTGTCTGTCTGGGAGCTGTCTGTCTGGGAGCTGTCCGTCTGGGAGCTGTCTGTCTGGGAGCTGTCTGTCTAGGAGCTGTCTGTCTGGGAGCTGTCCGCCTGGGAGCTGTCTGTCTGGGAGCTGTCTGTCTGGGAGCTGTCTGTCTGGGAGCTGTCCGCCTGGGAGCTGTCTGTCTGGGAGCTGTCTGTCTAGGAGCTGTCTGTCTGGGAGCTGTCCGCCTGGGAGCTGTCTGTCTGGGAGCTGTCTGTCTGGGAGCTGTCTGTCTGGGAGCTGTCCGCCTGGGAGCTGTCTGTCTGGGAGCTGTCCGCCTGGGAGCTGTCTGTCTGGGAGCTGTCTGTCTGGGAGCTGTCCGCCTGGGAGCTGTCTGGGAGCTGTCTGGGAGCTGTCTGTCTGGGAGCTGTCTGTCTGGGAGCTGTCCGCCTGGGAGCTGTCCGTCTGGGAGCTGTCCGTCTGGGAGCTGTCCGTCTGGGAGCTGTCCGCCTGGGAGCTGTCTGTCTGGGAGCTGTCCGCCTGGGAGCTGTCTGTCTGGGAGCTGTCCGCCTGGGAGCTGTCTGTCTGGGAGCTGTCCGTCTGGGAGCTGTCCGCCTGGGAGCTGTCTGTCTGGGAGCTGTCTGTCTGGGAGCTGTCTGTCTGGGAGCTGTCCGCCTGGGAGCTGTCTGTCTGGGAGCTGTCTGTCTGGGCGCCGTCCGCCTGGGAGCTGTCTGTCTGGGAGCTGTCTGTCTGGGAGCTGTCTGTCTGGGAGCTGTCTGTCTGGGCCGCCACAGCATCAGACCCATGCCCTGCAGGGCTGCAAACCCTCCAGTTGAGAAACCCAGAGAAGCCAGTCCCAGCCAGCGACATCTCAGGGTGGCAGAGGGACCACCTTCCAGCCGGGCTGCCTGATCCTCCTGCTGGAGCCAAATTCAAAAGGAACGCGTCCAGCAGTGCTGTGCTGGGGTCCAGGGTCCGGGCGGAGGCCCTGTCAAACGCAAAGAATGGACGGAGCGCGATGAAGGTCAGGACAGACACAGAAGAGGGGAGAAGTAAGACACCCCTGGGGAGAGGGAGTGGGTAGAGAACAAAAAGTAGACGGTGGGTAAACAGCCGACTGGGCATAGCTGATAGGAGAATCAGGGAGGGGCTGGGGCTCAGAGGAAGAGCGCCACCTAGCACGCGTGAGGCACTGGGTTCGATCCTCAGCACCACATAAAAATAAAATAAAGGCATACGTCCACCTACAACTGAGAAATGTTTGAAAAAGAGAGCGAGAGTCAGTGACTTGGAGGATGAAGGTGGAAGATCACCCGATGCCCTAGAGTAGCCCAGAGACGGAGGACAGGAAAGAGCTGAGGAGGCCGGAGGATGGACCCAGGGTCCAGCAGGCCTCTACACAGGCGCCATCAACCTGCAGCCAGGGCCCACCGCCTGCTTCTGCAAATAGCACCTGCGGGAAGCCTTGCCCAGCCACCTACGCTGGTCTCCAGCAGCCCCCACACCAGCCCCACCGCGCACTCGCCCCACAGGGCTGCGCGGGTGAGCAGAGGCCTCCGGCCCACAAAGCCTACAGCCTTTCCCACCTGGCCTTCTCCAGGACACGTAGGAAGCCCTGCTCTAGAGACGCTGCAGAAGGAAGAGAGTAGAGGCAGAAGTTCAAGTGTACAGCTGAGAAGGTCCCCACGTCAACAAGCAGCACGGACCCTCAGGTCCCAGAAGCACAAGAGCCCCGCACAGGCAGGCTGAGCAGGGCGGGGGCTGGCTCTCAGTGCCGGGTGGAGAGGAGGCCCGGGGCTCCGAGCAGCAGCAGCTGGACCACAGCTGACTGCCGGCGGCCAGGAGAGACCAGCAGACCGTGGGATGACATCCCGCAGCGTGCAGGGAGACGGGCCACCAGCCCAGAGCCCTTGCTTAGCTACAGACACCACACCGCGTGGCGGGGGAGACCTGGAGATGACCGCTCCCCCCAGCTCCTGCTGCGAGGACTGCTTCCCGAGAGGAAGACCGGGGCAGGGAGCGTGGCGTGCAAGGCTGAGACGGCTTGGTTCTGTGGGGATGGCAACTGTCCCCAAAGTAACCCACACATTCTACGCAATCTCCACAAAAGAACCCAACAGGTGCTTCTTGGCACATGCCAAGGTGATCCTGCATCTGATCCGGGTGAATGAAGAGCCGGGGACTGAGCCATCTCAAGGGAGATTCCCCAACCAGGCCGCAGGACTCGTGGTCATGCTGAAGCCCTTAGACCACCAGGAGACAGAAGGCAGAAGTGGGGTGGATCCCACCCGAGAAAGGTCTCCCCGCGGGTGGGTGTGGCACGAGAGAGGTCCTGCTGCCGTCCGGAGGTGCCTGCTGGTGACACCATCCCGTGTGGGAGCCTGCTCAGAGGAGCCCAATAAGCGTTGAGGACAGGAGTGAGCTGCTCCTCAAACTGGGCCGCTGGCAGTGAGCTGGGCAGCACGCGGTTAGCCCGGTCCACAGAGGCTCCGGTCTGAGGAGCCCCTTCCTAGCGGGTGAGACATGAACAGTGGCTCAGTGTCAAGTTAGTGACAGCATGCCGGGGGAAAGAGCCAGTGGCTTGGGGTGTGGCTTGGGGCCAGCCTGCTCTCAAATCATGGTCACACTGCAGCCTTGGGGGACAGGAGGAGTAGAGCGAAAGGAAGCTGTGCGTGAGAACCAAATGGCGCGTGGGACTTGCCACCCTGAGCGTCTCCTATCTCATTTCCATCTTCAAAGCTTGGCCACACGTGACGTCTCCTACTTCTTAAGTTGCACCATTTACGTAAAATTTACAGACACCTGAGGCCACGCGATGGGCGGACCCGGGAGCCATCTCCCACTCCACAGTATGTGTAGACTATCTCGTGATGGGGAAGCCAGATCCAAACGGACAGGCCCAGCTCTCAGGGTCCCCTTCAGTGGCTCCAACGGGACCCCACCCCAGGCTCAGTCCTGTTCCCGCTGGTGGACTCCCTGGGGACCCCAAAGGACAGATGCTGCCTGCTCCAGCCACCTCTGCAGGGCTGGCTCACGGGTAGAGGCCAGCAGAGCCGGGTCACCACCTGAGGGGCGAGGGCAGGGCAGTGCCCCCAGCCCCGCTCCAGGTACCTCCTCCTTTGCGCACGCCTCCAGGACCCTCCCCCACCTGCACAGGCCCCCGACCCGCGCCCGCCTTGGGCCCTTCGCAGGCCCCTCCCCTCTTCCTCTCCCCCCAGGACGCCCCACCACTGAATCCCCATCCAGATGCCTCCTTTCAGGACCCACCCACTCCAGTCTCCTCCCCGCCACCCGCGCAGCAGCTCCCGGACACTCCCCTCCGTCCCTTCCAGCCACCAGGGTGCCCTCCCAGGCCTCCCCAGACACCACCCCGCCCCTCCCAGGCCCCAGGCCCCTCCCAGACCCCCTCCCAGGTCCCCCAGGCCCCACCCTGGCCCTCCCAGGCCCCCCTCCTCCCAGGCCCCCACCCAGGCCCCCTCTCCCTGGCCCTCCCAGGCCCCCCCCCCAGCCCTCACCCCGGCTCTCCCAGGCCCCTCCCAGGCCCCCCTCCTCCAGGCCCCCACCCAGGCCCCCTCTCCCTGGCCCTCCCAGGCCCCCTCCCAGGCCCCTCCCAGGCCCCCCCAAGCCCCACCCCGGCTCTCCCAGGCCCCTCCCAGGCCCCCCCCGCTGCCCCTCCCAGGCCCCTCCCAGGCCCCACCCAGAC
Organism: Tamias sibiricus; assembly: GCA_025594165.1. Classification (NCBI taxonomy): domain Eukaryota; kingdom Metazoa; phylum Chordata; class Mammalia; order Rodentia; family Sciuridae; genus Tamias; species Tamias sibiricus. The sequence continues at coordinate 949,799 of CM046674.1, read as the reverse complement.
CCCCTCCTAGACCCCTTCCTGTCTCCTCCTCCTAGACCCTTTCCCAGGTCCCCCCCAGACCCTCTCCCAGGCCCCCTCCCAAGCCCCCCCTCCCAGGCCCCCACCCAGGCCCTCTCCCAGGCCCCCCAGGCCCCTCCCAGGCCCCACCCAGACCCCCTCCCAGACCCCTTCCAGTCTCCTCCTCCTAGACCCTTTCCCAGGCCCCCCCTCCCAGGCCCCCTCCCAGGTCCCCTCCCAGGCCCCGCCCCCTCCGGCGTGGGGGAGGGGAGGCATCGCGCCAGCCGGGGCCACACAGGCACCGCGGAGAATCGATCCGACTGTAATTGGGGCTTGCAAGAGGTTTAATATTTAACTGGATTAAATATTTAAACAGGGCGGGCTGACGGGGAGCGCCGCCGGCGGAGACGGCCCAAGGCTGGGTCGGCCCTCACCGGCCCTCCTGAGCGGAGTCCGCGGAGGCGGCGCGGTGCTGCCGAGGTCATCAGATCATCCAGGACAAGATGAACCTCAGACCTCCCGTTTCCCTCCCTGCCAACTGGAGATGTCTTGTCCTCGCCCAAACATTGGAGTAGTAGGGGCTGTCCCCCCACCCCGCTTCCCCAGAGGGGTGCAAGAGGGTGGCACAGCTGGACCGGGCTCTTGGGGCCATGGTTCCCCAGGCCCCGCAGGACTTGGACCCTGCTCTGGGGATGTAGCCCTGTGTCCCGTGGCCCACGGCTCTGCCTGGGCTTCCCCTGGGCTCTGGCCAGCCTCTGCCCCACTCCCTGCCATAACTGCTGGGCCGTCTGCACCTGGGCCAGGAAGCCTGCTTGGCCTTGCCGAGCCTGGAGTGCCACCACTGCTCACTGTGACCATGGGGCTCCGTGGTGTTTGCCCCTGGTCCCCCGAGCTGCAGCTTTCGCACAAAGCACGCCCCGTGGCGGCCGCTTTGGGGTCTGTGGAATGTCAGCTCAGGGTGGAGGAAGTGAGAAGGCAGCATCCGCCTGACGTCTTGCAGACCCCAGGGCCTGGGGGAGAAAAGGCCACACCCTGGCCAGCCCATGGCTGCACCTGAGGCCACCCGGGATCTGGGGTCCTGGGCTGGACCCCAGAGCATGACCAGGGTTGAAGGAGAAACCGTGCAAAGAGGGAGAAGCTGAGACAGGGAGCTGGCCTCAGGTGGGCCCTCTGCAGCAGGCAGCCCGCAGCCTGCGGGGGATGGGCCGGCTCAGGCCTTCTCCAGCCACTGGACAGCAGGTCTGGGTGGGAGGTCACAGGGACCTGGGTGTTGACGGGGGCAGGTGACTTTCCTCCCTGAGCCCTGACTTCCTTACCTGTAGTGTGGGTCAGTATCTACCCTGTGCAGAAGGTGGTCGTGTGCAAAAGTGCTTGGCTGGGGCCTGGATGTGGTCGCCTTGGTCACCCTCAAAGGGCTCCCTGGTGAAGGAGGGCTGGATGGACTAAGGGGAGCTGGGCGGGGCCAGGCAGGAGGGAGGCCTGGCTGTCGGGGTCTTCTGTGACACCCTGCCAGCTGCCCGGAAGGCTCTGCACAGCTGGTAGAGGGCCTGACCCAGATTCCCAGAGGCCGCTGGCCTCCGGCAGGAGCTGTGCGCACTTGCTTCTGTGCAGGGGAGGCCCGTGCCTTTGATGGAAGGTCTGTCCTCGTTCTGGGCTCCAGCCTTTCCAGAAAAGCCCAGCACCGGGGGCTCGCCCTGGGGCTGCCTAGAGGCTGCAAGAAAGGAGGCAACCGGAGACAGCTGGAGTAGATTCAACCAGGGACAGGCAGGTGGGAGGAAGGCCTGGTGGGGTGTTCTGCAGGGCCAGGCCTTTCCCTCCCCGTGAGCTTACTGGGCAGCAATATGGTCAGGCCTGGGAATAGGTCCTATCCCCAAAGGACCCCCACCCAATCATTGCCCCAAATGGCAAGGGTGAAGTAGCTGGTGGCTCCAGGATCACCCAGGAGACCTACTGAGGTGGGGGGGGGAAATGAGGCAGGGCTCCTCAGCTAAGGCCAGCGTGGTGAGCAGGATCAGGCGCAGACGGCTCGCAGGGGCCTGTGGGTCGACTTGCCGTCTCCCGTGGAATACGGCTGGGCTGCATTTGCTCATCTAGCTGGTTGCTGGGTAGTGGGCACCGGCCAGCATGAATGATGGACAGGGGGGATGTGTGTGTGGTAGGGTGGGAGGGCGGGGGGAGGGGGATGGTGGGTGGGGGATCTCACCACCCTGGCTGTAGGCGCCCCCAGGGACACCTAGCTGGTGTGCTCCCAGACAACCAGGTAAGGGCCAGCAGGACCAGCTTGCCAGGTTAAGAAATCCAGACCCAAAGCTTCTCCCGAGGAGCCCACCTAGGGTCTGTTTCCCTCCTGGGGACCACCACTCCCCAGGGCTGCAGGGACCAGACAGGAAAGGCTCGGCAGGGCCTGGGAGCTGGAGGTGTGGGTGGTAGGTCTCTGCTCTCTGCCGGAGCAGGCTGCCCGCTGCCCAGGTTGGCTGTCCCCCACTCGACCTGGTGATGGGCTCAGGTCTGAGGGTGGTCTGAGACCAGGCCCTGAGGCCTCCCTGGGCAGCAGGTTGCATTTTCTAGGCCATGGCCATGGCTGTGGTGGACGTTGGCCGTGTGGGCCTTCCTGGACAGATGCTGGTCCCGTGGGCAGACACTGTGATGCTCAGGTCGCGCCCCGAGGCCTGGGGAGGAGCCTGGAGGCCTAGCAGTGGTCCAGCAGGAGCTGAGCCCTGGGAAGGTGCTGAGGGTGCTGCCCCTGTGTGGCCACACCACGGTGGGCATCGGGTGCTGTGGCCCCCGTGCGTGCCCATGCAGGCCCCACACCCGCCCTGCACGTCTCCCTCGCCCTGTCCTGGGCCAGCTCGCCTCGCCATGGGTGCAGCTGCGGCTGGCCGGGGCTCCCAGGCCAGCTTCCCGGGAGGCGTCCCATCGCGCACGGCCCTGCCGCGCCAGGCAGAGGAGCACGCTCAGAGCTAAGTGGGGCTCGGGCTTGGTGGACCCCACCTGCCATGGGGCGCACACCGGGGGGCCCGGTGAGGCCCAGGGGACCTGCTTGGTGGACCCCAGGGCTGGGGAGTGGGGGCAGGAGCCTGGCGGGGTTCAGGTTTCATCCTCAAGGACAGAAGGAGGCTACTGGAGCTCAGAAGAGGGATGTTCCCTCTGGCTCCGGGGACCACTCCAGGGACTGGTGACTGTGGGGTGGCGTGGAGGTCGGGGTCGCATGCAGCTGCCAGGATCCTTCAGGCTTAGCTACAGGTGCCAGACCCAGGCAGGGACCCTCGGCCCCCGTGTCCACCTGCCCGGAGCAAGCAAATCAGAGGCCCCTCTGCCGCCACGGAGGTGGGTGTGGACACCCATCCCTGAACCCCAGGCCCCCACAGAATGTCCCCAGCCGGCCAAGGAGCACTGAGTGAGGCTGGAACCAGGACCTGGACAGTGTAAGGAGCAGGAGGGCTGCGGTGAACCTCTCCGCCCCAGCTTCTGCCCCGAGTCGGGAGAGGTGGGCCCCAGGCCACGCACCGCATGTGGGGGCAGACTCCCTCCCCAGCCCCGAGGCAGAGCCACCCAGGCCAGTGTGCCCCGACCTCTCCCAGCTCCCAGTGGCTCCAGCAGTAGGCCTCTGGCCACGTGACTCCTGTCTGGGCCCTGTGGCCACACTGTCCCTCCTGCTGCGTCTGTGTCCTCCTCTGTCTTATGAGGATGCTGTCATTGGATTTGGGGCCTACTCAGATAATCCCCAGTGATCCAGGATGATCCCCTCTTAAGATCCTTAACTTAATTACATCTGCAAAGACCCCTTTCCCAATAAGGCCACACTCCTGGGTCCTCGGGGTCAGGTCATGCGCGTCCGTGTGGGGCAGCAGCTCAGCCCTCCCCGGCTTTCCCCGTGAGCTCACGGGAAGTGAGTCCCTGACGGGGCGCCCCTGGAAGGGCCGGAAGGCCTCCCGCTCAGGTGTCTGGTGGAGGCTGAGCTCCCAGCTGGGTGCTTCGGGGGCAGCCCCTGCACCTGGAGACAAGTGGAGGGGCTGGGTGGCCGGGCGACGAGCCCTGTGTCCCAGGGAGCCACGAAGCCTGGGCTGGCATCTGCACTGGCCCTGCCCTCCCCCGCGAGCCAGGCCCATCCATCTCCCCCTCCTTGGCTCTGCGGACAGAGCCCGAGTGGCCTGGTGGGGGAGGTCTCCACGGAGACAGCCATGGCGACCAGCTCGTGGGCGGCTGTGGTGCGGGCCTCAGGACGTCCAGAGTCAGCGACTAGCCAGAGCAAGGCACCAGGGGCAGTGCCGGCCCGAGGGGCGGGCGGCGCCTCTGCAAACGCAGCCTCTGGCCCCTGGCGGGGGTCCTGCAGGGCAAGGGAAGGCCCCGTGGCAGCTGGTGGTCCATGCCAGGCGGCTCCTGAGCACAGCTGTCCAGCAGAAGGGCCCCGGGGGGTGCTCCACTGAAGCCCTGTCGGCAGGTTGCCAGGCAGGGCTCCAGAGACACTGTGTGTCCTCGGCCTGGCTGTACCTGTCCCCTGCAGAGCCTAGGCCACACCCAAAACCAGTCTCTCCAGATCTCAGGGTCTGTAGGGTTGAGAAGTAGATTATCACACAGGAGGGGAGAAGCTGGGGGGGGCACCAGGCAGGAGGGGAGAAGCTGAGCGGGGGCCTCATGTGGAGGGCAGGGTGCACGTCAGATGCCCCTGGCGGGCCTTGGGCCAGGCGATCCTGTAGCAAGACAGAAGAGGCAGCACGGCAGCCCTAGGAGCCTGAGCCCGGCCACTCAGCTCCACCCCACCCATCCCCCAGTCATGCCAGAGAGTCATGCCCCTGCCTCTGGCTCCCCGGCAGCCCCCAGCCCAAGGGCCATAGCTTGATGTGGCCAAGGAGGCCCGAGGGGTGCAGAGGCCCAGTGTGCAGAAGGTCTGGCCACCAGCCCTTCTAACCATCCGTCAGGTCGACGCCCCTGAGGCCTGTGCTCAGGGAGTGGCCCTAGGGACCTGTAGGAGTGGACCTGGGGACGTGTGGGACTGCACGTGGGGACCTGTGGGAGTGGACCTGGGGACCTGTAGGAGTGGACCTGGGGATGTGTGGGAGTGGACCTGGGGACCTGTAGGAGTGGACCTGGGGACGTGTGGGAGTGGACCTGGGGATGTGTGGGAGTGGACCTGGGGACCTATAGGAGTGGACCTGGGGACCTGTAGGAGTGGACCTGGGGACCTGTGGGAGTGGACCTGGGGACGTGTGGGAGTGGACCTGGGGACGTGTGGGAGTGGACCTGGGGACCTGTGGGAGTGGACCTGGGGACGTGTGGGAGTGGACCTGGGGACGTGTGGGAGTGGCCCTGGGGACCTGTGGGAGTGGACCTGGGGACGTGTGGGAGTGGACCTGGGGACCTGTGGGAGTGGACCTGGGGACCTGTGGGAGTGGACCTGGGGACGTGTGGGAGTGGACCTGGGGACGTGTGGGAGTGGACCTGGGGACGTGTGGGAGTGGCCCTGGGGACCTGTGGGAGTGGACCTGGGGGACCTGGGGACGTGTGGGAGTGGACCTGGGGACCTGTGGGAGTGGACCTGGGGACCTGTGGGAGTGGACCTGGGGACGTGTGGGAGTGGACCTGGGGACGTGTGGGAGTGGCCCTGGGGACCTGTGGGAGTGGACCTGGGGACCTGTGGGAGTGGACCCTGGGGACGTGTGGGAGTGGCCCTGGGGACCTGTGGGAGTGGCCCTGGGGACCTGTGGGAGTGGACCTGGGGACGTGTGGGAGTGGACCTGGGGACGTGTGGGAGGGGACCTGGGGACGTGTGGGAGTGGACCTGGGGACGTGTGGGAGTGGACCTGGGGACGTGTGGGAGTGGCCCTGGGGACCTGTGGGAGTGGCCCTAGGGGACCTGTGGGAGTGGACCTGGGGACGTGTGGGAGTGGACCTAGGGACGTGTGGGAGTGGCCCTAGGGACCTGTGGGAGTGGACCTGGGGACGTGTGGGAGTGGCGCTAGGGACCTGTGGGAGTGGCCCTGGGAACGTGTGGGAGAGGACCTGGGGACGTGTGGGAGTGGACCCTGGGGATGTGTGGAGTGGACCTGGGGACCTGTGGGAGTGGCGCTAGGGACCTGTGGGAGTGGCCCTGGGAACGTGTGGGAGAGGACCTGGGGACCGTGTGGGAGTGGACCTGGGGACGTGTGGAGTGGACCTGGGGACCTGTAGGAGTGGCCCTGGGGACGTGTGGGAGTGGACCTGGGGACGTGTGGGAGTGGACCTGGGGATGTGTGGGAGTGGCCCTGGGGACGTGTGGGAGTGGACCTGGGGACGTGTGGGAGTGGACCTGGGGATGTGTGGGAGTGGCCCTGGGGACGTGTGGGAGTGGACCTGGGGACCTGTGGGAGTGGCCCTAGGGACCTGTGGGAGTGGACCTGGGGACCTGTGGGAGTGGCCCTGGGGACGTGTGGGAGTGGACCTGAGGACCTGTGGGAGTGGCCCTGGGGACGTGTGGGAGTGGACCTGGGGACGTGTGGGAGTGGACCTGGGGACCTGTGGGAGTGGACCTGGGGACGTGTGGGAGTGGCCCTGGGGACGTGTGGGAGTGGACCTGGAGACCTGTGGGAGTGGCCCTAGGGACCTGTGGGAGTGGCCCTGGGGAAGTGTGGGAGTGGCCCTGGGGACGTGTGGGAGTGGACCTGGGGACCTGTGGGAGTGGCCCTGGGGACGTGTGGGAGTGGACCTGGGGACCTGTGGGAGTGGACCTGGGGACCTGTGGGAGTGGACCTGGGGATTGTGTGGGAGTGGCCATGGGGACGTTTCGTGGGAGTGGACCTGGGGACCTGTGGGAGTGGCCCTGGGGACGTGTGGGAATGGACCTGGGGACCTGTGGGAGTGGACCTGGGGACCTGTGGATGTGGACCTGGGGGGATGTGTGGGAGTGGCCCTGGGGACCTGTGGGAGTGCACCCTGGGACCTGTGGGAGTGGACCTGGGGACCTGTGGGTTGGACCTGGGGATGTGTGGGTGTGGGCCCTGGGACGTGTGGGAGTGGACCTGGGGACGTGTGGGAGTGACCTGGGGACCTGTGGGAGTGGACCTGGGGACGTGTGGGTGTGGACCTGGACGTGTGGGAGTGGACCTGGGGACGTGTGGGAGTGGCCCTGGGGACTTGTGGGAGTGGCCCTGGGGACGTGTGGGAGTGGACCTGGGGATGTGTGGGAGTGGCCCTGGGGACCTGTAGGGTGGACCTGGGGATGTGTGGGAGTGGACCTGGGGACCTGTGGGAGTGGACCTGGGGACGTGTGGGAGTGGCCCTGGGGACGTGTGGCAGTGGCCTGGGGACGTGTGGGAGTGGACCCCTGGGGACTTGTGGGAGTGGACCTGGGGGACGTGTGGGAGTGGACCTGGGGATGTGTGGGAGTGGCCCTGGGGACCTGTAGGAGTGGACCTGGGGATGTGTGGGAGTGGACCTGGGGACCTGTGGGAGTGGACCTGGGGACGTGGGTGTGGACCTGGGGATGTGTGGAGTGGCCTGGGGACCTGTAGGAGTGGCCCTGGGGATGTGTGGGAGTGGACCTGGGGGACGTGTGGAGTGGACGCTGGGGACCTGTGGGAGTGGCCCTGGGGACGTGTGGGAGTGGCCCTGGGGACGTGTGGGAGTGGACCTGGGGACCTGTGGGAGTGGACCTGGGGACCTGTGGGAGTGGACCTGGGGATGTGTGGGAGTGGACCTGGGGACCTGTGGGAGTGGACCTGGGATGTGTGGGAGTGGACCTGGGGACGTGTGGGAGTGGACCTGGGGACCTGTGGGAGTGGCCCTGGGGACGTGTGGGAGTGGACCTGGGGACCTGTGGGAGTGGACCTGGGGACCTGTGGGAGTGGACCTGGGGACGTGTGGGAGTGGACCCTGGGGATGTGTGGGAGTGGGACCTGGGGACAGTGTGGGAGTGGACCTGGGGACGTGTGGGAGTGGACCTGGGTGACCTTGGGAGTGGCCCTGGGGAACGTGTGGGAGTGGACCTGGGGACCTGTGGGAGTGGACCTGGGGATGTGTGGGAGTGGCCCTGGGGACGTGTGGGAGTGGACCTGGGGACCTGTGGGAGTGGACCTGGGGACCTGTGGGAGTGGACCCTGGGGACCTGTGGGAGTGGACCTGGGGACCTGTGGGTGTGGCCCTGGAGACGTGTGGGAGTGGACCTGGGGACGTGTGGGAGTGGCCCTGGGGACGTGTGGGAGTGGCCCTGGGGACGTGTGGGAGTGGACCTGGGGATGTGTGGGAGTGGACCTGGGGACCTGTGTGGAGTGGACCTGGGGACGTGTGGGAGTGGACCTGGGGACCTGTGGGAGTGGCCCTGGGACCTGTGGGAGTGGACCTGGGGACCTGTGGGAGTGGCGACCTGGGGAGTGGCCCTGTGTGGGAGTGGACCTGGGGATGTGTGGGAGTGGACCTGGGGACCTGTGGGAGTGGACCTGGGGACCTGTGGGAGTGGACCTGGGGATGTGTGGGAGTGGACCTGGGGACCTGTGGGAGTGGCCCTGGGACCTGTGGGAGTGGACCTGGGGATGTGTGGGAGTGGACCTGGGGACCTGTGTGGGAGTGGCCCTGGGGACGTGTGGGAGTGGACCTGGGGACCCCTGGGGAGTGGACCTGTGGGGAGTGGCCCTGGGGACCTGTGGGAGTGGACCTGGGGACCTGTGGGAGTGGACCTGGGGACCTGTGGGGAGTGGACCTGTGGGAGTGGACCTGTGGGAGTGGACCTGGGGACCTGTGGGAGAGTGGCCCTGGGGACCTGTGGGAGTGGACCTGGGGACCTGTGGGAGTGGACCTAGGGGACTTGTGTGGAGTGGACCTGGGGACGTGTGGGAGTGGACCTGGGGACCTTTTGTGGAGTGGCCCTAGGGACCTGTGGGAGTGGACCTGGGGACCTGTGGAGCGTGGGAACCTGTGGGAGTGGCCCTGGGGACCTGTGGGAGTGGGACCCTGTGGGAGGACCTGGGGATTGTGGGACCTGGGGACCTGTGGGGGAGTGGACCTGGGGACCTGTGGGAGTGGACCTGGGGGACCTGTGTGGGAGTGGACCTGGGGACCTGTGGGAGTGGACCTGGGGACGTGTGGGAGTGGCCCTGGGGACGTTGGTGGTGGTGGACCTGTGGGTGACCTGTGTGGAGTGGACCCTGGGGACCTGTGGGAGTGGACCTGGGGGACCTGTGGACCTGGGGTAGTGGGAGTGGGACCTGGGGACCTGTGGGAGTGGACCTGGGACCTGTGTGGGAGTGGACCTGGGGACCTGTGGGAGTGGTAGGACCTGGGGACCTGTGGGAGTGGACCTGGGGGACCTGGGAGTGAGTGGACCTGGGGACCTGTGGGAGTGGACCTGGGGACCTTGTGGGAGTGGCCCTGGGGACCTGGGAGTGGACCTGGGGACCTGTGTGGAGTGGCCCTGGGGACCTGTGGGAGTGGACCTGGGGACGTGTGGGAGTGGACCCTGGGGACCTGTGTGGAGTGGACCTGGGGACCTGTGGGAGTGGACCTGGGGACGTGTGGGAGTGGACCTGGGGACGTGTGGGAGTGGACCTGGGGGACTGTGGGAGTGGACCTGTGTGGGAGTGGACCTGGGACCTGTGGGAGTGGACCTGGGGACGTGTGGGAGTGGACCTGGGGACTGTTTGGGACACCTGGGGACCTGTGGGAGTGGACCTGGGGACGTGTGGGAGTGGACCTGGGGACCTGTGGGAGTGGCCCTGGGGACGTGTGGGAGTGGGACCTGGGGACCTGTGGGAGTGGGGACCTGGGGGACGTGTGGGAGTGGACCTGGGGACCTGTGGGAGTGGCCCTGGGGACCTGTGGGAGTGGACCTGGGGACCTGTGGGAGTGGCCCTGGGGACTGTGGGAGTGGACCTGGGGACCTGTGGGAGTGGACCTGGGGACCTGTGGGAGTGGCCCCTGGGGACCTGTGGGAGTGGACCTGGGGACCTGTGGGAGTGGACCTGGGGATGTGTGGGAGTGGACCTGGGGACCTGTGGGGAGTGGACCTGGGGACCCTGTGGGAGTGGACCTGGGGACCTGTGGGGAGTGGACCTGGGGATGTGTGGGAGTGGACCTGGGGACCTGTGGGAGTGGCCCTGGGGACCTGTGGGAGTGGACCTGGGGACCTGTGGGAGTGGCCTGGGGACCTGTGGGAGTGGCCCTGGGGACCTGTGGGAGTGGACCCGTGGGAGTGGGACCTGTGGGAGTGGACCTGGGGACCTGTGGGAGTGGACCTGGGATGTGTGGGAGTGGACCTGGGACCTGTGGGAGTGGACCTGGGGACCTGTGGGAGTGGACCTGGGGGGGAGTGGCCCTGAGGGACCTGTGGGAGTGGACCGGGGAACCTGGGGACCTGTGGGAGTGGGATTGGACCTGGGGACCTGTGGGAGTGGACCTGGGGACCTGTGGGAGTGGACCTGGGGACCTGTGGGAGTGGACCTGGGGACCTGTGTGGAGTGGACCTGGGGGGATGTGTGGGAGTGGACCTGGGGACCATGTGGGAGTGGACCTGGGGACCTGTGGGAGTGGACCTGGGGACCTGTGGGAGTGGACCTGGGGACCTGTGGGAGTGGACCTGGGGATGTGTGGGAGTGGACCTGGGGACCTGTGGGAGTGGCCCTGGGGGATGTGTGGGAGTGGACCTGGGGACCTGTGGGAGTGGGAGTGGACCTGGGGACCTGTGGGAGTGGACCTGGGGACGTGTGGGATTGGCCCTGGGGACGTGTGGGAGTGGACCTGGGGACCTGTGGGAGTGGCCCCTGGGGACCTGTGGGGGAGTGGACCTGGGACCTGTGGGAGTGGACCTGGGACCTGTGGGAGTGGACCTGGGGACCTGTGGGAGTGGACCTGGGGACCTGTGGGAGTGGACCTGGGGGATGTGTGGGAGTGGACCTGGGGACCTGTGGGAGTGGACCTGGGGACCTGTGGGAGTGGACCTGGGGATGTGTGGGGAGTGGACCTGGGGACCTGTGGGAGTGGACCTGGGGACCTGTGGGAGTGGACCTGGGGACCTGTGGGAGTGGACCTGGGCTACCGGTAGGGGGACCTGTGGGAGTGGACCTGGGACCTGTGGGAGTGGACCTGGGAGGGACCTGGGGAAGTGGGAGTGGACCCTGGGACGTGTGGGAGTGGACCTGGGGTGGACCTGGGGATGTGTGGGAGTGGGACCTGGGGACCTGTGTGGAGTGGCCCTGGGGACCTGTGGGAGTGGACCTGGGGGATGTGGGAGTGGACCTGGGGACCCTGTGTGGAGTGGACCTGGGGACGTGTGGGAGTGGGACCTGTACCTGGTGGACCTGTGGGATCTGTGGACCTGGGACCTGGGGGGTCGTGTGGGAGGGACCTGTGGGAGTGGACCTGGGGACCTGTGGGAGTGGCCCTGGGACCTGTGGGAGTGGACCTGGGGACCTGTGGGAGTGGACCTGGGGACCTGTGGGAGTGGACCTGGGGACCTGTGGAGTGGACCTGGGGACGTGTAGAGGAGTGTGGCAGTGGGACCAGGGGACCTGTGGGAGTGGACCTGGGGACGTGTGGGAGTGGACCTGGGGACGTGAGGGATTGGACCTGGGGACGTGTGGGAGTGGACCTGGGACGATGTGGGAGTGGACCTGGGACGTGTGGGAGTGGACCTGGGGACGTGTTGGAGTGGACCTGGGGATTGTGGGAGTGGACCTGGGGACGCTGTGGGAGTGGACCTGGGGATGTGTGGAGAGTGGACCTGGGGATCTGTGTGGAGTGGACCTGGGGACGTGTGGGAGTGGACCTGGGGATGTGTGGAGTGGACCTGGGGATCTGTTGGAGTGGACCTGGGGTCCTGTGGGAGTGGACCTGGGGACCTGTGTGGAGTGGACCTGGGGGGCTGGGCCTTCCTTCCTCCACAGGGCCCAGCAGGGTCCACCTAGGCCCAGGTCTCAGGTGGCCTTCCAGAGCCCGTTGTGGGGCCTCCTGGAGACCAGGACCCTGCCCACCTGGGGCCCTCTCTTAGACGGGCACATGGGTCAAAATGGACAGCTGTGGCCACCGCAGCCCCGGGCACCTCCAGCTGGCAGCTGTCCCGCTGCCCAGGGGCTGTGGGACACTGGTGTCTGGATCTCTGGGGAGCCCCTGATCCCCTGGACTCAGATGAGCAAGAGGCGCCTCTGCCCCTCGGGGGCAGCCTGTCCAGTGCCCAGCGGTGTGGGCGAGGCTGGCCTCTGAGGTGGAGGCCAGCCTGTGGGATGGGAGGGGGCAGCAGGCGTGACCAGCCCTCCAGTGCAGTAGGACTGGGCCGGCTCGGCTTGGGAAGTGGGGGAGGAGAGGGACTCGGGCCCCCAGGCGGGGGAGGGGCCGAGGGAGCCGCAGCTCAGCACTTGCTGAGGACGCTGGGGCCCAGCTGGTCACCAGCCAACTGCACGTGCTCTGCAGGGGACAGATCCAGGGCAGGCTGGGTCCCTCCAGACCCCAGTAGGGACCAATTGCCCTCATTTTCAAACTGCCCAGACCCCTGTCCAGGCTGCCGGGAGAGGGTCTGTGCACGTTCCAGAGGCCTGTGCTGAGGGCCCAGGCCCAGGCTGACACTGAGCCGCGGGAGTCGGGAGCCACCTGCAGTCTGACCCCCTCGGGCCAAGGCGTGGAGGGCGCCTGGGCCCGGCCCGCGGGAACCGAGGTCCATCTGGACACCCCCATGGTCATGGTAGCCTCAGCTCAAGGTCAGCAGATGACACCTGGCACACCACAGATGAGCCAGGCCACCCCACGGAGAGTGGACGTCGAGGGATGAGCCAGAGCCCTGCTCAGGGCTTGGGGAACATACGTCCGGCTCAGAGGGGTCGGCTGAGGCTCGGGATGAGAGCCTGCAGGAGGCGGAGCCTGGCCGGGCGGCCTGCAGGCCAGCCTGTCCTCCTCACCCCTCCAGGCGGGGCCCATGTGCCCCGGAGGACAGGGCCAGTGCCTCGCTTGGGGGGAGGCGTGGGGCCAGCCTGCTTCCAGGTGGGTGGCAGCAGAGTCCCCACCGAGTGGGGCTGCAGGAAGGAGTCCAGGGCCGAGGGGTTCAGCAGGGAGCCCTGGCTGGGGGGGCTCTGTAGAGGCCTGGCAGCCCTGCTGGAGGCAGGCCGCCCTGATCCGCCCTAGCTGGCCCCTTGCTGCGCTTCCTCTGTGGACAGAGAACTGAAAGGCCCTCCCTGGGTCAGCTGGAGCCCCGGGCTCTGCCCGTGAAAGCGCACCCCATGGCTCCTGCCTCCCTCCCCTGGGCAGCTCAGGAGGCACCGGAGGCCTTCTGCACTGCTGGGTGGGCCCTTTCACAGGCCACTGGAGAGGGCCCAGGTGTCACCTCCGCCCTCCGCCAGCCCTCTGGTGTTCCAGCTCCCGGCCTCTGCACCCTCTGCCCTGCACAGCTCAGGCCCTCCTGTCCTCTGGGACCTTTCCTGTCACCTTCCCCCAAAGCCTCCCTACCCTGGGCCGCCGGCCCTGAGCAGGGGTCGCAGACCCGGATGCTCTGTCCACTGGGTTCTTTCCCGTCTCTCCAGAGCAGGGACTTGCACCTGCTCCGTGTCCGTGCCTTCAGACGGGCTGGGCTGGGTGGGTGGAGTGGGGTGCCTGGCCCTGGGGGCGCTGTGGAGGGGCAGAGAGGCCATGGAGCCCCGGGCAGGTGGGCCCTGAGGTGGGGAGGCAGCCCTGTCGCCAGCCCCCCGGGGACGGCGAGACAAGGGCGCCTGGGCCTGTCGTGGCTCACAGAGCAATGTGACCTGGGCTCTCCATGACCTCCTGGAGCCCAGGCAAGGAGTGTGCCCCACTCCATGGGGACAAGCGTCACCCCGCTGATTGTGTGAGTGCTGGGTCATCACACTCGGGGTACACGGCCCTGGCCACAGGTGGGTGTCTGCTTCCCAGAAAGGCTGTCCAGCGTCTGCCCGGGCCCAACAGCTGCCTGGCCGTGGGTTAGCACAGCCACTGGACCTCGCTTCAAGCAAGGCTGGCAGCGCGGCCCAGCTCCAGGGCCACTCGGAGGCCGCAGTGAGGCCAGAGTGCCCTGAGTGGGCCGTGGTCCTGTTTTGCTCTTCATCTCTGTCCAGGGGCCCGTGGCCCAGAGCCACCCCAGGGGACAGAGACCCAGGCCTGATGGGGCATGGGGGGACAGGGGTGTCTTCCACCCACAGCCCACTCCAGCCAGGCAAGCTGGAGCCCGCGGGCAGGAGGTGCTGAGCGCGGCAGGGACGGCTGCGTGGGGTGCAAGGGGCTCCGCACAGGCAGGGTTGCCAGGCAACCGCCTCAGCATCCGCCGCGTCTCCGCACGTGGGGCGGATGAGCCCCAGGTTCCCGTGCGTGAGCCTTGCCACTGGAAGACGCGCTGCCTTCATTCTGGACAGTGGGTGGGGGTGCCCAGGTGCCCTTCCTTCATGGTAGCAGGGGCGGTGTCCAGGGTGGAGCCCTGGGGGAGTGTGACCTGCCAGGAACCCAAGCTCTGCTCGCAAGGCGGGGGGACCAGCTGAACCCTGTGGCTCAGAGCTGGGAGCCACGGGGCCAGGGGGGTCTTCCTGCTGCACTGAAAATGACACCAGGGGCTACTTGTCCCTCTGCCTGGGGCCAGAGTGAAGAGAGACCCACCCAGGTCCAGCCCCTCCTGGGCCTCCACGCCCAGCAGGGCCTCCCCACGGGGTGCCTGAGCTCAGCTTGGCAGCGAGGGACCATGGTGTGTGCAGAGGGCATCTTGGGTGACTTGACGGGTCCCTGACAGTTCTGGGTGACCAGAGCGCCAGAGCGCTCCCAGGCTGGAGAACGGGGCTGTGGGCTCCAGAGTGACGTCCAGCTGCAGGGAGGCAAGGCCCGAGGCGGGCCCACCCTGGCAGGCCTCACTGCCCTGGGGTTGCGTCTGAGGCCTTGAGGGAGTCTTCCACCAGCTGAGCATCCAGGGGGCAGGCCCAGTTCCCACTGTCCACCCTCTTGGAACAAAGCCCATGCCTGGCCAGGAGCTGGTTTTCTGCACTTTTTTGTGGTCCGTCTCCTCCACAGCCCAGGTCAGGGAGAGCGTCCCCAGCACCTCCAGGCCTGCGGCTCCTCCTGGGAAGTGTCCAGGGCTGGTGGATGGCAAAGGCCCCTCGTGTGGCTGAGGGCTTACTGTGACCCTGTGCTTCTCGGGACGCGGTGTGGCTCCACCCTTGGGCAGTGCCGAGCAGCCATCTCTCACTGCCTTGGGACACCCCTCCTCCCGGGAGCTGTGGCACACCTTCCAACTCTGGCTCTGCCCCACCTGTCCTGAGGGAGGCTCGGCCGGACACCTGGCCCCTTACCCTCCACTTGTCCACACCCTCCTGAGCACCAGGGCTGGGGCTGCCCCATGCCCCGAGGGCTCAGTGGTCAGCCTGGCCAGGGGCCAGGTCCAGGCCACAGCAAGCCCCAACCTCACCTGGAAGCTTCGTGAATTGATGGGGAGATGGGCACGGTGCAGGGAGGAGGGGACTTCCTGGGGGAGCTGGCCTTGAGGGGTCAGTGCATGAGGCTCCTTTCCCCTGGGGACACTGGCACCTCCTGCCACCTGCTGGGGAGCAGCCTCAGCCCCCGCTCACGGAACTTCCCTGGGCCTGCCTGCTCCTGACCCAGTAGCATGTCCTTTCAGAACTGATGTCCCTGGCCACCAAGTCTCTCATGCCTTCTGGAGGGTTCCGGGCTCGTGGTGGGGACAGATGGTGGGGCCTGAGGAGGGGCCTGGCCCGGCAGCAGCCTCTCTGAGCCGTGGTTCTTCATATTGATCGGGGACTTTTATCCCATGGCAAACCCCATTATGCATCCCACACACCATTAAAGAGTTTAAAAATAGCACCTTGCCGTGGACCCCCGGGGCCGAAGTTCAGGGCAGGATGTGGGGCACAGGCCGAGAAGCGGCCGCCACGCAGAAGCGCACCCCAGGCAGAGGGCGAGAGGATCGGTGTGCAGGTGGGGACGTTCACCTCCCCCAGGGAGCCTCCCCTCCCGGGCCTGGCCCTGGGGGACACTGTCCACTCCACGACCCAGGGGACCCAGCCCCTCACGCCCCGCTCTGACTCACACGGCACCTGGGGCTGCTCCACGGCTCGGGGGCAGGGCTCAGCTGCCCAGGACCGCTGTCCTACAAGAGGGGTGGGAGTCTGGGGGACAGGACAAGACCACCAGCAGGGAGGGAGGCGAGGGGGCCTCAGGCAGATCTGGGCGCCTGGGGAGCTGTTTATCCCTGCGCTGGGCCTGGCCTGCAGGACGGGCCGAGGCCCGAGGCAGGGCCGTGGGGAGACCCGTGGAGCACAAGCAGCCCCAACTCAAGGGCCCAGGGCCACGCGGGACGCTGCAGGCAGGAGCGGAGCGCGGGGCAGCCCCGACCCGGCTGGCAGTGAGGCCTGGCTTGGCCTCAGCCCTCTCTCAAAGGCCTGTCGATCCCCACCCAGATCAAGATGGGAGGCCATTGTCATAGCAACAGGCCACGTCCCCAGACTGCTCCACGGCTGTGGGTCCTGCTCCACCAGGACTTGGGGGGCTGGGGACTGGCAGCTTCTTCTCCCAGATTTGCTAAGGAGACACATAGGGTCAGTTCAAACCTGTACCCCATCCCCACGAGCGCTACACCCAGAGCCAGTCCTCAGGCCTGTCCTGTCCCTCCTGACCCCATCCATCTCCATGGCACCCTGACATGCCACATTGCCACCAGGCGGGCCCCAGCTGGCCAGTGGACACGCTGAGTCTCATGTTGGGTCAGTGCCTGTGATAGCCATGAGCCAACTGGGGGCCCCGGGATCTGGAGGAGGCAGGAAGGCCCCGCCTGGCCTTGCCACACCCTGTTCAGACTGCTGGTCCCCGAGGCAGGGGAGCAGGCCTGCTGTGCTTGGCTGGGGCTCCGGGAAACCAGCCACGCCCGCGGCTGTGTGCGGTCTCGAAGGCCCCGGTGCAGCATGGGAGGTGCGGAAGCACCGTCCCCTGGCTGTGGGGGTTGGCCGTGTTCTCTGAGAAGACCCTTTCCACAGGCTGGCACCAGCCACCACTCCCACCCCTGCCTGTCTCCCAGGACCTAGTGCCAGCAGGTGGCCCTCAGGTGTGTCTGGCTGGGCTCTCCTGGTCCATGACGGTGAGTTAGGCTAGTTGCCTGGCGAAGTGGCCCTCAGGAGGCCAGGGCCCTGCAGCCTGGGCTGAGCTGGCAGCTCTTCCAGCCCCTGTGAGCCCCAGCGCCCACTCCAGGGTTGAGTCCTTGCCGGCCACTGCCCATCCAGCCAGCAGTGGACCCCTGGGACTCTGGCAATGGTGCACACGTCAGCTGGAGGACTTGGCTCTGGAGCTTTTGCTTGGTCAGGCCCACGCTGCCCTTCCAGGGCCCACTGGCCAGGGGAGGCAGAGGCGAGGGCAGCCCCAGAGGCGAGTAGGAGGGCCTGGGGTCTGTGGGAGCTGAGCCCAGCTCCAGGGTGTCCTGGGGGGTCCTGGGCACAGAGAGAGGGAGGGAGGTGGACATCAGGAGGGAACAGCCACGAGCTCACAAGGACCAGGGAGGGACGTGCTGGTGGCACGGACAGCTCGGAGCTCCGCAGCAGCCCCCAGGAAAGCGCCCCCGCATCTGGGGCGCGGGTGCTGCTCAGCGGGCGGCGCCTGCTCCCCAGTCGGGGCGAGCTCCCCGAGCACCTCCTTGCTCTCGGTCAGGAAAGCAGGACTCAAGTGACGCAGAGTGCATTAGCGCTGCGGAGGAGCGGTCAGGCCCACCTCGCCGCCGCGGTGTCTCTGCAGGCCCTTTGTGTGGGCTGCGTGTGGAAAGTCGATGCCGGCTGACGTCTACTTAGAGCATGCCCAGGGGGCTGCAGGGGCAGGCGCGTTAATGGGGAGCCGGGAGGCTGCCTGCCCGCCGCCTCCGTCGTGGCTCCCGCCTTGCCTTGCTGGACCCTGCCCCAGGGGCCGGACGTCCCTGCCCTGCATATCTGCTTTTATCTGCTGTGCGCAGAGAGCCCTGTTCCCAGGACCCTCTCTTTCTGGTGGCCCTGCGTGACCGTGGCCAGGGCTGCCGCTCTAGCAGGCGGAGGCGCCGGCATCGCTGGCGGCTGCTGTCTCTGGCGGGCGTGGTCAGGGTGCTGCGGCACCTTCTGCCTGACCCCATCCTCACGCCCGCCGGGGGCCCAGGAGCCCGTCAGGTTCCTGGGCAGGTGCTGCCTGAGGCCTGGCCTCCCCACTGCCAGGCAATGCCCACTCTCCCTCCCGGCACTGAGGCCAGCCTTGGGCGGAGTGTGTGGACAGAGCAGAGCTTGCCCTCCCTCGAGCAGCTGCTGCACTCCAGAAGGTGGTGCAGCCGTGGGCTCCCAGAGGGGCCTGGCTGGGCGGGACAGCAGAGGGAGCCAGCAGCTGGGCACGCTGGCGGTGGCTCCAGTGCCCCTTTCCTGTTAGCCTGCAAAGGGCTCTGCCCCTGGCCAGTGCCAACGAGGCTGTGGGGAAGGGCTCTACAGCTGGGCTGGCCCCGGGGACGGCGTCTCATCATGGTCAGAGTCCCGGGCCGTGGTGGGGGCAGAGTGCAGGGCACCACCAGGCCGAGGAGGCAAGCGGAGGGGCGAGGCTAGCTTGGAGGGAAGGAGGCCGGCAGGAGGGGTGTCCCCTGAGGGAGGTCCTGCCCGAGGAGGGGTCCTGAGGCCCAAGGCCCTGACTGGGACGGGAGGCAGAGGGGCCTGAGGGCGGGCGGGGCGCTGGTGGGGGCGGGCGGCCTTGACCTGCGCTGCTCCTGGCTCCTGGCCTCCTCCTGGAGGAACGTGAACTCCAGTGCCCGCACCGTCAGCTGCGTGGCTCCAGGCCACGTCCACTGCTCCTGAGAGGACCTCTCGGGACCTGGTGTGTGCGGCCAGCAGACCTTCTCCGAGTCTATTTTTCGGATCTCTGGACTAAGTGCTGGGTGGGGCGCGGACCCTGCCAACTACTTTTGCACTCAGGTGGTGGGCGCGTGGGGCCGGACAGACCAGGCCTGCGGTCCAGGGTGCTGAGGTCCCCCAGCTGGCTTGGCATGCCCTTGGTAAGCAGCAGGACCCCGCCGTGTCTGGGCCTCAGGCAGCACTGTGTCCTTCAGTGGCCGCCTCCCAGAGGGACAGGGCTGGGGAGGAGCAGCACCCCACAGCTCTCAGGGCCGGCCCACAGTGACCTCGGCCCTTATCTCGCTCCAGCACACCCCAGTCGGCTCTGCCACCCCCGAGCGCCTGCAGAGGATGTTTCCGGAGCCTCGTAGCGTCACAGGCTGCTGAGGGCTCCCAGCACTGCCCCTCCCCGGAGCCTCTGCCGGGACGGCCCAAGGTCTCGGGGGCCGCCGACGTGGCGGCTGAACCCGAAAACAGGACCAGAGTGTGTGGCCACCAGAGGCCTGCTGGGAGGGGAAGTGGGCAGCCAGCTGAAGGAAGGCCAGTGTGGGTGGCTGCCCTGCAGCAGCTGGGGCCTGGTGTGACCCCTCCGAGGTTGTTTCCAGGCCCTCGTCCCCAGACCTCACAGTCTGCATCTGCGACTGAGCTTGGCTTCTGTGAATGCTGATGGGGCGTGTGCCGTGTCCTGAGCAGGGCAGGGGACCCCACCTTGGAAAGACTGCATTGCCGAAAGGCCCTCCCTCCTAGCTGGACTGCCTGGGGCTGCGGAGGACACAGGGTCCAGGAATTCGGGGTGGGGAAGCCCCACAGAGGCCTATAGCCCAGGTAGCGAGGACCCCACAGTCAGCACGGGCTGGAGAGTCAGCAGTCAGGCAGGACGTCGCTGTGCCAGACGGAACCTGACGTGCCACCACCCCTACACCAGCCCAGCCTCTGGGCCTCCTTCCCGGGAGGGGCCTTTCACCTGGACCTTGCTATTTGCGGTAGACGGGCACGCGGTGGAGAGGCTCCTGCAAAGTCACCAGGAGGCAGGGCTGGAAGGGCCCCAGAGCCCCTGCATTTGGACTCCAGCCCAGTGCCCAGTGCCCAGCCTCAGCCTCCACTGTGGCTGCCCACACCTGCCCACCTTGGGACCAGGGTCCATTTATCACCATCTGGCTGGAGTCCTGGGACAGGTCAGGCCCTCCGCCAGCTGGTTCCACTGGGGTCTGCTGGATCTAGCCCAGGGGCGATATGGTCACGACTCCCCACCTGCCAAGACCACCAGAGCCTGCCCAGGGTAGGAAACTTCATGGGGGTCTGGGGAGGTCAGTTTGGAGAGGACGCAGTGAGGCCAGACCTATCCTGGCAGAGAGGGCTTGACCAGAGGTGGAGGGGCAGGTCAGACCGCTTCTCTCTTCTCCCTGCAGTGGCTCCTGCCTTGGGCCACGCAGAGGCATTCTGACCGGAAGCCATGCTGCCCGTCCCACATGTCTGCAGGACAGCAAGCCATGCTGCCCACCTCTCCCCACAGTTGGGGCCATGGCCACTGCCAGGTCCAGGCCCTCTGGAGGCATGTGGTGGGGACGCTGGGAAGCCCCCGGGGTCAGCAGGTGGGGAACCACAGAGGAGCCCAGGTGGGCTGCTGCGGGGCTGGGCCCCTCTCAGCCCTGCAGTCAGGAGGAATGGTGGGTCCTTCCCGGGGCCACAGGGCTGGGACTGGAACCACCAGCCCCTGCCCGGGTGCCTGCACACCGCAGAGGTGGTCCTCGGCAGGTGCCCTGAGCTCCGAGTCCTGCACGGGTCAGCTCACTGGCGCTGGCGCCTCAGCCGGGCTGTGGGCTCCTGTGCGGCAGCCCTGGGAGCCGGTCCTGGCCCTTCCGGGCTGCAGGCAGGCGAGGCTGCCAGCTCCACAGGCCACTGCCGCCGCCTGCCCTGACCGCCCACTCCACACTGTCCCTGACCCTCGAGGCTGGAAGGTCTCCCACGAGTTTTCAAAGGCTGTGCTGGCCTCAGGGCCAGCTTCGGAGGAGCGGGGACTCCCTGGCCTCAGGGCCTGGCAGCTGGTCCAGCCCCCGGGGGTCAAACCCTCTGCCCAGCCTCCAGGTGAGGTTGGAAGCTGCCAACGGCAGCCCCCCTGCCCGCCGGACCCAGGCCCCTCAGCCCCTCAGGGTCCACCTGCTGAGCCCAGGGCGGGGTGGGTTCCCACACCAGCTGGTGCCCAGGGGCCTTGTCCACATGGCCCTGTGCAGCTGCCTGTGCAGCGGCCTCCCCTCCTGTCCCCAGGCCTGTGACTGAGCGCCCCAGGCGTGTCCTGGACCCCTCTCCAGCAGACCTGGGACTCTTACCTCGAGGGGAAGCTGAGGCCTCAGACCTTCGACATGGAGACTGGCGGGACCCACCTGGGCCCCAGGGTAGCCCTCTCCCCCTGCACCTGGGTCCTCCCGGGGACCACAGAGGCCGAGACCACCAGGAGGGCTGGCTTCCCCCGTGCTCTCTGCCCACCTGGGCCCACCAGCCAGGTGGTGTGGGCCACCCACTCTGGGATTCCAGGGCCAAGAGTCAGGGTGTGGGGCACGTGGGGACCGAGGTCCAGGGCGGGCACTCTTGCTCCGCTGGGGCCGGAGAAGAGGCCCCGCCATGGACGGCTAACCTGCAGCCCTGGGCTGGTAGAGATGAAGCAGGAGGTGGACAGACCCTCTGGCCACTTGGTCACCCATGGCCTCCTGTGCTGACGAGACCAAGGTGCTGGGTGGAGCTCCCTCTCCAGTGTCCCCACAATCGCTCAGCATGGGGGAGGGGAGGCTCAGTCCAGGAGAGGCTGCGGACCCTGGTGAAGACGGCAGGCTGCTCGCACAGTGAGCAGCGGCGTGAACCTGCGCAGGAGGACCAGGGAGGGGGCGCTCCTCCCGGGGCCGAGGCTGCCGCATGTTCATGTGACCCTCCTCCTTCAGTGGGAAGGGGGGCTGGGAGCCTGGCGTCTGGGGGAGTGTGGGGCAGGGGTGCAGCCTCTGGCACTGGGGTCTTTCTTGGGGTCCAGTGAAGCCATCTCCCTGGGCTGCCCCCACCTTGTCCCCAGGACTGAGTCCCCAGTGAGGATGTGGCACAGTCCCTGGGAGAATACAAGCCTTAACACTCTGGCTCCCTTCTTGGGGTGTCTTGGAGTGAGGGCACCTTGCAGCCCCCCACCAGCCTGGGGTCTTGGCCCAGGTAATGACTCGACCTCTCTGAGCCTCAGTTTTCCCACCAAGGTGCTTGGGGTGGAGAAGAGGGGCATGGGCATGGGGCCTGCTGACCCCTGCGTGTGGCTGGATGGCCCGATGCCTGGTCAGCATGGGGGTCACATTGCTGCCGGCAGCCAAGCCTTCAGGGCCAGCACCCTCTCCCACTGCATGGCCTCGGCTGGGGCGTCAGCAACTCCACCAAGCTGGCCCGTCCTGACCGGCTCTGCAGACGCAAAATCTCTGCTAAATCCTCTATTTAATTTTCTTCTCTAGAAAACTGGAGGAGTCTGGCGATAAAGCTGAGCTGATAAACCGGGGATTTGGCCGTTCTCGCAGGCACAGCCCAGGCTGCCCCTCGCAGGTCTGCCTCTGCAGGCACCCGCTCCGGCTCCAGGGCCCCGTGAGGACATGCGAGGGTCAGACCCAAGGACACCCCGGGGCCTGTGAGAAGACAGAGGGCTTCAGGGCCTTTCCCAGGCTCCTCTGCCTGGGTGGGCAGTGGGCACCTGGCTGGCCAGGGCGGAGGCTGTGCCCAGGAGTCCCCAGCCCGACGGAGACCAGGAGCACCCTCCCCGGCTGCCTCCTGCCACACAGCCCAGGGTCCCTTCTGGTGGCCCAGCGACCGTCCAGTTTCTGTGGATCCAGTCTAGGCCCAGGCCCTCTGCCCACGTCCCTCCAGCCCCACGCCCGTCCTGCTGCCATCGGGCACCAGGCAGCTTCTGTCCACTTCTTAGTGCAGATCAGTCTCAGACGCTGGACCCCCGTGTCTGCAGAGCGGCCCCTTTGCTGGGCTCCGCCTGCCCTCCTGGGGTGCCTCCCGCCTTCCTGGGTGCATGTGCTTGTGCGGGCACTCGGGTAGGGGTGGCTGCCCCCTCTCCTCTGGCCCAGCCCCTCCGGTCTGCAGTCCTTCTCTACAGCCCGGGGTCGGTCACAGAGGCAGGGACTGCCAGGGCCGGTGCAGGGGCAGCCTGGTCTCTGGAAGTACCTGCAGATCCTTTCCAGAAAGCCAAATGGACTGCTGAGACCCCCGGGGTAGGGTGGGCTCCCCCACGGCCCCGCCCACCCGGGCTGTGGGTACTTCCCCTGATGCACGTGGACAGCTTTTAGATTTTGAGGTACCAGGAAGGCAAACTGCACGCCCTCACCCAAGCCGCCGGTGTTTGCAGCGGCGTGGTCTTCGAGGCTCTCCCAGCGGCGTCTACGGTGAGAACAGCCACGCAGGGCTGGGGCGGCAGCTCAGGGAGAGCACTGTCCTGGGGCACTCGGGCCGGGTCTGACCCCAGCTCTGCGGCACTGGGACAACCGGTGCTCAAGCAGGGCCTCCACAGGCCCTTCCCGGCAGCACTGTTCCGAGAGCCGCGGGGTGGAGCGGCCACGCGCGCGAGCAGAGGTGGGGCGGACGCGGGCTGCGCCGTGGCCGGCCGAGAAGAGAAGCCAGGCCCCGCCGCGCCACCGCGCCAGGGACCTGAAGGCACTCAGAGGGACCGGAGGGCCGTGGAGAAGCAGGAGCCGCAGCTCAGAGCCCGGGCTCCTGGGGGTGTGCACTGTGGAAGCGCTGGTGACGTGAGCCACACACACTGCGCCCGCAGGGACAGCAGCAGCTCGGGGCCCCACCCAAGGCCAACGGTGCTGCCGTGACAGCTGGCCTGGGGATGGGGCTGCAGAGCTGGCCGGCAGGGTCGGGCAGCAGGAGCCGGGTCCCTGCCTTGCAGGGGACAGCCTGCAGCCACGCTCACCCGCCCTCCCCGCTGCGTCCCTCGCAGGTGTGAGCCCTGCACCGACCCCCAGTGCCCTCGACCCCAGGTCCTCCTGCCTGCCCCAGTTGGCGTCTGCGCTATTTCATTCAAGGCTGGAGGTTCATGGCTTCGTCCGAAAACCCACTCAGAGGTGTGGGCGAAGGCTGGGGCTGGTGCCCTGCTCAGGCCTGCTGCTGCGGCCTCTCTGGGGCCCAGGATGGGGACACCGCCAGCCTGGCTCTGGATGCCCAGGCTTCTCCGGCCAGCCCAGGCTCTGATGGGAGGAGCCGTGTGCACTTCCTGCCTCGCCCTCAAACACGGGGAAGGGAGGTCCTTCAGCCCCTTCAAGAGGGAATGGCGGCAGGGTCCTGGAGGCTCGAGGTCAAGAGGCACTGGGTGCTGTGGAGCCTTGCCTGGCAAGCCAGGCCTGCGGGGACATTCTGGGCACTGGGTCACTGGGCTGCCTGACGCAGAGGCTGGGCGGAGCACCCGGGTCCTGGAGGTGGACACGGGTGCCCAGAAGCCGGCTGCCCAGCCTCAGGCAGCTGAGCTGCTGCGGCGCCTCGCCTGGCTCTGCCTCTGTGCCAATGTCCAAGGTCCTGGGGCTGCTTGGGCACCGCCTGCGGCCGGGTGTGATCATGGAAGTGAGTGGCCAGCCTGTCAGCTCCTGGTCCACCTGGCCTGCCACGTGCAGGGACGCAGGGGGGCCTCCATGGAGGGCCACCCCAAGCCTGTGTCTGTCACCACACAGACAGCTCGTGTCCCCTGTAGACTGTGTGGCCTTCAGAAAGCCCTCCTGGGCCTGCCTCCCCCAAGCCTCTTCTCCCTTGCTTCCTGTGTTCATGGTCATGGTCCACACAGTGTCCCAGCTGCTGCAGGGCCAGATCACAGCTGTCCAAGCTGCTTCAAGTCCTCCTGTTCACTAAGACGTCTTGCTGGTCCCAGGAGAGACGCAGGGATGTGCCACCCACCATGCCTGGCGGCGGGCTGCTCGAGACAGGAGCAGCTCCTTGAGCTGTCATTTCTGCCAGGGGAGCCAGAGGCCAGGCCTGGCGGGCAGCCAGGTGCCTCAGTCTCTTCCAGTCCCACCGTGCTGCTGCGTGACCTGGGGCCCGTCCTGGCTACCGGGCCTCCCGGGAAGCGCCTGTCACGGGGAGACTGTGAAGCTGAGTGGAGGTGACATGCTCCCTCCCTGCCGGTCCCCTCCAGGCTGGAGACAGCAGGCAGGGGCCTTTGGCCAGACCCAGCAGGAAGGTCGCTCTCGCCCAGGCCCACCCCAGCAGTGGTGTCTGGAGAGTCTCTGGGGACGGGCCCTGGTCAGCGCTGCTCCGGAAGAAGCCCTCTGCATCTGCGTGCTGTGCAGGCCCTGGAGGTCGAGGGCGACCTAGTTCTCCTCCCATCTTACACGACGGCCGGTGAAAAGGCCGAGCTGGACGCTAAGGAGAGGAAACCAGCTGTCAGGAAGGCTGGCGCCGTGGGCAAGGCTAACATGGGAGCCGGCTGCAGCCGAGCCCTGCCCTGGCTGGGGGACTGGCAGGGGCTCCTGCGGCACCGTGCTCCTGAGGGCCGAGTTCAAGAGCAAGCGCCCAGCTGCTGCACCAAGGGCAAGCTCGAGGAGGAGGAGGAGGAGGTCCTTGCTGCTGTCACAGAGCCAGTTGGTGGTGACAAGAATGGGGTGCCAGGGTGGTGAGGCTTCGCAAAATGCCCAGGTGCTGTCCCACTGCAGACGTGCCAAGAGAGCGGCCGAGCCGCGGCAAGCACCCTCAGCCAGCGCGGGGAGCCGCCAGCCTCGCCCCGGGCGTCCGTCCTCCTCACAGGTGCCAGGAGGCAAGGCAGTGGTCCTCAGAGGCCACTGGGCGGTGGCTGGCTACTTGTGACGGGGCCTCTTCCCCTAAGGGAGTCTCTGCGTAGAACACCCCAGAAGTTTGTCATCGCCACTGCCACAAGGCTGACACCAGCAACGTGGAAGTCCCAAACACCTCACGGATGTGCACTTCAAGAAGTTGCAGAAGCCAGACCCCAGGATGGTGGGATCTGCCACAGAAAGAGAAACAGAGACTACCCAACGCCCAGGCTGGTAGAAAGCTCGGCACTCACAAGTTCCACCCAGATCAAAGCTGTTCCTCGGGGTTGAGGCTGGGCTCAGGGTGGAGCACTTGCCTAGCATGCAGGAGGCCCTGGTTCGATCCTCAGCACCACTTAAAGATAGAATAAAGATATGTGTCCACCTAAAAAACTAAAGAATAAAAACAAACAAACAAACAAACAAAAAAAAGCTGTTCCTCATCTCCAGGGCTACATGCCATCCTTTTTGCTCTAACAAATGGAATTTATACCCACAAATTGGTGCTCTAAATTTCTTACCAAGAACCTAGTTAAATGATACATCAAAAAAAAAAAAAAAAAAAAAAAGGTGGTGGTCAAGGGTGGTCACAGCATGTCCAGGGAGGAACTTGAGGGCTGATCTGCCAGTCAGGCCAAGGTCATGTCCCTGGTGAAATCAGGATGGAGCCCTGGGGTCTCCTGGGACCCCCAGGGCCAAGGACCATTGTCACAGAGGACTGGTATCAAAGCAGTCCTTCTGTAGCCAGGGCCAGTGACTCTGTAGCCACCCTGGGGGACCAAGACCAGGACTCAACGGACATTGCCTGGGCGACATGGGGTGGGCTGGGGCCAGGGCAGCCTCCCACCCACCCTCCATCCCCTGAGAATCCCCTGACAATCCCAGTGGCCCTGTCACAGAGACACACGTCTCAGAGCCAGGTCCCACAGCCACACAGCCCTGGGCCACTGCCTGCAGCTAGCGGTGACCATGGCCCTGTCCCCCAGCCCTGTGTTTCAGCAGGGTGTAACCTAACCCCTCACTTAGAGGGGAGGGGCTCTGCAGAGGTGGTTGGGCATCCTTTGGGGCTGCCTGGGAGGAAGGAGCCCCTGCCCCTGCTGAGCAGGCACAGTGGGAGGGTCCCGGGCCTTTCTGACCCCACTGAGGCTCTAGATCCTCAGGGGGGGCACCAGGTCCTGTGCCCTAGGGAGCCTTGGCAAGTCCCGAGACCCAATCCTCCCATTGAAAATGCAACCTGGGGGGCTGGGATTGTGGCTCAGCGGCAGAGCACTCGCCTTGCATGTGCGCGGCCCGGGTTCGATCCTCAGCACCCACGTAAACATAAATGCATTGCATTGTGTACAACTAAAGTAAATAAATAAATATTAAAAAAAAAAAAAAAAAAAGAAAATGCAATCTGGAAGCCGCAAATCCAACAGGCCTGGGCGCCACGCGTGCCCGCGCGGCCCCAGTGCCACACACCCTGCACGGCTGTGCCCACCCCGCCAGCTGCCCACCCCCCTTGCTCCGCGCTCGACTCACGAAGCCCAGGCTGTGCGGGGCATGAAGGCCCAAGGTCACCATTTACTGCCCCCACCTGGGCATGCCACGGCAGTCCTGAGCAGGTGGGGAACAGGCTGCGAGGGCCCTGCCTGGCTACACGGAGGACGGGGCAGGAGCTCTTCCCGGGGCCTTCACCCCATGAGCACCTCTGGCGTCTGGACTGAGGCCAGGGACAGCGGCTGAGAGGGACAGGCCCTACCCGTCCCCCAGGTACTCTACCAAGTCCTGATCCACCAGGCTGTGGGGCCGGCATCCTGGGATGGTCCTGTCACGGGAGTCTGTGTCGAGACTCAGACTCCCCTGGCCTGGGGGCCTCATGGGAGCAGAGGCCCCCACGCCCCTTGGAACCTGGACACTGAGGCTGAGGGTCACCGAGCTTGGCTCAGCCGGGCCTCCTCTCCCTTTGCTGTCCCCCGGGTGTGTGGGCCAGGGGTGGAGGCCGGCCGCTCCCCACCACTCTGGCCACGCTACCCCCCCTGTGAAGCACGGGTTCTGGACAGAAGGCGGGGCCAGGGGTCCTGCCTGGGTGGCCCTACGCCTGCAGCCATCTGGGGAAGTCACAGGGGGCTTGGGGACAGGCCCCAGGCCACATCAACCCTAGGGTCCTACGGCCCACCCCTGAAGGACAGCAGGAGCAGCTGCTCATTCTGGCCAGGGGAGTCTCAGGACTGCTGTCCCCAAAGCCCAGTGTAGGAAGCACCTGCTGCTCAGGTGGCGTAAGGGCCAGGCTGCACGTGGGAGACGAGGCCAGGCCAGACTTGCACCTCTGTGGCAGCAGCATGGATGAGGCCTGGCTGCGAGGTCAGTGCAGGGGAGGGCGCCAGGGGCACAGCCTGGCCAAGACCCAGGCTGGTGTGTCTGAGGAGGAGCTGGGTCCCTGTGGCTGGGCTGGGGGCCAGGGAACTGGGGGGAGAGGAGGCTGAAGGGGCTGGGGCCACGGGACCTCTTCTGGGGTAGGAGGCAGGTTTCCTGCTGGGAGGACGGGGTGTGTGGTGGGTGCCTCCGGGAAGCCGGCAGGAGAGGCCGCAGGGCCACCCAGAGCAGGGTGGTCAGGGAGCTGGTGCCCGCAGGCATCCACAGCCAATGGCGCCATCTGCTGGCCATGTTGGGTGTTGCCCTGGGAACCCAGCTCTCTGCGTGGCCTTGGGACACACTGGGCAGACCTGCCGCCCCCTCCAGGGTGGATTTGACAGTCTGACTCGGGCACAGGCTGAGCTCAGCCCCTTCAGAGCGCACACCCACCTCCCTGCCTGTCCCAGGAAGCCCTCAGCTTGGACAGCGAGGGGGGGAAGAGGGCCTGGCTTTCACGCAGCGGTCCCAGGAGCAGATGCGACCAGGGTCCCAGCGGGCACTGCCCTGGGCTCAGTCCCCCAGGTGTGGAGCAGGGGCTGGGTGGGACTGCGAGCTCGCCTGTGGGTGGGGCAGCAGGTTAGGGGTTGGCCGAGGGACCCCTGGTGTGGAGTGGGGCTGCTGTGGGGGAGGCAGGGCCAGGACAGCAGCCCCTCAAGGACCGCAGAGGCCTGTAGTCGCCTGAAGCGCTTGGAGCAACGGAGCCGCGGGAAGAACTTCAGAAGCAAACTGGAGACAAACAGCTTTTTATTCTGATAACTTTTCTCTCTGGTTCTAACAACGACTAACTCACGCCAAACACACCACTAAAATGGCGCTGACCCGATCAGCAATTTCGGCCAAGTCACTCGAGATCCCGCAACAAATCCGTGAGACTACGGGTGGCGACAATGGCCAAATCTCCACGGCTCATAGTCAACTGCAATTCAAGTCAATCCCCAAACAGGGCTCCTGCATTTCCCCCTTTTTGTTTTAAAAGAGGTAATGCTCTAGGACGTCTATGTGCAACCAACATTCTTACCCGTCATCGGATAATCAAGGCTGTGCCCTTGACTCCTGTTTTAGGTTGGTATGTCGGCCACATGAGACTGTCCCGTGCGACTGTGCCTGTCTTAGGTTGTCCCCCTCTGGGGATCTTACCCGTCATTGGCTAACCAGCCATCCAATGGAGCCCTTTAGGATCGACTATATATGATGACTAACAGCCGTCCAATTGTGAGGAGATGTTGCGGCTTTAAGGCAACAAGCCTTTTGGTGATGAGCCAAATTGCATAGCATATCAAATTGTTTAAACAAATCAGCTGCCCTAAGTTCCATCAAGTAACACACTGAATTCTCTAGACAAATACCCGCAAGGCATTGTCCCGTAAAGTCCCAAACAATGAAAGATCAAAATGTCCATTTGTTATAACATGTTGATGTAGGAGGCCCCATGCATGTAGAGCAGAGGCCACACTGTTGGTGAGGTTGTTTGATGTTTGAGCAGCAGACGTCTTTTTTTATGTTTAGACAATGCCACCGGTAAATCTTCAGGGCCCGCTACCTAGAAACTCAAGCATCAATTATTAAAGGAAAGGCAGTGCTATTGCAGCACTGAGTCAAGAGGCGAGTTGTCAAACTACAAAATAGAATAATTAGATTAGAAAATTAAAGTTGATTTTTGTTCACATACATCGCTGGTTGAGCTTCTACAAACATAAGTTGGAAAAATGTCATATTTAGAACAAAACAAAGAAAGACTGAGGGTAATTACTGCATTAAAGATAGATTAAAGAAAAGGTAAAGGCACTTGAGAGAAATAATTTGTTAGCTGGAACCCTTGAGTCTCTGTATACAGAGCAATTTTTTACCTGTTGAGATAATTGAAATTAATGAGCTATTAAACAAATGAAGTTAATAACAAATAAACAATCTTAAGTCAAAACACCAAATATATCAGGTTATATAGCACTAGTCATATTGTTTGCTAAAGAGAAGTCCCAGGGACACCTATAAATCAAAATTGAAAGTACCTTCATTTATAAAATTATTTACCTAAATTGAATACTCTTAACCTAAAATAAATTAAAGTTATTTGGATCCATATATATATGTATATTTTCTTTTTCATAAGCGCTTTGTTCTTTGTGACGTCACACTGGACAGACGAACAAACATACAAACATATATTTGTGACGTCACATTAACATGAAATATAGACAAATGTACAGACATAAAGACATGTATAAAAAGAAAAGAAAAAAAAATACAATTGTGTGCACACTAAAGAGAGATCTCCTCGTCCCGGCCGGGAGGAATGACACTTAAGTTGTGAAATATTTTGAAGGACTCTTTTGAGGGAATCATTCTATACCTTCATCTTGGTCCTCTTGATTTTGTACCTTTTTTATTAATCTTGATTCTTCAATAACTTCATCTTGATCATTTTGATGTGGTACCTGTTTTATTAATCTAGATGGTATCCATATTGGAGAGGATTCGTCTTTTGGAAAAAACACAAACAGATCCTCTTCCCCAAATTAATACTGGATCTGGACCCTTCCATGTACCTGAAAGAACATCCTTCCAGTAAACCAAAGGTTTATGTTGTTGGTGTGGATTCCAATGTCTGTCTCCAGCAGAATAACCATTAGAGTCTAAAGTTAAAAAATTTAAGGTAAACAGGGCAACTGCCAATCTGTCCTTAGGACTTTTCCAATTTCCTTCTTTTTGTTTTAATAACATAATTTTCAGTGTTCGGTTTGCTCTTTCAATAATGCCCTGACCCTGAGGATTGTATGGGATGCCTGTTTTATGGGATATATTGAATTTTGCACAAAACTCTTTGAAAGATGAGGACGTATATGCGGGGCCATTATCTGTTTTAAGCATTTTGGGGATGCCCAATGCAGCAAAAGCTTGCAAACAATGAGATGTAACATCTTTAACTTTTTCTCCAGAATGTAAGGAAGCAAAAATCATGCCTGAGCATGTATCTATGGTCACATGAATAAATCGCAATTTTCCAAAACTTGGCTCATGAGTAACATCCATCTGCCACAAATGATTGGGCATTAATCCTCTAGGGTTAACTCCGAAATGAGGATTGGGCAAATGTGTCATACAAGATTTACAATCTTTTACAATTGTTCTGGCTTGCTCCTTTGTGATTTTAAACCTACGTTGCAAGGTGGTGCTGTTGACATGAAACTGGGAATGAAATAAAGTAGCTTGTTGTAGCGCTGAAAGTATAAATACTGTTTTTGTAAGTTCATCAGCCTTTTGATTACCTTCATGGAGGGGACCAGGCAAATTAAGTATGTGCTCTAATATGGCCTACGAATAGAGGTTCTTTTCTTGCCCACAAAAGTTTTTGTATTTGATAAAACAATTTAAAGGCTGGAGTATGAGGTGCTATTGGTCCTGCTAACTCTAATTTTGGGACGGCTTGTACAATATAGTGGCTATCTGAAAAAATGTTTACGGGCTGGTCCCTAAAATTTTCCAGAGCTCTTACCACAGCTTCCAGTTCCACTAGTTGAGCTGATTTGTGTGCAGTTATGTAAGTCATATTTTCTTTTTTAGTGACTACTGTAGCAGTACCATTTGAGGACCCATCTGTAAATACATTAAATGCCTTACGAATAGGTTGATTTTTTATTACCTGTGGAAATATAATAGGATGATTAATACAAAAAGATAATATAGGGGACTTAGGAAGATGATTATCAAAATTTGCAGAAGTAGAGCATTTAACTATAGCCCACTCATTATCATTTGAAACATAAGTATTCAATCTGTGATGATGAATAGGGAGTAATAATAGTAGCAGGGTGAATGCCAAATATTTTAGTAGAAGTCTTAAGTCCTTGAAGAATAAGTTTAGCCCACCATGGAGGTATAAGATTCAATTATGTAAATTGGGAAGGAGAAGCAACTGAGCAATTCTATCTCCTTGATTAACAGGAACTTATTACTTTGGGGTGAGCTAAGCATTATTTTTATTTCCCCTTTGTAGTCTGAGTTTATTACACCTGGGGTCACTTGCAAACCTAATAAGCTTTTAGGACTACGCCCGATAATAAGTCCTACAGTCCTGAGGGAAGAGGTCCCTGACTCCTGTGGGAATCAGTTGAACCCCCATTTCAGGTGTTAACACTATTCGGGCGGTGGAACAGAGGTCTAATCCCGCATTTCCTCTTGTTCCTCTGGCGAGGGAGTGGATGGGTAGTAGGGATTGTGTCGGGAAGCATCTGAGTGGATGCTTGAGGATACTCCTTCTGCAATGCCCCGTACATTTGTGGGCCCCGGGGTTATTGGGCCCCGTGCCCCCGTTTTTTGAATTCCTGAACAAAGGATTTCCATGGATGTCAAATTTTGAATGGCATTTATTGGCCCAATGATTTCCCTTTTTACACCTGGGGCAGCGGCCTGGGGCATGGATATGAGCTTGGTCTTATTTCTCTTTGGATTTTGCCTAGAATTGCCTGATTGATTATGATAATTTGCCTGGAATATCCTGATTGATTATAATATCTACGTTTAGCCTTTGTGAAATTTCGAGAGGAAGCACCTCTCATTGAGGCTGCAATCACATTTCCTGTGACAAAGGCGTCATTTATATCTTTACATAGTTGTATATATATACGGAAAGATCCTTTTAGTTCTCCATGGCCTGATGGCTGCTTGGCACCATTTATTTGCATTTTTTCATAAGCTAATTGAACAACTAATGGCATAGCTTGGTCAACATCTGCAAACACACTACCTGCAGTTCTCAAAAGTCGATCAGCAAAGTCGGCATTACAGCTCATTAGGTCCTTGAATCACTTTTGACAAGCTACCTTGTAGATCCCCAGGTCCTTGTACAGTTTTCCATGCCTCTAAGCAGCTGCATTTATCTGAGCATATTATATCTGGGTCATAATCTGTTTGCAGAGACCTGTAAGTCTGCGAATTGCCCTTCCTCCTGTGAGCATGTCTATATTTATAGTTTTCAAACCCTGCAGCCGCGTTTCTTTTAGCGTTTTCTATACAAAGTTCTTGGAATTGGCGATCGCCCAAACCAAGAATTGCCCCCCTCCGCTTAATGTTGCTTTACATAGACTTTTCCAGTCTGAGGGGGTTAAGCTAAAGGTGTTAAGGGACTCCAGCATACTCAACGTGAAAGGGAGCTTGGGGCCCATAAGTATTACTGCCTCTTTTGAGATTTTTTATGTGTTTTGAAATCTACTGACTGATGGGGACACTCTGTCCATTTTTCTTTTCATAATGCTGGCGGTTCCAATGTATCTGTGAGTTGTCCTCGAGTCGAGCGCATATAAGCGATCAGAAAGCGACTTTTGTATTTCTGTTTCTAGGGTATGCAAATGCCTAGTAAATACCCTTCAGATTTTCTGTAATGGATTCCACAACCATGGGGGAGTAGAGGACACAAGTGACTCCTCTGCCTGACGGACCTTTTTCTCGGTCTTTTTTAATTTCTTTTTCCTCATTTTCTCAGGATCACTTTTAACTAGATTCCTCACACTGCTAATTTCACTGACAGCAATATCCTGAGGCCCAGGTTCCAGGTGAGGGAGCAAGTATCCTTCAGCTTTCGCCAATAACTCCCGAATAGCTTTAATAGCTTGGATTTTTGTCATTTTTGGGTCTCTTCTAATACTCTCTTTACTGGTCTCAGTTGGCCCAGTGAGGCCTGTAGCCTCGCCTGAAGCGCTTGGGAGCAACGGAGCCGCGGGAAGAACTTCAGAAGCAAACTGGAGACAAACAGCTTTTTATTCTGATAACTTTTCTCTCTGGTTCTAACAACGACTAACTCACGCCAAACACACCACTAAAATGGCGCTGACCCGATCAGCAATTTCGGCCAAGTCACTCGAGATCCCGCAACAAATCCCGTGAGACTACGGGTGGCGACAATGGCCAAATCTCCACGGCTCATAGTCAACTGCAATTCAAGTCAATCCCCAAACAGGGCTCCTGCATTTCCCCCTTTTTGTTTTAAAAGAGGTAATGCTCTAGGACGTCTATGTGCAACCAACATTCTTACCCGTCATCGGATAATCAAGGCTGTGCCCTTGACTCCTGTTTTAGGTTGGTATGTCGGCCACATGAGACTGTCCCGTGCGACTGTGCCTGTCTTAGGTTGTCCCCCTCTGGGATCTTACCCGTCATTGGCTAACCAGCCATCCAATGGAGCCCTTTAGGATCGACTATATATGATGACTAACAGCCGTCCAATTGTGAGGAGATGTTGCGGCTTTAAGGCAACAAGCCTTTGGTGATGAGCCAAATTGCATAGCATATCAAATTGTTTAAACAAATCAGCTGCCCTAAGTTCCATCAAGTAACACACTGAATTCTCTAGACAAATACCCGCAAGGCATTGTCCCGTAAAGTCCCAAACAATGAAAGATCAAAATGTCCATTTGTTATAAACATGTTGATGTAGGAGGCCCCATGCATGTAGAGCAGAGGCCACACTGTTGTGAGGTTGTTTGATGTTTGAGCAGCAGACGTCTTTTTTATGTTTAGACAATGCCACCGGTAAATCTTCAGGGCCCGCTACCTAGAAACTCAAGCATCAATTATTAAAGGAAAGGCAGTGCTATTGCAGCACTGAGTCAAGAGGCGAGTTGTCAAACTACAAAATAGAATAATTAGATTAGAAAATTAAAGTTGATTTTTGTTCACATACATCGCTGGTTGAGCTTCTACAACATAAGTTGGAAAAATGTCATATTTAGAACAAAACAAAGAAAGACTGAGGGTAATTACTGCATTAAAGATAGATTAAAGAAAAGGTAAAGGCACTTGAGAGAAATAATTTGTTAGCTGGAACCCTTGAGTCTCTGTATACAGAGCAATTTTTTACCTGTTGAGATAATTGAAATTAATGAGCTATTAAACAAATGAAGTTAATAACAAATAAACAATCTTAAGTCAAAAACACCAAAATATCAGGTTATATAGCACTAGTCATATTGTTTGCTAAAGAGAAGTCCCAGGGACACCTATAAATCAAAATTGAAAGTACCTTCATTTATAAAATTATTTACCTAAATTGAATACTCTTAACCTAAATAAATTAAAGTTATTTGGATCCATATATATATGTATATTTTCTTTTTCATAAGCGCTTTGTTCTTTGTGACGTCACACTGGACAGACGAACAAACATACAAACATATATTTGTGACGTCACATTAACATGAAATATAGACAAATGTACAGACATAAAGACATGTATAAAAAGAAAAGAAAAAAAATACAATTGTGTGCACACTAAAGAGAGATCTCCTCGTCCCGGCCGGGAGGAATGACACTTAAGTTGTGAAATATTTTGAAGGACTCTTTTTGAGGGAATCATTCTATACCTTCATCTTGGTCCTCTTGATTTTGTACCTTTTTTATTAATCTTGATTCTTCAATAACTTCATCTTGATCATTTTGATGTGGTACCTGTTTTATTAATCTAGATGGTATCCATATTGGAGAGGATTCGTCTTTTGGAAAAACACAAACAGATCCTCTTCCCCAAATTAATACTGGATCTGGACCCTTCCATGTACCTGAAAGAACATCCTTCCAGTAAACCAAAGGTTTATGTTGTTGGTGTGGATTCCAATGTCTGTCTCCAGCAGAATAACCATTAGAGTCTAAAGTTAAAAAATTTAAGGTAAACAGGGCAACTGCCAATCTGTCCTTAGGACTTTTCCAATTTCCTTCTTTTTGTTTTAATTAACATAATTTTCAGTGTTCGGTTTGCTCTTTCAATAATGCCCTGACCCTGAGGATTGTATGGGATGCCTGTTTTATGGGATATATTGAATTTTTGCACAAAACTCTTTGAAAGATGAGGACGTATATGCGGGGCCATTATCTGTTTTAAGCATTTTGGGGATGCCCAATGCAGCAAAAGCTTGCAAACAATGAGATGTAACATCTTTAAACTTTTTTCTCCAGAATGTAAGGAAGCAAAAATCATGCCTGAGCATGTATCTATGGTCACATGAATAAATCGCAATTTTCCAAAACTTGGCTCATGAGTAACATCCATCTGCCACAAATGATTGGGCATTAATCCTCTAGGGTTAACTCCGAAATGAGGATTGGGCAAATGTGTCATACAAGATTTACAATCTTTTACAATTGTTCTGGCTTGCTCCCTTTGTGATTTTAAACCTACGTTGCCAAGGTGGTGCTGTTGACATGAAACTGGGAATGAAATAAAGTAGCTTGTTGTAGCGCTGAAAGTATAAATACTGTTTTTGTAAGTTCATCAGCCTTTTGATTACCTTCATGGAGGGGACCAGGCAAATTAGTATGTGCTCTAATATGGCCTACGAATAGAGGTTCTTTTCTTGCCCACAAAAGTTTTTGTATTTGATAAAACAATTTAAAGGCTGGAGTATGAGGTGCTATTGGTCCTGCTAACTCTAATTTTGGGACGGCTTGTACAATATAGTGGCTATCTGAAAAAATGTTTACGGGCTGGTCCCTAAAATTTTCCAGAGCTCTTACCACAGCTTCCAGTTCCACTAGTTGAGCTGATTTGTGTGCAGTTATGTAAGTCATATTTTCTTTTTTAGTGACTACTGTAGCAGTACCATTTGAGGACCCATCTGTAAATACATTAAATGCCTTAGGAATAGGTTGATTTTTTTATTACCTGTGGAAATATAATAGGATGATTAATACAAAAAGATAATATAGGGGACTTAGGAAGATGATTATCAAAAATTTGCAGAAGTAGAGCATTTAACTATAGCCCAATCATTATCATTGAAACATAAGTATTCAATCTGTGATGATGAATAGGGAGTAATAATAGTAGCAGGGTGAATGCCAAATATTTTAGTAGAAGTCTTAAGTCCTTGAAGAATAAGTTTAGCCACCATGGAGGTATAAGATTCAATTATGTAAATTGGGAAGGAGAAGCAACTGAGCAATTCTATCTCCTTGATTAACAGAACTTATACTTTGGGGTGAGCTAAGCATTATTTTTATTTCCCCTTTGTAGTCTGAGTTTATTACACCTGGGGTCACTTGCAAACCTAATAAGCTTTTAGGACTGCGCCCGATAATAAGTCCTACAGTCCCTGAGGGAAGAGGTCCCCTGACTCCTGTGGGAATCAGTTGAACCCCCATTTCAGGTGTTAACACTATTCGGGCGGTGGAACAGAGGTCTAATCCCGCATTTCCTCTTGTTCCTCTGGCGAGGGAGTGGATGGGTAGTAGGGATTGTGTCGGGGAAGCATCTGAGTGGATGCTTGAGGATACTCCTTCTGCAATGCCCCGTACATTTGTGGGCCCGGGGTATTGGGCCCCGTGCCCCGTTTTTTTGAATTCCTGAACAAAGGATTTCCATGGATGTCAAATTTTGAATGGCATTTATTGGCCCAATGATTTCCCTTTTTACACCTGGGGCAGCGGCCTGGGGCACGATATGAGCTTGGTCTTATTTCTCTTTTGGGATTTTGCCTAGAATTGCCTGATTGATTATGATAATTTTGCCTGGAATATCCTGATTGATTATAATATCTACGTTTAGCCTTTGTGAAATTTCGAGAGGAAGCACCTCTCATTGAGGCTGCAATCACATTTCCTGTGACAAAGGCGTCATTTATATCTTTACATAGTTGTATATATACGGAAAGATCCTTTTTAGTTCTCCATGGCCTGATGGCTGCTTGGCACCATTTATTTGCATTTTCATAAGCTAATTGAACAACTAATGGCATAGCTTGGTCAACATCTGCAAACACACTACCTGCAGTTCTCAAAAGTCGATCAGCAAAGTTGGCATACAGCTCATTAGGTCCTTGAATCACTTTTGACAAGCTACCTTGTAGATCCCCAGGTCCTTGTACAGTTTTCCATGCCTCTAAGGCAGCTGCATTTATCTGAGCATATATATCTGGGTCATAATCTGTTTGAGCCTGTAAGTCTGCGAATTGCCCTTCTCCTGTGAGCATGTCTATATTATAGTTTTCAAACCCTGCAGCCGCGTTTCTTTTAGCCGTTTCTATACAAAGTTCTTGGAATTGTGATCGCCAAACCAAGAATTGCCCCCGCTTAATGTTGCTTTACATAGACTTTTCCAGTCTGAGGGGGTTAAGCTAAAGGTGTTAAGGGACTCCAGCATACTCAACGTGAAAGGAGCTTGGGGCCCATAAGTCATTACTGCCTCTTTGAGATTTTTTATTGTTTTGAAATCTACTGACTGATGGACACTCTGTCCATTTTTCTTTTCATATGCTGGCGGTTCCCAATGTATCTGTGAGTTGTCCTCGAGAGCGCATAAGCGATCAGAAAGACTTTTTATTTCTGTTTCTAGGGTATGCAAATGCCTAGTAATACCCTTCATATTTTCTGTAATGGATTCCACCCATGGGGGAGTAGAGGACACAAGTGACTCCTCTGCCTGACGGACCTTTTTCTCGGTCTTTTTTAATTTCTTTTTCCTCATTTTCTCAGGATCACTTTTACTAGATTCCTCACCACTGCTAATTTCACTGACAGCAATATCCTGAGGCCCAGGTTCCAGTGAGAGCAAGTATCCTTCAGCTTTCGCCAATAACTCCCGAATAGCTTTAATAGCTTGGATTTTTGTCATTTTTGGGTCTCTTCTAATACTCTCTTTACTGGTCTCAGTTGGCCCAGTGGAATCTACACTTTTTTGATCACTTTCACTTTTGTCTATATACTCCTCACTGAGAACAGAGTCAGGTATATCAAGGAGTCTTTGCATAGCCTCTATCACTTGGGATTCAGTTATATTCGAACCCATCTTTAGAGACCTTTCAGTTCTTACCTGTCCGCTCCGAAGTTCCCCGTACGGGCCGCCACCTGTAGTCGCCTGAAGCGCTTGGAGCAACGGAGCCGCGGGAAGAACTTCAGAAGCAAACTGGAGACAAACAGCTTTTTATTCTGATAACTTTTCTCTCTGGTTCTAACAACAACTAACTCACGCCAAACACACCACTAAAATGGCGCTGACCCGATCAGCAATTTCGGCCAAGTCGCTCGAGATCCCGCAACAAATCCCGTGAGACTACGGAAGGCGACAATGGCCAAATCTCCACGGCTCATAGTCAACCGCAATTCAAGCCAATCCCCAAACAGGGCTCCTGCAGAGGTGGGCGGCACTGTCTGGACCCGCGCCCGGCCCCAGGCCCACCCCTGACAGCCCCTCCTCCCAAGGTGCTGCTGGAGCGCAGAGCCCAGCACAGGGCCAGGCCTGGAGAACAACCCTAGGAACAAAAGGTCGGATGAGCCAAAATGACAGGGTGCCAGGGCTGCAGGGTCCTTCCCTGCTGTCTCCCCTGGCACAAGGACAGAGGCCCAGGACTGGCCCCAGCACCCTCCAGGGGGTCTGCACCTGAGCCATGGGGGGAGTGGGGGGCGCTGCTGGGCCTTTAAGAGGCAGTTCTGCAGGCCCTGACTGCCCCCTCCCCCGAAGGAGGGCCCTGCTGCCCAGCAACAGGAGGCCCTGGGTGTGTGCGGTGTCCTGTTGCTGGGGCGACCAGGAGCTGCGTCCTCCTGGGACATGGTGGCTGGTGCTGTCCTGCTGACCTGCCTGCCGACTGCCAGTGACCCTCCCCCTCGTGCCCCACCCCGGCCCGGGCCGGGCGGCCGGTACCATGGCGCAGACCGACGTGCTGCTGACCAAGGAGCCAGCGCCGCAGACGGTGCCACCGTGCGAGCTGTCGCCCAAGGTGTACGATGTGGCCTGCAACACGGGGGCCTACACGTCCTCGGGCCTGGCCACCGCCGGCTTCCGCACGGCCAAGTACCTGATGGATGAGTGGTTCCAGAACCTGTATGCCCGCTACCACCAGGCCTTCGCGGACCGCGACCACTCGGAGCGGCAGCGGCATGAGAGCCAGCAGCTGGCGTCCGAGACGGAGGCTCTGGCCCGGCGCACGCAGCAGGACTCCACGCGCAGGGTGGGCGCGCGCCTGCAGGACATGCACAGCTGGATGTCGGAGCTGCAGCGCGAGGTGGAGGAGCTGGTCGCCCACACCGACCTGTTGCTGGCCCAGAAGCAGCGGCTGGAGCGCGCCCTGGACGCCACCGCGGTGCCCTTCTCCATCGCCATGGACAACCTGCAGTGCCGAGAGCGCCGGCAGCACCCTGACCTCGTGCGGGACCACGTGGACGTGGAGCTGCTGAAGGTGGGCCCAGGGCCGTCCAGGGCCGTCCAGGGCCGGGGCTCCCCCTCCCAGGATGCCCCTGTCCAGGACTTGTGTCCTCGCAGCGCAGATTCAGGGCCCCAGGGCTGCAGGTGTGGGGCAGCAGAGCCTTCCGCACCTGCTCGCGCCACGCGGCGCTCCCGCCTCAGGGAACCCTCCTCACCTCCTGAGCTCCCCTCTCCCCTGAATGTCCCCTGTCCCCTTCAAACCCAGCATGATGCCCTTGGGAGCCCCAGAAGGGCTCGGAGCTAACAGGCCTGGCTGCGGCTCCTGGCTCTGCAGAGCTCAGTCTCAGCGCCTCCCTGTGGGAAGGCCTGTGGCAACTGGAGGTCCAGGGGGACACAGCCAGTCCCAGGGACTCAGGGAGCCCCGGGCAGCCACACTCAGGCAGGAACTGGAGCCCCTCCCTCACACACTCTCCCGGCATGCACGCCCACCCACCCCTCCACACGGCACTCCCAAGGCCCCTGTACGGCCCTCTGCCCGCTCAAGAATCTCTAACAAGGACATCAAGGAAGGTGCAGGAGTGGGGACAGACCACGGAGGAGCAGGGCGTGGAGCCCTACCAAGCCACGTCACAGGGGAGAGAGTCCTTCACACACAGAACAGGAACCCACACTGGGCATGGCGGTGCACTCTGATAGACCCAGCAGCCTGGGAGGCTGAGGCAGGAGGATCCCAAGTTTGAGGCAATGTAGTGAAATACCATCTCAAAATAAAAAGAAAAAGGGCTGGGGCTGTAGCTCGGGGGTAGAGCAAACCTGGCTCAATCCCCAGTACCCCCACACACCCCAACAAAAAGACTCTCCAGGGTCCTCAGAGGGTAAGGCCAGCACTCTCAGTGCACTGGGCGGGCTTTAGGGACAATCCCAGAGCCTAGGGAAACTGTCTCAGACCCTCCCTGCAGCCCCTAGAAGCCCCTGGAAGAAAAACCCCCCAAAAAGGTTAAGACACCCGGGAAGAAAGCTGGTTCACCCCGTTCTCCCCAAAAAAGACAGTGGGTGAAGGCTGACGAGGGGGCTGGACCTGAAGTTCTTCGGGGACCCATGGCCCGTAGCAGCCCGTGCCTCCTCAGACCCTCGCCAGGGGTGACAGCAGGAGGGCTGCTGCTCAGGACGGGCCTCTTCCTCCTCCAGGAGGCTGAGCTCATCCGGAACATTCAGCAGCTGCTGAAGAGGACCATCATGCAGGCTGTGAACCAGATACGGTGGGCCACAGGGCCCCGGTGGCCAGGCTGGCAGTGGGTGGGCTGTGGGACCGCCACCCTGTGGCTCAGAGGGGAGGGCTGCCAGGCCACATCGGGAGCACAGGGTGGACGGGTCCAGCAGGCCAGCATCTGTTCTGAAGCCCCCCACCTGGGGCTTCTCGGGCACTGGGGCGGCTGGGCGGGGTCGTGGTCCCGGGGTCCTGCTGGTCCAGAGCGCCCCGCCCTCCCCAGGCTCAACCGCCAGCAGAAGGAGACTTGCGAGATGGACTGGTCAGACAAGGTGGAGTCCTACAACATCGACGAGACCTGCGCGCGCTACCACAACCAGAGCACCCAGGTGCAGTTCCACCCACACTCCACCAAGCTCGAGGAAAGGTGGGAGCCCAGCGCCAGCCGACCCCCACGCCTGTGGAGATCCCCAGACCCCAAACACCCGCACTGCCCAGGCCACGTGGGCCGCACTCTGCTCCCAGGACTGCAGGCAAATAAAACCCCTGCCCAGCTGCTCGGGAGGCTGAGCAGGAGGAGCTCAAAGCCAGCCTCAGCAACGGCAAGGCGCTAAGCAACTCAGTGAGACCCTGTCTCTAAATAAGATACAACATAGGGCTGGGGATGTGGCTCAGTGATCGAGGGCCCCTGAGTTCAACCCCCGGAACCCACCCATCCCCCAAAACAGACCCCTACCCCTGTGCCCAGCATCCTTGCAGTTCACACAGGGCCAGGGACGCGTCTGATTGCGTTTTCCGCACGCGACCGGCAGAGGGCACTCAGCGCCCGCCGGAGGCAGCGCCACCTGGGGTGGGGGGCGGTGGGGAGGTGGCTCGGCCACTGGGCGAGGGGTGGGGCGCCAGGGAACGTGGCGGGGCCTCGGGGTAGCGGAGGAGGACACGTGGGGACGAGGCGGAGTTACCAGGATTTGGGGGAGGTGGCTGGGCCCGGGGACAGGGCGGGCTCCAGGGGCGCGGGGGCACTTGGCGAGGTCACCGGGGGCTCGGGGCGGGAAAGCACACGGGCAGCCAGAGCAGTGCGCACAGTGCACCCGACCGGCCACGTCCCCGCCCGCAGCGCCTCCACGCCCGAGACCTGGGCCAGGTTCACCCAGGACAACCTGCTCCGCGCCCAGCGCGAGCATCTGGCCTCGGCCAACCTGCGGACGCTCATCGACGCCATCCTGCGGGACACCAGTGAGGACCTGCGGCTGCAGTGCGACGCCGTCAACCAGGCCTTCGAGCGCCGCTGCGAGGACCTGGAGGACGCGCTCCACAAGCTGAAGTACCACCTGCACAAGGTGGGCGTGGCAGGGACACACCGCCTCCGGGAACGCCCACCCGGACACGCCCCCACGCGGGCACGCCCACTCCGCCCGGGACACGCCCACTCTGGGGATTCCCGCCCGGGAGTGCCCAGCCGTGAGGGGCTTCCCCTGCGCTCCTCTGCCTCCCACAGCCCGACCCGAGAGACCCCAGAAGCAGGCATTCGCACCTCACTGGCTAAGCTGGTGTAAAACCAGGCTCCACTGGGAGCTCCAAGCTCCTGGATGGCTGACCAACAGCCGCAGCCTGCAGGGTGGGTGGGCCAGGAGGGCTGGGCACAGCGAGCCTCGGCCTCCCTCCGACTCCAGGCATTTGGCGTGGCCTTTGCTTGCCTCCATGTCCCGGGGTTGGGGCCTGTTGACACCAGGACTCTGGGCTCTCAGGCCAGGGCAGGGACATAGCAGGCTGCACTGGGTGGCCCTGGATGGGACTCCTGCTGGACACAACCCTGAGGCTGGGGTCTCCAGCCAGGCCTGGGCAGCGGGGCCAGGGGAGGAGGAAGTGCTGGGCAGGGAGACAGGGGCAGCCTCCCCGGCCTGGGCCTGGCTCAGGGCCATGACACTGTCCTCTGCAGACGCTGCGGGAGATCACTGACCAGGAGCACCAGGTGGCAGTCCTGAAGCAGGCCATCAAGGACAAGGAGGCCCCACTGCGTGTGGCCCAGACCCGCCTGTACCAGCGCTCGTACCGGCCCAATGTGGAGCTGTGCCGGGACACCGCCCAGTTCAGGTGCCCGAGTCTGGTCTCCCTCAGCCACCGAAGCCTCTCAAGGCAGACGTGGACACTGGACGTGACCCTGGGTGGGCTTGCGTGTCAGGGTTCCATGCCACCCAGGGATGTCTGAGCTTCCTGCAAGGGGCCTCGGGGCCTGACAAGCTGCACTTCTGAGGCACAGGCCCAGGGGAGGCCCTGCAGGCCCGCCTGCCCACCCTGCCTCCGCTGTAAAGTGACCGTGTTCCTGCTGAGGGGTGGGCGGGTCACATGCTTGTCTTCCTAGTTCATCAAGTGCCCAGTTGCCCTCTAAGCTTGAGTCCCCCCTTCCTCCTTCCCTGTCCTTCAACTTGTTCAAGAACCTGGGGGCCTCAGTAG
This sequence comes from Tamias sibiricus, assembly GCA_025594165.1. Lineage (NCBI taxonomy): Eukaryota > Metazoa > Chordata > Mammalia > Rodentia > Sciuridae > Tamias > Tamias sibiricus. The sequence continues at coordinate 906,062 of CM046674.1, read as the reverse complement.
GTTCCCGTGCTGGGTACTGTGTCCAGACATCAGGGATTGCGCCTGGCCAGCCAGTCACTGCTTCCCGTGGCCACTTGGTGCTGCTGTTGCTCAGGGTCCTCAGAGCCCAGGGCAAAGGCTCTGCTTCCCTGCTGGGCCCAGCTGGTGGAGGTCCCGCGTGGGCCTCTTCCTTCACACCGTGGCCCCTAGGGCTCCATCCAGGGGCGCGGCCCTGGCCCTGCCCTGCAGCCATGGGGTCAGTCTTCCTGTGGGCCCCTGTCCCCAGCCTCTGGAACGCGGCTCCCCACCGGGAGCCAGCTCACACGGCCCGCCCACAGGCTGCTGAGCGAGGTGGAGGAGCTGAACATGTCGCTGGCCGCCCTGCAGGAGAAGCTGGGGGAGGCAGAGCAGGCGCTGCGCAGCCTGGAGGAGACCCGCCTGAGCCTGGAGAGGGACATCGCCATCAAGACCAACAGCCTGTTCATCGACCGCCAGAAGTGCATGGCCCACCGCGCCCGGTACCCCAGCGTCCTCCAGCTGGCTGGCTACCAGTGACAGGTGCTGGCGCCCAGCAGTACTGTCCTGCCCCAAATAAAAACCATGTTGGCTTTCTGCAGATGCAGGTGGTGCAGGGTGGAGTCCAGTCGCTGTCCATCTGGGCAGTTTCTCCCCACCCTGTGCAGCCAAGCTTTGCCTGTGGACCCCATTGTCCTTGCCTGGGGAGATGAGGGCTCAGAGCTGAGGGCCAGTGGTCCTGTGCCTCGGTGGACATCACCAGCCTCAGTGAAGACAGAGGCTCTCCACAGCCCAACTGCAAAGCTGCACTGTCCAGCCCAGAGCAGGGCTGTCCAGCTGGGCCTGCCCTGCCCCTCTGGCTGGCTTCTCCCGCCGTCTCTGGCCGTGGGCGTCCTGTTGGGGTCACCATGGCCCCTCCCCCACACCCAGGCCCCCCCCAGAACATGTGTCCTCAGGACAGGCCACTCCTCCCCAGCACCCCAGATGGGAACCAGAGGGAGCTGGTCACACCCTGGGAGTTGGGGGCTCTTGTCTCTGAGGCCCAGGCCTCAGTGTCCTAGTCCTTCCCTGCAGGGGACAGGGGAGGGGAGCAGAGGTGCAGGCAGCCCTCCAAACTGTCTGCACATGGACACCTAGGCCCAAGAGCCTGGCCCTGCTGCCCCTGCCCCACCACTTACTGGCCCCTACAGAGGCCACTCCGAGTCCCCGTGTGGACCCCTGCAGGCACAGACCCCAGGAGAGCAGGCAGGGGCAGAGAGCAGTCCTGGGACTCATCGTCCAGCCAGGAGGGGATGTGGGCAGGGAGGGCTTCCTGGGAGAGGCCCCTGGCTTCCACAGTGTGGCAAGGCCAGACCCTGGGCCTGGAGGGGGCGGCTGTGCTGGACAGGGAGCCCCCGCAGCCCCTGCCCTCTCTGGCCTTCTCCTGGGCAGGCCCTGGGCTCGCCGACTCGCACTGCCCACTGAGGGAGAGGCAGAGGTGGCCCGGGCAGCAGCCTCCTGCTTCCTGTGAGGCCACGCCCATGCAGCTGCCCGCCTGCCCTTCGGAGAGCAAGACCCGCTCGCACTCGCTTCCAGGAGCTCGGGGCCTGGACACTGCCGCCCTGCCGGGCCCCACCCCAGCCTCTGCTCGGCTGCCCTGCCATGGACACCTGCGGGGAGGGGCCGCGGGCTGGGGAGGGCCTCCAGGTCGGCCCTCCGGAAAGGTCGCCTCCTGTCCCCACAGATACCGCCACCTAGCATGGCTTGGTCACCACGGCGACAGCCAGAGCCCTGCTCTTGCTCTCTGGTGTGCCATTTAAGTTCACCCTGGGTGCTGCCACCACGATGCCCCAGTGGAGGGCAGTCCCCGGCTCTGGGCTGCGGAGGCAGGGGCGCTGTGCCCCTCAGCAGCGCAAGGAGCAGGTGGCCTGCACCCCTCTGCAGCCGCTGGGAGGGCCCATGCACAGCCAGCCACACTACCGCGCGGCTGTGGGCTGCTCATGTCACGCCCACACAGCTCTTCAAGGTCCCTGAGGCCACCAGGAAGGACCTGGGGCAGTGCCCCTGGACACCCTGCAGTCCCTGCCTCCTGCAGTGGACAGCCCAGGGCCCACGTGGCTGGGGTGGGGCCACCAGTTCCAGACCCTTGGGTGCTACTACCACGGAAGGCGTCGGCTGCCTGCCTGGAGGGGTGGGAAGGCCAGACCCGTCCCCTGTCCTCTGGCTCTGTGCAAGCGCTGCCCATGCTGGCCGGTGCGGGCTGGGGTGTGAGGCATCCCCGTTGTGCCCGCCACGCTGCGCCCTCCCCCACGGCTGGCGGCAGATCAGCAGCAGCTCCGGCAGCAAAGTGGCGCTGAAGAGGCTCAGGAGATAATAGCCCCTCCAGGCCTCTCCCAGCCCATTATCACCCGCAGGCTCCGCTGCCCGCGCCCTGCCCATCAGCGGGCGGACGTGGGAGAGTGCGGGCTGATGGCCGAGGGTGTGGGGGTGGGCTGGGCCCCGGCCAGGCGCCTCACCCCTGATGCTGGGTGGGTGGGCAGGCGGAGCCACCCAGTCACCTGCGAGTGCGGGCAGCTCGGGCTCAGGGCCACCGCGGGTCTGGGCTGCCTTCACCCCACACGGGGCTCCCGCGGCCAGGAGCCACGGCTGCAGGCCTGGCTCTGCCTGAGTCCAGTGGCAGTGGGGGGGGCCTCCAGCCTGGAGCCCCTGGCCGGCCACTGGGGTCTCCGGCCCTCACTGGGTCCCTCTAGACTCCCAGATTGTCCAGCCCTCACCCCGAGTCCACCTGGTCCCAGAGGGTCTTTCTGTGGACCCCTCCTGCCGCAGCGGTCACACAGGCCTAGGGAGGGACAGCAGCTCCAGGTGATGGACCCCCTCCTGCTGCAGCAGTCACACAGGCCCAGGGAGGGGACAGCAGCTCCAGGTGATGGACCCCCTCCTGCTGCAGTGGTCACACAGGCCTAGGGAGGGGACAGCAGCTCCAGGTGATGGACCCCTCCTGCCGCAGCGGTCACACAGGCCCAGGGAGGGGACAGCAGCTCCAGGTGCCTCCACAGCAGCCAGGAGGGCCGGTGCCCAGCCCGAGCTGCCCCTCTGCCCACACGGGCCCTGCCTCTTCTCCTTGGACGGGGGCACGCTCTGCCACCCAGGGGTCTGCTAGGCCCCGTGGCTGTTCTTGAACCCATGGGGGCAAGCGCAGAGGGGGAGGGCTGCCCCGGCTACAGATGTCCTCCCCCAGCTCTCTAGTGACCCGTGCTTTAGAGTCACTCCGTGCTTCGTCCACAGATCGTCCAGCCATGCCTGGACACGGCTGCCCGGCAGATCAAGGCATCACGGCCTCCTTCCAATTGCCTGGGTTCCCCTATCTGTGGACCCCCCACCAGGCCATATGGCCGCTCTCCTGGGCAGCAAGCAGCTGGCCCTGGACTGACCCTCGGGCCTCTGGCTACAGAGTCCATGGACTGTCCTTCCCTGGCATGGCCGGACTTGGCCAGCTGCAGTGGACTCTGACTCTGCCCGTGTTACCCCAGAACTGCCTGCACTCAGGCCACCCCTGGGCGGGGGCCACGGGCCACAGAGCCCCCAACCTCCTAGGCACAATAGTACAATCTTGACACCCCCCCGAGCTCTGCCTGCTGCCTAGGCAGGCCCAGGTGGCCTCCTGGGGACAGTGGCTGCCCCTCACCAGTGGAGAACCCCAAGCCCCACAGGGGTGCTGACTCAAGGGGTGTCAGGATGCTGAGCCTGGCTGCTGGCCCTTCCCTGCTGACACGCCCCCCCATTTCCATGGAGGAAGAGTGACCCTCCCAGGCCCCGGCAGGCGGGCACAGGGGAGGCCAGGGCCCAGAGCCCCCACGACACTGCAGATGTCTACCTCGGGGGCCATGACGCCCAGCCACGCGCTCCAGTTGCCATGGAGATGCCAGTGGCCGTCTGAGCCAGGGCTATTTCTGTCCTGAGACTTGTTGTCCTGCCCCCGCAGAGTCACCCGCCCTGCACAGCCCCAGGGTGCACGTGCGCCCGCCAGCCCCTGCCTAGACGCTCTCCCAGGCAGGGTCCAGGAGCACTGGACCCCCAGGCCACCAGACCTGAGGGCCCCAGGCCCTTCCTGGGCCTTTTACTCCCTCCTTGAGGAGGTCCTCCCCCACCGGCCCTCGGGGGTCCTTGGCCAGCCCCACATGAGAGTTCACGGTGAGGGTCCATCTCTCGCTAGGGGCAGCGCTGCTGTGTCGGGGAGCGGCCAAGTGCTGGGGACGTGGCCCGAGCCCTGGGACACGGCCGAGGCTGGCAGTGTCCCCTGAGGCTGGGCTTCCCATGATGCCACACAGGGACCTTCCCGTCACTCCCGAGTTGCCATTGGTGCCCCCTTCACAGGGGCCTGTGAGTCTCAGAGCAGGGATCCAGCGAATCCAGGAGCCCCAGGACCTCCAGCACCCCAAGGGCAGTGCTGGGCAGCCCAGAGAAGCCCTGCCCACCCCACCTGCTCCCCGGGGACGCCGTGCCTCCTGTCTTCTACGGGGTGGCGAGAGCCACTCGGGGCTGCAGGCCAGGGTGGGCTGGGAGGGCCGGTCACGGGGCGCGGGGCTGCACACCTCCTGTGTCGCCACAGCCCACAGTGGGTGAAGACAGCTGTCCCCGGGGGGCCCAGGCCCTGCGGGGTGCCAGGCTGGGTGCGAGCTGCCACCTCTGAGGCCAGCAGCCTGCCCTGGCTCGTGCCAGCCTTCTCCAGCCCTGCCTGCCCTCCAGCCTGCACACAAAGCCCACAGATGGGCCCCACCTCCCCCCGGCCTCCGTCCTTCCCTCCTCCCTGGTCATCGGTGTGGCCAGCCGGGGGACAGGCTGGTGGGGGAGCTGGGGCCAGCCAAGCAGAGCCAGCAGGCAGGGGTGGCCACCCCAGGTCTCTGCCCTCCTGCTGCCTCCGCAGCAGGCAGCCTGGCTCAGGGGAACCAGCCCCGGGACTCACCATGTCCCATGTCCCAGGATGCAGGGCCAGGGTGTGGGGCCGGGGCCCGTGTGGGCTTGACCTCTGGCTCACATTGACTCAGCGGGGCCCAGGAGTCATCCTCGTGCTGGGTGGGGGTCGTGGTGCTGAGGGACACTGTCACTATCCTTGAAAGTCTGCACTCGTGCCGGGGCCTCCGGGGGTGTCCTGGAGGAGTGGCGCAGACGCCGCAGACCTTGAGCAGAGTCCACTCCCCAGGGCCCCCTCCTCGGCCAGGCGCTCTCTGCGGCGGCACCGTTGGGTTGGTGGCCCAGACAGCCTGGTGCGCGTGAGGGCCCTGGCCTGGGCCAGACACTGCCACGTGGCCTCCAGCACCCTCCCCAGGCTCTGCCGGGCCTCCCCAAACAGGGCGGCAGCCTTGGTTTCCGTGGGGAGCAGACCCCAGCCTGAGGCACCGCCACCAGCCGGCCGGCCCAGCTGCCCCGGGCCCTGCCCACAGGGGATCTGGGGTGGGCAGGAGGAGCTGGAGCCCTGGCAGGCTGTGCAGCCCCCAGGCCAGGTGACGGAGCGGGCCCTGCCTGCCCCTGGCCTGGGCCATGTGGAGCTGCCCTCCCTCTGCCTGTTGGTCCTGGCCACCCTGGGAGGCCGCGGGTGCCAGGCTGCAGGACTGCCGGAGGCTCGCGGGCTGGAGCGGCCGGGCGGGCCGACAGAGGGCTGTGGCCAATGGGGTCCTCAAGCCCCCCGGGCAGACTGGGCCTCCCCCACCCCACAGCAGCCCCACGGCTGTGCCCCATTCATCTGCCTGGTCCAGGGTGCCCAGGGCTCCTGGACTCTGGGCAGTCGGGGTGCTGCAAGGGGGGAGCTGAGCCGGTGAGGGCAGGTACACGGAGGTGGGGGGTGTGCTGGGTAGAGCAGCCCCTGGCCTTGGCTTGGTCTCCCACTGCCGCCTTGAAGGCACTGACCTTGACGGCCTGCCACACAGGGGCTCTAGTGGGCTCCTTCTCAGACACCGCCCTGTCCCCAGGCCTGACCGGATGGCAGCCCCGCCCTCGCAGTCCTGGTGCTGTGCTGCCTGCGGGGGCCTGGCCCAACTGGCCTGCCCAGGAGGCCCTGCGGGCACTGCTGCGCCCAGGCCGCACACCCACTGTGGGTGGGGCTGCCCCACGTGCGGCCACCGTTGACATCTCCGTCCTCAAAGGTGCGTGTGCACAGAGGTGCCACCTGCACCCAGCCCTGCGCCGTAAGCAGGAAGCAGCCCGCTCTGGGGGCCCGAGTGGGTGCTGGACCCTGGGGCGGGGAGGGTCTGAGACCATCGAAAGCTCGGCCATGCTGGGGCCGGACAGCAGACGGGGCGGGGAGGGTCCGAGACCATCGAAAGCTGGGCCATGCTGGGGCCGGACAGCAGACGGGGCGGGGAGGGTCCGAGACCATCGAAAGCTCGGCCATGCTGGGGCCCGACAGCAGACGGGGCGGGGAGGGTCAGAGACCATCGAAAGCTCGGCCATGCTGGGGCCGGACAGCAGACGGGGCGGGGAGGGTCCGAGACCATCGAAAGCTGGGCCATGCTGAGGCCCGACAGCAGACGGGGCGGGGAGGGTCCGAGACCATCGAAAGCTCGGCCATGCTGGGGCCCGACAGCAGACGGGGCGGGGGAGGGTCCGAGACCATCGAAAGCTCGGCCATGCTGGGGCCGGACAGCAGACGGGGCGGGGAGGGTCCGAGACCATCGAAAGCTGGGCCATGCTGGGGCCGGACAGCAGACGGGGCGGGGAGGGTCCGAGACCATCGAAAGCTCGGCCATGCTGGGGCCGGACAGCAGACGGGGCGGGGGCTTCCCGCTCAGACCCTTCTCTGCGGCCGCCTCAGCACCTGCCCCGCTGGCATGTGGCTTCTCAGTGCCCACCAAGGGCAGTCTGCGGCCCTGTACAGATGGGGACACCAAGGCCAGGGAGGCGGGAGGCCATGGCCAGGGTGGCCTTGAGGCCGGAGCCCAGCCTTGGACTGGGCCTGGCAGCGGGTCCTGCAGGCGAGGGGAGGTGGGGACCGCAGTGACGCAGGCCCCACCCACCCCCTGCGGGAGAAGGGCGAGGCGGGGCCAGAGGTCACGCAGGAAGGAGGGGAAGGAGGGTCCCTGGGCTCCCATGGCCTGCAGGGCCACGAGGGCCAGAAGGGGCAGATGGGGCCTCCGGGTGCCCGTGCCGGCGTGCCCACGCGGCCTTCTCTGTGGGTCGGCGTGTTGGACTGCACAGCGCAGAGGAATTCTAAGCGGTGCCCTTCGACAGGCGCTGGTCAACCTAGATGGTGCCTTCGGCCTGGCCGGGGCGGCCTCCGCTGCAGGGTGCAGGGCGTCTACTTCCTGAGCCTGCACGTGTGCACCTGGGCCTTCAGGGAGGCCTGCCTGCACAGCACGCTGGACCAGCGGCCCGTGGCCTGGACAGTGCCATCTACGGCGAGCCTGGGGACCTCTACGTCACCTTCAGTGGCCACCCGGTCACGCCGGCCAGCGAGCTCTAGCCCACGGGCCCATGGCCCTCGCTCCCAGAACCCTGCCCTGTGCAGGGGTTGAGTGGCCAGTGCGTGGGAAGAGCCACTCAGAGCCTGGCCTGTCTTGGTGGGGTCTGCCACAGATGGAGTGGCCACGCCCAGCCACACAGGGCAGAGGGGTGCAGGGGCCAGGTCCGCCTTGGTGGCCGAGTGTCTCTGGGGACCTGTTTGTCTATCTGCTCATAAAGGGCTGTGCCAGGCCCCAGGGCCACACGCAGCCTTGCTCTGCATCGAGGGTTCACAAGCACCTTGGGGCCGGGCAGGGCTGAGGAGGCCAGGGGTCGCAGGAGAACGCTGCCCAGCAGGAGTGGGACAGCAGGACAGCAAGCTCCGGGGGTGGGGGGGGCGGGGAGGGGGCTGTGGCGGGAGGCGCCGGCCTGGGGCGGAGTGTGGCTGAGCCCGCAGGGCGGCTGCTGCTCGGGCCTCACAGTGCCGGGTCTGCAGGGCTGGGCTCCGCACCCAGGGCCTGGGGCCGACCGGGGCACAGGGGCTCGCCCGTCCGTGGGAGCAGTGGGGTCCACGTGGGAGAGGAGTGTGACTGCCGGGCTAGGTCCCGGGAGCCTCCTCCACCCCAGGCCTGCGGGCGCCCCGTCCCGCACTCCTCCCTCCCTGGCCGGCCCCTCTCCTGCTCCGGCCTCCTCCCCTGGCCTCCCTGTGTCTCTGCTGGGGGCTGCCCCTCCTCCCCACCCAGCTCTGTCAATGAGGCAATGGGGCCACAGGGCGGCCAAGCTGGCCGAGACCTGGGAAGGCACACAGAGCGGCAGGCCAGGGTCAGGAAGGCGGCTGGAGGCAGCTGCTGGTGGCCCGAGAGCCCGTCTTCCCCTGGGATGCACTGGGCTGGGCTGGCCAGGGTCCCAGGGGTGGGAAGGACACAGGGCTGCAGGTGCCCCTGGGCCCTCAGCCTTGTCCATTCTGGGAGTTCCCTGGGCCCGAGGAGCAGCCTCGCCTCCTCTCTGGTCAGGGCCTGCCCTGGCCCCACTCCCTGCCACCAGGGGCTGCTCACCGGGGCCACGTGATGAATCCCAGCCAGCTGGGCTTTCACGCCCCCAGCCCAGGAGGCCCTGAGGGGCAGGCTCCTTCCTGGCCACCGGGGCTCACCCCAGGAAGGTGAAGCTGAGGGGAGGAGGGGTGGGGTGGCCCTGCTTGCCCTTACACGGCGTGACCTGGAGAAGATTCTCCTGTTCTCCTGACCAGGAGTTGGGACGCAGCTGGAAACAGCAGCCCTCCCAGTCACCATGGGGCCAGTGGAGGGGTGGACGCCCAGTTACCCCACAGGCCTGTGCCCTGAACCAAGGCTGGAGCCAGAGCCAGCAGCCATTCCACCCTCCTGCCTGGTGGCTGGCGGGCAGGGGTGGTAGCCAGCGGGCAGGGGTGGTAGCAGAGGCAGCCGGGGCGGGGAGGCAGGGCAGCAGGAGGCTAGCCGCATCTGCCCTACCAGATGCGGCACACTGCTCCCTCGGGGGACAGGCCCCGCCCGGCTCAGAAGCACCCCACGTCCTCATAGAGAGATGTCCACTGGAGGTGGGTGTCCTGGCTGGCTTCTGAGGACGGGGTGGGGAGCTGTGGCCCAGCCAGGCCCACAGAGCACCAGCACTTGCAGTCCTGAGTCGACCTCCTGGTGGGCAGGGCTGAGGGGACAAGCGCAGCCCAACAGAGCAGAGGCAGCCGCAGGCCCCGGGGCTGGGCCCCCACCGCTGTCCACAGGAGCCAGCCCCGGGCCAGAGCCTGCAGCCCCTCCCCCCGTCTGCAGCAGGGCCAGGCTGCCCACCTGCCCCCGGCCTTCCTCCAGGCTGCCCTGGAGGGTCTGGAGGCCTTGGACAGTTAAGGAGGGGCCAGGCGGGAGGACTCTGGGGACAGGGCTCAGGAGGGCCTCAGGGCCAGGGCGGGGACTGGGGCCAGGCCCACCCTGACGCTGGGCGGGGAGCCCCTGGTCCTCTTGTGAGGTGCTGGCAGCTGGCAGGCCCGCCAAGGAGTGCCTGGGTGCTGATGGCATGGCGGCACGTGGCTGCAGAGAGGGTCCCCTGCAGAGAAGAGGTGTCCCCAAGGAGGGGCAGCACCCGAGAGGTAGGAGGGACCCCAGCTCTTCCCATCCCCCCTGCTCCTGGCCTCCCCCTGCCCGTCCAGGACAACTGTTCCCTACATCCTGAAGGCCAGCTTGGCCAGGAGGGAGCCGGGGGAGGAGTCCAGCCCAGGCCTGGCTGTGCCTCCTCAGGCATGTTGCTTGGCCTCTCTGAAGCACCAGGCGTGTGGTCAGTGCTCACAGGAGCCAGAGTGAAGTCCAGCCCAGTCCCAGCCCTGGCTCCCAGCACCCTGCGTCCTGTCTCCCGCTCTGCGGCCTCCGCTCCCCTGTCCTGCAGTGGGGTGCAGAGGGCCTCTGCTGGGCCTCTGGGGCAGGTCGAGCAACCTTGCCTGGGGCTGAGCTGGGTCTGGGTGCTGGCCCTGGAGGAGCCTGCAGCCCGGGCCAGTGTGGGGCCACTGCCCTCCTCCCAGCCCCTCAGCACGAGCGCTGCTGTCCAGAGCTCCACGGGGGCCCTGGGGCAAGGGTCCCCTCAGGAGGGCAGCCTTGGACAAGTCTGCCCGGGCAAGGAGAGCTCCTGTCCACACCAGGCTCTGGAGGGGGCACCCAGGGACCCCAGAGGACAGCTCCCTGCCCAGCCCCGGACCAGCCGCCTTGGGCGCGGCAGGGAGTTCCTGGTCTCCAGAGCCCAGCAACCGCCCCCGCCAGGCCGGGGGCAGGCCCAGTCCAGACAAGGGCCCAGACAGGACCAGGGCCAGCCTCTGCCAGGTTGCCCACTGGCGGGGCGAGAGCAGGGGCGCCAGCTGACAGGCGCCCGGCTGCCCGGTGGGCAGGGCAGAGAGGGACCTGTCTCTGACGGTGGTGGCGGGTGTCTGATGAACCCCACCTGCTGGGATCTGGAGAGGGGTGGGACACCTAACCCCAGCCCCAGTGCACTTGTAGGGACGTGCCTGGGGCCACTGCCCGGGCGAGACAGCAGTTATTTATTTTAAAAAATGACCGAGAAATGGAAGAAGATGAGAAAGTCACATTCAATTCTCTTCAAGTGACAAAAGACCAAGGGGCACAGGCCACCCAGGCAGGTTGAGGACAGTCCTCAGAAAGAGGCTGGAGGCTGTCACTGGTACTCTCATTGCCCACCCAGCAAGAGGGCTGGCGTGACGGCCAGCCGCGTGGAGAGCGTCCCTGCGAGCCCTCGTTCGTCAGGAGTCAAGGAGGGAAGACCTGTGACGTGGCAGCCTGACACGCCCGGGGGAGTGGCCACGAGCTTCCCCATGAGAGGACACAGGGGCAACGTGGTGCCCAGCACAAGGGAACCCTGGACACCTGCTAGGACGCGCCCTGAGGACATCGTGCTGGGTGAAATAAGCCAGTCACACAAGGGCCGATCCTCTGTGGTGCCACCTGAGAGGTCACATGCACAGAGTGGCCTCCAGGGACAGGGAGGGGCCACAGCCAGGTGGCAGAGAAGTGGTGAGGGCCCTCTCCTGGACCCGCCTGCTCCAGGGCCTGGGCCTGGCCCTCAGGCTGTGCAGAGCCAGGCGACAAACACAGGCTTGGCCAGAGGCAGGAGAGGCCCCAGGTGGGTGGGCAGCAGGAGCCCTGGGGCAGGCAGCTCCGGGAGCCCCTCCCTCCTGGCCGCCCTCCCAGGCTCATGACCCTCCCCACGGGGACTCGGCGGAGGGCCACGCTTTCCGACTTGCTGGCCCCATCTTGGCCTTCCCACTGCCCGGCGCTGACCCCGACAGCTCCTGGGGTGTCTGTCCACAGGAGCCCAGCAGGGCACGAGGCTGGGGGCCGGTCCACCTCCGTCCAGGGAGGAGAGCCCCAGGGCACCTACGTCTTGGTCAGGCCCTCCTCACCCTGCTCCCGGGTGACACCCCTTCCCGTGACAGGACAGGGTGCCCGGGGTGAGCAGGCGGGGGTTACAGTGGGTGTCCCAGCCCGGCTTCCTGGGATCCCACAGACCCCACCCCCACGTGCGGGCCCCCAGGCCCCTGTGCCCACCTCTCCTGCCCAGTGCACACCCTCCCCAGCACCACAGCGGCCCGACTCGCGTGCTGGGGCTGGCAGGAGCCACGCCCAGTCCTGCCCACCCAGACTCGCTGGGCTGCCACCCTGGGGCTGCTGCCCACCACCCACCCTGCCAGCCGGCACCCTGCCCTGCTGGGCAAATAGAGACCTCCTGTCCCTGTCCTCCTCCCTGCCTGGCAGGCCGGGCTTCCTGAGCGAGGTCACTCTGGGAGCCACTGGAGCCCAGTGGCCAATAAAACCCATCGATGCGGACGGAGCGCGCCCATAAAGCAGGCCCCGCTCCGCCCCAGGATGTTTGCTCTGCGCCGCCCCCACCCTACGGGCTGTGGCCTGCAGGTGGTGGTGGCTCTGTGGCCTCTGCGGCGTCACTGCCCCTCGGTCACTTCTGTGGAGACTGCGGGCCCCGAGGCCTCAACGGGCGGGTGGGGAGCAGCCGAGGACTCCAAGGCCTGCCTGTCCAGGGCTCAGGCCTTTGCGTAGGTGCCCGGAGCTGTCCCCCCTTGTTCACATGGTCAGACTGGCCCCCAGGAGCCACGGCTGTGTGGAACCTCCCGCAACATTCCACAGGCTCCTCAGCCACGACCTGGGATCTTTCCCTCCCTCGTGCCCCAGCCGGAAGCCAGCTTGGCCCTAGGCCATGCCAGGGACAGTGACTCTGCCTCCCCAGCACCCTGGGAGCCCACACTCCCCACCCCAGATGCCCGGCCCTGTCCCTGGAGGGCCTGCCCTCGCAGCCTCCCTCTCCCTCCAGGCTCGGCCCTTCTGATCTCTCCTCTCCTCTTGTAGGGTCCCTGCCCGGCCTCCTTCCTCCCCGCAGTCAGGACGGGGCACCCCCTGCTGTCTCTCCTGCCCGGCCTCCCCATCCCCGCTGGAGAGCTCTGGCCCGTGCTCCTTTGCCTCTGGGTCCTCTCCCATGCTGTTCCTCTGCTGGAGTGCACTTCCAGCTCAGCGCTTGGCTCCCCCGGCGAAGCCCACTGGGCACACAGCAGGCGCACACCAGTGCTCGTCCAGGGACACGTGTTTCCAGGACTGCCAGGCCAGGGCCCTGCACTAGTGAGACGGGAGCCAGGGTCAGTGTGGGGCATCCCCAGGGCTCACTGTCCCTGACGGGCCTGGGCTGAGGCCACAGGGAGGGACCCGGGGAGGCCACATGCCACTCAGGTTGGCCTGAGGGGTGCCCCCAACGAGGGCAAGGCCACCAGCAGAGGCGGCAGGCGCCCGTGTGGGCCCAGCAGGCTGCGGGGCTGGGGCAGAGGGACAAGGGGTCCCGGGCTGGTGTCTACAGTGCTACGGGACACGGGTCCTCAGACTGCAGGAGGGCCTGGCGTCCTCTGGGGGACGCCCCAGCTTCACTCCTTACTGCGGAGGCCCTGCAGTCCCCTCTCTGTGACCAGGAGCTGGCCTGCTGGGCTCCAGGCAGGACGCTCCGCTGGCTCTGCAGGCCCCGCCCGGGAAGGCCGCTGCATGTCACACCAGATGGGCCAGGGAGCTCGGTTGGGGCAGAGATTCCCGAGCCATCCGTCCCCCCAGGCTGTCCAGCAGGTGCCCCTTTTCCCCAGACCCCGGGAGGCCTGACGGAGGTGGGTGCTTCAGAGTGATCAGGCCTCGGTCTCTCCCTGGACGTCTCTCCTGGACGCGCCTTGGGATGCGGGCCCCGTGGGCAGGGGTGGGTCTCGCCTGCAGGCCCTGGTGGCAGGCAGAGTTCTGTGGAATCCACAGAGAACGCGTCACCTGCCCAGAGTGGCCGAGCCCAGGAGCCCAGGGATAGCCAGCCCCAGCCTGGGACCCCAGCGACCCCCACTTGGTGAACCCTGCCGCCCACTGCCGCCTGGGCGCGGCCCACCCGTCCCAGCCCCGCCTGGGCTCAGTGGGCAGGCTGGGCAGCAGGCCTCACGCCTGCGGCACGCACTGGCGCCCGCTGGCTCCCGCGGCCGCAGTGCAGTGTTTGCTCTGGGGAAGGATCAAACATTTATTCTCTAATTCACTCGGGGAGGCGGCTCTCGACACAAGTGCCCTCGGTGCACAGCCCGCGGGTCCAGGCTTGGCCTCGCCGAGGGGCGCGCCGGCCGCCCCAGCGGCACCAGCCTGGCCTTTGTCCTGCCCAGCCTGGCCCGGCACCCTCCTGGGGGGCCGGGCAGTGCCAGGCAGGGCTATCCCAAGGCAGAGTGCCCAGGGGGACCCCAGCAAGGTGTGGGCACAGGGGTCGTTGGCACCTGGGCGGCTCCAGCCTGGAGGAGGGCAGTTTCCTCCGGGGCCCCCCTTGAGGGCATTGTGCTGGCCCACACAGCATGGCCAGTGGACTGCTGCAGGCTGGCCCGAGCCCCCGCTCCAGGCAGAGGACAGGACTGTGCTGCCCTGACCTCAGAGATGCCTGCCCTGCCCCTGCCGGGCGCCTCGGGACGGAACCCCTGCCAGGTGGCCATGCCCCACACCACTGTGCAGCCCGGGGGACCCTCGCTTCCCTCTGGACAGAGGCGGCAGACGTGGGGTCACTTAAGGCAGTGGGGGACAGGTGGGTGGGCAGAGGCCCCGAGAAGAGGGTGTCCTCTGGGATCCCAGTTCATGCCTGCTGCCCGAGGCCTGCACGGCTCTGCACCTGCCTCTCCGAGGTCAGCGCAGTCACAGGGCCAGCAAGGGGCTGGGGTGGGCACTGGTCCCTGGGAGCTCTGGGGAACAGAGGCCCAAGCTGAGCATACGGGGCGTTGTGCTCTGGGACCAAGTGACAGGACGAGGACCCACACAGCGAGTGGGCAAAGCCCCAGCACAGGCTCGGGGTGGGCCCCGGGCTCGGGGTGGGCCCCAGGCTCACACCAATGGTCCTGGGGAGCGTCTCCCCCGAGCTGGCCTCCTGGAGAAACTGCTCCGGACGGCTGATGTGGGTGGGCCAGGATGGGAGGTGGAGATGCCCAGGCACTTCCTGGGGCACGGCGAGCCCCTTCTTCCTCCCCAGAACCTGGTCTGAGCAGGGGACAGGCTGGCGGCCAGCTGGTCACTGAGACAGCCGTTGTGCCCTGTCCACGCTGGGCCTGGCCCCACTTGGCCCCATCCTCACGTGGCCCTGAGGAGCGTCCACCTCCTAGCCCGGGGGCACCTCCACAGCCCTGGGCCCGGGGCGGGCTCTGGTGAGCCGGCCAGCACCCGGGCACTGCTGTGGCCTCACAGCCGGCTGGTCTGCATGTGCCCGTTGGCCTCACAGCTGTGCACAGGCAGCGCCACCTCCTGCAGCCGTCCACTCTTGTCTGGCTGTGGCTCCATGGCGTCTGCATCCTCCGCACCATAGCCCCCACGGAGGCACAGAACCTTCCGGAAGCTCTGGCGGAAGTTGTCGGAGAGGAAGCCGTAGAGCAGGGGGTTGGCGCAGCTGTTGGCGTAGGACAGGACCACCACGAAGAAGTAGAGGCCGGCGGAGGCGGGCTCCTCGGGCAGCGTGAAGGCCAGGTTGACGATGTTGACGATGAAGAAGGGCAGCCAGCAGCCCAGGAACACCAGCACCACCACCACCACCATGCGCGTGACCTTGCGCTCCGAGCGCCGGCGCCGCGAGGAGCCCACACGCACGCCCGACGCCTTCACCTTCACCACGATCAGCAGGTAGCAGAGGCAGATGACCAGCAGCGGCCCGAAGAAGCCCAGCACGGACGTGTAGGTGATGAAGGCGGCGCCCCACAGCCCCACCGGCTCCGGCCAGCTGAGGTTGCAGGTGCCCCACCCCTCCTGGACGTCGGCGAAGACCAGCAGCGGCAGCGACATGAGCAGAGAGAAGGCCCAGATGGCCGCACTGGCCAGCTTGGCCACCCGCGGGCGGCGCCACCGGGCAGAGCGCAGCGGGTGGACCACGGCCAGGTAGCGGTCCACGCTCATGACGGTCAGGCAGAAGATGCTGGTGAACTGGTTGATGCCGTCCAGCGTCATGACCAGGCGGCACAGGAAGGGGCCGAATGGCCAGTAGGAGACCGCATTCTGCGTGGCCAGGAAGGGCAGCCCCAGCATGAAGAGCACGTCGGCCACGGCCAGGTTGAGGATGTACACGTTGGTGACCGTCTTCATCTTGGCGTGGCGCAGCACCACGTAGATGACCAGCGTGTTGCCGCCCAGCCCCACCACGCACACCAGCAGGTAGAGCACGGGCACAAGCACTGCCCGGGCGCCCACCGAGGGTGCCAGTGCCCCCTGTGTCCCGTTGTGGCCACCTCCGGGGGTGGCTGACGTGTTCCAGCCCTGTGTGGAGGCTGGGAACAGGGTCTCCATGGTGGAGGCCCAAGGCCAAGTGCTGGCCGTGGCCGTCTCTAGAGAAGAGAAGGACAGACGCGGTGAGCGGGCAGACAGCATTCCTTCCTGCTGCCCGTCCCTGCCCCTCCCGCCCGATGGCCGGTAAACACGATTAGTCATGTCCAACTGGCCGGGAATCACATTAAGCAAATTGTTTGGAAAACAAACCCAGGGAGGGAGGAAAGCCACAGGCCAGCAGGCGGGCGTCCTGGTGAGCCGAGGCAGACGAGGCTGTCGATAGCCACTGCGGCCACCGGTGACCTCCGCTCTGCGGCTCCCCTGGCCCAGCCTCCCCGAGGCCTTGTAAAGCCCCGGGGACAGCACTGCAGGAAAGGCACCAAGGCCAGGTGGTCAGGGGCCCCAGAGCAGGCCTGCAGCACCTGGCTGACCTGCAGGACACGTAGTGACCTCAGCCCAGCTCGGCAGGGAGAGGCCAGTGCTGGGCTCCACAGGGCCTGGTCCTCCCTCCCAGGAGGCTCTGCAGTGTCCACCTGGCTCTAGGGAGTGCTGCCCCTGGCACGCGGCGTCCACCCCCAGCAGCCTGTCTTGAGAGCTGTGCAGTGGCAAAGGCACCAGAGGTCCTACGCCTGGACAGTGGCCACAGCCTGTGACTCCAGGGCGGGTGACATGGGGCTAAGTGACCTAGGAGACAGTGTGGGAGCAGGTGGACATGAGCAATGTACGGCAGGTGACAGCCAAGGACACAGCCCAGCAGGGCGCAGGCTGGGGTCAGAGCCGGGCGGGGACGGGCACGTGCGTGGGGAGGCAGAGGCAGGCGCAGAGGACGTCGGTGCGCGGCACCTCCAGGGCAGGCACGCGTCCAGGAGCATCGTTCATAGAAAGATGAGGCCCAAGAGGGGCGGCTGCCTGCCCAGGAGGAGGAGCACCACAGCGCAGCCACCCCGGACCCCCAAGCCCGGGCCTGAGCCGGGGCTGCAAGCCATCTCAGACAGGGGACGCTCACACTGCTGCCAGGGCTGAGGACACCGGGGGGCGGGGGGGGGGTGCAGGCAATGAAGCCTGGAGGACAAGACAGGACCCCTCCTGCCCTGGGGTCCACACCACCCCTCCAGGTCCCCCAGGCCCAGGCTGGCCTTGAACTTGTGATCTTCCTGCCTCAGCCCCAAGTTGCTGGGATTATAAGTGTGGCCACTGTACCCAGCCCCTCCCTATAAATTTGACTTTTAAGAAGTAGAATGAACAGGTGTCTATTCTTAAAAATAGACCTTTGACATGAAAAAATACAGTCATTTAGGGGCTGGGGTTGTGGCTCAGTGGTAGAGCACTCGCCTAGCACGTGTGCAGCCCAGGTTGGATCCTCAGCACCACATACAAATAAATGCATTGTGTACAACTAAAGCAAATAAATAAATATTTTTTAAAAAATACATTCATTTAAATGCACAAACAAAACCCAGACCCAGCAAAGTCCCGGTCAGCCCCCGTCTGGACAGTGTGAACGGAAGGGGCTGAAGGAGCCCGACACGCAGACCAGGTCAGGCGGGGCTGCAGGGCGAAGCCGGGAAGGGCAGAGGGGCGCCTCCCAGGGCCCGCGGACAAGCGCGTCACCAGCAGAGGAAAGTCACGGCCACTGAGCAGCACAGGAACAGGAGGAGGAGGGAACCCTCAGGAACACCAGGCGGAGACAGGAAGCACCACCTGGTGTCAGGAGTGACGGAGGACAACGTGCTTCCATCTGCAAGGAGGAG
The DNA here is from genome assembly GCA_025594165.1 of Tamias sibiricus. Taxonomy (NCBI): domain Eukaryota; kingdom Metazoa; phylum Chordata; class Mammalia; order Rodentia; family Sciuridae; genus Tamias; species Tamias sibiricus. The sequence goes on along the minus strand of CM046674.1, from coordinate 888,574 downwards.
CTGGAGTCTGGCGCGCACCGAGACCCGGCTGCCACCTGGAGTCCTCCAAGTGGGGCTCCTGGCCAGGAAGGGGAGGCTGCCCTGTGCTGGTGAGGCTGCGGGGGGCTGCAGAAACCCCCCGCAGCACGTCAAGGGGGTGGATGCCTGTCGGGGACAGCTGGCGGCTTTTAAGGCCGTGCCAGGGAGCCCCCTGGCCGCACTCCGAGTCCTCCCCATCTGAAGGGCCGTCGGGGCCTGGGAGGCGGTCCCTGCTGCTTCACCCAGCATCTGCACGGGGAGTCTCAGACACAGGCTGCCCTAGAAGCTGGGCCTGGAGGACAGCGGGGTGGGGGCAGCTTGTTTATCTGTCAGGGCCTGGCCCCGAGGGCCCCCCACATTTCTAGGAAGCTGAACATTTAAAGTAACGTTTAGGGCTCCCGTGGACAGCTGTGGGAAAGGACTCTGGGAGGGCTGTGGTCTGGAGACAGCAGGCCCCGCGAGAGGCACGGTGAATGGCGTGACTGGGCCGAGGTCACCCCCTCCCCGGAACACCAAGGAAGGGCTTCTCGCCCACACCCTCTGAGGCCTGAGCAGGGCTGGGCAGAGATGACCAAGCAGCCCTGAAGGTGGGCTGTCCACCTGTGGGGGTGGCTCAGGCCCTCTCTGTCACAGGCCTTGGTCTCTTGAACATCAGTTTGATTCTAAGTAAGTCCCTCTGTCTGCAGCTCTCAGCTGGCCGGGGCTCCTGAGGCCACTCCCAGGTGCCCCGGTGCCCAGAACCCAGGAGGGCTCAGCAGGCTATCGGGCCCCCACCCCTGCGTCTGGTCAGCACGTCAACTCTCCAGTCACACCTCATAGCAGCAAAGAAGGGGACAGGCCCCGTGCTGTCCCCGCCTCCTGGAAGCTGGCCCCGCCAGGCCATTGGTCAGCAGCAGCAGCAGCCCTGGGGCCCTTCCAGCCGTGGGGAGGATGCAGCAGGAGGCACTGACAAGGGGCCTGTGGCACCCAGACCCCCCAGGAGAGGATGCTCTCAGCTGGCCCGCCCGGCCCTGCCCCATGCTGGCTGTGTGCTCCTGGGTGAGCCAGGCCGCGTCTCTGGGCCCTGGCTTCAGGAGCTGCACCTCTTGCCAACTGCGAAGTTACTGAGCACACGAGATAAGCTCAGGCGCGGAGATGCCAGCTGCAGTGCCACAGGCCACCCGGGCAGCGCAACTTCTCCTCGCATCAGGAAGGCTTCTGCCCAGGCTCCTGGGAGCAGGCGGGCAGGGCGAGGGCTGGGGACAGGGATGGGTCTCAGAGCCTGAGTCCCCAGGCCTGGCCGCCATGGTCAGGCCAGCCCCCAATAATGTCCGCACCAGCCTGCGCCACCAGGTAGTGCAGCTCAGGGCACTCCAGACCCTGCTCGCCAGGGAGAGAGCACAGCGTGTTCCTGTGGGCAGGAGCAGGCGCAGACTGCGTCTCGGCTAAGACAGCAGCCTAACCCTGCCACCCTCCCCCAGGACAGCCTCCTGACCTCTGCTTCCTCTGTTGGGACCCCCCCACACACAAAGCAAGGCTCTGGCTGTGCAGCCAATGCAATCCCCACTCCCGCCCCTCCGCTGTCCTTAGGGCAGTCTGGGGCCAGGGGCAGTATCCTCCCCACATTAGGGGAGACAGGCGGCAGCAGGCAGGCCAGAGCTGCACAGCCTCCCCCAGGGCTCAGAAGGGCCTGTATGGCCAGCAGATATTTCAAGACCACCTTCCACCCCCAGCCCACTTCTTTGGAAATCTCCATGGTTACGTTCCTGGGAAATCAGCTGGTCATGACCATTAATGACATGGACCACCTCTGCCCCAGAGGCTCTGGTCCTCCCCCCCACCCCCCACCCCCCACCGACCCCAGAGCTTGGGGACTGTTCCAACACACTTGGTGACCACACCTGTCTGGCTCTGGGTGACCTGGCTCCTAGCCTCCTTGCCCTGGGACACACCTGGCAGCCGGCAGGTCCTGGGGTGGACGGGGTCTGCACCCCAGTGCAGGGCATTCTTGATTTCCTGGAGGGGTGGGTATACTTGGAAGCCAGGTGGGTGCCAAGGCACAAGTGCCCAGCTGGGGTAGGTGGGGGCTCTGCTCCCAGCAGGCCAGGGTGCACCCCAGGGTCCCCAGTTGTGGAAGGCACCTCCAGACCCCAGGCCTCCACACTGCATCAGGCCTTGGGCCCCAGAGCTGGTCCTGCTCTGTCCACAGCTGAGCTGCAACTCCAGGACCCTTGGCTGGTGCGTGCCATCCCACCTCCCCTCCTCCCCGCACCCAGTCGCCACCCCACCTTGCCAGATGCCTACCTTGCGCCCCGGCCTCAGAGCCCTCCCACAGGTCCCTGCTCTAGGGTCCAAGCTGCCGGCATCGGGGTAGGGAGATCGGACTGGAGGGTGTGGGGGCAGAGTGGGGGCCTCTGGTCCCCTGTGGCTTCTGCCCTGACCTGGGCACCAGGGGCGCCTCCAGAACGCAGAGGCCTGAGGGCTTTGAGGGGAGGGGGCCGAGGAGAGGAAGGGGTGCAGCTGCCCAGTCTGGAGAGCAGAGGAGGGGGACACGGCGCAGCGGTCCTGCGGGTGTCCGGGGGTGCGTGGGAGCCTGGGCGCGCTTAGAGGGACCCCAGCCAGGGCAGCGGAGCGCTGAGACCTCCCGAGACGGTAACCGCGACCTGAGCGGGACCCCGGCCAGGGCGCAGGGCAGGGGCTCCCGCGCGGGTCGCGGAGGGCAGCGCGGCGGCACTCACCTGGCCAGCGGCTCCCTCCGGTCCCGAGGCAGCGTCCGCGCAGGCAGCGATCGCTCCGGGCGCAGGAGGGGAGGCGGGTCGGGCGGGGGCGGGGCGAGTGCGGGGGTCTGGCGGGGCGGGGCTCTTGCCTGGGGTCGGGGGCTTGCCTTGGGAGAGGAAGGGGCAGGATGAGGGTGGGTGGGGGCGTCGAGGCGGGTCACGTGTGGGCGGGCGGGTCGCGCTCTGGAGCCTGGCTCCCCGCGGGTCGCCAGCCCTGGTCATTCCCAAGACCTCTGCGCACGGACCTGCAGCCCTGGTCCCGTTGGCAGTGACTCTGATGACGGTCCCGCCCCCACCCCACTCTCTTGCTGTCCGCTCTGGGCCGCAGACCCCAGCAGAGGGCCAATGGAGTCCCTCTATCGTCCTCGGGTCTGAGGAGTGAGGAGGGGGCTCATCGCCAGCGGAGCCTTGGGGCTTACGGAGGATTCTCTGAGATGGAAGGAAAAGGGGGGGGGGGCCCACGGCGACCCCAGCCGCTTGGAGGTCCCGGGAATCCCAGGATGCTTTGTGCCCTGCGGGTTCATGGGTGGCAGGGTCTGCTGTAGCGGGGTGGGGATCCCCGGGGGCCAAAGCAGAGGTGTGGCCTGCGTAGGTGTGGCTGGGCCACGGCGCTAGCCCTGGTTTTAACGAGGAGCCCTCCCCTGTCAGGCACAGACAGCTGAGTGGCCCGGATCCCACCCGGGCCCTGGCCTGGAGCCCCACTGGGTGCACAAGGTGCCTGGGAGGCACCTGGAGGGCAGGAGGAGTGAGGGAGCAGCCTGGCGCTGCGCACAGGCGCTCGCTGCTCCCCTCCGTGCCGCGGCTCCCTCCTCAGGAGGCCCAGACCAGACTGCTTTCTTCTCCTTCTTCTCTCTCTCTCTCTCTGGTACTGGGGCTCTAACCGAGGGTTGCTCTACCACTGAGCTACATCCCAGCCCTTTTATATTTTATTTTGAGACAGGTTCTCACTAAGTTGCTGAGGCTGGCCGTGAACTTGGTGATCCTCCTGCTTCGGCCTCCTGAGTAGCTGGGATCACAGGTGTGTGCCACCCCATGGCTTCCTTTCCTTCTTTATGCTTCTCTGCGACTCCACATTTCCTACCAGGAATGTGGATTCTATTTGTAATGGAGAAAGAGCTTAGAGAACCAAGAAGCCCAGCCTCAAAGCTAGTGCCTGCTTTCCCGCAGAGGCCCTGGCTGGTCCCCAGTCTCACAGTACCCCTCCCCACCCAGACCTGGAGCCAGCTGCCCTTCTGCCACCCCCCGGCCCTGGTCTCCCAGGGGGCTGAATAGCTGCCCAGCCCCGTGGACACCTGCTGTCCTGACCCGGGCCAGGCACACAGCGTGCAGAAGACGGAGCTGGGAAGGGAAAGCCAGCCTGCTGCGGCAGCCCTCCCCCAGCCCCATGGCCGCCTCTGAGGTTGGAGGAGCCTCCCTGGCCCCGGGCAGCTGCCAGCCTGGCTCTGGCAGGCTGACGTCCTTCCCTGAGGTCTGCCATAGCATCAGTGGCAGGTAGGCTGAGCTGTCACAGCCACCCAGGGCCCCTGGTGGCCCTGTGGGATGAGGAGGCAAGCCAGGCCTGCTGGCTGGCCGGGCCGCTGGCCCAAGCACACGGGTGTGTCTGCCGCACGCCCGGCAGACTCCCAGACCACCTGCGCGTACCTAGACGGCTGCTCCCCAGGTGCCAGGCTGCTCTCGGTGGCGCAGAGGTGCCTCTGGCGGAACAGCCCCGTCCCACAAGCTCAGCGCAGAGCTGAGGCGTGCAACAAACCAAGGCCATTTTTAAAAAATTGAAAAGAGTTTTTAGTTGTAGATGGACGCAATACCTTTATTTATTTGTGTTTGCGTGTGTCGAGGACTGAACCCAGCGCTAGGCAAGCTCCACACGTGCTAGGCAAGTGCTCTACCCCTGAGTTACACCCCAGGCCTTAAAAAATCTCTTTTTGTACTGGGAGTTGAACCCAGGGGCACTCGACCACTGAGTTATTGAGTTACATCCCCCATCCTTTTTATATTTTGAGACAGAGTCTCCCTAAATTGCTGAGGCTGGCCTTGAATTTGTGTCTTTCCTGCCTCAGCCTCCTGAGTCTCTGGGATTATAGGTGTGGGCCACTGAACCCAGCTCAAAAAATAGATTCTTTTAAGTGTAGAAAGTTTTAGATTGTAACAAATACAGAGAGAAGCAGAATGACAAGAATAACAGGCACGTGGGGCCAGGACTGCTCCGGGGTAGCGGCCCAGTGAGGAAGAGAGCCGCGGGTGCAAAGGCCTGGGGCAGAGGGAAGTGTGGGGCTGGGCGGGTGTCCAGGAGGGCTCCTCACTGTGGGGGGGGCCGGCTCTGCTTCAGGCCCACCACTGTCCCTTCTCCCACTTGCTGCTCGCCCAGGCCCCGGGATCAGAGAGGGAAGTGGGAGTGGCCCAAGCTGCCCGATGTGGCCACGCCTTGGGGTAGAGGGCCAGTGGAGCCGCTTGCAGGGCCTGGCCAGTTCGGGGCCCCCAGGGGCCGCCCGGGTGCATCTTGGTGTCCATGCAGCAAGCCTGCTCCAGGCCTGCCAGGCCCGGCTTGCTCCAGGAGCTGGGGCAGCAGGGCAGGCAGTGTCCTTGGCTCCAGACCCTGCACTGTCCACCCACCAAGAGCAGGACCCTTCTGCCTGGGACTGCCTAGGGCTCTCCCTAACAGGGACGCAGGCCTGGGCCTGGCCACACCCCAGCTCCAGCACGGGGGCAGTGGCCCAGCAGCAGCAGTGTCCCCCGCTCACCACCCTCTAAGGCGAAGACGCAGGCTTCCCACGGTGGACCCCGTCGCAAGACAGCTTGAGTGACACAGGTCCCTTCTCCAGGCCTGCTCTCCACCACGGGGAGCAGGGGAGACAGGAGCCGGGCCCAGGCCCTGGACTGGACCAGAGGTGGAGCTTGCTGGGACAGAGCACAGAGCAGCCTCTGAGCCCTGGGCCCCACCCGGAGGCCAGTCCAGCCACCTAAGATGAGCTGGGAAAACAGCGCCCGGCAAGGGGTCCGTCCTGGGCACGGTCATCGGGCAACCACATTCTCCTCTTTCCCTCCCGGAACTCTGTGGTAGGGACAAACCAATAAAGGGACATACAGCATTGACACTGTCCTGAGACCGGGCACTGGGCAGTCACGGGGCCCTTGGGCTGCAGGGAAGAAGCCTGAGGGAGGGACTCTCTGAAGGGCCTCCTCTCCCTCACCTTCTTTCTGCCCAGCCCAGGCTGGGTGCCCTTCTGTACCAGGTCCCTTCCCTCTGTCCTGGCCTTGGCCAGGGCTGGACGCTGGGGGAGGCGATAGGCTGGGTCATGTCCCCTGCCCTTCCTGGTGAAGCCTCTCCACCCTCTGGAGATGCCTGGGCCCCACCTTGCCCCCCACAGTGATGGCTCCCCCGGGATCCTGCACAGGACCTGTCCCCACCTGCCTGGCTGCCCCTCTCCAACTAGAGCCACCCCAGCTCCTGGGCCTCAGCTCCCCTGAGCCACCCAGCCCTCACACCTCCCAGCTGCCCCTCTCCAACAACTAGAGCCACCCCAGCTCCTGGGCCTCACACCTCCCGGCTGCCCCTCTCCAACTAGAGCCACCCCAGCTCCTGGGCCTCACACCTCCCGGCTGCCCCTCTCCAACTAGACCCCAGCCCCCTCCCAACAACTAGCCACCTGGGCCTCACACCTCCCGGCTGCCCCTCTCCAACAACTAGAGCTCCTGGGCCACCCTCCCGGCTGCCCCTCTCCAACAACTAGCCACCCCAGCTCCTGGGCCTCACACCTCCCGGCTGCCCCTCTCCAACAACTAGAGCCACCCCAGCTCCTGGGCCTCACACCTGCCTGGCCATCCTGTTTTGGGGGCTCCCAGAAAAGGCTCCAGAGTAGCTCCATCCTGGGATTGTCGGTGCCCTGGATGTGGGTCCCCAGGGAGCCTGGGGACACAGGGGAGGCGGGGGCACCTCTGCCTGCCCCTGCCTCCCGGGCTGTGTGTGCTGGAGCAGGGCCTGTGCCCCAGCCCCGTGCTGCCCTGGCGGATCACGCGAGGACACTCGGAGGTCCAACCAGAACGGCGAGGATTAGCGGCTGCCGGGAGCCCTGGCAACAGAAGGATGGCCCCACGGACGTCCTGGGGACGGTCCCCATGCTATCTATGACCCCTTTCTGGAGCTGCACAGTGGCTGCTAGACACAGCCCTTGCCCCTGGCCCTGCCCAGGCAGAGGTCAGGTGGCCCCTGCTCAGACGCCCTGTGGCCATTCCCCAGCACGGGCCAGCTGCTCACCTGGCACCCAGGCCTCCCCAGCTCGTCCCCAGTGGGGCTGCCCAGGTGGCGAGGAGACGCTGGGCTCTGCCTGGCACCAACTCTGCCCACCAAGCCTTTGCCCTGGCTGTGCCCCACGCCTGGCGCCCCACCTCCCTCCCTCCAGGAGGCGCCTGGCTGCCGGGCTGCGTCCACCCTGCAAAGCTCACGGGAGGCCCCGAGGCCTGAGGTTCGGGCTCTCTGCGTTCCTCAGCCGGGCACACGCGGCCTCCCCGTGAATGCCGTGCAGCACGCTCACTGGCCCGGCTGCTGGGGCGGGCAGTACGGCCCGCAGGGAGGGGAGGCAGAGGGGCTCGGCCTCCCGCAGGGCCAGCTGCCGCGACTCTCCGCCAGGCTGCCAGCAGGAGCAGGGCATTCCCAGCGGGAGCGGGGCAGCGGGCAGCGTCTCAGGGCGGGCGGAGTGGACGTGGAGGCCGGAGCTCTGCAGGAGTCCTGACCCAAGAGCAGGGGCTGCTGCAGGCTCCAGCCTGGGGCCACCAGGCCGTGCTCCCTGGGGGCGCCCTGAGGTCCAGCTCAGGTGCTGCGATGGCAGGCAGCAGAGCATGGACACCCCAGCCTGGGCCCACACAGACAGAGGCCCCGAGCCTCCTGGGGACACGCCTTCTGCAGGGCCTGCGCCCCGCCCCTGGGGACCTGACGCACATGGCCTCATGCTCGTGGGGCTCCCCTCCCACCCCTTAAAATAGGGTCATATTAAATGCAGTTTCCCTGGCCACCCCCGGGGAGGGAGGGAGGGGAGGGAGGTGGAGGCCTTGGCCGCCTGGGCGGGTGGGCCATGGGGCTCCCTCTCTAACCCACCCTGCCCCTCACGGGGCCCAGCTGGCGTGGGAGGGGCCTGCCTTCCCTCGTGCGCCTCCTCCCCAAGTGCTCAGTGTCACTGAGGGACCAGGGAAGTGACACTAGTTCACTAAGGGAGGGCACTAGTTCACCAAGGGAGTCTCCGGGGAGCGGCCTGGGTCCTGGGGTCCCTGAGCAGGCAGGGTGGCTGTGGGGAGCATAGTGCTCCGTGTCCAGGACTCCAGACTCACACTGCTGCCCGTCCTTGTGGCCCTGGGGCCACCAGACCGCACGCCAGCAGGCCTTCAGGACACTGCCCATCACGGCCCTCTGCCATTCCGCCCCAGGCCACCTGCGTGGTGCCACACGCCAGCCAGAAACCTAACGTTTTCCACCAAGGGTCCTGGTGGAGGCAGCCCGACCTCCTGGCCTTTCAACACTAACAGCCCAGAGCCAAGCAGGCCGGGGTCCAGGAACCCCCAGACGCCCCTCCTGGGTGTGGGGCCTGCCCCAGCCCTGCCCAGCCCTGCCCCGGCAGATGCCACCTACTGAGCAGCACCTCCTCCCACCAGGAGTGGCATCAGGGCCCATCGGTGCCAGTCTTGTGCCTGAGGAAGATGGCAGGGGCCCAGCAGTCCCAAGAGGCCGGTGGGCTGAGAGGAGGGCTGGACCCTCTGAAAACCCAGGCTTTGGGGCACTCTGGTGTCCTCTGAGGAGCTTGCCCCCCCCGGGTGGGCCGGGTCCTTGTGGCCCAGCCTCCGGGACGGAAGAGGCCCTGTGCCCCTGCACCTGCCCGCCAGGCCCGAGCCTGGTCCCCGGCAGGTGCCTCTGCTGCTGACGCATTCCCAGCCCGCCCCAGTCTCTGGTCCCCCGCCCCGAGGCGAGCGAGAGGAGCACATTCCCTTGATGTGTTCACATCCATCAACTGTGGAGTCAATCAAAGGAGTCCAGCTCACTCCCGGATGCAGACGGAGCACGCTGCCTTCCCCGCTCGCTGGCTTCGGTGATTCATCAACGACCTCACTTCACTTGGGTCTGAAGGTCTAATGGCATTCGGAGCCAGCGTTCCTCATCGAGGAACAGCTCTCTAAACAAGCCCCGGAGGACGGGCAGAGCATCGCTCTGGCTTCCTGGCCTCGTGACACAGTCACCTGTGGGCCAGGGGGACTGAGGGTCCAGCCCAGACGCCCGTCCCGCGGTGTGCAGGTCCAGGCGGGCACAGACCTTCCCGAAGCCACTCAGCTAAGCGGCAGGGCTGGGTCCAGACGGGGCACCGAGGCCCATGCCGCTCCAGTGCCCACAGCCTCCGGCACCAGCAGGGTTCCTGGGCAGCTCAGGGGTGGGGAGGGCGGCTGTAGGGATGTCCCCGGGCAATGGGCTCCACAGAGGGGACCCTGGCAGAGCTCCCGCCGCGACCACGAGGGGATCCGCGGGCAGGCTCGCGTGAACTAGAGACGGTGACAGCAGAGCCACCGGAGCTCCATCTTAGTCCCGATTATACAGTGACAAAGATCCAGGAGAGGAAAGGGGAAAACTGAGGCATGCAGGAGGAGGCGGACCTGCAGCCGCGGGGAGCACTGGGGGAGCCTGCCCGAGCCCCACCTCTGGACGGCCGTCCCTCTGTCCCCGAGCCCCCTCTAGCTCCTCTTCCTGGGACCCCCACGTCCTCATTGTGTGCCTGGTCAGTCCGTGACGGCCACGGCTCCCTTCTGCCCAGCTCCAGGGCGAGGCAGTGAAGGGAGGGCCCCAAGGGGGCTACCGGGGGCCGGGGAGGACACTGCCCTTCCCCCCACGAGGCCAGAGCTCGGAGAGGACTGGCCCCCAGGCCCAGCAAGGCTGCCCAGCTGCTGTCCCTCCCTTCCCACACTGGGGCTCTGCTCTCTGCTGCCTCTGACCGGGGCCTCCTAGGGAGGCAGCAGGCACCCCACGGGCTGTGGAGGCCAACTGCAGTGCCTCAGGCTCAGCGGGCCTCTGTCGCCCTCTGGTGGCCCTAGTGGTCCCTGCGTGTGGCCAGAGTCTGGACCACGGGGGAGGAGGCAGGTCAGGGCAAGGAACCCTGGCAGGAGAGTGGGTCTGGGACTGGACGGGCCACGTCACCCCCGGCCACAGTCCTTCCTGACCTGTCTCTAGGATGGACACTTCAAGGGCCAGGGTCCCGCCCTCTCCATGGCTGGGCAAGGGCAGCTGCGCCTCCTGGGCTGGCCACTCAGCCTCGGCAGCACAGGTGCTACTTCTGTGCACACGTCCACTCTGCGGGAGTTTCCAGGATGCCCTGGCCAGCGCCCAGGCCCAAGTCAGACCCTCCGCTGCACCTGCTGGGCCGCTTGGCTGACCGGCCAGCCTCCTCTTGGGGAGTTGCCCTGTCAGCCTTGAGGCCCTCGGGTGTGTGTGGCGTGGACAGACGGAGAAGGGGCCGAGGACAGGTCATTTCTCTGCCCTCCTCAGACGGGCTGGCAAGGGGCTAGGAACGAGACCCAGCCCCTCAGCAACCCCGTGGCTCGCCCAGCCTCAGCGCCCGGCCTTCCCGCACAGCTGGTCTCGAGGGTGACTGGACGCCTGCAGGGCCACCCGGTGACTACCAAGGCTGTGCTCAGCACTGGCCCTGGCCACAGGAGGGCGGCCCTGGGCTGCTCAGCTCTGTTCCCAGTGTCCCCACAGGGGCTGAGCCAGGTGCCAGGACCTGTTCCTGGCAGCTGTGTGGGCTCCGTGCCTAGGTGGGCTCCCTGGGCTTCTCACAGGCCTGAGCCTGGGGACCCCAGGCCCTGCAGCCTGCCCCTCCCTCCCAGGAACCCTGAACCTGCTTCTGAGGGGATGCTCAGAATCACTCCTGGGCCTGCATCCTGAGCGGACCACTCCTCCAGGGAGCCCCTGCCCCAGGCCGCAGCCCCCAAGCCTAGGAACTCCTCGGCCCTGCTGTGATCAGTTGGAGCAGCCGACACTGTCCACTGGGGGGCGCCCGTGCCATTCACAAATGCCCCTGGCCCTGCCTGACCTTGGTCAAGACCAGGGAGGGTCTCGCCTGTGCGTCGCAGGGAGGCTGCAAGTCCCCGGGGCCAGCGGTGCCTGTTGACCTCCCTGAGCTCTCGCTCTCTGCCTGGGGTTGTGGGGTCCAGCACTGAGACCCTCCTGCCTCCCCCAGCTCCATCCACCCTCTGCCGGCTCTGCTGCCCTGGTGAGTGGCCAGCACGGTTGACCCTGCCCAGCAGCAGCTGGCTGGCCACCCTCCCAGCAGCCTGGACTCTGCTCGTCCAGCCTGGCCACACCTGCCACGGCAGCTGGTTCAGAATCCCCAAATCCTGGCAAAGCAGTCACTTGGCCCGTGTCCCCCAGGCCAGAGCCGCCTGGCCTGAGCCCCACGTGGGGCTGTCACGCCCCCACCCGGGCGCTGCCTCTGTCTGGGGTGTTCTGCGGGAGACGGACCCCCTTGGTCCTCACCGGTGGGGAATCCGCCTGGCATCCCTGCCCCGAGTCCAGGTGGCTGCTGGGAGACGGGGGCGTCCACCCCAGCGTGTCAGCTCGGGACCCAAAGGGCCTGTGCCAGGTGTGGCCTGGGGCAGGCCCTGGGCCGTGGGCGGCTCCGAGGGGAGGGGCTCTGCCCCTGCAGGAGCCTTGGGGCCCGCGCCCCCCACCCGCGCTGGATCCGCGGCTTCACCCTCGCCTGCTGCTGGCCTGGGGTCCAGCCCTGCTCCCGCCTTGCTGGGCGTCAAGAGAGGGCTAAGGAGGTGACACCCGGCCCTGCTAGGGGGTCTGCCCCCAGCCTCGCGCAGCAGGAGGTGAGACGGGGTCAGCACTTTGCCGATGCTCACTTGCTCTGTGCATCATGCAGCGCCTGCTGTGTGCTCTGTGCCCTGGTCTCTGGGCTGGGCCCACTGGGCGTTCATGGTGACCGCTTTGCCCCCAGCAGTGCTGACAGGAGTGGTCGTCCACGTCGCGTGGGGGCCAGCACCCGTTGCTGTGCGCTGCCCAAAGGGCTAGCCGGGGGGTGCACACAGGCGGGGTGATTGTGGTCACTGAGCAGGGACTTGGAGGGACAGCCGGGCATTGCCACACAGTGAGCGCGCTGCAGGGACAGTTTGCTGGGCTTCGCGGGGCCAGAGATGGGTGGGCACGTGTGCCCACACCCAGCCTGGTGGGGACTGCAGCCCTGTCCCGCCCTCCGCTCGCCACCTCGCCCTCCTCCCCCCAGCATCTGCAGCAGCTGTGACCCGTCCCACGGGGCCGGTCAGCCTGGGCTCTGGGCTCTCCCGGCTCCTGAGCCTCCGGCCCAGCTGTTGCAGGGAGGCCATGCCTGTCCTCGGGGCCGACAGCTGCAGGCCCGGAAGCGCCTCTCCCTCCCGCGAGCAGGTGTGCCCCACAGCCCGGCCCAGCCTGCCAGGGACTGGTCCCGGCGCACAGGCTCCTGGCCCTCATCTGTCCAGCCCTGGGGGCCTGGGCCAGCTCTGGCTTCGTGTCCTCAGGCCTGCGGGCACCAAAGCCAGGCACCTGCCCAGCCTGTGTCCATGCTGGCAGAGCGCGCTCCACGGGCAGCCCCGCCTGACCCTGCAAGGCGGCCATGGAGACCAGGGCAGGATTCCTTGCCCCGGGTCTTGGGGGAAGGAGCCCCTTCACCAAGGCAGGGTCCTGTCCCTGGCCACAGAGACGCAGAAGCCGAGCCCACGTGGGCACAGTGCCTGCCCTGTCCCCCACAGCCGGGGCCTGCCCACACCACCCTTCCCTCAACACCTGCAGGTCACTGTCCTCACGGGCCCCTAGCCTATGGGCATGGCCCACTCCACATGTCCAGCCATGGCCAGGAGAGAGGCCGCAGGGCCAGCTGTGGCACCTGTGTTCAGGAGGCTGCTGGCCTCTCCACAGCGGCTCCCAGCAGCCTTCTGGCCCTCGGGTGTCCCCCGCCTCTGCCCCACTGGAGGCCGCTGGGCAGGCTGCGCCATTGCCCTGCCGAGGCGTCAACCCGAGCGAACCCAGCCTGGCTTCCTCCCCCTGCTCCAGCTCTGGGCCTGCCCCAACCTGCCGGTCTCCCCGGCCTCCCCCGGCCTCTGGCTCTGAGCCCACCCCAGCCAGCACTCCTGCTCCCCGCTCCTCTTGGCTTTGCCACGGACTGTCACTGCGCAGAGGCAGCCACCTCTGCCCGCGCCTCCCCTGCCCCCAGGGCCTCTCTGGTTCACACGGGCCCACGGGCAGTGCCCCATGCACCCTCTTTGTGGACGGGGAGCAGCTCCCACCTAACCATGTGGGCCCAAGAGGACCCAGACGGGGGACCCTTGGGGCCATTGACCCGGGACACCTGTACAGAGGAGAGGCTGGGCCCGTGCAGCTGCCCTGCTACCACTGGGGTCTCCTCTGGGGTGAATGTCCCCCAGCACTGGCTCCACCTTAGACCTCAGGGTGTGACCATGTGTAAATGGGGTCATTGCCAAGGTCACCAAGTTAAGCTGAGGACGTGCTGGTCACGGTGGCCCTAGATACAACGACAGGCATCCTCATGAGAGAAGTTACAGGGGACAGTGGTTGACAACAGAAGCAGAGACCAGAGCGGTGCAGCCACAGGCCACGGCACACCAAGGACTGGCGCGGGCACCAGGGCTGGAGAGGCCAGGGCCAGCCTCCCCGGAATCTCGGGAGGAGCCTGCACTGTGGACTCGGCCCACTCAGGAGAGGGCACGAGCCACGTTTAAGGCCCACGCCCAGCTTGTGGCTGTGTGCCCTGCAGCCCAGGGCCTCCGCAGGCCCCACCCTGGCTCCCGGCCACCTCTCGGCCACGGCCTGCCCGTGCTTCAGCACCAGCTGGGCAGGACACCTTGAGCCTATCACCAGCCCCCGTGGGCTTGTGGTGGCCTCAGCCTGTCCCTGGCCCTGCACTCTCATGACCTTCAGTGGCCATCCTGACCCCTGAGGCTCCGCCCAGCCAGGAGCCTCCACGGTCCTCAGTTGGGCAGAAACAGGAGGGCCAGGGCCCAGGGGTGCTGACCCTGGCCAGGCCCCTCTCTGCCACGATGTCAGGTGCCACGGAAGCCACAGGCACTAGGCCTAAGGCCACACCTTGGCACTCTGTCCCCAGTGTCTCTTGGGGACAGAGCAGAGGGCCAGGTCAGGGTGCCTAACTCCAGCAGTGTGTGCAGGGCCAGGTCGGGGTGCCTTCCTCCAGCAGTGTGTGCAGGGCCAGGTCGGGGTGCCTAACTGCAGCAGTGTGTGCAGGGCCAGGGCGGGGGTGCCTTCCTCCAGCAGTGTGTGCAGGGCCAGGTCGGGGTGCCTAACTGCAGCAGTGTGTGCAGGGCCAGGGTTGGGGTGCCTAACTCCAGCAGTGTGTGCAGGGCCAGGTCGGGGTGCCTAACTGCAGCAGTGTGTGCAGGGCCAGGTCGGGGTGCCTAACTGCAGCAGTGTGTGCAGGGCCAGGTCGGGGTGCCTTCCTCCAGCAGTGTGTGCAGGGCCAGGTCGGGGTGCCTAACTGCAGCAGTGTGTGCAGGGCCAGGGCGGGGGTGCCTTCCTCCAGCAGTGTGTGCAGGGCCAGGTCGGGGTGCCTAACTGCAGCAGTGTGTGCAGGGCCAGGGTTGGGGTGCCTAACTCCAGCAGTGTGTGCAGGGCCAGGTCGGGGTGCCTAACTGCAGCAGTGTGTGCAGGGCCAGGTCGGGGTGCCTAACTGCAGCAGTGTGTGCAGGGCCAGGGTTGGGGTGCCTAACTCCAGCAGTGTGTGCAGGGCCAGGTCGGGGTGCCTAACTGCAGCAGTGTGTGCAGGGCCAGGTCGGGGTGCCTAACTCCAGCAGTGTGTGCAGGGCCAGGTCGGGGTGCCTAACTCCAGCAGTGTGTGCAGGGCCAGGGTTGGGGTGCCTAATCCTCCAGCAGTGTGTGCAGGGCCAGGTCGGGGTGCCTTCCTCCAGCAGTGTGTGCAGGGCCAGGTCGGGGTGCCTAACTGCCAGCAGTGTGTGCAGGGCCAGGTCGGGGTGCCTAACTCCAGCAGTGTGTGCAGGGCCAGGTCGGGGTGCCTTCCTCCAGCAGTGTGTGCAGGGCCAGGTCGGGTGCCTTCCTCCAGCAGTGTGTGCAGGGCCAGGGCGGGGGTGCCTTCCTCCAGCAGTGTGTGCAGGGCCAGGTCGGGGGTGCCTAACTGCAGCAGTGTGTGCAGGGCCAGGGCGGGGTGCCTTCCTCCAGCAGTGTGTGCAGGGCCAGGGCGGGGTGCCTTCCTCCAGCAGTGTGCCTAACTGCAGCAGTGTGTGCAGGGCCAGGTGTCGGGGGGCGGGGTGCCTAACTGCAGCAGTGTGTGCAGGGCCAGGTCGGGGTGCCTAACTCCAGCAGTGTGTGCAGGGTGTGCAGGGCCAGGGTTTTGGGGTGCCTAACTTCCAGCAGTGTGTGCAGGGCCAGGTCGGGGAGTGCCTAACTGCAGCAGTGTGTGCAGGGCCAGGTGTGGCCTAACTCCAGCAGTGTGTGCAGGGCCAGGTCGGGGTCGGGGTGCAGGGCCAGGTCGGGGTGCCTAACTCAGCAGTGTGTGTGCAGGGCCAGGTCGGGGTGCCTAACTCCAGCAGTGTGTGCAGGGCCAGGTCGGGGTGCCTAACTCCAGCAGTGTGTGCAGGGCCAGGTGGGGTGCCTAAGCAGTGTGTGCAGGGCCAGGTCGGGGTGCCTTCTCCAGCAGTGTGTGCAGGGCCAGGTCGGGGGTGCCTAACTCCAGCAGTGTGTGCAGGGCCAGGTCGGGGTGCCTAACTCCAGCAGTGTGTGCAGGGCCAGGTCGGGGTGCCTTCCTCCCTTCCTCCAGCAGTGTGTGCAGGGCCAGGTCGGGGTGCCTTCCTCCAGCAGTGTGTGCAGGGCCAGGGCGGGGGTGCCTTCCTCCAGCAGTGTGTGCAGGGCCAGGTGTCGGGGTGCCTAACTGCAGCAGTGTGTGCAGGGCCAGGGCGGGGGTGCCTAACTGCAGCCGTGTGTGCAGGGCCAGGTCGGGGTGCCTAACTCCAGCAGTGTGTGCAGGGCCAGGTCGGGGTGCCTAACTCCAGCAGTGTGTGCAGGGCCAGGTCGGGGTGCCTAACTGCAGCAGTGTGTGCAGGGCCAGGTCGGGGTGCCTAACTCCAGCAGTGTGTGCAGGGCCAGGTCGGGGTGCCTTCCTCCAGCAGTGTGTGCAGGGCCAGGTCGGGGTGCCTAACTCCAGCAGTGTGTGCAGGGCCAGGTCGGGGTGCCTAACTGCAGCAGTGTGTGCAGGGCCAGGTCGGGGTGCCTAACTGCAGCAGTGTGTGCAGGGCCAGGTTGGGGTGCCTAACTCCAGCAGTGTGTGCAGGGCCAGGTGTCGGGGTGCCTAACTGCAGCAGTGTGTGCAGAGCCAGGGCGGGGGTGCCTAACTCCAGCAGTGTGTGCAGGGCCAGGTCGGGGTGCCTAACTCCAGCAGTGTGTGCAGGGCCAGGTCGGGGTGCCTAACTCCAGCAGTGTGTGCAGGGCCAGGGCTGGGGTGCCTAACTGCAGCAGTGTGTGCAGGGCCAGGGCGGGGGTGCCTTCCTCCAGCAGTGTGTGCAGGGCCAGGTCGGGGTGCCTAACTCCAGCAGTGTGTGCAGGGCCAGGGTTGGGGTGCCTAATTTCAGCAGTGTGTGCAGGGCCAGGTCAGGGTGCCTTCCTCCAGCAGTTTGTGCAGGGCCAGGTCGGGGTGCCTAACTCCAGCAGTGTGTGCAGGGTCAGGTCGGGGTGCCTTCCTCCAGCAGTGTGTGCAAGGCCAGGGTTGGGGTGCCTAATTTCAGCAGTGTGTACAGGGCCAGGTCGGGGTGCCTAACTCCAGCAGTGTGTGCAGGGCCAGGTCGGGGTGCCTAACTCCAGCAGTATATGCAGGACCAGGTCGGGGTGCCTTCCTCCAGCAGTGTGTGCAGGGCCAGGTCGGGGTGCCTTCCTCCAGCAGTGTGTGCAGGGCCAGGTCGGGGTGCCTAACTGCAGCAGTGTGTGCAGGGCCAGGTCGGGGTGCCTAACTGCAGCAGTGTGTGCAGGGCAAGGTGTCGGGGTGCCTAACTGCAGCAGTGTGTGCAGGGCCAGGTCGGGGTGCCTAACTCCAGCAGTGTGTGCAGGGCCAGGTTGGGGTGCCTTCCTCCAGCAGTGTGTGCAGGGCCAGGTCGGGGTGCCTAACTCCAGCAGTGTGCAGGCAGGGGGGGTGCCAGCAGGTGTGCGGGGGTGCCTAACTGCAGCAGTGTGTGCAGGGCCAGGGCGGGGGTGCCTAACTGCAGCAGTGTGTGCAGGGCCAGGGCGGGGGTGCCTAACTGCAGCAGTGTGTGCAGGGCCAGGGCGGGGGTGCCTAACTCCAGCAGTGTGTGCAGGGCCAGATGTCGGGGTGCCTAACTGCAGCAGTGTGTGCAGGGCCAGGGGCGGGGTGCCTAACTCCAGCAGTGTGTGCAGGGCCAGGTCGGGGTGCCTAACTGCAGCAGTGTGTGCAGGGCCAGGTCGGGGTGCCTAACTCCAGCAGTGTGTGCAGGGCCAGGTCGGGGTGCCTTCCTCCAGCAGTGTGTGCAGGGCCAGGTCGGGGTGCCTAACTCCAGCAGTGTGTGCAGGGCCAGGTTGGGGTGCCTTCCTCCAGCAGTGTGTGCAGGGCCAGGTTGGGGTGCCTTCCTCCAGCAGTGTGTGCAGGGCTAGGGTTGGCGAGGGGGACTCTGCTCCTCCTGCCCCTCTGGCTGGGGCCCCGCTGGCCCTGGTGGGCTGGGGGCCAACAGCATAGCCTCAGGCCAGAGCCGCCCTGTTGCCGGGTGCCCGGGGGTTTGGACAATAGGTTCTTTTTGTCCAGGCTGGCAGGCTCCTCCCTGCAGCACACCCCTGTCCCCACTGCCACCGTCTTCTGGGTCAGACACCTTGCTCTGAGCCGGCTGCATGGCTGCACCTCTGCAGGCCGGCGCTTGGCCCGGTCTTGGGTCTCCCTGGACCTTCAGCCCTTGGCAATTCCAGTTGGAGGGAGGCCCTTGCTGCCCTCAGGTGGCTCACGGCCCCTCCCACCTGTAAGGATCCCACAGCAGCTCTGCTGTGGCTCGGCTGGCCCTTGGTCCCCCAGGTCCCCCTCTTTTCTGTTGGTCCCCAAGGTCCCCCACTTTTCCTTGGTCCTCCAGGGCCCCCTCTCTTCCAGACCTTTGGTGTCTGCCCCTGCTGGCCTTGCGTCATGTTCTCCATAGACAGAAGTGGCTTTGAGATCTTTGGTATTGAGATCTCCATTCCAGCTAGATTGCTCTACCAGCCTTCCTCTCGGGATCGCGGGCTCCACCCGTGCCCCTGGCGGGTTAGCCTGCGCCCCGGGCTCAGCTCAGGCTCCCACCAAACGCTCCAGCTGCGAGCAGGCTGGGCCACACCAGGACCCCTGGCACCACACTGCCCGGAACAGACCCTGCCTCTGGGGAGGCCTCCCTAGGCTCCCAAGAACATAGAGCCCTTGTTGACTGCACTGCACGCGAACCGGGGACTCTCCACATCCCAGACCTTGACGCTGGGGTCCCTCCCGCAGGGCAGGGTGAGGTGCTGAGGGCCAGTGCTGACCAGGCCAAGTGTGTGTGTCCCACGCCAGGTGGCCCCTGAGCATGGCCCCTGTTTGAAGGGCAAAAATCACACTGGAGACAACCGTGCAGCCAAGAGATTTATTCATCAGCCTTTATGGCTGGTCGGAGGTCGAAGAGGTGCTGGGAGAGAGGAGTCAGGGAGGGGGAGTGTGCGAGCTCTGAACAGAAGGTGGGTGCCTGGTCGTGCCAGCTGTGGTCTCTGGAGCTGTCAGCTAAGGCAGCTGCTGTCAGGCTGGAGGATGGAGCTGTCTGCTGGGCCGCTGCCGTCGGGCTGGAGACGGTGGGTCTGGAGCTGTCGCAGCGGCTGCCTCCTCTCAGCAGGGAGGAGCTGTTGTGTCTGAGCTCGGGGCAGGCAGGGACTTAAGTAGGGATTTCTGGTGGGGGGGTGTATCAGAGTGAACTTGAACGCTATTGGCTCTTTTCCCAGGGAACAGGGCGAACTTTAAGCCGATTGGTTCCTGCCTGGGGAACAGAGCGACCTTTAAGCCGATTGGCTCCTGCTCAGGGAAAATGAAACGAGGTTGCTCCTCATGGAAATTTCCATGGGGGAGGTGGCCCGCCGCCCAAGCCCATCTATCGGTGTTCTCTGCACTGCACGGAGCCCTTCTCCTCTCTCCAGACAGGACACTGGAGCCCAGAGGAGCTGAGCACTGTCCAGAGGCTAGAGGTGGTGGGGTGGGCCCGGCGGTGGCACGCAGGTGGCCCTCAAGGAGACCTGCTGCCCCATTCCCCTCCTGGCCCTGGGCCCCCAGTGACCTGTCCTTCACCTTCAGCGTGGGGGAGAAGGGCCCACCCACTGGACTCCGCCACACCCAGCTGCCTCTAGGGACTGGAGTCTGAGGCCTCCGTTGTGGACCTTGGGCAGCCCCCCAGCTATGAGCTGAGCTGCCCACTGCGCCCGGGACGTGGCCCCACGGTGCCGAGCAGGAGCCTGCCCTGCGTGGCTCAGAGCCCAGCAGGGTGCCGGCACGTGGGCTGAAGGGCTAGTTAGGGCCACCCAGCAGCCCCCGCCCCCGCACTTCCAGGCGAGGCAGACAGAGGCCATGGCCCCAGGACCTGCACACGAGACGGGGGGTCATTGGATCATTTCCTCACCACCCCCAGCACCAGAGAAGCCCCGGCCTTGGTGGGCAATGCCCTGAGCCCCCACCCACCCCATTGCTTGCTGCTCATCCGGACGCCCCCAAGGCTGGTGGGGACCTGTCCCTGCAGGCCATAGGGGTACCCACTGTGCTGGGCTCAGAGGACAGGCAGGGCAAGCTGTCCTGATTGGTCAGCGCCTGCCCAGCCCAGCTCCACCTGTTGACCACCATGAAAGTCAGATCCTGACACTCTGTGGGCCACTGCCCACCCAGGGCTGGTTCATGCTTGCTGAGCCAGCCCTGCCTGGACAAGGGCTCCTTCCTGGACTGGACCTGGCTACCTGCCGCACTCGAGAGACGGAGCTCTATGGTGACCCCGGGGGCACATATGGCAGTCACCCTCTCTCGCCCTGCCACAGTGACCAGCCTGGCCTCCCTGCTGGCTGCATTCTCAGGATGAGTGGGGGTTCCAAAGGGCCTGGGAGGGTTCGTGGGAGCCAGAGGTGCCCAGCGCCCACCAGGTGCAAGGGCCCCGAGTCTGGCTAAAATGACTCTTCCCGGGCCTGGTGGGGCTGTGTGAGTCAGGTGGGCGGGTGGGGCCAGGTGGGCCGGGTGGGCCAGGTGGGCCGGGTGGGGTCAGGTGGGCTGTGTGGGCCAGGTGGGCCGGGTGTGCCAGGTGGGCTGTGTGGGTCAGGTGGGCCGGGTGGGCCAGGTGGGCTGGGTGGGTCATCCTGACTCACAGGGGACTGTCTCCCTCTCCCACGGAGATGGCAGGGCCACAGCTCACCTCTGGATTTCTGACGGCATCAAGCACCACAGCACAGTGAGCACAGATGGCCGCCGGGAGAGGCCTGCGGGGCTGCTGGCCACTGCACAGGCCCCCGAGCTGGACGCACTTCCCGACCCCCAGGCCACAATACAGGACCAAATGCAAAGTCATAGGAGCCCAGCGAGAGGTCCAGGCATTCCCCAGCTGAGACCGTGGGACCACTGGCCACAGCTGGCCCCGCCAGCATCTGCTGCTGTGGACATTGAGGCCAAGGGCCCTGCTCCAGCCCGGGCCTGCCCTGGGCCCTCAGGCAGGTGATCTCATTGCCCTGTGGTGTCGCCCCCGCCCTCCGCCCAGGCAGCTGCTCAGGCTGCGGGGCGAGGGGACAGGTTGGCCCCCAGCCCACCTCCCTGGCCCACGCCGCCTGGGCTGGCCAAGAACAGGCCGTGGCAGCAGCCGCAGCCTTGTCCTGGCCCAGCTGGCTGCCGCCTCCTCCCACACGTGCAAGCGCAGCTGTGGGCCCAGCTTGGGGGGTGCTCAGCCCCAGGACGGAGCTGCTGGGCAGCGGGGTGGAGAGCGGGCACTGGGCGGGCACTCTCCGTGGGGACTAGGCAGGAGACCTGCAGGACAGCACCCCTGAGCCCCAGGACCACCGCACTCCTGAGCACAGCTGGGTTTGGGGGCCTGCGTGTCAGCCGGGTGGGGGTCTCAGCTCCAGGAGGTCTCCCCTCCAAACTGTCTCAGCCTGGGCAGGGGCTCGGTCCCAGGTGGGGGCCACTGCCCTCTTCAGGCCGCCCTGGTGGGTCTGGGGCGGTGCTGTCTGGGACCACCTGGCTGGGACGGGCCCCTGAGGGGCGAGGCGTGGCCTTACAGTAGGACCCCTCCCCTTGCCAGGGAAGAGCCTGAGTCAGCCCAGGAACCCGCGTGCCCCCAGCTGGGGGGTGGGCTGAGAGCTGGTGAGCCCCTTTCCCTGCTGCCCTGGGGCCATCTCTGGGAGTGCAGGCACAGGACATCCCCTTTAGGTGGACGGAGGCTGGGCCCCACCTGAGGCCACCCCCACAGCCCAGCCAGAGGAGGGCGCCATCTCCGCCTGCGGGGAGGGCCTCCCCAGGAGGGGCCGCCACATCTTGCAGGGGTGAGAGGAGCCCCGCCCGTCTGCCAGGAGGCTGGCAGGCTGCTCACACGCGGCTGAAGCTTGGGCTCCCTGGAGGGAAGGGGTCACTCAGCCCTCCCCCGCACTCGGCCCCCACGCAGGAGCCACTCAACGCCCTGAAGGCCCCTGAGGCTAGTACAGAAGCACTTTCTTGGAGCTCTAGTTGTGTGATCACTGTGGTTCTTAGAACTACACAATTTCTCTGACGTCAGTGAAAAGCGGAAGCATCTGGGGTTGAAATGGGGAACGGCTTCAGGCCAGGCTGGATCCAGGTGTTCAGCTCCCCTGTCCACCCCCACTGCTCAGCTTCTCTGTACCTTACTGTCCCAGAAAGGTGGTCTCTCCAAGCAGTGCGCTCTGGGGGACAAGAGGCTGTGTTCCTCTTTTATCCAGCTCAGGTGGACCCTGTGTGGTCCCAGGCCACTTTGTATGGTGGGGAGGGGACACTGGTAACATTCCCACCAGCTCCACAGAGTCCAGGTGGCCAGGGGGAGAGGGGTCTCTGTCCACTCCAGGACCGGGGGTGGGGGGGCGCCTGGTCTTTCTAGGTGATGCCCTGGAGTGTTGGGAGGTGGCCAGGACACGTCCTGCAGCCCCTTTCCCCAGGCCCTGATGCTGGGAAACGCTGCCAATCCTCTCCTCCCAGTGGGCCCTGGGCAGTGCCCTGCAGTCCTCAGGGACCCTTCCAACAGATGTGTCACGGGTGGGACGAGGGCTGGGTGGCCTTGGCGTCTGCCAGGCACTGGCCCCGAGGAGGCTGACGCCTGGGCCTGAGGTGGGCGGGGCAGGGCAGCACCCAGGACCCCGTGTGCTGGACACAGGGGGGCGTGGCTGAGTCACCAGGAAGACCCCAGCCCCGGCAGACGGCACCTCTCCCCAGGAGCCAGGCAGGAGCAGCCTGGGTGGGTGGGGCCAGCTGGTGGCTCCGTGCTGCCCAGTCAGGACAGCCGCCCCACACACGGGGCTCTGAGCCCGCGGCGGGCCGGGAGGCGCTGCCCGCCGCCCGCCGGCCCGCCCGCTCACAAGGGCCCCATTGTTGGGCTGCGGCTGTGGGCAGCAGGTGGCTGCCCGGTCCCACACGGGGAGGCCCTGCCGCCAGCCGCGCGCGCGCGGAGGAGGGCACGGCGGGCACGGCAGGGTGGGGGCTGGGGGCCGGGCCGGGCCAGGCATAGCACCCAGCCAGCCGCAGGATGAAGGCGCCCATTCTCTGGACGCCAGCCCCGCCTGCTCCTCGGTGGCCAGGGCCACAGCCTGGACAGCATGTGGTGTGGCAGCCCAGGCCAGGGCTGGCCGCACTGGGATGTGGGCACCAGAGCTGCGGCCTGGACAGTGGCGGGGGCCGGAGGGGAGGCCGGGTCTGGTGGAAAGGTCCAGCCCGCCCCGGAGGTGGAGTGCCCGCGAGCCGAGGGCAGGCTTGGAGGGCAGGGCCACCTATGGGCAGGCCAGGCTGTCCCACGCTCCCAGACGGTGCCCCAGCAGCCTCCGCCCTCCCTGCCGCTCGCCCGGCCCCTGGGAGAGCCCCCCTCAGCCAGCTCCCGTGGCCTCTTCCGGCAGCTGGCCGAGGGGGCTTGGGCTGCTTCCTCCGGAGGCCGGCTCCCGCCCCCGCCTGCTGGCCCGCACTCGAGGGGCGCCCGAGCTGCCCTCCCCACAGCGTTAGGTAGGGACGGCTGGAGCCAGGCCGGTGGCTGGACGGCCGATGGCCAGACGCGCCACTGGCAACCAGACGCCGTGCCCACGTCACAGCAGACCCCAGGGCCAGGTCAGGGCACTCCGTCCCTGCTGCACAGAGGGGAAGTCCGGGGCAGGCTGGGCTCCTGCAGCTGTTCCGGGAGTCGGGGTTCCAGGTGGCGTGCGGGGGCCGAGCAGTCGGCCGCAACAGCAGGACACACGCCGTGGCCCGGCCTGCTGCTCCCCAGGGGCCCGAGGGCATGGACGCTCACACCCGGTGGGGACCCCGGTGCCTGCCACGGGGGATGGGACCAGGGTCCTGGCCTGTGGTGCCCCATGGCCAGCAGTCGCTGTGGACACAAGGTCCATGGGCAGCGTCCCCAGGTCCCAGGGAGCTCCACACGATGGCCTCGGGCTGCCCAGAAAACAGGCTCAGACCAGGCGCCCTCTCGCGTCCCAGGCCTGAGGCACCCCCGCAGGCTCCCTGGCACACTCCCTGGCACACTCACACTCCCTGGCACACTCCCTGGTACACACACACCCTGGCACACACACTCCCTGGTACACAGACACCCTGGCTCACACACTCCCTGGCACACTCCCTGGCACACACCCTGACACACACTCCCTGGCACACACTCCCTGGTACACTCCCTGGCACACACACACCCTGGTACACACCCTGGCACACCCCTGGTACACTCCCTGGCACACACCCTGGCACACGCTCCCTGGTACACTCCCTGGTACACACCCTGACACACACTCCCTGGCACACACCCTGGCACACGCTCCCTGGCACACCCTGACACACACTCCCTGGCACACACCCTGGTACACCCCTGGCACACACACACCCTGGCACACACCCTGGCACACGCTCCCTGGTACACACACCCTGGTACACACTCCCTGGCACACACCCTGGTACACTCCCTGGCACACACACACCCTGGTACACACCCTGGCACACACCCTGGTACACACCCTGGTACACACCCTGACACACACTCCCTGGCACACACCCTGGTACACTCCCTGGCACACACACACCCTGGTACACACCCTGGTACACTCCCTGGCACACACACCCTGGTACACACCCCTGGCACACACCCTGACACACACTCCCTGGCACACACCCTGGCTCACACACCCCTGGCACACACATTCCCTGGTACACACACACCCCTGGCACACACACTCCCTGGCACACACCCCTGGCTCACACACACCCTGGCACACACCCTGGTACACACACACCCTGGCACACACCCTGGTACACACACACCCTGGCACACACACTCCCTGGCACACACCCTGGTACACACACACCCTGGCACACACACACCCTGGTACACACCCTGGCACACACACTCCCTGGTACACACACACCCTGGCACACACCCTGGCTCACACACACCCTGGCTCACACACACCCTGGCACACACATTCCCTGGTACACACACACCCTGGCACACACACCCTGGCACACACCCTGGCTCACACACACCCTGGCACACACCCTGGCTCACACACACCCTGGCACACACCCTGGCTCACACACACCCTGGCACACACACCCTGGCACACACACTCTTGTGTGCCCCCGCACGGCCCAACAGGAGTGGGTCTCCACCAAGCCCCCGGCCCACAGCCTGGAGAGGCCGCCTGGCTTTGAAGGCGTCTGCTGGGCGCCTCCCCTTCCCTGGCATCTTGGCCAGGCCTCCCACGGGCCCCTGCCCGACTCATCCTGCCCCTGGGCCTGAGCCCGGCGAGGAGGCCACCCGGGGCTGGCGGCTTCGGAAGGGACTCCATGCGCAATCCCAGGCTGTCGGGGAAGCGGGCCTGGGCTGCTGAGGGCCAGGCGGCGCCCCTCTGCTGGGCGAGGGCGACGCTGTGACGCATTGCGGGAGCCAGGTCCCTCGTGCCTGCCCAAGGCTGCCTCGCTCAGAGGGCACCTGGGGAGCAGCGAGGGGCGTGTGGCCCCAGGAGGCTGCCGGCCGCGAGCTGTCGCACCTGCGTGGCCTCGGGCACCAACTCCAGGCCGCCCTGCAGGAAGCCCACCGGAGCCCCCTCTCCCCGCAGCAGCAGCTCCTCGTGCAGTGGCTGCCCAGAGGCCAGAGAGGGGCAGCCTCTGCAGCCCCATGTGTGTGTCCTGCCTTGCGCGGGTGGCCCGGGTGAGCCGTGACCTCCCATGTGATGACTGTCACTCCAGGAGTCCCCTGGGGCCTGCCTCGGAGGGCGTGTGCCTGGGGGAGCGAGCCTCGCGCCTTCCCCTGCCTGGGCGCCGGCAGGCTGGCCTGGCACAGGGTGGGGCGGGAGGGTGCTTGGAGCCAAGGGCCCTGGGGAGGGGCGGCCAGGGCTCCCCGCCACAGCCACTGGCGCGACGGAGGGCACGCTGCTGCACCCTGGCTCCAGCCGGCCCCGTCTTCCCTGGGCCAGTCTGGAGATGGGTCAGACGAGGAATTCCAAGCCGCGGAGCGGAGCCGGCTTGAGGCCAGCAGGCCGCCACCCTCCCCGCCCACAGGCCGCCTCATCCACGGCCAGCCTCAGTCAGAGCCCAGTTGCGGCCTCCACCAGCCCTTGGCTCCTCAGGGGTGCAGCCGATGCCCACTGGGCCCGGGGCGCCTGCGCTGGACGGTGAGTGGCTGGCGGCCTGCTGCTCTCCTCTGGGGGGACAGCAGCTGGACCCCTGGGGGACTTGCTGTCCCATACAGGGCCGGGCTCTGACTGACCTCCAGCAGCTGCCCATCATCTGGCCCTGCATCGTCTCCCTGCCTAGCCCCTAGGGCTGGACTACGGCTGGTGTCCCTGTCCTGGGTCAGTCCACAGGCTCCTGGCTTGGCCCGCCCCTGGCGATCGCCCTGGCAGATTCACAGAGCCTCCTGCCTGTGGCCACCTCGCAGCTCCGAGCGCAGGGCCAGGGTCAGCTCGCTGGGCGTGAGGAGGACAGGGTGGGGCTGCCCCAGGAGGAGGGGGCTGCCGGGAGGGCAACCTGGATGGGGTGGACAGGTCCTGGGCCCCCTCTGGCTCATAGCAGAAGGGGTAGCCGCCCGCCCCGCCAAGCTCTGGGGAGGCTCCTGGGGTGCAGGTGGGCTGGCAGCACCCCCAGCCCCGTTTCTGTTACGGGCCCCCCTCTTCCCTCCCTCAGCACACCATTCCTACCCACAGGGCCTTTCTGCTTGCTCTTCCTGGGGTTCTGCACCCCACATCCTGGATGTGGGCTCTATCTCCAGACCCAGACACAAGGCACCCTCCTCCGAGAAGCCCGCCCTGACCAGCCACAGGAGCCACACGGCTCGTTCCTCCATGGCGCTTGCCCCTCACGGCAACCCTGCTGTGTGCACACGCGCCCAGAGGGCACAGGTCGTGAGCCCCAGCAGGCCCTGCCCAGCGCGGGCCTGAGACCGGGGAGGCGCGTACTTGGGGCGTGAGTCAGAGAACAAGTGATCTTCGGAATCCCTGCTGGAGCTGAAAGCAGAGACCGGCCTCCGTCACACGATCCCACACATCTGGCACCCGATTCTTCTCAGTGACTTAACCAGCTGTTTCGGAGTCACGCATGCCCAGGCGGATTACGCTCACTTGTGAAGGCTGATCTGAGGCGAAGGAAGAGAGCGGAGCTCAGGACCAGACCACGCACCCGGAGGCGGGGAGGGAGGCCCGCTCCCACCGCCTGGACGGGGCCGTCCCACGCACGTGGCCGTGGACCCCTACCTCACACCGTCCACAGGGACAAGTTCCAGAGGACGGAGATTGCAGCACAACACCAGAGCTGCTCCGCGCTCCAAGAAAGCGGAAGACGGACTTCCAACAAGATCACTGGGAGCCCCTAAGCCTGGCGCCCAGACAGGACGTACAGAAGGCCCCCGCGTCCACAAGCACGCCAGACACCTGGGGTGGGGGCGGCTGCCGCGCTCATGGACCGGCCAGTGCCCCGCAGGGTGACGAGAGCCACTGGGCCCGCCTCAGGATGTTTGGGTGGTCCCTGGAGGCCGGCATTGGAGGACCTGTAGAGGCCGGGCCATGTCCTCACCCGCTGTTTCCTGGGAGTACAGAGCTCAGCGTGGCATCGTGGACCCCGCCGTCCCTGCAGGGTGGCTGGGTGCCACTCCTCCCAAACAGCCGGAGGCCAGTGTGCACTTGGCAGGGAGGTCCCGGGTCTTGAGGAAGCCTCCGGAGGGTTCGTGGTGGCAGTGCCAATCTTGCCTAACCCCAGGAACCGTCCGCTGAGCACTGGGGCCCAGGTCAGGTGCCTCAGGGCCCGGGGTGCCAGGCGTCATGAACGCAGGGTGCCTGAGAGAGCATGGTGCCCGGCGCTCGGAGCCGTCCCGAGTGGGGAGGGGGCTGGAGCCCAGCCACCCTCCGCGGCTCTCCACCAGCCTGTGGCCCCACTGGGTGGCGCAGACGGGGGGCTCCAGGAAGAGGGTCGCGCCAGGCTGGAGCCGCCCACGGCCAGCCCCACTGTGGGCGCCTTTGCTGGCCAGAGCCTGGCCCTCGGTGATCCCGCGTAGCGGCTCCCGTCCCATAGCTGCATCTGAGCTTCCAGCTGTGCCTCTCGCGGTGCCCTTCCCTCTCCCACGTCCAGCTCCCGGCTCGGCCGGGGCAGGGAGGGACCAGAGCAGAGGCCTGCAGGCCCAGGACGGGCCCCAGTGCAGCAGCATGGCCAGCGGGGAGGGCGGCCCTGGCAGAGCCCCGCTGCCCATCTGCACCGGCTGGCCAGCTGTTGTCCGGGTGACCGTGTGGGCATCCACACTGGCCTTCAGCAGGTCCTGGGAGGCTCTGGGGAGGAACCGATGCTGTGGACCAATGTCTGTTTGATCCAAGGATCATTCAGATACGCCTGAGGGGTCCGGCAGCGAGAGGTGGCCCTCAGCTCCCCTCAGCCTTGTCCTGCTGCCCCCGCCTCCTGAGCAGGGTTTTCCTGCTGCCCGGTGCCCACAGCCCCCTCAGGCCCGCCCCTCCTCTCCCCATCTCTTCTCGGGGTCCCTAGCTTCACCGCTGCCCTGCCCTCCACAGGCAGAGCCGGTCTGAGCAGACCCTTCCTGGGTGTCAGCCGGAGCCAGATGAGCCCCTGATTGCCCGGGCTGGCACTGAGGGAGGGTCAGGCCCCTCCCCGCCCCCACAGCGTTCCAGGCCACCCAGGGGCTGGGGCAGGGAGTGTGCAGGGAAGGAGGCCTCAGGGAAGGGGCCAGAGGTCAGAGGCATGGGACCCCGGGAGTGGGTGGGGGCCCTGGAGGGCAGTGTGGGCAGGGCCCAGGGGAGGAGGGGCCGCAGGAGCCGGCACAGACTCACAGCCGCGGGCGCCCTCCAGGCGCTCAGGCCTGTCCACCGCCGGGCCCTGCACACTGACCCTGGGGAGGCCCCAGGTCCTGGGTAGAAACAGCCCTGACCCTGGGTGGGAGGTGGCCGCTCAGCATCCCCGACACCGTCTCTCAGTGTTATGGCAGGCCAGGGCTCCTGGCCAGGTTCCTCTGACTCGGGCCTTGTGGTCCCCGAGGCAAAGCCCCACGTCCCTAATTACATGTTGGGACCGTGGTGGGGACAGCCTGGCGGCATCTCAGGCCAGGCTCTGGTCTCAGAGGGACGTTTCCTGTCTCCGGGCCCCGGATACCAAGCCCCTGCAGGACAGCCCTGGGTGGTGCACATGCGTGGCCCTCCATTCAGTGTGGCCATGGAGTGAGCCACCTGTGCCCTTCAAGGTCCCCAAACCAGGACCCCAGCACAAGCCAGCGCTCCTCTCCTGGGACCCAAGATGGAACCTTGCCCGCTCTCAGTTAACAGAGCCCCCTGCCCAGGCTCACTCTGCAGCAGGAGGGCCATGCTCTTAGGAGGCCTGAGCCGCCGGCCCCCTGGACTCCTGCCGGGCGCCCTCCCAACCTGGCGGCTGGAGAGTGACCTGTCTTCTCCATTGCCCTGGTCAGCACTGTTCAGTGCAGGAGGGGACCACTGCGTGGTGGGGTCACAGGCCATCTGGGGGCTGCTGCCCACATGGGGTCGCAGGTGCTGACTCCACTCTGCTGCTCAGACCTCGCGGTGAGGAGCTGCGCCTGCTGCCTGCGGCCCAGGGAAGCCCTGGAGGACCCCGGCTGCTGTGGGGAGGCGCTGGAAGCCTCTGGCGTTCTCTCCGCACGTCCTGACGGCCCTGTGTCGAGGGTGGCTCACGTTGGTGATACTCCAAACCACTTTATGCAAGGCACGAACGGCCCAGAGGTTTCAGAGTCCTGGCCTTGAAGATGAGCCGCCCAGCAAGTGGACACCGTGTCAAGGAGCTCAGGCCACAGCCTGCCTGCCCCTGCCCCTGCCCCTGCCCCTGCCCCTGCCTGGGCAGCAGCTCAGGGTGCCCTCGGCTGCGCATGGGGAGGACTCAGTCCAGAGGCAGAGGGAGCTTGTCCAGCCAGATGGGGCGGGACCCCCACAGAGCCCTAACTGCCCTGTGGGGTCCAGGCCAGTCCTGAGCTGTGGCCCACCCAGCCCCAGACACAGCTCAGGTGCTGCCCCTGCCTCTGGCTCCGGTTCTTTGCAGTCACAGCCTGGTAACTGGCAATTACCAAAGAGAAACCGCAAACCACTGTACATAATTGTCCCAAATCCACAAAGAAGCACAAACCACCCGGGGGGGGGGGGGGGGCTGGGGCTGGCTCCAGGCAGATGCCAGCTCTCAGCAGCAGGATCGGCCCCTCCCAGCCCCCCATGGTGACGCCCGGTGGGGGGTCCCTCCCCGCCTGTGTTTGGGTCCGAGCTCTGCTCTCCCGGCTCCCTCCTCATCTGGCAACTCCGGAATTCCAGGGCTCCCCCATCCCGCAGACGGACGGCCAGATCACCCGGCTGGGAGCGGCACTTCCCTTGGAAGTTTCTTTCGGTTTCTTTCTGCGGCTGGAGCCTGAGGTTGGTGCAGCAAACGGAGGAGAAAGCTTCCTAATTATAAGTGTGCAGAGAAGGCTCGGCCCAGGAAGAGATTAGACCCCAGGAGCCGGCGAGCGTCCTCCAACACGCTCTCCCTCGGTGCGAGTGCTCCGAGGCCCAGCCTGGGCCAGGTGCAGCTGCCTGACCCACCCTTGGGGCTCCTGGCCCCTGAGAGTGACCACCACTTCCAGGCCACAGAACCTCCCCTCTTCCTTGAGGTTTGGGTGGGGGCAGGGATACCACCAGGCGGCCCAGGCCAGGACGCCCACACCGTGGCATTAGAGAGACTCCGGGAAGAACCTTGCAGAGAAGTTGTGGGCTGGGGCAGCACAGGCAGGGCCCAGAGGTGAACTGGACCCCAGGCAGGGGTGAGAATCTGGTCCTGGGTGCCCAGGCCCCTCTGGGCAGAAACCACAGAAACTGCTCCTGAACTTGAGGTGGACAGGTCAGGGCCATGTTCCCCTGGGAGCCCATCTCCTGTCCCTCCCTTCAAGGGGACCACAGGCCCTGGGGGTGGTCAGGGGTCCCAAGCGCCTTCCCCTCTGAGACCCCATGGCAGGAATGTGACAGGTGGGTCCATGTCCCCTTGGCCCCTGTATGCCTGGGCAAAGGCCTAGGTGGCTCTCCCTCCTACCCAGACTGAGACCCAGACCACCCTTGGGCTCCTGAAGCCCATTCCTCGGGGTGGGAGGATGGGGTTGTGGGGTCCGTGTATGTCCTGTTTGACAGGCTGGTGACAGGAGGGAGGGGACGTGCAGCTGGAGCTTGGTGTGCCCTGGGGACTCCAGGTCCCCGTCTCAGCAGCCCTGTGCAGGGCGGGCAGCATGCCCCCACCCCAGGCAAGGCCGTGCACGGGGGAGCCTGCAGGCACCCAGGGGGAGGAGGAGAGGACCCAGTGGGCAGCCTTTCCCAGCACAGACAGCTGGGCCCCCGGGGCCTGAGCCCAGACCCTCCCTGGAGCCTACTGTGCCCAGGGTCAGCCCACTTCCTGCCCCTGGCCTTGGGCTAATGGCCCCTCATAGAGCCCTCCACCCTCCCCTGCCCAGCGCCCACTCACCCAGCTCCAGACAGGGCCCTGTTGTCCACTGCAGCCCACACCAGAGGCAGGACCCTGCCTGGGGCACGCGGGGCTGCTTGGCCGGGTGGGGGCCCAGGCCACAGCTGGCTCAGGCTTCCAGGATGGGCTCCCGCGGGCCTGACCAGCCCAGCTCACAGGCCGCGGTGGGCCTCTGTCTGTCACAGGGCCTGCTGGGAACATGCCCGTTTCACCCAGCTGAAGCTGAGCCCTGGCTGCCCTGCCTGCACCTCCAGGGGGTGGGAAGTGCGGGACAGAGTAGCTGGTGCTTGTAAGAGCCCTAACTGAAGAGACAGCTCAGATGGCGGCTAGCTGAGAGCCATCAAGGTGTTCAAGTATTTTCACCTGAATCTTTTTATGCCCGTGAACACTGCGTGACGCACCTGTAAGCTTGAGCTGTTAGCACGTGTCCTTGTTAAGGCAAAAAGTATTTAACCGGGTGAGGGTTAGTTAGTTGGTGGTTGGAGTTGGAGTTGGAGAGAGAAGAATAAAAGAACTTTTTCATTTCCATCCTGCCTCCGAATTTTCTCCCGCGGCGTCGTTT
This sequence comes from Tamias sibiricus, assembly GCA_025594165.1. Taxonomy (NCBI): domain Eukaryota; kingdom Metazoa; phylum Chordata; class Mammalia; order Rodentia; family Sciuridae; genus Tamias; species Tamias sibiricus. Next base: position 857,048 of record CM046674.1, on the reverse strand, counting down.
CTGTAAGTGGCAGCCGCAGGCGGCAACAGGTGGTGGCCCGTATGGGGAATTCGGAATCGGCAGGTAAGAACTGAGAAATCTTTAAAGATGGGTGCGAAAATAACAAAAAGCCGAGTAATAAAAGCCTTTTTTGACATCGCTGACTCAGTTTATAGTGAGGAGGAAAGTGATCAAGAAAGCATAGCCTCCGCTGAGTCAGATAAGACCAGTAAGGATAATATTGGTGTGAACTCAAAAATAACGAAAATAAGAGCTGTTAAAGCTATCAGAGATTTATTAGAAATAGCCGAGGAATACGTGCTCTCAGTAGAATCTGAAACTCAGGATGATACTACCAGTGAAAGTGATAGTAATGAGGAGGAGCCAAATAACCATGAAAGCACAGCCTCCTCCACTAAGTCATTTAAGACCAGAAAGGACCATCAAGTAGAGGAATATTTTGTGCCCTCATGGGTGGAATCCATTACAGAAACCATGAGGGGTATTTCTGAGCGTATGCGTGCCCTTGAGTCAGAGATTAACGGCCTTTCTGAGCGCTTACACGCCCTCAAACGCCAAAAACCACAGGAACATTGGGACCTGCCAGTATTTGAAAATGAAAATGGGCAAAGGTATCACCAATCCCTAGGTTTTAAAACAATAAAAAATTTCAAAGAGGCAATAATGACCTGTGGGCCTCAAGCTCCATTCACGTTGAGCATGGTGGAGTCCCTTAACACTTACACTTTAACCCCCTCAGACTGGAAGGGGTTATGCAAGGCAGTATTGAGCGGGGGACAATACCTGATCTGGAGGTCACAATTCCAGGAACTTTGTGTAGAAACAGCTAAAAGAAATGTGACTGCAGGCTTCCCAGATCGTAATGTAGATATGCTAACAGGTGAAGGACAGTTTGCTGAATTACAAACCCAAATGCAATATGATCCTGGTGTATACGAACAAATAAACAATGCCGCTGTTAAAGCCTGGAAGACCTTACCAGGAACAGGTGATTTGCAAGGCAGCCTATCTAAAGTAATTCAGGGTCCTAATGAACCGTATGCTGATTTTGCTGACAGACTCTTTTGTGTGTGTGTGTGTGTGGTTACCGGGGATTGAACTCAGGGGCACTTGACCACTGGGTCACATCCCCATCCCTTTTTGTATTTTTTTATTTAGAGACAGGGTCTCACTGAGTTGCTAAGTGCCTCGCCATTGCTGAGGCTGGCTTTGAACTCGTGATCCTCCTGCCTCAGCCTCCCAAAGTGCTGGGATTACAGGCGTGCGCCACCGTGCCCGGCTTTTGCTGACAGACTTTTAAGAACTGCAGGCAGAATATTCGGGGATGTGGATCAAGCAATGCCCTTAGTCGTCCAGTTGGCATATGAAAATGCCAACAAATAATCCCAAGATGCTATAAGACCATGGAAAAATAAAAACGACCTTTCAATATACATTAGATTATGTAAAGATATTAATGATGCCTTTGTCACAGGCAATGTGATTGCAGCAGCAATGAGAGGTGCTTCCCCTCAAAATTTTACAAATAGGGCTCAACAAAAAAATTATAATCAATCAGGATATTCCAGAAAAAATTATTATAATCAACCAGGATATTCTAGGCAATATTCCCAAAGAGAAATAAGACCAAGCTCATATTGTGCCCCAGGCTGCTGCCCCAGGTGTAAAAGGAGAAATCATTGGGCCAATAAATGCCGTTCTAAATTTGACATCTATGGAAATGTTTTGTCTAGGAATTCAAAAAATGGGGCACGGGGCCCAATGCCCCGGGGCCCATAAATGTACGAGGCATTAGAGGAGGAATATCCTCAAATCCAGATGATTCCTCGTCACAATCCCTCCTACCCATTGACTCCCTTGTCAGAGGGACAAGAGGAAGTGCAGGACTAGACCTCTGTTCCACCGCCCGAATAGTGCTAACACCTGAAATGGGGGTTCAACTGATTCCCACAGGAGTCAGGGGACCTCTTCCCTCAGGGACTGTAGGACTTATCCTCGGGCGAAGTTCTAAAAGCCTATTAGGTTTTCAAGTAACACCAGGTGTTATTGACTCCGATTACCAAGGAGAAATAAAAATAATGCTTAGTTCACCTAGAGGCATTATCTCTGTTAATCAAGGAGATAGAACTGCTCAGCTGCTTCTCCTTCCCAGTTTCCACAACTCATTCAAGAGTATGCCGCAGAATAGGAATAATAGAGGATTTGGTTCCACTGGCTCGGGACCTATGGCTTGCTGGGTTCAGGATTGTTCACAGAGGCCTATGTGCAAAATAAAAATTCAAGGTATAGAGATGGAGGGGCTAATTGATACTGGGGCTGACTCTTCCATCATTAATCTACAACAATGGCCAAAGCACTGGCCTCTGCAGAAGGCCTCAACTAGTTTAAGAGGCTTGGGATATACTAACACCCCAGCACAAAGTGCTGTAGTCTTAAATTGGGAAGATAATGAAGGACATAAAGGAACATTCCAACCTTATGTTTTGACCAGCTTGCCAGTTACCCTATAGGGAAGAGATATTTTGCAGCAAATGGGGGTACACCTCGCAACCAAGCCCACAGGTGTTAAAAATAAAAATCTAAATCATCATCAAAAGGGTAAAAAATATTTTTTCTAGGGGCCACCGAGAAAACAATTTTGAAAATACCATGGCTTTCTGATAAGCCAGTTTGGGTCCCTCAGTGGCCCCTATCTAGAGAAAAATTACAAGCGGCCCACCTATTAATCCAAGAACAACTAGAAGCAGGACACATAGAGCCTTCCACCTCTCCCTGGAATTCCCCCATATTTGTAATCAAGAAAAAATCTGGAAAATGGAGATTGTTACATGACCTTAGAGAAATCAATAAAACTATGCAAATTATGGGCCTTACCCAACCTGGACTTCCTAATCCTGTAGCTATTCCAAAAAATTTCCATCTTATAACTCTTGATATAAAGGATTGTTTCTTTTCCATTCCTCTACATCCTCTGGATGCCCCCAGGTTTGCTTTTTTAGTTCCTTCTATCAATAATAATGGCCCTGATAAAAGATACCACTGGAAAGTTTTGCCGCAGGGAATGGCTAATAGCCCCACTATATGTCAAATCTATGTAGACAAAGCTATTCAGCCTATTAAGAACAAATATCCAAACCCTATGTGCCTCCATTATATGGATGATGTTTTGCTTGCTCACCCTAATCAAGAAATCTTATTTACCATATTCAGTGATATGACAGAAAATTTAAAAAGATATGGATTAAAAGTTGCTGAAGAAAAGGTTCAAACTAGATCTCCCATATTGTATTTAGGATTTAAAATCATGGATACCTTTATTAGGCCTCAAAAAATTTTAATAAATAAAGAACATTTGACCACCCTCAATGATTTCCAAAAACTGCTGGGAGACATTAATTGGCTTCGCCCTACACTAAGCCTCACAACAGGACAATTAAAACCCTTATTTGATATCCTTCGCGGGAACCCTGATCCATCTTCACCGTGAACATTGACTCCTGATGCTAGGGAAGCTTTAAAGTTAGTAGAAAAGGCCATTGAAAGATCCCATTGTGATAGAATTGATTTTGCTCAACCACTGATATTGATTATTATTTCTTCACAATATACACCCACAGCAGTATTTTGGCAACAGGGACCTTTATTATGGATACATTTACCTGTCTCTCCTAAAAGTACAATTGAGTCTTATACCTCCATGGTGGCTAAACTTATTCTTCAAGGACTTAAGACTTCTACTAAAATATTTGGCATTCATCCCGCTACTATTATTACTCCCTATTCATCGTCACAGGTTGAATATTTGTGCTTCAATGATAATGATTGAGCTATAGCTAGATGCTCTACTTTTGCAAATTTTGATAACCATCTTCCTAAATCTCCTAAACTATATTTTTTGGTCAATCATCCCATTATATTTCCACAGGTAATAAAACATCAACCTATTCCTAAGGCATTAAATGTATTTACAGATGGGTCCTCTAATGATACTGCTATAGTAGTCACTCAAAAAGAAAATATGATTCATATTACTGGTCAAAAATCAGCCCAATTAGTTGAATTGAAGCTATTATAATAGCTCTAGAAAATTTTAAAGAACAGCCTATAAATATTTTTCCAGACAGCCACTATATTGTACATGTTGTCCCTAAATTGGAGCTAGCAGGTCCAATAGCACCACATACTCCAGCCTTTAAATTGTTTTTTCAAATTCAAAATCTCCTATGGGAACGTAAAGAACCTTTATTTATTGGACATATCAGAGCTCATACTAATTTGCCTGGTCCTCTCCATGAAGGTAATCAAAAGGCTGATGCCCTCACTAAAACAATCTTTATATTTTCAGCAATCCAACAAGCTACTTTGTTCCATTCCCAATTTCATGTCAATAGTACTACGTTACAGCAAATGTTCAAAATCACAAAGGAGCAAGCTCGAACAATTGTGAAGGATTGTCAATCTTTTTTTTTTTTTTTTTTTTTTGGTACTGGGGATTGAACTCAGGGGCCCATGACCACTGGGCCACATCCCCAGCCCTTTTTTGTATTTTATTTAGAGACAGGGTCTCACTGAGTTGCTAAGTGCCCCGCCATTGCTGAGGCTGGCTTTGAACTCGCAATCCTCCTGCCTCAGCCTCCCAAGTGCTGGGATTACAGGCGTGCGCCACCACGCCCGGCTAGGATTGTCAATTTTGTGTGACACATTTGACCAATCCACATTATGGGGTTAACCCAAGAGGATTAATGCCCAATCATTTGTGGCAGATGGATGTCACTCATGAGCCAAGTTTTGGAAAATTGTGATTTATTCATGTGACCATAGATACATGCTCAGGCATGATTTTTGCTTCCTTACATTCTGGAGAAAAAGATGTTACATCTCATTGTCTGCAAGCTTTTACTGCATTGGGCATCCCCAAAATGCTTAAAACAGATAATGGCCCTGCATACACGTCATCATCTTTCAAACAGTTTTGCGCAAAATTCAATATATCCCATAAAACAGGTATCCCATACAATCCTCAAGGTCAAGGTATAATTGAATGAGCTAATCGCACACTCAAAATTATGCTATTAAAGCAAAAAGAAGGAAATTGGAAAAATCCTAGGGACAGATTGGCAGTTGCCCTGTTTACCTTAAATTTTTAACTTTAGATTCTAATGGATATTCGGCTAGAGACAGACACTGGAATCCACACCAACAACATAAACCTTTAGTTTAGTGGAAGGATGTTCTTTCAGGTACATGGAAGGGTCCAGATCCAGTATTAATTTGGGGGAGAGGATCTGTTTGTGTTTTTTCACAGCATGAATCCTCTCCAATATGGATACCATCTAGATTAATTAAACAGATACCAAATCAAAAGGGCCAAGATGAAGTTGTTGTTGTGGAATGATTCCCTTAAAACAGTCCTTCAATAAATTCACAACGTAAGTCTCATTCCTCCCGGCCAGGACAAGAAGATCTCTCTTTAGTGTGCACACAATTGTATTTTTTCTTTTTTATATATGTCTTTATGTCTGTGTATTTGTCTAAATTTCATGTTAATGTGACGTCACAAATATATGTTTGTATGTGCATCTGTCCAGTGTGACGTCACAAATAACAAAGCGTTTATGAAAATTAATAATATAAAAAAATTAATTATGTATATATATGGATCCAAATAACTTTAATTCATTTAAGTTTAGAGTATCCAATTTGGGTAAACAATTTAAAAAGTGAAGGTACCTTCAATTTTGATTTATAGGTGTCCCTGGGACTTCTCTTCAGCAAAGAATATGACTAATACTGTATAACCTGATATTTTGGTATTTTGACATGGGATTGTTTATTTGTAATTAACTTTATTTGTTTAATAGCTGATTAATTTGAATTATTTCAACAGGTAATTTCATAGAAGGTTGCTGTGTATGTAGAGACTCGGGAGTTCTAGCTAACAAATTATTTTTCCAAAGTGCTCTTAGTTTTTCTTTAATTTATCTTTATGTTTGTGGGAGCTCAAGCAGCAATGTGTGTGAGCAGAGATCAACTTTAATTTTCTAATCTAATAATTCTATTTCTTAGTTTGACAACTCGCCTCTTAACTCAGTGCTGGAATAGCACTGCCTTTTCTTTAATAATTGATGCTTGAGTTTCTAGGTAGCGGGCCCTGAAGATTTGCTGGTGGCATTGTCTAGATATGAAAAAGATGGCTGCCGCTACAGCTACAGGGATCGCGGTTGCTACAAACATCCCTGCTGCTCAAGCATCAAACAACCTCACCAGCAGTGTGGGCTCTGCTCTGCATGCAAGGGGCCTCCTTGATCAACGTGTTCTAACAAGTGGACATTTTGATCTTTTGGAACATTACGGGACAATACCTTGCAGGTATTTGTCTAGAGAACTCAGTGCGTTTCTTGATGGAACTAAGGGCAGCTGATTTGTTTAAAGACCTTGATACGCTATGGAACTTGGCTCATCAGCAGGAAGCTTGCCGCCTTAAAGCCGCAGCATCTCCTCACGATTGGACGGCTGTTAGTCAACACACAGTCGATCCTGAAGGGCTCGATTGGATGGCTGGTTAGCCAATGACGGGTAAGATCCCCAGAGGGGGACAACCTAAGACAGGCACAGTCGATCCGGATGAGGTTGTCACCCATCCACGGACAGTTTCATGTGGCTGACATATCAACCTAAGACAGGAGTCAAGGGCACAGCCTTGATTATCCGATGACGGGTAAGAATGTTGGTTGCACATGGACGTCCTAGAGCATCCCCTTTTTTAAAAACAAAAGGGGGTAAATGTAAGAGCCCTAATTGAGGAGATAGCTAAGATGGCAGCTAGCTGAGAGCCATCAAGGTGTTAAAGTATTTTCACCTGAATCTTTCTATGCCCGGGAACACTGCGTGACACACCTGTAAGCTCGAGCTGTTAGCACGTGTCCTTGTTAAGGCAAAAAAGTATTTAACCGGGTGAGGGTTAGTTAGTTGGTGGTTGGAGTTGGAGTTGGAGAGGTTGTTGGAGCCAGAGAGAGAAGAATAAAAGAAGTTTTCATTTCCATCCTGCCTCCGAATTTTCTCCCGCGGCGTCGTTTCTGTAAGTGGCAGCCGCAGGCGGCAACAGGTGCTGACCTGGCCCAGGGCCCAGCAATGTCCCCTGCCTCCTCACGTCCCTCCATGCTCAGCATTTCCAGGAGGGCCCCTCAGGGCACCCTGAGGGTCGCTGCCACGGTCGGCAGCCTCCAACCCTCCAGTCCAGCTGGCCCGCGGTGCCTTGGGGCAGGGGACATTAAGAAGGGGCCAGAAGCCGGGCGCGGTGGCGCATGCCTGTAAACTTTGGGAGGCTGAGGCAGGAGGATTGCAAGTTCAAAGCCAGCCTCAGCAATGGCGAGGCACTTAGTAACTCAGTGAGACCCTGTCTCTAATAAAATCCAAAAAAGGGCTGGGGATGTGGCCCAGTGGTCAAGTGCCCCTGAGTTCAATCACCAGTACCAAAAAAAAAAAAAAAAAGGGGGGGCCAGAGGGTGTCATCCACCGCACCAGGCGGCGTCCTCTTGGGGCCAGGCCCCTTCGTCACTCTGTCTGTAGTACCCCCTCCAGAAGGCCCTCCCTCCCCTTGCCAGTCCAGAGCTGTGAAGCCAGCCCTGCCCGGGCAGCGCCCCCTCACCGGGGTCCTGGGGCTCTGGCAGTCTGACCACGCTGCTCATCCAAGCCCACCCCCACCCAGAGCCAGGCACCCAGCCCTCCCCACTCTGCCTCCTGCCTAGGCTGGCACGGTGCCCTCGGGCCCCAGCAAATCCTGACCATGGGCACGGGAGCCACCCCTACCCTCCACCCTGGCATCACCTCCTCCGCACCCCAACACTCCCTCCCACACCACCTGTGTCCAGCTTCTCTGTCCTCTCTGGTCTGGATCTGCTTGGACCAGTGGCACGTCGTCCTCCCTGGGCTCTCCCCATCCGAAGGAGGAGTGAGCACCGACATCGCTGTCCACTGGAGATGCCTTTCAGCTGCAGCGACAGCAGCCAGAGGCCAGACTCCCACCCGGAGCTCACAGCTGCAGGCTGGGCTGCCTGCCTGGTGGCCAGCAGGGAGCCAAGGCCCAGGGAGCAGGGGCTTAAGGGGCCAGGGGCCTGTCTGGAGCTACCCTCCCATTTACCACTCACCCAAGGCCAGACAATTGGAGAGAGACAGATGGACAGCCAGAGGGATAGATGGGTAGATGGATGGGGTTTGTGGCTGGCTGGTTGGGTGGGTGGTGGATGGACGGATGGATGGATGGGTGGGTGGTGGATGGATCAGTGGATGGATGGATGGGTGGTAGGTGGGTAGCAGATGGGAGGTGGTAGATGGGTGGATGGATGGACATATGGAAGGAGGGAGGAAAGGGGGAGGGATGGGTAGGTGATGGCTGGTTCAGTGGATGGATGGATAGATGGGTGGGTAGCTGGCAGGTGGGGGTAGATGGGTGGGTGGATGAATGGATGGATGAATGAGTAGATGGGTGGATGGGTGGTAGGTGGGAGACAGGTGGGTGGGAGGTAGAGGGATGGATGGGTGGCTGGGTGGGTGGTAGGTGGGTGGCGGCTGGGTGGGTGGTGATAAACAGCTAACCAGGCCTGGGTGGCAGTGGTCTGGGAGGGGGCAACAGTGCCAGCTCCCTTCCCTTGCACGGCAGGGGCCCTTGGGGACAGAGCCACACCACGGGACTTCTGCCCCTGAGAGCTCGGAAGCCCTGGATCCTTTGAATTTGGTGGACGGCTGCACAGTTGGGCATGTCCCAGTGACCCCAAAGCCTGCTCTGGCCTCTTCCTCGCCAGGACTTGGGTGCTGAAGCGGCAGCTTTGTCCCATGAGGTCGAGGACCCTGGGAACGGCGGTCAGTCCACCTGGAAGGCCAAGGGTGGGTTTTAATCCCCACCAGTCAGAGGCCATCCCAGGAGCCTGTGTGCCTGTGGCAGTGGGTTGGGTGGTGGCCACCCAAAGTCAGGTTGTCGGGTGCGATTCAGTCACAGGTCTCTAGATAAGATCTCCTGGACGACGTGACCGCAGTCCTCAGAGAGGGACTCTTTGAGACGGGCGAGGCATGGACGCAGAGGGGGCATGTGAAGACACAGGCAGAGTGGAGTCCAGGGGCCGCGCCCCAGAAGGCCGCTGCCCTCCCTCCGGGGATCTGGACACAGTGCTCAGACGCAGCCCGAGGCCTGCGACCCCAGGAGTGCCCAGGCTCCCCGAGCCTGCCTGGCCACCCCACCTCTGAGGCCATTTTCCACCCAGCCATGCCTGCTGGAAAGAGCAACCAGGACACCTCGCAGGGCCAGGCCTCCCGTCGCCAAGCCGAAGGGAGGAGAGGTGCCGGGCGTGACCAGGCTGCAGTCTGCCACAGGAGGCCGGGCTGGGCGGCCAGGGGAGCGGCGGCGGCAGTCGGGGCCTTGGCCTCCAGGACAGGCCTCATCCAGGGCTGGTCAGCCCAAACCCCTGTGGGGCCCAGGGAGCCCTGAAGTGGGGGACGCCCTCACCAGTCCCAGAAACTGCCCTGGGCCCGCAGCAGCCCCAGTGGGCTCATGAACCCGTCACCACACTTTATAGAAACTCAGACTCATCGTGGCGGGCATGGCCACGGGGCCCAGCCACGGCGTGACCACACTCAAGTCCAGTGGCTACTGCAGGGACACAGAGAGGTGGCACTGTCACCGAGCACCACCAGAGTGGAGGGCTTCCCACAGCAGGATGGCCTGCAGGCCAGAAGCCGGGCGGGCAGGGCTGGGCAGGGCTGGGCAGTCCTGGGCTCCATGGAGGGCCCTCCGGCATCTGGCGCAGGGCAGTCCTGGCCTTGGAACCGTGTGCCTCCTTCTCGGCCTCTGTCGCCCGGCCTCTCTGCGCATCCCTGTGCATCTGTTTTCTAGTCAAGGGCCTGGTGTGTCACTCAGGGCCACCCTTCCCGTGGGACGACCTCTCCGCAGCAGGTCATATTCTGAATTTCCAGGGGACCCAGCACAGGGAGCCAGCAGGGCAGGAGGCCTGCGGTCAGGACACCGCAGGCTGTGCTTGGAGCATGGCTGTGCGGGGCAGGGGGAGGTGGCCCTGGTCATGGGCCAGACGGAGGAGTCGGACGCACCAGGGCACTAGAGTCACTGAGGCAGGGACGGAACCTGCCAGCCCCGAAGCCTTTATTTGTTGGCAGATGCCAACTGAGTGGTCAGCCGGGCCTCGTGGAGTGACTGGCTAGGGAGCAGCAGAGGGCGTGCCCATGGGAGGTGGCACAGGCCCGGGTGGGGGTGGCAGGTGTCAGCTGGGCACGAGGCAGGACGGCCTGGTGGACAGGTCCACGACCGGCCAGTGTGAGTGGGAGCAGCTCGTGCCCTTCCTGCCGGGCTCCTGGTGGGGAGGGGCTGAGCCTCCCGGGGCTGCGGTGCCCCGCGGCTGCGGTGACACAGACCTCCTCCCGGGAGCGAGGCATGCGCCTGGCTGTGGAGGGAGGCTGTCCTGGTCTTGGAACGGCAGGGCCGAGCAGCCTGGGGGGGGCCTCTGCCGGGAGCAGGCAGGGCCGAGCAGCCTGGGGGGGGGCCTCTGCCGGGAGCAGGCAGGGCCGAGCAGCCTGGGGGGGGGCCTCTGCCGGGAGCAGGCAGGGCCGAGCAGCCTGGGGGGGCGCCGGGGCAGGCAGGGCCGAGCAGCCTGGGGGGGGCCTCTGCCGGGAGCAGGCAGGGCCGAGCAGCCTGGGGGGGGGGGCCTCTGCCGGGAGCAGGCGGGCCGAGCAGCCTGGGGGGGCTCTGCCGGGAGCAGGCAGGGCCGAGCAGCCTGGGGGGGGCCTCTGCCGGGAGCAGGCAGGGCCGAGCAGCCTGGTGGGGGGCCTCTGCCGGGAGCAGGCAGGGCCGCCCGCGTTCTGTTGGGCGGACAGCCTGGGGGCGGCTTCAAGGTGGGTGTCCTGCCAGCCGCAGCCCCGCCCCAGCATGGGGACAGGATGCAGGCAGCAGCTCTGCCCCCCGCAGGTCAGGTGGCTGTAGGCTGTCCCTGAGAAGCCACGGGCAGTCAAGCTCTTAGCTTTCCAGAAGTTCCAGGGTCATGCAGCCGCAGGATGGCAACAAGCTGTCCCCCACGCCCACGGGCAGCCCCTGCCCTGGGGAGGGTCTCCCAGGCACCCTCATCTCAGCCCCTCTAGAGGAGGAGAGCCTGTTGGGCTGCCCTCCGGGTGGGCGGGGACCACTGCTGTGTGGCCAGACGGGAGGCAGAGGTGTCCTCACCGCATGGACCGCATGGACAGCGGGAGCAGGGGGAGGGGGACCCGACGGCGTGTGCCACCTCCTCTGCAGCCTGGTGGCAGAGCCCACAGCAGGAGTGTGCTCCAGTGAGGACAGGGCCGGCGCTGCAGGGACCCGGCACACAGACAGGCTGCTCTCCGCCGGGCGGCTCCTGCCGGAGGTGGGGACGCCTCTGCCCCATGGGCCAGCAGCACGGGTTTCTCCTCCAGGGGACCTCAGGTGGAAGAGCGGCCACCCCATCCACTCCCCACCCTCTCCCGAGAGTGGGCTGAGGTCTTTGGCAGGGCCTGTCCAGAGGTCCTGCCCCAGGGCCTCGTGATCACCGGTGACAGACCGCAGCGAGGCTGAGGCTGTGGTTCAAGAGTGGACCTCCCCAGCTGCTGCGAGGTACGGACCGCTCGCTTCGAGCAAGTGCCCGGCCGCCTGTGCTTCGCCAGAGACGGCACCGACGCCCGCACCGGCCTCGCCAGGTGGAGACGCTCCCCTCCGGAACCCGCGCCCAGCCAAGGGGACAGCGGCCTTCGCTCCGAGAAGGCCTGCACCCTGTTCCTGCAATCCTCTTCAAAACAGGAGCCCAAACGGGGACCTGCCGTAGCGTCACCACCAGAACGCTTGGGTGTGCTTCCAATGCCCTGTCCGAGTGTGTTTGATCTAGAATGGGCTGGCACAGGCCCCCTGCCCTGGCACAGGCCCCCTCCCTGCCCTGCTGTGTGGCTCTGGGCAGGTGACTGGGCCTCTCTGGCCTCCCACCTGTCCAGTCAGGTGGCTCTATGGGCCACTCAGGCCTGCCAGGTGCAGAGAGGGCCTGCAGGGCAGCAGAGCGGGACGCTCACTTCCAGGTGGGGCCTCTGCAGCCTATGGGGCTAGCGCCTTGCCCTCCACCAGCCTTGCCAGCGTCCCAGGGTGGCAACACACCCTCCTTCTCCCAGAGTTCTGAGGCCGGGAGTCGAGTCGAGGAGAGGGTAGGGGCACCCCGCCCCTCAGCTTCGGGGGCTGCCGCGCCTTGTCTTGCAGGCGTGCTCTGACCTCTGACCCCTGCCATCTGCGCACGGCCTCTTCCACGGCTGCTCCACCTCTCAGGAGGACCACCACCACTGGGTCAGCGTCCATCCTGAGGACCACCACCACTGGGTCAGCGTCCATCCTGAGCCAACCTGACCTCCACTTTGTCAGCCCCTGCGGGGACCCTACTGGACTGCCTGTGAAGAGGCCACGCTCACAGGCCCTGGGCTCAGCACTGGACGTACCTGTTTTGGGCAGTGGGCCCTCTGCTGCTGGCCACATCCTCAGCCTTTCCGTGTTCATCTTGAGGCAGGGTCCCTGTGAGTGGCGAGGTCGGCCTGGGACTCGCCCTCCTCCTGCCTCGGCTCCCAGGCGGCCTGGGTCCCAGGCGTGCCCCGCGCCCGGCTGCACCATCTCCTTGGGATGCCTGCTGAGCGGGCAGCCTCTGCACAGGCCTGAGCGGCCGCCCGGCTCTTCCCCACAGCAGGGCGGGACCGCGCGCCTCTCCTGGCCGGCACCTGCACCGGCACTGGCCCCGAGGTCGAGGGTCTGAGGAAGCCCTCGGGAACAGGAAGCCGCATGCGCATTTGCAGTTCTGAGCAGCCACATCCAAAAGGCAAAGCAGACCTGTGCGGTCCGTGGGGACACTGGACCTGGCCCACTTACCCGACGTCACCGTCGCAGCACATGACCAACGGAGAATCAGCGTGGGACGCTTGACCTCTCAGAACAGCCTGTCGAGGCGCGACTCCCGCACCCGGAGGCTGGGCCGTCAGCCACACCCACAGAGCTGCTCGAGGGCCTCCGCAGCCACTGCAGAGCAGCCCTGTGGCCGCAGAGAGGAGCCCTGGCCAGAGTGGACACTGGTGGCCTCCGGGGTGCCTCGGTCACCTCCTGTCTCCGGAGTCCCCCATTCTGGACCTTTCCCACGGGCGGTGGGCCGTGGCGTCCCTCTCTGGCTGCTCCTCTTCGGGACCGTCCGTGTCCGAGTGGCTCCGTCATACTCCATCCTGGGGACCCGCCACCTCACTCTCGGCCAAGCTTGGACAGCTCGGGCAGTTCAGACCGGCCCCCGTCAAGGCTGGCATGGCCTCGGCAGCCCAATGCCCAGCATGTGCGGCACCGCCCAAGGTCACTGCCCAGTGGGCTCCAGCATCCCCACAGCCGTCCCGCGGTGCCCCGACGGGGTTGAGTGAGGCACACGGTGGCTCTGACCACGCGGAACAGAGGTGCTCTCCAACTGGCCGCCGTGGCTCGTCTTTCCAAACGGCTAAGTGTGACTGTTCAGAGAACCGTGGAGGAAGGTTCCAGACCTCTGAGGCGGCCTAACAAGTACTGGCCCCTGGTAGAGGGGCCCAGGCACAGAGAGGGCGGCCAAGGGCCCCTGCCCGTTGTCCCCTCCCAGACACGCAGAGCCCCGGCCTGCTGTCTCGGTCCTCTCTGCTTCCCCAGGACGCCTTTGTGCCTGGTCCAGTGTCACCATGGTGACGGCCACAGGTGGCCTTCTCAGGGCCATCAGGCGTCCAGCCTCCGGCCGCTTTCCCAGAGCCCCGGCCCTGGAGGAGGCTTCACCACCCTGGGCAGCGCCTCCTCACCTGCAGCCCTGCTGGGGAGCAGAGAGGGAGTGGGCAGATGCTGAGGGTGCCTTGTGGGTGGCTGCAGGAGCCCTGTTTGGGGAGATGGCTTGAATTGTGGTTGACTATGGGCCATAGAGATTTGGGCATTGTCGCCTTCCGTAGTCTCACGGGACTTGGCCCGGGATCTCGAGTGACTTGGCCAAGATTGTTGATTGGGTCAGCGCCATTTTGGTAGTGTGTGGCGCGTGTTAGTCGTTGTTAGAGCCAGAGAGAAAAGTTATCAAAATAAAAAGCTGTTTGTCTCCAGTTTGCCTCTGAACTTCTTCCCGCGGCTCCGTTGCTCCAAGCGGCCATCGCTTCAGGCAGCAACAGGTGGCCACGGGGGCAGGATCTCAGACACGGAGGCCTTGAAGGGTGGCCACGGCCCTCAACAGGCCCATGGCCTTGATGGAGGGCCAGGCACCAGGTGGGGCTGGTCAGGCCAGCGTCTCCACAGCCCTCTGACTGTGGACGCTACCTCCCTCGCAGGCTGGGAGGTGGGGCACAGAGGGCAGGCCACGGCAGGGACCCCACTTGAGCAAGGCTGCGGCTCCCTGCCTGACTCATGGAGCGCGATGGGAGCCGTGGCCCGCGTGTGCCCTGGCGAGCCCAGCCCAAACCCTGTCCTCCTTCCCTCTGGCCCGGGAGGGCTGGCTTGACCCCGATCCCCTCTGGGTAGCTGCACACCAGAGCAGGGCTGGGCCCCAGGCTCCCCGACTGCGCTGCACCTCCACAGGAAGCAGGAGCCCAGGGGTCTGCCCCTGGCTCTTGTCCCCCAGGAGGACATGGCCTTGAGCCGACGTCCCCAGCTCTGTGTGTGCCGCCTGCCGGCAGCAGAGGCTTGTCACCCAGGGAACCCGACCGGCCTCGGGGCGGGGCGCAGCTGGGCGCCTGCTGGAGCCCTGGGAGGAGGCTCGCCGGGCCTGGCTGCTGGCCAAGTGGTCTCCTAGGGAGTTCCCAGGCTCACCAGGCAGCAGGACCTGCTCTCCGTCCACCCCGGGGCTCAGCCGAGCCGGCCCTGGAGGAGAGCAGGAGGCCGCCCTCCCTCCCCCAGACACCCCCGCCCGGCGGGCAGCTCCTCAGAAAGAAGGGCTGCCCACACCGAGCCGGGGCCTGACCAGCTCAGACCAGCAGCCCTGGGTCAAGGCCCTTGTTGTCCACTGAAGCGGCCCAGGGTGGTGGACAGGCACTCTCCCTGCTCCGGCTCCGAGGAGTGTGCGTCCCCTGCCCGGGGAGCTGAGGCTGGAGCACTGCAGGAGGTGGAGTGGCACGGTCCTTACGGCCTGGGGCATCAGGCCCCGGGAGAACTGCAGGGACCTTTTCCTCCAGGGGAGGCGGAATCGGGTGAGACCCGGACCCAGGGACGTGGCTCAGGCCACCTCGCGTCACATTTCAGGATGGGGAGACTCGGAGGACCCCGGCGACCCTCCCCACCCGCACCCCGAGCCCTGGCTCCGCACGTCCGAGGCAGAGCGACCCCACCCGAGACGTTGGCACCCGCTGTCCCCAGCCCCCACGGCAGCCCGGCCCACTGCGAGCCGCCTCCCGCGGGAAGCTGTGCTCCGCAGGAAAGCCCCGCTCCCCGCCCGGTGGGAGCTCCCTCCAAAGCAGAAGTTTGCTCAGCTCCCTCGAAACCCCCAGCCAGGGTCACGGCGGGGTGAGGTCCACAAGGGCCTTGGGGCAGAGGTCATGGGAGGGAACCCGGGAACGCCCAGCACACCTGCTGGGTCTCAACGGCACAGCCAGGGGTTCTTTCTGGGCGGGGGCACCAGATGGCTGGCCAGTGAGGCCAGAGGAAGCGGTTGGCAGGCCCAGCCCTGGCCGCCAGGTGACCCGGGGAGTTACCTTCCTGCCTGAGGCCGAGTTGCAGCCCCTCCTGCCTGAACCCCGAGGCTGCCTGGGCGTCTCCAACCCGGGCATGTCTGCTGGAGGGCGTCCAGCTCCCCTGCCTTGTCCGCCTGCTGCCGGGGACTCCAGCACGGACTGGGGCCTCGCCCGGCAGGCAGTGCCTGTTCCCAAGCAGAGAGCAGAGGGACAAATGGACGCGCCCAGAGCCCTGGTAGTGCAACCCCAGAGCACGCAGGTCAAGAGAGCAGGCCAGGGCTGAGACCTGGTAGTGCAACCCCAGAGCACGCAGGTCAAGAGAGCAGGCCAGGGCTGAGACCTGGTAGTGCAACCCCAGAGCACGCAGGTCAAGAGAGCAGGCCAGGGCTCAGGCCATGCTCAGACGGAGGCTCCTACCCACCCGGCTCCCAGGAGGACCATGGCCACCCTGCCCTCCCGCGCCCGGGGCGCTGCCAGGCCCTGTCCCCGTGTCCTTGCATATCTGCCCCCAGGTGGTGGGAAGCCGGGGCCACCCCACACTCTCCAGTGCCACAGGGTCCCTCACCAGCCCCAGGGCCCTGCAGGCAGGGGAGCAGAGAAGAGGACAGGTGCCCGGCCCCAGAGGCCCCCAGTGGCGTCTTCCCGGCGGCCCTCCGCACCCATGGAGAGCTCCCCGTGGCCTGCCTGCGTCTGCCCTCCACCTGCCCTGTTCTGCTCAGAAGGACCTGCCCTAGGAGTGCTCTCAGATGCCCACAGCGGGAAGACCCACCCACCCAAGTGCCACTCAGGTGTGTGCACGCCCACACCCCGGGCTCACACCCACGGGCGCTCGCCTGGACCACGTGCCCCGCTGCGCCTGTGGGCGAGGGGCTGCGTCCTGAGCACCCCGGCCCAGCCCAGGGGTGCGTGGCGGTCCCGGGCGTGAGGACACAGGGCATTCTCCTGGAGCAGCCCCGGTGGCTCCCGGGTCCAAGCGCCTTGGGGTTCCTGGACGGGAATGGAGCAAGTCCAGTGCCTGCTGCTCCATGGACCACGCCGTGTCCACTTCCCCCGAGGTGGCCATTCCGGGACGGCTGCTCCGTGGACCCCGAGGGAAGGAGCTGGGCCACGGGCACTGTGTGTCACCACCTCGGCTTAAGGCCGGGTGGGAGTGCTGAGCCACACCTCAGCTGGACCCCGTGCCCTGGGACAGCTGCAGGCGGGCCGGCAGAGCGACAGTTGTGGACGTCCTGAGGCCCCGGCAGAATGCGGGGCACGAGGTCCTGGGCGTCAACTGCAGCCAGCGCAGCTTTGAAAGCAAGACTGGAGCCCCCCAGCCGCCCCGTGCGCCTCAGACGGGCTTGCCATTGACTGAGGTGTGTGGGAGGGGCTGGGCTGGGGCAGGGGACGACGGCCGCCTTCCGTCCCCGTCCCCGCGGCTGGAGTCGCCAGCCTGCGCCTTGTCCCCGCTCCTGGTTTCCTCGGCCCCTCCAAGAGCTGTTCCCTGCTCCCCGGTTTGTGGCCATTTAATCCTGCACTAATTAGATTTCTGCCTTGCTGATGAAAGGGCTCCTTGCATGCCAGGCTGCTGGCCGGCCCAGCCTCTGCTTGTTTGGTACAGAATTTTAATTGTTTCCAAATTAATCCTCAGAATCGAGTGAGCTCAGAGCAGATAAAGCTGGCTGTAGAGAGAACAGCGCGCCACGTCCGCGTTCCCTGCCCAGAGCGGGCCGCAGTGCTGCGGAGTGACGCGGGAGCTGCCCGCGGACATGACGTGATCGCTGAGCAATGTCCAGTGCTTTCCCGCTCTGCCGCCTCCGAGGGCCTGGCCAGGCTGCCCGGCTCTGGGGAGTTTTTTTTCTGTTGGCTCTTGGCTCAGCTTCCCTCTTAATCCTATTTCCACCAGTTTCTATCCAATTTAAGACAGCTTCTGTAAGTCAGGGTTAATTACCGTGTGTGCCCCCGCCCTGAGGCTGCCTGCTCCCTGCTCCTGGGGCCCGGCTCAGGAAGGGGGAGCCTAAGGGCAGGAGGAGAAGACACCCCACACAGTAGAGGGGCCCTTGGGGTCCCACCATCACGCCCAGGAGTCCCCACAGCCTGAAGGCGGACGGTCCCCACCAGCAGCATGAGGACCGGCCCTCCCAGGAACTCTCCCCTGTTCCCGCAGCCTCCCGAGCTCCTGACACCCAGTCTGTCCCCGGGGCCGGCACCCTCCTGGCCACTTCCACACAGGATGGGGCGTCCTGCAGAACACGTTCAACACCGCCAGACAAAAACGAACAAAGACTCAAAAAGCACAGGCAACCAGAGGAAAAGTCGATAAATTGAACTCGTCTAAGTGAAAACTTCTGTGCTTCCTCGGGGACCGTGGAAAGACAACCTACCCACTGACTGGGAGAAAGTGTCAAGCGTGGCTCACCTGGTGAGGGTCTGCTCTCCAGGAGATGCAAAGGACACTCACGACACTACAAAGACCGGTGGGGAACAGGCGTCTCTCCTGGGAAACCACACCAACCACACACGAGCAGGCCAGAAGACGCCGGGCAGCAGCAGTCCGCAGGCAGGCCCCTGCGCGGTAGGAGGCTGCTGGTGGGACGGGAGGCCGAGCTGGGGACAGCTCCAGGACGCAGGCAGAATCACCGCGGGGCCTGGCGAGTGCACCCCTGGCCTGTGCCTGGGGCACTGACAACCCACAGTCCGCAGGGCTGACCCACGGTGAGGACAGACAGGCGTGGCCGTCCACGCTCTGGAGCGTTGCTCAGCCACGGACAGCAGGAAGCTCAGCTTGCAGCAACGGCCCCGGGAAGCGTGGTGCCCAGGGGGAGAAGCTAGGCACCAGGCCTCATGCTGCAGGGCTCTGTCCACAGACACGTCTGGACTAGGCAGAGCTTGGAGACCAGGGGTACTGAGCAGATGTGGGGCCGGACAGCATCTGGCCACAGAGAGGGGGCCCAGCCCCAACACAGCCCCAGAGGCAGCGGCTCCCAGCCTCACCGTGAGTCTCCCTCCCTGAGGCTGGTGGTCACTGGTGGTCACACTGTCACCAAGCTCTCAGGGCACTGGCCTGGGCCATGCTCTGTGTGACACGGTGCCCAGCAGAGCGTGGACCCCTCTGCTTCAAACCACCTACTTCAGCAGAGTCTGGGGTCCAGCCGCCTGGAGCCTCCTTCCCATGAGCTTCTTCTGGAACCTTCCTCTGCCCTGGGCCAGCAGCAGGCACACGGGCCGTGTGGACATGGACCTAAGGTTTGGCCTCCTCTTCTTCGAATGGGCCAATGAGACCTAGCGTGACCAGGTGGCGCTCAGCAGGGCTGCCCATCGTGGCTCTGCCCGGACCCTGGGGGCTGTCCGCCTCCTGCCCCACAGGCTCTCCCTGCTGGAAGGTGGGCTCCGCGTGCCATTCCTCCACAAGGTGGGCCTTCACGGCCACAGCAGCTGGACAGACGCTCGGACCCACGTCATCGGGAGGGTTAGCTTGGCATGGTGACCAGCCCTCCACCGTCCAAGAGGCCTCTGGGTCAGCAGATGGGGAGACTCAGGCGCAGAGGGCTGGGAGCTGCCAGCCTAGAGGGTGCGCTGACCACTCCGTCCGCAGGATTGAAGAGCCAGGGGTCCCAGAAACCCACCCGGGCCCAGGCTGCCACGGGTCGGGTGTCCAGGCTCTGAGTCCACCTGCACCTCGTCCAGGCGGGAAGGCAGCTGCGGTGGTTGGGGGCCATGATCAGGGCTTGGTCAGCCGTCAGACCTGGAGAATCCCAGGCCCGAGGCCGTTTCCTCCTGGGTCCTCGAGGTTCTCCTTGCAGGACGCCCAGGCCGGGCAGGGGTCTCCAGGCCGGGCAGGGGTCTCCAGGCCTCACCCTGTACCCAGCTCATCTGGTAATGAGTTCAAGCCACCTGGGCTGGGGCCCTGCGTGCTGGGGGGATCCCCCAAACCAGCGCATCTCTCCCTCCAGAGCCTCCCAATTCCAGGTGAGGAAGCTGAGGTCAGGGAGCAAAGGGAGGCCCAGGCCCTGGAGGGCCTGTGAGGCCAGACTTGGCTCCTGTCCTGTGCTTGCATGAGTGGGTCGGTGTGCCTGCGTTGCACCTGGGGCCTCTGGGGGTCCGTGGCCCCATCTCCCAGCCTGCCCCCTTGGTCATCCTGTCCCTGGCTACCTCAGAGGCCAGAGGCCCACACAAGCAAGACCGGAGCCGGCTCCACCTGCGGGGACCTGGCCTTCCAGCCTCCGTGGGCGCCTCAGATGGGCTGCCATGACTGAGGTGCGTGGAGGGGCCCTGGGCCATCGTGGCTCTTCACGGGCTTCGTGCGCAAAGCTGTTCCTGGCACTGCCCCTGACCACCACCGCGTTCCGCACCACACTGACCGCTGCAGCCCTACCTGGCTGCTGGGTTTCCAGCCTGGAGCTGTGGGCCCTGGACCGGATGGGGCTGAGCCAGACCGTCAGCCCTCTCTGTTCTGGACAGCACCCCGCTCTGGGCAGGGCAGGGACCAGCTCACAGCATGGACACTGGGAGCGATGGCTGATTCCATGGGGCAGAGCACTGGCTGCTGACCGTGTTGACCAGGATGACGCTGCCGGCGGTCTGCAGGCCCAGCACCTGCGGCGACCCGTCAGTCTCCCAGCTGGCCTGGACGCGCAGCAGCTGTGCAGCTCCTGGGTCACCCGGGAAAGGCCGCTGCTGTGCTGGTGATGCCCGTCTCCTGGGGACACCGACCTGACACCCACCCCGGTCCCTCCCGGCAAGTCCCCAGAGCGGCCTCAGCATTGAGGTCCCCTCCCCAGCCCCAGGCCCCTGCCTGCAGGGCTCCTGGGTGTTACTGAGCTGAGGGGCTGAGTGTAGCCCGCTGAGACCCTGAAAGTGAGGTCCACACTGAGGTCCCCAAGCAGTCAGGAGCTTCCAGCTCCCGCCTGTGTCTTGGAAAGGGGACCTCACCAGCAAGGTGACCGCACGACGGGACACCTCCTTCAAAACAGATCTGAAGCTTGAAGTGACTGTTTGGGAGGAGAACGTTGAGTGGGCGGTGGCCAGGGTGCCAGTCCAGCGAGGACCTCGCTGCTGGAAACACCCACCTGGGCGCGGGCTCCACACCAATGCTCTCACCCCTGGCCCTGCTCAGAGCAGGCAGGCGTGGACGTCTGTGGAGAGTGGGGGCCTTTCAGCAGCTGCTGTCCACCCAGCTGTGGGCTGCCCAATGAGGGGCTCAAGCTAAGTCATCCTGTCCCTGACCTGTGATCAGGAAAGGCGTCACCAGAGGGGCAGAGCCCCTGGGCCCTCGATTCTGGGGGCCTCCCAACACCCAGGCTGGCCACAGACCCGGGACGTCTGCAGCCCTCCCCCTGCCCACTGGCCACCCCACACCCTCCCTCTGGCTTCTCTTTGCCCTGGGGGGTCCAGCAGTCCTGTGGGGCTAGAGAGGGGCTCCGGCGTGGCTTGGGAGTACCAGATGACAGGAGAGGAGACTGGAGTGAATCCAGGAACCCTGCCCACTGCAGAAAGTGGCACAGTCAGGGCTGCTGTGACCCCCGTGCCCAGACAGCTGGGCTGAAGTAAGGAAACCTGCTCTCTCTGGGTCTCGGAGACGAGAAGGCCAAGATCAAGGCGTGGGCCCTGCTGCACTCCTCCACGCCGGGGCCGGGCGCTCCGGGGCTGTGGCCGCGTGGCTCTGCTGTGCGGCTGCTTCGCCGCCTCTCCTCACTTCTCCCTTGGGTGGGCGACTTGGGGGCCAGACCCCCACACCTGCCTGCTGCTGGCTCTCCTGATCATCTGACCCTGGCCTTGGTCCCAGGTGTGTTGGCTCCTGTCTGTCTCCCCAGGTCACCAGGACAGTGGCAGAACCCATCTGCAGCCAGACCCAGGTCCAGGCCACCTTGCCTCTCCACACACCGGCCCGCAGCCCGCCAGGGCACTGGGAGCCTGGTCTGCCCTGATGGTGGACAGGGCCACAGGCCCGGTGCTTCTGCCAGCCACACGGACACAGTGGTCGCCCCAGTGGGGACGGCTTTGGCCTGGGCTGGCTTCTCTGGAGCGAGCGAGCGGCGAGTGTGAGAGGCGTGCGGCCCGCCCCGCCCCGCCCAGGGCTGTTGCTGGCAGGCTGTGTGTCCGGGCCTGTGTCCAGGGCTCTCGCCACTGGTGGGCGGGAAGTGCTTGGTGCTGTGGGGTCGCCCCGTCTGGCCTCCAGCCACCTCCTCTTCATCAGGCTCCTCGTGGTCCTCGGAGCTGCTGCCCCTCTGGCTGCGGGCTGCAGCCTCACAGCTGCGACTCAACGCCCAGCCCCATCCCCAGCAGGGCTGTGGGGGATGCGCCGAACTGGGGCTGCCAGAGAGGGCCCTGGTCCTGCTGGGAGAAGGGGCAGCTGGGCTGGCCTTGCTCAGCAACAGCTGGGCCTGGC